>CM042688.1:171207181-172516816 GCA_023614405.1 Avena insularis
GAACGCTTTCAACATTGCACTTGTACTTTGTACCTAGTTGATATCATGCTCTTTTGTCTATGGATGTCAGCGGTGTGAAATGAAAGGGGAGCTTGTAAGTCCATGGAGTTATGTATGTGTGTTAGAGAAACGCCTGGGCCGCTGGTCTAATCCATGCTATCATGGTGGAAACCTGCAGCATAACCATAATGAATTGTCTATGAAGCATTCTTCTTATAAAAAAAGAGTCAGATATTGAGAAAAAAAAGAGAAAAAGAAGAGATAGGAGAAAAGAGGAAAGAGAGAAAAAGCACCATTTTCCCATGATAAATAAGAAGATTGCTGAGATGCTCATTGTCTACTTGCCTTGTCATTTTGATATGGGGATTCTTCCATATCATCGGGCAAAGGGTACCCCGTTGGTGGTTCTCTATGATACACATGTACTTACAATGACAAGAACTTACCGGTAACTAAACTTGAGTAGCATGAGGAGCGGCCCTCGTATTCAAGGGACATGAGATTTCCAACTTATACTTTGTCAAGCATATACTTCATAGTTTGTTCACTTTAACCTTAACCACTTCAAGATGCTTATGATAGGGGCAATGAGAGCTGAAAGCTAATAAGTACCATAATTTTTGGAAGCTCTTTATGAGACTTGAATCCCTACTTCCTTCTATGAAGGCCTTCTTTTCCTTTTATGTTGAGTCTCCACCTTCTATCTTTATGCACCTACTTTGAAAGCATAGTGGCCATTCTTAGTTCTATGTGCATTGTCCCAAGACTTGTTGATTGATGCATAGCTTTGATATTGCTTGTTTTAAACTATTTGTATCTAGTCACTCTTATGAACTTTGAAGGTGTCATATGCATTTATGTTTGCTACTCTATGAGGGACAAGCTGAATGCCACTATGCTATGTTTTCTTTATGTGAAACAAACAAACGTCTTGCAAAGCATTGTTATTCATGAATCTTTTGTTTGTGCCTTTTTATGTTGCAACATAGTTGCTTTGCCTTATTGTTAGAACTTTGTCTTTCATGTTATGAGTGAAATACTATGATCCTAGCTATCAATGTTTTGCAAATACTTTGATCAAGTTTATAATGGTGCATGTTACCTCAAAAATTATTCTTTCTTTTATCACTTATCTACTCGAGGACGAGAAGGATTTAAGCTTGGGGATGTTGATACGTTGCAAACATATCCATAATTTTTGATGTTCCATGCTTGGTTTTATCTACTTTCTTATGTTTTGTCCACACTTTGGAGTACTTTTCATATGATTTCTTGGACTAACCTATTAACAAGAGCCACAGTGCCAGCTGCCTGTTTTCTGCTGTTTTTGGTTCCAGGAAAGTCAGAAAATGAATATTCTCGGAATTGGATGGGACAAAAGCCAAAGTCAGTTTTTCACCGAGGGACACCAGGAGCCAGAATACGAGACGGAGAGGGGCTGGGGCCCGGCCACACCACCTGGACGCGTGGTGTTGGGGGATACCCCCGGGTAGGGTCACGTCGGGGTATAATGGTCGAGTTAGCCGAGGTACGGCAAGGTCAAAGCAAGTGTTGGCCGAGTCACCTAAAGGCAGGCCGAATCACGGAGTAACCCGGACCTGAGGATGTCCGCCTAACTGAGCCCGGCCGACTTATGTCGTATGCTTGGTCCACACAGGACTTGCAAGGAGTTCCGAGGGAGTTGGCCGAGCACTCTTTGAATGTGAGACCCGGAGCAAGGCCGGTGAAGCAACCTCTCCACCGCTTCACCGAAGATAGGAGAAAAGTCATTGAAGATGAGATAGCTCGGCTCCTAGCAGCTGTGTTTATCATGGAAGTGCTTTATCCGGATTGGCTATCTAATCTGGTGCTGGTGGAAAAGAAGAAGGATGGTCCGAATGTGGCAGTGGTTTGGCGTATGTGCATCGATTACACGAACCAGAATAAGGCGTGCCCAAAAGATCCATTCCCACTGCCAAGGATAGATCAGGTCATAGATTCAACTGCTGGGTGTGAACTGTTGTCATTCATAGATGCCTATTCTGGTTTCCACCAGATACCTCTGAATCCGAATGATAAAATAAAGACCACGTTTATTACCCCGTATGGGGCTTATTGTTATCGCACCATGCCTTTTGGTTTGCGTAATGCACGGGCAACATACCAAAGATGTATGCAAAAATGTCTACACGACCAAATCGGCCAGAATGTGCAAGTATATGTGGATGATGTGGTTATAAAAACCAAGGAAAGCAAAACGCTCCTTGATGATATTAGGCAAACGTTCGCGAACCTAAGGAGGTTCCGAATGAAGCTTAACCCGGAGAAATGTACCTTCGGTGTCCCGGCTGGAAAATTACTCGGATTTCTTGTATCCAGCCGAGGTATCGAAGTTAACCCAACTAAAATCCGAGCCATAGAGCGAATGGAGCTACCGAAGTGTCTTAACGATGTCCAGAAGTTCACTGGTTGCCTGGCATCTTTAAGTCGGTTTGTATGTCGAATGGGAGAAAAGGCATTGCCTCTCTATCAACTGATGAAAAAAGTGGACAAGTTCGTATGGACGCCACAGGCCAACGAAGCCTTTATCCAATTAAAGAAAATGCTAGCCACTGCACCAGTGTTAGCCTCTCCACTATACAAAGAGCCAATGTTGCTCTATATAGCCGCAACCAACCGAGTTGTAAGTGCAGTAATAGTGGTAGAGCGCGACGAAGAGGGTAAGTCGGTGCAAAGGCCAGTCTATTACCTGAGCAAGGTATTATCCGCATCGAAGCAAAACTATCCGCACTATCAGAAAATGGCATATGGTGTGTACATGTTGGCAAAGAAGCTAAAACACTACTTTGAAGAGCACCCCATCAAAGTGATATGTGAAGCCCCTATATCTGAGATAATGAGTAACAAGGATGCAAGCGGCCAAATCACAAAATGGGCAATTGAGCTAGCCCCTTATGCTCCGCCATACGACAGGAGAGATGCGATCAAGTCTTAGGCTGTGGCCGACTTTTTCGTGGATTGGGCCGAGATGCAATACGAACCACCACTACCAGATCCGAACTATTGGAGAATGCACTTTGATGGATCAAAAACAAAAATCGGGTTAGGCGCTGGAGTTGTACTTACCTCGCCAAAGAACGACCAGCTGAAGTATGTGCTGCAGATCCATTTCGCAGCATCAAACAATGTCGCCGAATAGGAAGCACTTGTGCACGGGCTCAAAGTGGCAAAAGAGATTGGAATACGTCGGATCCAATGCTTTGGCAACTCGAATTTGGTAGTTCAGCAAGTCTCAGGGCAGTGGGACGCTCTTGATCCAAACATGGCATTGTATAGATTCCATGTGCAAAAGATATCTGGGTACTTTGAGGGATGCGAGTTTCACCATGTACCCCGGCTGGAGAATGAGGCTGCCGAAGCTTGTCGGATCAACCCGACAAGCAATTCCACCGGGTGTAGCACTAGAACACCTCAGAAAACCATCTATCAGGCCATCCCCAGAAACCGACTCAATCTATATCCCGGCAGATCCGGAGTCCGGAGCTGTACCCATGGACATTGACATGGGAAGTGGTTCAGGAAACCCGGGGACTGCTTCACAGAACCCGGGGACTGCGCAGCGTGATCCGGCCGAGGTTATGTCGGTGGAGCAAATGGAAGTAGATGAGGATGTGTTTCCAGTGCGAGCTATACCAGCTTGGGCGCTGCCCATATTTCAATTCCTGAAGGATGGAACTTTGCCTAGTGAAGAGGTGCTTTCCAGGCAAATTCAGAGGCGCGCAAAGGCGTACACAATCATCAATGCCGAACTATACAAGAGAAGTGTCACAAACATCCTCCAACGATGTGTTGACCCGGATGAAGGGCTTGACATCCTCCAGGATATACATCAAGGGGAATGTGGGAATCATGCCTCATCCAGAGCGTTGGTGGCAAAAGCTTTCCGGCATGGATTCTACTGGCCAAGTGCCTTAGAACAAGCAGAAGATCTAGTAAGAAAATGCAATGGTTGTCAGAGGTATGCTACCAAGACACATATGCCAATGTCGGAGCTCAAGACTATACCAATTACCTGGCCATTTGCTGTATGGTGTTTGGACATGGTTGGCCCGTTTAAACCAGCAAGGGGGAACATGACCCACATCTTAGTCATGGTTGATAAGTTTACAAAGTGGATTGAAGTGAAGCCAATAAGAAAATGTGATAGAGCTATGGCCGTGACATTCCTCAAAGATATCATCTTGAGATACGGTTATCCTCACAGTATCATAACAGATAATGGCACAAATTTTGCTGAAGGAGCATTTGCGTGATTCTGTTGAGATAAGAAGATCCGGCTGGACGTTGCCTCGGTAGCCCACCCTGCATCGAACGGACAAGTGAAGAGATCCAATGGATTAGTATTATCCGGGATAAAACCCCGGCTCATTGAGCCGCTGCAAAGATCAGCGGGGTGCTGGATAGAAGAACTACCAGCAGTACTGTGGAGTTTAAGAACAACTCCGAATCGATCAATAGGCTATACGCCATTCTTTCTGGTATATGGGACAGAAGTTGTATTACCAGCCGACATAGAGGATGATTCGCCTAGAGTCACCCAATACACAGAAGCCGAAGTGCGAGAAGCCCAGCAAAATGATGTTGATCTGCTGGAAGAAGCGAGAGAATTGGCATTGTCCAGATCCGCCATATATCGGCAAAATCTCCGACGCTATCATAGCCGGAAAGTAAACCCCAGAGTCTTCCGGGAAGGTGATCTGGTACTCCGGTTGGTACAACGTACTACTAGCATGCATAAGCTATCCCTCCCATGGGAAGGACCATTCATTGTGAGCAAAGCATTGCACAATGACTCGTATTATCTCATCGATGCAAAACCACAGGAGAAGAACAAGGCGGACAGGTCCGGCGAGGAATCTAAGCGTCCATGGAATGTAGCTCTACTTCGTCCGTTCTACACTTAGCAAAGAAGTGTGTGTATCCGAGTCTCTCATATGTCGGTATGTATGACGGCAATGAGCTTATCAATGAAATCTTGGCACCTCGAGCAGTAACTCGGGGACTGCCTTAGTGATATTTATTGTTTGTTTTCTGTATGTCGGCTGGCGTAAGTTGCTTCTAACTAAGCCGAATTAGTAGTGTGTGAGCACCAAAAACCTAACTCTTCAACTTGCTTCTGTCCAACAAGATTTGGCTTCATGGCAAGCAAGAGAACAAATTTGGAATTGCATAGCACACGAAAAACGACTAAGGAAAGGAACTTAATCGAGCCGACATTTGTTATTCGGACTAACCTTATGCTTACTTTATGTTTACTATGCTGAATTATTTTGAGCTAATCCTAAAGTTTCCAAGTATTGTTAAGTCAATTTTTGAAACTCGAACTCGTAAGTCATAAAACCGAACCAAGGTAGACACGAGCCGAGCCAAGAAATTGGAGAAACAAGAAAATGAAACTGGGGGACTACGCCCAAGTTAATCTGGCACAAACAACTTAGTAGCAAAATATAACTTGTGTGCTTAATACATTTGCACCCGGCATACCGGGGATCTGATAAACTGCAAAGTGTTTTTAATCAAGGAGCAGTAGGAGGAGGTAACTCGGCGCCAGCAGGTGGAACTCCAGCCTCGGCTTCAGCATCATCTTCACCTCCTTCGATGTCCGAGGCTTCGTCCTCTTCCTCCTCACCCGAATCATCTTCAGCATTTTCGTCGTTGGCGGCGCCAAGGAAGCTTGGTCCCTCGTTCCATTGATGGATGGGGGCATACTGAATGAGGTTATGGGCGCAAGCCTTGCGCCGAGCTATCCAATCCGGGTCATTGGACCACCTTGATCCGGTGCACATCCCCTCAAGAAGATTGAGATTGATTTTCTCATACCATGTGAGCACATAGTGGAGGACGATTTCAGCTCCGGCGCGTCCAGCGGATTCCCTCCAAAGATCGAGCTGGGTCTCGCACTCCATTAACTTGGCAATAAGAGCAGTGGTCCCCTCCGGAGTATCTTCATCAGGCCAAAATGCATTGAAGATCCGGATTGCCACATCAAGGATATCCTTACCATAGTCCTTCACAATTTCGACACGAGAAGACAAGCTGACCAGCAGGTCCTCCATGTCATAGGGAATAATTTTAGCGCCAGGACCAGTTGGGGTACCCCTCTTCTGGCGGAACTTGGCAACGGCAGTAGTTGCAATGGCATCACCCTCCGGAAATTTGTCTGAAAACAAGACAAGTGAAACAGGTGAGGGAGGTTGACCCAGAGAGATTTATGCCGGCTGGAGGAAAAGAACTTACGAGAAATATGGCTATGGATCCGGGTCAGCTCCTTGGTGCAGTTGTCACGCCTCTTCCGGAGTTGCACAAGTTCAGCATTCGCCAACTCAAGCTTAGTGTCGGCCTCTTTCAGCAGTTCTTGATCCTTAGCAATTTGGAGGTTGAGACGTTCCCGCTCTTCAGTAAAATCCTGGCCAGCTTTATCAAGTTCGAATTTGTGGAGCGCCTTAAGTTTTTTCATTTCTGCCTTAAGCTTGGCAATCTCATCATCTTTGGTCCGGAGGAGGGCGAGCTCATCATCCTTCTTCTTGAGTTCGGCCTGATGCTGCCCTGCTTGTTCGAGAAAATGCAGCATCATATCAGGCATGGGCACACTATCTTCAAGAGATGTTGAAACAGTTTGTTGACCCGGCAAAGCCGAGGTATGAATATTTGCCGAGCCAAGCAGAAAAAGGAGATAGAGCGCAGAGCAAGATTAAGAAAAAATAACTTACCCTTTATTTGGTCCAAATTTTTCCTCATAAGGATGTTCTCTGCCTCCACTCCAGCTGCGCAATCCGAATGATGAATTAATACGGCGGGAAAAACAAAGAAAGATGGGGAAAAAGCTATGGAGAAAACTTACCCTTTTTCTCGAACTCAGCGAGAAGTGTAGAATGTTTCGCGCACAGCGACTTATGTGTGTCCAAGAGGCATTGAAACTCAGCACTCCGGCGATTGGTGGTAACCTGTGAAATGCAAAGTGATACATTGCAAATGTATCTATAATTTTTGATGTTCCATGCTTGGTTTTATCTACTTTCTTGTGTTTTGTTCCAACTTTGGAGTACTTTTCATATGATTTATTGGACTAACCTATTAACAAGATGCCACAGTTCCAGTTGCCTGTTTTCTGCTGTTTTTGGTTCCAGGGAGTCAGAAAATGAATATTCTCGGAATTGGACGGGACAAAAGCCAAAGTTACTATTTTCCTGGAAGACTCACAGAGCCAGAAGGAGAGTCGGAGAGGGGCCACAGGGTGGCCACACCCCCTGGCGTGGGCCAGCCTAGGCCGCACCAGGGCATGGTGTGGGCCCCCTGGCTGGCCACCGACCTTGCCTCCTTCGCCTATAAGAGCCTCCCGATACCAAAACCCTAGATCGTCAATCAGAAATCCACAAAAAGTTCCACAAAGGTCACCGCCAATCAAGGGGAGATTCAGGGACAAAAGTCTCTGTTAAGACTCACGGACGGGGAAGTGCCCCCGGAGCCATCTCCATCGATCTCCACCACCATCTCCATCACCATTTCTGATTCCCATGATGAGGAGGGAGTAGTTCTCTCTCGAGGCTAAGGGTTCTACCGGTAGCTATGTGTTCATCTCTCTCTCTATGCATGATCTTATTGAGATCATGAGCTTGTAATCTATAGATCTACCTTGCTACTCAAGTGCTTTAATAGATCTCTGCTCTCCCCATGTGTGTGAAGTTGACAGTGTGCACACCATGGTGGCACTTAGGCTAGAGATTACAAATACTTGTTATGAGTTATATTTGGAGTTGGATCTTTCTATGAAATTGTGGTGTTTGTTCGAACCATCTAAAGCTCAAGGTGACAGTGTGGGGTTATCTAGATGCGGAAAGCAAACTTTGAGGTGTGTTGTTATAGCCCTACCATCGATTAGAGTGTTCAACCGGAGAGTAGTTAAGAGTAGTATCATAAAGAGAAGATATTTATATGAGAGTGTTCACTAGTGAAAGTATGATCCCTAGGCCTTGTTTCTAAGCACTGAAACACCGTTTGCTATTAGATCTATTACATGTTTGCTTGCTTCCTTCTTTATTTCAGTTTTACTCTAGTCTTTTCCACGCCATCAAGCTATTTTCTATCACGGTTACCACTTATAATTATCCATACCACTTGTATTTCACTATCTCTTCGCCGAACTAGTGCACCTATACACCTGACAAGTGTATTGGGTGTGTTGGGGACACAAGAGACTTCTTGTATCTTGATTGCAGGGTTGCTTGAGAGGGAATACCTTTGACCACTTCCTCCCTGAGTTCGATAAACCTTGGGTGATCCACTTAAGGGAAAACTTGATGTTGTTCTACAAACCTCTGCACTTGGAGGCCCAACAACTGTCTACAAGAATAGAAGTGCGTAGACATCAAGCTATTTTCTGGCGCCGTTGCCGGGGAGGTAAGGTAAAAGGTATTCCAACCGGAGGATTAAAGAAGAAGAACCTCCTACGGCAAACGCCTATTTTCTAGCACCGTTGCCGGGGAGGTAAGGTAAAAGGTATTCACACCGGAGGATTATAGAAGAAGAACCTCCCATGGCAAACGCCTATTTTCTGGCGCCGTTGCCGGGGAGGTAAGGTAAAAGGTACTCACATCCTCCGGTGTGAGTGCTCGAAGTTATTTCCTTTAGATTCTGCAATTTTGTCTTTTTGTTTCTTGTTTTCACTAGTTAGGCTTAATGGAAAACAACAAAAAAATAGAGATCTTTATAGTATTTATCTTGAGTTAGGACATGAAGTGTTTGAAGAGAAAATTAAAAAACCTATGGAACTTTATTTGCATGCTAATAGCAATGTTGTTAGTATGAATTCTTTGGACACCATTATTGCTAATGCTATGGAAAAGTCTAAGCTTGGGAAAGCTAGTTTTTATGAAAATGATCTTTTTAGTTCCCCAGCTTTGGAAGATAGCTATTCTATTGCTTATGATGATACAAAACCTCCAATATATGATGATTACAATGATGAATATGATATTCTCAGTCTACCTACTATTGAGGAGGAAATTAATTATGATTATAATATGCCTCCTATATTTGATGATTATGGTGATGAGAATAATAATGATAGCTATTTTGTTGAATTTGCTCCCACTACAATTAATAAGAATGACTATACTTATGTGGAGAGTATTAATTCTTTTATACATGTGGCTCATGATAAGAATGTTTCATGTGATAGTTATATTGTTAATTTTATTCATGATGCTACTTAAAGTTATTATGAGAGAGGGAAACATGGTTTAATGTATCTCAACAATATTAAGTTTCCCCTCTTTATCTTGAAAATTTTGAAGTTGCACTTGTTTTGCTTTCCTATGCTTGTTGCTTTGGGATTTCATGACTTGTTTCTTTACAAGATTCCTATGCATAGGAAGTGGGTTAGACTTAAATGTGTTTTGAATTTGCTTCTTGATGCTCTCTTTTACTTCAATTCATATTTCTTATGTGAGCATCTTCTCAAACTATCATGCCTAACTTAAAGGCGTTAAAGAAAAGTACTTATTGGGAGATAACCCAAAAGTTTTAGATGAGTCTTGGAAGTTATTACTTCTGTAATAACCGCTCTCTATCCTTTTTATTTGCTTTTTGTGCCAAGAGTAACCTCTAATGAGAGAGAAGTAATGATTGGGAAAGTTGCTGTCCCGAAACAGATTTCTGTGCTTCACCGTAAAAAGTTGTGTAAAATCTCTGTACATCGTTTTGAGGCGTGAATATTTGTGCTTCTGCCCCAGGTTGTTATCTAACTTTCGTTAGTTCAACACTTTTTGATTTGAGCAACAGAAGGTCTTCGAAAAAATTCGTCTTTACCTGCTGGTCTGTTTTGACAGATTTCTGCCATTTTCTGCATTTGCTTCTTGTTGGTTCCTTTTTGACTTCTTTTGGGGAATTGAGCTTTTTGAGGGAAGTGCTACAGTAGCTAGCGTTCTAATGGAAGTTTATTTGGTGTTAGAACTGAACCTAAAGACTTATTTATCTTGAGCGCACTAATGTTGCTAATAAAGATTGTGTGAAGTTTTGTATGAAGGAAAATTCCAGGTGTATGGAAGGAATGAGTAATGAGATGAAGGATGGACTAAAGCTCAAGCTTGGGGATACCACGCGTGTCACCCCAAGAAATATCCAAGAAGTACAAGCGTCAAATCTTGGGGATGCCCAAGGCATCCCCCTCTTCATCAATAAAAATTTCAGGTTTCTTCCAAACACTTCATTTTTATTGTTTCATACACAGTTGTGTTGTTCTTGGAGCGTCTTCTTTTTCGTTTTCGTTTTGGTTTTTCGTTTGCTTGGTTTTCTTAGTTTTCTGAATAAATTGGTTGTACCCCCTCTTTCATACATTTGTTTTCAAATAGTTTGGTTTGGATTGGAAAAAAGTAGGAAAGTTCATTGCTTAAGTGGTAAAGAGAGCTTGTTTTTGACTGTGGCCTATGCTTTGTCATGCCATGCTTGATATTGTTTTGGCTTTATGCTTAGTATTATTTGCTGTAGCATGACTTGTTATAAACAATTGAGATTGCTTAATGTGCTTTGGAACAATCATGCGTTGTTTTAGCATATTAAAGCATAGTATAGTGGTATTCTCCATTGATGCTTTATTTGGGTTGACTTGGCACATGCTCACACCATGTTATGACTATCTCAAGTCACCATAGCCTTTATGATCCTTTAGTTTTGAACTTGTAGTATCACTTTATGCTTTGATCAATGATGTTTTGTTGCTCTGCATGATTATGGCCATTATTGCTCTCTTAGTTTGTCGCTCCCAGGCTTTTGCTAGCCTCCACAAAAAAGTATGAGTTCCACTCATGCATCCAACTCCTTAAACCAAGTTATTCCAAAGAGTCCACCATACCTACCTATTAGCATATGCTTTTCCAAGTATATTCATGCTTTTGTTTATCTTCCAAATTAAACTTGTTATGAGAAAACTAGTGATTAAAGCTCTCACGAACTTGATGGCACACTTTACTTTTTTGCATCTAATAAACTTGAACCATTGGGTCCTTCTTTGTTGCGCATATGCTTGCGCTTTATAAGTTGAAATTAGCAGAACCATGTATCATGGGGAACGATTTCAACATTGCACTTGTACTTTGTACCCTGTTGATATCATGTTCTTTTGCTTATGGATCCCGGCGGTGGGAAATAAAAGTGGAATTTGTAAGATCATGGAGTTTGTATGTGTGTTAGAGAAACGCCTGGGCCGCTAGCCTAAGCCATGCCTAATCATGGTGGAAACTTGCAGCATCACCATAATGAGCACTCTATGAAGCATCCTCAATAAAAACCTATGCAAATAGCAAATAAAAAGATCGTTGAGATGCTCATTGTCTTCTTGCCTTGTCATTTTGATTATGGGATAGCTCCTGTATCATGTGCAAGGGGTACCCCGTTGGCGGTTCTTTATGATACATATGTACTTACAATGACAAGAGCTTACTTGTGACTAAAGTTGAGTAGCATGAGGTTTGGTCTTCGTAAGTAAGGGGCATGATATTTCGGTTTATAACTTGTCAAGCATATCCTCTTAGTTGTGTCACTTTAACCTTAATCACCTTCAAGATGCTTATGATAGGGGCAATGAGAGCTGAAAGCTAATAAGTACCATAATTTTTGGAAGCTCTTTATGAGACTTGAATCCCTACTTCCTTCTATGAAGGCCTTTCTTTTACTTTTATATTGAGTCTCCACCTTCTACCTTTATGCACCTACTTTGAGAGCATAGTGGCCATTCTTAGTTCTATGTGCATTGTCCCGAGACTAGTTGATTGATGCATAACTTGATATTTCTTGTTTTAAACTATTTGTATCTAGTCACTCTTATGAACTTTGAAGGTGTCTTATGCATTTATATTTGCTACTCTATGAGGGACAAGTTGAATACTATTATGCTATGTTTTCTTTATGTGAAACAAACAAACGTCTTGCAAAGCATTGTTATTCATGAATCTTTTGTTTGTACCTTTTCATGTTACATCATAGTTTCTTTGTCTTATTGCTAGAACCTTGTCTTTCATGTTATGATTGAAGTATTATGATCCCAGCTTTGAATGTTTTACAAATACTTTGATCAAGTTTATGATGGTGCATGTCACCCCAAAAATTATTCTTTCTTTTTATGACTTACCTACTCGAGGACGAGCAGGAGTTAAGCTTGGGGATGTTGATACATTGCAAATGTATCTTTAATTTTTGATGTTCCATGCTTGGTTTTATCTACTTTCTTGTGTTTTGTTCAAAATTTGGAGTACTTTTCATATGATTTCTTGGACTAACCTATTAACAAGATGCCATAGTGCCAGTTGCATGTTTCTGCTATTTTTGGTTCCAGGAAGTCAGAAAATGAATATTCTCGAAATTGGACGGGACAAAAGCCAAAGTTACTATTTTCCCGGAAGACTCACAGAGCCAGAAGGAGAGTCGGAGAGGGGCCACAGGGTGGCCACACCCCCACTTGGCGCGGGCCAGCCTAGGCCATGCCAGGGCATGGTGTGGGCCTCCTGGCTGGCCACCGACCTTGCCTCCTTCGCCTACAAGAGCCTCCCGATACCAAAACCCTAGATCGTCAATCAGAAATCCACAAAAAGTTCTGCAGTGCCACGGCCACCGAAGGGGCGATTCGGGGGACAGAAAGTCTCTGTTCCGGCACCCTGCCGGGACGGGGAAGTGCCCCCGGAGCCATCTCCATCGATCTCCACCGCCATCTCCATCACCATTGCTGATTCCCATGATGAGGAGGGAGTAGTTCTCTCTCGAGGATAAGGGTTCTACCGGTAGCTATGTGTTCATCTCTCTCTATGCATGACCTTATTGAGATCATGAGCTTGTAATCTATAGATCTACCTTGCTACTCAAGTGCTTTAATAGATCTATGCTCTCCCCATGTGTGTGAAGTTGATAGTGTGCACACCATGGTGGCACTTAGGCTAGAGATTACAAATACTTGTTATGAGTTATATTTGGAGTTGGGTCTTTCTATGAAATTGTGGTGTTTGTTGGAATCATCTAGAGCTCAAGGTGACAGTGTGGGGTTATCTGGATGCGGAAAGCAAACTTTGAGGTGTGTTGTTATAGCCCTACCATCGATTAGAGTGTTCAATCATAGAGTAGTTAAGAGTAGTATCATAAAGAGAAGATATTTATATGAGAGTGTTCACTAGTGAAAGTATGATCCCTAGGCCTTGTTTCTAAGCACTGAAACACCGTTTGCTATTAGATCTATTACATGTTTGCTTGCTTCCTTCTTTATTTCAGTTTTACTCTAGTCTTTTCCATGCCATCAAGCTATTTTCTATCACGGTTACCACTTATAATTATCCATACCACTTGTATTTCACTATCTCTTCGCCGAACTAGTGCACCTATACACCTGACAAGTGTATTGGGTGTGTTGGGGACACAAGAGACTTCTTGTATCTTGATTGCAGGGTTGCTTGAGAGGGAATACCTTTGACCACTTCCTCCCTGAGTTCGATAAACCTTGGGTGATCCACTTAAGGGAAAACTTGATGTTGTTCTACAAACCTCTGCACTTGGAGGCCCAACAACTGTCTACAAGAATAGAAGTGCGTAGACATCACAAAGTTGATTTGATCATGTGCATATTCGGAGTGTACAAAATCCGGGCCAAGTGGAACTTAACCCGGCTCTAGGTGTGTGCATATTCGAAGTGTACAAAATCCGGACCAAGTGGAACTTAACCCGGCTCTAGGTGTGTGCATATTCGAAGTGTACAAAATCCGGGCCAAGTGGAACTTAAACCCGGCTCTAGGTGTGTGCATATTTGAAGTGTACAAAATCTGGGCCAAGTGGAACTTAACCCGGATCTAGGTGTGTGCATATTCGAAGTGTACAAGATCCGGGCCAAGTGGAACTTAACCCGGCTCTAGGTGTGTGCATATTCGAAGTGTACAAGATCTGGGCCAAGTGGAACTTAACCCGGCTCTTGGTGTGTGCATATTCTAAGTTACTAAGGAGCTACACTAATTCTCTAAGGAGCATCCGGCCGAGTAACAAGTTACTCCCCCGAAGGCTCGGGGACTAATGGTTATATAACTAAGCACTAGTACATGTTAAAGAAAAGACGAAGTAACGTACCTCCATCATCTGACCCACAAGGTTTATAGCCTTAGCGGCTGTGTTCATCTGCGCGGCAAATTTGGCAGGCCCAAATTTCTCCGGGAGATCGTCATTGTGGACGAACTCCGCCTTGTTGTAGTTATTGACAAACTCGATCAAGGCCGGAGGATAGCTTTCTCCACTAAGCATATGTGGCGTGACTAAACCCTTGGCGTGGGCCTCCCTTCTCTCAACTTGTGCAACAGCGGGGCTGGTGTGCAAAACAAGTTGCGCATCAGCTGACCCGGCAGAGATGTCCTTCTTCGGTGGAGTATTCTTCGAAAGCATGGACGCAAGTGTACGCTGTCCAGCTTCGATAGATGCTGCCTTGGTGGCGTCAGGAGCTTTCTTGACCTTGGGCTGCTGCTGAGAGGTGGAGGTCTGAGCCGCGGATTTGGCCTTGGGAGCTGCCTTAGTGCTAGCCTTGGCGCTGCTGGTGCCTTCTCACTGAGTCTTGGAAGACTCGGACGAGGAGGAGTGGCTTGGTGTTGTTGCTGATGCTTGTGTTGTTGTTGCTGGTGCTGGCGCTGGTGTTGGTGCTGATTTTTGTCTTGGCAGGGGTGCTGTTGGTATCTCGGATGTAGCTGGTTGCGGCGGAGCCGAAGTGGAGCTGGGAGCAACCGCTGCCTCGGCAGAGCCACTTCCCCTGCTCCGAGGTTGCCCTCCTCTGGATGAGGTGGGCTAGAACCCGGAGCAGCTGCTGAACCCTCCTGAATGGGGCTCAGCGGGCGAGAATCGTCGCTATGAGGGGAGAAGGGCTATGTCGGAGCGGCGAGGCGATGCCGGATCCGCTCTGAGGAACCTCCACTGCGGCCCTGCCGAATCAAATGATGAATGATAAGAAACTATAACAAAGGAAGAACAAATGAATAGCAAAACACGAAGCAGAAAATTGGATAAGGAAGAAATGACTTACTCATCAGAGGTCAAAGGCTCCTTGGGCTTGAGAGCTCTCCGGGTTATGGCCTTGGTCGTAGGCTTGGTGGCAGCTTTGTCTGCAGACTTCTTTCGTCTCTTCGTTGGTTTGGAAGGTCCGGAAGAAGAAGCAGATGCAGCTCCCCTTTTCTTGGACGCAACCGGAACAGGTTCGCCCGTGGCGAGGGGAGGATCTTCATGAATCTTCCCACCGGGTTTAGCTGATGCCGGAAAGGCGTAAGAAAGGGGGACAACGTCAAATGCTTCCATCACCTCAACGTCGGGATCATCTTCATCGTCAGGACAATCTCTAATGGAAGAGAATTTACCAGTGTGTCGCTTGGTCGCATCGTGGAACGGCAGGAACATCTCCTGATCCGGCTCCTCCTCGTCTGGGGCATCTCGATCTGGGGCCCACTTGAGAGAAGGCTCGGTGCCATCCTCAAGAGTTTGCTGAAGAAACATCTAAGAGAGAAAATGCGAAGGGATCAAACATACAATAAATTCCAACATAAGATTTAACTCGGAAAAAGATGGGAGCACGAGATTTACCGCAGGAGGAAGCCTATGTCGGCAGAAGTGCTCGATCCCCCACTCCCAATCAGCAGAGAAGTTCTTGTTGGTAGTGAAGAGGGCCTTGACCCGGCGAAATATCTCGGTATTGCTCAACTCGAATGAGGAGGTCCGGTTGGGGTCAAGGCGCCAGCTCATGTGGCAAAGTTTATGCGTGCATTTCTGGAGAGGGGAGATCCGGTTGTCAACGAATGTGATCATCGCGTCCTCGTAGCGCAGTCCCTGATCCTTCAGCTCCTGGAACCGTTTGTTGACTTGGTTCGCCAGGACAATGGGTTTCTTGGGGATCTGGTCCCATAGATCCGGATTAGGAGGACCCGGAACGTAGGGGCGCAGCCAGATCAGATCTTCAGTTGTGCCATTTCTGACATAAAAGAAGGTTTGGGCCCAGCCCTTGCAAGAATCTAGCCCCGTGACTCGAGGAAAGACGGATTGTTTCCAAGGAGAAATAGAGGCAGCATCAAACTGCGTAAGTTGTTTGTCCTCCGGGTCAAGCTCTCTATTCGGAATCACGTTCCGGCGGAGACCGAAAAACCGGATCCAGAGCTCCTTAGTGGGCCACAATCCGGCGTAGCCCTCTATGGTGGACGCAAAAGCAGAAAGGGAGGTGATGGCATTCGCCAGAAGGTGATTCGGTTGAAGCTCGTAGGTGTTGAGCCAATCGTGGAAGAAGTCACTGACGGGAAGGCCAAACCCACGCTAGAAGTGGGAGAGGAACACAACAAACTCACCCGGATTGGGTGAGGGAACGAGCTCCTCGGCGGCGAGACGGACGATGATGCCCTCCGGGATACGCCGGGTGCGGTACAACCAGTCTAGGTCGTCCTAGCATACCCAGGACCCAGCCTAGGCGCCATGCTCGGCGTTCTCCGCATCCTCCTCCATCTCCTGTTCCGTGACGACGAGTTCTTCCTCTGTCATTTCTAGGTCGCTGTCCTCACTGGCCCTATCGGCGGTGGGGGCAGTAGCCTAGACTGACGCGGACCCGTGGCGGTGGAGATGCGCGGGAGTGGCGGTGATGCTGGTGCTTGAGGAGCAAGGGCGGCGCAGCTAAGCAGTGTGGCGGCATTGTCGCTGGGAGGAAGAAGAATAAGAGGCAGAGGGGCGCTAAGATGGGGAAAGTCCCAAGGGGTGCGCCCCTCCCCTATTTAACCATGCCCTAGAGGGGTAGTGGGATCGTGCTGTGCGGAAGGGCCACACGGTGTGGCCGTGTATAATCTGGATCAACCAATCTTAAACGAGCCACAGGAAGGGCCACGGGGCGCAGGTGATCCCACGACGTGACGTGGTGATACAGTTAACAAGGAGACAGACACGATGTGACGTGTGCAACAGTAACACCTAACATTAACTACGACAGTAACTGGCGCAGACCCTTAAAATGAGGCAAAATAATGATTACCCTCCACGTGGGGAAGCGTACGAGGGAAGGAAGAATAACTCGGATAACTATAGGATGACCCGGCCAGCGAGTGAAAACTCGGAATGTGCCAAGGGAAAAGATAGCCCATGAAATCCGGGATATGAGGTAACTCGGAAGAGAGGACAAAAGGCTCGGTAAAATTGAACCTGCTGTGGCCTTAGCGGCTGAGGCTGCTAAGACCGCACCAGCTTCGGGGACTAATGTTGGGGGGATACCCCCGGGTAGGGTCACGCCGGGGTATAATGGCCGAGTTAGCCGAGGTACGGCAAGGTCAAAGCAAGTGTTGGCCGAGTCACCTCATGGCAGGCCGAATCACGGAGTAACCCGGACCTGAGGATGTCCGCCTAACTGAGTCCCGGCTGACTTATGTCGTATGCCGGCAGGATTTATGTAACTTGTATGCCGGTACCGGTGTGGCCGGATCAACCAGGCACGATCCGGGTTATATCAAGCTTGCAAGAGAAGGAAGGTATCTCGCTGGTCAGAAGGTGGCCACTGTGCGCAGAGCGTGAGCGAAGCGGACAGAGGCTAGGACCACCGAGGCGTGGCCGACAAGGGTGACATCGCCTGTGTCGGATGATGTTGGCGCCGCAGAGGCTCACGTAGCCTCTGCATGGCTTACGAAGGGGAAAAGTGACCCGGTCAGTTTGCTAATTGGAGACATAGCCACCCCTATATAAGGAGGGCTAGGGCCTCTGTAGAAGGGGTTGATCGCTAGTGAGTTGAGCTTTACTTGGTTATTCTCTAGTATGTTCCTAAGGGCTAGCAAGTGGTGAGAGTAAGAGAGTTCCTTCTTCCTCCTCTCCTCAATACAGCTCAAGGAGCACTTGTAAACTTTGGAAGCAAATCGAATACAAACATCAGTGTGTGGAATCACCACACTATCCCTCCCTGGATTCCTCTAATGCATCTTGTCCCCACCTTTAGCCTATCCATGGCATCTGCCGTGACACCACCACGACACGCGGGCTAGGCCTGGCCGCGCCAGGGGTGGTCTGGCCGCCCCAGGCACCCCCTCGGCCTCCCTCTTCACCTATAAGTTGCCTCTTGACCTAAAAACCAAGGGGGGTTCGACGTTTTTCCAGAAAGAGTTCTGTTGCGCCGCCACCACCAGATTCCGCGATTTGGAACCAGAAACTCCGTTCTGGCACCCTACCGGGACGGGGAATTGGAGGAGATCATCGCCATCATCATCACCATCGCTTCTCCATCGACCATCCATGTTTCCCCCATTTATGAGTGAGTAATCCCTCGTTGTAGGCTATGGGGATGGTAGGGATTGCATGAGATCGTTCATGTAATGGCATTAGATTGTTAGGGCATGGTGCCTAGTATCTATTATTAGTGTTTTTTGACTTTCTTGCAACTTGTTATGCTTAATGCTTGTCACTAGGGCCCGAGTGCCATGATTTCAGATCTGAACATGTTATTAATTCATTATGATAGTACTGTTTATGGTCTTACCTGCAAGTTGTATACACACGTTGTTGTCCGGAACCAATGGCCTCGAAGTGACAGCAATCGGGATAACCAGAGGGAATGGCTTTGATGTGAGGATCACATGTGTTCATGGAGTGTTAATGCTTTGCTCCGGTGCTCTATTAAAAGGAGCACCTTAATTGCTAGTAGTTCCCTTGAGGCCCTGCTACAAACGAGCTGGCAGGACAAAAGATGTTGTGCAAGTTCTCATTGCTAGCACGTATGACTATATATGGAACACATGCCTATGATTATCTAGTACATGGATGCTTTATCTTATTTATCTGCAAATTCCCTATGTCTTAATTGCTATATGAATTGTCTTGTCCATGCAACGCCCGTACATCCATCCCTATGCCTACCGCGCTTTAATCCTACTATTTACTGCAATTGTTACTACTGTCTTTACTTTACTACCGCTGTTACTTTACTATTGCTACTACAAAACTGTTGCTACTGATAAACTGCTGTGAGTAAGATTGTTTCCAGGTGTAGCTGAATTGACAACTCAGTTGTTAAGGCTTATAAATATTCGTTGGCTCCCCTTGTGTCGAATCAATAAATTGGGTTTCACTTCCCTCGAAAATACTGCGATACACCCCCTATACTTATGGGTCATCAGCGCGCTATGGGAACGGTGCAGAGACGGTAGGAGCGGTGTAGCTAGGGTGGTCCAGGGCTCCTCTGCGGTCGTGGATTGGACAAGGGGTGGCGGTGGACCGAGGCGTGTCTGGTGCGTGTCGTGGGTGAGGGTGGCGAGGCTCCTGGCACGTTGTCCACTGTCGGCCAGCGACAACCACAAATGGGTGGTGCTCCACTGTGCACATGGCTAAGTGGGGGCTTGTATAGTGCTTGGTTAGACTCAGGGGAGACAAGGGGGTTAAGAGGGGACCAAATGGTCGAGATCACTATGCAAAACAGTGAAGTTAGGCAGTAGTTAGTTTAGTGTCTGCAAGGTGTTTGTTGTAATGGCCGAAAGAAATTTACTTTGAAAATTTTGAATGAAACTTTGTGGGTGATTTTATCTTAAGCTTGAGAGTCTATGTTTGCTTGGAGAGGTCAAGCGGAATTGGTTTGAAGGGTTTTTGAAAAAGTGTGATCTTAGCACATACACTTGATTCAATTTTCAACTGTCCTTTAAATTGATTTGAAAAATGTTTTGGTGAGTTTGTAAAGTGGTCCTTGATACACTTTTACTTGGTCTATCAAGGGATGGAAAGAAGTAGAATTGTTTCTGTTAGAAATCTTCTTCTAGGAACACACAAAGTGACCTAGTGGTTAACTTTTGTCAAAAAGACCATTTGCTTTATTTCTTCATATTTGATTTCTTTTTATTTTGCTTTTGTTTGTACTTGGCCTAGATGATGTAGCATTCACCTTTAAACCATTTCACATCATTTGTAACAATCAAGCATGGCATTTTCAATCAATTCTACACTAATGCAAACACACATGCATTCATATTCATTTTATTAATAAAAGTTTTTATTAACCCTAAATTGGGTGATTAGGATTTGATAATCTTGATTAAAAGTTTTGGGGTGTTACAAAACTTCCCTCCTTAAACAAAATCTCGTCTCGAGATTTAAGAAAAACTAGGAACTAAAGAGATCTGGAAACTCGGTCCTAATGTAATCTTCTCGCTCCCAGGTAGCTTCTTCTTCGGTATGGTTACTCCATTGGATCTTGAGAAATTTGATACTCCGGGTCCTGGTGGTTCTGAAAGCTTCTTCCAAAATACGGATGGGCACTTCACGATACGGCAGATCCTTGTTGATATCAATGGCTCGGTGATGAATGTTC
The DNA here is from genome assembly GCA_023614405.1 of Avena insularis. Lineage (NCBI taxonomy): Eukaryota > Viridiplantae > Streptophyta > Magnoliopsida > Poales > Poaceae > Avena > Avena insularis. The sequence continues at coordinate 171,227,529 of CM042688.1, forward strand.
TTGAAAACTTTGGTCTTCTCTAGCACTTCTAGGCATTTGCGAAGTAACGATATATGGAACACATCATGGATGGCTGACATCTCCTCTGGCAGTTCCAGTTGATAAGATACTTATCCTCTGCGATTCAAAATCTTGAAGGGTCCAATATATCTGGGAGATAACTTTCCTTTCAGTTGAAAACGTTGCATTCCCTTCAAGGGTGACACTTTGAGATATACAAAATCTCCAACATTGAAAGTCAGGTCTCTACGTCCCTTGTCAGCATAACTCTTCTGTCTGGATTGGGCGATCTTGAGGTGCTCACGGACTTTGTCAACCTTCTCTTCGGCTTCTCGTAGGATGTCGGGTCCGAAAATCTAACTCTCTCTTACTTGCGACCAATTCAAGGGGGTACGGCACTTCCTTCCATACAGAAATTCAAATGGGCCCATCTGCAAACTGGCTTGGTAACTGTTGTTGTATGAGAGTTCTGTGAAAGGCAGACAATCTTCCCATTTTGATCCATACTCTAGCACACAAGCTCTCAACATATCTTCTAAGATTTGGTTGACTCTCTCAGTCTGTCCATCGGTCTATGGGTGATAAGTTGTGCTGAAATTCAACTTGGTTCCTAATCCTTCTTGGACTTTCTACCAAAATCTTGAGGTAAACTGGGTTCCTCGATCCGATACTATGGTCTTGGGGGTTCCATGTAGACTAACAATTCTAGCAATGTACAGCTTTGCTAGCTTCGAACTCTGGTAAGTTGTCTTGACAGGTACAAAATGGGCTACCTTGGACAGTCTATCAACTATGACCCAGATAGAGTCATTTCCCCTACTAGAAGTAGGCAAACCAGTGATAAAATCCATTCCGACAGAATCCCATTTCCATTTTGGAATCTGCAATGGTTGCAAAATTCCTGCGGGTATCTGATGTTCCTCTTTGACTCTCTGACAGACATCACACTTGGTTATGTAGCTTTCGATTTCTCTCTTCATCTTGTTCCCCCAAAATTGCTCCTTCAAGTCCTGATACATCTTCGTTCCTCCGGGGTGGATAGAATAAATAGTATCATGAGCTTCTTGCATGATAACTTGCTTCAGCTCTGAATCTGCTGGGACACAGATACGTCCTTTGTACCACAAAACTCCTTCTTCATCCACGGTGAATCTGGGTACCTTTCCTGTACCAATATGATGTTTGATTGCATCGATACTTGCATTTTCTTTATGCGCTTCCTTGATCTGACTGATCAAAGTGGGTTGAAGTTATATGCTAGCTAAAAATCCATTGCTAACTAGCTCCATTCTGAACTGTTCTAACTCCTCATTTGCAAACTTGGCTGGTTTTCTTTGATCATGGTGTTTAATCTACATGGCAATCTGCTAAGAGCATCCGCTACCACATTGGCTTTGCCGGGGTGATAGTGAATGTCAAGGTCATAATCCTTGATTAACTCTATCCATCTCCTTTGCCTCATATTCAGTTCCTTCTGAGTGAAAATATACTTTAGACTCTTGTGATCTGAATAAATCTCACAACGGTTACCCATCAGGTAATGACGCCATGTCTTCAAGGCTAAAACTACAGCTGCTAGTTCAAGATCATGGGTACGGTAGTTTTGCTCATGCTGCTTCAGTTGTCGGGATAGATATGCTATGACTTTGCCTTCTTGCATCAACACACGTCCGAGACCAATCTTGGAGGTATCACAATATACATCAAAAGGCTTCTTGATATCTGGCATAATCAGAATTGGGGCTGAAATCAATCTCTTCTTGAGCTCTTGAAAACTTGCTTCACATTTGTCAGTCCATTCAAACTTCTTATCTTTCTTCAACAATTGGGTCATCGGTCTTGCGATGCTCGAAAATCCTTCAACAAACTTGCGGTAATATCCCGCTAATCTGAGAAATGCACGGACTTGGGTTTGAGTGGTTAGGGCTTCCCATGCTTCAACATCTTTGATCTTGGCGGGATCGACAGCGACTCCTCCTGCTGACACAATATGTCCTAGGAATCCTACTTCCTTCAACCAGAACTCACATTTGCTAAACTTGGCATACAACTGATGCTCTCTTAGGGATTCAAGGATGGTTCTCAGGTGTAGCTCATGGTCTTCTTCTAACTTTGAATAGATTAGAATATCGTTAATAAAAACAACGACAAACTTATCTAGGAAGTTCATAAAAATGTTATTCATGAGATTCATGAAATAAGTGGGGGCATTGGTTAATCCAAAAGACATGACAGTATACTCATACAATCCATATATGATGGTAAAGGCGGTCTTTGGAATATCCGTTGCACGAATCTTGAGTTGATAACCAGTCCTAAGATCAATCTTAGAAAACACTCTGGCACCAATCAACTGATCAAACAGATCCTCTATCTTTGGTAGTGGGTACTTGTTCTTGATGGTGACATCATTTAGCTTCCGGTAATCCGTACACAAAAGGTTACCTCCATCTTTCTTATCCACAAACAAAACAAGTGATCTCCATGGCGATGCACTTGGTTGAATCAGACCTTTCTCCAGCATAGCATCAAATTGCTTCTTCAGCTCCACTAGCTCAGATGGGTCCATACTATAAGGTCTCTGAGCTATGGGCCTAGTTCCAGGAATTAGTTCAATGATGAACTCGATATCCCGATCTGGGGGCATACCGGGCAATTCATGTGGGAATATGTCGGGGTATTCATAGACTACTCTGACTTGGTCTAGGGTTAGTTGGGCTAGACTCTTGTTGCATTTGAACTGACAGGGCAAGGTCTCAGATACATGCTCTACTGATAGTCCAGAGATACTGGTCATGGTTATGGCTTTCTTGGCACAGTTGATTAATCCTTTATGTTTCGACATCCAATCCATTCCTAGTACTACTTCTAAACCTTTGGTTCCAAGTACTATTAGATTAGCATAAACATATATTCCATGGATTCTGATAGGTACAGCCTTGCAAAAATTTCTAGCTTTGGTGGTTGAATCGGGTATTTGAACTATCATAACATGCTTCAGTTTTGTTGGTTGAATCTTACCAGTGCATGCAAATTCTTCTATAACAAATGAGTGTGATGCTCTAGAATCAAACAACACTCTTGCAAGTACCGAGTTAACAGAAAACATACGGCCACGACATCGGCGCTCGGCTTCTTCAGCATTCATGTGGAACAGACGGCCATTGCGGTTGAGTGAATTCCCTAGGGCAAATCTCCTTCCAGGCTGAACACGGCGTTGCTGCTGAGCAGGTGCATTCACATTGGTGGCTGCTGCAAGCTTCTTGGGGCACTCATTGGAGTAGTAACCCTTGACTCCACATTCAAAGCAAGTAATCTGGGACTTGTCTTTGGCTGCAACAGGCACATCATTGCTTCCAGTCCTTGGGGCAGTATTGCTGTTGTTGTTGTTGTTGGACTTGGGCGGTGCACGGTTGCAGTGGTTGGAGTTGCCGGGGTTGTTGTTGTTGTTTCCTCTAGACTTCAAGTTTCCTCCGCTACGATTAGGGTAGCTTGGACGATTCATTGGGGGTCTATTGTTTCTTGGGGCATATCCTGCAGACGGGTTGGGGCGATACTTCTGGGCATGGTCGGATCCATGCTGGTTCATCATCCTACGCTTGCGATTGTCATTGGCTTGGTTTATCTTCCCTTCCATCTGAATGGTAGAGTCGACTAACTCTTCTAGATCTTCAAAATGGATGTTGACTAATACAGTCTGCATTTCATCATGCAATCCATTCAGGAACCTTTCCTTCTTCTTGGCTTCAGTGTTAGTCTTATTCGAGGCATATATTGCTAGTGACAGGAATTTGTCACGGTACTCAACTACTGTCGTCCTTCCCTGCTTCAGTTCTCTGAACTCATCTCTCATTCTGGTGACCAAACCTTGTGGCACATGGGTGCGGCTGAACTTCATCTTGAATGCTTCCCAAGTCATCATCTGACTGTGGTTCATGGTACGGGTGATATTCCACCAGGCTCTTGCATCTCCTGCCAGATAATGGGTGCCAAACAGTACTTTCTCATTGGCTTCAACTCCTGCGACCTCCATGTTGTTCTCCATAGTTTGTAGCCAGTCATTTGCATCCAAGGGATCCTTAGACTTATTAAAGATTGGGGCATTGGTATTCCAAAAGTTCTTAAGTTTGGACCCATGGTTGTCTTGATTTTCGTGGCCTTGATTATTGTGGGCCATCTGAGCTATCTGTTGTAGAGTGGCTAGATTGGCTTGACGTTCAGCCCTACTATCTTCACGATCAGAAACTAGCATTTGCAGAATCTGCAACATCGGATCCTGCGATGAGCTGCTTCCTCCTTGGTTTCCACGAGGCATCTGAAGATTGAGATAGATAAAGAGATAAGAGGGAAAATTCTAAGGTTCATGGTTTTGTTCAAAAAAGCTTTTAACTTTGAGTTTGACTCAGGTTTGGAAAACTAACAACTTCTTCTCATTCATTCATGCAATGCACACCATACAAACTCACACCACAACACAAACATAAAACAGATGGTTTTAAGAACCATTCTGCGAACCTAAGATACAGTGGGACCGATACAACTCATTCCTACGGTAGTGATCAGGTGCATCTAATCATCATCAATGAACTTGGAATCATCATCATCAGTGTGGGACTCCATGGCATCATCCTCTAGGTAGTCATCATCATCAGTGAGGTACGAGTAAAGATCTCCGCAGATATCTTCACCTTCCTCCTCTTCCTTTGCTTCAAGCTGGACTTCCTGTTCACGGATGGCCTTCTCGAGATCTGCCACCTTCTTGCGAAGACGATTGATGGTGCGATCCTTCTTGTCTTGCTGACGACGAAGTGATTGGCGCTCCCTGGCAAGAATGGCGAGGGTCTGGTCCTTCTTGACGGCAATGGCGAGGTTGTGGTTGGCATAGGCTCGGGCGTTGTCCAACTCCTTTTGCCTATCATACAGCATGAAGTCAAGATTGTCCACCTGGTGCTTCAACTCTAGGTGTCCTGGCATCTCTAATGGCATTCCCATAGAATCACGCCTTGCGAAGTGAAGAAAGCGAGTTCCCTGGATCAAGTTGATGTTTTGCCCACACAGACGGGCAAGAGCTTCATGCATAGCCCTGGCTAATCCATCTAGCCAGTTGTTCTCACGCAAGGTGAATTGGATCTTCTCAGAAGTGGGTGTTTCCATCTTGCCTCTGAGATCTGCAACTATCATCCATTGTAGAACTCCTCCGATGTGATCCATGAGTTGTGCCCCGAAGAATTTCGGATGCGAGCGCTCAAGGTACTCTGACAGTGCATCTAGATCCTTCTCAAAGAACAGCTGGCCTCCATTGCCCAACTGGTAGAACTTGCAATACTAGATTTCCATCTACAAGAATTTAGGATGAGTAAGTTAGTGAGGTGATCAAGTGTGTCAAATTTAGGTAGGAATGTAAGAATTTTTGGAGGAACATGAAATTTTTCTAAAAGAATCTCAAGGATAAGAGTGCGAATAGGTTTTCATAAATACTCACTTCTTTGGTTTTGAAACTAAGTTTTTGTTCAGACGTCCATTCTAACTAGGGTCTCCTATGGTCAGGATAGCTCTTATACCAACTTGTCAATGATACATTGCAAATGTATCTATAATTTTTGATGTTCCATGCTTGGTTTTATCTACTTTCTTGTGTTTTGTCCACACTTTGGAGTACTTTTCATATGATTTCTTGGACTAACCTATTAACAAGAGCCATAGTGCCAGCTACTGTTTTCGCTATTTTGGTTCCAGGAAAGTCGAAAATGAATATTCTCGAATTGGATGGGACAAAGGAGTGCCTATTTTAGGAAGACATCGATGCAGAATACGAGACGGAGAAGGGCTGGGGCAGCCACACACCTGGCAGCGGCGGACCCGCACTGGGGGTGGTCTGGCCGACCCCAGCACCCCCTCGGCCTCTCCTTCCGCCTATATATTGCCCTCAGGACGAAAACCCTAAGTACCTGATCAAAAATCCACAAAAGAGTCTGTAGTCGCCGTCGTCTCTGTCCCAAGATCGGGAGGGATCTGAAGCTCTTCCCGGCACCCTGTCGAAGAGGGGGATTCACCCTAGAGGCCTTCTTCATCATCATGCAAGCCTCCGGTGTGATGCGTGAGTAGTTCATCTCTGGACTACGGGTCCATGTAGTAGCTAGATGGCTGGTTCTCCTCCTTTGTGCTTTCATGTTTAGATCTTGTGAGCTCCGTTCATGATCAAGATCATCTATTTGTAATTCTGCATGTTGTGTTTGCGGGGATCCGATGGATATTGAGATGCTATTTCAGATTGATTATTGATTCTATCATGTCTTTGTTATTTGTGATCTTGCATGCTTTCCATTGTTAGTAGCTATCTTGGCCAAGTAGATGCTAGCAACTCCAAGAGTTAGTATTTATGCTTGATAGTGGGTTCATGCCTCTGGTAATCTGGGGAAGTGACAGAAATCTCTAAGGTACTAGATGTGTTTTTGCTACTAGGGAGAAAACAACAATCCTTTGTTCATAGAACAAACGTATTGTTTACATTACATGCAATTCGTAAAGCAATAATATGTTGCTTGCAACTTAATACTGGAGGGGGTTCGGATGATAACCTGAAGGTGGATTATTAGTCATAGATGCAGTTGGATGGCGGTCTATGTATAATGTTGTATTGCCCAATCAAGTTCCAAAGGAGTCAAGATGATTAGTATATGCTTGTATCCTTTCTTGATGTTTGTCAATTGCCCCGTTGTAATTTGTTCACCCAGCATGTTATCTATCTTAAGGAGAGCCACCTCTAGTGAACTATGGACCTTGGTCCTTTCTTTTACATTCAATCTACAAACTGTTTATTGCTTTGTGTTTACTTTCTGCAAACTATTACTTCCTTCCATTCGATACATTTAATCCTTTGTTTTCATCAAAACTGGTGAGATTGACAACCTCATCGCAAGTTGGGGACAAAGTTCTGTGGTTGTGTTGTGCAGGTCTCCACGTTGCTACTAGCACCGGTAGTGCGCCCTGCCAAGGCTCAGCTAGCAACACCTTTGGGGTGTTTCCTTGCTCCTACTGGTTTGATTAAACCTTGGTTTCATAACTGAGGGAAACTTGCTGTTGTGCTCATCATACCTTCCTCTTGGGGTTCCCCAACGAGCTCTACATCAACACTGAGCCATCAAGCACTTTTCTGGCGCCGTTGCCGGGGAGTCAAGGACATCTTCACAAGGGGAGTCCCTCATAACCAATCTCTTTACTTTGTTATTTTTGTTTTGCTTTGTTTCTTTTGCTTTGTTTGCTTGTTTCTTGATCAAAAACACAAAAAAAATAGTTTTACAAGTTTGCTTTCTTTATTAAAAACACAAAAAAATGACTACTCTTGAAAACACTAAGTTGTGTGACTTCACTAGCACCAACAATGATGATTTTATGAGCACACCTATTGCTCCACCTGTGCCTGAAGCTACTTTCTTTGAGATAAAACCTGCTTTACTCAATATTGTTATGAGAGAACAATTTTTTGGTATTGGTAATGAAGATGCTGCTGCCCATCTAAATAACTTTGTTGAACTTTGTGAGATGCAAAAGCATAGGATGTAGATGGTGATATTATTAAGCTTAAATTGTTTCCTTTCTCTTTGAGAGGAAAAGCTAAAGAATGGTTGAATTCCTTGACTAGGAATAGTATTGATTCTTGGACTAAATGCAAGGATGCTTTCATTGGAAAATACTATCCACCTGCTAAGATTATATCTATGAGAAGTGAAATAATGAAGTTTAAACAATCTAATAATGAACATGTTGCTCAAGCTTGGGAAAGAATGAAATCTTTGGTAAAGAATTGTCCCACTCATGGACTGACTGCTTGGATGATCATCCAAACCTTTTATGCAGGATTGAACTATTCTTCAAGAAATCTATTGGATTATGCTGCTGGAGGTACCTTTATGACCATTACTTTGGGTGATGCAACAAAGCTTCTGGATAATATGATGGTTAACTATTTTGAATGGCATACTGAGAGAGCTCCACAAGGTAAGAAGGTAAATTCTATTGAGGAAACCTCTTCCTTGAGTGATAAGATTGATATTATTTTGTTTATGCTTGTTAATGGGAAAGCCCATATTGATCCAAATAATGTTCCTTTAGCTTCTTTGGTTGCTCAAGAAGAGCAAGTTGATGTGAACTTCATAAGAAATAACAATTTTGGCAATAATGCTTATAGGAATAATTTTGGTAACAACAATTATAAGCCATATCCTCCCAACAATGGTAATGCTTATGGAAATTCCTACAACAACAATAGGAGTGCTCCCTCTGAACTTGAAGTTATGCTTAAGGACTTTATTAGTAAACAAACTGCTTTCAATAAAACTATTAAGGAAAAACTCTCTAATGCTAAAAGAAATATAGCATCTTTGGCTGAAGCTCAGTCTTCTTTGAATAAAATGGCTGCTAAACCTGAAACTAATGATAATCCCTTTGCAGCTACTAATGATATACAAGTTAGAATTGATGAACATGTTAGACTATTAGCTGAATTACATGTTAAGTGGGAAAGAGAAGATGAAATTGCTAGAAACAGTAGTGTTTCTACTATCACTACCACTTGTGTTGAGGCTAGTAATAGTTCTACTACTTTAGATGATAAATTTGATTTTGATCTTGATGGTTGCAATATCTTTGAAGTTATTAAGTTCCTACAAAAGCTTGCTAAAAGTCCTAATGCTAGTTCTATGAACATGGCCTTTACAAAACACATTACTGATGCTCTCATAAAGATTAAAGAAGAAAAGATGAAACATAAAGCTTATATTCCTATAAAACAAGAAGATGGTTGGGAACGCATCATTAATATGAAAGTGAATGATTTTGATTTCAAAGCTTTATGTGATCTTGATAGTAGTGTTTCTATTATGCCTAGAAGGATTTATGATATGCTTGATTTGCCTCCACTTAAAGAATGTTATTTGAATGTCCCACTTGATGATAATGCTAAAAAGAAACTCATGGGGAGTATTAATGATGTTCTTATTATGGTTAACAATGCCTATGTCCCCGTTGATTTCTATGTTTTGGATGTTGAATGCAATACTTCTTGTCCTATTACTTTGGGAAGACCTTTTCTTAGAATTGTTGGTGCCATTATTGATATGAACGAAGGCACCATTAAATATCACCTCCCACTCAACAAAGGTATATAACACTTCCCTAAGAAGAGAGAGAAGATTTATTTTGCTTCTCCTATGAAAACAAATTTTGGTCTTAATGCTTCTTCATTTGAGAACACTTGATTCTTTTTCTTGCTTCTTATGCCTAACTTAAAGGCATTAAAGAAAAGTACTTATTAGGAGATAACCCAAAAGTTTTAGATGAGTCTTGGAGGTTATTACTTACTTTAGTAATAACCACTCCTTATCCTTTTTATTTGCTTTTTGTGCGAAGAGTAACCTCTAATGAGAGAGAAGTAATGATTGAGAAAGTTACTGCCCCGAAACAGATTTCTGTGCTTCACCGTAAAAATTCGTGTAAAATCTCTGAACGTCCTTTTGAGGCGTGAATTTTTGTGCTTCTACCCCAGGTTGTTATCTAACTTTCATTAGTTCAACACTTTTTTATCCGAGCAACAGAAGGTCTTCGAAAAAATTCGTCTTTACCTGCTGGTCTGTTTTGACAGATTTCTGCCATTTGCTTCTTGTTGGTTCCTTTTTGAGTTTTTTTGGGGAATTGAGATTTTTTAGGGAAGTGCTTCAGTAGCTAGTGTTCTAATGGAAGTTTATTGGTGTTGGAACTGAACCTTAAGACCTATTATATTTAGTGCACTAATGTTGCTAATAAAGATTGTGTGAAGTTTTGTATGAAGGAAAAATTTCAGGTGTATGGAAGGAATGAGTAATGAGATGAAGGATGGACTAAAGCTTAAGATTCGGGATGCAACTTGTGGCACCCCAAGAAATATCCAAGAAGAACAAGCGTCAAAGCTTGGGGATGCCCAAGGCATCCCCTCTTCATCAATAAAAATCTTAGGTTTCTTCCAAACGCTTCATTTTTATTGTTTCATGCATAGTTGTGCTGTTCTTGGAGCGTCTTAATTTTCGTTTTGGTTTTGGTTTTCGTTTGCTTTGTTTTCTTAGTTTGCTGAATAAATTTGTTGTACCCCCTCTTTCATACATTGGTTTTCAAATAGTTTGGTTTGGTTTGGAAAAGAGTAGTAAAGTTCATGCTTAAGTGTTAAAGAGAGCTTGTTTTTGACTGTGGCCTATGCTTTGTCATGCCATGCTTGATATTGTTTTGGCTTTATGCTTAGTATTCTTTGTTGTAGCTTGACTTGTTATAAACAATTGAGATTGCTTAATGTGCCTTGGATGAATCATGCGTTGTTTTAGCATATTAAAGCATAGTATAGTGGTATTCTCCTTTGATGCTTTATTTGGGTTGACTTGGCGCATGCTCACACCATGTTATGACTATCTCAAGTCACCATAAGCCTTTATGATCCTTTAGTTTTCAACTTGTAGTATCACTTTATGCTTTGATCAATGATGTTTTGTCGCTCTGCATGATTATGGCCATTATTCCTCTCTTAGTTTGTCGCTCCTGTTGAATCTACGGCATAGAAAACAAAAAAATTCCTACGATGAGAACTATACGCCAAGATCTATCTACTAGATACAGAGCAATGGGTGGACATACATCCATGGAGAACTTACCCTCGAAGACAACGAGTTTTGTTAACGAGTAGGAACTCGTCGTTGATGTAGTCTTACGCTTGCCGATCTCAAGATCGTGTGGAAGTCCGAGCACCGCAAATCAGCAGCGCATCCGTCCTCGCACACACGTTCAAGACACCGGACAACCTCCACCTCCTCGCTCCAGCGATCCAGCGGAAGCAGCAACTCCTTCCAGACGAAATGCCACCGGGAACATGTATCTCGCTAATCCGAGACCATGGGGAAATAATTCAAGAGGGGGAGAGAGATCCTTCACAAGGAGGTGTGTGTATGAAGGAGGGAATGGATGGCCTTTTATAGGAGGAGGGGGGGTGCCACCTCTCTCCATGGCCGGCGCATGGGGGGTGACCCCTCACCTCCCCCATTCATGTGGTGGTAACCCCTCCACATTAAAATGCCTCTTCACATTCCCTTTTAAAGTCTCCACTTTAAATGCATTAAATTTCTCCAAATTTAATGCTCTCTCATTTAATAAAACTATTTTTATTAAATTTATTCAGAATTTTGTTAATTACTTTAATTAACAAACATTCACATATAGCCCCTTGCAATATTTCAATATGACATGCAGAACCACCTTCTGCAATTTCACCCGAAACAATTTCCGGTTTCTATTGAAACAATTCCTGCGCTTTGCAATTCTTTCGTCTGAAACATATGTGCTCCAAAATGGTGTCCGGTAACTCTTAAGTGTGCCACCCTATGGTTCACGAATAATGCAGACATGATCGAGACCCTTCTCCGATCAATAATCAGCAGCGGGACCTCGAGATCCGTACTGACTCCTACACATTCAACGTTGACTCCTGTGATCCTGAGAACCTTTAACGCTTGTAACTAAATCCCTTTGTCTCTTGATATGTTACATGTCCGAGATTCGATCATCGGTATCTCCATACCTAGTTTGATCTCGTTACCGACATGCACTCTTTTCTTGTTCCCGTGATATAACATTCTAGTGATCACATCACTTGCTTGCAAGCTATCCTAATGTGATATCACCGAGAGGGCCCAGAGTATATCTATCCGTCATCTGGATTGACAAATTCCACTCTTGATCCATGAGCCTCAACATAACACCTTCGTAGTACTGAACCCATCTTTATAGTCACCCTGTTATGGTATGACGTTTGATGTTATCAAGATACTCTTCCGGTGTTAGCAATTAACATGATCTCATGGTCTAAGGATAAAGATTACTTCGTATGATGTTATAGCAATATAAACATAATGACTTGATCGTAATGCTATACTTCGGATGAATGTTCATCACATCATTTCACAAATGTTGTGACCTTGTTATTAACAACATCCAATGTCCATGATCAGGAAACCTTGATCATCTTGTTAATCAACAAGCTAGTCTATAAGAGAGGCATAACTAGGAACCCTTTTTGTTTATTAAACACACATGTATTGATGTTTCCTATAAATACAATTATATCATGCAAAATAAACATCTATCATATACAAGGAATACATAATAACAACTTTATTATTGCCTCTCAGGGCATATTTCCTTTAGTCTCCCACTTGCACTAGAGACAATAATCTAGTTTATATAGTGATAAATCTAACACCCATGGAGTTCTGGTGTTGATCATGTTTTGCCCTAGGGAGTACTTTAGTCAACGGATCTGCTACATTCAGGTCCGTGTGCACTTTACAAATCTTTATATCTCCATCCTTGACATGCTCGCGGATGGAGTGAAACTGGCGCTTAATATGTTTGGAATTCTTGTGAGACCTTGGTTCCTTTGCGTTGGCTATGGATCCATTGTTGTCACAATAGATCACCATCGGGTCCAACGCACTGGGAACCACACCCAGTTCCGTAATGAACTCTTTCATCCAAACTGCTTCCTACCGCTTCAAGGCAAAGAACATATTCCGCCTCCGTCGTTGATCCAGCCACCACAGGTTGTTTGGAGCTCCTCCAACTAACTGATGCTCTGTTCAAGAGAAATACGTATCCGGATTGAGACTTAGAGTCATCCGGATCAGTGTCAAAGCTAGCATCAACATAACACTTAGCGACTAGCTCTTCTTCACCTCCGTATACAAGAAACATATCCTTAGTTCTTCTCAAGTACTTAAGGATATTCTTGACCGCTATCCAGTGTTCCGAACCTGGATCAGATTGGTACCTACTAGTCAAACTAATAGCATGTGCCACATCCGGTCTTGTACATAGAATGGCATACATTATAGAGCCTATGGCTGAGGCATAGGGGATCTTATCCATTATCTCTCTTTCTTCCGCCGTAGCCGGACTTTGAGTCTTACTCAATGTCTTGCCTTGCAACATAGGTAAGTACCCCTTCTTACTTCCGTCCATATTAAACTTCTTTAATATCTTATCAAGGTATGTACTCTGCGATAGCCCAATTAGGCGTCTTGATCTATCTCTATAGATTTTAATGCCTAATATATATGACGCTTAACCAAGGTCTTTCATCGAAAATTTGCTGTTTAGATAACTTTTAACACTGTTTAAAAGATCTATATCATTTCCAATCAATAATATGTCATCCACATATAATATCAGAAAAGATCTCCCACTCACTTTCTTGTAAATACAAGCCTCTCCATAAGTTTGGACAAATCCAAACTCTTTGATCACCTCATCAAAGCGGAGATTCCAACTCCGGGATGCTTGCTTCAGTCCATAGATGGATCGCTGAAGTTTGCACACCTTATCAGCATCCTTAGGATCGACAAAACCCTTAGGTTGTATCATATACAACTCTTCTTCAATATTACCATTGAGGAACGCAGTTTTGACATCCATCTGCCATATTTCATAATCGAAATATGCAGCAATTGCTAACATAATCCTAACCGACTTAAGCATCGTATGGGAGAGAATGTCTCATCGTAGTCAACTCCTTGAATTTGTCGAAACCCCTTTGCGACAAGTCGAGCCTTATAGATGGTTACATTACCTTCAGCATCAGTTTTTCTTTTGAAAATCCATTTATTCTCAATGGCCTTTCGATCGTGAGGTAAGTCCACCAAGGTCCAAACCTGGTTTTCGTACATGGATTCCATCTCGGATTTCATGGCTTCTAGCCATTTATTGGAATAAGGGCTCATCATCGCTTCTTCATACGTCGCAGGGTCATCTATTTCATCAATCATGAAATTCATAACAGGATTGCCGTACAGTTCAGGAGCTGCACGTGTCCTGCTTGACCTGCGAGGTTCGGTAGTGTCCTCTTTCGGAGCTTCATGATCAATATCATTAGCTCTCTCTTCATTAGGTGAAGTCAACTCCGAAACAACTTCTGGAGCTGCGCTACTCGCCATTTCATGAAGAGAAGGTTCAATAACCTCTTCGAGTTCTACCTTCCGACTACTCACACCTTTCGTGAGAAACTCCTTCTCAAGAAAGGATCCATTCTTGGCAACAAAGACCTTGCCCTCGGATCTGTGATAGAAGGTATACCCAATCATTTCCTTAGGGTATCCTATGAAGACGCATTTTTCCGCTTTGGGTTCGAGTTTATCCGGTTGAAGTTTCTTCACATAAACATCGCATCCCCAAACTTTAGAATGACAGCTTAGGTTTGTTTCAAACCATAATTCATACGGTATTTTCAACGGATTTAGATGGTGCCCTATTTAAAGTGAATGCAGCGTTTCTAGTGCATAACCCCAAAATGACGGTGGCAAGTCACCGAGACATCATAGATCGAACCATATCCAATAAAGTACGATTACGACGCTCGACACACCATTACGCTAGGTGTTCCTAAGCGTGAGTTGTGAAACTATTCCACAGTCTTTCATATGTGTGCTAAACTCGTAACTAAGATACTCTCCTCCACGGTCGGACCGCAGAAATTTGATCTTTTTGTTATGATGATTTTCCACTTCATTCTGAAATTCTTTGAACCTTTCAAAGGTTTCAGACTTATGTTTCATCAAATAGATATACCCGTATCTACTCAAATCATCCGTGAAAGTAACAAAATAACGATATCCACCTCACGCCGACACACTCATTGGTCCACACACATCAAGATGTATGATTTCCAATAAATCACGCCTGCTCCATTGAACCGGAAAACGACGTTCTAGTCATCTTGCCCATAAGGCATGGCTCACATGTATCAAATGATTCAAAATCAAGTGATTCCAAAAGTCCATCAGAATGGAGTTTCTTCATGCGTTTAACGCCAATATGACCTAGACGACAGTGCCACATATATGTAGATATATCATTATCAAGTTTAATCCTTTTAGCATCAACATTATGAATATGCGTAATACTACTATCGAGATCCAACAGAAATAAACCATTCAACATAGGTGCATGACCATAAAAGATATTATTCATATAAATCGAACAACCATTGTTTTCAGACTTAAACGAATAACCACTTTGCATCAAACACGATCCGGATACAATGTTCATGCTCAGTGCAGGCACCAAATAACAATTATTCAGGTTTATAACTAATCCCGACGGCATATGGAGAGGCAGCGTTCGACGGGCGATCACATCAACTCTTGATCCATTGTCAATTCGCATCTTGACCTCATCCATTGATAGTTGTCGCTTGTTCCGCAGCCCCTGAACCGAGTTACATATATTAGCAACCGATCCCATATCAAATACGCAGGTGCTACTGCGAGTACTAGTCAAGTACACATCAATAACATGTATATCACATATACCTTTGTTTGCCTTGCCGGTCTTCTTGTCCGCCAAATACTTGGGGCGATTCGCCCAATGGCGATCCCCTTGCAATAGTAGCACTGGTGTCGACTTAGGGCCAGCTCGGGTTTCTTTCAGCGGCAACAGATTTGCCACCCTTCTTTCCCTTCCGCTTGCCTTTCTTGTCCTTTTGAAACCGGTGGTCTTATTGATCATCAACACTTGATGTTCTTTCCTAATCTCCACTTCTGTCTTAAGCATTGATGAAGCTCGAAGAGACTTCTTCATGCCCCGCATATTATAGTTCATCACGAAGCTCTTGTAGCTAGGTGGCGAGATTGGAGAACACGATGTATGCCTAAGTCAATGGGAATCGTTATTCCCAAGGACACAAGCTTATCGGCGCATCGGACATTTTGAGTACGTGCTCACTAACGGAGCTGTTCTCTTCCATCATGCAGCTAAAGAACTTTTCAGAAGCATTATAACTCTCTACGGCAGCATGGGTATCGAAAATCATTTTCAATTCTCCCATGGTATCAAAGGCATTGCTATTTTCGAAACGTTTTCGAAGTTCTGGCTCTAGCCCATACAGTATGCCGCAATGAACTAAGTGTGGTCCTCCTGACGAGTTATATAGACATTCTTTTCCTCGTCAGGGGCATCAGGAGCTGGTGGGGGGCCTAGCGGTGCCTCTATCACATATTGCTTTTGTGCAGCAGTGAGGAGAATCCTCAAATTCATAGCCCAGTTGGTGAAGTTGCTACCATTCGCAGCAAGCTTCTCTTTCTCCATGAACACATTGAAATTAAAAGCAGGTGGTGCCATCTATAACAGAATTTGTAAAATATATTTAGACTAAGTTTATGATAGATTGAGTCCAACTAATCCAAATTACTAATGAACTCCCACTCAAAAATGACATCCCTCGTGTCCTTTTGGTGATTACATGAACCAAATCCACTACACCAAGTCCGATCATCATGTGAGTCGGTGTAGCTTCAAAGGCGAGCATCTATATGGGCATCATCTCAACTATATGACTCATGCTTAACCTTTCGGTCCGTGTTCCGAGGCCATGTTTGTACATGCTAGGCTCGTCAAGTAAGAACCTTAGTATTTGCGTGTGTAAAACTGTCTTACACCCGTTGTATGAAAGCGTAGAGTCGAGAACACCCGATCATCACGTGATGCCTCAAAACACGATCCACAAAATGGTGCATACTTAAGGAAGAACACATTTTATCTTGATATCTAAATGAGGGATCATCTTATAATGCTACCAAAAGCGCCAAACTAGCAATATAAGATGCTAATGTGTGAAGTGAGGTGATATGGTCCATGCATTTGATCTCTATCATTTGCATCGTGGCATGATCTCTATCATTCCTTTGTGTGTAAGGCCAAGGTCTATGGAACTTACAGGTTAAGTGGGTTGTAAGAGTATCTATCATACATCTACTTACAACAATACCATATCAATACACTAGCCCAGCAACGATCTAAACTAGACGCCTCTAATTTATCAATTGCAAGTTTTACGTGGCTTAGGGCTTTCGGAGATAGAACCGGTCTTACCTACGAACATGAACCACAACGAGGATAACCAAGTTATTAGCAACTCGTTGTAAATCAGATATTGACTATAGTAGGAGAGACAGACACCCGCTAGCCACTTATGCAAAACTAGTTGCATGTCGGTCAGGAACCGGTCTCATGTACGATGACATGTAAGGTTGGTCCGGGCCGCTTCATCCCACTATGCCACCAATATCCAACGTACATAGAAGATGCCATAACATTATCATCATCGCCCACATATACACATATGTGTACTACCTGCAAAGCACCTACGCATAGATCCGGCTCGATACCACTTCAAGGTCCGCAAAGATAGAAAACAAAAAATTTCCTACGATGAGAACTATACGCCAAGATCTATCTACTAGATACAGAGCAACGGGTGGACATACATCCATAGAGAACTTACCCTCGAATACAACGAGTTTTGTTAACGAGTAGGAACTCGTGGTTGATGTAGTCGTACGCTTGCCGATCTCAAGATCGTGTGGAAGTCCGAGCGCCGCAAATCAGCAGCGCATCCGTCCTCGCACACACGTTCAAGCCACCGGACAACCTCCACCTCCTCGCTCCAGCGATCCAGCGGAAGCAGCAACTCCTTCCAGACGAAATGCCACCGGGAACATGTATCTCGCTAATCCGAGACCATGGGGGAATAATTCTAGAGGGGGAGGGATATCCTTCACAAGGAGGTGTGTGTATGAAGGAGGGAATGGGTGGCCTTTTATAGGAGGAGGGGGTGACCCCTCTCTCCATGGACGGCGCATGGGGGGTGACCCCTCACCTCCCCCATTCATGTGGTGGTAACCCCTCCACATTAAAATGCCTCTTCACATTCCCTTTTAAAGTCTCCACTTTAAATGCATTAAATTTCTCCAAATTTAATGCTCTCTCATTTAATAAAACTCTTTTTATTAAATTTATTCAGAATTTTTTAATTACTTTAATTAACAAACATTCACATATAGCCCCTTGCAATATTTCAATATCACATGCAGAACCACCTTCTGCAATTTCACCCGAAACAATTTCCGGTTTCTATTGAAACAATTCCTACACTTTGCAATTCTTTCGTCTGAAACATATGTGCTCCAAAATGGTGTCCGGTAACTCTTAAGTGTGCCACCCTACGGTTCGTGAATAATGCAGACATGATCGAGACCTTCTCTGATCAATAATCAGCAGGACACGGAGATCCATCTTGACTCCTACACATTCAACGATGACTCCTGTGATCGTGAGAACCTTTAACGCTTGTAACTAAATCCCTTTGTCTCTCAATATATTACATGTCCGAGATTCGATCATCGGTATCTCCATACCTAGTTTGATCTCGTTACCGACATGCACTCTTTTCTTGTTCCCGTGATATAACATTCTAGTGATCACATCACTTGCTTGCAAGCTATCCTAGTGTGATATCACCGAGAGGGCCCAGAGTATATCTATTCGTCATCTGGATTGACAAATTCCACTCTTGATCCATGAGCCTCAACATAACACCTTCGTAGTACTGAACCCATCTTTATAGTCACCCTGTTATGGTGTGATGTTTGATGTTATCAAGATACTCTTCCGGTGTTAGCAATTAACATGATCTCATGGTCTAAGGATAAAGATTACTTCGTATGATGTTATAGTAATATAAACATACTGACTTGATCATAATGCTATACTTCGGATGAATGTTCATCACATCATTTCACAAATGCTGCGACCTTGTTATTAACAACATCCAATGTCCATGATCAGGAAACCTTGATCATCTTGTTAATCAACAAGCTAGTCTATAAGAGAGGCATAACTAGGAACCCTTTTTGTTTATTAAACACACATGTATTGATGTTTCCTATCAATACAATTATAGCATGCAAAATAAACATCTATCATATACAAGGAATACATAATAACAACTTTATTATTGCCTCTCAGGGCATATTTCCTTTAGCTCCCAGTCTTTTGCTAGCCTCCACAACCAAGTATGAGTTCCACTCATGCATCCAACTCCCTAAACCAAGTTATTCCAAATATTCCACCATACCTACCTATTAGCATATGCTATTCCAAGTATATTCATGCTTTTGTTTATCTTCCAAATTAAACTTGTTATGAGAAAACTAGTGATTAAAGCTCTCACGAACTTGATGGCACACTTTACTTTTTTGCATCTAATAAACTTGAACCATTGGGTCCTTCTTTGTTGCGTATATGCTTGCGCTTTATAAGTTGAAATTAGCAGAACCATGTATCATGGGGAATGCTTTCAGCATTGCACTTGTACTTTGTACCCCGTTGATATCATGTTCTTTTGCTTATGGATCCCGGCGGTGTGAAATAAAAGTGGAACTTGTAAGATCATGGAGTTTGTATGTGTGTTAGAGAAACGCCTAGGCCGCTAGCCTAAGCCATGCCTAATCATGGTGGAAACTTGCAGCATCACCATAATGAGCACTCTATGAAGCATCCTCAATAAAAACCTATGCACATAGCAAATAAAAAGATCGCTGAGATGCTCATTGCCTGCTTGCCTTGTCATTTTGATTATGGGATAGCTCATGTATCATGTGCAAGGGGTACCCCGTTGGCGGTTCTTTATGATACATATGTACTTACAATGACAAGAGCTTACTCGTGACTAAAGTTGAGTAGCATGAGGTTCGGTCTTCGTAAGTAAGGGGCATGAGATTTCAGTTTATAACTTGTCAAGCATATCCTCTTAGTTGTGTCACTTTAACCTTAATCACCTTCAAGATGCTTATGATAGGGGCAATTAGAGCTGAAAGCTATAAGTACCATAATTTTTGGAAGCTCTTTATGAGACTTGAATACCTACTTCCTTCTATGAAGGCCTTTCTTCCACCATTATATTGAGTCTCCACCTTCTACCTTTATGCACCTACTTTGAGAGCATAGTGGCCATTCTTAGTTCTATGTCCATTGTCCCAAGACTTGTTGATTGATGCATAACTTGATATTGCTTGTTTTAAACTATTTGTATCTAGTCACTCTTATGAACTTTGAAGGTGTCCTATGCATTTATATTTGCTACTCTATGAGGGACAAGTTCAATACTATTATGCTATGTTTTCTTTATGTGAAACAAACAAACGTCTTGCAAAGCATTGTTATTCATGAATCTTTTGTTTGTGCCTTTTCATGTTGCATCATAGTTTCTTTGTCTTATTGCTAGAACTTTGTCTTTCATGTTATGATTGAAGTACTATGATCCCAGCGTTGAATGTTTAACAAATACTTTGATCAAGTCTTTGATGGTGCATGTCACCTCAAAAATTATTCTTTCTTTTTATCACTTACCTACTTGAGGACGAGCAGAAGTTAAGCTTGGGGATGTTGATACATTGCAAATGTATCTATAATTTTTGATGTTCCATGCTTGGTTTTATCTACTTTCTTGTGTTTTGTCCACACTTTGGAGGATTTTTCATATGATTTCTTAGACTAACCTATTAACAAGAGCCACAGTGCCAGCTGCCTATTTTCTGCTGCTTTTGGTTCCAGGAAAGTCAGAAAATGAATATTCTCGGAATTGGACGGGACAAAAGCCAGAATGCCTATTTTTCTGGAAGACATCTAATGCCAGAATACGAGACGGAGAAGGGCTAGGGCTGGCCACACCACCTAGCCACGCGGCCAGGCCTGGCCCGCGCCAGGGGGTGGTCTGGCCGACCCTAGCACCCCCTCGGCCTCTCCTTCCGCCTATATATTGCCCTCGGACGAAAACCCTAAGTACTGATCAAAATCCACAAAGAGTGCAGAGTCGCCGTCGTCTGTCCCAAGATCGGGAGGATCAAGCTCTTCCGGCACCTGTCAAGAGGGAATTCACCCTAGAGGCCTTCTTCATCATCCTGCAAGCCTCCGGTGTGATGCGTGAGTAGTTCATCTCTGGACTACGGGTCCATGTAGTAGCTAGATGGCTGGTTCTCCTCCTTTGTGCTTTCATGTTTAGATCTTGTGAGCTCCGTTCATGATCAAGATCATCTATTTGTAATTCTGCATGTTGTGTTTGCGGGGATCCGATGGATATTGAGATGCTATTTCAGATTGATTATTGATTCTATCATGTCTTTGTTATTTGTGATCTTGCATGCTTTCCGTTGTTAGTAGCTATCTTGGCCAAGTAGATGCTAGCAACTCCAAGAGTTAGTATTTATGCTCGATAGTGGGTTCATGCCTCTGGTATTCTGGGGAAGTGACAGAAATCTCTATGGTACTAGATGTGATGTTGCTACTAGGGAGAAAACAACAATCCTTTGTTCATAGAACAATCGTATTGTTTACTTTACACGCAATTCATAAAGCAATAATCTGTTGCTTGCAACTTAATACTGGAGGGGGGTCGGATGATAACCTGAAGGTGGATTATTAGTCATAGATGCAGTTGTATGGCGGTCTATGTATAATGTTGTAATGCCCAATCAAGTTCCAAAGGAGTCAAGATGATTAGTATATGCTTGTATGCTTTCTCGATGTTTGTCAATTGCCCCGTTGTAATTTGTTCACCCATCATGTTATCTATCTTAAGGAGAGCCACCTCTAGTGAACTATGGACCCCGGTCCTTTCTTTTACATTCAATCTACAAAATGTTTATTGCTTTGTGTTTATTTTCTGCAAACTATTACTTCCTTCCATTCGATACGTTTAATCCTTTGTTTTTAGCAAAACCAGTGAGATTGACAACCTCATCGCAAGTTGGGGACAAAGTTCTGTGGTTGTGTTGTGCAGGTCTCCACGTTGCTACTAGCACCGGTAGTGCGCCCTGCCAAGGCTCAGCTAGCAACACCTTTAGGGTGTTTCCTTGCTCCTACTGGTTCGATTAAACCTTGGTTTCATAACTGAGAGAAACTTGCTGCTGTGCTCATCATACCTTCCTCTTAGGGTTCCCCAACGAGCTCTACATCAACACTGAGTCATCAGTCAACACCCGGATTTTTAATCCCAGATGCCTGTTATGCCATACATCGCAATCCCAGGATTACCATTTTTGCAAGACATAACAGAAGTGGTACCAGAGTACATCATCCATTACAAACCATAATAAGGTCTTACACAAATAAGGGATCTCATGATCCAGTCTTAATACAATCAAGCAACAGAATAATAAAGCGTATTAGTGGGCTCCATCTTCAGGGTCACAGGCAATGCTGACGGTGGGAGATGATCCTAGTGGTCGGCGACCTCCTGTTGTCCATCATCCTGGTAGTCCTCCTCATAGTCTGGCCACGGGAATTTCCAGGGAAAAAGCCATGAGTACTCTTTAAGTACTCGCAAACTATCACTAACAAGTAAGGTAATTCTGGTAGGAATCTTAAGCTCTAGGTTTGTTTGCAAAAGCCAAATTTATGTAAACTGAGTTCATAAGTAAAGAAAACTAATTTAAGGTTCTAAATCACTTAAGTGGGAAACTAGCCTTCATATTCACAACCCTGTTGGTCAAGTCAAAATCATAGTTCACTTCACAAGTCATTTTGAAAACATCTGACGACGGAACAATATGGCCACTCCAACTGTCCATGACCGCGGACGCGGCTATTCGAATAGTTTGACACTCTGCAGAGGTGGTACACTTTCACCACAAAATTCGATACATCCGTCAGGGATAACCCTGAATCAATCATACTTAGTATGCGGATAATCAATCATAACCTTTCAGTTACACACACTAGTATAGGCACCTCCCCTATGAGCTTGGCCTCCCAGCCATGGCCATCTGCCATCATGGGCACTGCATAGGTGGAAAATTCACACTCACGAGGTAGCCTCAGCTCAAACCTCTTTCGCGAGGGAACCCATACTAAGGCATATAAGCTTCCGGCTAAGCCCTACCCAATTCAGATATTGTGGTTGTACGGTAAAATTGGAATGTTATCGCATCCGAAAACAACCATCAGTTTTTATAAAGGGCTAAGGCTCATGCCTCAACATTTTCATCATCAAATCCTTTTGTGTCCATAACACATGTCAAAACATTTCAATAGAATGAAGCATCATTCCAAGGTTTTCATAATCATTTTCACCAAGTATTCCCATCTAAAGTGAACAAGTTTTATGCTTAGCACTAGCCACTAAGTTAAGAGTGTTCCCTAATGAAGGGTGCTAATTTTCAATCTCATGTCAAAGAATGACATCTAAGTATAGGCCTAGTTTTATACTCTTTATGCTATCTATACTACTTTTCCAAATACTCACAAAGAACTAACTAAAAGTAAAGAACTTTGGTAAAGTAAAAGAATAAAGCTTGCAAGTAAAACTTGGTATGGGTATAAATCAAAGGTATATAACCAAATCATGCCTAATGCATCTTGGTAAGGTTAAAACTTGCATGGGTAACTTGTATAATTCTAGCTTGCATAGGTATAAGAATTGCAAGTGTTAGCTTGCATAGTTAACTTGTAGTGCTAGGCTTGCCTTGAGTAGAGCAGTGGTTGAAGTTTTCCTCCTCTTCTTTGGGGTAGAACTCCTCCTCCTCGTATCCGGGGTCAGTACTATCGTCTATAGATAAATATGCGGTACACAATCACCAAACAGTACTTAACTAGTTCTATTCAGCACACTAAGGTTCACACTTGATGATCTAGCATCATCACAAACATCACATGAAATAAAGAACTATTTTTATTTATCTTATTTAAGAAAAGTAATTTCTACTCATTGAAATTAGTTAAGATTTAATTTTCTCCAATTAAAATATGGGATCATGTGGACAGATGTCATCACCACATATTCTAATACATGGGAATGTGATTTAAAGTGTTGGTCACATTTTATAAAGTTTAAGATTATCATTTAATAGATTTAAAGTGACTAGAAATGCCCTAATAGCATTATTTTGGTACTAGTCCAAAGCCACTGCATGCAAACTTAAATGTTTTTACATATTTAGATAGACATTGTCAAATGTGATTTTTGAGAGTTGGAATCAACTCAAAAGCTATTATGGTTGATTTTTGAAAAATGTTTAAATATAGAAAAGTCTCTATCTTGTTATTTTTACTATATATTATATCCAACTCCAAATGATTTAAGACCAATGGGTTTGGATAGATAATTTAATTACCTTTTTAGCAAAATTTGAATCATGCAATTTGGTTTAGTGAAACTCTCTGAATTGATTTTTGATTTTGTGGACAGAAACTAGTTTAAACTAAAATGGAAAATCAATATGTGAATTTCCAGGCCTGAGCGGGAAAGCTAAACGGGCTGGCCCAACTGCACTGCACGGTGCAGCGGGCTACTGACAGATGGGGTCCACCAGTCAGCGACTCATCTAACGTGAAACAGTATCGGCGAATCTAGGTTGTGCGATCAAATTCTAATCTAACGGCTGGGAGTCATCGTCGACGACGAGCTACTCCGGCGAGGTACTAAACCTAACACGGCGGTGGGGGTATGGCTAGGCTCACCTGGGCTCTAGCTAGGGTCGGCGATGGGGGCGATCGACGTGGTAGGCGGCGGCGGTTCGAGGCACGGTCACGGCAAGTCTTGGGGTGGTCAAAATCGACGTCGCCCTTCTCCTCCAGCAGCGGCGGGCTCTGGCCAAATTCCGGCGAGGGAGAGCTCACCTTGCTCCGGGAAGAAGTGGGGGAGGATCAGTGAGGAGTGGTGAGGGTGTTGGTGTGGAGAAATGAGGAAGGAGAGGCCTCTACTTATACTGTGGCGAGGGGACCAAACAGTGCGGGCGCGAGCTCGTCGGTGACGATGCTACAGGTGGCTAGCGACGTGGCAGAGGCTAGTGGGCGATGTTGTGTTCCCTGGCGATCGTTGCTGGCTTAAAGGCGAGGCGTGGGGCGGCGTGGTTTGGTCAGGAGCGTGCGGCGCTCCGCGCAGACGCAGAGGTGTTTGCAGCGGCAAACGGGGGTGTCTGCGGGGTTGGGGTGATCATGGCGAGCGTGAGCATGCGTGGCGAGGGCCAGGCGCGGTCAGTGCGAGCTGGTTGTGCGCGGCGAGCTGGCGCGCTCTGGGCAGGGTGTAGAGACGATGGGCACGGCGTAGCTAGGGTGGTCCAGGGCTCCTCCGTAGTCGTGGCTTGGACAAGGGGTGGCAGTGGACCGAGGCGTGTCTGGTGCGCGTCGTGGGTGAGGGCGGCGAGGCTCATGGCGTGTTGTCCACTGTCGGCCGGCGATGACCACAAATGGACGGCGCTCCACTGTGCACACGGCTAAGGGGGGCTTGTCTAGTGCTTGGTTAGACTTAGGGGAGACAAGGAGGGTAAGAGGGGACCAAATGGTCGAGGATCACTGTACAAAACAGTGAAGTTAGGCAATAGTTAGTTTAGTGTCTGCAAGGTGTTTGTTGTAATGGCCGAAAGAAATTTACTTTGAAAATTTTGAATGAAACTATGTGGGTGTCTTAAGCTTGAGAGACTATGTTTTCTCGGAGAGGTCAAGTGGAATTGGTTTGAAGGGTTTTTAAAAAAGTGTGATCTTAGCACATACATTTGATTCAATTTTCAACTATCCTTTAAATTGATTTGAAAAATGTTTTGGTGAGTTTGTAAAGTGGGTCTTGATACACTTTTACTTGGTCTAGCAAGGGGTGGAAATAAGTAGAATTGTTTCTGTTAGAAATCTTCTTCTAGGAACACACAAAGTGACCTAGTGGTTAACTTTTGTCAAAAAGACCATTTGTTTTATTTCTTCATATTTGATTTATTTTTCTTTTGCTTTTGTTTGTACTTGGCCTAGATGATGTAGCATTCACCTTTAAACCATTTCACATCATTTGTAACAATCAAGCATGGCATTTTCAATCAATTCTACACTAATACAAACACACATGTATTCATATTCATTTTATTAATAAAAGTTTTTGTTAACCCTAAATTGGGTGATTAGGATTTGATAATCTTGATTAAAAGTTTTGGAGTGTTACATTAGGCATGTGTGAAATTGTCTCTGTTGCTTAACTTATTCATAGGTGACATGTTGCTTTCGATGGTCAAACCCATGTTAGTTTTAACTTATTTGTGTATGCCAAAATTGACATATAAGTTCTTTGTTTTTATATGCAGGGTGAGTATATGCATATGCTTAAATAGGCATGCCGGTTTGGTTCTTGTAATGTTATGTTTTTGGAACATGCCAAGTGTATTATCTGAAGGGGTTCGTAGAAGAAAACAAAAAAAATTCTGACCAACGTAACACCAAACTGGCCAAGATCTATCTATGAGTAATGTTGTAACGGAAAGAGGCTTTGATAACATATCCTTATAGACCAAAAATATTTAACGTTCATGTGTAACATGGCAGATGTAGTCGTACTCGTCTAACCTCAAGGTCACGAAGCTTCTCGAAAGTCACCACTGGTCCTTGCATGACGATCCTAGTGCCACAAGTGGCAGCACCCCCGAGGTCTCGCACATGTCTAGTGTTCGACGATGACTCCCGGTTCTCTGATCCTTGCCGAGAGTACAGAAGTAGATCTTCTGGCTGGAATAATTGCAGCGCAAGAACGTGCCATAGCGAAGCAGTCTCCCGTCCGGGCAACCCTTACTTGGAGCCACATGCACAAGAGAAGAGAGTGAATATTCCTAAGGAAATTGCCTTAGAAATTATTGGGTGTCTTTTTCCTCCCATATAGACATCTAATATATAGGGGGAAAGAGGGCATCCCTAACTACTAAAGTCCCATGGTGGGACTAAAGGAAGGAGGAGGAGGTGGAGGGAGGCGCGCACGCCGGGGGAGAGGGCCAGCCAGGGTGGGCCCCACACACGCCCCCTCCAAGGCGGCAGCGGTGGCGGCGGCTTGCCCTAGGCGGCCTTCCCTCTTGGGCCTTGTTCCCTCTGGGAACTTGGCCCAATAGGGAAGTTGTCCCATTAAATTTAATTTGAATATTATTTTACTATTAATTACAATAATTAATATAAAATACATATTCGTTAAATCTATTTTGATCCGAAACACCTTTTGGTTCATTCCAATCTCCTTTAGATTCTCCCGGAACGATTCTGGTTCTCTCACGAAACACTTCCGGTATTTCTTTTTCTTTCTTCCTGTGATTCCATCTATTCTAGAACAACCTCTAGCAGTCGCAAAACCCTTAGTGTGTTACCCTATGGTTCGGGATCATCACAAACATGATCGAGATAACATTAAGATTCCTATAAAATTAATTCCAATAGGATATGATCTTACTAATCAAAGCGACTAACATCGATTTTTTTCTAAATCTTTAAGTACTTATAAAACATTATGCTATTTCTTCGAACCAAAAGGCCCTGATTCAGGGTTATGGCATGGACAATTTTACTCGCCCCCGTTCACAATTGTCTTCTTATGAGTTTAGTCAAAGATAAACTTTATAAATTTTGATCAAATATTTAAGAAAAAATATCAACATTCATAGCATAAAGTCTATGATATTTGAATAGTCATAAACTATATTTTCATATTATATACTCTCTCCATTTTAAAATATAAGATGTTTTAGTTTTTTTCTGAAACACATGTATCTATCCGAATTTTAATGCATAGGATAGGATCCACTCATTGCTCCCAACCAAACGTTGAAAGGCGTTTAGAATATTCGTTTTAGAAAATAAAATAAAACATCTTATATTTTAAACGGAGAGAGTAGATTTGATATATAGGATGCTGGTATTTTTCTTATGTGTTTGTTCAAACTTTATAAATTTTGATTTTGATTAAACCTGAAACGTGAGGTAGGTACGACGGGAGGCTCACGGAGCATTCGTTGCTCAAGATCGTCGCCTCATCGGTCACATCGCCCCTATGAATGCTCCCAACGAGTAGCAACGGAGATTTTAACTTCGAATTTGAAGGCCGCCACTACTTTCCCCCAAACCTCGAGGAGCATCGCCTGACGCCTGGTGGCTGCAACGGCGTGCGTAAATCAAAGGTACGACGGGTTCAAACAAAAGTATCCAAAGGCCACTAAAATATTAAATCCAGCGTACGGATTACTCCGTGCCTGTGCCTCTGGTCTCCAATGTCTCCCACCAGGTAATTCCACACCCACCGCTCCAGGCGCACACGGCGCCCACCCAACTGGACCCACGAGCGTACCTGGGTCCACATGTCATCTTCAAAGAGGTATATAATGTCTAGCGCGGAGTAATCTGACGTGGCGGGTAGTGTAAATTCCCACTCACACCGCATGAACCGCCGCTGCAGTGGTGGCCCCTACGCATCACCTCACTGACAGCCCACCGAGGCTAGGCCTAGGCGTAGGGGCCCCGAGCGACCGACGCTGAGCCCTTGTAAGCGGAACACCGGGGCGACGCCGCCAGGTGGGGACGACGCTGCAGGCGCAGGGTCGGTTCACGGAAGGCGGCCGCGCTGGCCGACTGCCTGCGCATCCTTCACGAGGGGCCGAGAGAGCCCTAACCAACCACGTCACTGTCCACGTCAGCCGCCCCGCCTATTTATAAAGCAAAGCCGACCCGGCCTATCACAGTCTCGTTTCCTTCTCCTTTCCCTTCCCCTCCTCTGGCTCCCCTTACCATACCTTAGCGTCTCCTCGGCGCTACCCGCGGAATCCTCCTAGGTCTCGGCGCCGCCGCCGACTCGGCCCCAGGGTCTCCGGCGGCCACGGACGCGATTCGCTGGTACCCCTGACCGTCTGGCACGGTAAAGCTTCCTCCCTCTCGCTCACGCTCACCATCGGTGCTCGATCTCGCCGGCGCTCGATCTGCTCCCCGCCGCCGTTGACCGCCGCCGATTCGCTTAGCTCTCGTGCCTGGACTCGCGGACCATGTCCCTGCGACCCTTCTATGGAAGGATTTGTTCGTCCTGTTCGGTTCTAGAGCGGATCCATCAAGGGTACTGGTTTCCTCTCAGGATTCTGGTTTGTGGTCGGTCTGGAATCTGGATTGATCAACTAGTTTTTCGTTGTCAGATGTATGTAGTCCTCCAACTGCTGCTGATTCTGTCCAGAACCTGATGAACTAATACTAGGACTTCTGCTATGTCGATCGCTAAAACAAGTACAGAATTTTAGTAGCCGGTAATAAACGAGTAAATTTTAGTTTTGCCATCTCACGGCGGAGAAGATCATTTCCAGATGGGTAAAGTTTTTTTGGTTTTAGATCCGGGTTAGTTTTCGGCTTTGGATTTGGAGTGGAGTCCATGTTTCATGTTTGGGAAGATTGAAACGTGTTCATGTTCAAAACTGTCTAATCCCTATTTATATGCCCACCGGACGCTGTTGCTTGCGATCTGATTAAACTCTTCCTTCTTGATCTGTTATTGTCTTTCAGAATTTCAAGTTGGATATAAGAAATCAACCTATCGCGTCCGTGTGTTCCCTGTAGCGCTTTCCTTTGGATTGCAGAGAATTTTCAACAGCACCTCGCATCTGACTGACTTGAGGTAACTATGCCAAAGGACAGGAGCTCCCGTTCAGTCCCCCAGGAGGGCTGCCGATTTTCGCCATACAAGTTGAGGAGTGGTTCTCGCCGGTCAGAGGAGACTGCTGCCGCTGCAGCAGCAGCAAAGCAGGATGCGGAATGGGAGGAGGTTCGCTGCCCTGTGTGCATGGATCACCCACACAATGCTGTTATGCTTGTCTGCTCATCACACGAGAAGGGCTGCCGCCCTTTTGTTTGCGACACAAGCTACCGGCACTCCAATTGCCTTGATCAGTACCGCAAGGCCTCCAAGGAGTCCTCTAAGGATTCAGGTGCCGCAGAATGTGCCGAGTGCCAGCAGCCAGTTAAGCTGGCTTGTCCACTATGCCGTGGGCCTGTCAGCCATTGGACCAAGGATACTGATGCACGGAAATTCATGAATTCTAAGGCTCGAGCATGCACCATGGAGTCATGCGAGTTCAA
Source organism: Avena insularis (assembly GCA_023614405.1). NCBI lineage: Eukaryota > Viridiplantae > Streptophyta > Magnoliopsida > Poales > Poaceae > Avena > Avena insularis. The sequence continues at coordinate 171,257,277 of CM042688.1, forward strand.
GGGTGCGTACAACCAGCTGAGGAAGCACGCCAGGGAGGATCATCCTGCTGTGCGACCGACGGAGGTGGATCCTGATCGACAGCGAGACTGGCATAGGATGGAGCAGCAGCGCGATATGGGAGACTTGCTCAGCATGATTCGTTCGGGAATGAGCGGCAGAGAATTCGGAGTCAGCAGCGAAGGTGAAGAGGGTGTCACTGAGAGAACCTTGCATGGCTCGTCCTTCACAATGGTGGTCATTATGCGAGCCGGGTTCACAGATGGGGAAATCTCAACTCGTCGTCGACAGAGAACTTTTTTCCTGCTCACTTCAGGAGGGGCTAGCAGCAGCATTGATGCTGAGGCCGCTGCTACCGACAATGAGGAAGCTGACGACTTGGCAATGTCCACGGAGGCATCTGCTGGTTCTCAGCAAGATGCGGGAGAAGACGACGGCGACCCTGCGCAATGATGCGAGCTTTTCTCTTGGACTGGAAAGCCTAGCCAGCAAGCAAGCCATTGTTGACGCTGGCAGGGAGTCGAGGAGAGTATGTTGTTGGGAAGAAAACATCCGTTTCAGCTTCGTCTCGGGCGTAGTCAGGACATTCTACCTACGAAACAAGAAGAAACTTAGAGGAGGGGGCAACTAGGAACGTGGTGGGAGTTTGACTAGTGTCGTTTTTAATAGTACATCTGCTGGAATATATGTCGACAAAGCATAAGCATCAGTGGTGGCGTTGTATTATTGAATCGTGTCCCCTTGTTTGGTACTCGTTTTTAATATGGTGAATTTCGTCTCAGCTGCGTTGTACTAATTTTTTATCTCGCTGAACAGATCGTTTCTGCTGAACTCGATTTCTCTATGCTGCAATTCTGGTCGTGCTGCGTATACAGCTGTTTTTTTAACGACTCCCTTAGGTGTATCATATACTCCCTACGATCCCCAGGAGTAGTACTGTTTTTTTTGCTGGTTGTATCATGGTAGTATATCCGTTTATTATTGGGTTATAGTTTTTCACTCGATTTTTTAGGTGTACTATCTTCGTCCCAAGGCTTAAAACATATAACTTTTTTCAAAAGTCAAACCAACTAAAGTTTGACCAAGCTTTTAGAGAAAAATATTAATATTTACACTACGTAATCCATACCCTTTTATACATCATGAAACATATTTTTACATGATATTTATATAATATAATAATTTTTAATAGTTTTTTCTAAAAGTTTGGTCAATTACATGGCTTAATTTTTCAAAAGGATTATATGCCTTAAACCTTGGTACTGATGGAGTTTATAAACTCTTTACGAATGGGTCGTTGCCGGACAGCCGACACAGGCACAGAGCAGTCGGTGGCTCACACATGTCCACCGTAGGGAAGCATGTCTCTGTTCCGGCGAAAGCCGACAGTCGGCAGCATGTTCTTCCGCGAACGGCAAGCATATCCGGCCCGGAAGCTAGTCCAGCAAAGAAACGACTGTCCAGCAAACAGTCGAGCCGGGGAATTGGGCAGGCAGGGGAGAGTAAATTCATTGGAGTCCTCCGTTAGGAAGAGTCCTGACTGATTTTGTTGCATGGACTCTACTACAAGGCACCTTCAAGTCATTCAGACTCTGCTGTCATAAATCACAAATCTTTGTTCGTCGGAGAAGACTCTTCTCCGTGCATCAGATTCGAACGGATCTTCCTCTACTCCTTCCGCCCACCCCCTTGCTCTGAATCGCCGCCATGGACAATGGGCCGCACTGCACCTGCGAGAAGAGCGAGTGCCTCCAGCGGTACGTGCCTGGAAATCCCCTCTTCTCTTCTTTCTGGAAACCTTTGCATAATAACATGGCTATAATAATTGCGTGCGTGGATGCAGCTACTGCCATTGCTTCGAGGGGAGGTTTTACTGCACCGACGAGTGCTCCTGCCACAACTGCCACAACACCCAGGACAACGCGGACGAGGTGGACGAGCAGGCCGATAACATCTCCAAGAAGAAGCCCGACGCATTCAAGCCCAAGGTCATCGGCAGCGCCGCCGCCGCCCGAGATGGATCTGGCCTGCAAGAGCCGCAGCACCATCAGCAGGAGGCGAGGGTGCACGTCAAGGGATGCAACTGCTGCAAGTCTGAATGCAAGAAGCTATACTGCGAGTGCTTCAAGGTATGTATGCCCATCTCCTCTCCTTGCTTTCTTACTTATTATTTCTGCCTTTACTATTCTACATATGCTGTTCGGTCTGATTGCGGCTGTCTCGAATCGAAGCACCAAGTCGGGTGCAGCGTCTTATGCCAGTGCATAGGCTGCGCCAACAAGTTCGGAGTCAAAGGCGGTACGTGAATGCATCATCGCATATTGTCTTTGCTTATCTGCTTTCTCATCTAGAGCCTCCTCACACTCTGTGCTCTTGCATTAGTGCTGCCAGCTGCTGAAGTAGACACCGACAGCCCTACCGGAACATCTGGCGGTTCCGCTGCAACATTTGCAGGTTCGGATGGAGCGTCGTCAGCCATCGACGGCATTTTTAGTGTGCCGGCAGACCAAGCAAACATGGTTGACGTTTTTGAGTCCATCCCCATCCTTGGCGATTGGACTGACTGGTGCGTCGATCTTGTTCCGCAGACTCGAGCCATGGGGTAAGTTTTTTTATTTTATTTCCGACGTTGTTGTCTTGTCATGTAGTCCTGTGCTATTTTCCGACTAAAGTAAAAAAATCAATGTGAGAATTCCATATAGCAGTACTATGTTTGGTTGGTGACCAGAATTGCTTCTACAAAGGCTTACCAAATTCGGGCATCAGTAATAATGCTAATGTATGATCCAAATTTTGGTATATTTCATTGGAATAGCATGGGACCCTATGGTCAGTAACTAAATGACAGTTTACAGTATGAAACATGTGTCAGCATTCTAATCACATGTCCCATTGTGCAGTGGCGGCGGCCTAGAGGCCATGTTCCAGAATTTCAACGACAGAGATAACTTCCAGCACAATGCTGATCCCCAAACACATCAGGGGTTTGCGCAGTACGATGGATCGCTGAGTAATGACGCGGACTCTGTGCTACAGCAGGATCCATCAAACTCTCACTCTTTCAGGCTCAACCATGGAAGCCAGATCAACAAATTTGATGGTTTTTGATGATGATCAACTTGAGACCGTGGACCTGTCTGGAGATGTTATCTTTTTGCTCCACTTAAGTATAGTGATCCTGATAAACCTCATTTAGTTAGGAGATTAGCTCAGTGTAGGGCTTGATCATACCTTTCGGATGTTATAAATTGGTATATGGTTATTATTTTCTGAATCTTTTCTCTAGGAATTTTATGAATCTCTCATCGTGTGTTTTGAGGTATTATTACTACAATCTGCCAAAAAGTTAAAGGGATCTGATGGTATGGCATGAAATAGAGAAGTGTACACTGACCTCATATAGTAGAGCACAAGCATAATATAACTGCAACGCGACTAGTGATTAATACAGTAGAACTCAATATCATCAGTAATTACTAGCTTGTATAGTCAACCAAGGCAATACAATACTACATTACATGCATCCTCTTTAGTAGTAACAAGGTAGTACAACTCTTACTAGTAAACTACAACTGTAACATGAAATCCAGTAGTGAGGAATTAAAGCACATAGTGTGTTACAAGCTATCATCAACTCATGGCAGATGTTAACTCAAAACGATTTTTATCTAGTTAACCTATCATCAACCTTCTCTATATTGTCAATACTTTGTCTCATATATGTCACCACCAACACCACCATACCGCGTGTGTATCTTGGAACTTAGCCGCGAGATCGATCAAGTCCAAGCCCTGCGCTGAGCCACTTGGCGACATCATCCATTTCTTCAGGAATAGTATAATGGCCCAGTCTGCATAAATGAGATGGTGTCAGTACTAAATTTTGGAAGAAAAATGTGAGAGGAAGTGATCTTGTGCATATTCATCTGTAGTACCCGTTGTAGGTTTTGAGATTCACATATAAGAAGCCTGAGGTTCGCAGAAACTCGGCCGACCTCTCAGCATTTCGGTATGTGACAACCTCATCAGCTGCAGGAACATGAAGAAACAAACTATTTTTAGTACTACTTGGAGAAATTGAAAAAAAAAACTCAACGTATTTAACACATGAAGTACAAAACAAATAGAAATGCTAACCTCTTCCATGGCTGAGCAGGATTGGCAAGGCAGCAGCTCTCCTAAGAGCAATCTGTGAGCTCTCCATCTTGGTCCTTAGGGTCCTGGACAACAAGACATCAAGAACATCACTTATGAGCTACAAACTCATCAACAATATCACTATTTATTCTTACAAACATATCAAAGAATCAGACCTTGAGCAGGGAAGCCATCCGCTTAACCCAATAACAGCGCTAAGGGTAATCGGGTACGCGGCACCATTGGTGAACCTTCCATGAGCATAGCATGCGGCAGAGTGGAGGGCAGCGGCGGCACCCATGCTGAAACCGCCAATCCCAAGCCTCACTGAAGAATGCAAATTTACAATTTCAATGGAATTAGTAATTACCATTTTCAGTCAACCGATTATCAAGCAATATTCAAAAATTTAAGTACCATCAGATGGCTCGGAGGACAGCAGGTTTGCCACGTGCGCAGCTGAAGTGTCCAGCCCTTCGATGTCATCACGGCCGTCCACTGAGGTGTCCTCCACATCGAACCCTGTTTGATTTCAGTAAAAAATTGATGATCAGTTTGTAAGTTGAGGAAAGCAAGGCTGCAGCAGGCTCTGCAGCCAAGCCATATGTAATTTCAGAGAAACCCACATGCAGTGCAGGGGAATCCACCGAAAGCCGCGACAGGCCGTGTTGGGGCAGTAGGGCAAATCCATTTGATCTGGACAGAGATGTACGAGATGATGATTAAGCTTCAATGATTGTTCTGAACATTGTTAAGCTGAAGCTATACATACACTAATCTGAAGCTATACATACACTACGGTGGTCAGAGGAATAGGAAATTAGGAATAGGATGGTAGATGGGTGCATGATTAGTTCAACTTACATTCGGCAGTGGGAGATTATCCAGGAGCTGGGACCAGCTGCACAAGACAAAAAACATGGGAGGAAAAGATATTAGGTCACTGGTGTCTCCTGAAACAAAAAATACCGCAGCTAGTCGGCAACTTGTGTACTATAGATATTTTAGTGGTAGCTCCTATTCATGAAAGCGTCGCTTGTAACATGACATGAGCATATATATTCGACGAGAGACGCGTGGGTGTGTTCATTAGAAAAGCAAGGATTGGGTAATAAGAGAGGAGAGTGGAGATCGAGTGAGGAAGGAATACTGTGTACTACTAGCTGCTAGTTGGCATATGATAAAACTGGCCGGATCGACCAAGACCACTGGGGCTACATGAGCATAACGTGTGTGTCTCGACCGGAGCATGCAGCTGCTGAGTCACTAGTGATCTGGAAAAGCATACAAGCGGGAGAAACGGAATATTTGGAGATGACACACTTGTCAGTTGACACATGCATGTATAATGAACTCTTGAGAAAGAAAGATAGAAAGGAAGAAAAAGGAAAAATCATGCCAAACATATTCCTTGCTTTGCAGCACTAGTATGAATGAATGAGGGCAAGACCAAGAAATGGCATGTGTGTGTATTAAAGAAAAACTGAAGTATTTTTCCATGCATTCTCTTGTGGGTGGCAGACACAAGGTACCTCAGGTGAGCAGAGATAATATTAAACTGGCCAGTGATGTTATCTCTAGCTTGACATTCGATCGTCGTCCAGCGAGTAGTTTACCTTTTCTGTGTAATAGTACAGTTTCCTGGTTCCCACCAATCGTTGTTTTTAGTTATAGTAGTTACTTAGCGAAAGAAAGAAATATAGAAAGGCGCGTGAGGTGAGGAGACATCTGATGAGGTTTGGAGCAAAGCAATACTAGGAATATATGCATGGACCGAAATGGCGAGCTCTTATCACTCATTTCTAGCAAAGGGAGGTGTGTGTGTGTGTGGGAGAATAAAGCGATCGGTGGATGTGGACCGACGTCTGGAGGAGGCCTATAGCTCCTGCTAGTAGCTCCTCGATCCATCCCTTCCATACCTGCTAGCTAGCTAGCTAGGTTCCTTGACGCCATGGCTGGGTCGCATTCAGACAGCAACTGCTGCTGGTTCTAGCTTTGTGCTGCCTGATATCTATCTATCTACAGCTAGGGGGAGCACTGGCGGGTTGGGTTGCAGTTCAGAGAGCACTTGCAATTTTGACCTCATATATATTGTTCATGTTGCATGGTTAAACAAAAATCAATCTTGGTAAGCACACATGCGCAGAGTGTAAGCATGGTTAGTTACCTGGCGCCATTGTCGCCGAGGCCATGGAGCCACACAATGGTGGCCTGGTGCCTCCCCTTGGGCCTCACCACGTACGTCCGGCCATACTCTCGCCTCACGCCGCGGGAGCCTGCAAGCCATTAGTAAAGCAGCAGTGAGATCGGGGCGTGTGGAAGAGAATGAAGAAGCTCAAGCGGACCTAGTACGTACCGGAGGAGCTCATGGCGACAAACAGCACGTACGTAGTACGATCAGGTGGTGGCTTAGCTCGAAGGTATATAGCTGGGGCTGGCTATGGCTAGCTTGATGCTTGTGGAAGTACGAAGTGCACAGGCCCGACTGAGCTGTATTTATAGGGTGAGCGCGCGGCGGTGTGGGAATATATATGTATGAACGGCAGGCTAGCAGTCAGTCCGGCAACTCACCCGCGTGTCCGTGTCAGTGGGTGCGTTGGCGGCTCTGCGTGCGCCGTGCGTCGCTCGCTGCGATCTAGCTGTACTCCTCCTGTGCGTATGTACGTCCAGGGAATCCGGCCTGCGCGGGAGGGAAAAGGGGCGATCGAGGGGATTCGAGGTGTGCTGGCCAAGGGTCACGCGCGCACAGCATGGCATGGCAGGGAGAAAAACGTTGGGGCTTTGATTTGCTTTTTTTTTTTTAGTTTGTGCAGCCATCCGGAAAGGGCATTTCCACAGCTGAGGATACCCACCACAACACTGTAATATCTAGGAACCCACAGTTTAAAAGACATGTACACAAGTTTAAGCTTTCTTATAATTACAATAAATCAGTTAGATACAAGGTCTTATGATGATATAGTGGTTTCTATTATAAAGGCTTAAAATGTGCCAAAAGTAAATTACAAACAGTTCTGACAAGATAACTACATGAATTACCAGATTTCAGTATTACAACAAGTGTTCCAATAACATGAAAACCTTGACTGCATCGCCGAGACTAGGGGCGCCTACCGGTGTGGAAGCTCGATCACTGCCCCTCGCAAGTCACAAGCCGGTACACAAGGAATCAATTGTTACATTGGCGGACTATTAGGCTTATTAAGTTTAGTGTTAGGACATAAGAAAAGGCTGGGATTTTGGCCGGCAGGGTTCTGCTGCAGGCTTCAGCGATTTTAAACTATACGCAATTAAGCATAATATACCACTCAGATGCAGCTGGGTTAAACCGAACTATGGTAGATAGGTAGGTATGTGGCCTTCGCCGTAACTGCTCCATAACAGATAGGCATACCCTAGTACTAATCAAGCTCAAAATTATGTATCCTAACTAAACTTAGGATGAATCATAGGGCCCTCCTTCTGGCCCTGCTCACAGGAGAATATATGCATCCTTGGGAGTGGAGAGGGAACCCAAGTATAAATATATTACTTAGGACCCTTTTAGCCAATTCCTAACCATTTTTTTCATCAGCGTTATCATGATAAGGTGTTAAAATGCCCACTAATTCCGCATCACAATTCCAAAATAGTATATGAATATATATATAACCCAAGTCGCAATGACGAGGAATAAGCATAACCCCGTTTCTTTTCTTTCTTAGGAGAAAAGAAAAATAAAATAAGGACAATGATGTTTCACTGTCTCCGTGCTAAAGGAAGGTTCATCTAGGCAAAACCCCCATATTTAGCAGGAAAAGGAAAAACCTATGGCACCTATTCTTGCAAGAGGTTTGTCGTTTTTCCGCATTATTGTAACACCGGAATCAGTATCGATAGATTTGAATGCAAAGAGACGGTTATGGATATTTTCACTAGTGTCACTTCAAAATGGAACTAAAATTCCGAGACTAAATATTACTCCATGGCTCCCACACATTCCAAATTGCTTGAAATTCCAGATTTGTCTTAAATCAAACTTCTGTAAGTTTAACTGGACGTACAGAAAAATACGGTAATATGTACAACATCAGTTTATATACTAGGGAAATATACTTTATCAATCTAGTAAAACTAAACAGGTGTGGTAGATGTTGATATATTTCAATAAACTTGGTCAAGCTTAAAGTAGTTGCACCCAGGACAATTCTAAAACTTCAATTAATTTGGAACGAAAGGAGTAGTATTTTCAGCATGCGAAGACTCCACAGAGAAATACCGTGAGAACCAATTGTTGGGAGGGTGGTTGTAACCCTAGACCACCGGGAATAAAACCACGGATTGTCCTTTCAGTCAAATTGACATTCACGTTGGCAGCCAAGTGTCTGTAGTGACTTCCTCAATCTTGAAACTCCACGTCCTGAGGAGAAACAGTTCAACACTGAACTGTAACTCGCAGGAAATATCTGGATTTGCAGTAAAATATCAGACGTGTTTTGAAACTGAACTTGAAGTGAAACTGAAAAAATCTGCATTTGCAGTAATTTAAGGCACGGTTAGCTACTGTATCGAAAACTAAAAACCCATTAGAGAAAATATCATTAGAGCTTAAGGTGCGGTTAAACAGTAAATTGGAATTCTACAAATAAAGTATTTAGAGTGGAATTTAAGGCGCGGCTCAGCACTGCACTCAAGCTCTGAAATGAAGTTTTTTCACTGGCATTTCAGGGGGGGATTCAGCATGGAACTGAACAAAATAGAGATCGCAGTGACGAGGAATGAGCATCAAAAGGTCCTTCTGGACAAAATCCTATATTTAGGACAAACAGGCAAAGCACGCAGCAGCTTTGACGCAGGAGGCTTTTTTCGTACTATTGTAATTCTCAAAACCAGCAATAGATGTAAATACAGAATGGAACGTAAATTATCCATATTCTCGATATAGCTCAAGGTGCAGTTCAACGCGGAACTGAAACCCAAGAGGTCTGGATATGGCAAGTGGTACCGTTTCATTCGCTAGGAGATACAGTGCAAAATTCTGCAAACTGCAGCAAGGAAGATTCCAGAAATATCTCTGAGGTGTAGGCAGTGACACAGGCAGATATCACACAAAATTGGTACAATCGCATCAAAAAACATGGAGGCACTGTTCATGAAGGCTTTGATACTGCAGTACAGCAAAGAGAACTATTGAACACAAGCATGTAGTACAGGTCAGTGAGAACTGACAGTAACAGGTACCTGCAAAATTGTGCACTGAGAGGAACTACAAGGATCTGCCTATAAGAATTTCCGCGCACTTCTGCTGCTTTAACTCCATGGTAATTACATATCCATTATAAATCCTTTCAGGTTTACATCACCGATCGGCCCAAATATTCCTCAGCAGCAATCCTTTTCCCCCCTTTGAGGTCAGCTTTTCAAAAACAAACTCTGCTATTCTTAGATCCTGCTAGCAAGAAAGTGATTCCACTTTTACAAATGGTGCAAGGAAGCTTTCGGATTTCAGAATAGTGGTAGGCTTTGATCCCCTCTCGACGATCCAAATTTAAATGGGATTAAACAAAGTCCTAAGTCAAATCTAAAATAACCCCTTAGGGTTTGTGATAGCAGAATAATGCAGGGGATTTTCACCTAATTTTTCTTCTTGCGTGAGTGCACTACATGCAGAAGGAATCATATGCACTAGCTCTGCAGTTTTCTATCCACTGAGGTTAACCATATGGGGGGACAGCTCAGGCTAAATTATGTGAGCTAAATGTATTTTTTGTCCCTACCTTGCTTGAGAGAATAGAGGCTACATAGGGGCTAAATTATGTGGTCTAAATGTGTTTTTTGTCCCTACCTTGCTTGAGAGAACAGAGGCTGCATAGGGGCTATGAAGTTCTGTTTTAAATATAAGGTTATGAACTACCTAATTTTTACTATTTGTTGGAGATTATAGGCCATGATTGTGTTGTGCCATAGGGCTTTGGAGCCTGCATATTCCTGATTTTAGAATATATTTCTTCTATTTCATATGCTCATCCTAAGAAAACGTGAAGCATTGAAAAAATTCTGTTAAAAGAATATATTCTGAAAAGTGGGCTGCACAAGTGAAAGGTCAACAGTTGTCTTTACTGAAAAGTTTTCACATTTTTTCTGCTACTAGGAACAGCAAAAGGAATTTTCACAAGTATTGCATAACCGAATGGAATATCTATATGCATTTCAAACTTAGTTTATTTTTTTCTCGAACAACCTAGTTGGCGTGGATACGGTATGCTAGGTGTCTTAGCAAACATTATTATTTCACATACGACATATTTTGACAAGATTTAGAACCATGTGAGTTTAAAGTAGAGCTTTGCTGATTCCAAAGTAAACAGGGGGATGTGAAGGTTTCATCTCTAAGGCTGTCTGGAACACAAACATAACTATTTCACATGACATACTCCATGTCAGCTTTAAAGTAAAGCTACGCTGATGCCAAGGTTGTGAAGACTTGCTCTCTAAGGCTGTTTGGAACTGATGATTTCCGAAGAAATTTTTGCACAGTGCTACGTAGCTTCTTTTGTGTATCTGAAATATGTAACACACTACATGCTCATGCTGCAGCATGATTTCATGCATTTCTCACCAGGAATATTTCTGACAGGAATACATGAATTTTTTTCTCACAAGCCGCGACTGTTGTTAGGTATGGTCCCCTGATTCATCATCTCCCACTGAATAAAACGGGTAAAGAATAATGAATTACTGTATCAATTGAGTCCACATCAAGTCCTAATTAACAGAAGTCAGCGACGAAAATGCAAGAAGGAATTATGCAAAATTAAAGGGAGACATTTGAGGCCACCATCGTGGCTAGAAAGAATAATGCCATCTAACGACTCCAAATCCTCCTGCCGGTTGCCACGACCTCACCTGAAAAATATTGAGTAACATGTTCCGTACTGTCTTTCACTACTTAATTTTGTGTTTTTTATTTGGTATACAATTCGTACTTTTGAATCAGTGTTTACACTCTGAGGCTTTTGAAAGCGTTTGTGTGAAGGAAAAAAAGGTATTTAAAGCCAATTTTAGTGCAGAACTTATCCTGTGATGAAGCTCGAATAATATGGCAAAGAAGTAGTTGTTTGACAAATGTTCTTGCATATGGGATCTAAGCTACAAATATAATAGTTTTAACTTTAAAGGAAGCATTCACATGAATAACAAAGTTTGAAAAAAAAATCCAGTTTTATTCTATCCATGGGTTGAGGCTTGCAGCCACTGTATGTTCTCCTTTGCTGCCATATTCTGGCAGCATTCCACGAGTTTAAGCTGTGGAAAGCTGCCAATACAAGTTTCATTTCCTCTTGCAGGACATCCTTTGTCTTAGTGCACCGGATTAGCAAAAAGGAGCAGACAGAATACGATGATATGTATGAAATAATATATAGGTTCGCTTTTCTTTTGTTCACTGGGAAGGAACTCTGCATGGGTGCACTAAATATATTGGAAAGCAAAGGGAAAGGGAATTTTATCTGGTTTACTAGTTAAGTTTGTGGTATGGCTTCCTGTGCCTAAAAAGACAAAGTTTCCGACACGACATGCTATACCTTGTTGCAGCGTGAAGCAGTGGCACAGGAAGTATAGCAGCCAGCCGCCAACATGATCCGATTAAGAAATGTGGCACGAGATTCCGTGAGAATTTCTCGTGTCTCCTGGCGCCATTCTTTGTGCGTCTATTTGCTGCTCATCTGAATCAGCAGCATACTAGCTGGAAGCTTAGGGAATAGGGGGAATCCAAGCATAATAATCTTCTTCGTTTCTTTTTTCTTGTGAAGAAGAAGTTGAGACAGAAACAGCATGATGTAAAATGTCAATGCAGAGATGCATGGCACGCACATATTATCAGCCACAAAAGCTTCCTATATACCACAGGTAGAAACCGAGGGCGAGGGCTCGCGATGGTGACAAGCTCGCACTGAGCCTTGCATCCGTCCATCCCATCCATCGTCTGGAAAGGGGAAAAAGGCGAGCTAGTCCGAGGGAGGAATAACATCGAACAGCTAGACGGCACTGTTTGTGAAACGGACGAACTAGGTAGTAGTACTAGAGGAAGTCCATGTTATTCGATTTTGATTTCAGAGTTGAGTCTGAGAGGCCACCTACCTAGGCGGGGAATCCGAATTCCGTTGGGCGCGTGTCGCCGTGGTCTTGGCCTTGGCCACGGCGGCCGATCCGATCCGCAGCCACCTACGGGCTACGGTGCGTAGCGTAGGCAGGCAGGACATTTGCTCTCTACGGCGCCCGTTCGTCTAGGGGCATATTTTTCCTTTAACGGGTAGTGACCGCGCTCCTCTAGAGCTCCCAAATTCAGCGGCCCCGTCACAGTCAGCTGTTCAGCTCCACTCGCCGGGCATCGGTTCTCGCCGTTTCTGGGATTTACCGTGGCGCGGCGCCACCGTCGTTTGTGGGAAACTTGACGTGTGTCGGCTCTGGGTAGCTAGCATCTGCGACCGCGATCTTGCGTACGGTATGTAGTTGGGGCTTGCACGTGTACGGAGCTGATGATGTACGTACTTGAGTACTTGGTGGTGGTACGAAATCATGGACAGGAGACAGGACTAGTCTTTGCTATCTTCTTTTGGGATGGGTGAGCCTGAGGAGGAGCGGTGCCCAGTTTAGCAGGCAAAGTTACCTGAAAAGATAGTTGCAGGAATGGCCAAAATGTAATGGAGAAAAGAACGGAGCAAAGATAAGCGACTCTTCCAAGTTTTCCAATCCCTTCCTTGGCAGAAACTCGAAGCCGAGCTTGCCAAACAACAGACGCGTCTCAAGAGGAACAGACAGCAGGCAACTTTTTGTCTGAAAGCTTACCAATCGTGTGAAATGTTTGCTGCTAACTTATTCTTATCCAAGGGCTGCCTGTCTCTCATGTCTGCACATTTATGAAGCTTATCTATCATCTGGGACTAGCAAATCTCACAATGTGAAACAATACATGGACCATTCGTTATTAACAATGCAGCGACTATCCTTCCTGAGGGAATGGTATTCGACCTCAACCCAACCCAAGGTAAGGTAGCCTATCGTGCACCATAAAACATGTACCTTGAGCCAAGGGGATTTGACAAAACAATGACCATCATGAAACGATACAGAGTAGAGAACGCCAGATTTACTCATTAGCTTCATCAAAATTACCTGATGCAGCTTTGTAGCAGGACAACACAAACACAAAAAGATCAAAACTATGACCTGATTCCGTTTAGGCAGCAAGGCAATGGACAGGAAACTGTTAATTTAACAGAAAGGTGCCTGTCACAGCACAACATAAATTCTTGCATGATTGAATAGGTCAGGTCCATCACACCCGATGGCCACTAGGTAGCAAAAGCAAAAAATCCTTGCAGTCATCTTTTATTCGATGATGATGCTCCATAAGACATGCACTGGTCAAATCTGATTCAACAAAAAACCTAAGGCGAAAACTACCACCTGCTTGATGGCCAAATGTATATTCATAAACAGGGATGCCGTGGAGCAGTCTGGTGCTAGAAAGCATAAAACGAAATCATATGCCTCATCAAATTCTTGTTTTCAGAACCACAAGGCATCCATCCTTAGTGGTGATGACCGTCATCGTCGTCGTCATGACCATCTGGGTCTCCACCATCACCGATGACCTTAAGCTGCATAAAGCAAGCAGCAAAGCATCCCTTAATAAACACCTTCACACTAATAGAACAGACACAGCTTGGCAGCATGTGCTATGTTAAATAACATTAACATGTCAAATTACCACAAAGTATTGTGAGCAGACTGGGCATTCATGAGGCTCATCTTTTTTCAACCAGAACCATACAACATCATGCTCATCCTCTGCACATTTAAAAACAACCACAATAAGTGTTATACAAGTCCTGCAACAATTACTAGTTTAGAGCAGTTCCACACTGGCTTACCTCCTTCATCACCTGGGCAGCCTACTATTCTCTTGTTATAGTACGACTCAATGACAGCTGGTGCCTCCTGCAGGTAAACAATCACAGCAAAATGATTAACAATATAGTACAGAGTACTTACAGCAAGGTACTAAAGCTAACAAGAAACAATGGTTCAATTCCTTAGAATGGAGCACGCATTTCAAATTTTAATTACTATAACCACCAACTAGGTAATGCAATGCAAACTGTAACTTAAATTTGTGGAAAATACATAGACACACACACACACAAGGAATATAGAACTTATTTGTTCTCAACTTTCTATTAGCAAAAGGGAACAGCAAAGGTAAAGGCAGACAACAACAACAAAGTAAGAGATTAAAGATCACGTGAATACACAAATTTAGCAGGTAAAGTAAAAGGAATCTGCGATAGAAGGCCACATAGCATGACCCCATCCCTCATGTCTAACATATGTGTAGTAAATTCATGGAAGCTGTCTGACTATGCAGATAAGTTTTGGTAAACTATGAACTGCTGGAAAATAAAGATGCATAAACGCTCAAATTCAAAAGGCTAATATCTCACAGGTCCCATGTTATCTAATCTTCAAATATATTCAATTTTAAAATGCAACAGAAAATTTACCAAATTCACAATTCACTCAGTTCACGATTTATATGAATTGATTTTGGTGGTGGTACACATTCGATGGGGTTCGCATATCATGTGATATCCGGTTCCGGTTCGAATATCGTATATATAATAGCCAAAGGAGTTCCTGATTCCGGCATACAATAACATTAAAAAAAGGGTCAGAGAGATGCAGACAAAATAGTTGGCTGGCCCATATATTGCCTCTCACAGCATCATCTGGCTCCGTTGGATCCCATGACTTTCCTTAAGTAACATTCGTGCCACCAAAGTCTCAGCGCATTTTCCCCTCTGCCTTCCCACCATGCCAGTTTTTTGTTGCAGCTGCTCAGGATATTGCAATTATCACCTTGAGAAGAGAAGAATCCCTTTTCTTGCACTAAAAGAGAAGACATGGGAGAGAGGAGGCCACCATGGCCTGTGCCTCTGCTTGCAGTATCGCTTGTGTGCCACAGTATTATGGTTTTTACCACTTTCTTTTGGCCCGACCTTGGCTGGTTGAGCCTCCTGTAGGTGCCTTGGGTAGGCTGGTTGTTACTGTTCTGAATTCTGCTTCCATGGAGCCTGCAGCAACGTGTCATGTTTGCTGAAAATATCTGTATGCACTGTTTGTGCTTGACTGGGAACCTACATAATTTGTTGTTCAAGCCATATATAGCTCAGATTATTGGGGGAATATTCCCATGTTCAGAACTAGATTACCAAATAACTCTAATCTCTGGACCCCGCAATGACCCTGTGATTTACCATGTGTGTTCTCGTAATGAGGGTTCTTGTTGCCAATGATTTTTATCCCAGGTATTCAACTATAACTGGCATGACCCGTTACATTCTTGAACTAGTAGATAAAATATAATATCACAGCTCACAGAACAGAAAATATGCATCAGCTAGGTTGCAGTTAGAACCGTAACAAATTTACAATGCTTGAAAAAGCCAAACTGTTATATTAAAGGTGAGTTTCCAATCATGACCTAAAAACCGCAATAGCTGGCAGACATTACTTCTTATGTATGACTGTATGATCCAGGACTAGAAGTGTTTACGTTACACTGCTTAATAATGTAAACAAATAAAGTTTTTAGACCAGTATATCTATATGCAACCATAAAATGCATAAAAAACTGCAATAGCTGTGAGACATTACTTCTTATGTATGATTGTATGATCCAGGACTAGAAGTGTTTACATTACACTGCTTAATGATGTCAACAAATAAAGTTTTTAGCACAGTATATCTATATGCAACCGCAAAATGCATAAGATAACGAGCCAGTAATTAATGCAGTAATGCATGAAGTTTAATCAACCAATGACGAAGGTTTACACTTTACAGCCTTAGTTGTAAATCTAAAATCACATATTAAAAAGCAAATCCAGGGGTAAATGACGATCACTTGACAGAATAACGTAAACAACCTTTGATGAAATGGTACACAAGCAATGAAAGGAAAGGCAACACCTGGCTATTAGATTGAACGCAAGTTCATACACAAAAGGATGATGAAAAATGGATGAATTGCGTGCATAGACAATTTCTAAAGCGTGACAGAGCATCAGACAACATAAGTTAGATGATTATTGCACTGTAAATCCCACTCATTTCATTAAACAGACAAAAAATAGAGAGGGAGTACTCCGGTGAACCTAGCATGCATGATTCCAGTCCCATATTGAGAACAGTAACAAAAAAACATGATAATCCTAGTATCAACACCTTACCTTGGTACCGAAGGGGCCGACAGGAGGATCCATGTCAAAGCGCTTCGTCCCCTGTGAAACCACAACCAGATCGAGAAATCAGAACTCATTCCCAGGGCCAAACCGAACGGGGCAGTCCAGCCGAAATCTCCAAACCCCATGGCACGATCCATCTCACCTGGAGCTCCGCCTCGAGCTCCTCTCGCTCGTGCCCCGTGGCTATGGGCATGATGTCCTCCACAGTCGGCGACGCCGTCGCCGGTTTGTCCCCTGCAGGAACACGCCAATCCACCAGCCGATCAGCGACGGGAACCGCCGGGAAAAACAGATCTGGAGAGGGAGAAGAGGGCCTTACCAGAGAAGAGCGGAGTGGTGCGGCGGAAGGCGGTGGCCGCCGTGGAGAGGGGAGCGGCCCGGGCGGTGGCGTGGGTGGGGGCAGCGCCGGCCGCGGATGCAGCGCGGCGAAGCGCCGGGGCTAGGGTTTGGAGTCGGCGCCACATGGTGCGTGCGTGTGCTCCCAGGTCGCGGCGGCGGCGGCGGCCTTCGGGGAAAAAGGAAATGGAGTGGAGATGGGCAGGCTCGATTTGATCTGACAAAGAGGGAAGGGGCAGACGGCGGGGGAGGAGGTCAAGGACAAGAGGAGGGGAGGGGGCGCGGCCTGTGGGGGTGTGGTGCGTTGAAGTTCGTGCGGCTTGATGGAGGGACGGGATCGCCGGGATCGAATGCTGGGAATGGGCTGAGCTATGAAGTGGCAAGTGGCGCCGCCTCTTGTGTACCACCCACCTACCTCGGATAGACAGTTACAGGGCGTGATTGACAGTCGAGTTAAATACCGTAACAGTCCGGGTGGCTAGATTAGTCCTAGTAATTTAAAAAGTTATATATACTTTTAGTCCCACAACTTGCACCGCGGGATTATTTTAGTCTCACATCTTGCAAAGTGAGCAACACTAGTCCCACACATCCTGAGAGCATTTTAGTTCAATTTAATTAAATTTCGGCGAGTTTAAATAATTTTGACCAAATTCGTCCACTTATAGCGTCATAATTTTTTCAGAACAACCCTGTGTATTTTTCTATGACACTTGTGTCCTTGGTGTTGATCAAGAGGTAAGCCCACCTGTCAGTACAGGTACAAAATAGTTTAAAAACTCTCAAGGGACGGGATCGAATGGGGGTGTGGTGCGTTGAAGTTCGTGCGGCTTGATGGAGGGACGGGATCGCTGGGATCGAATGCTTGGAATGGGCTGAGCTATGAAGTGGCAAGTGGCGCCGCCTCTTGTGTACCACCACCTACCTCGGATAGACAGTTACAGGGCGTGATTGATAGTCGAGTTAAATACCGTAATAGTCCGGGTGGCTAGATTAGTCCTAGTAATCTAAAGGGTTATATACACTTTTAGTGCCACAACTTGTACCGCGGGATTATTTTAGTCTCACATCTTGCAAAGTGAGCAACACTAGTCCCACACATCCTGAGAGTATTTTAGTCCAATTTAATTAAATTTCGGCGAGTTTAAATAATTTTGACCAAATTCGTCCACTTATAGCGTCATAATTTTTTCAGAACAACCCTGTGTATTTTTCTATAACACTTGTGTCCTTGGTGCTGATCAAGAGGTGAGTCCACCTGTTAGTACAGGTACAAAATAGTTTAAAAACTCTTGCAAGGTAGGGATTTGATCTTGCGACCTTTCCATCTCTAACCACCTACTCAAACCATTGCATCGAACAATAATAATTATTAGTAACGAGGTCTAACTGTTTTTATACAAAAGAAACGTGCACATATAACTAAAAATTCTCATGTCCGTTGTTAGCATAATCTTGTGTGTCATTTGTGGAGACTTTTATTTTGAAATTCGGGCTACGTGGATGCCTTTATTTTAAACATTAAAAATACAATTCAAAATATAAGAAACACCATCAACAAATACGTACATGTGGGCAATAATATAAGCTTTCAGTGTGCAAATTTTTAACCCGGATTGATTTGTATTGGGGCTATATAAAAAAGACAATCCTGGCGAGATTTGAAGGTACGCCCTTTACAAACCCAATCTCTAATTTTGTCTTTTCTAGAACATAAATTATTTTAGATTAAAAATTGGTGAGCGCTACGTGTCCCTCAGACGATGGGAGCCTTTCCATCGTCCTGCTTCCGCTACTGCCACATGTCCTTAAAATCGCCCCATATCTCGTTTTTGCTGAAAACATCTCTTTTTTGCTACATATGTCCTTGCTTTTACTTCTGAAGCAAAAAAATGGTTCGTTCCAGAAATAGAACGTCCCGTCGAAGACCTCGTCGGAGACCATGCAGCAAAAAAGTTGTGCTAATGTAGCAAAACCGTCTTCGCCGGAGACAAAGTCGACCTCGCCGGAGACTCGCAGCAGGCTTTCACCGGGAGACCTCACCGAAGAACACAGAAAAAATCAGTGAACCTTTGTAGCATAAAAATTATGTCATTGTAGCATCATAGGAAAAAATCATCCGGCGATGTTCATGGTGGAGACTTGTCAACACCCGGATTTTTAATCCCAGATGCCCGTTATGCCATACCTCGCAATCCCAGGATTACCATTTTTGCGAGACATAATGGATTGGATATCACAGTACATCATCCATTACAAACCATACATAAGGTCTTACACAAATAAGGATCTCATGATCCAGTCTTAATACAACAAGCAGCGGAAATAAAAGATAAGCGTAGCGGTGGGGTCCATCTTCAGGGACACATGCAATGCTGACGAAGGCAGATAGTCCTAGTTATCATAGCCGTCCTGCTGGCCATCATCTTGATAGTATTCTTCATAGTCTGGTCATGAGAATAGCTAGGGACAAAAGCCATAAGTACTCTTTAAATACTCGCAAACTACCACTAACAAGTAGTATAGTGCTAAGTTAAAGTGCTAAATTGTAACTACCTCGGTGAATTACGCTCTTAGTTACATGTCTGGATGAGCGAAAGTGGTTAAAATAGTACGGTGGGGCCCAGGGGCCACTTACAGGTGGACCTTTCGGCCGTCCTAACCACTTCCAGAACATCGGGACAAGAACGAGCGGCGTAATCGGCAGGTGAAGGGATCAACTACATACACAAGTGAGTATGTATGCAAGCCACCATACAACTGTTCATAGAGCCATTCCATCTAAAAGAAATAGAAATATTGCAACGCCATACGGCAAGATCCAAATACCCTAGATAGAGATAATATTTTAGGATAGCTCCTCATACATCAAACATCAGAGTATCAGGCGGAAGCGGAAAACAAGATCCGAGTACGGATAAGAAGCAAATCGGCATAAGATGCCACATAAATAAACACATCCCGCACACAGATCTCACGGATCCCCGTTCCC
Source organism: Avena insularis (assembly GCA_023614405.1). Taxonomy (NCBI): domain Eukaryota; kingdom Viridiplantae; phylum Streptophyta; class Magnoliopsida; order Poales; family Poaceae; genus Avena; species Avena insularis. The sequence continues at coordinate 171,277,027 of CM042688.1, forward strand.
GGAATCTCTACACCGCGTGATCGTTGCCAACATCATCCGTCTCCTCCACCCAGTATCCATCTTGCGAATACACCTATTCATATGAATCAAACAATTTATCGTGTGAGACCCTAGGGGTACTCAGCAAGTCTTTATGCCTCTAAAGGGGACATAACCTGGGGTGATGCAATTGCAGCAAAAGATAATAACTAACAAGTCTATAGATACTCGCTAACCATCCGCCTAACCAATGATAGACGGATGTCCGTTAATTAGTAACAACAGTTATACAGTATAATTAACAGATCCATCCTCCTTCTAAACACCAACGAAAGCGGACGAACAACCCATCCGTTGGCAGTTTTATTAACCATTCCATGAGTATTGCACTATTTACTAGTCAAGTACTTAGTCAAATTAAAAGCGGTAATTTAGTTATACTTGTCTATGATCGAGAAACTGTGCTCCAAGTCGTCCATAACCGCGGACACGGCTTTCAAAAAGATTTACCCTGCAGGGGTGCACAAATAGCAACACACACTCGATCAACCTCGGAAAAACCAACTCAAAACCCAACGAGGCATTCACGACAAAGCGATCACGAGATTGAAATATTTCAGGGCACCCCATTAAGCTACCCAAGAAGTTGGCCCGGCTCGAGACGGACCCAAGGTTTGCGTCAATAGCGTAACGATCGGGAACGAAAGTATGGTGGCTTGTCGATACCGCGAAAACACTCCGCATCCAAAATAGTACAGGTGCTCCTCGCACAATCTTAAATAAAGCAGTAAAGCATGGCATAAGTACAGGATAGTAATAAAGCCCCAAACTACTTTGTGGCCCCAAGAAATAAGAATGAATCAAGCTCTGGCTCAGGGGGGTCCATAAGGCCTCCCGAATGTGGATAGTGCGAATAGTCAAGGAACAGGAATCAAGTACTCGGGGTCCTACGGGACACAAGTGAGCATGAAAAGCCAAATAGCAGATATTGCCCACCGGTGCCTCTTTCATTAGTTATCCCATTACTACTCAGGTTAAGTTGTTTAGGTATCTCGTTATCCATCAGACACTCACATACCCTACACATGCAGTTCTACGACTCGCATGGCTCAAACAACTCCTGTAGTAATGGCTCATGGGATGGAGGAACAAGTTTTGGTGGGGTTTAAAAGTAATGGCTATGCAGTACTTGGGATTCAATTTAATGCAATCGCGACTCAATGATGCAAGAATAAGATAGAGGCAATAGGTGTTATATGTATGCAAGCATGTGGTAGTGCTTGTCTGGCAGCTCAGTTGAAGCGAGAGAAGGATCTGGGTAGTGCTCTTCGGATTCCTGATATATCCCCTCCTCGGCGTCTATTCGAAGAAGAACCAAACAAACAAGGGCCAACATAAATAAAGTGCACAAGCATATGAATTAAAATGCGACAAGCAAACAAGCATGCCATGATGAATGGTGCACAATGTACATGGCAATAATGTAGCATGGCATGGGTGAGGTGTGGGGTACAAGAATAAAGCATTTTATTAAGTTTTAGTCATGTTTTGCTCCCATAACCTTTGTTGTATACTTTATATTTATATGATGCATGCTGCAATTCTGAACAAGGAATGCATAGTTAGAACGGGCTCGTCGTGCTGATCGATTTAGACATATTATTTGTCGAATTTGGAGTTATAGAATTAAAGTTATTAATTATTTAAGAAAAGGCATTTTTATTGCATTTAAACAAGTTCAAAAAATTTAATTTGCCCAAAAGATATTTTGAATGGCATATTTGAATTCCTCACATTTTTCTGATTCCAAAACATATATCATTTGTATTATTTGGATTTATAATTTAAAATTTATTAAAAACAGATTTGAAATCACATTTAAATCATTTCTGAAAATGTTTTAATTAAAAAAAGAAAACTGCCAGACTTTTATACCCAGCAAAACTTAGCCACGATCAGACAGGTGGGGCATTATTGTGGCCGAGCGAAACAATATAAGAACTTTTGCACATGAGCTAAGCTAGTCAAAGGGACTGACAGGTGGGGCCAAAAGCTCATGAGCCCTACGACAATGACGAACCAGGGGTGCCACGTGGGGGATCTAGGGCTGCGGGTTGAGGTTTACAAAAACCCGGGAGCCTTTTTGCAAAACTGCCACAGGAGGCTGTATGGTGGGCCTGGGGTACTGCGGGTCGAGGCAAAATGTGTGTGTGTGGGGGGGGGTATTTGTAAAGTACCCAACTGGTACTGTGGATCTTCTCTGAATTAATCGAGCCAGCGGTCGGCGTTTCAGGGATAGAGCGCTTGAGGTTCGATCTGGCGACCTCGCAGGCTGGGCTTGAACCAATGCGGTAGGTTGGAGGATGTTGTTAGGAGGGGGATAGGCGGCTAGGTAAAGCGTGATGCGGCGCGGGGACATGCAGAAGCTTGCGCTCGCCGGCGCACAGAGAGTGCTCGACACAACGTCCGGCAAGGCTAGGCAGCGACAGCGAGAGAGAGGTTATCAGAGAGGGAGGGTGGCTCACCGGGAGGTGGTTGGCGATGGTGGATCAGGCCGGGGAGCAGCAGATCAGCGACGATGCAGACGCCGGCCGGAGTTAGGGTTTCGGGTTCGGACATGATGGTGGTTGCCTGCTCCGGTACTTCTCCTCCTCACTGTTGTGCATAGGGGTGACGCAGAGGATCCCGTGGCCTTCCTCGACACCCAAAGCTCCACGCCCGCCGCCTAGATCTTGTGGTGGAAGCCGATGCCGAGGGTGGTCGGAGTTGGAGCAGAAGTGGTGGTAGGGGAGAAGGGAGGAAGGGCCTTGTTGCACAGGGGTAGGTGTGGCAGGGAGAAGAGGGGAGGGAGTAGATATGCACGAGAGGGAGAGGAGATGCCGTGGGGCACGGTGGAGAAAATGGTGGCTTCGGCCACCTTTGTCCTTCTCCTCCCTCACGTGCTGGGCGTGGCTAGGGCAGGGGTAGGGAGGCCAGGGACTGCCAGGTGGGACCAGGGCGAAGGCCAAGGAGAAGCAGGCTCGGTGTGGGGCTGGCTTGGCAGAGAGAGAGATCTCGGGTAGGAGCTAGGGTTAGACGGGAAGGCTCGGGTTGGGGTGGTTAGCTAGGTTAGGTGTTGAGCCAGGTAGATTAGGGCTGGGTGGTGGCTCGGGTTAGCTAGAGAGGAGGGTGGTGGGGTAGATGGTTAAAGTGGGGTAGGGTGGTTAGGGTTAGGGTTTTAAGGGAGAGAGAGAGAGAAAGATGAGTCAAGGGGTTTTAACATGATCAAAAGCAAGGGGGAGGGTTAGGGTTTTTAGAGTATGATCTAACAAGATCCAACAAGTATGTGGTGATGGCATGGAGAGTGAGATGAGAGAAAAAGAGGAGATCCACTCAAAAACAAAGGGAAAACCCAAGGAGAAGAGATGGTGGAGATTTGCATGGCCCATGCATGAATAGTAGATGCCATGTTTAATTTGTGAAAACAAAATAAACCCCATGGCATTTATTCATATGCATTCCAAAATATGGAGTAAGGCCAAGCTAAAAGAATTTAAAAGAAGGTCCCATGTGGAGTAGATGGAGATGATCATATTTGAATATATTTGGGACTTGCTAGTGTATATATTCCACTAGATGTTTAATAGTCTCAATAATATTCCAACATGAGCATACATTCATAATAATCCATATGGAAACTAGAAAAAGGGGGTTCCACTCTCAAAGCATGCAAAGGTGGCTCCACATATTAATAATGTGGAAACAACATGATGCTAGTGTGAGGGCATGTGGAGTTAGAAGTGGATCCATCCCAACCCACATGAGCTAGATTAAATGCCAAAAGAAAAGTATAGCTCTTGGATAATTAGGATGGTGGAATTACAAGGTGGTGTCAAAGAAAGGTGATGGAGTTGAATAAAAGATATGCCCCCAACTCAACTTGGTCATCAAGCATTTACCAAGAACCAAATACAATATATCAAGAGGCAAATACAATTACTAATGCATATGGGAGAAGAACCAAATGGAAAAGGGTTTTATATGATGCTCAAATGCAAGGTGGCATGATGACATGAGCATGATATAATTATGATGCAACAATTATATGTAGGAAATAGCATTTATATTACTAGACCAAGTAGCATTACATATGTTAGACAGATGGGATGCTACAACTCTCCCCCACTAAACAGGAATCTCGCCCCGAGATTCTAGGAAGAAGAAGAAGACACGAAGAGGGTAGGATACTTGGCATGGAGCTCATCCTCGCGTTCCCAAGTGGCTTCATCAACAGAATGGTGCGACCACTGCACCTTGCAGAACTTGATGGACTTGTTGCGAGTCCTTCTTTCTGCGACTTCAAGGATTTTTGTGGTGTGTTCTTGATAAGACAGATCTTCTTGGAGATTGATGAGTTCATGGTCCATGGTCCTGACGGGATCCTTGAAGCACTTCTTGAGTTGAGAGATATGGAAAACATCATGGACCTTGAGTTATTCAGGGAGCTCAAGAGCATAAGCAACTTCTCCTCTTCTTCCACGAACTTTGAAAGGACCGATGTATCTAGGAGCCAGCTTTCATTTGATACCAAACCAGTGCGTGCCTCTCATGGGAGTGACACGAAGGTAAACGAGATCACCAGGGACATACTCCATGTCCGTGTGCTTTCTGTCATAGTTGCTCTTCTGGCGACTTTGAGCAACCTTCAGGTTTTCAAGAATGATGTGAACCTTCTCCTCCGCTTGAGTTACAATGTCGGGGCTAAACAATGTTCTTTCACCTGCGCCCGACCAACCAATCGGAGTTCTGCATTTTCGTCCATATAGAACCTCAAATGGTGCCATCTTTAGACTTTTCTGGAAGCTGTTGTTGTAAGAGAATTCCGCATAAGGAAGGCATTCTTCCCACTTCATGCCAAAAGAGATAACGCAAGCACGGAGCATATCTTCCAGAATCTGATTGATCCTTTCAACTTGTCCTTGCGACTGAGGGTGGTACGTTGTGCTGAAGTTCAATTTTGTTCCCAAAGCATTTTGGAAACTTCCCCAGAACTTGGAAGTGAAGATGCTTCCACGGTCTTAACTGATCTCAAGAGGAACCCCATACAGAGAGGCAATTCTGTTGATATAGAGCTCAGCCAACTGAATTGCAGAAATTTTTTCCTTGACTGGAAAGAAGTGAGCCACTTTAGAAAGCCTGTCGATGACAACAAAGATTGCATTGTTGCCCTCCTGCGACCTTGGAAAACCAGTTATGAAGTCCATCTCTACTTTCTCCCATTTCCATTCCGGAGGCTTCAATGGTTGTAGAAGACCGGAAGGTTTCTGATGGACAGCTTTAACTCTGCGGCAGACATCACACTCCGAGACATACTTGGCACAATATCGTTTCAACCCAGGCCACCAATACTATGTTTTCAAGTCCGTGTACATCTTAGTGCTGCCAGGGTGGATAGAAAGAACAGAATCATACGCCTCCTTAAGAACTTGCTCTCTTAAACCCGGGTAGTTCGAAACAAACATCCGGTGTTCAAAGAAGAGAGCGCATTGGTCGTCGACGTGGAAGGACTCATACTTTGGAAGCTGAATGTTGGAGATGATCTTTTTAGTGTAAGGATCACCAAGTTGAATGGAGCGAACTTTTTCTTCCAAGAGAGGGGTTGCCAGAAGGTTCAAAAGGTACCCTTGATCCACAATTTCAAGGTTGAGCTGACAGAATTCCTCACACAATAGAGGCTATTGTTCTTCCACCATGAGGTTGTTGACATAAGCTTTTCGGCTGAGAGCATCGGCCATGACATTAGCTTTGCCCGGAGTGTAGTTGATGGTCAAATCGAAATCATTGATTTCTTCAATCCACCTCCTCTGACGAAGGTTGAGATCAGGCTGTGTGAAGATATACTTCAGACTCTTGTGATCAGAAAATATTTCACAACGGTTGCCAAGCAAGTAGTGCCCCCATATTTTCAAAGCAAAGACAACTGCTGCAAGTTCAAGGTCATGTGTTGGATAGTTGAGCTCATGAATTTTCAACTGACGAGAGGCATACGCAACGACTTGATTTTCTTGCATAAGGACCGCACCTAATCCTTGCAAGGAGGCGTCACAGAATATCTGGAAAGGCTTTGATGTATCTGGAGGAATCAAGACTGGTGTGGAAGTGAGCTTCTCTTTGAGTGTTTCAAAGCTTGCTTGACATGCAGGAGTCCAAAGGTATTTCTTGCCTTTCTTGAGGAGATCGGTAAGAGGCTTCGCAATCTTCGAGAAGTTACGAGCAAGCGGCTGAGTAACTAGCCAAACCAAGGAAACTCCGGACTTCTTTGACATTTATGGGAGGAAGCCAGTCAACAATTGTCTTAACAGTTTCTGGGTTGACGGCAATGCCCTTGTCAGAGATAACGTGACCAAGGTAGGTGACTTCAGGCAGCCAGAACTCACACTTGGAGAACTTTGCATACATGCGGTTCTCACGAAGCTTGTTTAGGACACACCAAAGGTGTTCTTCATGTTCTTCCTTTGACTTAGAATAGACTAGGATGTCATCCAGATATACCACAACGAACTTATCAAGATACTCCATGAAAACCGAGTTCATAAGCCTCGAGAAGGTAGCAGGTGCGTTGGTGAGACCGAAAGACATGACCGTGTACTCATACAGGCCATAGCGGGTGGTGAAAGCTGTTTTGGGAACATCTTCCTTGCGAATCTTGATTTGATGATATCCACTTCTCAAGTCAAGCTTAGAGAATACCACAGCTCCAGCTAGCTGATAGAAGAAATCATTAATCCGTGGAAGGGGATATTTATTCTTGATAGTTTTAGCATTGAGAGCCCGATAGTCAACACAAAGTCTATCAGTCTTGTCTCGCTTCTTCACAAAGATGGTTGGGCTACCCCAAGAAGAAGTACTGTGCTGAATGAAACCCAACTTCTCTTGTTCATCTAGCTGACGTTTGAGTTCAGCCAACTCAGCAGGACCCATTTTATAAGGCCGCTTGGATATAGGAGCGGTACCAGGTTCAAGCTCAATCACAAACTCGACCTCACGGTCAGGAGGCATACCCGGTAACTCTTCAGGAAAAACATCTGGGAACTCACAGACCATCGGAACACTCTGAATAGCTTCCATAGCATCATCATTTAGAGCCGCCAAAGAGAAAAGCTGAATTGCAGGAGTCAGACTTGGAGAATAGACTATATGGCCTTCAGGAATTTTTAGAGAAACCGAGCGTTCAGCATAATCAATCACAGCTGCATTTGCTGTTAACCAATCCATGCCCAAGATAACATCAATGTCAGAATTGCCCAGAATAATTAAGGAAGCCAGGAACGAAGAACCACCAATCTCAATTTGATTGCCATGGGTGATTTTAGAAGATGCCATTGTTGCTCCAGGAGAAAGGACCATTAACCGTTTAGGAAGAGGATCCATTGCTAACTCATTCTCATTTGCAAACTTGTGAGAAACAAAAGAATGCGATGCACCAGAATCGAACAAAACTCGTGCAGGAACTGAGTTAACAGGAAGCATACCCATCACAACTCCAGGTGCATGCTCAACTTGAGCGACGTTGACACAGTTGGCACGAGCAGCGATGAGACCGGGCTTGGTGTTGATGTTGAGAGCCCGCGGTGGAGGTGCACGAACCATAGAAGAGCTTGCCGCAGGTCTTGGAGGTGGTGGAGGAAGAGCTTTGTTGTTCATTGGACAATTCCAGTGTTGATGCCCAGTGTTCCCAAAGGTGTAACAGGCACCAGGTGGACGTGGAGCAGCGTAGCCAGGGACTCGGCCAGGCGCTCCAGGGTAGTTGTGGTTGTAGCCCCTAGGAGCCGCGGTGAAGGAGTTTGGTGGCCTTGTCGTGTAGCTTGACGGTCTTGGTGGAGCCGGGAGCGACGGTGGGGTGTTAGGAACCCACACACGGCGCTTAGAAGGAGCTGACATAGCTGAAGAGCTTGCTGCATCACGACTGTGTTTCTTGGACTCCTCAAATACTTGCCTACTTGCTTCTTCCTGCAGAGCTGTATGTTGGAGTTCTAGAAAAGACCCCGGTCTTGCATGAGTGATTGCATATTTGATTGATGCATTGAGCCCTTGTCTGAACCTCTTTTGCTTCTTCTTGTCATCAGAGATCTCATCGCCACCATACCGAGAAAGGTTCATGAAGTTCCTGATATAGGTATTGACATTGTCATTGCCCTGCTTGAGGTTGAGAAACACTTCCTTCATCCTTTCCATGAAAATTTCTGACAGATATTGCTCTTTGAAAGCCCTAGTGAACTGCTCCCAAGTAGGCTGAAACTCAGTGGTTTGCCTTGTGTAATTCTCCCACCACGTAGCTGCATCTCCCTTAGAAGGTGAGTGGCACATTTTACCCATTCTTGCTCAGAACATCAACGGTCATCAAGAACCTTGACATCTCACGCAGCCAATCATCTGCGTCCAGAGGCTCGGACACCTCAAAGTGGCCGGGTTGAACTTGAAAACTCTTGATGTCTCCTCGCTTGGGAGGTGGAGGTAGCGGAACAAACTCATTCCTCGACACTTTCTTCAAATTCTGTTGGTTCACTGCATTGCTCCCAAGGCATTAGCAATGCCTTGCGCAGCCCCGATTCAGGTGGTATGTCCTCCTCAGAACGGCGTCGTGGTGCCATCATGTGATTGATATAAAACACAAGTCAGTACCATAATGGAGAATAATAATAATCCAAAATAGTACCAAGATGGAATTAACCAAGATTTAAAGGATACAAATTACTAAGATGATATTAAAATATCAACAAAGTTCAAAGCACCTAGAAGGTATTAAGCATATCGCACTTACATTGAACAAGGTGTGGTACACAAGCTAACAAAGAAAAAATTCCGCAAATTTCGGCATTACAATACCACTATATGCGCAAAACCACTTAACGAATCAAGATTAGTAACTCTACCAATTCAATATACAAGAGCGAATAATAACAGTAGTGGTATGATCGTGACTCCATCCCGTACTCAAATCATTACTCCGCACATGAATAAGCAAAACACATATCCCAACACCTACTTTTTAAGATGAACCTAAAGATTAGTAACTACGGAAGCAAACACCCCAACAAGATAGCGTCGAATAACAAAGTGTAGGACAGATCGCACCGGTATACAACGAATCAGATAGATCGCGTCGGTTTACAAGGGCCTGTCGGTATGGAATGTACCAATAGTGATAACCAAAAGGCAGATAGTGATAACAAGTTGGATGCAACAAATAGACAAGGAATTCACACACACACAACCTATGATACTACGGAACCCAGAACACGTGAATCCTAATTTGAATTTTAGAAGAGGATTGAAAACGTTACACTTCCTTACCAGAAAAAGGGTGGGTGGGTGGGTAAGAAGAAAAATGGAAGCAGTCCTACTCTCACGTTTTGTTTTTCCCTAGTATACATAGCTACCAAAAATATTTGCTAGACTGACAACGACCATTTGGCTGAGACCCTGAAGGGCGGGATGGCTCTGATACCAATTGTAACTACCTCGGTAAATTACGCTCTTAGTTACATGCCTGGATGAGCGAAAGTGGTTAAAATAGTACGGTGGGGCCCAGGGGCCACTCACAGGTAGACCTTTCGGCCGCCCTAACCACTTCCAGAACATCGGGACAAGAACGAGCGGCGTAATCGGCAGGCGAAGGGATCAACTACATACACAAGTGAGTATGTATGTAAGCCAACATACAACTGTTCACAGAGCCATTCCATCTAAAAGAAATAGAAATATTGCAACGCCATACGGCAAGATCCAAATATCCTAGATAGAGATAATATTTTAGGATAGTTCCTCATACATCAAACATCAGAGTATCAGGCGGAAGCGGAAAACAAGATCTGAGTACGGATAAGAAGCAAATCGGCATAAGATGCCACATAAATAAACACATCCCGCCCACAGATCTCACGGATCCTCGTTCCCGGAATCTCTACACCGTGTGATTGTTGCCAACATCATCCGTCTCCTCCACCCAGTATCCATCTTGCGAATACACCTGTTCATCTGAATCAAACAATTTGTCGTGTGAGACCCTAGGGGTACTCGGCAAGTCTTTATGCCTCTAAAGGGGTGTCAACACCCGGATTTTTAATCCCAGATGCCCGTTATGCCATACCTCGCAATCCCAGGATTACCATTTTTGCGAGACATAACGGATTGGATATCATAGTACATCATCCATTACAAACCATACATAAGGTTTTACACAAATAAGGATCTCATGATCTAGTCTTTAATACAACAAGCGGGAAATAAGCGATAGCGTAGCGGTGGGGTCCATCTTCAGGGGCACAGGCAATGCTGATGAAGGCAGATAGTCCTAGTTATCATAGCCGTCCTGTTGACCATCATCTTGATAATCTCCTTCATAGTCTGGCCATGATAATAGCCAGGGACAAAAGCCATGAGTACTCTTTAAGTACTCGCAAACTACTACTAGCAAGGGTTATGATTCTAATTAAAGTACTGAATTGAAAGAATAACTACCAAGTTAAGTTTGAAACCTAAGCTGAGTTCTGAAACAAGAAAAGATAAAATAAAAGTCTAGAATCACCTAAGTTGGGAAGCCATTTTCATCTACACAACCCTGGTGTGGTCAAGTCAAGGTTCATCATTCAGGTCAAGTTATTTAAAAACATCTGACAACGAAACAGTATGGCCATTCCAACTGTCCATAACCGTGGACGCGGCTATTCGAATAGTTTGACACTCTGCAGAGGTGGTACACTTTCACCACAAGATTCGATACATACATGTGGATAACCCTGAATCATCATACTTAGTATGCAGATAATCAAACATAACCTTCCCTTTACACACCCTAGTACAAACACCTCTCCTATGAGCATGGCCTCCCAACCATGACCATCAGTCATCTTGGGCACTGCATAGGTGGACAACATTGAGAGGTAGCCTCAGCTCAAACCTCTCCCGTGAGGGAACTAATACTAATGCATATAAATTTCTAGCTAAGCCTTACCCAATTCAGGTAATGTGGTTGTACGGTAAATTTGGAATGGTATCGCATCCGAATCCAACCATCAGTTTTATAAAAAAAGTTAAGGCTCATGCCTCATCATTTTCATCATCATAAATCAATTGTGTTTCTCAACACATGTCAAAACATCTCAATAGAATGACTCATCATTCCAAGGTTTTCACAACTCATTTTCACCAAGTGTTCCCATCTAAAGTGACTCAAGTTTGATCTATTCTAAAACACTAGGTTAAGAGTGTTCACTAAGGTGGGAAGGTGGAATCAATCTCATGCCATAGAATGACATCTAAAGGTTTCTAAATAGGTCACGTTTTATACTCTTTATGCTACCTTCAGACATAAGTAAATAACTTTGGGTAAAGTAAAGGAAGTAAAGCTTGAAAATTAGTACTTGGGGTAAAGAATAGTCAAAGTAGTTTAACCAAAGCATGCCTAAGGCACCTTTGCTAAACCATCTAGTTAATCCTAGCTTGCTAATAGTAGCTTGCTAAGTGTAATACTTGCAAGGGTTAGCTTGCATTGTTAATGGTGGCTTGCAAGTACAACTTGCAAGGGTTAACTTGGATAGTGCTAGCTTGCCTTGGTTGGTGCATTGGTTGAAGTTGTCTTCCTCCTCTTGGTAGAGCTCCTCCTCCTCGTAAGCTTGGTCGGTACTATCTTCTATAAATACATATGGAGTACACAATCACCAAACAATACTTAACTAGTCTAATTAGTACTCTAAGGCACACAATTGATGATCTATTATCATCACAAGCATCACAAGTTTTATTCAATAGTTTCCTCCTTTTTATTTTAGAAAAGTAATTTCTACTCACTGAAAAATTAACTAAGATTTATTATTCACCACTTAAAATATGGGATCATGTGGACACATGTCATCACCACATATTCTAACATTTGGGAATGGGATTTAAGGGTTGGATCAAAATTACTTTGGTTTAAGTTCATTATTTAATGATTTAAAGTGACTAGAAATGCCTATATAACATTATTTTGGTAATAGTCCAAAGTCACTGCATGTAAACCCTGATATTATTACATATTCAGATAGGTATGATGAAATGTGATTTTTGAGAGTTGGAATCAACTCAAAAGCTAACTTGGTTGATTTTATAAAAATGTTGCAAGGTGCAAATGCTTCTGTTTTGTTATTTTAACTAGGAGAGATCACTAACCCTAAATGAATTAAATCCAACGGGCTTGGGTAGATCTTTTCAGTAGCTTTCTAATCAAATTGGAATCACTCCATTTGGATTTGTAAATCTCTCTGAATTGATTTTCAAACTAAGGGACAAAACTAGGTTCAAACTAAAAAGAAAAATCCTAATTCAAACCCATTTGGATCGCTTGAGGCAACGCTTGGCCAGGCCGGTGTCACTCAACGCTTGAGGCTCGGTGACAGGGGCCCATCGGCCAGTGGCTCATAACGCGTGAAGCGGTACGGGGCGATGTGGGACGTTGGATTAGAACAGGGATCAACGGTCGGGGATCGTCGTCGACGACGGACCTGTCGCCGGCGAGCTCTAACCCTAGCGGCTCAGTGGGAGGTGCATAGGGGGCGTACCAGGGGTCCAACAATGATGGCGAGGTGGGCAAACAGACTGGTGGTCGACGGCGAGCTCAGGGACGGTCAAGGCAGCTCCAGGGGTGGTCGTAATCAGTGGCGCCCTTCTCCTCCAGAGGCGGCTTGCTCCGGTGCAATTCCGGTGAACTGCTGCTTGCCTTGCTCCGGCTAGAGGTGTGGGACGATCAGTGAGGTGAGGGGAGGTGAGTGGTGTGCTGCAAATGGCTGGGGGTGCCCTCCTTTTATAGGCTCGATGACAGGACAGCGCGGCATGACCAAGCGACGGTGGTGACATGGCTACGGGCTGCTAGCGGCATGGTCATGCGGCGATCGACGCTGTCTCCCGGCGGTGCTCTAGGGCTTTAATGCGGGATTAGGGGCGGTGGTATGTGGTGGGCATGGCGCTCTGAGCGGCAGACGGGCGGTGTCCACGGCGGCGGTGGTGAGGCGTTGGGCGGCGAACGGGCATGTCCGGCGTGCTCCCTGGGTCGTGGCGACGCGGTGGGCGCTGGCTCGGGTCGGAGGGTGGCGGTGAGGTCTTGGCTAGCTGCTAGACATGGCGAGAGAGAGGAGGTGATGCCTTTAGGGTGAGGGCATGGTCGGCCGGCCAACAGGTGCTCGGCTTGGCATTTCCATGCCACTAGGGGGTAGGGGATGGGGTAGTTAGGCCCTGGTTAGATCAAGAGGGGACAATGGGATTAAATGAGGATCAAATGGGGGCAAAACCCTATGCAGAACAGTAAGCTAGGTTTAGAGTTAGATTCTTGCCTGCCAAGTGTTTGATGAAATGGCCGCAAGAAAATTATTTTTGAATTTTGCAAAGATTTTTGGTGGATGTGCTAGTACTAAGCTTGAGACTCTGTGGGTGCTTGGGTTTTGAAAATTGAGCTTGTTTGAGTGGTTTTTGAAATAGTTGGATCTTCCCATATGATATAGATTCAATTTTCAAATGCCAATTAAATATAGTGTTTGAAAGTTTTTGGCAGATCACAAAGTGGGCCTTGGTACCTATTATATGTACTAGCAAGGGGTGCAAAGATCCATAATTGTTTCTGTTAGGTTTTGAGTACTAGGAATAGCCCAAGTAGGCATGATAGTTAATTTGACAAAAATGACCATTTACTTCATTTATTCATTTTGATTTGTTTTTCTTTGGGATTTGTTTAGGGATGATCTAGATGATGTTTATTTCATCTAAAAATCATTTTACAAGCAACGGATCACTTAAACATGGCAATTCAAACAACTCCTATTTTAAATGCACACACACATGAATGCTTTCATATTTTGAATTGGAAAAGTTTTTGTTAACCCTAATTTTGATGATTTGAATCTTAATAATCTTGGATTAGAGTTTTGAGATGTTACAAGACTAGAAGATGCAAAAACCGCGGAGAAATGTAGCAAATAATTTCTTCCTATGTCGCAAAGCCGCAAAACGATTGGAGCAGAAAAATACGAGTAAACTATCAAAATCCCCCTGGGCTCACACCATGGGAGCTACAGAGAGGGCAGGTTCCCACTGAGGCATTCGAGCAGGCGACGCTCGTGGGAGGACAATCGTAATCCTCGATGGCGCCATTGCCGGAGCAAGCGCGGCGAGTCTCGCGTCCCTCGAGGAGTTGGGGCAGGGGAAGGGGTCGCTGGCGGGAGAACCAGGAGACGGTGCGGGGGCGATCGACAGTGGGAGATCTAGGGTGCGGCGGCGACACGAGGGAAGGGCGATGGCGCGACAGCAACACGAGGGAAGGGGGCTGGGGAGGCCAGAGAGGAGGCCGAGCGGAGAGACGGCGTCTTCGTCTCCCTCCCGTGGAAGAGATAAGGAAGCAGGGGTGGGGGTGGGTCCTGCAGGACGTGTGGCTGGGAGAGTTACGGTACGGTAAATGGTATCCGTCCGTAAACGCGCGACCTGACCCAGACGATCATCGCCTGAGGGAAGGGGATCATTTTTCTTTAATATATATATATATTTAGATTTTTCTTTCCAACTTTAGAACATCTATTTTTGAATGTCGAAGTTAAATGCTTACACCTAGCCAGGGAGTATACACTCATGCGCGTAGTCCAGCTAGGACGCATCAGCCTGACATTAAGTATATTTATCATATCTGACACTCTTCTATTTATCACATTTGGATGTGTGCCATATTGGCTAGCTTCTACTTAGTTACCTAAGTTGGTCATGAGTTTGACTCTTGTTAACGTATATTTATTATTTGACCTGACAGGTGGGTCTGCCTGTTATGAAGAACGGATCATTTTGAAAAAAATATGATGCCACGAATTCGGTCAAAATCACAGAAATTTAATTAAATTGGACTAAATTGCTTCCGGGTTGCAACTTGTGGGACTAATCTTGCTCACTTTGCAAGAAGTAGAACTAAAACGCTCCCGCGATGCAAGTTGTGAGACTAAAAAAATATATACCTCTCATCTAAATTTATACAATTTAATCGAGTTACTTGTTGATCGGACTTGATTTAGTCTGAATTCAAATTTGAGCCAACAAGGACGACATGTGGACACGTGTCCCACTTGCAGAAGAGCAGATGGATTGGAAACTTGCAGAAACCTCCTCTCGCATCTAGAATATACATTTCTGCAGTGGCCGGTATCACCTCGACGTCGTCTCCCCTCCACGAACAGTCGCTACATGTTCCGGTCGCCTCCCTCTCGGTCGACACCCTTCTTTTTCCCACGCTCTCGAACACAACAGTCTAAAATCGAAGGGTACTGTAATAACGTGAGGCGCTGGCTTATGGATTAGATGGAGAGAGGGTACGTGCAAATATCTAGGAACGGAAATATATGGTCTAAATGCAGGAGGGATTCCCGCAACTTTCCATGCCACCCGCAAGTGGGACCCGCATCCACGTGTCATCCAGCGTCAGTTCAAATTCGACGATAAACATGATTTTGGCTAAATCAAGTTAAATTGACAAGTACACGGATTAAATTGTACGAATTCCAAGTACCATGACTAAATCAAGCCACACGAACAAGTACAGGGACTGTTGTATTTAACTCTTGATAGTTTGGACGGATTTTGGAACTCCTCTAGGGCATGCTCACACGGAAACGGACTATGGGTCATGTTATGCGGTTTGTTTAGTAGCTTGGAAACATTTTCTTGGCCCTTGACAGATAGTGGATGTGGGTGTTTAGTAGGCTGCATATTCATGCCTAACTCGAGGTTGCTCACATGGATGTGTGATTGGTTATCCGACATGGAGCAACTGTGGTAACCTTTTCTCAGGACCGGTGAGATTACCACCTATATAGCAAGAACAACATATAATTAATAAGAATGCTACATAATTAAGCATGATTTGACACATTAGATCTATACTTAACATAGTGTTACTTAGGCAATATCATGGGACACACTCATACTTTAGTCTACTTAGGAAGACATCACATATATCTTAGATCAGTCAGTCATCAACATTGTGCACGGTCATCCTCTTGCTGGACTCTTCGAAATAAGAGTATCGAACTCATAGAGAGCTATTTGATTTAGGTCTTTATGCCCCTCATCACTATTTATCAAAGGATACTTGTAAGCTGCCTTTGATCTCAAGTAAAGGATGTTTGAAAGGTTTTGTGTTTGGGTGCAATAAAGTAATAAAACAAGTAAAGAAAGCATTGGACAATGGTATTGGAACTCAATAAGGCTAAAACATTCTCGGGGATTTAGGATACACCGCTAGCATGGAGTAATTAATCGTAATTAGGATAACCTATTTCTTTCATCATGATATGTATGGAGAGAGCTCAATAATAAGATATCCACTACAAGACTCGTGGGTAATCGCTTTCTTGAGTCAGGTAATAAGGTCACCTCTAAATAACCACTGCGATGCCTGAGAGCAATCACTCATACAGACCACCACAATTAAGGGGTTTTCCCATGGATATCGTAATAAGCTTAGTGAGTCTCTCTTAATTTCCCCTTTGATCGTGTAGGTTATAAGCCAATGTTTACTATCACCACTTGGCACTAGTGACGAGGTTTCAACTCGTCAATGCCCATTGTTATGGACTTGGGTTTTGGAGAAGATGGGGATGCTGGAGATCGTGGCACGGTTAACAGATAAGCAACCAGGGGACACGGGATTTACCTGTGTTCGGGCCCCGGAGAAAACCCTACTCACGCTTGCGCTCTTTTTTATTGCGGCGGAACCGAAGTTCTGGTCTTGATTCGATCTGGCGTGGAGGTGTGTATGTCGTAATCGCAGGGCGTAATCGTTGTTGGGTGTCCTCGTTGTTGGGTTCGTGGCTAGATCTGTAGATCTGTCTATTGTGTACGTGCCCTCCTCGTTGGACCCTCCTAGCCTTTATATATGGGGAGGCTAGGTCTCGGGTGCCAATACGAGTAGGTTACAAGTTGTATTGAAACTCTAGTCTTGTTCTTCAAGGATCCGAAGGCGTCATGGGCCTGGGCCATCCGAAAATCTTTATGGGCTGGCGTATATTGGCCGTGGGCCTTCCTTGGACTGGACCAGGTATGCTGAAGTTACGTACCCGTAGGGTAGAACCATGTCAGTAGCCCCCGAGTGTTTAGTCGAATCGTAGATTCGGCTGAGGACTCTTCAATCCTTCGGGTGTAACTCTATCTTTTAAGAAAATGTGTAGGGATTGTTGATGTGTGTGCCTGACTCACCCGACGGATCAGGGTCAGTTAATCGTCTTAGGACAAAACAACACGATCTTCTTCAGGTGCGAGTCCCTCGACTCGAACCCAGAACATATGCTGGCGTAATTCGACTCAGGCCGCGGAGGACTTACATGAGTGGAATTCCAGTGTTTTTAAATGATGTACCCAATGCGTCCGTCGGGATTTTTCATCGTACCTGCTGGTACGGATTCATACTAGCGAGGCCTTGATCGGTGCGTTGCCATCGGATGATATCTGTAGGTCTTATCTTTGCGTCGCTTGACGCAGCATCGAATGTTTATCACCGGAGGTGTTTGGGTGTAAGGAGGATGTTACTCCTTAGCATTAATTGGGGCAGAGTTGCGAAAAGTTTTTGCATGCGGATCCGGAAGATCGCGATCGAAGATTTCATAGGGTGCGCGACCAGCTCCTATGGGAGTAACCCAGTGTAGTGTCATTGAGTCGTAGACTCGAGCGGAGACTTTTAGTGCAAGCATTGCTCAGTTGTTTAGTCCGTAGGACTCGCAAATTTTCGGATGCTGAACTCCTTCCTCCCTATGGGAGTAGCCCTCGAGTCCGTGGTGGAGTCGTGGACTCGGCGTGGGACTCGAAGCTCTTGTGTGTGAGCGGCCATCGCTCCGGTTTGGAGTAGCCCCGAGTGTCCGGAGTCGTGACTCGGCAGAGACTCGAGTCTTGTATCATGCAACGGTAGTAGGAAAATCTCGTGCGTCCGCTGACCGGAAGTACATCATGTGCGCGACCAGCGCTCCTGATAGGAGTAGCCCCCAAGTATTTAGTCGAATCGTAGATTCGAGTGAGTACTTTTAGCTGTGGAGCCGAAGTTATTGCTAGTATAGCTGTTGATGACGTCAGTGCTGACGATCAATGACCTCAAGCGTCTGCTGCGCCAGAGATGACTTGACTGGACGATGCGTGGGTCCCACTTCCTGACTTTGAATTGACCGGTCACGCAGCGTGAGATGATTCTGGCGTTTCCTCGATTTCAGCGTAGTGGGCGTCGTGGGAACGACGGTTCGTTTTAGTCTTGACTGCGTGGCGGCCAGATCTGCCGTTGGCGTTAGGTCTTCTTGATGGACGGTCAGCGTGCGTCGTCTTTGCTGTTATAATCCATGGTGAAAATCGTGGTTTGTTTTCACCGCACCAGTTCTTGCGTTTTACTGCCTCCTTGTGCTCGAGCGATTCTTGCTGCGTGCTGAGAGTTCCTTTCGCATTTCCTTTGTCTTCGTCGTTGCTTAGCGACACCACCGCCAGAGCGCCATGGGGAAGCCAAAGAAGTCTTCGCTGCGTGGGAACCAGCGCCGGAGGCAAGAAGAAGCGCCGCCGCTGCTCGTGTCACCGATGGTGGTGGCGGCGATCGAGACGCGGAGAAGCGATCTCCGCAAGCTGCGCTGAAGGAGCCTGATTCCTGAGACCACGGGCGTGAGACTCCCTGGTAGTGAGGTAATCCCCCGTCCCCCATCTGGGTATTGGGTTATGTTTGTCGCCTTCGTTTTGCGTGGGTTTGCGTATCCAGTCCATAACTTCCTTCGTGGACTGCTCTTTTTCTATGGGGTTCAACTCCATCATCTGTCTCCCAACTCCCTTTTCCACATTGCGTGTTTTATCACGCTTTGCGAGTGTTGGCTTGGCATTGAGCCGCACTTTGGCCTCTTCGAAGCTGTATTCCGTGAGGAGGCGATGTTCGGATGGTGTGTATCCCATTGGGGTTTCATCATCTCTCTTAGTCCCGATGTCCAATTCTTTTCCTTCTCCATGTAGAATCTGTCCAAGATCTTGGCGGAGGAAATGGTTTTACATCCGTGACTCCGTGCTGCCTGGGCAAGATTTTGGTCTCGTTCCTTTTGACCCCTCCCAGTTAATTGTGAAGAAGAGGTCCTGGAAAAATCAGATCTTAGACGGTGAGGTGGCGGAGATAGAGGCCTTGTACCGTCGGGTGGAGGAGCTCCAATTGATTCCTGAGAAGGAGGTGAACGGTGTCGACATTATCCGGGTGTTTTTTGAGCGTCGGGTGCAGCCGCTCCAGGCTAGAGCGCACCCGATGTTCCTGTACTCTGGGTGCCGTGATCCGACGAGGGTTTCGAGTGAGGAGGTCTCCGAGGTGGACCTTGACAAGGATCTTCGCGTGCTGTTGAAGTTCAAGGCTGACGAAAAATCCGGGAAGTCGTGACTCCTCCTTTTAAATCGGCGTTGGCCGTGCCAAAGGTGTAGATTCGCGCACGTAGTGCTTCCCTTATGTTTTTGTCAGTTGTGTACTTGTGTCCTTTGTTTGCTAACAAAGTTTCTTCTCATCTTGTAGAGCTTCAAAGTGCCAGGCATGGCGCCACCATTGTCCGAAAGGTATCCGAATGCCCTGGATAATGAAGTGGTGGATTCCGTGTTCGAGCTTCCTTCGGCGCGATCTCCGGCGGAGGATGCCGACGAATCGAGTGAAGACCATTCGAGTAAGCGATCACGGAGCTCGAGCGAGTCTTGGATGCCTCGACTCCTCGACTCGTGAATCCTCGGGGTCTTGGCGTCATGATGATGTTCGGGGGTTCGTCTTCTCCTATTCCTGCCGTTCTGCGAGCTGTTGCTCCGCACCTGCCATAAGCGGAAGAAGAGAAGAAGGAGAAGAAGGAGGAGAAGAGGGCCGGAGGGCTTCTCCTATCTTTGACCTGGCGCGTTGGGCTCGTAAGTGTGCTTGTTGCCACTTGTTGTCTTTGCTCACTTGTTATTTTTGCGCTGTGTTGATTGGTTCGTATGTAGGCAATCCTCCGGCGGCTCTAGTGATGGAAGCCTTGAGATGATGGGGAGTCGAACATTGTCGCCGCCTCCATGAGACGGTGGCGGCGTCGGGTGGTCTGCACCAGTTCCTCTTGTGCGAGGAGAGGCTGGTGGTTGCGCCTCGAAATTTGTGGCGAACTGTGGTTCGCCTGAGCACGTAAGTTTTTCGCTTCATGTCACGGGAGCCCAGGCGTCTTCGTGTCTTGATGTTGTATTTGCTTCTTTGTTTTGGGCGGAGCCCCAAGTCATGCTCTTCTTGCTATTGCTTTTCCAGCCTTGTGTCAGAGAGGCCAATGGCTGGTGGAGGAGCACCGACGCTGGAGGTGAAACCGCAGCGGTTGCAAGGTATTCGTCGCCTTGTAGTACTTTTTGTTTATCCTTGTCCTGTTTGTTGACAGCTTGTTGTGAATGCAGGAGCATAATGACTCTCTTCGTGAGGTTGATGCTCGAAGAAGAGCCTTGGCCAATTGGGCGAAGGCGAGAAGCTGCCATCGAAAGAGCGCTTTGAGCTGGAGTCAAAGGCAAAGGCGAAAAGAGCGTCTGTGAGAAGCCATGGTCGTGAGGTAGGAGTAGCGGAGCTCATGGCTGCTGCCAAGGCTATTTCGGGTGAGTGCTAGCTTTTGTACTTGCTTATTTTCTTGGGTCCTCTTCTATGTTGCTATTCTTCATGTTTTCTTGTTTTGTCTCAGATGCCGTAGGCATCGAGTTTGACCGTGGTGCTCTGGAGCACGGGAGTGCTCTGGATGATGCCACTGTGGCGGTCGAAGACCGCTGCAGCACCGTCGTCAACTCGCTTGCCAAGGCAAAGGAGGTCCTTGGTCGCTTCTACCAGGAGCTCTTCCGAAGGGCAACCCTTGAAGATGTGGGTGCTCTGGCGGAGGCTCTGTCGGCGAAGCGCTACGCTAGCCAAGCGAAGGGATCGGCGTCCGTCGGGTGGCGATAGCCATGGCGGTAGGCGGAGCTGGACTTGCCCAGATCACTTCTCGGATGCCGACGGCTGCGGATGGATCAGAGGTAGCCTTACTGCTTACTCCGCTTGCAGACGATATGGGCCCAAGCTCATTGACTTGTTGTCGAGTGCGCTGCGGCATGGCGAGGCCAAAGCTAAGCGGTGTCCTCGCCTTAGGCATAGGAGATGTAGGGTAGTATGTAGTTTACTTTTGCTGTAAATATCTTTTGTAGCACCATTCTTGAGCCACGCAGTGGCCTTATTTAATGAATTCCTCCGAGTTGGGCTTTATCTTTGGCTGAGTATCTGTGTGCCTTCTTTTTCTTCTGCTTTAGGTTCCTTCGGGTGTTGACCCAGTTGGTACTTCATCCGAAAAGCCCTTGCGAGCATCGTTGGATGATTCCTTGCAGCTCGCTTTTCTGCGGGATCGCGTCTTGCGACTTGGAGAGGATTTGCTTGGGCTCTGTGGTCGTCTTGGCGTTTGGAAGTCCAAAGCGGACCGTAGTGCAGCTAGAGAGGAATACTTGATGGCGGAGCTGGGTGGCTGTCCGAGCAGCTGCGATGTAAGTTGATCCTTCTTCGGGCCGTAGCTTAGTTCTTGGTGAGCCTGCTGGCCTTACTCTTGTTTTGTCTTTGTTGTCGCGGTCGAATCTCGCTCGAAGGAAGAAAAGGCGCATTCTTGTTCGAGTCAATTATTTGACTCAACAGGACATGGAAGCCGGTGGCTTCTTTTGGGTGGATCGCGATCGTGCCATGGTTTCGCGACGGTGCAGGATCGCGTCTTCGAGTTTCGCGGGTGCTCCGCCAGTGTGAACATCGCTGTCCTCGGTGTTGCACGTCATGTTTCCGTTGGATGGCGCGACGACCCTTGCAGGTCTTCTGGCGAAGTTTGAGTGCCAGCAATGTCAAGGAGCTGGTGCGGCAGCTTGTCGCAGGGGTGAAGGGTGCCTTGTCTCTTGTGAGGTGCATCATACGATGTAGATTTGGCTTTGTGGCGGTCGGGCCACCTCCTCGGCAGATGGTGGCGAGTGGAATATCGTCCGCATTACGCTGGCTGTAAGCGATATGCGAACAGTTATAGATTTGTTTGAGCAGCTGCTCAGGCTATTCTCGAATAGGTAGAACCTGAAAATAAGCAGATAGATGTAAAATTTGTATATTGCGGCGTGTATGTGCCCTTTGTTGTAAAGGTTTGCTTGTTAGCGAGCACGGTGCTTTGATTTAATCGTGTCCTTTTCGTTGCTTTGGCGTCAACTACTCGGTGTACATGTGTTGTCCTTAGTCGATGAAATCGTGAGGTGGGGAGCCCCGGCGTTTTTCCTCGGTCGATGAAATCGTGAGGTGGGGAGCCCCGAGCGCGTTTGTCCTCGATCGATGAAATCGTGAGGTGGGGAGCCCGAGTGCGTTAGTAGCATGTAACAAAGTTGCGGAGAAATAATCAACGAAGGTTGGGCGAGACACTTAGCTTTATTTGTAGCGTAATGGAGGAGGTACATGGTTGGCTGAGTAGCCTTGGTAAGCCTTATTGAGAGTAAAGGGTACATTGCCCATTGCTATGGGTAGAATAAATCAGTGCGAGATGTTCCATGGGTTGGAGTATCGACTCAGGACTCCACGTGCTTGAGGCGATAGGCGCCACAGGATGACTTCGGTGATGACATAGGGTCCTTCCATGGCGAATCGAGTTTGTTCGGTCGCTTTTGCTTGAGTCGCAAGGCGAGGTCTCCTTCGACGAAGGACACGGGCGCACCGGCGGCTGTGATAGTTGCAGAGACTTTGCTGGTACACCGCGGATCTAGCTGCTGCTATATCCCATGCTTCGTCGAGTGTGTCGACGGCGTCTTCGAGTGCAGCCGTGGATTTGGCCTCGCTGTAAGCGACGACTCGTGGAGCCTGGTGACGTACTTCGGCTGGTAGCACAGCCTCAGCTCCGTGTACCATGAAGAACGGTGTAGCCGGTGGAGCTGTTTGGCGTGGTTAAATAAGCTCCACAGAGAATGACGGTAGCTCTTCGTCGATTGCCGACTTTGTGCTCGAGTGAGCTCATGAGGCGTTTCTTGATGCCAGCGCCAATTAGGCGTTGGCCTTTTCCACTGCCCGTTTGTTTGCGGGTGCGCCCTCGAGGCGTGCGTGATATTGATCGAGGCCTTCGCGAAGTCCCGGAATTCTTCGGAGATGAAGTTTGATCCGTTATCGGTGATGATCTTTGTCGCGATACGCGAACACATGTAGACTATGGATTGAAGAACTTGGCGGTTTTGCCCTTACGGTTGGTGGTGGCATGGCCTCGATCCACTTGGTGAATTTGTCATTGCGACCAAGAGGAAGACGTGTCCTCCTTCGAGGATTTTGGCGGTTTGCCGATCATGTCAAGGCCCCATTGAGCAAAAGGCCAAGCTATGGGTATGGGTCGGAGTTCGGACCCAGTGCGTCGGTTTGTCGGCGAACCGTTGGCACCTGTTGCATCTTCGGACGATGTCCTTTGCGTCGCTCATGGCCGTTGGCCAATAGAATCCTGCTCGTAGAGCTTTGGCGACAAGGGAGCGGCTGCCTGCGTGGTGGCCGCAGATGCCCTCGTGGATATCTTGGAGTATGGTCTTGCCATCGCTGATGGTGACGCACCGTTGTAGGGGCGCCTTTGTAATGCTGCGTTTATGCAGTTCGCCGTTGATGATGGTGAAGGCTTTTGACCGACGAGATATGCGCCGAGCATCTGTCGGGTTGTCAGTAAGTTTCCGTTTAGCGAGGCGGAGGAGGTATGGGCGTGTCCAGGTTTCTTCGACCATGACCTGCATCAGGTTGACCATGGCGACTTCGGTATCCAACTTTTGGTCCTTCTTGACCTTGGTGGCGTAGCCCCCGAGTGTTCTGCTTCTTCGGGTGATCCCTTGGGGAATTTCCGCTTGATGGATGGCACGCAGATCTGTTCGAGGAACACACCTGGTGGTACTTTTGCACAAGTGGAGCCGATGTTGGCGAGTCTATCGGCCTCCTCGTTGCTCTCTCTTCCGACGTGCCGAAGTTCGCAGCCGTCGAATTCTCCTTCGAGTGCGTTGTATAGTGCGCGGTACGCGATCATGTTTTCGGCGTGTGCGTCGCACTCATTCATCGTCTGCTGGACGACAAGGTTGGAGTCACCGTAGATGACCAGGCGCGTTGCGCCGCATATTTTTGCCATCCGCATGCCATGGATGAGGGCCTCGTATTCGGCCTCGTTGTTGGAGGCTCTGAATTTCATCCGAAGGACGTACTTCATCTTGTCACCTTGCGGGGAGGTCAGTATGACTCCTGCCCCTGCTCCGGCTTCGCGTTTGGAGCCGTCAAAATGCATTGTCCAGGATTGCGACATATGCGGGATGTCGGCATGCAGCTCCATCCGATGCACCGAAGTCCGGAAGGACTTGAGATTTGATTGCGTGTCGCTTCTCGTAGATGATGTCCAGTGGTGATAGTTCGATGCCCCACAGGGCCACGCGTCCTATGGCCTCTGGATTGTTCAGGATGCTGTTTAGGGGTGCCTCGTTGATGACCATCACCTGATGCTCCTGGAAGTAGTGTCTCAGTCGTCGAGCCGTCATGAACACGCCGTAAATGACCACAGATAGTGCGGGTACCGCTGTTTTGTTGGAGTGAGAACCTCGCTGAGGTAGTAAATTGGGCGTTGTACCCCATGGGTCTTGCCTTCTTCGGGTCGTTCGACCACGAGTACTGTGCTGACCACCTGGTGTGTGGCTGCTATGTACAGCAACAGGGGCTCGCGCTCTTTTGGCGTGACCAAAACGGGCGAGGTGGAGAGGAGCCGCTTGAGGTTTTCGAATGCGTCGTTGGCTTCTGGTGTCCACTCGAACTTGTCTGCTTTGCGCAGCAGTTGGTAAAATGGTAGGGCCTTCTCGCCCATGCGGCTGATGAACCTGCTTGGTGCTGCTACTCGCCCTGCGAGCTGCTGAACGCCCTTGAGGTTTTTCGGCTTCTCCATTGTCATGATAGCTTTGATTTTCTTCGGGTTCGCTTCGATCCCTCATTGAGAGATGAAGTATCCGAGCAGCTGACCTGAGGGGATGTCGAAGGCGCACTTTTCTGGATTGAGCTTGATCCTGTAGCGATCAAGGTTGTCGAACGTCTCGCGGAGATCGTCGATAAGTGTTCTTGCCTCCTTGGTTTTGATGACTATGTCGTCGACATAGACTTGGACGTTGCGACCGATCTGGTCCTTGAGGCAGGCCTGCATGCATCGCTGGTACGTGGCACCCGCGTTCTTTATCCCGAAGGGCATTGTGTTGTAGAAGTATACTCTGAATGGTGTGATGAACGCCGTTTTCTCTTGATCTTCGACCTTGAGTCGAATCTGGTTATAGCCTGAGTAGGCGTCGAGGAAGGAGAGTTTCTCACAACCTGCAGTCGAATCGATGATCTGGTCGATCCGAGGGAGAGGGAAGTGGTCCTTAGGGCAGTGTTTGTTCAGTGACGTGAAGTCTACGCACATCCGCAAGATGTCCGTGTCCTTCTTCGGGACCATCACTGTGTTTGCCAGCCACTCGCTTTCCTTGATTTCCCGGATGAAGTCTGCTGTGAGTAATCTGTTGATCTCTTTGCCGATAGCTTCGGCTCGTGGCTCCGACAGTCTTCGGATGGACTGTTTGACTGGCTTGGTGTCTGGGAAGACATTGAGTGCGTGCTCGGCGAATTCCCTGGGAACTCTTGGCATGTCCGCAGGACACCAGGCGAAGATTTCCCAGTGCTCACGGAGAATTGACGGCGCTTTCCTATCTTGGTGTTGAGGTCGTTGGCGATTAGCGCCGTCTTGGAGGCATCCGTTGGATGGACCTGTACTTTTTGGTGTTGATGGTGGAGTCGAAAGACATATCAGGTGCGTTACGCTTGGTATTTGAGGGTAGCCATTATCCGCCGCCAGAGCCTTACAAGCTCGTCTTGCATGCAGAAGGACTGGAGATTTTGTTGAAATCCTGTCGCATTGGTCCAATCGGGTGAAGCTCCGTGGATCGTGATGGCCTTGGTCCTGGCATCTTGAGTAGTAGGTATGCGTAGTGTGGGACGGCCAGGAACCTTGCGAATGCTACGCGTCCCAGGATGGCGTGGTATTGCGACGGCCAGTCCACCACTTCGAATTCTAGGCGCTCCTGCCGAAAGTTGTCCGGTGTCCCGAAGATGACGTCGAGCCCTATTTTGCCTGGGGAAGATGCCTTCCACAGGACAATGCCGTGGAATGTTGTGTCCGATTGTTCCGGGCTGCATTGCGGGATCCGCATAGCTGCTAGAGTGCTGCGAATATTAGGTTGATGCGCTGCCGCCGTCCATGAAGACGCGACTCATCTCGAAGCCTCAATCTGCGCTTCGGCACCGGGCGCATGACCTGGGCGAGGGATCTGGCAAGGGTGATCCGCACGGGTGAATGTGATGCAGGACTCCGATCCGCTGAGGTACTCAGGGATTGCAGGCGGAGTTGTCACGACCATGTTGATTTGTCGGGTGATTTTCTTCTGCACCCTGTTTGTGGGACGTCCCTTCTGTATCATATTGAGTGCTCCTTTTGGTGGGGGGTAAGCGACCCCGGCGTTGTTTTGCGCTGGTGCGACTGGTTGATGTGGGCCTCCAATAGGCGGCGGTGGAGGAGCTCCGTGTGCTATTTACTTTGGCGCAAGTGCGTTTCCGAACGCAAGAATTGGAGCTTGTTGCCTCATCTGTACCATGCTTTCGCTGAGTTTCTGGAACTCGCGGTAGTCCTTGAGCATGTGGCTAGCTTTCTTTTTGCCATCTTGTTTGTCGATGTAGAAGTGGATGGTGCATGGACCCGAAAGTTTGTCAAGTGCTGAAGGTCCGTTGTTGCGGTCGCGGCGTTGCCACGACTGCGTTGGTCGTCCGTTGTCACGGAAGTTTCCGCTGCGATATCCTCCGCTGCTGCGGCTGTTGTCGTTACGGTGGTCGGCGTAGCCGGCTGCGACCATGTCGGGTCCGTCGCGGTCCTCGTAGACGCGCGGTATCCTCTTGCTGCGGCATTCGCGTCTTCAGCCGTAGTCGTCTTCTTCATCTGATTGCGCCCGCTGGATGCAATCTTCGCCATCTGCCCAACTGTTGGCGATTTCCATGAGCTGGTCGAGTGTCTTGGGCTTTACGCGTCCAAGTTTCTCCTTGAAGTCTGGGCGTTTGACGCCGTCCCTGAAGGTGTCGATGGCCCGCTCTTCGGAGATGTGTGCTGTGGAGTTCTTGGTCGTAGACCAGCATAGTATGTACGAGCGAATAGATTCACCCGTTCTCTGAGTGCAGGCTCGCAGCTCTTCGATTGAGGCGGGCCTTTTGTTGGTGCCTTTGAAGTTTCGGATGAAGCTATAAGCGAGCTCCTCCCAGCGGATGGATCGATGATAGGTCTGCTGAGCGGACCAGCGCCTTTCAGTCATGGTGAAGGCATTGCATGGCGGTTTCTTTGTTGCCTCCGTGAAGCTTGACGATGATGGATGGTCGCTGAGCCAGGACTTTGGATCTTGTGTGCCGTTGAACTTGAGTATCCGAAGGAAGCTTAAAGTTCGTGGCATCTGTGTTCGCGGACGGATCTGCTGAAGCATCGGGCCCGCAGAGTTCTCCTTCGTCTTCATCCATCTCAGATTCGGATGAGCATGCGCGTTTAAGCGTGCTTTGTCGATCTTGCGCTGTAAGCTTGTCTCTGGCGTCGTGTCGTGTTTGTGGCGGTGCGAGCTCTTCTTCCTTCGAGGAAGGTCGTGTTCTTCTTCATCTTGGATGAGGAGTGGGGCTCGGCCGCGCTGGCGGAGCTTTCTTCTTCGGCTCCGTGGAGCATCTTCGTGGAGCACAGCTCGATTAGTCCTAGTCCGGTGAGTGCGGACCTATGCATGGCCCTTTTGGGTCCCCTCCGAGGTGGGTGAGCCGCAAGATCTGTGATGGCTGCCATGATCGCGGCTTGTGGCGTCTTCGGGTGATGTTGCCGTCGGCGTCCATATCCATGAACGATGTGTGGAGGGTTGGTCCGTCACGCCCGCTCCTTGTCCATGTTTTCCACCGAGTGGTGCTTGTTTCCCTGATTTCCGTTTGTCTTTGGGCCGGGTCCCATGGCGGAGGCAGCTTGTCTCGCGACCTTGGACTCGGAGGCTGCTTTCTTGCGTTTATCGAGCATCTCTGCATCTTGACTTGCTTCTTGTGCTCCTCGATGAGGAGGTAGTGGTATGCCATCAGCAGGTGACGTGGGAGTCCAGACGTAGGACTATTTCGAATGCGGTAGCGGCGTGCTTGACCCATCCTTCTTTGCTAAGTTGGATGAGGTGGCCCCTGTTTTCCCTGTTTTCGCCGTTTCCGCCCTGCGGGTTGGGGTTGGGCGGCGGGTTAGGCGTGTCTTCATCGGTTTGGATGATTGCGGCAGATAGCGCTTGATTGGTTGGCTGCTGCCGCGACTTTCGGATTGAACCGTGGGTCCTTCATCCGAAGGTGGATCGCCTGAATCAGAGTTGCAACATTGCTCTTTGTAGAACTCATCTGTTGATGGTGACGTCGTGCACGGGTGTGGAGCCCACGAAGCGGGCCTGATCGGCAGACGGGCATCCGCCGGGAGGCGGAGGGTGCCAGCTTGTCCCACCTGGAAGCAGAAACTCCCGAACAGAATTTCGAGTCCGTCGCCTACGGGCTCGAAATCCTTCATGGTGGCCGGCGAGTGGGCGGTGAAGTCGAAAGCGCCGAAGAGGAGGTGATTCTCCGTCGCTGAGGAGTTGTAGATCGATCGGGTCGGAACCGTCATGACCGCACAATCAGCAGCCCCAATTCCCACAGACGGCACCAATTGACGAGGTTTCAACTCGTCAATGCCCATTGTTATGGACTTGGGTTTTGGAGAAGATGGGGATGCTAGAGATCGTGGCACGGTTAACAGACAAGCAACCAGGGGACACGGGATTTACCCAGGTTCAGGCCGGAGAAAACCCTACTCTGCTTACGCTCTTTTATTGCGGCGGAACCGAAAGTTACAGGGTGCGCAGATTCGATCTGGCGTGGAGGTGTGTATGTCGTAATCGCATGGCGTAATCGTTGTTGGGTGTCCTCGTTGTTGGGTTCGTGGCTAGATCTGTAGATCTGTCTATTGTGTACGTGCCCTCCTCGTTGGACCCTCCTAGCCTTTATATATGGGGAGGCTAGGTCTCGGGTGCCAATACGAGTAGGTTACAAGTTGTATTGAAACTCTAGTCTTGTTCTTCAAGGATCCGAAGGCGTCATGGGCCTGGGCCACCCGAAAATCTTCATGGGCTGGCGTATATTGGCCGTGGGCCTTCCTTGGGCTGGACCAGGTATGCTGAAGTTACGTACCCGTAGGGTATAACCATGTCAACTAGACATACTCACATACACGTCCCAAGGGTATCACCCTCTCTTTAGACCCAGAGGCAAATGATATGTGGTCGACTACACATACCAACTAAAGAGAGAGATCAAACACAACATCATAGATCAATGGACATGGACCAAAATAATATATCATATTTATTTCATTTCATAATAATGCTAGGGTTTCTCCATCTACCCAAAAACAAAGGGAACTACTCACACATGGAAGAAATCAACAACATCATTGTGGGGTTCGTAGCATGGAAAACAAAAAAAATCTACCGCAAGAACAAACAAAACCAAGATCCAATCTATGGAAAAGCCAAGATATAATCTACGAGATTAGTGCAATGAGATAGATGAGAACTAACCCTTGTAGACCCAAAGCCTTTATCGAGATCTGATCTCGTGGTTGATGTAGTCGATCACTTGCTGATCTCAAGATCGCGTAGACAATCCTTCCGGTGCCGCGTTCTGGCAGCGCTTCCGCACTCGGTCACACATACGGAGTCGATGTAGACCTTCCTCTCCCTGTTCCAGCGGGCAACAGAGGTAGTAGATCCCCTCGGAATCCCAGCAGCACGACGACATGGTGGTGGTGGAGGAGGAGAAATCCTGCTGGGCTTCGCCTAAGCCGGAGCAGGAGGAAGGAGGAGGAGGGTGGTGGCTAGGGTTGGGTGGAAGGGGCAATGGGGGAGGCGCCACCCCCTCCCCTCTTTATATAGAGGGGTGCGGCCTAGGGTTCCCCTTGGCCCACTTCCCCTTAGGGCCAGCGCATGGGAGGGAGGAAGTTTTCTTCCCCCCAAGTCTTATCCCCTATTTTCTTGGGTTTCAAGTTTATATCCTTTAGAACCTTCTGGAACCTTCCGAAACCTTCTAGAAGCTCCAAACAAAAACTCCAAAACTTTTCTAAACCCCAAAAAATGACTTCCATTATATGAATCTTATTCTCCGGACTATTCTGGATCTCCTCGTGATGTCCTAGATCCGATCCGAGACTCCGAACAACATTCGGTCTCCAACTCATATTCCATATCTACTTAAACAACATCGAACCTTAAGTGTGTCACCCTACGGTTCACGAACTATGCAGACATGATCGGGACACCTCTCCGATCAATAACTAACATCGGGACTTGGAGATCCATAATGGCTCCCACATATTCAACGATGACTTCATGATCAAAAGAACCATTAACATACGATATTGATTCCCTTTGTCGCGCGATACTCTACTTATCCAAGGTTCGATCATCGGTATCTCCATACCTAGTTCTACCTCGTTACTGATAAGTACTCTTTACTCGTACCGTGATATGACATCCCTTGTGACCTAGTCACATGCTTGTAAGCCAACTGGATGACATTCCACCGAGAGGGCCCAGAGTATATCTATTCGTCATTAGGATGGACAAATCCCATTCTTGATCCATGCATGCGCTTCAACACATACTTTCAGAATACCTAATGCCACCTTTATAACCACACAGTTACGAAGTGGTGTTTGATGTCATCAAATCACTCATCCGGTGATGGTGATTAACATGATCTCATGGTCGAAGAATTAGGTTACTCTGTATTTGAAAGCTTGTAGCAAAACGAACTAAATGACTTGATCTTATGCTATGCTTACTATGGGTGTGTGTCCATCACATCATTCTCCTAATGATATGATCTTGTTATCAATAACATCCAATGTCCATGATCAGGAAACCATGATCATCTATTAATCAACAAGCTAGTTCAACAAGAGGCTTACTAGGGACTCTTTTATGTTTACAAAACACACAAGTATTAGTGTTTCCTATTAATACAATTGTAGCATGCGATGTAAAAAATTATCATAAACACAAACATATAATAATAACCACTTTATTATTGCCTCTTGGGCATATATCCAACAGTCTCACACTCGCACTAGAGTCAATAATCTAGATTACATGGTAATGTACCTAACACCCATGGCGTTCTGGTGCTGGTCATGTTTTGCTCTAGGGAGAGGTTTAGTCAATAAATCTATCACATTCAGATCAGTGTGTACTTTGCAAATCTTTATGTCACCATCTTGGACATACTCGTGAATAACATGAAAATGTAGCTTGATGAGCTTCAGCTTCTTGTGTGACCTTGACTCCTATGCATTAGCTATGGCACCCATGTTGTCACAATAGATGGCCATCGGGTCCAATGCACTAGGAACCACACTAATCTCAGTAATGAACTCCTTCATTCATATCGCTTCTTGTGCAGCCTCTGAAGTAGCTATGTATTCTGATTCAGTTGAAGATTTCGCCACAACGCTTTGCTTGGCACTCCTCCAGCTCACTGCTGCTCCATTCAAAATAAATACGTAGACTGTGACTTAGAGTCATCTGAATCGGTGTTCCAACTAGCATCGGTGTAACTATTTACAACAAGCTCCGCGTCACCTCCATAAGAAAGAACCATATCCTTAGTCCTTTTCAGGTACTTTAGGATATTTTTGACCCCTATCCAGTGTTCCATTCCAGGATCACTGTGATATCTAATACAATAATCATGAATCAAAGATAACTTCGAATATTATAAAGTCTCAACACTCAACGGATATAAATCTTTCCTTTAACCAAAGGAGGTTGAAGATGATACAACTAATGCAGAAACTGAAATCACAAACTAATATGCGTGCAGAAAAGCAAACATGCTAAAACTATAAGATAGATTACAAGGTGTCATAAATCCCCCCCAGGCTTGGAATCAAGCCGATGAGATCAAATAATCCCTCATGAGTACCTAATCCTTCTTTGGGGTGTAGAAGGCTGTAGGGGTTCGCGCATGAAAACAATATTTTTCCTACGCCAAGTACCCTAATGCTAGATCCTATCTATTAGTAATGCAGTAATTGGAGGGGATTTTCGCGAACTTACCCTTGAAGACCGAAAAGAGTTGTTAACACTCGGGGGAGCGTGGCTGATGTAGTCGTTCTAAAGTCGACCTCGGGGTCGTGTTGAAGTCCTTTGGCTCCCGCGGCTCCAAAAACTCCTAGTGCCCCCCCAAGTGTTGCACCTTCGGGGGAGTTACACACATCTACTACAGGACGATGACTCTCGCACCTTCGATCCAGCAGCAGTTGCGGAAGTAGAGCTTCCGGATCCGAATCTTGCAGCGCGACGGCGCTCCACAGTGAAGAAGACTCCTGCTCGCGCGATCCAGACTTGGGACCACAGTCATGGGAGAGAGAGAGAGTATCAACTGGAGAACTCCCCAAAATAGAGGAAACCTTTTATTGATTATTGTGTATTTAATTTGTCAAAATACCTCACAATATATAGGGGAAAAACCCCACATAGTTAATTGCCTTAGCCATGTGGGACTAAACAAAGTAGAGGGGAGAGGGAGAGGGCTGGCCGACTGGCCAAGGCCCTTGTGGGCCTCGTGCAGGGTGCCCAAGGCCTAGCCGGCCACTCCCTCTCTCTCCTCCCTTTGGTCTTTTTCCCTCATGGGCCCTTTTCCCTCCGGATTTTGGTCCAATTAGATATTTGACCTTTTAATTCATTTTTCTTTTATTAAATAATATAAATAAATGATTAAATCAATATTTAACATTTACTTACATATTATTCAATCCCCATGGCTATGGAACTCCTTCCACCTCCACTTCGGACATCCTCCGGACTTATCAAAACTCTTCCGGTTCTCTCTCTTTCTTTTCTTCAGTGATTCTGCCGATACCAAAACGCTCTCGGAGCATCATCAAGCTCTTAAGCGTGATACCCCACGGTTCGGGAACACTCTAGACATGGTCGAGACCTCGTACCAATGATCATCAGCGGGACCTAGATGCCCATGATGACCCCTGTGTATGCCATGAATCTTTCGACGCTGAACCATGAACGTCATGCCATATTCCTTTTGTCTCTCGATACCTGTATTATCCGAGATCTGATCAATGACATCACATGTCATGTTCAATCTCGTTACCAACAAATGTTGTTTAACTCATTCCGACAAGTGATACCCCCATGATCAAATCACACGCTGCACAACTATTGGATATAACTTCCCCGAGTGGGCCCTCGAGTATCTTTTCCGTCACGCGGATGGACAAAACCCGCTCTTGACACATAATGCCTCTACATGTTCCTTTGAACACCTGAACACACCTTTATGATCATCGTGTTACCATGTGATGTTTGATGCTATCTAAGTATCCTCAGGTGATAGTGATTGATATGGTCTCACGGTCTAAGAAATAGGACACTAGGTCTATTCTAATCATCATAACTTGAACTTCGTGACATGATCGGGTCACGATGCTTAGGTTGGGTATAGCTCATCATATCATTCTCGTAATGAGGTGACTCCATTGTCAACTAGCATAAATGCCACATGATCAGGAAACCTTGATCATATGTTGACCAATGAACAAGTGACTAGAGATTCACCGGGAACTCCTAGTTGTTTGTATATCACACATGTATTGATGTTTCCTTTCAATACAGTTATAGCATGATATAAAACTTAATCATAAACTTTATGAAATATGATAATAATCCATATTATTATTTGTCTCTAGGGCATATTTCCAACAGTCTCCCACTTGCACTATAGTACAAATAAACTAGCTGCATTTGTTACTAATCATCGGTACCATATAACCTGTCACCTTCGATCATGCTTGCTCATGGAAGAGGTTGAGTCTTGGGTCTAGACTTTAGAGACCCAAATCCTTTGCAACTTACTAATGTCACCTTAATTGATATTAATACTTTATCATCTCATAATAACATGTTGTGTATGCATCGTAGTTATGGCAACAGAGTGAGGTCGGTTTCCAGGAGTCAACAGTGACGTTAGATGAGCCAAAACGAGCTTTCTCATGGGCACTATGCCCTGGGACACACCCTCTGCAAAAAGATGAACTAGTCTTGCCATAACAATATGCATCACGTTAGATGGTACCCTTATATTTTATTATAAATGTAGTCATGAAACACTAGTGCACTATGTGCATTTTTCGATATTTGTCACCTCACTTCATACTTGAATTCAGTCGGTATTATCGATGTAAGGATTTTCAATCTTTTAAGGTTAACATATGTACTTATAACATAACCCTTTATGCTTTAAGGTATGTCATCCTTTATAGACTTGAAAACACGTATGTAGTTCTCATTCAGACACTATGGACAAACTTAGCTCTATGTTCAGTGATTCATACTTAATCACTTCTGAACGTTTCTCCTTGGATCATATATTATGTTAAGTTCTCATCATGGTTTCTAAGACAGAACCTATGTCTCAACATAGTGGATGACAAATATCCTTTTCTTTATTTCAACCACTGATGTTTAACTTGGTGCCATTCCTAATTCAAATGACCAAGGACCATTCCTTAATCAATTCCTATTCTGAAACTATTTCAGAATCTCTTTTAGGAATACATTACAACACAATATTATACTTACTCAACTTTTAATCCTTATAAATCATTATTTATCAGTACTTGCGCTTTAATTGTTAATGTGTCATACACACATAAGAATCAACATTAAGCTCCTAGTCAAAATATGTTTCGAACACATTCAAGTCTGAAACTTACATTGCTCCCACTCAAAATGTGTATTCTACACATTAGAGTATGAGACATTCATTGCCCTACTAAAAAATGTGTCATTCACATATTGCTTCAGGAAGACTTTTGTAGCTCCCACTCAATTTTATGCAAATTGCATATCTTCTCAATATTTTGAATAACTTCAAAATCCCTTGATAAATTATCAAACGGAGAGTTTTTATTACGAGACGCTAGTATTTTACTAGTATCAAATTTATCGGACTTTTAGCACTTCGGAATCAAGTTCTTTTGTATTTGTCCAATAAATTATTCATGACAAATCATGCCTTTGTCATTCACCTTTTCCATCATGACCTTGCAGTCTTTTCAAAACTTCAAGCAACCTTTTATTTGGTAAGATTTAGCAACATCTTGTTTTCTAATCTTAAGTGAATTTTGCCTCTAGGATTTCTCATAATTTTAGTTTACCATCATTTCCTTTGTAGTTCGTAGGTATGCCATATTCCGGTAACATGAAAAGTGATTCACAAATCTCTCCATACAAGATGTGGGGTACATTTTTGAATCCTACTTTATTTAGTAAAAACACTAGTGCGGAAAACACAATGATCATTATCATTGATCCTTTCCTTTATGAAGATAATCATTTAGGAACGCTTTCTGTTGCGCTTCTCAATGCTCTGATGCAGGGTTTTAAATCCTAGCATTATAGTCGAGAACATAAACTTTCTCGAGAATGCACCAAATTTTAAGCAATACTATTTTTGCTTATCTTTTGGTTCTAGCCATGGATTTTGTATTCATAATTTCCAATAAATACTCTACAAGGACTTGTTCGCTATTGTTTTAGTGATATCAAATAAGTCCAAAACTTCCACGACAATCCATACAAGATATGGTGCCAATCTCAAGAATTCAGATGGTTCACTTTATACCTGATGAGTGTTTGCTATTTCTAACTTATGGTCTTTACATTTACCCTACCACGCTTTATTCGGTGCCATCTATTCACCCACTTGATATCAAATATAGCATTGTGATGGTTTGCATTTTGACGTATCAAATGCATTGCATTTCACAATTCCTTATGCCAATCTTATAACGTCGAACTTCATTACTATTGATCAAATTGTAGTAATTAGATTATCTTTTATCTTTAATACCCTTTGACACTAAAACATTTCGATCATATCAAACAGTTTCATGCTCATGTTTCCTTTGGTAAACCTTTTACAAATTTCAAACAATCACAAAATGATAATCACCACTTTGTTGAAATGTGATACATCGAATATGTATTTTCTTCCAATAATTCATCAAACACTTTGCATTCATGCAATACACGGTGTTTTAGTTATATTGCCAAACTTGGGCATGATTCATATGTGACAAGAAATCAAATGACTTTCACATATTATCAACATAATTTTGAATTTAAACAATGGTTTCATTCAAAATTAATATATCATTAAGTTGGGTATTTTTAAGGCATTTCAATATTTTAGAAATGTTCATGCATTATCAATTAGTTTCACAACAAGGATACATAATCAAACAACATATGAACGTAAATAGAAATCATTCATAAAAGCAGAAAAACTGTTTGTTACACACTCATATGAATAACTGTCTCACGAAGTGTGAGACACACTAAAGAAGTTCACAATCCATCAATTACAATAATCATCCAAAAAGATAAAGTAAGTGATAAATGTCGAGGGAGAGTGTCATTGGACATCATCATCACGCTCGCCATCAACACGCAATGTCACCTCCTCTCCAGCAAGCAGCTCTCATGCAGAAGGACATGTTTTCACCAAAATAGAACAAGTATCAAATACTTTAATACTGCAACAAGTGTTTGCAAGATTATAACATTTATAAAATTGTATATCAAATATATACATTTTGTCATCAATGACCTCTCCAGCAATGGGTTCAACCTTCACATTCCTGAAATGTGATATGAACTCGTGGAAATCCTGTGTTTCCCCATCACCTCTCATGATGCAAGTCATGGCATGTGCTTGGTACCGTGGGGGCAGAGGCCGCATAAACACACCTACTGCAAAAGAGTCCGTCATCCAGTGATCCAGGAAGTAAGCAGCCTCATGTATGCACTCCAAGTGGCTCTCGAGAGAAGAGTTCTCTTCCATCTTTATGGAAAGGAAATCTCCCATCAGCTCGTGCTCCCATATGGGCACTTGGTCCGCAAACTGCGATCTAAGTTGTACCATCATCGCATGAGGTTCAAGATTACCCACAACTGGGTGCAGCTCATCAACCATTCTGAAGCGCATCGTCACTAAAATGAAGGTGGACATCTCATGATGGTAATAGCGGTCCTCCCACTGTTCTGGGGTTTCATAGAAATAAGGTTGCTCAAAATTCATCTTGTAGTGTATGTAGTCGACCAATCCATTCCCACTAAGGAGAACATGGAGACGCGCAACCCACACATAAAAGTTGGATCCATCTAGTTTGAGCTTCTCTCCTTCTAACCAATCGTCAACCATGAAGGTAGCATCGGGGAGAACCATTTCTACATTTATAATTGCAAAAAGGAATTTAGGGTAACTTTATATTATATGAGTTAAAACAAGAAATCCACTAAAAACTCCTATCCCCAAAAGGGTTTTAGTGATTACATGATCCCTATTCTCTACACTACCCCCGATCATCACGGTCGGCGATATAGTCGCAAAGGTCGACGCTGAAATGTCGATCACATCATTCATGTGACTCGTGGTCGATCTTTCGACCATCCATGTTCCGAGGCCATGTCTACACATGCTAAGCTTGCCAACTCAACCTTAGTGTATCCGCTGTGCAACATGGATGCTTACTCAATATGTTGAGCTTGTTGGGGAACCCCAAGTGGAAGGTTTGATGACTATAGCAACAAGTTTTCCCTCAGTTATGAAACCAAGGTTATTGAACCAGTAGGAGTAAGGAAACACCTCCAAGGTGTTGTTCCCAACTTGGAATCCTGCACAACACAATCACAGAACTTTGCCCCCAACTCAGTGAGGTTGTCAATCTCACCGGTTTTGCTGAAAACAAAGGATTAAACGTATTGTGTGAAAGATAGTAATTTCTTGCAGAAAGTAAACGGAAAATAGTAAATAGTAGATTGTAGATTGATAGTAAAATAAAGGACCGGGGTCCATAGTTCACTAGTGGTGATTCTCCTTAAGATAGATGACATGTTGGATGAACAAATTACAGTGGGGCAATTGACAAACATCAAGAAAGCATACATGCATATACTAATCATCTTGACTCCTATGAGATTTGATTGGGCATTACAACATTATACATAAACTGTAATCCAACTGCATCTATGACTAATAATCCACCTTCAGGTTATCATCCGAACCCCCTCTAGTATTAAGTTGCAAGCAACAGATAATTGCATTAAGCAAAGTGTGTAAAGTAAACAATACGATTGTTCTATGAACAAAGGATTGCTGTTTTCTCCCTAGTAGCAACAACACATCTAGTACCTTAGAGATTTCTTTCAATTCCCCAGATTACTATAGGCATGAACCCACTATCGAGCATAAATACCCCCTCTTGGAGTTGCTAGCATCTACTCGGCCAAGATAGCTACTAACAACAGAGAGCATGCAAGATCACAAATAACAAAGACATGATAGAATCAATAATCAATCTGAAATAGCAACTCAATATCCCCCGGATCCCCGCAAACACAACATGTAGGATTACAAATAGATGATCTTGATCATGAACGGAGCTCACAAGATCTAAACATGTTAGAACAAAGGAGAAGAACCAACCATCTAGCTACTACATGGACCCGTAGTCCAGAGATGAACTACTCACGCATCACACCGGAGGCAGGCATGGTGATGAAGAAGGCCTCCAGGGTGAATTCTCCCCTCCGGCAGGGTGTCAGGAAGAGCTTCAGATCCCTTTCTGTCTAGGGATGGAGATGGCGGCGGCTACAGACTCTTCCGTGGAATTTTGATCGGGTACTTAGGGGTTCTGTATCGGAGGTTTCTTATAGGTGAAAGGGGAGGCCGAGGGGGTGCCCGAGGCGGCCGCACCACCCCCTGGCACGGGCCAGGCCTGGCCGCGCGGCCAGGTGGTGTGGCCGGCCCTTGGCCCCTCTCCGTGTCGTCTTCTGGCCCCGTGTTCCCCTCGATGAAATATTGACTTTGGCTTTTGTCCCGTCCAATTCCGAGAATATTCATTTTCTGACTTTCCTAGAACCAAAAACAACAGAAAGCAAGCAACTGGCACTGTGGCATCTTGTTAATAGGTTAGTCCCAGAAAGTATGCACGAATACTCCAAAGTGTGGACAAAACATAATAAAGTAGATATAAAACAAGCATGGGACATCAAAAATTATAGATACATTAGCAACGTATCAATGGCTTACACCCACCGTATGCAAACCTAGATATGTCTAACACCCGATCGTCATGGCCTGCCTCATAACGGAGAACTTTCTTGGTGGTGCACACTAAGGGAGAACACTTTCATTGGTATTTTGTTTAGGGATCATCTTATTAGGCTACCGTCAAGTATCTAATACTAGCACACAATAAGATGCACAAACAATGAACATTGAATGTAAGTGCGGTGTGATATGGTCTTCACGCTGTAATCTCCATCCCGCTTCTCCGGATTTTGGTGCCAGAGTTCTAGCCCTGCAGGCACCAGGGTACCGGTGCCCTTGGCGTGTTAGTTCATCATCACCATGACTGTTACTACTACTTAGCAACATAAAGTAAACTACTTTACCTTGACTACTATCATATCACATCATAATGCCCATGCAAAACAAAGTTAGACGCCTCTACTTTATCTTTGCATGTTTAACATGGCTGCTAGGGCTTTCACACAAGAACCGGTACGTACCTACAAACTTTCACCACAATGCTGATCAAGTAGTTATCTATACTACACCCCTTCTGGGGCCCTCCTTTGCAAATGGTATACCAACTAATGCGAGAGAGACAGACACCCCCCAAAGCCACTTTATACCATACAAGCCGTATGTCAAGCATGGACCAGTCTCGCGAATGAATTCGTAAAGTCGGTTGGGGGCCGCTTCATCAAGCATTAGTGCGGTATACACAAGTACACGTGGGAGGGTAACAATTAAAAGATCAATGCCCACATGCTACAACTCGTGTGTTCTACCCGTACTAGCAATACTATGCAGAGATCTAACTCTGATACCACTGTAGGGGTTCACGCATGAAAACAATAAGTTTTCCTATGCCAAGAACCCTAATGCCAGGACCTATCACTTAGTAATGAAGTAACATGAGGGGCTTTTCACGAACTTACCCTTGAAGACCTAAAAATGTTGTCAACTCTCGGGAGAGCATGGCTGATGTAGTCATTCCGAAGCCGACCTCGGGGTCATGTTGAAGTCCTTCGGCTCCTGCGGCTCCAACAACTCCTAGTGCCCCAAGTGTCGCACCTCCAGGGGAGTTACACACGTCTGTTGCCTAACGATGACTCCCGCTCCTCCGATCTAGCAGCAGTTGTGGAAGTAGAGCTTCTAGATCCGAATTCCACAGCGCGACGATGCTCCACGGTGAAGAAGACTCCTGCTCGCGTGATCCAGACTTGGGACCACGGTCATATGAGAGAGAGTATCAACTGGAGGTCTCCCCAAAAGAGAGGAAACCTTTTATTGATTATTGTGTATTTAATTTGTCAAAATACATCACAATATATAGGGGAAAAACCCCACACATAGTTAATTGCCTTAGCCATGTGGGACTAAACAAAGGAGAGGGGAGAGGGGGAGGACTGGCCGGCCATTCAAGGCCCTTGTGGGCCCACGCAGGGTGCCTAAGGCCCAGCCACCCACCCCCTCCCACTCCTCCTTTTGGTATTTTCCCTCATGGGCCCTTTTCCCTCCCTATTTTGGCCCAATTAGGTATTTGACCTTTTAATTCCATTTTTCTTTTACTAAATAATTATAAATAAATGATTAAATAAATATTTAACATTTACTTACATATTATTCTATCCCCGTGGCTATGGAACTCCTACCACCTTCACTCTGGACATCCTCTGGACCTACTGAAACTTTTCCGGTTCTCTCTCTTTCTTTTCTTCGGTGATTCTGCCGATACTAAAACACTCTCTGAGTATCATCAAGCCCTTAAGTGTGATACCCCATAGTTCAGGAACACTCCAGACATGGTCACGACCCTGCTCATAACAATGATAATCAGTGGGACCTGGATGCCCATGATGACCCTTGTGCATTCCATGAATCTTTTGTTGTTGAACCATGAACGTCGTGTCATATTCCTTTTATCTCTCGATACTTGCATTGTCTGTGATCTGATCAATGACATCACCATGTCGTGTTCAATCTCGTTACCAACAAATGTTGTTTAACTCGTTCCGACAAGTGATACCCTCGTGATCAAATCACACAATGCGCAACTATTGGATATAACTTCTCCGAGTGGGCCCTCGAATATCTTTTCCATCACACGGATGGACAAATCCCGCTCTTGGCGCATAATGCCTCTACATGTTCCTATGAATACCTGAACACACCTTTATGATCACCATGTTACTATTTGATGTTTGATGCTATCTGAGTATCCTCAGGTGACAATGATTGATATGGTCTCACGGTCTAAGAAATAGGACATTAGGTCTATTCTAATCATAGTAACTTGAAATTCGTGACATGATCGGGTCATGATGCTTAGGTTGGGTATAACCCATCATATCATTCTCGTAATGAGGTGACTCCATTGTCAACTAGCATAAATGCCACATGCTCAGGAAACCTTGATCATTTGTTGACCAATGAACAAGTGACTAGAGATTCACCGAGAACTCCTGGTTGTTTGTATATCACACGTGTATTGATGTTTCCTTTCAATACAATTATAGCATGATATAAAACTTAATCATAAACTTTATGAAATATGATAATAATCCATATTATTATTTGCATGTAGGGCATATTTCCAAAAAAGACCTCATATTATTCTTCTGCTTTGAGACTGCAAGCTTGAGCAATACACGCAAAACTTGTGGAAAGTTTTGTAATGCTAATATGTTGCTCTCTCATTATTTTACAGAGCACCTTCCTATCATCAGTCATCTCTACAACGATCTTAGTTAGGAGTTGAACTCTACCGCCAATGTCATCGACTCTCTTTTAGAGGTCCTTGTCCATCATCCAATAGGAGTCAACTCCTTATCCAATGGTTTCAATGTATGCTTTTGAAATCTTCTCAAGATTCTTGATCTTATGTCTAATCTCATCATTTTTCCCTTTTTCCTGAGATGAGGAACCAGGAGAAGATTTGAGAGAGGATCTGTGAAGGTTATACCTATAAGGGTTAGGCGAGTGCTCTTCCTTTGCTCCACGTGCCGTTGAAGGGAATATGCCCTGAGAGGCAATAATAAAGTTGTTATTATATGTATTCCAAGTATATGATAGATGTTTATTTTGCATGCTATAATTGTATTAATATGGAAACCTTAATACATGTGTGTTTAATAAACAAATAGAAAGTTCCTAGTTATGCCTCTCTATAAACTAGCTCGTTGATTAACAAGATGATCAAGGTTTCCTGATCATGGACATTGGATGTTGTTAATAACAAGGTCACAACATTGCTGAATGATGTGATCAACATTCATTCGAAGTATCGCATTACGATCAAAGTCATTGTGTTTATATTGCTATAACATCATACGAAGTAATCTTTATCCTTAGACCATGAGATCATGTTAATTTCTAACACCGGAAGAATACTTTGATAACATCAAATGTCACACAATAACAGGGTGACTATAAAGATGGGTTTGGGTATTACAAAGGTGTTATGTTGAGGCTCATGGATCAAGAGTGTAATTTGTCAATCCCTATGATGGATAGATATACTCTGGGCCCTC
Source organism: Avena insularis (assembly GCA_023614405.1). Lineage (NCBI taxonomy): Eukaryota > Viridiplantae > Streptophyta > Magnoliopsida > Poales > Poaceae > Avena > Avena insularis. The sequence continues at coordinate 171,319,786 of CM042688.1, forward strand.
TCGGTGATATCACATTAAGATAGCTTGCAAGCAAGTGATGTGATCATTAGAATGTTATATCACGAGAACAAGAAAAGAGTGCATGTCGGTAACAAGATCAAACTAAGTATTGAGATAGTGATGATCAAATCTCCGACATGTAATATATCACAATACAAAGGGATTTAGTTACTATCGTTAAAGGTTCTCACGATCACAGAAGTCATTGTTGAATGTGTGGGAGTCAATATGGATCTCCAGGTCCTGTTTCTGATTATTGATCTGAGAGGGGTCTCAATCATGTCTGCATTATTTGCAAACCGTATGACACACTTAAGGGTTGCCAAACACCATTTGGATCAAATATGTTCTAGACGAATGAATTGCAAAGCGCTGGAATTATTTCAATGGACACCGAAATTGTTTCGGGTGAAATTGTTAAAATTGGTTCTGCATGTGATTTTGAAATGTTGCAGGGGGTTTTATGTGAATTTTTGTTAATTAAAGTGATTAACAAAATTCTGAATAAAATAAATAAAAGAGTTTTATTAAAATGAGAGTTGCATTAAATTTGGTGGAAATTTAATGCATGTGAGTGGAACTTTGAGTGGAGGCATGTTTATGTGAGTGGAGCTTCCACCACATGAATGAGGAAGAGGTGGGGCAGCCCCCCTTGGGCGCCGACCATGGGGAGGGGGAGACCCCCCTCTCCTATAAAAGTCCCCCTCTCCTCCTTCTCAAAGCACACCTACTCGTGAAGGATCTCTCTCCCCCTCTAGAATTATTCCCCCATGGTCTCGTATTAGCGAGATACATATTCCCGGTGGCATTTCGTCTGGAAGGAGTTGCTACTTCCACTGCATCGCTGGAGCGAGGAGGTGGAGGTTGTTCGGTGGCCTAAACGTTTGTGTGAGGATGGATGCGCTGCTGATTTGTGGCGCTAGGACTTCCACATGATCTTGAGATCGGCAAGCGTTTGACTACATCATCCACGAGTTCCGTCTCGTTAACAAAGCTCTGTCATTCTTGGAGGGTATGTTCTCTATGGATGTATATCCATCCATTTCTTGTATCTAGTAGATAGATCTTAGCATATAATAGTTCCCATCGTAGGAAAAACTTTGTTTTTTATGCTGCGAACCCAACAATGGTATCAAAACCTGATCTATGTGTAGATGCTTTGCATGGGTAGTACACATATGAGTTGTGGGTGATTATGATCATGTTATTGCTTCTTTCATGTATTTTGGATATTGGTAGCATAGTGGCATGAAGCAGCCCAGACTAACTTTACATGTCCTCGCACATGAGACCCGTTCCACGCTTGACATGCAACTAGTTTTGCATAAGTGGCTAGAGGGTGTCTGTCTCTCCTACTATAGTCAATATCTGATTTACAACGAGTTGCTAATAATTTGGTTATCATTGTTATGGTTCCATGTTCGTAGGTAAGACCGGTTCTATCTTCGAAAGCCCTAAGCCACGTAAAACTTGCAATTTATAAATTAGAGGCGTCTAGTTTAGATCGTTGCTGGGCTGGTGTCATGATATGGTAATGTTGCAAGTTGATGTATAGTTGATACTCTTGCAACACACCTAACGTATAAGATGCATAGACCTTGGCCTTACACACAACGGAATGATAAAGATCATACCACGATACACATGATGGTGATCAAGTGCAAGAACCATATCATTTCACTGTACACATTTGATGCTTGCATCTTATATTTCTTGTTTGCCGTTTTAGTAGCATTATAAGATGACCCCTCGTTTAGATATCAAGATAAAAATGTGTTCTCCCTTAAGTACACACTGTTGTATGTTTCGCCGCTTCAAGACATCACGTGATGATCGGGTTCATACCTTTGATCCGGATTACGGATGTAGTATAGCTCTTTTTCCCTATTAGACATAGGTTTATCGAATCCTCGAGAAGCAGAAGGATAGTGAAGTTACTTTAATGGACCTTCAAGAGTTTTAGAATTCCTTTTGTGTTTTTACTAGACCAAGAGTTTGCGTCTTTTTGTTGTTGTCGATGATGGAGAGAGAGGGTCTAGGGCGTTCGGTTTCACTAGTAGCTGTGCAAAACATCTGATGAGAATAAAAGATAAAAATAAAATATGCATGTAATTGTTAGAGCAAGATAAATTATATATGGGTAGTGCATCCATAAGTGCTATTGCCTCCGCAACCGCTTATAGCGATAACCTACTAGTCTCATCCATAGAAGAAAGAGAACTAATGATATGCATAGTGACGCCACCGTTAATCCCAAGTAAATCCCGCACATACAACCATACTTCCCCTTCTATCACCGGGGTTCCCAACCTGCAGATTAGTCATTACTCATACTCCCTATACCTAGCTCAATCCTCGAGGTCTTGGGTACCTGACAAGTCCTTAGATTGAGGCAAGAGAGGATACAATAATCATCATGTCATACAAACTAATACATGATCCCATCTATGATAAATAACATGCACAAAAGCTACATGGCTAGGCCGAAGCCCTTAGCCCAAGGAGAATTACTCACACATAGAGATGAGATCAAAGATCATAAACATTGTAGTGGAAATCATGAGATTTGTTGGGCCCCCGGATTAATCCTCTGAGAATCCCTATTATGCATACACCACGATCCCATGATCAGTTAGTCATGGCACATAACCGACAAGTATCAAAGTAAACATCCATTACTTAAGCGGATACATGTCATACCTTACATGCCATTATAGCTACATCAATAAACATCAGCGGAACTTCATCAAGCGGAGAGCCCGAGCCATGCCTTAACCTACAGGCAACTGACTAGAAGAACGTCCTAGCTCGCATAGTCGTCATCACCACCTTCTTCTCGATACCTGACCAAGTTAATAGCCAGGGACAATGCCAGTGAGTACTTTGAATGTACTCACAAACCACCTTAATAGAATAATAAAACAAGAGGATATGCAATATGGCTGTGTAGTAGGAGGGCTCCAAGCGGGGTTCTTTTCTAAAATAGTTTCTCTTGTAGATATGGAATCTCCATAACTTTGTTAAAAACTTTTGTAAAGCCTTTTTGGAAACCTTTTGATTTTTTTGGAAACACTAGTATTGGGGTACCCATTTGTTCCTGTCTTCAGGTCGTCCCACGACCAAACTCCTTTCTCCTCCTTCCGACCATCCCATGGTCAAAACCTCTCTCCTTTACGACCATCCCATGGTCAAAACATTTCCAAAGCCATTTCTTTTCTGAAATCCTTTTTGAAATCAAAACCATCACCACTCTACAGCAACCTTCCCAACCGTCCATGACCATGGACACGGCTATTCGGATAGATTTATACTCTGCAGAGGTTGCACACTTTACCCACACCATCCGGGTACACTACCCTGATCTACACCGATCGTGGGTCGAGTAACCGATCAAGGTTCTCCGGATGCCCACTCCAATATAAGTGCCTATCCTATGAGTGTTGTTCCCCTCAAAACCGGGATGTTGGGTACCGAGGACCAACCGGAGCGCATTTTACACTTCACATAGTGGGCGCTTTCAATGAGGGGCTCATAGTAACGCCTGGCTGCCCGCAAACAGTTCATTCCTTCTCTAGGTCGATGTCCCACATGGACCTTTACGGGAGAAGGCCCAGCCTTCGGGGATCGCGACCCCCTGTAGTAGTTGTGAGGTAGCTTATACCAGAATAGGCAAACATCAAATCTAGCCCTGTCCCATTCTAGAGTAATGTGGTTGCATGGGTTAATTGTTCTAGCAAAACTACAAAGAACCGTGTGCGTTTTCATAAACCTTTTTCCTCCATCTTTCCTTTAGCATTTTGTAAAACAAAACCTTTTTCTTTCTCAACATCTCTTGGGAGGTCCCACCTCACCAAGGTTTTATCATAAAACTTTTGGTAAAACTTTTTCCGGGGTCTTCCCATCCCATAGCTTTGCTTTGGCTAAAACAGGGTCTCCAAAAGGGGTATGGTGTATTACACCATCTACCATACTAGGGACAAGTAGGTGTCGTCAAGGGGGTTGTACTTAATAGTACCAAAGTGTAATAGTTCGGATGAGCCAAACCACTACCATATATACATCAACATATAGTAAATAATGCAGTTTTGATAAACAGTAGATAAAACATGCATAAGTAAAACAGTAGGACAAGGCCTATGAGCAAGAAGCTGGCTTGCCTGAGATCAGTAATATGGCAATATGTCCCTGGACTTCTTCTTTAGATAACCAAGAATACCAAATATAATAACCAACTTCTTCTGGTCTCTGATATAATCGCATCTATCATCGATATGGATCACATGCAAGCAAAAAAATGACACAATCAGCACCAGGCATACAAACATCAATTCATACAGCAAGCAATGAACAATACAAGTTTACAATTCAGTAGGTTTTGAGTGGTTGGCTTCTCCACACGTGAAATTACTTGGAATGCTTTTGTGGGTTTTCTTTAATGATTTGGATGCCAAAACTACTTAATTAAGGGGTTTAAATATAAGGTCCAAGTTCTATAGGATATCTTTGTATAAAAAATGTTATTATCAGATAGGTAGTGATAATATGAAACCAACAAAAGTGGTTTCACTATTCTATCATAGTTATTTAATTAGTTATGATTTTTCTAGTGAAATAGACTCTAGTTTTAGGGGATAAATCACCAGATAAGTTCTGGATCTCCAAAAATTATTTCCTTGGATGATTTTGTAGGGTTTGATATACTAAGTAGCTGAGAGTTGGAATCACTCCAAAATAGTTACCATAATGCCTTCAGGAAATTCCCAAAGGTAGTTTTGGAGGGTTTTTGTCTTTTTCACCAGATTTAAACTACAGGGACTTTTGATATGAAGCAAGGGGAAATGGTTAGGTATTTAAAATACCTTCCAGTACCAATTGGAAATACTAATTTTGGAGTTGCAGAGCTACTGTAGTGATTTATCTAGTGATAAAGTCATAAGTAGAAGTGTTTAATTCACTACAAATCTACAGAAGCTCAAAAATTAATGATCTCCTAGGGTTGGGTAGATATGGATGTAGCTCATCCATGAGAGTTGGAATTGGGTCAACTGGACTCAAGGTTTGGTCTAGGGAATTTTCTAAAGTCAGATTTGTATTGATTTTGTTATATTTGTTACATTAAAACTATATATCAACTTGGCATGAACCCAGGTTAAAAAGGATGGGCAACTTCAATACATACCAGAGGGATTTAGTCTTGTCCCATTTGGATATGTGGATCTAGATGAGCAATTTAATCATTGCAAAGGATGTATTTTAGAAGATTTAATCTCAGTAAATAATGGAAATTATTTTGGACCTGGGGTTGGGTCTACATGTTACACAAAACATGTGGCAATTTGTATAAATTTATATCTGGACAAAATATGGTCATTTCCATTTTTATTTGAATTTAATCCAAACAACAACTCTAGAAGAATCTGCAGTATCATTTAGAAATAAAAGGAAAGGTGCACTAGGGCAACTGGGCCTGATCTGGACAGAGGTGGGCCGAGCGGCAGGAAGGCGGCACGTAGGATGAGGGTTCAAATCCCTCCTGGCGGGGCCCGCGCGTCATAGGAAGGGTGTGCCGAAGCGGTATTGGAAGTCGCTGGCTGTCCGATCAAAGACGGATCGATGGCCGCGCTTCTTTCTCCTACCTCACGACAGCCGCGGCGGCGGAAACCCTAACAGGCACCGACAACAGCGGGAAGGCTCACCATAAGAGTCCGGAGTGGTCATGGAGCGGCGGAGGTGAAGCGGTTTTTCCGCGGCGACTCCAGGGAGGGGCGGCATGAGGGGTATCCCGGACAGAGAGCAGCTCGCACAGTAGCACCCGAGAGGGAGCTCGCAGGAGCTCGACGGTGCCACCGGAGCAGAGGTTCCTGAGCAGAAACAAGGGGTGGGTTAGATGTGGGACATAGAGGAGGGTTCGGAAAGGTGACATGCCGCACGAGGGGTAGGGAGGAGAGAGCACCCAGCTCGGCTTTTGGAGATGGCCGAGGAGCCCTTCTTCCTGTTCCCTTGGGCAGTAGAGGGAGAGGGAGGTGGTTCTGGGGCTGGGGGAGTGGTAGGTGGAGGGGAGGGAGTGAAATGGAGAGCAGGGGGAGGCACGGGGTGGCCTCTGGCCTACTTAAGTGGGGAAGAGATATGGGGATATGCAATGTCCATTTTTTACATGGGAGGGAGGTGCTGGCCGGGGATTGGGCAGCTTGGGCGGTGGAGTTGGTTGGTTGAGAGGTCAAGGGTGGTACAGATGTGGCTATAGGGCCTTGTACTGAGAGGATGGGACCTCTCTCTATCCTTCGGCCCAAAAAAAAGGAAATGGAGAGGAGGAGGGCTAGGGCTAGCCATGGAGGCTGATACGTGGGGTAAGGGAGTGCTGAAGGGTCCTAGGTTCGAGCAGAGAGAGAGACAGGGGGAGGGCTGCAGCTGCTATGGTGATTACTCCACAAGATATGCAAAGATATGGTGTTTCTCTCACTTACTTGCTCCAAGAGCTAAAGAAAAAAGGATGGCCTTGCTACAGTGTAGTGCTACAGTCGAGCACGACCAGAGGAGGGGTGGGTGCTGTACAAGCTTGCTTGGTAAGGTTGGCAAGAGGGTTTGGTTTTTGATACAAAAAGGCTAAATGTTCAAATCTGCCATAAGGGATGATCAAGTGGTATGTCTTGATTTTTGATCTTGACCAACTGAGATAAGGATGCTGGTAGATGGGTAAGGTTAAGATGCATCTCTGAGATTTATTTGAGATTTTTCAGAGAATTCTAGATGCACTTTGTATCAATTATTCAAATAGTGCAGAAATGGTTTTTAGGAAGTTATTTGATATTTTTGGACTAGACAAGTTGAGTTTTTGATTGGATATGGTCCTAAATGTGAATACACACTTAGGGAATTTTTCCCAAGATTTATGGAGGCTTAAAAGTATTTAAAACTATTATTATTCCATTTCTGCCATTTGAGAAAAAGGGTAAAAAGGAATAATAAAGGATCTCAAAAATATTTATTTTTGAGATGGGAATGTGGGGTATGATATATGGACCCCAATTGAGCAAAAGGTTGGAGAAGTATTTTGGCAAAAACCAAACTTTCCATTGGGAAAGGAGTTTTGGAGATTTGGTCTATTAAAGGAATTAAATAGATTTGGTCCATAATAAATAGGGATAAAAGTTGATAAATCTTGATGATCAAGGTATATGATGTAGACAAGGTGTAACAAGCATTTGCAACCTTGGGATTGGATAATCCAAGTGGATTTTGGTGAGGAACAAGAATTAAAGGATCTAGGGTGAGGTTATTTTCATACCATCAAAACACGGTTGCATCTTGGAGCTCAACGCTCCCCTTGGTTCAAGGGCTATATAGATGGATAGAACAAGTTATGTGGATCACCATGGTATATAAGTTTGGGCTTGATCATGCTTGAGCTCTCCAAGGATTTATTCCAAACTTTGAATAAAATAAGCCTGCCAAAGCAGATTTTCAAGTAGCCTTCAAAACCTTGTGGGTTTAAGAAGCACAAAGATCCAATGGAAACAAGTGAAGTAGGTATTTATAGAACTATATGAGTAGAACACAACCATGCCAATAGTTGGTCCTAGGGAGATAGGATGATAGTGTGAGCTTCTGTCAAAGTAGGCATGTTGACTAGATTTGCAGGAATAGTTATTTTCTTGCCTGCAAAACCATCAAGAACAAGTGGGTTGGAGGATGATATAACCAAGGGCAAGAGTGGTCCGTGGTATTCCTTAGGATTTTTAACAATATGTTTCAAATGCATTTTCAAAAATGCACAAGGGTTGAGAAAAGGAGGCATTCAAAAAGGTGATGTTGGAAATAGTTTTCCAGACTTAGCCAAATTTGGCAGACTTAGGGTTTTTGACTAGAATGTTGGTGGTGATGATTTTGATGGGTTGCAAGGTACCAAATCATCATCAAGTGGATGATGTTGAAGGTTAGATTGAGTAGGAAGGATCCTTGCTTGATACTGGTCTTCATTGACTTGGAAGCTCCTAGGAGGGATCACTTCAGAAGGGGTCTAGTTAGGTTTTTTTGATGATCACCTAGTAGCTAGAGATCAGATCCAGATGTGTATTCTTGCTTAGGGTGTGATGATTTGGAAACATCTTGATCCTAGTGATGATCTCCTAGAGTAGCTCATACTATCTCCTTAGCAGACAAATCACACAGCAGATCAAGGCAATTCATCTTAGAAACTAAGCAAACCTACTACTAGGGTTACCATCAAGCCTAGCTCGAGGTAAGGATGGGTATTTTGAAAAGGTTGTGGTTGGAATCAGGTGAGAGTCCTTAGTGTCTTTACCAAGAGTAGAAGTTAAAAACTTTATAAAGAGGTTTTGGGAAACCTAGAGAGAAGAGTAGTTGAAGGTTCTGTCTTGAAAATATAAGAAGATAGTATTCTATAGCTCTCCATAGTTTGATCAATAGAAGCTACTAAAATAGTTGGTTTGCAAAGGCTTCTTGGCTCAGGTTTTTGAAATGCCAGAACATTTGAGAATATGGAAATTAAGCCAAGACAGTTTTGGGAAGTAGCTTTTGTCAACTGGTGTGGAGGTAAGGAGTATATCTTCTAATACACAATCATAAGCATAAACATAGTCAAACAACAGGCAAACACTTCATCACTAAACAAGAAAAAGTTTTTATTCCCCCTGATTTTTGCATTCTGGACAACTAATCAGGGTTGCTGAAATTGGGATGTCACAAGATTGATAGCAAATAGTCTTACAATGTCGCCAATCAAAGAAGAGATCTACTATTACAAGTGGTGGAATATGGCTATGGTGGTGCAGAGATTAGATCTAAGTCTATTCCTCCGGCGGCTCTTCGGTATTGTGGATGGAGATCTGGAGGTGGCTGATGGTCTGGGAGAGCTCCCTTTTCTCGTTGCCCGAGGCCTCTTTATATAGGGGTCCCTTCACGAAAGTTGTTCTGTTTGACCTAGCGGTGTCGATGGCAACTATACGACTGGAACTATACGACCGGAAATTTATTCCCGTCATATAGTTGGTCATTAAAGCGTTTGTTTCTGCTACACGACTCCTGGTTTCTCCGAGTTGTTGGAAATCTCGTATCTTTGACTTTAATGTAGTGATTCCCATCATCAAACGTCATTATCTGTACAGGGAAAAATAGAAAGAAAGGATTGCATACCCCTAGGCATTAGTGGCAGGATTTAGAGAGATATTTCATCAAAACTATGATTAATATATAGTTTAAATATGGACATAGATGGCTATATTTCAGAGCCATCAACCTCTGATGTCTACACACTTCTATTCTTGTAGACAGTTGTTGGGCCTCCAAGTGCAGAGGTTTGTAGAACAACAACAAGTTTTCCCTTAAGTGGATCACCCAAGGTTTATCGAACTCAGGGAGGAAGTGGTCAAAGGTATCCCCTCTCAAGCAACCCTGTAATCAAGATACAAGAAGTCTCTTGTGTCCCCAACACACTCAATACACTTGTCAGGTGTATAGGTGCACTAGTTCGGCGAAGAGATAGTAAAATACAAGGGGTATAGATAATTATAAGTGGTAACGGTGATAGAAAATAGCTTGAAGGCATGGAAAAGACTAAAGTAAAACTGAAATAAAGATGGAAGCAAGCAAACATGTAACAAATCTAGTTGCAAACGGTGTTTCAATGTTTAGAAACAAGGCCTAGGGATCATACTTTCACTAGTGAACACTCTCATATAAATATATTCTTATTTATGATACTACGCTGAACTACTCTCCGGTTGGACACTCTAATCAATGGTAGGGCTATAACAACACACCTCAAAGTTCGCTTTCCGCATCTAGATAACCCCACACTATCACCTTGAGCACTAGACGGTTCAAACAAACACCACAATTTCATAAAGACATCCAACTCCAAATATAACTCATAACAAGTATTTGTAATCTCAAGCCTAAGTGGCACCATGGTGTGCACACTATCAGCTTCACACACATTGGGAGAGCAGAGATCTATTAAAGCACTTGACTAGCAAGGTAGATCTATAGATTACAAGCTCATGTTATCAATAAGATCATGCATAGAGAGAGAGATGAACACATAGCTACCGGTAGAACCCTTAGCCTCGAGAGAGAACTACTCCCTCCTTATCATGGGAATCAGCAACGGCGATGGAGATGGTGGTGGAGATCGATGGAGATGGCTCCAGGGGCACTTCCCCGTCCCGGCAGGGTGTCGGAACAGAGACTTTCTGTCCCTCGAATCTCCCCTTCGGTGGCGGCGGCGCTGCGGAACTTTTCGTGGCTAGAGGCTTGACAATTTAGGGTTTTTGCATAGGGAGGATCTTATAGGCGAAGGGGCAAGGTCGGTGGCCAGCTAGGGGGCCTACACCATGCCCTGGCGCGACCAGGGGGACCCGCACATAGGGGTGGTTTGGCTACCCTGTGGCCCCTCTTCATCTCTCCTTCTGGCTCCATGAATCTTCCAAGGAAATAACGAGTTTGGCTTTTGTCCGGTCCAATTCCGAGAATATTCATTTTCTGACTTTCTGGAACCAAAAACAGCAGAAAACAGGCAACTGGCACTGTGGCTCTTATTAATAGGTTAGTCCAAGAAATCATATGAAAAGTACTCCAAAGTGTGGACAAAACATAAGAAAGTGGATAAAACCAAGCATGGAACATCAAAAATTATGGATACGTTTGCAACGTATTAACATCCCCAAGCTTAACTCCTGCTCGTCCTCGAGTAGGTAAGTGATAAAAAGAAAGAATAATTTTTGAGGTGACATGCACCATCATAAACTTGATCAAAGTATTTGTAAAACATTGATAGCTGGGATCATAGTACTTCAATCATAACATGAAAGACAAAGTTCTAACAATAAGACAAAGCAACTATGTTGCAACATGAATAGGTACAAACAAAAGAGTCATGAATAACAATGCTTTTCAAGACGTTTGTTTGTTTCACATAAAGAAAACAGAGCATAGTGTCATTCAGCTTGTCCCTCATAGAGTAGCAAACATAAATGCATAGGACACCTTCAAAGTTCATAAGAGTGACTAGATACAAATAGTTTAAAACAAGCAATATCAAAACTATGCATCAATCAACAAGTCTTGGGACAATGCACATAGAACTAAGAATGGCCACTATGCTCTCAAAGTAGGTGCATAATGATAGAAGGTGGAGACTCAACATAAAAGTAAAAGAAAGGCCTTCATAGAAGGAAGTAGGGATTCAAGTCTCATAAAGAGCTTCCAAAAATTATGGTACTTAATAGCTTTCAGCTCTCATTGCCCCTATCATAAGCATCTTGAAGTGATTAAGGTTAAAGTGAACAAACTATGGAGTATATGCTTGACAAAGTATAAGTTGGAAATCTCATGTCCCTTGAATACGAGGGCCACTCCTCATGCTACTCAAGTTTAGTTACCGGTAAGTTCTTGTCATCCTAAGTACATGTGTATCATAGAGAACCGCCAACGGGTACCCCTTGCCGATGATACGGAAGAATCCCCATATCAGAATGACAAGGCAAGAAGACAACGGGCATCTCAGCAATCTTCTTATTTACCATGGGAATATGGTGCTTTTTTCTCTCTTTCCTCTTTTCATATATCTCTTTTTTTTCTCCTTTTCTCCTTTTTCTCAATATCTGACTCTTTTTTTATAAGAAGAATGCTTCATAGACAACTCATTATGGTTACGCTGCAGGTTTCCACCATGACGGCATGGATTAGACCAGCGGCCCGGACATTTCTCTAACACACATACATAACTCCATGGACTTACAAGCTCCCCTTTCATTTCACACCGATGACATCCATAGACAAAAGAGCATGATATCAACTAGGTACAAAGTACAAGTGCAATGTTGAAAGCGTTCCCTATGACAGCATTGTTCTACTAATTCCCAACATATAAGCGCAAGCATATACAACATAGACGACACAACGGTTCAAGTTTATTAAGGGCAAGAAAAGTAAAGTGTGCCATCAAGTTCGTGAGATCTTTAATCACTAGTTTTCTCATAACAAGTTTAATTTGAAAGGTAGATAAAAACATGAATATACTTGGAATAGCATAAGCTAGCAGGTAGGTATGGTGGACTCTTTGGAATAACTTGGTTTCAGGAGTTGGATGCATGAGTGGAACTCATACTTGGTTACGGAGGCTAGCAAAAGCCTTGGAGCGACCAACTAAGAGAGCAATAATGGCCATAATCATGCAGAGCGACAAAACATCATTAATCAAAGCATAAAGTGATACTACAAGTTGAAAACTAAAGGATCATAAAGGCTTATGGTGACTTGGGATAGTCATAACATGGTGTGAGCATGTGCCAAGTCAACCCAAATAAAGCATCAAAGGAGAATACCACAATACTATGCTTTAATATGCTAAAACAACGCATGATTCTTCAAAGGCACATTAAGCAATCTCAATTGTTTATAACAAGTCATGCTACAGCAAAGAATACTAAGCATAAAGCCAAAACAATATCGAGCATGGCATGACAAAGCATAGGTCATAGTCAAAAACAAGCTCTCTTTACCACTTTAAGCATGAACTTTTCTACTCTTTTCCAATCCAAACCAAACTATTTAAAAACTAATGTATGAAAGAGGGGGTCCAACCAATTTATTCAATCAAACTAAGAAAACCAAGCAAACTAAAACCAAAAACAAAAACAAAGATGCTCCAAGAACAACACAACTGTGCATGAAACAATAAAAATGAAGTGTTTGGAAGAAACCTAGGATTTTTATTAATGAAGAAGGGGATGCCTTGGGCTTGACGCTTGTACTTATTGGATATTTCTTGGGGTGACATGCATGTCATCCCCAAGCTTGAGCTTTAGTCCATTCTTCATCTCATTACTCATTCCTTCCATACACCTGAAATTTTTTCTTCATACAAAACTTCACACAATCTTTATTAGCAACATTAGTGCACTCAAGATAATAAGTCTTTAGGTTCAGTTCCAACACCAATAAAACTTTCATTAAAACAGAAGCTACAGTACAGTTCCCTCAAAAAGCTCAATTCACCAAAAGAACTCAAAAAGGAACCAACAAGAAGCAAATGCAAATAATGGCAGAAATCTGTCAAAACAGACCAGCAGGTAAAGATGAATTTTTTCGAAGACCTTCTGTTTCTCAAATCGAAAAGTGTTGAACTAAAGAAAGTTAGATAACGACCTGGGGCAGAAGCAAAAAAATTCACGCCTCAAAAGGACGTACAGAGATTTTACACGAATTTTAACGGTGAAGCACAGAAATCTGTTTCGGGACAGCAACTTTCCCAATCATTACTTCGCTCCCATTAGAGGTTACTCTTGGCACAAAAAGCAAATAAAAAGGATGAAGAGAGGTTATTACTAAGGTAATAAATTCCAAGACTCATCTAAAACTTTTGGGTTATTTCTCAATAAGAACTTTTCTTTAACGCCTTTAAGTTAGGCATGATAGTTTGAGAAGATGCTCACATAAGAAATAAGAATTGAAGTAAAACAAAGCATCAAGAAGCAAATTCAAAGCACATTTAAGTCTAACCCACTTCCCATGCATAGGAATCTTGTAAAGAAACAAGTCATGAAAGCACAAAGCAACAAGCATAGGAAAGCAAAACAAGTGCAACTTTAAGAATTTCAACATAAAGAGGGGAAACTTAATATTGTTGAGATACATAAAACCATGTTTCCCTCTCTGATAATAACTTTCAGTAGAATCATGAATAAAATTAAAAATATAACTATCACATAAAACATTCTAACATGAGCCACATGCATAAAAGAATTAATACTCTCCACATAAACATAGTCATTCTTATTAATTGTAGTGGGAGCAAATTCAACAAAATAGCTATCACTATTATTCTCATCACCATAATCATCAAATATAGGAGGCATATTGTAATCACTAATTTTCTCCTCAGTAGTAGGTGGACTAAAAATATCATATTCATCACTGTAATCATCATATATTGGAGGTTTGGTATCATCATAAGAAATAGAATAGCTATCTTCCAAAGCTGCGGAACTAAAAAGATTATTTTCATAAAAACTAGCTTCCCCAAGCTTAGACTTTTCCATAGCATTAACGATAATGGTGTCCAAAGAATCCATACTAAAAACATTGTTATTAGCATGCAAATAAAGTTCCATAGGTTTTTAATTTTCTCTTCAAACACTTCATGTCCTAACTCAAGATAAATACTATAAAGCTCTCTATTTTGTTGTTGTTTTCCATTAAGCCTAACTAGTAAAAACAAGAAACAAAAAGACAAAATTGCAGAATCTAAAGGAAATAACTTCGAGCACTCACACACACTAGCAACTGTACTAGAAGATAACTTAGTAGCCAAAGGATGTGAGTACCTTTTACCTTACCTCCCAGGCAACGGCGCCAGAAAATACTTTGATGGCGCGTGGTTGACGTGGGAGATTCTTCTTCTTCAGTCCTTGGCAACGACGCCAAAAAATAGCTTGATGTCTACGCACTTCTATTCTTGTAGACAGTTGTTAGGCCTCCAAGTGTAGAGGTTTGTAGAACAGCAGCAAGTTTTCCCTTAAGTGGATCACCCAAGGTTTATCGAACTCAGGGAGGAAGTGGTCAAAGTTATCCCCTCTCAAGCAACCCTGCAATGAAGATACAAGAAGTCTCTTGTGTCCCCAACACACCCAATACACTTGTCAGGTGTATAGGTGCAGTAGTTCGGCGAAGAGATAGTAAAATACAAGTGGTATAAATAATTATAAGTGGTAACAGTGATAGAAAATAGCTTGAAGGCGTGGAAAAGACTAAAGTAAAACTGAAATAAAGATGGCAACAAGAAAACATGTAACAAATCTAGTTGCAAATGGTGTTTCAATGTTTAGAAACAAGGCCTAGGGATCATACTTTCACTAGTGAACACTCTCATATAAATATATTCTTCTTTATGATACTACGCTGACTACTCTCCGGTTGGACACTCTAATCAATGGTAGGGCTATAATAACACACCTCAAAGTTCACTTTCCGCATCTAGATAAACCCACACTGTCACCTTGAGCACTAGATGGTTCCAACAAACAGCACAATTTCATAAAGACATCCAACTCCAAATATAACTCATAACAAGTATTTGTAATCTCTAGCCTAAGTGCCACCACGGTGTGCACTCTGTCAACTTCACACACATGGGGAGAGCAGAGATCTATTAAAGCACTTGAGTAGCAAGGTAGATCTATAGATTACAAGCTCATGATCTCATTAAGATCATGCATAGAGAGAGAGATGAACACATAGCTACCGGTAGAACCCTTATCCTCGAGAGAGAACTACTCCCTCATCATCATGGGAATCAGCAATGGCGATGGAGATGGTGGTGGAGATCGATGGAGATGGCTCCGAGGGCACTTCCCCGTCCCGGCAGGGTGCTGGAACAGAGACTTTCCGTCCCCCGAATCTCCCCTTCGATGGCGGCGGCACTGTGGAACTTTTCGTGGCTGGAGGATTGACGATTTAGGGTTTTTGCATCGGGAGGATCTTATAGGCGAAGGGGAAGGTCGGTGGCTAGCCTGGGGGCCACACCATGCCCTGGCGCGGCCAGGGGGACCCGTGCCTAGGGGTGGTTTAGCTGCCCTGTGGCCGCTCTTCGTCTCTCCTTCTGGCTCCGTGAATCTTCCAAGGAAATAATGACTTTGGCTTTTGTCCGGTCCAATTCCGAGAATATTCATTTTTTGACTTTCTGGAACCAAAAACAGCAGAAAACATGCAACTGGCACTGTGGCTCTTGTTAATAGGTTAGTCCAAGAAATCATATGAAAAGTACTCCAAAGTGTGGACAAAACATAATAAAGTAGATAAAGCCAAGCATGGAACAACAAAAATTATGGATACGTTTACAACGTATCAACCTCCCCAAGCTTAAACTTGATCGTCCTCGAGCAAGAAAACCAAAACCAAAAAGGAACTCAGCATTTAAACTGAAATAACGAGATGATGATCTTACTCATGATTGGTAGTCTCATGTTTCCTCCACTTTATAGATCTGAAAAAATTCAGCATAGATAGAGTAATGGCAAGCATATCATACTGGTTTTTATGCATCCTTATCGCAGCAAAATTATTGTTAACATGGATGATTCAAATGAGTAAACTTTATTCCATGTCATATAATCAACTCATAGGCTTGCCTTTGAACAACAAAAGTATAATCATGTAAAATTGAGGGTGTGAGAGTTGTCAAGAAAAGCAAGAGTATCTCAATTCTCCCACATCAATAAATCAAGACTCTTCAAGCACTACTTTTCTATTCATTGTCCTTCAAGAATTTCAGTTCTTAAGTAACTGAGAGCATGTCAAAGATTTGAATTAGTTTATCGGGCTATGATGGACACTCGTGGCATCACTAAGGTTTTTGTTCCTTTTGTGCAATTATTACTCATAATAGCCAGAGGACCGATTCCATCATGAACACAGCTACCCAGGAGTGCCAAGAATCTTACCCATTATAGCATTGTTGCTACATATGTTTAATCAACTCATAGCCGAAATCTAGGAGTTTCCTCCATGAAGACCGTTTGTAGGCTATTAGAGTTGTTGGCATCCCATGAAGTTTGAGACACATAAAGCTATATCATTCTTATGATTCACAAGTCAAACTTTGGCATGCTCACAAAAACCGCTAAACATTAATTCAATCAAATAAATCCTTTTAAAGGGAGCTATCAAGTCAATCAACATTTTCAGTGGTGTTGTGTGTCTCTAGAAATAAGCCTTCAAGACTAAACACTACAACACCTTGATACATTGCAAATGTATCTATAATTTTTGATGTTCCATGCTTGGTTTTATCCACTTTCTTGTGTTTTGTTCCAACTTTGGAGTACTTTTCATATGATTTCTTGGACTAACCTATTAACAAGAGCCACAATGCCAGCTGCCTGTTTTCTGCTGTTTTTGGTTCTAGGAAAGTCAGAAAATGAATATTCTCGGAATTGGACGGGACAAAAGCCAAAGTGCCTATTTTTCCGGAAGTCATCAGATGCTAGAATACGAGACGGAGAGGGGCCAGAGGCCGGCCACACCACCTGGCCGCGCGGCCAGGCTTGGCCCGTGCCAGGGGCGGTGTGGTGGCCCCTGGCACCCCCTCGGCCTCCCCTTCCGCCTATAAGATGCCCTCGGGACGAAAACCCTAAGGACCCGATCAAAAATCCACGAAAGAGTCTGTAGCCACCGTCATCTCCATCCCTAGATCGGGAGGGATATGAAGCTCTTCCCGGCACCCTGCCGGAGAGGGGAATTCACCCTGGAGGCCTTCTTCATCACCATGCAAGCCTCCGGTGTGATGCGTGAGTAGTTCATCCTTGGACTACAGATCCATGTAGTAGCTAGATGGCTGGTTCTCCTCCTTTGTGATTTCATGTCTAGATCTCGTGAGCTCCGTTCATGATCAAGATCATCTATTTGTAATTCTGCATGTTGTGTTTGCGGGGATCCGATGGATGTTGAGATGCTATTTCAGATTGATTATTGATCCTATCATGTCTTTGTTATTTGTGATCTTGCATGCTTTTCGCTGTTAGTAGCTATCTTGGCCAAGTAGATGCTAGCAACTCCAAGAGTTAGTATTTATGCTCGATAGTGGATTCATGCCTCTGGTAATCTGGGGAAGTGACAGAAATCTCTAAGGTACTAGATGTGCTATTGCTACTAGGGAGAAAATAACAATCCTTTGTTCATAGAACAATCGTATTGTTTACGTTACACGCAGTTCGTAAAGCAATAATCTGTTGCTTGCAACTTAATCTTTGGAGGGTTGGATGATAACTTTGAAGGTGGATTATTAGTCATAGATGCAGTTGGATGGCGGTCTATGTATAATGTTGTAATGCCCAATCAAGTCTCAAAGGAGTCAAGATGATTAATATATGCATGTATTGCTTTCTCGATGTTTGTCAATTGCCCTGCTGTAATTTGTTCACCCAGCATGTTATCTATCTAAGGAGAGCCACCTCTAGTGAACTATGGATCCCGGTCCTTTTCTTTACATACAATCTATAAACTATTTACTGCTTTGTGTTTACTTTCTGCAAACTATTAGTTCCTTCCATTCGATACGTTTAATCCTTTGTTTTCCGCAAAACACGATGAGATTGACAACCTCATCGCAAGTTGGGGACAAATTTCTATGGTTGTGTTGTGCAGGTCTCCATGTTGCTACTAGCACCGGTAGTGTGCCCTGCCAAGGCTCAGCTAGTAACACCTTTGGGGTGTTTCCTTGCTCCTACTGGTTTGATTAAACCTTGGTTTCATACTGAGGTAAACTTGTTGCTATGCTCATCATACCTTCCTCTTGGGGTTCCCAACGAGCTCTACATCAACCACGCTCCAGCATTTTTCTGGCGCCACACACAGAGCCATCACACCTAAGTCTTCAATTGTGAGACTTTTTCTTATTACAATTGTTTAGCAAATTTTTAGGCAAGACTTGGTTAACTACAAGAGCTGGAACAAAACATACCCATGCAAACAAAATTTCAATACAATACAAAGACTCACTCCACCAATATAATATCTTAACATTTACTACTAACTAGCATCGGTTTCTCAAACTTCAAAAGTGGGGAGTCATAAGGCATACCTCTCATGTTTGGTTCCACTTCTCTCTTCCTTTTTAATTTGTTTCTTGGAAACTCGAAGTCAATCACTCTTCCTACAAATACATGAGAACCTCGAGGCGAAAAGAAAAGAAAGAAGAGGGAAAATAAAGATAAATGGAGAAATCTTTTTGTTGTTTTTAAGAGAGGGAATTAAAGAATAGAAAATTGGTGGCAAAGCTCGTCTAGAAAATCTCGAAAGCAAATAGAAATAACTAAAGATAAAGTGTTGGGGAAACCAACACGAGTGCTTATAAACTCGAATTAAAAACATAACCTCGAAATAAATAATAGCAAATGAACGTCAAATAAAGATAATTGAGGAAACTTCCCCAAGGTTAGGCTTTTGCAAGCCCTTCAAATCATTGTGGTGGCAGGAAAAAGTCGGAACTCCAGTTCGCAAATTGAGTTGATACATTACTAGTTGTTCCTCGGAGGTTCAAGGAGAGGCTTGATGACCCACAAGTATAGGGGGTGTATCACAGTATTTTCGAGGGAAGTGAAACCCAATTTATTGATTCGACACAAGGGGAGCCAAAGAATATTTATAAGCCTTAACAACTGAGTTGTCAATTCAGCTGCACCTGGAAACAATCTTTCTCACAACAGTTTATCAGTAGCAATGGTTTTTTAGTAGCAATAGTAAAGTAATAGTAGTAGTAAAAGTAAAGAAAGTAGTAACAATTGTAGTAAACAGTAGGATTAACGCGCGGTAAGCATAGGGATGGATGGACGGGCGTTGCATGGACAAGATAATTCACATGGCAATCAAGTCATAGGGCATTTGCAAATAAATAAGATAAATCATCCAAGTACTAGATAATCATAGGCATGTGTTCCATATATAGTCATACTTACTCGCAATGAGAACTTGCACAACATCTTTTTCCTTGACCCGTTTGCGGGGCCTCAAGGAACTCTTGGCGATTAAGGTGCTCCTTTTAATAGAGCACCGGAGCAAAGTATTAACACTCCGTGAACACACGTGATCCTCACATTGAAGCCATTCCCTCTGGTTATCCCGATTGCTATCACTTAGGGGCCTTTGGTTCTGGACAACAATATGTGTATACAACTTGCAGGTAAGACCATAAACAATACTATCATAATGAATCAATAACATCTTCAGATCTGAAATCATGGCACTCGGGCCCTAGTGACAAGCATTAAGCATAACAAGTTGCATTAAAGTCAAAAAGCACTAATAATAGATACTAGGCACCATGCCCTAACAATCTGATACCATTACATGAACGATCTCATCCAATCCCTACCATCCCCATAGCCTACAGCGGGGGATTACTCACTCATAGATGGGGGAAACATGGATGGTCGATGGAGAAGCGATGGTGATGATGATGGCGATGATCTCCTCCAATTCCCCGTCCCGGCAGGGTGCCAGAACAGAGTTTCTGGTTCTGAATCATGGAATCTGGTGGTGGCGGTGCAACAAAACTCTTTCTGGAAAAACGTCGAACCCCCCTTGGTTTTTAGGTCAAGAGGCAACTTTGGGGCAAAGAGGGAGGCCGAGGGGGCAGCCGAGGCGGCCACACCACCCCCAGGCACGGCCTGGCCTGGCCCACGCGGCCAGGTGGTGTGGGCCCCTCGTGGCCCTACTCCGTCTCGTCTTCTGGCTCCATGAGTCTTCTGGTGAAATAGGATTTTTGGCATATTTTCCGGGATTTTTCTTGATAGTTGATTTTCTGCCCAAAAACTAGACACCAAGGTAATTCTGCTGAAAACAGCATCAGTTTGTGTTAGTTGTATCCAAATCACACAAGTTTAGAGGAAAAACAATAGCAAAAGTGTTCGGGAAAGTAGATACGTTTTGGACGTATCAACTCCCCGCAAGCTTAGCTTATTGCTTGTCCTCAAGCAATTCAGTTGAAAACTAAGTGCGATAAAAGAAACTTTCACAAACACATTTGCTTCATAAGATGTATATATTCTCAGCATATGATCAACTACTCAGGCAATTCATAATAAAGAGTATGCAACTAAGTTTACTTAATAGTCATTGCAAGCTATGAAGAGCTTCTAACTCAAAAATAGTAAGTGGCATGAAACATAAACATAAGCAACATTCCAATGCTCATAAAAATGTATGATATAGTGGTATCTCGCTTGCCTTTGGTTGTAGAGCAAACATAAATGTCAAGGCACCTCTAAAGTTCAAGTGAAGACTAGAAGTAAAGATATCAAAGATACAAGCATCAAAGTCATAACACAATTAATCAAGTTTTGAGACAAGCATATTACAATAAGAATGACAACTATGCTCTCAAGAAAGTGCTCATAGAATGGGTGGTGACTCAACAAGGAAATGAAAAAGGTTTTGAAAAGTTTGAACGGCCTCCAAATGCTGAAAGTATGGTACTTGTTAGCTTTGAGCTCTCATTACCCCTATCATAAGCATCTTTAAATGGTTAAGGTGAAAGTGAGGTCCAATCTGAGTTATATGCTTGGCAGACTATAAACTGGAAATCTCATGCCCCTTGAGTACGAGGGCCGCTCCTCATGCTACTCAACTTTAGTTACCGGTAAGTTCTTGTCATAGTAAATATGTGTGTATCATAGAGAACCGCCAACAAGTACCCCTTGCCCGATGATATGGATGAATCCCCATATCAAAATGACAAGTCAAGCAGACAATGAGTATCTCAGCAATCTCCTTATTTACCATGGGAAAATGGTGCTTTTTTCTCTCTTTACTCTTTTCTCATACCTCTTCTTTTTTATTTTTCTCAATAGATATCTCTTTTTTTATAGTAAGAATGCTTCATAGATACTCATTATGGTTACACTGCAGGTTTCCACCATGATTAGGCATGGATTAGACCGACGGCCCTGGCGTTTCTCTAACACACATACATAACTCCATAGACTTATAAGCTCCCCTTTTATTTCACACCGACGACATCCGCAAACAAAAGAGCATGATATCAACTAGGTATATATTTACAGGCGTTGAAAGCATTCCCCGTGACAGCACGGTTCTGCTAATCCCCAACCTATAATTTGCAAGCATATAACTTTCATGGACAGTCACAATGGTTTAGGTTTATTAAGTGTAAGAAATAAAGTGTGCCATTAAGTTTGTGAGAGCTTTACTAACTAACTTTCTCATAACAAGCAAACATTTTATTCGGAAGAAAACAAGGCACATTGAATATGCACGGAACAACAAATGATGCTAATAGGTAGGTATGGTGGACACTTTTGGAAATATTGGTTTTAGGGAATTGGAAACACGAGTAGAGCTCATACTCAGTGCAAGTGGAGGCTAGCAATAGTAAGGGAGCGACAAACGAGAGAGCAATAACTGTCATAATCATGCTTGCAACAAAATAGGACTAATCATGGCATGAAAGTGATTCAAGACCATTGAGGCAAAATAATTCATCGAGGCTTAACTGATTTTTGTTTCAGTCATATGCATGCATTAGCATGTGCCAAGTCGATTCAAGTGAATCATTCAAAGGAGGATACCATAGTGTCATACCAATTTATGAATAGAGCAATGCAAGCAAACATTCATATGACATGCTACAAACTATTAGCAAGCTGGAGTTAATCATAAGAAAGCAAGAACTACTAAGCATCCATAAATAACATACACCCTACATGAACAGACTAAGCATGTCCACAATGATGAGTATATGTACAAAAATGAAAACAAATAGAGTTCGTTACCAGCCTCTTACCACACCTCAAGTTGTCATTAATCCTCATTATTGCCCTTCACTTGTGTGGCTTGAATAATAACATGAAACCAAATTCCACTAAGGACTGCTGAACCCTGCAACAAACTTCACAAAACCAAAGAAGAAGGACAAATATTTTTGGTCTTTTTAATTTTCAAAGGCAAGAACAAAAAGGAAAAACAAGCAAAGCAAAATCTTTTTGGGTTTTTCGAATAATTAAGACAAAGCCAAAAGGAAAAAAGCAAACCAAGGAAAAAAGAAGAAGAAGCAAACAAAGAGAAACAACAGAACTATTTTTGGTCTCTTTTTGTTTTAGAAAGCAAAAGTAAAGAAAGAACGAAAACTAAAAAGAGAACGAAGCATGAATATACAAAGTACCGACGAAGCATGATATGGAGATGAGTGTGATGTCGGTGTACCTCCCCCCAAGCTTAGGGTTTTGGTCTAAGTGGGTATCAATCCGAACACGGGTAAGGGTTCCAAGCAGGCGGGTCATTGTAAGAATGATCGTGGTTAGGCCCTTGGGAAGAAAAAGAAGCTCCCCAATCATAGGTAGGCTGCTGATATGAAGACTCCCCCTCATTCGAGGGTTGGACCGAATCATCTGTAACCTCCCTTCTAGTATCCTGCTCCTGTTGGGAGAGCTCTCCCAGGTACGTATCAACCTCCTCCTCAGTGAGTGACCATCCTACCCTGGTATCAAGGTTAAACAAAACAGGTGCATGCAAAAGAACAAATCGCTCGAACTTACTCCTTCTCCAACCAGCCTTGATAAAGGTTATTTCATAAGACAAATCACTCAAATTAGCCCAAGAAGAAACAAATTTATGTTGTATCATGGAATTAAGGTCAAGCCTTTCTATGGGAAACTGTAGGTCTAGATGATGATGCACTACACCATGCAAAGCTAATAACCGAGAGGCGATGAGGCCTCCACAAATTCCATCTTTCTCGCGGTTAGCAGCAAGATGGAAAGCTATCAAGGCACCCAAGTTATAAGTCCTATCTCGTTTTAAAGCAACTGAGATGAATGCTAGATCATATGAGGATAACTTATTAGCAGTTTTCCTAGCGAGAACACACTTGGCAATAAAGTAAGCAAAGTAGTGAATAGACGGGAGATGAATGTTACGGATTTTCCCGCTCTCCTTCGAGAAGCTGCTCCCTTGGCAAATCTCCGCATACAAGTCCATGAGTGGTGCAGGTCGCTCTTTAATCCTTCCACACGATCCCCACTGTGGTACCTTAATAGCTGCACAAAAGCCATCAAGAGGAAGGTCAACAGCTATATTGTAAATTTTGTAGTGAACCATGGGGTTAGGCAAAGAGCAACTAAATCGAAAGTCCTGCACTACAGACATAGTTAGTTTCACAAATTGACAAGATTCATCTTCCATAAAGTGCTCCAATCCTGCATTAGCAACTAAAGTATGGAAGTCCTGGGAAATTCCTGCAACCCTCATGAATTCGAAAAATGGATAGATGGAAGGAAAAACTTCCTCCTCTCGGTGAACCTTCATAACCTCAGGCGCCCTCAGTTCATGTTGGTTGAGTTGATGTTCATTCATCTTCTATTCTGAAATTTAAACATCCATTACACAAGTGATTGCAAAGTGAATATATAATGAAGGGCACTACTCATGGGGACTTGTAAGAGGCCTAAACATGCATCAAAACAATATCTCTAAGCATTGAACAATCTTACAAGCTCTCATAACCTATCACCTACTATAGCAAAATACTCAAGATATAAATCACTAAACACAAATCTACTTGGACAAGCGGAGGAGTCACATACCGGAGAACAAATGCTCCAAATTTCAGCAGCATAGATGGGCTGAGCAAGGAGAGCAAAAAATCATGGGCAAGAACAGCAAGAACGTGATTTCCAGCAAAGAACTGATGTTTTCTCGGGAGAGAGAAAGAAGTGGGAAGTGAGAGAGTGAGTGGAGGGCCATGGGTGGCCCACACCATGGCTAGGCGCGCCCCTGGGTTGGCTGCGCCACCAGGTGGTGTGCCTGCCTGGTGGGCCCCCTGGTACTCTCTAGGCACTTCTCTGCCCCTTTTTTCACGTAAAAATTTAATATGAATTTTCTGGAATTTTTCGAGACACTTTATTTTTGAGCAATTTTCAGGTATAGATGAATGATTTTCTGACAGAAAAAGTTTCTGGAAAGATGCAATGACAAAACAAAACAAAAACTTCAGAAGTGCTAAGACACTCTAACATGCAAGCAACTAACAACAGAAAAGCAAACTAAACGAAAGCAAAAACTAGAAAAGATAAAATAAAAGTAAACAAAGATAATCATGGTGAAAACATTGTTTTGTTCATTGAAATCCTTTTGTTAACAAGGTTGATCAGGTCTTGTTACCAAAACAATTTTATATGAAACAAAACTTTGTGTTCCACTAATGATTATGTTACCTCAACCTTGATAGTAATGGTCCCAATCATAATAATTTCATATTTCTCTCTTGGTAAGGGACAATATATTTCTCCAACTTGAATGCCCTCAACATGTTCAACTGAATTTAAACCATAAGTCCTATCAATCTTCTTGGGGAAATAGACAATATGTTCTTTGTCATTAACATTAAAAGTCACCTTTCCTTGATTACAATTAATAATAGCTCCTGCAGTATTAAGAAAAGGTCTCCCAAGAATAATAGACATATTATCATCTTCAGGCATTTCAAGCACAACAAAATCAGTTAATATCAAGCAATTATGAGCCACTTGAACAGGTACATCCTCACATATACCAGCAGGAATAGTAGTAGATTTATCAGCCATTTGCAAACATATACCAGTGGGTATTAATTTTTCCAGTTGAAGTCTCTTATAGAGAGAAAAGGCATAACACTAACTCCTGCTCCCAAATCACACAAAGCAGTTCTAAGATAACTATTTTTTAATAGGGCACGGGATAGTTGGAATCCCTAGGTCTCCAAGTTTCTTTGGAACCTTACCATTAAAGGAATAATTAGCAAGCAAAGTAGAAATTTCTTCATTAGGGATATTCCTTTTATTCAAGACAATATCCTTCATATACTTTGAATAAGGAGGCAATTTAATAGCATCAGTCAAAGGAATTTGCAAGAATAAAGGTTTCATCCATTCACAAAACTTATTATAGTGTTCATCTTCCTTTGACTTGTGTTTCTTATCAGGGAAAGGCATAGGTTTTTGGACCCAAGGCTCTCTTTTACTACCATGTTTCTTAGCAACAAAATCTTCTTTAGTGTACTAGTATTCTTAGTGTGCTTTTCAGGTTCTTCTTCAAATTTTTCTTTATCAGGAACATCATTTTCTTCATTACCACTTTCAGTTTCAGCATCAGAGTCAGATATACTATTAGGATCTTTAGCAGGTTCAGAGGGTTCTACAATAGTTTTATGTTTCTTCTTTCTTTTCTTAGGAGTAATACCACTATTTTCAGCTTGTTGAGAATCCTGCTCGATTCTTCTAGGATGCCCCTCAGGATATAGAGGATCCTGGGTAGCAGCACCACTTCTAGTTCTAATTTCATAAGCATGTTTTTCTTTAGCAACATTAACTAGCAAGTCTTTTTGTACCTTAATAAGCTGATCAATTTGAGTTTTAACCATTTGAAAAAGTTTAACAAGCATTTTAACATCATTAGAGGTTCTTTCCACAATATCCTTCAACTCAACAATAGCTCTAGTGTTTTCCATCAAATGATTTTGCACCCTTTTATTAAAATTATCTTGCTTATCAATAAAAATATCGAATTCTTCTAAGCATTGATCAGGAGGTTTAGAGTAAGGGATATCACCTTCATCAAAATGTTGGAGAGAGTGTACCTCAATAGTGGATGAGTGGGAGATTGGCTTACATAATTCTTCTATAGGAGGTAAATTCTTGACGTCTGTAGCTTTAATTCCCTTCTCCTTAAGACATTTCTTAGCTTCCTTCATCACTTCATCATTTAGTTCAATAACTCCCCTCTTCTTTGATGTTGGTATAGACGCTGGAATAGTTGGTTCATGTATAGTTGTCTCAGGTATAGCTGGATCAGGAGGAGTCCAATCTTCATAATTCTTGCTTATTTTAGCCATTAATTCCTCAGCTTCCTTGAGAGTCCTATTCCTGAAAACACAATCAACACAACTATCTAGGTATGTCCTAGATTCTTCAGTTAGTCCATTATAAAATATATCAATAAGCTCATTCTTAGGTAATGGACATCCAGCCTGTGCATGAATCAAAGCACAAAACATTGCCCATGATTCAGGCAATATCTCTTTGTCCTATTTAAAATCAAAAAGTTCCTGCAAAATAGCATGTCTAGCACTAGGAGGAAAATATTTCTGTAGGAAAGTACTAATCAAGCAATCAGGGCTATCAATAGATCCAGGAGGTAAATTATTAAACCAAGTTTTAGCTTCTCCTTTCAGTGAAAAAGGAAAATTATAGCAACAAAGTAGGTGCGCATCTTAATATCATCAGAAATAAGCCATTCATGGTAGAAAGCTCAGTCATATGTGCTACCGCACTTTCATTCTTAGTCCCACAAAAAGGTTCTTTCTCAATAATAGCTATGTAAGATAGATCAAGAGAGAAATCATAATCCTTATCTTTAATGTTTATGGGAGATGCAGCAAACTTAGCATTAGGAGACAATTTGGGTTTTATAGTACGCCTCTCAAGGAGACTCTTAATAGCACTCCAATCATGGGTGTTTTGACATTCTTTAATAAATTCATCGGTCATCACAATATAACCGTCTTCAGTATCATAGCTCTCTCTAGACTCAGGTGAACTGACAGGTGTAGTAGTGTCTTCATTAGGAGTTTCAGTATTTCCAGCTATAGTTGTAGCAATCGTAGCATCTAGGAAAGGACCTAAAGAACCACTCTTATCAAGCACAATAGAAGCAACATCATAAGTATCAGAAGTTTCAGATTCAGCAGTAGTAGCAGTGTGTGTAGCATGTGTATGTGGTGGTGTAAGGAGCTTACTCATAACGGATGGTGAATCAAGAGCAATAGAGGTGTTCAGAACCGTACCTCTCCTTGTAGTGGATGGTAAAATGGGAACCTTGCCATCACGAGACTTACCTATGATGGATGGATGGCTGCGAACAATAGTGATTCCAAGTGAACTTGATAAATAAAGCTATGCTCCCCAGCAACGGCGCCAGAAAATAGTCTTGATGACCCACAAGTATAGGGGGTGTATCGTAGTATTTTCGAGGGAAGTGAAACCCAATTTATTGATTCGACATAAGGGGAGCCAAAGAATATTTATAAGCCTTAACAACTGAGTTGTTAATTCAGCTGCACCTAGAAACAATCTTGCTCATAGCAGTTTATCAATAACAACGGTTTTGTAGTAGCAATAGTAAAGTAATAGCAGTAGTAAAAGTAAAGATAGTAGTAACAATTGCAGTAAATAGTAGGATTAAAGCATGGTAGGCATATGGATGGATGGACGAGCGTTGCATGGACAAGATAATTCACATGGCAATCAAGACATAGGGTATTTGCAGATAAATAAGATAAAGCATCCAAGTACTAGATAATCATAGGCATGTGTTCCATATATAGTCAAACGTGCTCGCAATGAGAACTTGCACAACATCTTTTGTCCTGCCAGCCCGTTTGCAGTGGGGCCTCAAGGGAACTACTGGCAATTAAGGTGCTCCTTTTAATAGAGCACCAGAGCAAAGCATTAACACTCCGTGAACACACGTGATCCTCACATCGAAGCCATTCCCTCCGGTTATCCCGATTGCTGTCACTTGGGGGCCTTTGGTTCCGGACAACAATATGTGTATACAACTTGCAGGTAAGACCATAAACAATACTATCATAATGAATCAATAACATGTTCAGATCTGAAATCATGGCACTCGGGCCCTAGTGACAAGCATTAAGCATAACAAGTTGCAACAAAGTCAAAAAGCACTAATAATAGATACTAGGCACCATGCCCTAACAATCTGATACCATTACATGAACGATCTCATCCAATCCCTACCATCCCCATAGCCTATAGCGGGGGATTACTCACTCATAGATGGGGGAAACATGGATGGTCGATGGAGCAGTGGTGGTGATGATGACGGCAATGATCTCCTCCAATTCCCCATCCCGGTAGGGTGCCAGAACAGAGTTTCTGGTTCCGAATCACGGAATCTGGTGGTGGCGGCACATCGGAACTCTTTCTGGAAAAACGTCGAACCCCCCTTGGTTTTTAGGTCAAGAGGCAACTTATATGCGAAGAGGGAGGCCGAGGGGGCAGCCGAGGCAGCCACACCACCCCCAGGCATGGCCTGGCCAGGCCCGCGTGGCCAGGTGGTGTGGGCCCCTCGTGGCCCTACTCCGTCTCATCTTCTGGCTCCGTGAGTCTTCTGGTGAAATAGGATTTTTGGCATATTTTCCGGGATTTTTCCTGATAGTTGATTTTCTGCACAAAAATTAGACACCAAGGTAATTCTGCTGAAAATAGCGTCAGTCCGTGTTAATTGTATCCAAATCACACAAGTTTAGAGGAAAAACAATAGCAAAACTGTTCAGGAAAGTAGAAACGCTTTGCATGTATCAAGGCTATGCATCCTGTCCACAGTCCCTCGAAGTTCTTGGAAGTCTTGGTATGTAGCAAATCGGGTTGATGGTTGCTCCTCTTCATAAGGAAAGTCTTGCTCCTCTTCTTGGTCCTCGTCCTCGCCCAGAATCTCCTCCTCGGGTTGGTGTTGTTCAACATGCAAGTCATATAGCAAACATCCTTCCTCGATAGAGAAAAGACCATTAGGCATAGGATCAGGGTAGATACGCCTAGCTCTAGCAATATGCAGGTAATAAACACCACCTCTCCTAGTGAGCATTCCACAAGCTTTTAAAGTAGAGAAACCAACACGTCGCTCACCTAGCATAGGTTGCAACTCACCTAGGTTGATGCCTAGGACAGTACCAAGCATGGTGATGACGCCTCCACCTGTGATTGGTCATTGGCTTTGGGAGGATTGGTGCTCCAGGTAGCGCACAAGGATTGTGCCCAAGTTGAGTGAAAAGTTGTAGTTGTTGAAAGCAGCCTTTGCAAGGACTAAGATGTCCTCCTCATTGAGTCTCGTGAACTCATTACGTGCCTGCAAGGTGTTAGCAATAACATAGAATAAATAGCGAATTGCAGGATGTTGAATATTCTTCCCCTTGCTCACTCTAGAAGTGAAGCTCATTCTATTATAATATTATTCAGGGGAAGGGTCTAAGCTAGTAAAGGATGCATGCAAGTCATTATAATTATTGTTTGGCAAATTAAAGCATGCGCACCATTCATCTAATGATAAAGTGTAATTGTTATTCATGATCCGGAAAGAAATCCGGTCCTATCCATGCAATAGTTTAACGGTGCTTTGCAAAGAACTTAAAAATTCAATGGTTAACCGGGGATAGGTAGGCACATCATTGAATACAAAGTTTTGCAGGACAACCCTATTGCAAAGTAAATTAAAATTATCAGAAATACCGAGTTGGTTCAATATAATGGGGCAAGCCCACTTGGTTGCCTTCACTTCTCGGTTCTTGATCCTATCAAAGCGATCACGTTAGAGCTCATTCCTGAACCGTATCCCCATGCGTTCTTGAGTGATAGCACGAGAAGCGCTAGCGGAGGCACGAGCATGAGTTTGGCTCCTTGTGTTCATCATCTAAAAATGACAAGTAAAGATAAAAATAAAACTTTTTGATCGAACAATAATAGGCATAACATATTCCTCATCATAGCACACTAAAGAATCCCCTCAAAATAATAATCTAGGCAAGAGAATCATGGCAATTAGTTCATAGTAGATCTTACTCTAGATTGATAATGACGATAGATCAAAGATAAATTTGAAAAGGTAATTGGAGGATCGGAGGAAAAATATACCGTAGATCACTTGTGTGCGAGGAGATAGAACGAAATTGAGTAGAGATGAAGATCTCTTGAGGTTCTAAGAGAGTTTGGAGGTAGAAGAAAGAAAAAAGATTGAAGTTTTGGGCTTGGAGGTACCTCCCGTGGAGTTTTTGTGGTCGGCCGCAACTATACATGCAAACTATACGGCCGGAACAATGTGTTCCCACCGTATAGTTAGCCTGCTGTCAAAATTTTAGGGTTTCCACCTGGCGGCGTAGCTATACGGCCAAAAATATACGACCAAAACTATTTATTCTCGCCGTATAGTTGGTCGTCAAACCGGCTGTACCCGGAAAAGAATTTGTACAAAAGCATCGATATCTATACGACCAGAGCTATATGGCCGGAATTTTTATTCCCGCCGTATAGTTGGTCATTAAACCATCAGTACTTTTGAAAGAAATATTGTCGATGGCAAAAGTATCTATA
The DNA here is from genome assembly GCA_023614405.1 of Avena insularis. Taxonomy (NCBI): domain Eukaryota; kingdom Viridiplantae; phylum Streptophyta; class Magnoliopsida; order Poales; family Poaceae; genus Avena; species Avena insularis. The sequence continues at coordinate 171,350,457 of CM042688.1, forward strand.
TGGCCGGGACTATACGGCCGGAATTTTTATTCCTGCCGTATAGTTGGTTGTTAAACTCTCTGTTGCCATCAAAAAAATTCCGTTTATTTGAGAATTACCTCTTATTCCTAAATTTAGTGAAATACCTTGTTTTTGACAGAAAGTTGATAGTAAAAATTGTCGACCAACAACAGCATGTATATAACAGGATTTTTAGTACTACCGAACTTCTTCTCCTCAACTAGAGTTTTCTAGCACTCTTTATTAAACATAAACTTAAACTAAAACTTAGAACTTAACTCAAACCTTTATTTCACATGGGTTTCCTCCCATTGAGCGCTCTTTTATGGCCAATAGCTTGACCTTGATGTTGCTCACTTAGGCTAGATGAGTGGAACACCCACTCCAAAATAGTTGGCCTTCAAAGTGACAGCCTCCTTTTCATCATGCTTGGCTTTCTTCTTCCTGGGGAAATGAATAACAAAAGGATCCCACGAAGGCAATTGAAACTTCACGTTCCCTTCATGGAGATTAATCAAAGCCTTAATAGTTCTTAAAAAAGGATGCCCCAATAAATAGGAGCAGCAGCATCTTCAGGCATGTCAATAATAACAAAATCAATAAGAGCATGACAGCCTTTATGTTGGTTTCGCAGCACAGAAAACAAAAATTTTCTTACGATGGGAACTATACGCCAAGATCTATCTACTAGATACAAGCAACGGGTGGATATACATCCATGGAGAACTTACCCTCGAAGACAATAAAGTTTTGTTAACGAGATGGAACTCGTGGATGATGTAGTCGTAGACTTGCCAATCTCAAGATCGTGATGAAGTCCAGCAGGTCCGGCTCCAGCACGTCCATCAGATCCAGCTCCAGCAAGTCCAACACCACCAAGTCCAGCACCACAAAGCAGCGGTCCATCCGTGACCGCACACACGTCCGGTACCCCGACAACCTCCATCCCTTGCTCCAGCAAAGCAGTGGAAGCAGCAACTCCTTTCCAGATAAAGCCACCGGGAACATGTATCTCGCTAATCTGAGACCATGGGGAAAAATACTAGAGGAGGAGAGAGATCCTTCACGAGGAGGTGTGTGGAAGAAGGGGTGTGAGGGTGGCCTTTTATAGGAGGAGGGGGGTGCCCCTCCCCATGGTCGGCGCCCAAGGGGTGACCCTTCACCTCCTCATTCATGTGGTGGTAACTCCCTCCACATAAATTTGCCCCTTAACATTCCTCTTTAAAGTCTCCACTTTAAATACATTAAATTTCTCCAAATTTAATGCTCTCTCATTTAATAAAACTCTTTTATTAATTTTATTCAGAAATTTGTTAATTACTTTAATTAACAAACGTTCACATAAAAGCCCCTGCAACATTTCAATATTACATGCAGAACCAATTTTAGCAATTTCACCCTAAACAGTTTCGGTGTGTATTGAAATAATTCCAGCGCTTTCTTAAATCTTTATCTGAAACATATTTGCTCCAAATGGTGGTGGTATCCCTTAAGTGTGTCACCCTACGGTTCGCGAATAATGCAGACATGATCGAGACCCCTCTCAGATCAATAATCAGAAGCGGGACCTAGAGATCCATACTGACTCCTACACATTCAACGATGACTTCTATGATCGCGAGAACCTTTAATGCTAGTAATTAAATCCCTTTGTCTCGCGATATATTACATGTCCGAGATTTGATCATCGGTATCTCCATACCTAGTTTGATCTCGTTACCGATATTTACTCTTTTCTTGTTCCCGTGATATAACATTCTAGTGATCTCATCACTTGCTTGCAAGCTAACCAATGTGATATCACCAAGAGGGCCCAGAGTATATCTATCCGTCATCAGGATGGACAAATACCACTCTTGATCCATGATCCTCTACATAACACTTTCATAGCACTGAACCCACCTTTATAACCACCCTTTCACGGTGTGACGTTTGATGTTATCAAGATACTCTTCTAGTATTAGTGATTGACATGATCTCATGGTCTAAGGAATAGGATTACTTCGTATGTTGTTATAGCAATATAAACACAATGACTTTGGTCGTAATGCTATACTTCGGATAAATGTTCATCACATCATTCCACTAATGTTGTGACCTTGTTATTAACAACATCCAATGTCCATGATCAGGAAACCTTGATCATCTTGTTAATCAACGAGCTAGTTTATAAGAGAGGCATAACTAGGAACTTTCCTTTTGTTTATTAAACACACATGTATTAACGTTTCCAAATTAATACAATTATAGCATGCAAAATAAACATTTATCATAAACAAGGAATAAGATAATAACCACTTTATTATTCCTCTCGGGCATATTCCCTTCAGTCTCCCACTTGCACTAGAGTCAATAATCTAGTTTGAAAAAAAACTTTGCGTATGGAACACCTATGGCTTTCTGGTGATGCGTATACGCGATTGCTAGTGGTTAACATAATCTCCTGATCTGACAGTTTTAGGTTCATGTGTATTTGCATGTCTTTGGCTCTCTACGCATCACTCATTCTCAAATGAGATGGCATTGTATAAATTTGGTCCTTTGGTGAGACCTTTAGTTCGTTCGGGTTAAAATATGTTGATATTATTGTCATACAATATATCTTCATAGTATTAGCCCACTTTGAACCACACCTAGTTTGATAACAAACTACTTAACACAAATACCCTCCTTTGCTGCTACTATAGCAGTCATATACTTAGCCTTTTGTTGTAGTATCCGTCACAATGTCTCAACTTTGGAACTCATCCAAATCCATCAGGGAACATCTTTTCCATTACATTGTGCCACCCATAGTCTAAATTGAGATAAATTTTAATTTGTATCTTGTGACAAAACTAGTATCAATGTAACACTTTACAATGAACTCCCTTTAACTATTTGTCACTTATACAAGATATATTATTAGTTCTTCCAAAGCTCATAAGAATATCTTTACTATCGTCCAATGATCATCTCATGAATCATTCTGGTATGTGCTCATCACATTTAGAGCATAGGACATATCTGGATATATACATATCACGGTATAATCGATCAAAATCTTCATGTGATTTTACTCACCAAGTGTTGAAACACTTGAATCTTGATACAATCCTTTCCATGCAGCAAGAACCTTTCTTGTTGTTTCCATATTGAACCCTTTCAATATTTCATATATGTACGTCTGGCACAACCATATTAGCGCCTCAATCTATCCATATAGACATTGATGCTAAATATTCCGGTTTTTCCCAAGTCTTTCATTGAAATCCTATTTTAATGAAATTCTTAACTTGTGTCAATAAAAGATACATTATTTCCAATCAAAAATATGTACTCTGCATAATGTATTGGAAATTATTCTCAGCGCTCCCACTTAATTTCTTGCAAATGCAAGCATCTTCATCATCTCCGATGAATTTAAACTCTTTTAAAATTTTCATCATGGTGAAGATTCCAACTCCGCTATGCTCACTTCAACTATTGAAGTTTGCATGCCCTTTTAGCACCCTTTTAATTAACAAAACCCTTCGGACCATGTCTTGTACACGTCCTAGGTAACCATTCTATTAGAAGAACATTGTTTTGTTTATTCAACTACCATATACCAAATTATATGTAGTGGTTGCTACATTAATCCGTCAAGACTAAATATCGCTATGAAAGATCAAATCTTGTCATAGTCAATTCCTTGAACATTGTCGTAAACTTCTTTCCAACATGTCGACTATTTCATAGATGTTGAACATCCATGTCAATTTGTTTATAGATCTAAACACGACCGATAGGCTTCACGCCTTTCTAGAGGGTCTTTCAAGTTCAAAACTTGATTTCTCATGTATGGAAACTATCATGGATTTTATGACTTCTAGTCATTTTGGGGAGTCAGGGCCCATCATCGCTTCTTTGCATGCAGTCGGTTCATCATTGTCAAAACAATAACGACTTGTTTATCAAATCTCACTATTTTATTCTTACCGACCCACACGGTTCAATAGGAACTCTAATCTCCGAGATCACACCCTTTGTAATCACGGGAGCCATGAGCATTGTGGCCGCCACCGGGACACTTTCCGGCGCTATGCTACTTAGCACATATAGATAAGGTTCAACAACCATATCAAAGTTCTATTGTCCTTCCACTTAACTTTTCGCGAAAAATTCCTTCTCAAGAAACTTGACATTCCAAGTGACAAACTCTTATGTACTTGGTGTTATGGAGTAATTCCCAACAAATTCTTTGGGATAACCTACAAAGACGTGCTTATCCGACTTTGGTTGTAAACATTTTATTTATGCATAGCATACCAAAATTTAAGAAAAGACAATTCGGGTTTTATCCCAAACCATAACTCATATGGTGTCATTTCAATGGATCACGATGGTGCTCTTTTAAGTGTAAAAGCGGTAGTCTCTAAAGCTTCAATCCTTAAAACATAATGGCAGTTTTATAAATGACACCTTTGATCTTACCATGTCAAACATGGTTTGATTTCATCTCTCAAATATGCCATACTCCTATGGTTTATCTAGAAACACAAATCATGGAACAATTCCTCAAATCTTAGGTGTTTTGCTAAACATGTAACTCAAATATTTTCCTTTATGATCAAATCATAAACTCTTTTATTTTCTTGTTACAATGATTTTTCACTTCATCTTGAGAGTCTTTGAACAATTTTCAAATGTTTCATACTTCTTCCTTATTACGTAAATATATAGATATATTCACTCAAATTTCTGGAGAAAGCTGATGGGTTCGTCGCATGGAAAACAAAAAATTTCTACCGCAAGAACGAACAAAACCCAGATCTAATCTAGATAAAATCCAAGATCTAATCTATTAGACATGTGCAACGAGATAGATCTGTACTAACCCTTGTAGACCCGAAAGCGTTACGAGATCGGATCTCGTGGTTGATGTAGTCGGTCACTTGCCGATCTCAAGATCGAGTAGACGATCCTTCGCGCAGCTGCTCAAGCGGCTCAGATCGGTCACACGCATGAGTCGGACCTTCCTCTCCCGTTCGGTGAGCGGATGTAGTAGATCTCTCCACGGAATCCCAGCAGCACGACGGCGTGGTGGTGGTGGTGGAGTAGAGAATTCTGCAGGGCTTCGCCTAAGCCAGAGCAGAGGGAAGGAGGAGGAGAGAGGCAACGGCTAGGGCTTGAAGTGAAGGGGGTGGCACCTCTACCCCTCTATTTAAAGGAGGGAGGCGCCACGGGAGGTGGAGTCCTTGTAGGACTCCCCTCCCTCCTTGGCCGGCGGATTGGGAAGGGGGAAGGAGTCCTCCTCCCCCACTACTCCTTGTCTTTCCCTACAAGGATTCCTTGATCCTTTCTTGGTTTTCAAGCAAACTCCAAGAAATCTTCTAGAACCTTCCGGAACATTCCGAAACCTTCTAGAATCCCCATACAAATACTCCGGAACATTTCCTAACTTAGAAAATGATCCCCAATATATGAATCTTATTCCCCGGACAATTACGGATCTCCTCGTGATGTCCCGGATCCAATCCAAGACTCTGAACAACATTCGGTCTCCAATGCACATTCCATATCTACTTAAAACAACTTCGAACCTTAAGTGTGTCACCCTACGGTTCGTGAACATGTAGACATGATGGAGACACATCTCCAATCAATAACCATTAGCGGGATCTGGAGATCCATAACAGCTCCCACATACTCAATGATGACTTTGTGATCGATAGAACCATTTAACATACGAAACCAATTCCCTTTGTCACGCGATACTATACTTATCCGAGGTTTGATCGTCGGTATCTCCATACCTAGTTCTACCTCGTTACTGATAAGTACTCTTTACTCGTTCCATGATATGTCATCCCTTGTGACCTAGTCAGATGCTTGCAAGCTAACTAGATGACATTCCACCGAGAGGTCCCAGAGCATATCTATCCGTCATATGGATGGACAAATCCCAATCTTGGTCCATGCGCTTCAACACATACTTTCAGAATGCCCAATGTTACCTTTATAACCACCCAGTTACGAAGCGGCGTTTGATGTCATCAAAGTACCCATCCGGTGATGGTGATTAACATAACCTCATGGTCGAAGGATTAGGTTACTATGCATCTGAAAAGCTTGTAGCAAACCGAACTTAATGTCTTGATCTTATGCTATGCTTACTATGGGTGTGTGTCCATCACATCATTCTCCTAATGATATGATCTTGTTATTAACGACATCCAATGTCCATGATCAGGAAACCATGATCATCCATTAATCAACAAGCTAGTTTAACAAGAGGCTTACTAGGGACTCTTTTATGTTTACAAAACACACAAGTATTAATGTTTCCGGTTAATACAATTATAGCATGGGATGTAAAAATTTATCATAAACATAAAGATATAATAATAACCGCTTTATTATTGCCTCTTGGGCATATCTCCAACAGTCTCCCACTTGCACTAGAGTCAACAATCTAGTTAAAAACTTGTGCATTCAACACCTATGGCTTTCTGGTGTTGTATAGACACTATTACTAGTGGTAAACATAATCTTCGGATCTGACACTTCTAGGTCCGTGTGTATTTGCATGTCCTTGCGTCTCTATGCATTACTCATTCTCCAATGAGATGGCATTGTATAAATTTGGTCCTTTGGTGAGACCTTTAGTTCCTTGGGATTAAATCATGTTGATACAATTTTCGTACAATTTATCTTCATAGTATTATCCCGCTATGTACCACACCTAGTTTGATAACAAACTACTTGACGCAAATGCCCTCATTTGCTGCTACAATAGCAGTCATATACTTAGCCTTTTGTTGTAGTATCTGTCACAATGTTTTAACTTTGGTACTCAACCAAATCCGTTATGGAACTTCCTTTCCATTACATTGTGCCACCCATAGTTTAAATTGAGATAAACTTAATTTGTGACAAAACTAGTATCAATGTAACAATTTACAATGAACTATTTGTCACCACTATATAAATAATATATTCTTAGTTCTTCCAAAGATCATAGGAATATCCCTACTATTGTCCAATGATCATCTTATGAGTCATTCTGGTATATGCTCATAACATTTAGAGCATAGGACATATCTGGATGTGTACATCTCAAAGAATGATTGATCAAAATATTCTTGTGATTTCACCAAGTGACAAAACACTTGAATCTCGTGTCAACACACTTGAATCTTGATTCAGTCCTTTCCGTGCGTCAAGAACCTTTCTTGTTGTTTCCATATTAAACTCATTCAACATCTTATCTATGTACATTTGGCAAAACCATATTAGCGCCTCAATCTATCCATATAGACATTGATGCCTAATTCTTGGGTTATGCCTAAGTCTTTCATCGAAATGAAATTCTTAACCTGTGTCAATAAAAGATACATCATTTCTAATCAACAATATGTCTTTCACATAATGTATTAGAAATATGTCTTAGCGCTCCCACTTAATTTCTTGCAAAATGCAAACATCTTCATCGTCTCTGATGAAATTAAACCTTTTAACGGTTTCATCACGGTGAAGATTCCAACTCCGTGATGCTCACTTCAACCATTGAAGTTTTGCATACTCTTTTAGCATCCTTTGAATTAACAAAACCCTTTGGATCGTGTCATGGACACATCCTAGGTAACCATTCTATTATAAGAACTTGTTTTGTTTGTTCAACTACCATATACCAAAATATATGTAGTGGTTGCTACATTAATCCGTCCAGACTAAATATCGCTATGAAAAATAAAATCTTATCATAGTCAATTCCTTGAACATTATCGTAAACTCTTTCCGACATGTCGACAATTTCATAGATGTGAAACATCCATGTCTATTTCTTTATAGATCCATATACGACTGTAAGGTCTTGCACCTTTCCAGAGGGTCTTTCAAATTCAAAGCTTGATTTCTCGTGTATGGAATTATCACGGATTTTATGGCTTCAAGCCACTTAACGAAGTCAGGGCCCATCATTGATTATTTACATGTAGTCGGTTCATCATTGTCAAACAACAATGATTTAACTCTCAAATCTTGGCATTTGATTACTTACCCGACCTACTTGGTTCAATAGGAACTTAGATCTCCGTGAACACAACCTTTGAGGCACGTGAGCCATGAACATTGTTGCTGCCTCCGGGACACTTTCCGACGCTGCGCAACTCAGCACATATTAGCCAAGGTTCAACAACCTTATCAAAGTTCTATTGTCCTCCCACTTAACTTTTCACCAAAAATTCCTTCTCAAGAAACTCGACATTCTAAGTGACAAACACTTTTGTCTTCGGTGTTATGGAGGAATACCCAATGGTTATTCGAAATAACCTACAAAGACATGCTCATCCGACTTTGGTTGTAAACACTTTACTTATGCCTAGCATACCAAAAATTTAAGAAAGGACAACCTGGGTTTTATCCCAAACCATGACTTATATGGTGTCATTTCAACGGATCACGATGGAGCTCTTTTTAGTGTAAAAGCGGTAGTCACTAAAGCTTTAATCTTTTAAAATATAATGGCAGTTTTTATAAATGACACCTTTGATCTTACCATGTCAAACAAGGTTTCATTACATATCTCGAACACTCCATACTCCTATGGTGTTTTGGGAAATGCAAATCCATGGAACGATTCCTCAAATCTTAGGTGTTTTGCTAAACTTGTAACTCAAACATATTTCTTTATGATCCAATCATAAACTTTTTATTTTCTTGTTACAATGATTTTCCACTTCATCTTGAAAGTCTTTGAACATTTTCAAATGTTTCATACTTCTTCCTTATTGAGTAAGTATATACATATACTCACTCAAATCTTCGGAGAAAGCATATGAAGTTGAAATCCATTGCCCACGACTACACATAATGGACTATATACATCAATATGTATACATTCCAATCAGTTAGTCGCCCGTTCCTCTTTTGGCCTACTAACGGAGTTTTAATTATCTCCAGGAAAGTATCACAAGCGTCATTTTATCAAAATCAAAGACTCCAAAAATCCATCAACATGGAGTTTCTTCATGTATCCCTTTCAATATAATTTAAACGGCGATGTCACTTCGCAAGTGATCTTTCAATCATTTGTCTTGTGACATTTTAGCATTAGTTTTATGGTCGTTATTTCTCCAACCAGACTTGTATATCATCCATCTATTATGGAATGCGGTAATTATTTGAACAACCTTTTGTCGTCATAATACCTGATCAAAATAACAATTATTGAAACAAATCTTGAAGGCAAGTTTTGATGTTAACGAGCAACACAACAACCCTTTGTTTGTTTTCGGTGAACATCATCACATATTCTCTTGCTAGTTACTTAGGACATTGCAGTTCATGAATTGTGTTGTCCTGTATGACACTTCATACCAACCAATTCGGTATCCAATACCGCAGAACCACATTGTTTAACAACCAAGGAATACAGCCATAACATGTATCTTCTATATACCTAATTTGGACATCTCCAATCTTTTCTTTTCTGCCAAATATTTTATAGATTCTCTTTCAACAATTCCTTTTCTTTTAAAAGAATCTATCAACATCAATAGTGGTGTCATTCACATGACATATAGTACAAAGTGTGTATAGTCAAATACTAATACCTTTGAACTTGCACTTTGAAGTGGATCACCTTCATCAAATGTTTGGCATTCTTTCAAAATTCCATTCTTTAGTAATCTTTTAGTGTAGTAAACATTTTACTTACATCTTCTATTCATCCTTATCATGACAACTTTCATGATCAAGCTGCTATAGCTTGTAAAGGTGAATTGCGAGTATAATGTTTCTTTTCCAAAACCTTTTGGAGGATTAGGACGACTAGCGTCTCCAACTTTCACAAATTCTCATCAAATATGAGGACATATACTCTATCATGTTGTAACCAACATATTGTTTTAGATATTGCAATACCTTTCACATATGATGGTTTCTGAAACATTGCTTTCAGCTCTTAGATAAACTTGATATTAAAAAACAATCTTTTGAGTATCAAGAATCATGGAGGAAAACATGATACATTAGATACTAACACTGGAATTGTTACTCTTGATTTAATACTGTTTATTAAACTTCACAGAGTAAACTGAGTTTGCTGAAAGTTTGCAATAGGACTTTTAAACTTTAGATTGACACTCAAAACAATACGATACCGGTTCGTAAAGCAAATATCCAGAATTTCTATAGTTCTACTATCTCAACTATAACTAAGCGTAAGGTGGTGAACAGATGCCAATGACTACAACAAACTATGCAAATACACTTTGATTGTGTTTATGATAAATTGAGTTCGACTAACCCAAATTACAAATAAACTCCCACTCAAAACAACATCCCTCGAGTTGTTTTAGTGATCACACGAACCAAATCCACTACACCAAGTCCGATCATCACGTGAGATGATGTAGCTTTAAAGGCGAACAATCAACATGTTCATCATATCATCCATATGACTCATGCTTTACCTTTCGGTATTCCGTGTTTCGAGACCATGTCTGTACATGCTAGGCTCGTCAAGGTTAACCTTAGTATCCACATGTGCAAATCTGGCTTGCACCCGTCGTATGCACACGTAGAATCTATCACACCCGATCATCACGAGATGCTTCGAAACGATGAGTCTTAGCAACAGTGCCTACTAAGGACGAACACTTTATTACTTGATATTTAGTGAGAGGGATCATCTTATAATGCTAACGTCGCGATCTAAGCAATACAAGATGCATAAAGGATTAACATCACAGGCAATTCATAATTAGTGTGATATGATATGGCCCTTTCTTCTTATGCCTTTGATCTCCATCTCCAAAGCACGGACATGATCTCCATCATCACCAGCATTGTGTCAAGGTCGATTAAGCGCGCTTCATGGTTGTCCATCATCACTAGCAACTATTACAACTACTTGGAATAAAGCTATTACAAGATGAATAGACACGCAGGTCTTAACAGAATTAAAGACAACCATTAGGCTCCTGCCGGTTGCCATATTACAACAAGGATCATTGCATACATCAAATATAATCACAATCACATGATGGCCATATCACATCACAAAACCCCTGCAAAAACAAGTTAGACACCTCTAATTTTCTTTGCATGTTTTACGTGGTTTGGGGCTTTCGAATAAGAACGGATCTTACCTATGAAACTGAACCACAATGTTGATACAGGTGCTATCAAGTGCAAAGTGTAGATTGGATCTATACTATGATGGGAGATACAGACACCCGCAAAGCCACTTGTGCAAAGCAAGTTACACGTCAAGCGTGGAGCAAGTCTCATGTGCGATGACATGTAAGGTTAGCCCGGGCCGCTTCATCCCACCATACCGCAAGATGCAAAGTACACAAAGCAAAAGACGGCATGAGCACCAATGCCCACAAAACCATTGTGTTCTACTCGTGCAACAGATCTACGCATAAACCTGGCTCTGATACCACTGATGGGTTCGTAGCATGGAAAACAAAAATTTTCTACTGCAAGAACGAACAAAACCCAAATCTAATCTAGATAAAAGCCAAGATCTAATCTATTAGACATGTGCAACGAGATAGATCTGTACTAACCCTTGTAGACCCGAAAGCGTTACGAGATCGGATCTCGTGGTTGATGTAGTCGATCACTTGCCGATCTCAAGATCGAGTAGACGATCCTTCGGCGCGGTTCGGTAGCGCTTCGCGATCGCTCACACGCAGAGTCGAAGGGACCTTCCTCTCCCGTTCCAAATGCAGCGGAGGTAGTAGATCTCTCCACGGAATCCCAGCAGCACGACGGCGTGGTGGTGGTGGTGGAGTAGAGAATTCTGCAGGGCTTCGCCTAAGCCAGAGCAGAGGGAAGGAGGAGGAGAGAGGCAATGGCTAGGGCTTGAAGTGAAGGGGGCAAGGGGGTGGCTATGAATGATCAAATCTTGTCATAGTCAACTCCTTGAACATTGCCGTAAACTTCTTTCCAACATGTCAACTATTTCATAGATGTTGAACATCCATGTCAATTTGTTTATAGATCTAAACACGACCGATAGGCTTCACGCCTTTCTGGAGGGTCTTTCAAGTTCAAAACTTGATTTCTCATGTATGGAAACTATCACGGATTTTAACAGTTTCATCATGGTGAAGATTCCAACTCCGCTATGCTTACTTCAACTATTGAAGTTTGCATGCCCTTTTAGAACCCTTTGAATTAACAAAACCCTTTGGACCATGTCATGTACACGTCCTAGGTAACCGTTCTATTAGAAGAACATTGTTTTGTTTATTCAACTACCATATACGAAATTATATGTAGTGGTTGCTATATTAATCCGTCAAGACTAAATATCGCTATGAAAGATCAAATCTTGTCATAGTCAACTCCTTGAACATTGTCGTAAACTTCTTTCCGACATGTCGACTATTTCATAGATGTTAAACATCCATGTCTTATTTCTTTATAGATCCAAACACGACCGATAGGCTTCACGCCTTTCCGGAGGGTCTTCCAAGTTCAGAAACTTGTTTTCTCGTGTATGGATACTATCACGGATTCTATGACTTCTAGTTATTTTATAGAGTCAAGGCCCATCATCGCTTCTTTGCATGCAGTCGGTTCATCATTGTCAAAACAATAACGACTTGTTTATCAAATCTCACTATTTTATTCTTACCGACCCACACGGTTCAATAGGAACTCTAATCTCCGAGATCACACCCTTTGTAATCACGGGAGCCATGAGCATTGTGGCCTCCACCGGGACACTTTCCAGCGCTATGCTACTTAGCACATATAGCTAAGGTTCAACAACCTTATCAAAGTTCTATAGTCCTTCCACTTAACTTTTCGCGAAAAATTCCTTCTCAAGAAACTTGACATTCCAAGTGACAAACTCTTATGTCCTTGGTGTTATGGAGGAATTCCCAACAAATTCTTTGGGATAACGTACAAAGACGTGCTTATCCGACTTTGGTTGTAAACATTTTACTTATGCCTAGCATACCAAAAATTTATGAAAGGACAATTCGGGTTTTATCCCAAACCATAACTCATATGGTGTCATTTCAATGGATCACAATGGTGCTCTTTTAAGTGTAAAAGCGGTAGTCTCTAAAGCTTCAATCCTTAAAACATAATGGCAGTTTTATAAATGACACCTTTGATCTTACCATGTCAAACATGGTTTGATTTCATCTCTCAAATATGCCATACTCCTATGGTTTATCTGGAAACACAAATCATGGAACAATTCCTCAAATCTTAGGTGTTTTGCTAAACATGTAACTCAAATATTTTCCTTTATGATCAAATCATAAACTCTTTTATTTTCTTGTTACAATGATTTTTCACTTCATCTTGAAAGTCTTTGAACAATTTTCAAATGTTTCATACTTCTTCCTTATTAAGTAAATATAGATATATTCACTCAAATTTCTGGAGAAAGCTGATGGGTTCGTAGCATGGAAAACAAAAATTTCTACCGCAAGAATGAACAAAACCCAGATCTAATCTAGATAAAAGCCAAGATCTAATCTATTAGACATGTGCAACGAGATAGATCTGTACTAACCGTTGTAGACCCGAAAGCGTTACGAGATCGGATCTCGTGGTTGATGTAGTCGATCACTTGCCGATCTCAAGATCGAGTAGACGATCCTTCCGGCGCCGCGTTCCGGCAGCGCTTCCGCAGTCGGTCACACGTGCGGAGTCGAAGCAGACCTTCCTCTCCTTGTTCAGTGACGGAGGTAGTAGATCTCTCCATGGAATCCCAGCAGCACGACGGCGTGGTGGTGGTGGTGGAGTAGAGAATTCTGCAGGGCTTCGCCTAAGCCAGAGCAGAGGGAAGGAGGAGGAGAGAGGTAACGGCTAGGGCTTGAAGTGAAGGGGGCAAGGGGGTGGCGCCTCTACCCCTCTATTTAAAGGAGGGAGGCGCCATGGGAGGTGGAGTCCTTGTAGGACTCCCTCCCTCCTTGGCCGGCGGATTGGGAAGGGGGAAGGAGTCCTCCTCCCCCACTACTCCTTGTCTTGCCCTACAAGGATTCCTTGATCCTTTCTTGGTTTTCAAGCAAACTCCAAGAAATCTTCTAGAACCTTCCGGAACATTCCGAAACCTTCTAGAATCCCCATACAAATACTCCAGAACATTTCCTAACTTAGAAAATGATCCCCAATATATGAATCTTATTCCCCGGACAATTACGGATCTCCTCGTGATGTCCCGGATCCAATCCGAGACTCCGAACAACATTCGGTCTCCAACGCACATTCCATATCTACTTAAAACAACTTCGAACCATAAGTGTGTCACCCTACGGTTCATGAATATGTAGACATGATGGAGACACATCTCCGATCAATAACCATTAGCGGGATCTGGAGATCCATAACCGCTCCCACATACTCAATGATGACTTTGTGATCGATAGAACCATTTAACATACGAAACCAGTTCCCTTTGTCACGCGATACTATACTTATCTGAGGTTTGATCGTCGGTATTTCCATACCTAGTTCTACCTCGTTACTGATAAGTACTCTTTACTCGTTCCATGATATGTCATCCCTTGTGACCTAGTCACATGCTTGCAAGCTAACTAGATGACATTCCACCGAGAGGGCCCAGAGCATATCTATCCGTCATATGGATGGACAAATCCCAATCTTGGTCCATGCGCTTCAACAGATACTTTCAGAATACCCAATGTCACCTTTATAACCACCCGATTCTGAGCGGGCGTTTGATGTCATCAAAGTACCCATCCGGTGATGGTGATTAACATAACCTCATGGTCGAAGGATTAGGTTACTATGCATTTGAAAAGCTTGTAGCAAAACGAACTTAATGACTTGATCTTATGCTATGCTTACTATGGGTGTGTGTCTATCACATCATTCTCCTAATGATATGATCTTGTTATGAACAACATCCAATGTCCATGATCAGGAAACCATGATCATCCATTAATCAACAAGCTAGTTTAACAAGAGGCTTACTAGGGACTCTTTTATGTTTACAAAACACACAAGTATTAATGTTTCCGGTTAATACAATTATAGCATGGGATGTAAACATTTATCATAAACATAAAGATATAATAATACCTGCTTTATTATTGCCTCTTGGGCATATCTCCAACAAAAGCATATGAAGCAAAAAGATCCATCGCATATGGCTACACATAATGGACTATGCACATCAGCATGCACAATTTCCAATAAGCTAGTCATCCGTTCCTCTTTGGCCTATGTACGGAGTTTGAATTATATCGAGGAAAGTTTCACAAGCGTCAATTGATCAAAATCAAAAGACTCCAAAAATCCATCAACATGGAGTTTCTTCATGTTTACTTTCCAATATAATTCAAACAGAGATGTCACTTCATAAGTGATCTTTCAATCATTTGTCTTGTGACATTTTAGCAATAGTGTTTATGGATGTGATTTCTCCCACTAGACTTGTAAAAGTTCATCCATCCATTATGGAATATGGTAATTATTTGAACAACCATTGTTCTTGTAATACCGGAACAAAATAACAATTATTTAAACAAAACTTGAAGACAAGCTTTGATCTCAACGAGAAACATAATAACACTTTATTTGTTTTCGATGAACATCATCACTTAATCTCTTGCTAGTTACTTAGGCCATTGTAGTTCATGAATTGCATTGTCCTATATGACACTTCATACCAACCAATTCAGTATCCAATACCGGTATCCAATACCTAAGAACCACATTGTTTAACAAGCAAAGAATACAGCCATAACATGTATATCTTCTATATACCTAAGCTGGACATCTCCAACTTTTCTTTTCTGCCAAATATTTTATAGATTCTCTTTCAGCAATTCCTTTTCCTTTTAAAAGAATCTATCAACATCAATAGTGGTGTCATTCACATGGCACATAGTACAAAGCGTGTATAGTCAAATACTAATACCTTTGGACTTGCACTTTGAAGTGGATCACCATCATCAAATGTTTGGTATTCTTTCAAAAATCCATTCTTTAGTAATCTTTTAGTGTAGTAAACATTTTACTTACATCTTCTATTCATCCTTATCATGACAACTTTCATGATCAAGCTACTATATCCTATAAGGATGAATCGTGAGTATAATATGAGTTCCCAAAACCTTTTTGGTAGATTAGGACGCCTAGTGTCTCCAATCTTCAAAAATTCTCATACAATATGAGAACGTGTATTTGTGAAATTATACTTTATCATATTGCAACCATAAACTTTGTTTCAGATATCACAATATCTTTCACACATGATGGTTTCTGAAACAATTATTTCAGCTCCTAGATAACCTTGATATTAAAACAATTTTTGAATATCAAGAATCATGGAGGCAAGCATGATACTTAAGATACTAACATTGGAATTCTTACTCTTGATTTAATACTACTTATTAAATTTCATGGAGTAAATAGAGCTTGCTAAAAGTTTGCAATAGGACTTCTAAACTTTAAATTGACATTCAAAACAATATGATACCAGTCTGTAAAGTAAATATCCAGAATTCTATAGTTCTATTATCTCAATTAAAACTAAGCATAAGGTAGTAAACATATGCCAATGACTACAACAAATTATGCAAATTCACTTTGATTTAGTTTATGACAAATTTGGTTCGACTAATCCAAATTAGAAATGAACTCCCACTCAAAAACGACATCCCTCGTGCCTTTTTGGTGATTACATGAACCAAATCCACTACACCAAGTCCGATCATCACGTGAGTCGGTGTAGCTTCAAAGGCGAGCATCAATATGGGCATCATATCAACTATATGACTCATGCTTAACCTTTCGGTGTGTGTTCCGAGGCCATGTCTGTACATTCTAGGCTCGCCAAATAAGAACCTTAGTATTCGCGTGTGTAAAACTGTCTTACACCCGTTGTATGAAAGTGTAGAGTCGAGTACACCCGATCATCACGTGATGTCTCGAAACACGATCCATAGAACGGTGCATACTTAAGGAAGAACACATTTTATCTTGATATTTAAATGAGGGATCATCTTACAATGCTACTAACAATGCCAAACTAGCTATATAAGATGCGAACATCTAATGTGTAAAGTGGGATGATATGGTCCATGCATTTGATCTCTATCATATGCATTGTGGTATGATGTTTATCATTCCTTTGTGTGTAAGGCCAAGGTATATGGAACTTACATGTTAAGTGTGTTGTAAGAGTATCTACCATCCATCTACTTACAACATTACCATATCAAGACACTAGCCCAGCAACGATCTAAACTAGACGCCTCTAATTTATCAATTGCAAGTTTTACGTGGCTTAGGGCTTTCGGAGATAGAACCGGTCTTACCTACAAACATGGAACCACAACGAGGATAACCAAGTTATTAGCAACTTGTTGTAAATAAAATATTGACTATAGGAGAGACAGACACACGCCATCCACTTATGCAAAACTAGTTGCATGTCAGTCGTGGAACCGGTCTCATGTGCGATGACATGTAAGGTTGGTCTGGGCCGCTTCATCCCACTATGCCACCAATATCCAAAATACATGAAAGATGCAATAACATGATCATCATCGCCCACATATAAACATATGTGTAATACCCGTGCAAAGCACCTCCGCATAGATCAGTCTCTGATACCACTGTTGGTTTCGCAGCATAGAAAACAAAAAATTTCCTACGATGGGAACTATACGCCAAGATCTATCTACTAGATAAAAGCAACGGGTGGATATACATTCATGGAGAACTTACCCTCAAAGACAACAAAGCTTTGTTAACGAGATGGAACTCGTGGATGATGTAGTCATACACTTGTCGATCTCAAGATCGTGATGAAGTCCAGCAGGTCCGACTCCAGCACGTCCATCAGATCCAGCTCCAGCAAGTCCAGCACCACCAAGTCCAGCACCGCAAAGCAGTGGTGCATCCGTGATCGCATACACGCCCGGTACCCCGATAACCTCCATCCCTCGCTCCAGCAAAGCAGCAGAAGCAGCAAATCATTTCCAGATAAAGCCACCGGGAACATGTATCTCGCTAATTCGAGACCATGGGGAAAAAATACTAGAGGGGGAGAGAGATCCTTCACGAGGAGGTGTGTGGAAGAAGGGGTGTGAGGGTGTCCTTTTATAGGAGGAGGGGGGTGCCCCTCCCCATGGTCGGCACCCAAGGGGTGACCCTTCACCTCCTTATTCATGTGGTGGTAACTCCCTCCACATAAATTTGCCCCTTAACATTCCTCTTTAAAGTCTCCACTTTAAATGCATTAAATTTCTCCAAATTTAATGCTCTATCATTTAATAAAACTCTTTTATTAATTTTATTCAGAATTTTGTTAATTACTTTAATTAACAAAACTTCACATAAAACTCCTGCAACATTTCAATATTACATGCAGAACCAATTTCAGCAATTTCACCTGAAACAGTTTCAGTGTCTATTGAAATAATTCCAGCGCTTTCTTAAATCTTTATCTGAAACATATTTGCTCCAAATGGTGTCGGTATCCCTTAAGTGTGTCACCCTACGTATCGCGAATAATGCAGACATGATCGAGACCCCTCTCAGATCAATAATTAGAAGCGAGACCTGGAGATTCATACTGACTCCTACACATTCAATGATGACTTCTGTGATCGCAAGAACCTTTAACGCTAGTAATTAAATCCCTTTGTCTCGCGATATATTACATGTCTGAGATTCGATCATCGGTACCTCCATACCTAGTTTGATCTCGTTACCGACATTTACTCTTTTCTTGTTCCCGTGATATAACATTCTAGTGATCTCATCACTTGCTTGCAAGCTAACCAATATGATATCACCGAGAGGGCCCTGATTATATCTATCCATCATCAGGATGGACAAATCCCACTCTTGATCCATGAGCCTCTACATAACACTTTCATAGCACTGAACCCACCTTTATAACCACCCTTTCACGGTGGGACGTTTGATGTTATCAAGATACTATTCAAGTGTTAGTGATTGACATGATCTCATGGTCTAAGGACTAGGATTACTTCGTATGATGTTATAGCAATATAAACACAATGACTTTGATCGTAATGCTATACTTCAGATGAATGTTCATCGCATCATTCCACTAATGTTGTGACCTTGTTATTAACAACATCCAATGTCCATGATCAGGAAACCTTGATCATCTTGTTAATCAATGAGCTAGTTTATAAGAGAGGCATAACTAGGAACTTTCCTTTTGTTTATTAAACACACATGTATTAATGTTTCCAAATTAATACAATTATAGCATGCAAAATAAACATTTTTCATAAACAAGGAATAAGATAATAACCACTTTATTATTGCCTCTCTTGCATATTCCCTTCACTTTAATGTATACTAAAGTCTTCTCCTTAATTCCTACAGCTTGTTTGTAGGTGGAATCTGCAAGATGTAATTTTAACTCGGTGATTTCAAAAGAGCCAAGATTTAACTTATTAAAAATACTTATCATCAAGCTTAACAGGTAATTTTTCAGCAATTTTCTTATATTCTTATTCAAGCTCATGTACCTTTATTGCTACCTGATTAACGAAGTGTTGATAAATGGCTTCATCATTTCCTTCACTTACCGGAATCTTAATGTTGATCCTTTTTACAAGATCTTCGAAAGTGTAACTTGGTGACGGAGCATTACAAGATCTTCAGGCTCCTCCCTTTGGACTCTCATCATCTTGAGGTCTTCAACAGGATTGGGCTCAGCTTTACCTACAAATTTAGCTAGAATGAGAGTTTGACTCTCGGTTATCTTACCTAGCTGTGCCTCAACAATCCTTGTTCTTTCTTGGAGGGCCTGCAAATCATTCCTCAAACTTATAGCTTGGTTAGATAACTTACCAAGCATATCATCATGGTTCTCCATTATTTCAACAAGGATATTGTTTTGCTCATTTTGTGAGTCTGTGAAAGATTTAAGTGTTTCTTGGAGACTACCATTACTTGATCCCATATTATTATTAGAGTTACCTGCAGGACTAGAATAGTGTTTTTGAAAATTAGGATTATAATTCTTCTTCCAAATAGGGTTATAATCATTACGAGCTATGAAGTATACTTCTTCAATATTAGTTTCTAGGATAGCTCTTACCTGGGTTTCCTTACCTTTTACGTCTAATATGAGCTCATCCAGCTTAGCATTGAGTTCTTCATTTTCTTGTGGTGAGACGGAGTTCACCTTCTTCGTGTTTGATATTTCCACATGCCACCGGGCATGGTTGTCTTGCATATTGTCTAGCAGCTGCTTTGCTTCAGTGATATGTTTACCCATAAATGTTCCTCCAGCTGCAGTATCAAGCATAGACTTAGATACAAGATTAAGAGCATTATAAAATAAATGGAGGATTAACCAATCTTCCATCCCATGGTTGGGACAATTTCTTAAGCATTCTTTCATCCTCTCCCATACAAGCGCTAGTGGCTCATGCTCTTCCTGTCTAAAACCAGTAATATTAGATCTTAGTTGCATAGTCTTTGAATGTGGGAAAAATTTAGTCATAAATAAAGAAGTACATCCCACCCATGATATAATAGTATTTCTAGGCAAAGCTAGCAACCATTCTTTTGCTCTTCATCCAATAGAGAAAGGAAATAAGCGCAATTTGACCGAATCAGGGTCAACATCTTTTATGCGCATCATATCACATATTTTAGTGAAAGTATTCAAGTGCATACATGCGTCCTCAACAACAGAGCCTCCAAATTGATTCTGTTGAACCAAACTTAAATAATGGGGCTTAATTTCATAGTCATCAGCAGCAATTGCTGGCTGAGTAATAGGAGTATGCAAATAATCATTATTGGGAGTTGCAAACTCCCCAAGCTTCTTTTCAGCCATATTTCCTATGTTTTTGGGTTTCCTTAAATAGAGACTTATGATAATAATAAAAACAAGAATTTAAAGACTAACTAGTTTTTTGGATTTTCAAACAAAGACTGAAAGCAAACTAACAAAAATTAAAAACAAGAATTAAAACTAGCAAGGTTCCTACTAACCTCACCAGGGTAGCTATTGCTTCCCGGACAATGGCGCCAGAAAAAGGGTTGATACCTTCGATCCAGATTATGGATGTAGTATAGCTCTTTTTCCCTAGTAGACCTAGGTTTATCGAATCCTCAGGAATCATAAGCATAGTGAAGTTACTTTATCGGACCTTCGGGAGTTTTAGAATTCCTTTTGTGTTTTTACTGGACTAAGAGTTTGTGTCTCTTTGTTGTTGTCGATGATGGAGAGAGAGGGCCTAGGGCGTTCGGTTTCACCAGTAGCTGTGCAAAACATCTAATGGGAATAATGAGATTGATAGCAAATAGTCTTGCAATGTCACCAATCGAAGAAGAGATCTACTATTACAAGTGGTGGAATATGGCTATGGTGGTGGAGATATTAGATCTAAGTCTGTTCCTCCGGCGGATCTTCGGTGTTGTGGATGGAGATCTGGAGGCGGCTGATGGTCTGGGAGAGCTCCCTTTTCTCATCGCCCGAGGACTCTTTATATAGGGGTCCCTTCACAAAAGTTGTTCTATTTGACCTAGCGGTGTCGATGGCAACTATATGACCGGAACTATATGGCTGAAAATTTATTCCCGCTGTATAGTTGGTCGTTAAAGTGTCTGTCTTCGCTTCACAACTCCTGGTTTCTTTGGGTTGTTGGAAATCTCGTATCTTTGACTTTAATGTAGTGATTCCCATCATTAAACGTCATTATCTGCGCAGGGAAAAATAGAAAGAAAGGATTGCATACCCCTTTGATCAATAGGCATTAGTGTCAGGATTTAGAGAGACATTTCATCAAAAATATGATTAATATCCAGTTTAAATGTGGACGTAGATGGCTATATTTCAGAGCCATCACGGGTGTACTTGAATCCATGGTCATAAACGGGTGCAAGACAGTTTTACACACGCGAGTACGAAGGTTCTTACTTGGCGAGCCTAGCATGTACAGACATGGCCTCGAAACACGGACTGAAAGGTTAAGCATGAGTCATATAGTTGATATGATGCCCATATATATGTTCGCCTTTGAAGCTACACTGACTCACGTGATGATCGGAGTTGGTGTAGTGGATTTGATTCATGTAATCACTAAAAAGACACAAGGGATGTTGTTTATGAGTGGGAGTTCATTCGTAATTTGATTAGTTGAACTCAATCTATCATAAACTTAGTCTAAACTTTACAAATTCTGTTGTAGATGGCACCACCTGCTTTTAATTTCAATGTGTTCATGGAGAAAGAGAAACTTGCGGCAAATGGTAGCAACTTTACCAACTGGGCCATGAATTTGAGGATTCTCCTCACTGCTGCACAAAATCAATATGTGCTAGAAGCGCCGCTAGGCCCCCCCACTAGCTCATGATGCCCCTAACGAGGAAAAGAACGTCTATTTGACTCGTCAGGAGGACCACAACTTAGTTCATTGCAGCATAATGTATGGGCTAGTGCTGGAACTTCAAAAGCATTTCGAAAGCGGCAATGCCTTTGATACCATGGGTGAATTGAAAATGATTTTCGATACCCATGCCGCCATAGAGAGTTATAATGCTTCTGAAAGGTTCTTTAGCTACATGATGGAAGAGAACAACTCTGTTAGTGAGCACGTACTCAAAATGTCTGGGTACGCCGGTAAGCTTGTGTCCTTGGGAATAACGATTCTCGTTGACCTAGGCATACATCGTGTTCTCCAATCTCAGACACCTAGCTACAAGAGCTTCGTGATGAACTATAATATGCAAGGCATGAAGAAGTCTATCCCTGAGCTTCTGTTAATGCTTAAAACTGAAGAAGTGGAGATTAGGAAAGAACATCAAGTGTTGATGATCAATAAGACCACAGTTTCAAGAAATACAAGAAGGGTAAGCAGAAGGGAAAGAAGGGTGGCAAATCTGTTGCTGCACCTGAAAATAAATCCCGAGCTGGCCCTAAGTTTGATACCGAGTGCTATTATTGTAAGGGGAATGGCCATTAGAAGCGCAACTGCCCCAAGTATTTGGCAGACAAGAAGGCTGACAAGGCAAACAAAGTTATATATTATATACATTTTATTGATGTGTACTTGACTAGTACTCGCAGTAGCATCTGAATATTTGATACTGGATCGGTTGCTAATATATGTAACACGAATCAGGGGCTGCGGAACAAGCGACAGCTAGCAAGGGGTGAGTGTTGTCGGATTGATGACAAGTACGCCATGAGGGGGTCCTCGAGGCGTGCGGAAGAGAGGGGTGTGAGACGTACGGTGTTCCGGGACGGTGAGCACACAAGTTTACCCAGGTTCGAATCTGCCGGCTTTGGACGGATCCTACTCCTGCTAGCAATCTAGTAATACGGCAGAGCCGAAATATGGGTTACAAGGGTTCGCCTGTGCGGGTTTGTAGACTATGAGGGTAGGTGCCCTAAAGGCTCTCCCTAGGATGGCTTATATAGATATCCGGCCAAGGATTTATAGGAGAGATCTATCCGGCTACGACTAAGAGTTGGTTATAGAGTACATCTTGAACTACAAGTAACACTATGGGCATAAGTCAGTAAGTCTTCTGGGCCTTCTCGTAGCCAGATTGGACTCCGTCTTCTCTCCCTGACTGGGCCGCCCGTGAAGCAAAGATCTAACCCGAAGTGGGCCACCCTGGTCAGTGAGGAACTGTGAGGATACCCGAAAAGTATATCCCCAACAGCAGCCCCCGGAAGTCTCCAAGATCCAAAGTTGGATTCATCATCGTCTAGCTTGATCTTCGGCTTGCAGAATCTTGAAGGGTTCCTGAAACTTCACAACAAAAAATACGATGCAGGTCTTAAAAATAAGTCGGATCTATCAACATGTTACTCGGATTTTCCATCTTGATTTCAAGCTAAGCCGGAACTTGGTCTCTGACATCATCTGACACTCGTCATGGTCAAGTCACGTCATCTGACAAACATCCTATCAGCACGACCGTTGGTGGGTCCGCCGTTCACGGAACCGAGTCGCCATTTCAATGCGTACGCGGAGATCGAGGCGACGTAATCATCGCGTGGGTCCTTCCCAGTTCCTTCCATGACGCGTGGCGGTTACACAGTGTCATTTGCACGAATATTGGCGCGGTTAGGTGGATATAAGAGGTGATGATTCTTCTTCATCTCTCTTCACCTGTTCCCTCGCCATTTCTTCTCCTCCAAATCTCCCTCGCGCACAGAGCTCCCCTGCTTCCCAAACTCCCAGCATCGCCCATCTAAGGTCACCGGTGTTCTAGAAGAATGGCTTCGTCTTCATCTTCTAGCTTGGCTGGGGCAGCAGCAACGGCGGAGGCGGCAGCGGAGAAGGAAAGCTATCGCGGGGTCTGGATCCCCTGCGTGCTGGACAACGAGAAGCTCCATGGCGTGGAGACAGAAGGGCTCCTCCGCGCCGACGACTGGCGGAGCGGCTCCGACGATACCATCCCCAACCCGTGCGCCGACGAGCGGGTACACTTTGGCACCCACCTCGACAGAGGTTTGTCACTTCCTCCCTCGGAATTCTTTTCCGAGGTGATAGATCACTATAGTGTTCAACTCCACCATCTTCCTCCCAACTCCCTCCTAGAGATGAGCGCCTATGTGGCTTTGTGCGAGGGATTTATCGGCATTAGGCCGAGTCTTACCTTATTCCGGTACTACTTCCATGTCTGGAGAAATTCTATCACTGCCGGTAATCCTTATATTACCGATACAATTAGCTTTTCAGTTAGACGTGAGCGCGCATATCCTAAGATTCTAGCCAGTGACTCGGTCAAACAATGGCCAACCACTTTCTTTTACCACAAGGATATTCCGGCTCCCGGCAAAGCCACTTCTTTGCCGGCTTTCATCGATGGAGCCGCCACGGCCCAACCGTCATGGGACGAGGCTCCTCCGGCTCTTAGTGATGATCTGATCCTCGCTAAGAGGCAGATCGAATATCTGATTAAACACAAAGGATTGAAGGGATCCGAGTTGGTCCAATGTTGGGTGTCACGCCGGATCCAACCCCTTCAGTACCATGGAGACCGACTGATGCACTCCATCATGTCGTCCAAAAAGGATTCCCTCCGCATCAGCCCCAAAGCCTATACCTTGCAAGGTTATATAAGCCAGATTAAATGGCTGATAAGGGAGCGGTTCGAGAGGAGAATCCCGGAGGTTTCTCTAGACATGCACACAGCGGAAAACCCCATTGTGCCGGTAAGCTCTTAACAATAAACCTTTTTATGTGTTTCATTCTTTAAGTTATATCGCAATACTGATATGTTTTCTTCTTTTCAGCTTGCTGACCTCCCCGAGTCGGAATTTGCTTCGCTCGAGGGATATCCCCCAGAGTTTTCTCAGGAGGTTGAACTGGTCCCATTATCGGACATTGTGCCCAAGAAGCGCAAGGCTCCGATAGTGGCTATTGGCACAAAGGAGGTGCCCGTCGTGAAGAGGTAACTTTCAACACAACCTTTCGCCTTTGTACCTTTCTCAAATTTTCTTTCGAGATGTAATGTTTTCGACTCTATTACATTCTCAGAGTTAAGCAGCTCATCAAGGGCAAGGGGAAGGGAACTTCTTCGAAGCCTCTGTGATAGACGAAGCTGACCATAGCTTCCCCTGCTATGGCTCCTCCGACTCCTACCCCCCAATCCTCTGCAATGCCGATGATTACTCCTTCGCCGGATGTCGCAGAAGATCCAGATCCTTCAACGGAGCCAGCGATCCTTGAATCGTAGACTGACGTCACCATGAGTGAGTCAGATTTAGATAAGGGTGAACCCTCTTCGGGTAATGATCCCTCGATAGAGATCTTTGCCAAAAACCTTCTCAACAATCCGGGTCTTGCCAAGTTTGGCTTGTCCCAAAAATATGCGGAAGAGATCCAACGGCTGGCCCGGTAGTGCCTGGAGAAGAGAAATCTCTCTGCCGAAGAAGAAGCGCAAGAGGCGGAAGACATCAAGTACTCCGACCTTCTTGAACAAGTCCGTCTTCGTGACGAGGGACTTAGAGCTGGTGTGCTTCCACCAGCTCCGGTTATTCCACTCACCCTCGCCGAGAAGGTTACCACCGAGGTGAACATGTGTCTGAGCAAGCTCACACATGAACATCATGTAAGTCGGAATTCCAACTCACGATTTTCTTTATTGCATTTTATATCATATCCTCTAGCCCCCAAGCATGAAGTAGGATATTTAATCCGAGTTTATGCTTCATTAGGATGCCAAAGAATGAACTAGTGTAGCCCCCAAGGCTCGTGCTGATATTAATAACAATATTAGCCCGAGTCTTCAGTAGACTTCTGACTCTGGGTATTCTGACTTATAGAAAGTTAATTCATATAACTAGGATTTATTGAAGAATATCTGCAACAAGCGGAGAGAGATCAGATCTCTCCGACTTGAAAATGCTGAGCTGAAAGTCTCCATGGATGAGGCCGAAGGTAAATATTCCGAGACTCTAATCTTGTCTTTTTGTTTTCATAGTCGAATTTTTTCCTGAACTATTGTTCTTTTTGACTTACAGCGCTGGTGAAATAGTCCTGCGCTATGATTGAAGAGGCCGAGAACCTCAAAACCTTAGTGGTGGAGAACAAAGAACTTCGCCAAGAGCTGGATAAGATCAAGGCGGATCATGAGAAGAGCATTGCTCAAGTTCTCAAATCTTCCTCCATGGCCACTGATGAGCGTGATCGTAAGATTGCTGCTCAAGATCAGAAAATCTCGAACCTCAATAATGAGCTGTGCAGAGAGAAGGACCTTTCCAATGCGCTCCGGGCTGAACTCCGGAGTCTTCAGGAAGAGAAGACCAAAGTTGACGACATCATCTTCGGTATGTTCCATCTGTCTGATTTGTCTATTTTCTTCGACTTCTTTCAATGTCGGATTTTCTTAACTGTTTTTGTCTATAGGTCCTCTGAACTTGACGGACTCCACCTCTGCCGAGCCTCGCACCCACCGACTTACCCAAGTCGGTGACCTACTTCATGACTTCCGCCAATCCCTTGAGGATATTGGCGAAGTTCTCAAGATTCCGGATATGCATAGCATGTCGGATTTTCAGGTGCGGGACAAGGCGAAGGAGATGCCGCAGCTTGTCCAGGATTGCAATATGTCCTACGTGCGATCTGCGGCGCAGAACGCTCTCACCACGGTCATGAGCCACCATGGAAGCATGGAGATATGGCAAGTGACCAGAGGGTACTGTAAGGTGGAAGAAGACGGACATGAGAATGACATCAAGGCAATCATGGACTCCTGTGTCGGATATGGGTGCCACGTAGCTGATCTAACCAGCTGAGACACTCCCTTCTTCACCCGTGTGGACACGCCGCCTCCGCCTCCTGAAGAATCAGCAGAACTTTCCAACGATGACCACACCGTTTCGGATGTGGACATCTCGGAACGATATGAAGGCAATGTATCTAGCGAGCCGGCAGCTCCTTCCTCTCCTCCTGCATCATAGATTGCCAGAAACAATTGTATTATTCTGAGAAACATGATGGGTCTGTAAATATGCAGTACTATAATTTTGCTAGTGCTAAGCTTTTGATCTATTCAGCACTTTTGGCTTTAAATTTTTCTGTGCCTAAAATGTTTACACAAGCACTTATACTTTTTCATCTATACTTATCGTTTATCTAGCTTTCCGCCTCGTCCCTTTCGTGAGTCGGCTAAACCTTCTGCACGGAAACTTTGCCGAGAAACGGAGCTCAATTGCTAAACCAGTTTAAACTCGGAAACAAAGCCAGCTTCCAGTACCAACAATTCACTACTTGGAAAATACCCGCATCCGGTAATCAGACAAATAACCAAAGTATAGACTAGAAACTTTAGAGTTATACCCGAAGGTAGCATTTTTAGAATCAGAAATCTAAACCAGAACAAACATGAGCATAAAGTACTTTCAAGTATTCTGGGATTTTCGAATATGACATGATCATTCGGAAATAAGATGGTAAAATTTCTCGAAAAAACTTGAGGCAACCAAGACTTTTATTTCTCACAGAACATGTACATATGTATGATTACAAAGAAGGATAAACTAAGAATAAAAGGGACGTAGCTGAGCAATATTCCATGGTCTGTCTAACTCATCCGGATTTGTACTGCCTCTAGCTCTCTTTCTCTTCTTAGTAGCAGGTCTTTCTTTGACTGGCCTCATGTCAGTTAAGTAGTACAAACCATTATGTAATACTCGACTAACTAAAAAGGGCCCTTCCCATACTGGGGAAAGTTTGTGCTTTCTTTGTTGCACAAGCCGGAGAATCAAATCGCCTTTATTGAAAGATCTGTTTCGGACTCTCTGGCTATGATACTTGCGTAACTTCTACTGATAGGCTGTTGATCTCATTTCAGCAACAACGCGAACTTCTTAGACTAAGTTGAGATCATTTTGTCGAGAAATCTCGGCATCCTCATCAATATACGCGGCCACTCTAGGAGAAGTGTGAATCAAATCACTAGGAAGAACTGCTTCTGCGCCATAGACCAAGAAGAAAGGTGTGTATCCGGTTGACTTGTTCGGAGTTGTTCGTAAACTCCATATTACAGAGGGTAATTCCTCTGCCCAAGCCCCCGCAGCACGTCGTAGTGGTGCTTCGAGTCTCGATTTTAGGCCCTGTAGGACTAAACCATTTGCTCTTTCGACTTGTCCGTTAGCCTGTGGATGAGCGACTGACGCAATGTCAAGCCGGATATTTTGTTCGTTGCAGAATTCGGCCAATTCTCCCATAGAAAAGTTACTCCCGTTGCCCGTGATAATGCTATGTGGATAACCATACCAGATTATGACATCCTCGACAAATCTTTTGGCTGTTGCTCCATCACAACTAGTGACGAGTTTAGCCTCAATCCACTTTGTGAATTTATCCAACATCACTAAGAGGTGAGTAAATCCACTTGGAGCACGTCTAAATGGTCCTACCATATCAAGCCCCCAGACCGCAAAAGGCCATGTTATAGGTATTGTTCGCAATTGATCAGCCGGAACATGAGCTTGTTTGGCGTACTTCTGGCAGCCTTTGCACGTCTTGACTAATCATTCGACATCTGCCTGATCTGTAAGCCAGAAAAATCCGTGTCTAAAAGCTTTTGCCACTAAAGATTTGGCTATAGCATGGTGAACACACTCGCCTTCATGGATTTCTCTTAGGATTTCCACTCCTTCTTCTGGAGATACGCAGCACTGAAAAACCCCAAAAACACTCCGCTTATAGAGCTCACCTTTAACTATAGTATAGGCTTTCGCTCGTCGGATAATCTGCCGGCTCAGAACCTCGTCTTCGGGTAATTTTCCATCTACCAGATAATCAAGGTAGGATTGAGTCCAGCTGGGAATTACAGCCAGGACTGCTATTAGAGGTGAGTCGGATTTGGTTGGATATTCCTCATCTACTCCCTTTATTGAAGGAAATTTGAGGTGCTCTAAAAAAGCGCCATCCGGGACCTCTTTCCGTGCAGAGCCTATCCGAGATAATGCATCTGCTTCCTCGTTTTCTTCTCGAGGGATGTGTTGAACCTCAAACCCTTCGAACAATTTAGATAAATCATCCACGACAGCTTTATATGCTACCATGTGCTTATTTGCATTACAAATATGCGAAACTTGCTGAGCAACAAGATCCGAATCTCCATAACACATCAAACATCGGATGCCAATATCCTTAGCAATCCGGATTCCATGTAGCAATGCTTCATACTCAGCAATATTGTTTGTCGCTGTGAAGTGGATCTGCAACACGTATAGAAGTTTATCTCCTTGGGGTGATTTGAGCACCACGCCAGCCCCCGATCCCCCTCGAGCCTTAGACCCATCAAAGTATAGGGTCCAATATTCTGACTCAGGGAGGGTCATATTCTCCTTCGTCTCTGTCCAATCAGTGACAAAGTCGGCAAGGATTTGGGATTTGATTGTTGTCCGGGGTTTATACTCAATATCAAAAGCTAAAAGCTCTATGCCCCATTTGGCGACGCGTCCTGTGGCGTCACTGCTGTTGATTATATCTCTCATGGGAGTTATGCTCACCATGGTAATTGGGTGCTCCAGAAAGTAGTGTTGTAGCTTACGGGATGCTAGGAAAACACCGTAAGCCAACTTTTGATAATGCGGATATCGCTGTTTTGATTCTGTCAGGACCTCGCTGACAAAGTAAGTCGGACGTTGCACCAAGTGTTCCTGATTTTCCTCCAGTCTTTCCACCACCATGACGATACTAACGACTTTGTTTGTCGCAGCAAGATAGAGCAACATTGGTTCCTGTGGTTCCGGCGCAGCAAGGATAGGAGCAGATGAGAGTACTTTCTTCAGGTCTTGTAGTGCAGCTTCAGCTTCGTCGGTCCACACAAAATCCTTGGTCTTTTTCAGGAGTTTGTATATTGGTGCGGCTCTTTCATCAAGCCGTCTTACAAACCGACTGACTGCAGCGATGCAACCAGTTAGTCTTTGTATGTCCTTTAGGCGAGTTGGCCTAGAAATATTGAGTATAGCCTTGATTTTGTCCCGGTTCACCTCTATGCCTCTTTGAGACACGATGAAACCTAACAATTTTCCGGCTGGTATTCCAAAGAAGCATTTCTTCGGATTAAGCATGATGTTGTATTTTCATAGATTGGCGAACGTTTCCTCCAAGTCGGAAATCAGCGTCTCCTTCTTTTTGGACATCACCACAATATCATCCACGTATGCATGTGCATTGCGTCCGAGTTGGTCGTGGAGGCAACGCTGCATCGTGCGCTGGTAGGTAGCTCCTGCGTTCTTCAGCCCGAAAGGCATCATAACAAAACAGAAGGTTCCGAAGGGGGTTATGAATGAAGTTTTGAGTTTCTCAGATTCCTTCATCCGGGTTTGGTGATAACCGGAATATGCGTCGAGAAAACAGAGGAGTTTCGAGCCTGCCATAGAATCGATAACTTGATCAATCCTAGGCAGAGCGAACGGATCTTTTGGACAAGCCTTGTTGAAGGCAGTATAATCAACACACATCCTTAAATCAGTGGTGTCCTTTTTAGGGACCATTACAGGATAGGCCGACCACTCAGTGTGGATGACCTCTTCTATGAATCCGGCTAACTCGAGCCGCACTAGTTCCTTAGCTATTGCCTTACGCTTTTCATGCCGAAACGTCGTAAGGACTGTTTGACGGGTTTAGTGTTCGGGTTTGCATTTAAAGAGTGTTCGGCAAGTTACCTAGGTACTCCGGTCATGTCAGATGGTTGCCATGCGAAGATATCTTGATTTTCTTTGAGGAACTTGACGAGCGTGCTTTCCTATGCGCTATCTAGGCCTACGCCTATCTAGGTCACCTTGGAGGGGTCATCATCCTTCAATGGTGTCTTCTTTGTCTCTTCTGATGCCTTGAACTCCGGATTCGGCTTTGTCACCTCCTTCTTCATTGCGGGCATCTCGGACGGATCTATGCTCTTCTTGATCTCCTGGTACTCCTGGGCGTGCAGCACGGCTTCAGCAAAGGCGGTATTTCCATCCTCGCACTCTCGTGCTTTCTTCGGGTCTCCCCTGATGGTGATTACGCCGTTGGGACCTGGAATTTTCATCATATTGTAAATGTAACACGGACGAGCCATAAAAGCCCAGTTAGCCGGACGTCCGAATATAGCGTGGTACGCGCTCTTGAACGGGACCACTTCGAAGGAAAGTGCCTCCGTCCGATAATTCTTTGGAGTTCCAAAGGTAACATCCAAAGTGATTTCTCCCAGGGAATTAGCTTGTCTGCCTGGGACAACTCTGTGAAAGATCACAGAGCTGTGGTTCAGCTGGGTCTCCGAGATCTTCATCCGGCGTAGCGTTTCGACATAGAGAATATTGATACTAGTGCCACCGTCCATGAGGGTCTTGGAGAAACCATAACCGTCAATAAGTGGATTGACGATTAAGGCGTATTTTCCTCGCCTATGTAGTTTAGGCGGATGATCAGCGCGGTCAAATGTGATTGCTACTTCCGACCAGTCTAGGTATTGGGGGATAGCCGGAACTATTGCGTTGAGCTTGTGTAGAACTGCTTTCTTGACCTTTGCTGGTTGAGATCCGAGGAAGGTGACGTAAGTGTCTTTTTTGGTCGAATTTTTTTTCTTCCCTTCCGGCTTGGGATTTGAAGCATCGGCTTCCTCCATGTCAGAATCTTCCTTGGTCTCTTTATCCTTTTCGGGATTCTTCTTTCCCTTTTCCGCTTAGCTCTGTAGCCAGCGGTATCATCTCTTTTGATGTCGTCATTGAAACGACACTCTGCGTTAGTGTGGGACGAGCCCCCATTGGCATCCAAGTGGTGTACGCATGGGTTATTGGCAATGTCGGCCCAAGTGTAGGTTTTGCCTGGCTGTTGGTCTCCTCTACCTTGAACTCTCGAAGTCCCACGACCATGCCCGCGGCCTCCGCCACGTCCTCCTCATCCTCCAGACCCGAAAGTAGCAGTAACCACTATCGTTTCCGTGTTGGGTTTTTCTTCCGAGGTGTTCTTGCGTTTCTAAGCTTGTTGCTTTGGTTGTTTTGCCGACTGTGGTACAGCTAGGGCGTTGAGTAATCCCTCTACATCGTCGTCAGCATCTGCATACTTGCTCGCTGTTTCTATCATCTCTCCCAAATCAGTGACCTTGTCACATTTCAAGCGATGACGCAGTAGACCAATTGTGAGACCTGCAATGAAAGCTTCAATCGCAGTTTGATCATTTACTCCTTCACAGGAGTTCTTGGTGTCGATCCATTGTCCGAGGTAATATCGGCAAGTTTCTCCGGCCTTCTGGGTGCAACGCTGTAGGTCTCCGACCATACAGGGCCTCCGGTATGTGCCTTTGAAATTCCGAAAGAATGCACTTTGCATGTCATACCAGTTGTGGATGGTGTTCTCCGGAAGTTCAATAAGCCATGATCGTGCCGTCTTCCGCAACATAAGTGGGAGATATCGGGTTGCGACCAGGCTGTTTCCTCCTTTGGCGATGCAGCAAGCTTGGAAGAAATCCTGTAGCTAGGTATCTGGCCGAGCAATGCCGTCGTAGGCTTGGATATGTCTTCAGATAGCAAATCCTCTCGGGAATCTTGTAGCTCTGATGCGTGGTCCAAAGCACTTTGGGCCCACGTAGATATCATCGTTTTCATAGTGCCGCGCCTCTATGTTGGAGTTGATCCTGTGCCTTGTGTCGTTCGGGGATAGAGATCGTCCCGAATGTCGGCTGTGGCTACGGTGCCTTGGAGCCGGACTTCGGCTTCTGCCACCACCTCCTCCACCATGACGCCCTCCATTGCCTCCCTAGGGGCTGTTGTGATGGCTACTTGGCGGAGAGGGTGGAGCAGCTAGGTTTTTTCCGGCTGATCGTCGGCCTCCGTCCGGAGCGTCATTATTACGGTTCCGAGGAGGGTTTTCATCGTGACGAGCCCCCTGCTGGCTTGTCCCAGCATGGTGTCCATTGTTCCTTCATCCGTCATCTAGACGGCTTTCATGCCTAGGAGGTGGCATTCTTTGTCTGTCCTCCTCCCGACGTTTCTCCTTATCATCATCCCTGCGGTCTTTCGACTCTCGCTGGGGCGGGTTCCTTGGATTTAGTGCAGCAATTGCCTCTTGCTCTGCAACTAGGTTAACATTACACCAGCCACGGGCAGCTTTGTGGTGCTGTCCCGAAGATCCGGTTCTCGAGTAATTATCTTCCCTGCGATCGGGGCGGTGGTGTTACTTCGGAACGCGTTGGGGTCTTACGTCAGCCCATATCGGATCTGTGAGACATTGGTCAGAGTTAGAGACCAGTTTTGACTTCCGGACATGGCGACCTTTTGCTGCTCCAGTCCCTTGTTGAGTAGTTTGATTCCCAACCGGATCTCCTCCGGGCCTGGATTAGCCGATAGAATTTCTCGGGCCTCCATGGTAATCTGTACCAGGGTTGGATATACCCAATCCCCTTTGCTATCTTTCGGAGGCTTCCCCATCTCTTCTCCGAAAAGGACGGCGTGGATCTGCGGGAATTGGTTGTCATTAGTATGACGCTTCCTGGTCTTCTGGTATTGCCTGGAGTTGTACTTCTCCGCAGATGCTATGCGTTTCTTTTCCTCCTCAATGTTTTTGGCTTCATCGAGGAGTACTTGATGACGCGCTTCTAGGGCCTGTGCCCTCTCGTCCAGTTCTTCATTAGTAAGTTCTGCAGCTGTAGGAATATGTGTGGTTAATGCAGCATCGATGAATTTATGCGCACCTTCAGTGATCACGTGCCCATCCACCGGCTCTTCTTTTTTGGGCTCTTCTAGGAGTAAGTGCTCCATCTGAGTCTTCCTCGTATTCCTCGACAATGACCTCCTCTGTCAGAGGGTCTTTTGCCGGGGTCTTGTTCTTCTTCTTTGCCTTCTTGGTAGCGCCGATAGCAAAGATGGCTTTGGGTCTGTTTCCCGGAGTCAAGCTCTGATCGGTACTTTCGGACATCTAGAGCTCGGGATTATCTCTGACTTCCATGTCATCCAGCGCTTTGGGAGAGTGTTCCCCGGATCCTTCATCCATGTCTTCTCCTTCCTCTACAGCTTTGGAGTTGTACTCCTCTTCATATTTCGCAGAGAACTTTCGGAAATCTGCTGATGTCATCGATTCATCCGAGGATGCGGGTACATCGGCGTTTGTTCCAATTGCCTCCAGCATAGAGTCAGTGTTGTCTCCAGCATTGGCAGAGCCGGATTCGGATCCCACGTGTCCGACGAAGTGCGATGCATGCTTCCTGAGGTACCTGCGGCTCTTGCAATCAGCTTCGTCAAAACTTTTGATAGTCTCGAGAATTGCGTCTACGCCTGAGTTTTGCATTATCATACGTTGCAGCGTGTACCTTAGGAAAGGCATGTCTGTCCCGGTGTCATCAGAGCCGAAATTAGTGTTGTTGATATGCTCCTCCTAGATTTCGACTTCAGCGGGTGGGTCGATCTGGGATCCGGCCTCTCCAAGGAGATCCACTCCAGATTCGACTTGGGCTGCTAGGTCTTCTTCAGGCTCGGATTTCTCCACTATCTCCACAACTGGTGCGGGCTGGGTGGGATTAGGGTTTTCTAAGATCTGGAACTCTGCCGCCTCCACGGACAAAGGGGACCCAGAAGATTCTTCTGCCTCTATCATCACCGCTAGGGTGGGTGGGACAGGTTCAGCAAAACCGATGTAAACATCGATCTCGCCAAAAGACATGATGGTGTAGGAAGTCACAACCTCCCTAGCCGGAATCCAGGTCTCGTCGAGAATGATGAGAGGGACGTCACTGACGTAGAGGATGCGGCCGATGGCGATGGTCTCGCCGATTCCGATTC
Source organism: Avena insularis (assembly GCA_023614405.1). NCBI lineage: Eukaryota > Viridiplantae > Streptophyta > Magnoliopsida > Poales > Poaceae > Avena > Avena insularis. The sequence goes on from CM042688.1 coordinate 171,385,666, forward strand.
TTGCAGATTCCGCTCGGAACATAGATCCGAAGCTCACTTGCCCCATGGTGGGCGCCAACTGTCGTCGGATTGATGACAAGTACGCCATGAGGGGGTCCTCGAGGCGTGCGGAAGAGAGGGGTGTAAGACGTACGGTGTTCCCGGACGGTGAGCACACAAGTTTACCCAGGTTCGAATCCGCCGGCTTTGGACGGATCCTACTCCTCCTAGCAATCTAGTAATACGGCAGAGCCGGAATATGGGTTACAAGGGTTCGCATGTGCAGGTTTGTAGACTATGAGGGTAGGTTCCCTAAAGGCTCTCCCTAGGACGGCTTATATAGATATCCGGCCTAGGTTTACAGGAGAGATCTATCCGGCTATGACTAAGAGTCGGTTACAGAGTACATCTTGAACTACAAGTAACACTATGGGCCTAAGTCGGTCAGTCTTCTGGGCCTTCCCGTAGCCGGATTGGACTCCGTCTTCTCTCCCTGACTGGGCCGCCCGTGAAGCAAAGCTCTAACCCAAAGTAGGCCACCCTGGTTAGTGAGGAACTGTGAGGATACCCGAAAAGTATATCCCCAACAGTGAGGTCAAGATGCATGTCAGCAATGGATCAAGAGTTGATGTGATCGCCGTCAGAACACTACCTATCCACCTACCGTTGGGATTATTTATAAATCTTAATAATTGTTATTTGGTGCCTACGCTAAGCATGAACATTGTATCAGGATCATGTTTGTTGCGAAGCGGTTATTCATTTAAATTTGAAAACAATGGTTGTTCGATTTATATGAATGATATCTTTTATGGCCAAGCACCTATGATGAATGGATTATTTCTGTTGGATCTCGGTAATAGTGTTACGCATATTCATAATGTTGATGCTAAAATGATTAAACTCGATGATGATATATCTGCATATATGTGGCACTACCGTCTAGGTCATATTGGCGTTAAACACATGACGAAACTCCATTCTGATGGACTTTTTTGAATCACTTGATTTTGAATTATTTGATAAATGTGAGCCATGCCTTATGGGCAAGATGACTAGAACGCCATTTTCCGGTTCAATGGAACGGGCGACAAATTTATTGGAAATCATACATACAGATGTATGTGGCCCAATGAGTGTGTCGGCGCGAGGTGGATATCGTTATTTTGTTACTTTCACGGATGATTTGAGTAGATACGGGTATATCTATTTGATGAAACACAAGTCTGACACCTTTGAAAAGGTCAAGGAATTTCAGAATGAAGTGGAAAATCATCGTAATAGAACGATTAAATTTCTGCGGTCTGACCGTGGAGGTGAGTATCTTAGTTACAAGTTTAGCACACACATGAGAGATTGTGGAATAGTTTCACAACTCACACCTGCCGGAACACCACAACGTAATGGTGTGTCGGAACGTCGTAATTGTACTTTATTGGATATGGTTCGATCTATGATGTCTCTAACTGACTTGCCACTATCACTTTAGGGTTATGCACTAGAAACTGCTGCATTCACTTTAAATAGGGCACCATCTAAATCCGTTGAAAAGACACCGTATGAATTTTGGTTTGGAAACAAACATAAGCTATCATTTCTTAAAGTTTGGGGTTGTGATGTTTATGTGAAGAAACGTCAACCTAATAAACTCGAACCCAAAGCGGAAAAATGCGTCTTCATAGGATACCCTAAAGAAACAATTGGGTATTCCTTCTATCACAGATCCGAGGGCAAGGTTTTCATTGCCAAGAATGGATCCTTTCTAGAGAAAGAGTTTCTCGCGAAAGGCGTGTGTAGTTGAAAGGTAGAACTCGAAGAGGTTATTGAACCTTCTCTTCATGAAACGGCGAGTGGCGCAGCACCGGAAATTATTCCAGAGTTAACTTCACCGAATGAAGAGGGAACTAATGATAATGATCATGAAACTCCGAAAGAGGACACTACCGAACCTCACAGGTCAAGCAGGACACGTACAGCTCCTGAACTGTATGGAAATCATGTTATGAATTTCATGGTTGATGAAATAGATGACCCTGTGACGTATGAAGAAGCGATGATGATCTCGGATTCCAACAAATGGCTAGAAGCCATGAAATCCGAGATGGAATCCATGTACGAAAACCAAGTTTGGACTTTGGTGGACTTACCTCATGACCGAAAGGCTGTTGAGAATAAATGGATTTTCAAAAGAAAAATAGATGCTGATGGTAATGTGACCATCTATAAAGCTTGACTTGTCGCAAAGGGGTTTCGACAAATTCAAGGAGTTGACTATGATGAGACATTCTCTCCCGTAGCGATGCTAAAGTCGGTTAGGATTATGTTAGCAATTGTTGCATATTTCGATTATGAAATATGGCAGATGGATGTCAAAACTGCATTCCTCTATGGTAATATTGAAGAAGAGTTGTATATGATACAACCTAAGGGTTTTGTCGATCCTAAGGATGCTGATAAGGTATGCAAGCTTCAGCGATCCATCTATGGACTGAAGCAAGCATCCCGAAGTTGGAATCTCCGCTTTGATGAGGTGATCAAAGAGTTTGGATTTGTCCAAACTTATGGAGAGGCTTGTATTTACAAGAAAGTGAGTGGGAGCAATGTGCCATTTCTGATATTATATGTGGATGACATATTATTGATTGGAAATGATGTAGATCTTTAAACAGTGTTAAAAGTTATCTAAACATCAAATTTTTGATGAAGGACCTTGGTGAAGCATCATATATATTAGGCATTAAGATCTATAGAGATAGATCAAGGCGCCTAATTGGGTTATCGCAAAGTACATACCTTGATAAGATATTAAAGAAGTTTAATATGGACGGAAGTAAGAAGGGGTTCTTACCTATGTTGCAAGGCAAGACATTGAGTAAGACTCAAAGTCCGGCTACAGTGGAAGAAAAAGAGATAATGGATAAGATCCCCTATGCTTCAGCCATAGGCTCTTTAATGTATGCCATGTTATGTACAAGACCAGATGTGGCACATGGTATTAGTTTGACTAGTAAGTACCAATCTGATCCAGGTTCGGAACATGGGATAATGGTCAAGAATATCCTTAAGTACTTAAGAAGAACTAAGGATATGTTTCTTATATACGAGGGTGAATAAGAACTGGTCGCTAAGTGTTATGTTGATGCTAGCTTTGACACCAATCCGGATGACTCTAAGTCTCAATCCGGATACATATTTCTCTTGAACGGAGTAGCAGTTAGTTGGAGGAGTTCCAAACAACCTATGGTGGCTGGATCAACGGTGGAGGCGGAATATGTTACTGCTTCAGAAGCGGCACAGGAAGCGGTTTGGATGAAGGAGTTCATAACAGAACTAGGTGTGGTTCCTAGTGCGTTGGACCCAATGGTGATCTATTGTGACAACAATGGAGCCATAGACAACACCAAGGAACCAAGGTCTCACAAGAATTCCAAGCATATTAAGCGTCGGTTTCACTCCATCCGTGAGCATGTCAAGGAGGGAGATATAAATATTTGTAAAGTACACACAGACCTAAATGTAGCAGATCCGTTGACTAAGGTTCTCCCAAGGGCAAAACATGATCAACACCAGAACTCCATGGGTGTTAGATTTATCACTATGTAAACTAGATTATTGTCTCTAGTGCAAGTGGGAGACTGAAGGGAATATGCCCTCAGAGGCAATAATAAAGTTGTTATTATATGTATTCCAAGTATATGTAGATGTTTATTTTGCATGCTATAATTGTATTAATACGGAAACCTTAATACATGTGTGTTTAATAAACAAATAAAAAGTTCCTAGTTATGCCTCTCTATAAACTAGCTCGTTGATTAACAAGATGATCAAGGTTTCCTGATCATGGACATTGGATGTTGTTAATAACAAGGTCACGTCATTGGTGAATGATGTGATGAACATTCATCCGAAGTATAGCATTACGATCAAAGTCGTTGTGTTTATATTGCTATAACATTATACGAAGTAATCTTTATCCTTGGACCATGAGATCATGTTAATTACTAACACCGGAAGAATACTTTGATAACATCAAACGTCACACCATAACAGGGTGACTATAAAGATGGGTTTGGGTATTCCAAAGGTGTTATGTTGAGGCTCATGGATCAAGAGTAGAATTTGTCAATCCTGATGACTGATAGATATACTCTGGGCTCTCTCAGTGATATCACATTAAGATAGCTTGCAAGCAAGTGATGTGATCACTAGAATGTTATATCATGGGAACAAGAAAAGAGTGCATGTCGGTAACAAGATCAAACTAAGTATTGAGATACTAATGATCAAATATCGGACATGTAATATATCGCGAGACAAAGGGATTTAGTTGCTATCGTTAAAGGTTCTCACGATCACAGAAGTCATCATTGAATGTGTGGGAGTCAGTATGGATCTCTAGGTCTCGCTTCTGATTATTGATCTGAGAGGGGTCTTGATCATGTCTGCATTATTCGCGAACCGTAGGGTGACACACTTAAGGGTTTCCAAACACCATTTGGAGCAAATATGTTCTAGATGAAAGAATTGCAAAGCACTGGAATTATTTCAATGGACACCAAAATTGTTTTTGGTGAAATTGCTGAAATTGGTTATGCATGTGATATTGAAATGTTGCAGGGGGTTTTATGTGAATTTTTGTTAATTAAATTAATTAACAAAATTCTGAATAAAATAAATAAAAGAGTTTTATTAAATGAGAGTTGCATTAAATTTGGTGGAAATTTAATGCATGTGAGTGGAACTTTGAGTGGAGGCATGTTTATGTGAGTGGAGCTTCCACCACATGAATGAGGAAGAGGTGGGGAACCCCCCCTTGGGCGCAGGCCATGGGGAGGGGGAGAGCCCCCCTCTCCTCCCTATCAAAGCACACCTCCTCGTGAAGGATCTCTCTCCCCCTCTAGAATTATTTCCCCATGGTCTCGGATTAGCGAGATACATGTTCCCAGTGGAATTTCGTCTAGAAGGAGTTGTTGCTTCCGCTGCATTGCTCGAGCGAGGAGGTGGAGGTTGTTCGGTGGACTGAACGTGTGTGCGAGGACGATGCACTGCTGATTTGCGGTGCTAGGGCTTCCACACGATCTTGAGATCGGCAAGCGTTCGACTACATCATCCACGAGTTCCATCTCGTTAACAAAGCTCTGTCATTCTTTGAGGGTATATTCTCTATGGATGTATATCCACCTGTTGCTTGTATCTAGTAGATAGATCTTGGCGTATAATAGTTCCCATCGTAGAAAACTTTTTGTTTTCTATGCTGCGAACCCAACAGTTTGGTGTTATCTTCAACTTGTGCGGAAACATGTCCTCCCAGTTGGGAGGTGGCACCACTTGGGAACATTCCCGAGTTGAGGAAGGTGAATCTCCATTTGTTTCCTTTCCTTGGGTCTGTAGCTGCCGATGCATCCTTCTTGGTACAGATCTGCTTGATGTGAAAAGGCTGCATAGTTCTTGAATGATCAAGTGAGACTGGTGCTTATTGGTGGATACAAAGGTAAGTGAAGGATGAACCCTAGATTCGGAAGTCAAAGGAAAGACGAAAAAGAAAAGAGGAAGAAAAAAATAAGAAATAAGGTGATCTAAGTCGGTACTGGGCATTGGTATAGGCGGGATCTGTCCGTACTGTGCGCCCGTAATAGTATCCACTGACTTATTTCTAGGCACTTTATTCTTCTTTTTTTAACAGTAAGTGAAAGCAAAGAAAAAAAACGAGAGAAACAGATCTCTTAATGGCCAATGGTACTGCACGTACGATCAGAAAATTGCATTACGAAAAATCAAACAAAATAGGGAAGGGTTTCGTGTACGTTTTACCGATTAACGGTGTACGAGCGGGTGTGGTCGTACCGCCCGCTAGTACCAAAATGAATGAAATCAAACGGAAGCCAAAATGACAAACAAAGTTGTTAACGACTAGTGGTATGGGCGCTGTCGGTCGTACGGTCCGCCCGTACCAGGTTGAAAAACAGATCAACACAATCAGAAAACCATAAAGAATGAGAAGAGAGTAGACACAAGGTCAGAAAAGGATCCAGGAATACAAGATTGAGGCAATTTAAGATAAGTAGGTTTCTTCATACCTTGTTTTACCCTTTGTTTAATACATTCCTCGACAGTCATTATGGATATTAATTCCACTGTGTTTACCTCCCCAACTCTATAGTGCTTCAGACGTTGCCCGTTAATAATCCAGGATGAGTAAAGGGCATTACTTTTTAATTTTACCGCCCCGAAGGATAGGCTTCTTCAACTTTATACGGACCATCCCACTTGGATCTCAACTTTCCTGCAAAGATCTTTAGCTGAGAATTGTAGAGCAAATCTTTATCTCCCGATTTGAATTCCTTATTCTCTATTTTTCTATCATGCCATATTTTAACATTTTCTTTAAAAAATAGCATTTTCATAGGCCTCATTTCTGAGTTCATCTAAGACATGAATATCTAAAAGGTGGTTTTCTCCCGCAGTCTTAGAATCAAAATTTAGAGTTTTAATAGCCCAACGGGCTTTATGTTCTAATTCTAGAGGTAGAAGATTGGATTTATTGTAGACCATTTTGTATGGTGTCATTCCCATTGGATTTTTGTATGCCGTTCGATATGCCCATAATGTATCATTTAGCTTCATTGACCAATCTTCCCCTGATTTATTTATCGTCTTCTGAAGTATAACTTTAATTTCCCGATTTGAAAGCTCAACTTGCCCGCTTGTTTGTGGGTGGTAAGGCGAAGCTACTCGATGCTCGACCCCATATTTATGAAGAATCTTCCTGAAAGTGCATTTCATAAAATGAGTTCCACCATCAGTAATCAAAAAGCGAGGAACTCCAAACCTGGCAAAAATGATGTCCTTAATCATCTTGATGGATGAGGTTGCATCTGTATTAGAGGTTGGTATAGCCTCTACCCACTTGGTAACATAGTCAACAACAACAAGAATATGAGTGTACCCATTAGAAGTAGTAAATGGCCCCATGAAATCCATCCCCCACACGTCAAATGGTTCTATTATAAGGTAATAATTCATGGATATTTCTTGTCTTTTCCCTATGTTACCCATTCGTTGACAAGCATCACAATTCCTAACATAATTATGCGTGTCTTTAAACGAGGTTGGCCAATAGAATCCTGATTGCAAGACTTTGGTGGCTGTACAATCACCGGCATGATGCCCCCACCTGGTAAGAACTTGCCTAGAAGAAAATTTGCATAATCGGTAAACCACAGGTCATGCGATTCCAAAACTGCAAGATACTCTCTAGTCATGGATTCATTAATAGGGGTAGGATCTTCTAATATGCCTTCCATGCGTGAGAGATGATCAGCAACAAGATTATCCTTACCTCTTCTATCAACTATTTGTAAATAACTCTTGTAGTAATAGGACCCACTTAATCAAACGAGGCTTTGCATCTTTCTTTGCTAACAGATGTCTTAAAGCTTGATGATTTGTATGCACTATTACTTTGGAGTTTATATAATGTAATGCCTATTTGTCATAGGCAAAAACAACGACAAGAAATTATTTTTCAGTTGTTGCGTAATTCTTTTGATCTCCATTAAAAAACATGACTAGCATATTGGATAACTTTTAGGTTTAGGCCTTCCCGTTGACCAAGAACAACCCTAATAGCATAGTCACTAGCATCACCCATAATTTCAAATGGTTCATCCCAATTAGGTGGTTGAATGACTTGTGTAGAAACTAGCGCTTTTTTCAACTGTTCAAAAGAATCAATACAATTTCTATCAAAGGAAAAAGGGGTATTCTTATTCAAAAGGTAAATTAGAGGTGCGGCAAGTTAACCAATTTTTTTGATAAAATGCCGATAAAATCCCGCATGCCTAAGAAAGTTTTTGACTCCTTTTATGTCATGTGGTATTGTTAATTTTTCTAAAATAATCATGCTTCAATCATCAACTTTGATACCTCTTTTAGAAATTTTTTGGATCCGAAAACTATACCTTCTCTTACCATGAATCGATAGTGCTCCCAGTTGAGGACTTTGTTTCTTTGCAACGCTGCAATACCCTATTAAGATTATAGAGACATTATTCAAAAGCGGTTCCATAGACAACAAAGTTGTCCATGATAACTTCCATAGAGTTTTCAACAAAATTGTCAAATATCTTCAAAACACATTCTTGCAAAGTTGTAGTTGCGTTGCATAAACCAAAAGGCATTAGTCTATAAGCATAAGTCCCATACGGGCAGGTAAAAGTTGTATTATCTTGGTCTTCGGGTTGAATAGCAATTTGCGAGTACCCCGAGTAACCATCAAGAAAACAAAAAATGAGAATTGCTAGACATTCTTTCTAGGATGTGATTAATAAGAGGAATTTGATTATGACTCTTCATAGTTTCCTTATTCAATTTTCTGAAGTCTATACACATTTTGTACCCTGCTATTGTTCTAGTAGGGATCAACTCGTCCTTATCATTGTTGATTATGGTTACGCATCCTTCCGTAGGTATGCAATGAGTTGGACTTACCCATTTACTATTGGAAATGGGCTAAATAATACCAGCATCTAACATGCGTATACCTTCCGTTCTTACCACTTCTTTCATTTTAGGATTCAATCTTTTTTGGGTGTCTACAAAAGGCTTAGCATCCTCAACCATAGGTATTTTGTGGGTAACTAAGGAAGGATCTATTCCCCTTATGTCACTAAGAGTGTATCCAAATGCTTCCCGTTGTTCGACAAGAACCTCTAATAATTTTTTATTTTCTTCAGGAGAGAGTTTATCATCGATAATCACAGAGCACCTACCTTGTTTATCCAAATATTCATACCTGAGCCCTGGAGGGAGTGGCTTCAATACGAGAGGAGGTGTATGATACCTTCGATCCAGATTACGGATGCAGTGTAGCTTCTTTTTCCCTAGTAGACCTAAGTTATCGAATCCTCAGGAAGCGAATGCGTAGTGAAGTTACTTTAACGGACCTTCGGGAGTTTAGAATTCCTTTTGTGTTTTTACTAGACCAATATCTCGCGTCTTTTTATTGTTGCCGATGATGGAGAGAGAGGGCCTAGGGCATTCGGTTTCACCTGTAGCTGTGCAAAACATCTGATGGGAATAAAAGATAGAAATAAAGTATGCATGCACTTGTTAGAGCAAGATAAATTATATGTGGGCAGTGCATCCATAATTGCTATTGCCTCCACAACCACTTATAGCAATAACCTACTAGTCTCATCAATAGAAGAAAGAGAACTAATGATTTGCATAGTGATGTCACCGTTAATCCCAAGTAAATCCCTCACATACAGCCATACTACCCCTTCTGTCACTTGGGTTCCCAAACTGTAGACTAGCCATTACTCATACTCCCTATACCTGGATCAACCCTCGGGGTCTTGGGTACCTGACAAGTCCTTGGATTGAGGCAGGATAGGATACAATAATCATCATGTCATACAAACTAATACACAATCCCATCTATGATAAATAACATGCACAATCGCTACATATCTAGGCCGAAGCCCTTATCCCAAGGAGAATTACTCACACATAGATATGAGATCAACAATCACAAACATTGTAATGAAAATCATAAGATTGATAGCAATATTCTTACATTGTCACCAATCAAAGAAGAGATCTACTATTACAAGTGGTGGAATATGGCTATGGAGATGGAGAAGGGTTTTGAGATCTGAGGCGGCTGGTGATCTATGGCAGAGACTTTTTGGCGAGGTCTAGCTTGTTTTATCATCGCCCGAGGCTTCTTTATATAGGGGTCCCTTCACGAAAGTTGTTCTGTTTGACCTAACGGTGGCGGCACCAACTATACGACCGAAATTTTTGTTCCGGTCGTACATTTGGTCGTTAAAGCGCCTGCCTTCACTTTACGGCTCCTAGTTTCTTCTGGTTTTTGGAAATCTCGTATCTTTGACTTTAATGTAGTGATTCCCATCTTCAAACGACATTATCTGCGCAGGAAAAATATAAAAGAAAGAATTGCATACCCCTCTGAATATTAGGTATTAGTGGCAGGGTTTAGAGAGATATTTCATCAAAATTATGAATAATATCTAGTTTAAATGTGGATGTAAATGGCTATTTTTTAGAGCCATTAACCTCCCCAAGATTAAACTTGATCGTCCCTGAGCAAGAAAACCAAAATCAAAAAAAACTCAACATTTAAACTGAAATAACGAGATGGTGATCTTACTCATGATTGGTAGACTCATGTTTCCTTCACTTCATAAATCTGAAAAACTTCAGCATAGACAGAGTAATGGCAAGCATATCATACAGGTTTTATGCATCCTTATAGTGCAGCAAAATTATTGTTAACATGGATGATTCAAATGAGTAAACTTTATTCCATGCAATATAATCAACTCATAGGCTTGCCTTTGAACAATAAAGTATAATCATGTAAATTAAGAGTATGAGAGTTGTCATGAAAAGCATATACACCTGTGGCCACCGTGCAGTGCGCGGAAGCTCCCGACCAATAGAGACAGCCCCTTGCCACGCCATCAAGCCATAGAGGATCGCCAGGAGACCGGCCATCGTCCGCCTACCTCGCCCATGCCCTTAGCTCGCTGTGCCGTCGCCCACGTCGAGCTCTGCCCATGCCGCTCTGTACCCCTTCGCTCACCTATATAAGGAGGCCTCCCCAGCAAGCTCTCTTCACACCATTCTCCTTCCCACCTCTCACTCCCCACAGCCCATGGAGCCGCCGAGCACCAGGCGCGGAATTGCAGCCGAGCCGCCGCCTGGGAGGAGAAGGGCGCCATGATCCAAGACATCCCAGAAGGCGCTGCCAGGCTCAGGAACCGCCGTCGCCTACCAGCCCGCTTGCCTCATGGACCAGCTGGAGCCCAGACACCCCACTGCACCCTCACCGATCCAGGCTAGGGTTAGCTCCGTCGTGTCCTGTTGACGAGGACGATAGCTGTGAGCCGATCTACCCTCTAATCGCACGGCCACCTTTCATCCATACCCTTCGGTACCCCTGTTCCACCGACGGGTGGGGCCTCGCTAAGTCAGCTCAGCCTGCTGAGCGCAGTGGCCGCCCATTTCGTCACAAGATGTTTCAAATTCAAATTAGGAATTTTTCTTTTAGTTAGACTATAGTTTCTGTCCAGTGTTTCAAAATTCAATTCTATGAGTTTGACAAATCCAAATTACATGAAACTAATTTTCTCTGAAAGGTATTGAAATGATCTATCCAAGCCCGTTGGATTTAATTCATCTAGAGTTATAGATTTCTCCTAATAAAAATAAGAAGACAGAAGCTTTTGCAACTTGCAACATTTTTGTAAGATCAACCAAGTTAGCTTTTGAGTTGATTCCAACTCTCAAAAATCACATTTCATCATATCTATCCAAATATGTAATAATATTAAGGTTTACAGGCAGTGACTTTGGACTAGTACCAAAATAATGCTATATAGGTATTTCTAGTCACTTTAAATCATTAAATAATAAACTTAAACCAAAGTAACATTGATCCAACCTTGAAATCTCATTCCCACAGGTTAGAATATGTGGTGAGGACATGTGTCCACATGATCCCATATTTTGGTGGTGAATATTAAATTTTAGTTAATTTTTCAATGAGTAGAAATTACTTTTCCAAAATAAAAAGGTTGAAACTATTGAATTAAACTTGTGATGTTTTGGATGATAATAGATCATCAATTGTGTGGTTTAGAATACTACTTAGCCTAGTTAAGTATTTTTTGGTGATTGTGCACTCCCTATGTATTTCTAGACGATAGTACCGACCAAGCCTTCGAGGAGGAGGGGTTGTACCAAGAAGAAGAAGAAGAAGAAAACTTCAACCACTACACCAACCAAGGCAAGCTATTATTGGCAAGCTAACCCTTGCAAACATGCTTTAGTAAGCTATTGTTAGCAAGCTAGAATACAACTCGATGGTTTAGTAAAGATGCCTTAAGCATACTTTGATCACACCCCCTTTAACTATTAGTACCCCAAGTCTTATTGACAAGTTTTACCTCCCTTAGTTTACACAGAGTTCTTTAATTAATTTTGAAGGTAGCATAAAGAGTATAAAACTTGACCTACTTAGAAACCTTTAGATGTCATTCTATGGCATGAGATTGACCCCATCTTTCCACCTTAGTGAACACGCTTAACTTAGTACTGTAGAATAGCTCAAAACTTGAGTCACTTTAGATGGGAACACTTGGTGAAAATGAGTTATGAAAACCTTGGAATGATGAGTCATTCTATTGAGATGTTTTGACATGTGTTGAGAAACACAATTGGTTTATGATGATGAAAATGATGAGGCATGAGCCTTAACCCTTTTATAAAACTGATGGTTGGATTCGGATGCGATACCATTCCAAATTTACCGTACAACCACATTACCTGAATTGGGTAAGGCTTAGCTAGAAATTTATATGCATTAGTATTAGTTCCCTCACGGGAGAGGTTTGAGCTGAGGCTACCTCTCAATGATGTCCACCTATGCACGATTGCCCAAGATGGTGATGGTCATGGTTGGGAGGCCATGCTCATAGGAGAGGTGCTTGTACTAGGGTGTGTAAAGGGAAGGTTATGTTTGATTATCTGCATACTAAGTATGATGATTCAGGGTTATCCCTGACAGATGTATCGAATCTTGTGGTGAAAGTGTACCACCTCTCTGAGTGTCAAACTATTGAATAGGCGTCATGATTATGGGCGATTGGAATGGCCAACTGTTTCGTTGTCAGATGTTTTCTAAATAACTTGAAATGAATGATGACCTTTGACTTGACCACAACAGGGTTGTGTTAAGGATAATAGCTTCCCAACTTAAGTGATTCTAGAACTTTACTTTATCTTTTCTTGCTTCAGAACTCAGCTTAGGTTTCAAACTTAACTTGATAGTTATTCTTTAAATTCAGCACTTTAACTTAGAATTACAATCCTTGTTAGTAGTAGTTTGCGAGTACTTAAAGAGTACTCATGGCTTTTGTCACTGGCTATTATCATGGCGGACTATGAAGGAGATTATCAAGATGATGGTCAGCGGAATGGCTATGATAACTAGGACTATCGCCTTCGGCATTGCACGTGCCCACGAAGATGGACCCCACCGCTACGCTATCGTTTATTTCCGCTGCTTGTTGTATTAAAGACTGGATCATGAGATCCTTATTTGTGTAAAACCTTATGTATGGTTTGTAATGGATGATGTACTGTGATATCCAATCCGTTATGTCTACATAAAAATGGTAATCACAGGATTGCGAGGTATGGCATAACGGGCATCTAGAATTAAAAATCCGGGTGTTGACAAGTTGGTATCAGAGCCATCCTGACCATAGGAGACCCTAGTTAGAATGGACGTCCAAACCAAAAACTTAGCTTCAAAACCAAAGTGAGTATTTATGAAAAAACTACTTCCCCTCTTTCCCTTGTGAACTCATTCTTTCTCAAAAATACATGTTCCTCAAAATTCTTACATTACTACTTAAAATTTGACACACTTGATCACTTCACTAATTTCCTCATCCTTAATTCTTGTAGATGGAGACTCAGTTCAGCAAGTTCTACCAGTTGGGAAACGGAGGTCAGCTGATCTTCGAGAGGGATCTGGATTCACTGTCGGGGTTACTGGGACGCCCCCATCCGGAGTTTCTTGGAGCTCAACTTCCAGGACCCCCAGGAGGAGACCTACAATGGCTAGTCACCGCTGATCTTCGAGGAAGCATTGAAGCACCAACTTCCGGGAGAATCCAGTTCTCCGTGAGAGAGAACAACTGTCTAGATGGATTAGCCAGGGCAATGCATGAAGCTCTCGCACGTCTATGTGCCCTCAGCATCAACAAGATTCAAGGAACCCGTTTTGCCCACTATGCAAGAGTGACTTCATGGGAATGCCGATGGAGATGCCAAGTCACCCAGAGTTGAGGCGTCAAGTGGAGAACCTTGACTTCTTGCTTCATGACCGACAGCAGGAACTGGACAATGCCAGAGAGTTAGCCAACCAGAACTGTGCCATTGCCGACCAGAAGGCCCAGACTTTCGCACTGCTTGTCCAAGATCGCCAGTCTCTTCGTCGCCAGCATGCAAAGAAGGATCGCATCATCGCCCGTCTTTGCAAGAAGGTGGACGACCTCGAGAAGACTGTCAAGAAGCAGGAAGCTCAGCTTGCCGCCAAAGAAGAAGATGATGAGGGTGAAGACATCTAGGGAGATATGGATTCTTACCTCAGCAACGATGATGACTTTCTGGCAGAGGATGCTGTGGACTTCTACACTGATGATGAAGACTCCGACTTCATCGACGATGAGTAGATGCACTAGAGCACTGTCGTAGCCTGAGATGTATCATCTCATCTCGTAGTTTGCAGAATGGTTCTTCAAACCATCTATTTTTCCCTTTTTTTGCTTGTTGTGGTGTGTGTTGTATCGTGTGCTTGCTTGCATGAATGAATGAAAAAGAAGTTAGTTGAAAAACCTGAGTTTAACTCAAAGTTTTAGCTTTGAAAACCCAAAACCATGAACCTTAGAATTTCCCTCTTACCCCTATACCTATCTCAATCTTCAGATGACTCGTGGAAACCAAGGAGGGAGAAGCTCATCGCAGGACCCAATGATACAAATCTTGCAGAATCTCATCGCGGACCGTGAAGCAAGCAGGGCCGAGCGTCAAGCCAACTTAGCAACATTGCAGCAGATCGCCCAAATGGCTCTCAACAACCAAGGACATGGAAATCAGGATCACCATGGATCTAAACTCAAAAATTTTCAGAACACCAATCCCCCAATCTTCAACCAATCTGAAAACCCATTAGATGCTGATGACTGGTTACAGACCATGGAAAACAACCTCGAAGTTGCAGGAGTTGAGGAGAATGAGAAAGTTCTCTTTGCCACCCACTATCTGGCGGGAGATGCAAGAGCTTGGTGGAATAGCATCCGCAACATGAACCATGGCCAGGTGATGACCTGGGAAGCATTCAAGGTCAAGTTCAACCGCACCCACGTGTCGCAAGGTCTTGTCAACAGGATGAGAGATGAATTCCGTGAACTGAAGCAAGGAAGATTGACTGTAGTAGAGTACCGTGACAAATTCTTGTCACTTGCCAGATATGCACCGAATGAGATCAACACGGAGGCCAAGAAGAAAGAGAGATTCTTAAACGGACTGCATGATGAGATGCAGACTGTCCTCATCAACATCCGTTTCCAGGATCTTGAAGAGCTAGTCGACTCTGCCATTCAGATGGAAGGGAAGATTAACCAAGCAAACGACAACCGCAAGCGTCGTATGATGCAACAGTCTGGATCCAGTAGTCACCAGAAGTACCGTCCTAACCCCTCACTAGGATATGCATTAAGGAACAACCGACCCCCAAATTCTCGCCCAAGCTACCCCAACCATAGCGGAGGAAGTGTGAAGCCCGGAGGAAACAATCACAACTCCGGCAACGCCAACAACTTCAACCGTGCCCCTCCTAAGAGCAACAACAACAACACTGCCCCAGTGGCGGCAGCAATGTCAGATCTTACCAAGGACAAGTCCCGATCACTTGTTTGAGTGTGGAGTGAAGGGTCACTACTCCAATGAGTGTCCCAAGAAGACTGCGCCGCCAATGCCCTGTGAATGCCCCACCTCAGCAAAGCGTCGTGTTCAACCAGGAAGGAGATTTGCCCAGAAACCCAAGACAATAGCGGTCGTCTCTTCCACATGAACGAAGAAGCCCGGGAAGCACGGATGTCGTCTTTGGGTATGTTTTCGTCAACTCAGTTTAGCAAGGGTATTGTTTGATTCTAGAGCATCGCATTCATTTGTCACGAAGAATTTGTATGCACTAGTAAGATTAAGCCCAACCAACCTGAAGCATGTCATGATAGTTCAAATCCTGGTTCAACTACAAAAGCTAGAAAAATTTCCAAAGTTGTACCTATCAGAATACATGGGATAGAATTTTATGCCAACCTAATTGTACTTGGAACCAAAGGTTTGGAAGTAGTACTAGGTATGTACTGGATGTCAAGGCATAAAGGACTGATAGACTATGCTAAGAAAGCCATCACCATGACCAGTAGTTCGAGTAACAGAGAACATATCTGAAACCTTACCCCGACAATTCAAATGCCACAAAATTGTAGCCAAGCCTACCATTGACCAAGTCAGAGTAGACTGTGAATAACCTGCCGTATTCCCAGAAGAATTGCCAGGTATGCCCACGATAGGGATATAGAGTTCATTCTCGAACTAATCCGGAACGGACCTATAGCCCGAGACCCTATACCATGAACCCCTCGAGTTAGTAGAACTGAAGAAGCGTTGGATGCCATGTTAGCAACCGGCTTGATTCAACCAAGTGCATCGCCATGGAGATCACCGGTGTTATTCGACAAGAAAGATGGAGGCAACCGTGCGTATGCAGACTACTGAAAGTTGAATGATGTCACCATCAAGAACAAGTACCCCTTGCCAAAGATAGAGGATCTATTTGATCGGGTTTGGAGCTCAAGTATTCTCAAAGATTGATCTTAGGACTGGTTATCACCAACTTAAGATTCGTGCAACGGATATTCTGAAGACCGCCTTTACTACTCGCTATGGTTTATACGAGTATACGGTTATGTCTTTTGGATTAACCAATGCCCTCGCTATTTCATGAATCTCATGAATAAGATCTTTATGAATTTCCTAGATAAGTTTGTAGTGGTGTTTATCGACGACATCCTTATCTACTCCAAGTCAGAAGAAGAGCATGAGCAACATCTGAGAATCATCCTAGAAACCTTGAGAGAGCATCAGTTATATGCCAAGTTCAGCAAGTGTGAGTTTTGGCTGAAAGAAGTAGGATTCCTTGGACATATTGTGTCTGCCGGAAAAGTCTCTGTTGATCCCAGCAAGATCAAAGATGTCGAAGAATGGGAAGCACCAACCAATCAAACCCAAGTTCGTTCATTTCTTAGATTAGCGGGATATTACCGCAAGTTCGTAGAAGGATTCTCGAGCATAGCCCGACCAATGACCCAATTGTTGAAGAAGGACAAGAAGTTTGAATGGACAGACAAGTGTGAAGCCAGTTTCCAGGAGCTGAAGAAGAGATTGATATCAACCCCAATTTTGATCATGGCCGACATCAAGAAGCCGTTTGATGTGTATTGTGATGCATCCAAGATTGGTCTAGGATGTGTATTGATGCAAGAAGGCAAAGTCATCGCGTATCTGTCTCGACAACTGAAGCAGCATGAGCAGAACTATCCGACCCATGATCTTGAGCTAGCAGCTGTGGTTCTAGCATTGAAGACATGGCGTCATTATTTGATGGGTAATCGCTGTGAGATTTACTCCGATCATAAGAGCTTGAAGTATATCTTCACCCAGAAGGAGCTGAATATGAGGCAAAGAAGATGGATAGAGTTAATCAAGGATTATGACCTTGACATTCACTATCACCCCGGCAAAGCCAATGTGGTAGCGGATGCTCTTAGCAGATTGCCGTGTAGGCTGAACACCATGATCAAAGAGAAGCAACCAAGTTTGTATGAGGAGTTGGAGCAGTTCAGGACTGAGTTAGTTAGCAAAGGATTCCTAGCTAGCATTGAACTTCAACCCACTTTGATTAGCCAAATCAAGGAAGCCCAGAAGGGGAATGAAAGTATCGACGGGATCAAACGTCGTATTGGTACAGGCAAAGTACCTGGATTTACCGAACACGAAGAAGGTGTACTATGGTACAAGGGACGTATCTGTGTGCTAGCAGATTCGGAGCTGAAGGAAATTATCATGAAGGAAGCTCATGATACTCTTTATTCTATCCACCCCGGAGGAACAAAGATGTATCAAGATTTAAAAGAGCAATTTTGGTGGCACAAGATGAAGAGAGAGATCGGAAGCTACATCGCCAAATGTGACATCTATCAAAGAGTCAAAGCAGAACATCAGAGACCTGCATGACTATTGCAAGCATTGCAGATTCCGGAATGGAAATGGGATTCCGTCGGAATGGACTTTATCACCGGTTTACCTACTTCTAGTAGGGGAAATGACTCAATCTTTGTCATAGTTGATAGACTATCCAAGGTATCCCACTTCATACCAGTCAAGAAAACCTACCAGAGTGCAAAACTAGCAGAGCTGTACATTGCTAGGATTGTTAGTCTGCATGGAACCCCCAAGACCATCGTATCAGATCGAGGAACCCAGTTTACTTCAAGATTTTGGCAGAAGGTTCAGGAAGGTTTAGGAACCAAGTTAAACTTCAGCACCGCGTATCACCATAAACAGATGGATGAGAGGAGAGTCAACCAGATCTTGGAGGATATGCTTAGAGCTTGTGTGTTGGAATACGGGTCAAAATGGGAAGACTGCCTGCCCTTCGCAGAATTCTCATATAACAACAGTTATCAAGCTAGTTTGTAGATGGCACCATTTGAATTCCTATACGGAAGAAAGTGTCGTACCCCTTTGAATTGGTCGCAAGTAGGAGAGAGTCAGATCTTTGGACCCGACATTCTCCGAGAAGCAGAAGAGAAAGTTCACAAAGTTCGTGAGCACCTCAAGACCGCCCAATCCAGACAGAAGAGTTATGCTGACAAGAGAAGGAGAGACCTGACTTTCAATGTCGGAGATTTCGTATATCTCAAGGTTTCACCATTGAAGGGAACTCAACACTTTAGTCTGAAGGGAAAGTTAGCTCCCAGATATATCAGACCTTTCAAGATTCTGAACCGTCGAGGAGAAGTATCGTATCAGCTGGAATTGCCTGAAGAGATGTTAGCCATCCATAATGTGTTCCATATCTCGTTACTTCGCAAATGCTTGGAAGTGCCTGAGAAGACTGAAGTTTTCAAGAATATCGATCACAGGGCAGTGGAAATCAACAATGACCTGACCTATCGGGAAGTACCCATCCGCATCTTAGAAGAAGCCTACAGAACCACCAGGACCAGGAGTATCAAGTTTCTCAAGATCCACTGGAGCAACCATACCGAGGAGGAAGCTACTTGGGAGCGCGAGGACTACATTAGGACAGAGTTCCTAGATCTCTTTAGTTCCTAGTTTTCCTTGTAAATCTCGGGACGAGATTTTGTTTAAGGGGGGAAGGTTTGTAACATCCCAAAACTTTAATCCAAGCTTATCAAGATCGAATCATCCAAAAATGGGGTTAACAAAAACTTTTCCAAATTTAAAATGAAAGCATTCATATATGTGTGCATTTAAAATAGGAGTTGTTTGAATTGCCATGATTGATTGATCCAATGCTTGTAAAATGTTTCTTAGGTGATTTAAGCATCATCTACATCATTCCCAAACTTTTCCTAAAGAAAATCAAATAAAAAAGAATTAAAATGAAGGAATGGTCATTTTGACAAATTTAACTCTCATGCCTACTTTGGCTATTCCTAGTACTCAATTCTTAACAGAAACAATTCTTGATCTTTGCACCCCTTGCTAGTACACATAATGAGGTACCAAGGCCCACCTTTTGATCTACTAAAAACATTCTGGAAACTATTTTAAATGACAGTTTAAAATTGAATCTAATGCATATGCATAGATCACCCCTATTTCAAAAACCCTCTAATTGAGCACCATTTTCAAAACCCTTGCAACCAGAGACTAGCACTAGTGGAGATCACCCAAAAATTTTGAACTCAAAATTCAAAACTTTTTCTCTTGCGGCCATTTCATCAAACAGGTGGCAGACACAGATCAGACCATTGTCAAAACACTATAGTGTGCAGTGTTTCTTGTCACCATTTGGGCCTAACTCGGTCCCCTTGTCCCCCCAGCTCAAACCCCGTCCCTAGCTCTCTCTCCCTCTCCCCTAGCTACTCCAGTGCCAAGCCGCCCGACGCCATGCGCCAGGTCGACCATGGACAGCTCGCATAAAGCCGCCCCGCGCTCTCCTTCACCCGCTGGCAGACAGGCGCCATCACACCGCACCGCCTCGACCAGCCCCCGACCAAAATCGAGCGGAGAACAAGCCCCAGTTGCTCGCGCCCACACCTCTGTCCTCCATGCCGATCACCCCGGAGCGCCGCGTCCGCCAGAGTAGCACCGGCCTAGCCAAGCCCTAGCCTTCCGTGGTGGCACTCGCAGCAGGCCCAGCACCTCGCAAGACACGCCCGTATGTCGCCGCTCGACCCATAGCCGCTGCATTTCTTGTCGAGCACCTGCGGCCACCGTGCAGTGCGCGGAAGCTCCCGACCAATAGAGACAGCCCCTTGCCATGCCATCAAGCCATAGAGGATCGCCAGGAGACCGGCCATCGTCCGCCTACCTCGCCCATGCCCTTAGCTCGCTGTGCCGTCGCCCACGTCGAGCTCTGCCCATGTCGCTCTGTACCCTTTCGCTCGCCTATATAAGGAGGCCTCCCCAGCAAGCTCTCTTCACACCATTCTCCTTCCCACCTCTCACTCTCACTCCCCACAGCCAGCCGGAGCCGCCTCGGGAGGAGAAGGGCGCCGTTGATCCAAGACATCCCAGGAAGCGCCGCTTGTACCAGGAGAACCGCCGTCGTCTACCAGCCCAGTTGCCCGCCTCGCCGACCCCGCTGGAGCCCCGGTACACCCCCACTGCACCCTCACCGACCGCGCTAGGGTTAGCTCCCGTCGTGTCCTGTTCCGACGAGGACGATAGCTGTGAGCCGTCGATCTACCCTCTAATCGCACGGCCACCTTTCATCCATACCCCTTCGGTACCCCCTGTTCCACTGACAGGTGGGGCCCTCGCTTAAGTCAGCCCACGACGCTGCACGGAGCGCAGTGGGTCGGCCCATTTCGTTCCCGCGCATGTTTCAAATTCAAATTAGGAATTTTTCTTTTAGTTAGACTATAGTTTCTGTCTAGTGTTTCAAAATTCAATTCTATGAGTTTGACAAATCCAAATTACATGAAACTAATTTTGTCTGAAAGGTATTGAAATGCTCTATCCAAGCCTGTTGGATTTAATTCATCTAGAGTTATAGATTTCTCCTAATAAAAATAAGAAGACAGAAGCTTTTGCAACTTGAAACATTTTTGTAAAATCAACCAAGTTAGCTTTTGAGTTGATTCCAACTCTCAAAAATCACATTTCATCATATCTATCCAAATATGTAATAATATTAAGGTTTACAGGCAGTGACTTTGGACTAGTACCAAAATAATGCTATATAGGTATTTATAGTCACTTTAAATCATTAAATAATAAACTTAAACCAAAGTAACATTGATCCAACCTTGAAATCTCATTCCCACAGGTTAGAATATGTGGTGAGGACATGTGTCCACATGATCCCATATTTTGGTGGTGAATATTAAATTTTAGTTAATTTTTCAATGAGTAGAAATTACTTTTCCAAAATAAAAAGGTTGAAACTATTGAATTAAACTTGTGATGTTTTGGATGATAATAGATCATCAATTGTGTGGTTTAGAATACTACTTAGCCTAGTTAAGTATTTTTTGGTGATTGTGCACTCCCTATGTATTTCTAGACGATAGTACCGACCAAGCCTTCGAGGAGGAGGGGTTCTACCAAGAAGAAGAAGAAGAAGAAGAAAACTTCAACCACTACACCAACCAAGGCAAGCTATTATTGGCAAGCTAACCCTTGCAAACATGCTTTAGTAAGCTATTGTTAGCAAGCTAGAATACAACTCGATGGTTTAGTAAAGATTCCTTAAGCATACTTTGATCACACCCCCTTTAACTATTAGTACCCCAAGTCTTATTGACAAGTTTTACCTCCCTTAGTTTACACAGAGTTCTTTAATTAATTTTGAAGGTAGCATAAAGAGTATAAAAATTGACCTACTTAGAAACCTTTAGATGTCATTCTATGGCATGAGATTGACCCCATCTTTCCACCTTAGTGAACACTCTTAACTTAGTACTGTAGAATAGCTCAAAACTTGAGTCACTTTAGATGGGAACACTTGGTGAAAATGAGTTATGAAAACCTTGGAATGATGAGTCATTCTATTGAGATGTTTTGACATGTGTTGAGAAACACAATTGGTTTATGATGATGAAAATGATGAGGCATGAGCCTTAACCCTTTTATAAAACTGATGGTTGGATTCAGATGCGATACCATTCCAAATTTACCGTACAACCACATTACCTGAATTGGGTAAGGCTTAGCTAGAAATTTATATGCATTAGTATTAGTTCCCTCACGGGAGAGGTTTGAGCTGAGGCTACCTCTCAATGATGTCCACCTATGCAGTGCCCAAGATGACTGATGGTCATGGTTGGGAGGCCATGCTCATAGGAGAGGTGCTTGTACTAGGGTGTGTAAAGGGAAGGTTATGTTTGATTATCTGCATACTAAGTATGATGATTCAGGGTTATCCCTGACAGATGTATCGAATCTTGTGGTGAAAGTGTACCACCTCTACAGAGTGTCAAACTATTGAATAATGGCGTCCATGATTATGGACAGTTGGAATGGCCATACTGTTTCGTTGTCAGATGTTTTCTAAATAACTTGAAATGAATGATGACCTTTGACTTGACCACAACAGGGTTGTGTTAAGGATAATAGCTTCCCAACTTAAGTGATTCTAGAACTTTACTTTATCTTTTCTTGCTTCAGAACTCAGCTTAGGTTTCAAACTTAACTTGATAGTTATTCTTTAAATTCAGCACTTTAACTTAGAATTACAATCCTTGTTAGTAGTAGTTTGCGAGTACTTAAAGAGTACTCATGGCTTTTGTCCTTGGCTATTATCATGGCCAGACTATGAAGGAGATTATCAAGATGATGGTCAGTAGGACAACTATGATAACTAGGACTATCTGCCTTCGTCAACATTGCCTGTGCCCCTGAAGATGGACCCCACTGCTACGCTATTGTTTATTTCCGCTGCTTGTTGTATTAAAGACTGGATCATGAGATCCTTATTTGTGTAAAACCTGATGTATGGTTTGTAATGGATGATGTACTGTGATATCCAATCTGTTATGTCTCGCAAAAATGGTAATCCTGGGATTGCGAGGTATGGCATAACGGGCATCTGGAATTAAAAATCTGGGTGTTGACAGTTAAACTCTGTGTGTGCATAAAAAAATTCTATTTCTTCAAGAATTACTTCTTTTCTTGTAACTTAGTGATATACCTTGTTTATGATAGAAAATTGACAGTAAATATTGTCGACCAATAACAGCATGTATGTAGCAGAATTTTAGTACTAACGAACTTCTTCTCCTCACATGGAGTTTTCTAGCACTCTTTATTAAACATAAACTTAAACTAAAAACCAAAAAGTTAACTCAAACCTTTATTTAACATGGGTTGCCTCCCATGGAGTGCTCTTTTACGATCAATAGCTTGACCTTGACGATACTCACTTGGGCCAGATGAGTGGAACACCCACTCCAAAGTAATTGGTCTTCAAAGTGATGGCCTCCTTTTCGTCATGTTAGGCTTTCTTTTTCCTGGGAAAATGGATAACAAAAGGATCCCGCGAAGACAATTGCAGCTTCACGTTCCCTTCATGGAGGTTAAGTAAAGCCTTTATAGTTCTCAAGAAAGGACAACCTAGTATTATAGGAGCAATAGTATGTCCAGGCATGTCAACAATAACGAAGTCAATTAGAGCAGGACGGCCTTTAATGTAAACTAAAGTGTTCTCCTTAATTCCCACATCTTGTTTGTAGGTAGAATCTGCTAGATGCAATTTTAATTCAGTGATTTCAAAGGAGCCAAGATTTAACTTGTTAAAAAGACTCTTTGGAATTGTTGAGACGCTTGCACCTAGATCACAAAGTGCCGCTATCTCATTGGTTCCAATTTTTATCTTAATAGTAGGCTCAAATATGTCATTTAGTTTAACAAGTAACTTTTTAACGATTTTCTTGTATTCCTCTTCAAGCTCGCATACCTTAATTGCTACTTGATCAACAAAGTGTTGATACATGGCTTCATCATTACCTTCACTTACCGGAATTTTGACATTGATCCTCTTTACGAGGTCTTCAATGGTGTAGCTTGGTGAAGGGGCATTACTATAATCAATTTCTTTAGGCTCCTCCCTTTGGATCCTCATCATTTTGAGTTCTTCAACAGCATTGGGCCCAGCTTTACCTGCAAATTTAGCTAGAATGAGAGTTTGACTCTCGGTTATCTTACCTAGCTGTGCCTCAACGATCCTCGTTCTTTCTTGGAGGGCCTGCAAATCATTTCTCAAACTAACAGCTTGGTTAGATAATTTACCAAGCATGGCATCATGGTTCTCTGTTATTTTAACAAGAATATTGTTTTGTTCATTTTGTAAGTCTATAAAAGACTTAAGTGTTTCTTGGAGACTACCATTACTAGTTCCCATATTATTATTAGAATTACCTGCAGGACTAGAATAATGTTTCTAAAAGTTAGGATTATAACTCTTCTTCCAAACAGGGTTATAATCATTACGAGCTATAAAATCTATTTCTTCAATATTTGTTTCAGGGGTGGCTCTTACCCGGGTTTCCTTACATTTTACGGCTAGTATGAGCTCATCCAACTTAGCATTGAGTTCTTCATTTTCTTGTGGTGAGATGGAGTTCACCTTCTTCGTGTTTGATCTATCCACATGCCATTGGGCATGGTTGTCTTGCATATTGTCTAATAGCTGCTTTGCTTTGGTAATATGTTTACCCATAAACGTTCCTCCAACTGCAGTATCAAGCATAGACTTAGACATAGGATTAATAGCATTATAAAATAAATGGAGGATTAACCAATCTTCCATCCCATGACTAGGACAGTTTCTTAAGCATTCCTTCATTCTCTCCCATGCAAGCTCTAGTGGCTCACGCTCTTCCTATCTAAAGCCAATAATATTAGATCTGAGTTGCATAGTCTTTATAGGTGGGAAAAATTTAGTCATAAATAAAGAAGTACATCCCACCCATGATGTAATCGTATTTCTAGCCAAAAATAGCAACCATTCTTTTGCTCTCCCTCTTAGAGAGAAATGAAATAGACGTAATTTGACCGCATTAGGGAACATCTTTTATACGCATCATATCACATATTTCAGTGAAAGTATTCAAGTGCATACCTATGTCTTCAACAGCAGAGCCTCCAAATTGATTTTGTTGAACCAAGCTTAAATAATGGGGATTTATTTCATAGTCATCAGCATCAATTGCTGGCTGAGTAATAGGAGTATGCAAATAATCATTTTTAGGAGTAGCAAACTCCCCAAGCTTCTTTTCATCCATATTTACTATGTTTTTGGGTTTTCTTAACAAAGAATTATAATAGTAAAAGCAACAATTTAAAGGCTAACTAATTTTTTTGGTTTATCAAATAAAGATTGCAAGCAAACTAACAAAATTAAAAACAAGAATTAAAACTAGCAAGGTTCCTAATAACCTCACCAGGGTAGCTATTGCTTCCCCGGCAACGGCGCCAGAAAAAGGGTTGATACCTTCGATCCGAATTATGGATGTAGTGTAGCTTCTTTTTCCCTAGTAGACCTAGGTTATCGAATCCTCAGGAAGCGAATGCATAGTGAAGTTACTTTAACGAACCTTCGGGAGTTTAGTATTCCTTTTGTGTTTTTACCGGACCAATAGCTTGCATCTTTTTGTTGTTGTCGATGATGGAGAGAGAGGGCCTAGGGCGTTCGGTTTCACCTATAGCTGTGCAAAACATCTGATGGCAATAAAAGATAGAAATAAAGTATGCATGTACTTGTTAGAGCAAGATAAATTATATGTGGGTAGTGCATCCATAATTGCTATTGCCTCCACAACCGCTTATATCAATAACCTACTAGTCTCATCCATAGAAGAAACAGAACTAATAATATGCATAGTGATGTCACTGTTAATCCCAAGTAAATCCCTCACATACAACCATACTACCCCTTCTGCCACTGGGGTTCCCAACCTGTAGATCAGTCATTACTCATACTCCCTATACCTGGATCAACCCTTGGGGTCTTGGGTACCTGACAAGTCCTTGGATTGAGGCAAGAGAGGATACAATAATCATCATGTCATACAAACTAAATACACGATCCCATCTATGATAAATAACATGCACAATTGCTACATGGCTAGGATGAAGCCCTTAGCCCAAGGAGAATTACTCACACATAGAGATAAGATCAACAATCACAAACATTGTAATGAAAATCATAAGATTGATAGCAACAGTTTTACAATGTTGCCAATCAAAGAAGAGATCTACTATTACAAGTGGTGGAATATGGCTATGGAGATGGAGAAGGGTTTTGAGATCTAGAGGCGGCTGGTGATCTGTGGCAGAGACTTTTTGGCGAGGTATGGCTTGTTTTCTCGTCGCCCGAGGCTTCTTTATATAGGGGCCCCTTCGTGAAAGTTGTTTTGTTTGACCTAACGGTGGTAGCGCCAACTATACGACCAGAGCTGTATGGCCGGAATTTTTGCTCCGATCGTATAGTTGGTCGTTAAAGCGTCCGCCTCTGCTTTACGGCTCCTGGTTTCTTCTGGTTGTTGGAAATCTCATATATTTGACTTTAATGTAGTGATTCCCATCTTCAAACGACATTATCTACGCAGGAAAAATATTAAAGAAAGGATTGCATACCCCTCTGAATATTAGGTATTGGTGGCAGGGTTTAGAGAGATATTTCATCAAAATTATGAATAATATCCAGTTTAAATGTGGACGTAGATGGCTATATTTCAGAGCCATCAGTGTATCCTCATCTCCTTTCCTTTCTAGTTCTTCAAATTCATCTTTAAGAAGATATTCTATTTCAGGTGTGGTATCAAGGATAATATCTAGTTCTCCCTTTGCAACATCATTCGGGATTGAGTCATTGCTTGTCAGGCTCCTTTCTAATTCAGTTTGTGGAGTGCCAAAATAAATTGTTGTCAATTCTTCAATAGTTCTTTCTTTCTTGATTTCAATCTTCCTTTCATAAGATAATTTTATGAATTGGCTGCAATTTACCTTGAAGTCTTCTTCTCCAAACTGCAAAGACATAATTTGCTTATTTTCATTAATATTAATGTTCATAGAGCTACAAAAGTGACTCCCAAATATTGCAAGACAAGAAAAATCTAATTGCATATCAATAATATGGAAGTCAATGGGGTAAATAAAAGTTTCTACAGAAATATAAGCATTCCGAAGAATTCCATGAGTCTTATGCAAAGTTCTATCTGAAAACATAATGGTTGTATCAAATGGTTCAAGATCTCGTTCATTAAGATAGCAAAGTAATCCCTCATAGACAGAGTAAGGCATAATATTTATAGAATAACTTAGATCACAAGGCCCTACATAAGTAGATTCGCCTAAACAAAAGGGGATTTTCTATTGATCCTTGTACTTACCATCAAACTTACCTCCTATTACGTCGGACGATGGTCTGCTTACCATCATTAACTTATTCTCAACGATTTTGGGCTCTAGTAGTTCTTTTACTATGCTGATATTTGGCTTGATGGTCCCTAGATCTCTGGTTGATTTCCGTATCCTTCTCATCCCTTCATCCTCGTTAGGTTTCCTTTTTGTTAGGATGGTTTCATCTTCAACCAGTAATATTTTCTCCATTCGTGATAAACTATCCTTGGGAGGTTTGTCATTACAAGGCTACGAGTAGCGTTCCAACTCCTTCGGAATTTGCAAATTCTCAGTATATGTTTTAACAATTTGAACAATCATACAAGGGTCAAGATTGAAGCTCCCGAGAAGCTTCTCTACTCTTCCGGATGCTAGAAACTTTCTTAGACAATCATATTCTATAGGATTTTCTTCATTTAGTTCAATTCCACAATAATCTCTTTCCATCCTATGAACCTTATCTAGCAAATTCCAAGCTCTTTTAATACTGAATCTAGTAAATGACCCATTGGTAAGATAGTCTAGTTCATTTCTGTTATCGGTACTTAAACCTGCGTAAAAAGTGTGTACTACCAACCAAGGTGGGAAATTATGGTGGGGGAAACGGTCAAGAAGCCCCCTAAATCTTGTATACCCTTCATAAAGGCTTTCTTTTTAGCCTCCTTTAAAATTGGTGATCATACATCTAGCTCCAAGGGTTTTTGTCTTAGGGAAGAAATCAATTAAGAATGAAGAGGACAACCTCTCCCAAGAATTAGTAATTTTCGAAGAACTTTGAATGTACTAAGAACAGGAATAATCAATAAGAGTTTGAATAAAGAGAGTAGATTTAACCTCATCCTCTATAAATATATTAATACGAAAAGTCCCACACATGTCTTTGAAAAACCCAACATGTTCATATGGATCCTCCGTACTATCCCCTGCAAACTTCTTAGCATGTAAAAGTTCTAGCAGCATGGGGTTAATATCATACCCATCAGGGTTATTGGATTTTAAATAAGCGTCCATGGGTGGACCAAAATTCTTTATATCTTCAAGCTAGATTATTCTTGAAACTAGTATAAAACTTTAGTAAAACAATTAATAGAATTAGCAACTAAGAACAAAGTAAAAAAACGCTTCGCTCCCCAGCAACGGCACTAGAAAATAGCTTGATGACCGCAAGTGCACATATCAATTGTAGCTAGTTCCGAAATAAGAGTATCGAACCCACAGAGAGTTATTTTGTTTAGGTCTTGATGCCCCTCATCACTATCTATCAAAGGATACTTGTAAGCTGTCTTTGATCTCAAGTAAAGTGTGTTCGAAAGGTTTTGTGTTTGGGTGCAAGAAAGTAATAAAACAAGTAAAGTAAAACAAGTAAAGAAAGTGTTGGAGAATGGTATTGGAACTCAATAAGGCTAAAATGTTCTCGAGGATTTGGGATACATCGTTAACATGGAGTAATTAATCGTAGTTAGGATAACCTATTTCTTTCATCATGATATGTGTGGAGAAAGCTCAATAAATGGATGTTCACTACAAGACTCGTGGGCAATCGCTTTCTTGAGTTAGGTAATGAGGTCACCTCTAAATAACCACTACAATGCCTAAGAGCAATCACTTGTACAGACCATCACAATTAAGGGGTTCCCCCATGGATATCATAATAAGCTTAGTGAGTCTCTCTCAAGTCCCTCTTTGACCGTGCAGGTTATAAGCCAATGTTTACTGTCACCACTTGGCACTAGACATACTCCCATACACGTCCCAAGGGTATCACCCTCTCTTTAGACTCAGAGGGCAAATGATATGTGGTCGACTACATATACTTTCTAAAGAGAGAGATCAAACACAACATCATAGATCAATGGATCATGGACCAAAATAATAGATCATGTTTATTTCATTTCATAGTAATGCTAGGGTTTCTCCATCTCCCCAAGAACAAAGGGAACTACTCACACATGGAAGCAATCAACAACAGCATCATATTCAAATGGATGGACACAAGTATGAAGATAAATCTAGTGCAAACCACAATTGTATTTGGAATTACAACAAGATCTAAAGTATGGAAGAGAGGAATGGTAATGTTGATGGAGATGCAGCAGTTGACAATCAAGGGGATGATGTGATGTCCTCCTATGATCCATAGAGCAGCAAGGTTTTGCTGTAGGGTTTCCGTAGCAATAACAAAAAAAATATTACGCGGGAATATCCTGAATGCCCTAGGATCTATCTAGAAGTAATGCAGTAACAGAGGAAGACGACGGTAACGTACCCTTGAAGACCGAGAAAGTGTTATGCTCATGCAGGAGCATGGATGATGAGTCGTACCCATCCGACCTCAAGGTCGCAAAGATCCTCGCACGTCGCCCCTTGTCATGGTCTTTGTATGATGGTCTATAAGCTTCAATATCCCCATCGAGTTATCACATGTATACGGTGCAATGCGATGACTCTAGAACTCCTTGATCCCTGTTGGGGTTGCGGAAGTAGATCCCCTGGCAGAATCCCTGCAGCACAACGGCGTGCCGCAGATGCGTTGACTTTATGCACACAGTCCTAACTTGGGACCGTGCCACGACAAAGGTAACTAGAGAGAGGGGGAAGCATTTCATCCAAAGGGAATACCTCAAAACCTTGTGTCTCTTATTACACCCATAGGCACCCCTTTATATAGGCAGAGAGGGGCGTGCCCTCCCCATTAGGTGCCCCATGTGGGACTAAAGATAAAGGAAAAATGCAAGGATTTTCATCCCAACCAGATGGGCTGTTTTTGCTCAGCCCATTAATCAACTCAGCAAGAAGCAGCAAGAGGTGCCCCTGGGTTGGGCCACTGCTGCCCCCTGATGGCCCACTGTGTGTGCGGCAGTTAGCCGCGTTGGCAGTAGCCCCGAGTGGGCCAGTGTGCCCCTAGGCGGCCCAGCAACTAGGCCAGGCGGCAGGAGAGAGGCGTCCCCGACATGGGCTGGCCGAACACTCGCGGCCCGCCCGTGATCCGCGCTGTTGCCTAGATGCTTTGCACGGCAAGGCTAGTACCCGCCCATGCACGTTTTGGCTGGTTCAGCCCAGCAGAAACTATTTTTTCATGCTATCCTTTTCCATTTTTGCTGTAATTTCTTTTTACTAAAATCCCTCCGGGGATTTGTCTTAATAAGAAAGTTGACTTTATAAATCTTAATTTAAATATTATTTAGAATACATTAATTCACAATTAACATATAATAAATATTTATTGTAAATTGCCATTTATGCGAAACACCTTTTTAGCCTTTTCCTTTCCTTCCTTCTCCGAACAACTTCGGATCTCGCCAGAACGATTCTGATTTCTCTCTCTTTCGTGATTCCATCTAGCAGGACGATCTCCAAGTGTCGTATTGTCCTTAAGCGTGTTTCCCTCGGTTCGGGAATGGTATATACATAATCTATATCAATGATCAATAGAGGGATCAGAGTGCCCATGTTGACCCCTATGCACTCCACGATTCTCCATCGTGTTCGAACCTAGAACAATATATCCAATTCCCTTATTCACGATACAAGACTTGTCCGAGATTTAATCATCGATATCCTCATACCTTGTTTGGTCTCATTTCCAACAAGTATTGTTTTACTCGTTCCCCTGAAATACCATCTCCATGACCTAGTGTGTTGTGCAACATAGATGTAATTCATCGAGTGGGCCTAGTTGTATCTTCCCATCACGTAGGAGAACAATTCCCGATCTTGAAGCATATTGCCTCTACATGCTCCTTCGGATACCCAACGTGTACCTTTATGGCCACCCTTTTATGAGATGATGGTTAATACAGTCAAAGCACCCTCCGTTAACATTGATTGATATGATCTCACTGTCAAAGGATTAGGACAATCTGTTTCTTGACAATTGCAACATGAACTAAGTGACATGATCGTGTTGCAACAATAATTGGTGGGAAGTGTCCATCAAATCATTCCAGAAGATAATACTTCATTGTGAGTGACTTTTGTTTAGCCCAAGATCAGGAAACCTTGATCATCATCTACCCAATGAACTAGTTGAATAGAGGCTAATAGGGACCTGGGTTTGTTTGTATACCACACCTATATCAATGTTTCCACTTAATACAGTTATAGCATGATATAAAACTATTATGAACTAATAAGATATGACAATAAAATCCTTTTATTATGTGCCTCTAGGGCATATCCCCTTCATTTGCCTCTCTCTTAGTTCCTCCTCCAGATCCCTCTCTAGCATGGTATTTCAAGGCTGGTGGTTTCTTGAATGTCAGATCTCAGATCCGTCTTTGCGAGGTGAGAGTATTTGACGAGGCGGACACTCTGACACATGGTACGGATGGGAGGTATGGGCAAGCTCTGCCTGTACCAGTGCTCGTTAAACCGCCTGTAGCCTTCATCCATGTTTGCTATTCTCCCATGTGCGAGGAAAAATCAAATAAATGACATTTATCACTTAGAAATATCATATTACTGCATAATATGATAGTCCCAATTGATATGTTTACAAAGGACTTACTAAAACAGGATCCAATTGAAACAAAGACAAAAGGTACACGCAAGCGTAGTAAAATACTAAAACCCCTACTCTACTTATGCAAAAAAAAGAAGTAAATATGCTTAAATTTTGGACTCATCGGGTACTGCAATCGAGCTTCTAGGATTGTGAAACCCAAAAACCCTCTAGCAATGACATGAATGAACACAATATTGGTACTAGTATCCTATTTGAACCGAAACCCTAGCAGATCTACCATGCATGTCATTTACCAGCATAGTAGAGAACATATAGCATCAGAACTACGGTAAAGAGGACCCGGTGAGGGTGTTTGTAGTATTTCAATCACCATGTTTGTGGATTGATACGGGTGCTAATGCTCATGTGTATGCTGACCTCTCTATGTTCACTTCTTAGCAGGTCGCATGGGATTCTTCCATCCTAATGGGGAATGTGTCACATGGTTCTATTCATGGTGTTGGCATGGTGGATCTGAAGATGACTTCTAGAAAGATCATGCAACCGAGGAACATGCATCATGTCCCTACGATGAACAAGAATCTCGTTAGTGGCTCCCTTCTATGCAGAGATGGGTTTAAGGTTGTCTTAGAATCTAATAAAGTTGTTGTTTCGAAGCATGGATACTTTATTTGTAAAGTATATGGGTTTGGAGGCTTGTTCCATTTTTCTCTTTAAGATTTTGTAATAAATTCGTGAATCATATTTGTGGTAGAGTTAATGATGATACTAGTGCATGGCACTCTCGTTTATGTCACACTAATTTTGGTTTGATGTCTTGAATGTCTAGTATGAGTTTAACTCCAAATTTCACTATTGCGAAAGGTTCTAAGTGCCATAGTTGTGTGCAATCAAAGCAACCTCGAAATCCTCACAAGGCAGCTGAGGAGAGAAACTTGACACCTCTAGAACCCATACATTCTTATCTATGCGAGATGAATGGTGTGTTGACAAAAGGTGGAAAGAGGTATTTCATGACATTTATTTATGATTGAAAGGATATTGATTTCTGTAAGTATTTTGGTGTTGATGACAACTTCACTTGTGGTTTAACCGTTTGCCTAAGTTGCATGTTTTACTTATGAACGGTTTGGTATGTGGACTCATCTCTTGAAGACTCGTGAAGATGGTGCCTCTTATTTAGTCTTTCTCTCTATTTTGTGTTTTAGGAGGCCGTACTATCAAAAGGGGGTCCACCTAGGAAGGTTGTGGGAAATCATGTTCTTCATGCACAGACTATACTTGTACCCCCACAACCATCCTATTGTTTAGTGAGAGAGTTCCTGTGAGGTTTTTGAGCTGTTTCTACCCTGGCCGAAAGTACCGACGAAGCGCCGGTAGTTCTGCCCATAGCTTGCTGCAAGGCTGGTCTTGGCGGTAGTATCGACGCATGTTCCGGTCGCAGTTCTAGTGGCGTTCAGTAATTCTCTGTCCAGAGGGCTCTATTTGCCGGAATTAACTCCAGAAGTAGGTTCGCTAGTACCGGTGGGAAGTACTAGTCAATCCTGACCGAAACTTCCCATTGGCACTACCTGGCCACCTGCTTCGGAACCCGTGTGCGATACTACCTCTCAGACACCGGTAGTTCCGTCTAGGGACCTCATGGCCCAGTATTTCTGGCTTTCGTTTCGATCCAAGTTCTGGGGACACCCTGGTCCAGTTTAGAGATACTTTTATTTTGGAGTGTCCATTTGCTGGAACTTGGGCCAGAACTTCCGCCGGTAGTACCGGTCAGTAGTTTCGCTTGCACTAAGCCGGAACTTCCGACCGTACTAGGAGCCGCTCTAGTCAGCTTCAGAGCCGTTCGAGCAGGCTCACCGTAATTACCGGTCGCCCACCGGTAGTACCGGTGGTGTCACAGGGGCAACAACCACTCAGTTTGAAGGGGGGCTATTTAAGGTAGCCTTCTTTCTCCTTCCCACCGAACTCTTAAATATTCTCTCTCCTCCATTAATACAAGATCTTCATCTTCCTAGATCTCTCTCCCTAGCCACTCAAACCTCTTTTGAGGAGTGGGAGAGGTGACCTACTTCTACACTTCCACCAAAGGAATCAGGATTTCCCCCACCCATCCTTTTTGGATCTTGTTACTCTTGGGTTCTTGGCACCCTAGACAGTGTAGGGCATCCTTAGAGCTAGGGAAATTGTTGTGAAGCTTCGTGGTGTCGTTGAGGGCCTCCAATTGAGTTGTGGAGCCTCCCCTCAACCTTGTTGTAAAGGTTTTGGTTGGCACCTTCAAGGTCACCGGTTAGTGGATTGTGAGGCCACCTTTGTGGTGGAGCTCACTGGAGAAGAAGGTGAGGCCTTTGTGGTGCTCGGGTGACCTTGTATGGCCTCGACACCTCTCCAACATAGACGTAGCTTCCTTGGAAGTGAACTACAGGGATTACATCTCCGTGTCCCCTTGCCGATTTACTCGTTCCTATACTTTACCGCTTTGTTTAATTGTTGTATCATTTGGAATATAAGTTGTTCATCTAGTTGCATCTCTAGAAAACTTAATTTTGTGCAAAGCTAAAAAATTTAAGAAAAATATAAAAATTGGTAGTCTACTATTCACCCCCTCTAGTTGACCAAAGTTGGACCTTTCAATTGGTATCAGATCCAAGGCTCTTACTTCGGGCTTTACCGCCTAAGAGACGATGGCCGACAAAGAGGGTAGTGGTAGTGACAACTCCAAGATTTAGGCATCCATGGAAGACCTCAAGCAATTGGAGACTTCCATGATGTCTAAATTCGAGGAAATGATGACTCTCTTGCAGTCATTTAAGCCCAACCCCATGATATCCACTCCTCATGTTGCATCCCAAACCACCGAGCTGTAACACCCCGTCCACTCCTGGGCCCAGGGGGTGTCACTCCTGGCAGCTTAATAGGATATCTAGACTGTCCCCACAGACCAACACTAGTCTTTTCTGCGCACTTTGTCCTCACTCATGCACGATTTACCCACTTCCCGGTCGGTCACCCATCCTAGAATTGCTCTAGGCCAAGCACGCTTAACCTTAGAGTTCTTTTCGAATGAGCTTCCGGAAAAGAGGTTGCAACTTATTGATATGGTTATCCTATCAATCCTATTAATCCATGTGCCTGGATCTCACATACACCCACCCTTTAGAAGATCGATTCCCTCATCGATCAAGCACACCCTAGGAACGTTCCCTCTTGGCACGCGTCTGTGCGTCCAGTGCCGACACATGTGACATGCCGTGTCCACTCCGGGCCACACGCGTCATGCTCCACATGTCCCGCCACTGACCTGCACACACCCGTGTAATCACAAGGGTCGGCTCTGATACCACTTGTAACACCCCGTCCACTCCTGGGCCCGGGGGGTGTCACTCCTGGCAGCTTAATAGGATATCTAGACTGTCCCCATAGACCAACACTAGTCTTTTCTGCGCACTTTGTCCCCACTCATGCGCACCCGGTTACCCACTTCCCGGTCGGTCACCCATCCTAGAATTGCTCTAGGCCAAGCACGCTTAAACTTAGAGTTCTTTTTGAATGAGCTTCCGGAAAAGAAGTTGCAACTTGTTGATATGGGTATCCTATCAATCCTATTAAGCCATGTGCCTGGATCTCACACGAGCTTCCTCCTGAAATCGTTCCCTTCGTCGCCCCCATGGTGAATCCCGCGGCGGTCTCCACTCACTTGGGCTTAGGCTTTGTCGCTCAAACTTCCAAGCGCCCAAGTGAGAATATTGAGGGGATAGGTGACTCATCCTCCAAAGAGGGAGACGAGGGACATGATTACTCGGTGATTCCTCCACCTCTTAAGTACACTCCGGACCCACCTATTCCTATGCCGCATATCAAATCTCAAGGAGCACCTCCCATGATATATACTTCAAATTTCGCCAATTGGCAATATCTAATGCAATCTCACATTTCCAGCTCTTATATTGAATTGATGAGGATTGTGGAGGAAGGATTCTCGCCATATGATGCAAAGAAGTTGACCCGTGCTGAGGTTTTGGACAAGCAGTTCAATGCCACTACATTGGGCATGATTCAGAAGGCATTGACTCCCAAGGACTTCGCTCACATTCGTCAATTCTCCACCACGAAAGAAGCTTGGGATCATCTCACCAAGTTATTGGTCAGGAATGCTAGCATTAAAATCTCCAAGTTTGATGAAGTCAACAATGAGTCCGATGGATTTGCTATGCAAGATGATGAGACTCCTGAAGACATGTATTGTTGTCTCAAGGTTCTTTGCTGCACTATGAGGACCTTGGAGCTACCTATGTTGATGACAAGTTCATGAAGAGAAAGTTTGTTCAAGTTCTTCTTCCTTTTGAGGAGCAAAAGCTCAACTCCATCAAGGGGAAAAGCAACTATCACATCATGACATCACAAGAAGTGTTGAGTGAAGTTATTGCCATGACGATTGCCAAAAAGAATGCAGAGTCTGCTCGTGCTCGTGCCTATGGATCTCAAAAGGTGAATCTTGCCTTGAAGGCCAAATTGGTGGAAATTGATGAAGAAGAAGACACTAGTGAGTGGTCTCAGGAGGACATCAAGTATGCCTACAATGAGCATTTAGCTCTCGCATAAAGAGCCTTTTGGAACAAGATGGCCATGAAGTCAAGGTCAAGAGACAACTCAAGATTCAACTCAACCATGAAGGCTCCTAAGGAAAGATCTTGCTACAATTGCAATGTCAAGATTCACTTCATGGCCCAATGTCCTTTCGAAAATAGAGAGGACAATGGTGGTTGTCTCATACGGAAGAGCAAACCAAGACCTCCTCACCCAATGAACAATAATTTCTCTAACAAGAACCTCGCAAACAAGTAAAGAGAAATGGTGGTCCATGAAGAGTACTTGTTGGGGGTGGAGGATGATGATGATAATAAAGGTCAAGGTGGAGAGATCATGGGAGTCACCGCTATTGTCACCTCCTCTATTCCACGAGTGTCTCTCTTCGAATCGCCTACTGAGAACATCTGCCACCCCAACCAAAAGTGTCTCATGGACAAGGCCACCGAGGTAACACCCACTTCCAAGTCTCCTTCAAATGAACTTGCTTTGCATGATCTTGATGGTCTAGAGGTAACGAAGGATATGGTGAGCATGTGTGAATTCATTGAGCAATTAGATGATGACACTAAAACATGCTTTGAAACTTTTGCAAACCAACTTGACTATGCTAGGGAAATGCTAGATGAAAAGGAAGAATTAATTGACTTGCTAGGTAAAAATGAAAGAGAAGCCGCCGATGAAATTGCATCTCTCTCAATCCCTTGAGGATGAACAAAATCTGACATTTACTCTTGAGGAGAGTGTTGCAAAGCTTGTAGAAAATCATAATTCTTCCATGTATCAACTCATTAAAGAACGTGATCATGCTCTTGCTTTGGTTAAAGTCGTTAAAAATGAAAAGGTTGAGTTCGGTGTTGGTCGTTATGAATGTCTAAAGGATTTTGAGAAACTCAAAGAGGAACACCACGCCTTGGAGAGCAAATTCTCAAGTCTTTTTGAAGCTCATGAGCAACTTCAAACTCAATCGAACAATGAACAATCAAAGTCTTCTGCTATGCCTATTATAGACTTGTCTTGTTCTTCTAACCATTGTTGCAAGCATGTGAAACTTGTTGAGGAAAACAAGGAGTTGAAAGAACAACTCGCAAAAGGGCAAGGTGACAAGAAGGGTATTGGTATACTCCCAAACCCAAGAAGAACAGGAATAACAAGAAGAAGAACATGAACTTTGCTCAAGGACCCGCTTATGGTCCTACCTTTGTGCAAAATGATAACTTTGTCGGGAATAACAACCCCTCCTATATTCTTTGCAAATCTTTTGATGGTCATGTTTATGCAAAATACATTGGCACTTCTTATACTTATGATTATCATTGTACCATTTGGGTACCAAAGACCCTTGTTACTAACTGACATGGGTATATCCAATAGGCACTCAACTACGGCGTACCTGGTGCGACTCGACGGAAGGCCCACTCGACGAATTGTCAAGGTCCATGATGCCTATGACGGTTCGAGTGGTATGAAGCCCATATGGACACGGACTCCCAACGTACAAGACAAGAAAAGTTCAAGACTAGAGTTCTAATCTAACTTGTAACCAACTCGTATTGGTACCTGAGACCTAGCCTCCCCATATATAAAGGCTAGGAGGATCCAACAAGAAGGCAATATCTCAATCGCGACTCTCCCAATAGATAGATCTAAGATCTCCCACAAGACCCCAATAGACAATAGATCTAGACATACGCCAGATCCAATCCGCGCATACATCGCCATCGGCGACATTGTAATCCTTCGGATCATCATCAATCAAGAGAAGACAAGCAGGAGTAGGATCCTCTACGAGGCCTGAACCTGGGTAAACCTTGCGTCTCTATGTGCTTGTTTGCTAGCCGATCGAGACTTCCAGTGCCTCCCTCCTTCTCCAAAACCCAAGTCCATAACAATGGACATTGATGAGTTAAACCCTCATCAATTGGCGCCATCTGTGGGAGTAGAGCGTGCAGATGTTGCGATCTCGACGGCTCCATCATCGGTGACCTTCGACTTGTCGATTTCCGGGAATAAATTTGCCGCGGCTTCACTGCGAGTGTGCGATCGGCTCACCACCAGGCGCGTGTTCTGCGATCGTCGAAAGCTGGCACGAGATTTGAGATCCACTGAGAAGATCAAGAAACCAATCTGATTTGCAAGAAGTGGAGCGTACAGGTTCACAAGATCAATCCAGCCGGCGACCTGATGGAGATCTGACTCCAAATCGGACGTGTACAA
This sequence comes from Avena insularis, assembly GCA_023614405.1. Classification (NCBI taxonomy): domain Eukaryota; kingdom Viridiplantae; phylum Streptophyta; class Magnoliopsida; order Poales; family Poaceae; genus Avena; species Avena insularis. The sequence continues at coordinate 171,424,175 of CM042688.1, forward strand.
CAGCAATTCACGAGGTCCTATTATTTTATTTTATTTTGAATCAAAGAAGCTCCATCGGTTATCATGAAACAATCAATTTGGAAGCTATGCGACTGATTTCGTGCGGGTGTACTCATTCGTGCCGGATCGATCTGACTAAGCATGAATCGATCTGGCCAACAATCCATCACGACAACGGTTTCAGGAAGGAGAAGAAAAAAAAGGAAAAAAAAGGGCAGCCAAGAGGTCTGCGTTTGGAAATGTCCTGCTGCATCACGTAATGACATGGCAAAAAAAAGAGAATAACATGCCAGAGGAATCGTTGGAGCACACGACTTGCAAATCGAATCAAATACACAGGGACTAGTTCACGTGAAAAAATCTCAAAATCTCCTTTGTTGGATACACGACGGCTTCATCTTCACGACTGCGTTTTCGCCATGGTCAGTTTTGATTTCGCCATTGATAAGTGCGTCAGTTTCTCTGTGGGCAACTACAAATCTTCCACATTGACTAGCTGCGCCACGCGACCCACTATAATCTTTGGTTGCGACAATATACTACCGCCATCAGCTTCGACAATCCGCTGCCGCGTTGATACTGGTCTGCCGCGTCAGCTCACGAACATCGTGTCGAGTCCATCAACCACCTCGACGCTATAGTCGGGGATTCCTCCGGCTCCAGCAATCCGCTCCAATATTCGACTCCAGCGATCCGCTCCAATATACGACTCCATCACGCGACCCTCTGCAGTCTTCGATTGCGGACCGCTATGGTCTTCGGTTGCGGCAATCGCGGCGGTCTTCGGTTGAGGTAATCCTCTGCTGCGTCGACTCCGGTTCGCTGCACTGGCTCTTGAATGTCGTCTTGACTACATTGGCCACATCAACTCTACACTCGGGAGCTCCGTCCACTCCGGCGACCCGCTGCGGTCTTCGGATCTAGCGACTCGTGGGCTCCCTCAGCATCGGCTACCCCCTACGGTCTACGATTGCACCGACTCACTGTGGTCTTCGACTGTGGCTTCTCACTGTAATCTTCGGTTGCGGCAATCCTCTGCTACATCGACTCCCTTGACCATGACTCGCCGGTCGCATCGGCTCCTGCGATCCACCGATCGCATCGGCTCACGCGACACGTTCACCTCGTCGACAACCAACAAAGCTAAGTTCTCTACTTAAAGTTGATTTCTTTTTTAATTTAATCGCACTCGAAACGCTCGGGGGCTGCGCTCTCTTCGAGTAACCTAATGTGCCATCGACTCTGCAAACTCGAGCACCTCATACGCGACAGCCCGAGTAGCTGATTCTGCCTGATCATCAAATCCTTGAACTCCGAGTACCTCGGCAAGATATTGAGACTAAGGGTAATCAGGCTAACGAAAAGGCCTAGCATACAGTGCAAAAGTGCCGACTCGATTGGCACCAGAATCTTACTTTACAAATCAGCGTGCAACTATTCTTTATAAGATCCAAGTACTTCACAACTCTTTGCATTTTTCTGCAGCTTACAAGGATGTTGACGCATCGATATATTCTACCGGGTCCTCCAACAGTAGTCGATAAAACAACTGACTACAACATACACTCAAGAACCGAGTCGAGTCCCTCCTCGGATGGTTGCATCGCTTGATGCTACAAAGACGAGGTGCTAGCGACACACCCGACAGAAGTGACTGTGTCGACTCCAACTGCATCGTCGACTCAAGCTCCTTATGCATGACACACTGACTCGATGCACTTCCGGGTCAGTGGTTTCTCCTCGTGTGATTGTCAACTACATCTACAAGATACAATACTCGAGTCTCTGCCCGAGTCTACGACTCTGCCAGACACTCGGGGGCTACTCCAAACTAGAGCATTGGTCGCGCATATACAAGATCCTCGAGTGACACGCTCTGAATCCTCACCCGAATCCACAATTCGACTAAGGACTCGGGGGCTACTCTCATAGGGAGCGCTGTCCGCGCACCCGAAGAAATTTGTGAAGATATCCAAGCATCATGAAAACCCTTCACTCGAATCAACGATTCGAGTGTAAATTACGGGTTACTCCCATATGGAGCGCCCAAAGCACATTCGACTGAAACAAGCAATTAAAGACGATAGCAGTCGCAAAATGTTTTTAGTCCCTACTCGAGTCTGCGACTCGAATAGGCACTTAGGGGCTAGTCCCATAGGGAGCGCCAGTCGCGCACCCTATGATTATTTGTACATCGTACTGTGTGTCAATAATATCCACACTCGAATGCTATGGCGACTCCACCTCACATTTTCCCTGCAAAGAGACTGCGTCTCCTGGGTCACCCGAATCATCTCCGTGATGACAAAATTCAGATGTCGCGCTCCCGTCGTGAAGATAAGACCTGAATAAGGCCTGGCAACACATCTACTGCGCACTACCAGAGATATATCCGTGCCTGCAGGTACGATGAAATATGCCTTGACGAACGTGTTGAGTGCTCACACTTATACACTGGGATTCGACTCTATAAGACCTCCGCGGCCTGAGTCGAATTACGCCAGCAATTTCCGAAGTCGAGTCCGAGGACTCGAGTTTGAGTAGGTGACGTTGTTTTTGCCCTAGAGCAATTAACTGGTCTCGATCCATCGAGTGCACCGGGCACGTTTACCATCATCCCTATGAACTACTATAAATTCGACTAGCCCGATGAACTTCCGGGTGAAGTGCTTCGCACTCGATATAATTGTCGACTCCGACATCCTAATGCAAGACTCAAGACTTCTGAGTCTCCATCCGAATCTACGATTCACATGGACACTCGGGGGCTACTAACATGGGTATGCCCGATAGGCACTCAACTACGGCGTACCTGGTGCGACTCGACGGAAGGCCCACTCGACAAATTGCCAAGGTCCATGACGCCTATAACGGTTCGAGTGGTATGAAGCCCATATGGACACGGACTCCCAACATACAAGACAAGGAAAGTTCAAGACTAGAGTTCTAATCTAACTTGTAACCAACTCGTATTGGTATCTGAGACCTAGCCTCCCCATATATAAATGCTAGGAGGGTCCAACGAGAAGGCAATCTCTCAATCGCGACTCCCCCAATAGATAGATCTACGATCTTCCACAAGACCCCAATAAACAATAGATCTAGACATACGCCAGATCCAATCCGCTTATACACCACCATCGGCATCATTGTAATCCTTCAGATCATCATCAATCAAGAGCACACAAGCAGGAGTAGGGTCCTCTACGAGGCCTGAACCTGGGTAAACCTTGCGTCCCTATGTGCTTGTTTGCTAGCTGATCGAGACTTCCAGTGCCTCCCTCCTTATCCAAAACCCAAGTCCATAACAATGGGCATTGATGAGTTAAACCCTCGTCACTAACAAAATGGGACCCATTACAAAATGGGTACCTAAAACCAAAGCTTGATTTTCTTGTAGGACTTCGCTTTCGGTGGAGCAAAATGGGTGCTTAATAGTGGAGCTACAAGCCATATTACCGAAAGCAAGTCTATCATGTCGGAGATTAGGCCAAAATTTTCCAATACTATGGTCTCCTACGGTGATAAAACAAGCTCCCAGGTATTGGGTTTTAGTAAGGTGGTAGTAACCCAAGATGTTTCTTTGGTTAATTTCATGCTTGTCAAAACCCTTGGGTATAATATCCTTTTTGTATGTGATTTAGCCATTATGGGTCTTTCGTCCTTCTTTAATGAGCATTCGGTGGTCCTCATGTAGAGCAAGATTCTCATGGTGGCTTTTGTTGGATACATACATCATGACTTGTATGTGGTGGATTTCTCCAGAAAACCCTCTACACATGCTATATGTCTCTATGCGAAAGCCGATGTGGGATGGTTGTGGCATCGCCGCTTGGCCCATGTAAACATGAAGTCTTTAAAAAGTCTCTACACGGGGGGCCACATCCTTGGACTAAAAGGCATTTCATTTGCCAAGGATTGTGTGTGTACGGCTTGTATTGAAGGAAATATGCATGAATCACCTCACAAGGTCCTCGATCAAATTACCACCAAACTATGTTTGGAACTTCTTCACATGGATCTTTTTGGGCCTCCTTCTCATGATAGCCTTGGAGGGAAGAAGTATTGTTTGGTGATTGTAGATGACTTCTCAAGATACACATGGGTCTATTTCTTGAAGGTCAAGAGTGAGACTCAACAAACAGTCATCGACTTTGCCAATCAAGTTCAATGGAAACACAATGCTACAATTCTTTCCATTCGGAGTGACAATGGGACCGAGTTTAAAAACTACACCTTGGATGAGTTCCTTAGTGATGAGGGGATCAAGCAGCAATACTCAACTCCGTATACCCCTCAACAAAATGTTGTTGCCGAAAGGAAGAACCGTACTTTGATGGATGTGGCATGGACCATGTTTCAGAATTCAAGTCACCATACAACTTTTGGGCCGAGGACATTTCCACTGCTTGCCATGCTACCAACCGTCTCTACCTACGCAAGCGCAAGAACAAGACTCCATATGAACTTCTCACCTGACGCAAGCCCAATGTTAGCTACTTCCGGGTTTTTGGGTGTAGATGTTTCATTCTCAAGAAGGGTGTCCGGTTGTTGAAGTTTGAGTCAAAGGCACAAGAAGGTATCTTCGTTGGTTACTCCAATAAATCTCATGCCTATAGAGTCTACAGTAAAGCCAATGGAAGAGTTGAAGAAACTAGCAATGTGGAGTTCGATGAAGAACATGAGTCTCTCATGAGGCAAGATGGTGTTCGTGATCCAAGTGATGAAATTCCTCCCCGAGCCATAAGAAGAATGTGGGATTCTTCCACCCCATTGAGGAACCCCTTGTGGCCAAAGGAGAAGGACCAAGCTCTACTCAAGTGGAGCCCTCACTCTCACAAGATCATCTTGTCCCTCAAGGACAAATTTTTATTCCTCAAGATTCTCCAAGCTCTTCCCAAGATCTTCATGACCATTACTCCGCAAGCCCCGGTCAATGTCAAGCTCCTCATGCTCTACCCCTCCAAGATTGTGGAACTCCACAAGACAATGTTGAGCAAGGTCAAGCTATAGAAGAACAAGGTCAATCTAACAACGATCAAGTCTAAGCTAATGTGTCTCCAACCATTGATGATGACTCTCCAACGGTTGATATTAATGAAGATAGTGATCAAGTTCATGCATATAGTCAAGGCGGGGACTCAAATCATGGTGATGACCAAGTGGTTGCTCAACAATCTCGTCTTGACACCCAAGCTCGCCGTCAAGCATATCGTCTCGCCAAGCTCATCAAAGATGGTCATATCCTTGATAATTTTTATGGAGATTTCAATAGGGGTTTTACTACTAGGAGGCAACTAATGTCCTTTAGCTCTCACCATGCTTTTATTTCTCATGTTGAACCCGAAAAGGTCTTCGAAGCACTTGAAGATGATGATTGGCTTGATTCTATGAATGAAGAACTTCACAACTTCAAGAGGAACAAGGTGTGGACATTAGTGAAGCGACCAAGAGATTATCAAAATGTCATCGGGACCAAGTGGATCTTCAAGAACAAGCATGATGCCAATGGTATAGTCGTCCGCAACAAGGCAAGGTTGGTAGCCCAAGGATACTCCCAAGTTGAGGGAATTGACTATCGTGAAACTTATGCCCCCGTTGCTCGTCTTGAATCAATTCACGTGCTTCTTGCCTATGCTACTCATCATAATTTTTAATTGCAACAAATGGATGTTAAGAGTGCTTTCCTTAATGGTCCCTTAAAGGAAGTGGTTTATGTCAAGCAACCTCTAGGTTTTGAGGATCCTCTCTTCCCGGACCATGTATAGAAGCTTGATAAGGCACTATATGGTCTTAAACAAGCCCCACGTGCATGGTATGAGTGACTTAGAGAGCTCTTGTTGTACCGTGGTTTTGAAGTTGGGCTAATCGACCCCACTGTTTTTTACTAAGAGAGTTGGAGGAAACTTGTTCATATGCCAATATGTTGATGACATTATTTTTGGGTCTACTAACAAAGCTTTTAATGAGGATTTTGCCAAGATCATGACTGAACATTTCGAGATGTCTATGATGGGGGAGTTGGAATTATTTCTTGGCTTTGAAGTCAAGCAATTGAGGAAGGGCACCTTCATCAACCAAGCCAAATATATTCAAGACATTCTTAAGAAGTTCAACCTTGATCAAGTCAATGGAGCCAAGACTCCCATACCCACAAAGGTTAATCTTGATCTCGATCCCAAGGGTAAGGATGTGGATCGAAAACTTTATCGCTCGATGATTGGTTCTTTGCTTTATATTTGTGCATCCTGATCGAATATTATGTTGAGCATGTGTATGTGTGCAAGATTCCAAGCTGCACCAAAGGGAATCTAGATGGTGGCGGTCAAGAGAATTTTTCTATATTAGGTTCATACCCCAAACTTCGGGTTGTGGTACCCTAAGGGATCTAGCTTTGACCTCATTGGATACACGGATTCGGATTGGGCAGGAGAGAAGGTGGGAAGGAAGTCAACCTCCAGAGCTTGTGAATTTCTTGGAAGATCCTTGGTGTGTTGGTCCTCCAAGAAACAAAAGTGTGTGTCTATGTCCACCGCCGAAGCATAGTATATCTTCGCCGCAAGTTGTTGTCCTCAATTGCTATGGATGAAGGAAACTTTGAAGGATCTTGGTCTATCTTTCAACGAGGTGCCCCTTCTTTGTGACAATGAGAGTGCCATTGCCATTGCTCACAACCTAGTGCAACACAACCGTACTAATCATATTGATATTCGTCATCATTTCATTTGGGATCATGTTGCAAGAGGAGATATTTCTTTTGAGTATGTTCCTACCAAGGCCAATCTAGCGGATATTTTAACAAAGACACTTGATGAAGCAAGGTTCCGGGAGTTAAGGCATGAACTAAATATCATAGATTCGAGCAATGTGGCTTGAGTGACTTGCACACCTACCCATGTCTTAAAGAATATCTTTGTTTGGATGTAGGCATGGACTTAGGGGGAGTGTAGTTCCTCATATGAACCAACACTCACCCTATTATGCACACATTAATTTATTCATCCTCTATGGTCTCTCAAGGAGAAAAAATGAGCTTCAATGATGAGTTTTGGTAATGAACCCAAGATATATCTTCACGATGTTAAGCCAAATTTACTCCTATATGGTGGCCTAGGCCACTGACTCGTTTGTGTCTTTTGTGTGTTTCCCTTGTGTTTGTTTTTGGTGTCTCCCTTAGTTTTGTTTTTGTTCCTTCGTTTTTTGGTGTTATTTTGGTTCTTCATAGTTTGAGATTTCTATACCAAGCCTGTGCTCCTTCCCAAAAAACCCTTCTATCTCTTGCACGAGTTTGCTCCTTGCCAAATTACAAACCTGGGAAACTCTGGTTGGTAGCACCGAAAATTCTGGCCAAGCGTGGGTAGTACCGGTCCTAGGAGAATCTCTCCGGAAGTTCTCTCTAGAATGGTACTACCGCTAGGGTCTGAATTCTTCATGTCACCGGTAGTTCCATCCCTTGGCCCGTACTACTGGTCGGGCTACTCGACCTATAAATATCGAGTTAGGAAGAAAACGGGTACTTTTCCCCATTCTCTTCCCCGACCCGCTGCTTACAGGGAGCCACAGCTAGCAGCAGTTCTTCCACGAAGGCGCCACCGGCACCTCCGATTCTAGCCACCCCTCCTAGATCTTCTCCGTGGGATCCTTCCCCACCTTGATCTCCCTCCATGGACTCTGGTATTTACCCTCAACTCCCTCCATTAATGGATATCTTTCTCATTCTCTTGCTTGAGTTAGGGCACACCATGTCTAGGGTTGTTCTTTGGCTAAACTATCTAAGGAGATCTTGGTTGGCCTAGGAATCTTTGCTAGGGTAGATTGGACCAATAAATTGCATGAATCCACACAGTTGTGCTCGTAGATCTGATGAACCGCTCGGTTCGTGCCCTCACCGGTGCACGACTTGTACTTCTGGTGGATACTTCACCATCAGTAGTTCCAGCGGTTCACTAGAACTTCCGGTGCACCCAGTTTGGACTCATTTTCTGTATTTGTTCAATCTCCCTTTGTTTTTTCCCTCAAACTTGTGCACATACCCACCCATTGCCTCCCTACCTTATGCTTTCTTCTCATGGCAAGGTGGTTCTCGTGGTGGCTCCAAGCATTGTCGTGCATCCTTAGGGGTTCCGCTAGAGTTTGATGAGGATGATCTCGAAGTGGTGTGCCCTTCTGGCTAGACTACCCGTCAAAGATCATCTGCTATGCATCGTCCTGCCCAGGCTGAAGGGAAGAGGTCCGTTGTGGGATCTAAGAAGAAAACCACCTCAGGGCCCAACTCGTCCAAGAACAAGATCTCTCAGTGGCCACAACTTGCTTATGAGGAGTTTCACAGGTAGAATCCTTATGCTGCTCTCCGTGACCATCTTTCTCAAAATCTCTTCTTCCATACTGCTTGTCAAGAAGAGATCTATCTTGAAGTGTATGCTACCAAGAATAAGAATTTGGTTGGCCCCCATAAACACATTAATGTGACCCACATGGAGAGAAAGGTTTCTTATTTTGTTGAGGCACTTGAGATGTGCAGGAGGTTTGGGCTCATCAAGCTCATGGTCGTCAGAATTTTGATGAAAGGTCCATTGCTCAGTTCTACACCACTCTCTACATCGATACTGATCCCAAGGATAGAACAATTATGTGGATGACTCATGACAAGCTGCTGACTGCTAGGTGGTCTGAGTTTGCAGACCTTCTTGGCTATCCCATTCAACTAGGCAAGCGGGCAAATGGATGGCTTGTTCACAAGGACAAGGCTTCTACTCCTGAAATTTTGGAGCCTTTGTACATTGAAGGCTGGGGTGTGAATGGTCATATGGCTCATGTTATTCCAGTCTATGACATCATGCGCAAAGTGTACCAAAACACCATTGCCCCAAAGGCAGGTAAGTTTGATCAACTCCATGCCTTCCAGATTGATCTTATGTATCAGACATATCTCCATAGGGAGTCTACTGAGCACCTTGATGTTATGAACTATATGTTCCATGAGATTTGGCTTGCACTGATTGAGAAGAGGTCATGTCCTTATGCTCTGTACATTCAGACTCTTATCAATGCCAAGTGGCGGGAGGTCACTCACTCTCATTTTCCTGAAGATGGCTTCACTATCCATGAGGATAAGACTCTTTGTGTGATGAAGCATGAGAAACCCCGGTCTCGAGCTGAAGGGAAGCTGCCACTTTGAGGGCTGAAAGGTAACATGCTAGGGTTTAGGCCATGCTCGGTCTAGTGATGGGGATCGTGCTCAGGCTTCTCCTCCCCCCCCCCCCACTTGAGAGGCAGCTGATGACCCACAAGTATAGGGGGTGTATCACAGTATTTTCGAGGGAAGTGAAACCCAATTTATTGATTCGACACAAGGGGAGCCAAAGAATATTAATAAGCCTTAACAACTGAGTTGTCATTTCAGCTGCACCTGGAAACAATCTTGCTCACAAAGTTTATCAAGAGTAACAGTTTTGTAGTAGGAATAGTAAAGCAGCAGAGTAAAGCAAAGACAATAGTAACAAAAGCGAAGAGTGGGATTCGAAAAGGTGGGCATAGGGATGGATGGACGGGTGTTGCATGGACAAGACAATTCACATAGCAATCAGAACATAGGGCAATTGCAGATAAATAAGATAAAGCATCCAAGTACTATACAATCTTAGGCATGTGTTCCATATATAGTCATACGTGCTCGCAATGAGAACTTGCACAACATCTTTTGTCCTGCCAGCCTGTTTGCATCAGGGCCTCTAGGGAACTACTGGCAATTAAGGTGCTCCTTTTAATAGAGCACCGGAGCAAAGCATTAACACTCCATGAACACATGTGATCCTCACATCAAAGCCTTTCCTTCGGTTATCGATTTACATCACTGGGGCCATAGGTTCGGACAACGACATGTGTATACAACTTGTAGATAAGACCCAAAACAATACTATCATAATGAATCAATAACATGTTCAGATCTGAAATCATGGCACTCGGGCCCTAGTGACAAGCATTAAGCACAACAAGTCGCAACAAAGTCATAAAGCACTAATAAAAGATACTAGGCACCATGCCCTAACAATCTGATGCCGTTACATGAACAATCTCATCCAATCCCTACCATCCCCATAGCCTACAGTGGGGGATTACTCACTCATAGATGGGGGAAACATGGATGGTCGATGGAGAAGCAATGGTGATGATGATGGCGACGATCTCCTTCCACCCCCGTCTGGTGGGTGCGAATCGGAGTTTCGTGCTATTCGTGGAATCTGGTGGTGGCGGCGTGAGCGGAACTCCTTCTGGAAAACGTGAACCTCGGAGTTTTTAGGTCAAGGCTTCTTATAGGCGAAGAGGGAGACCGAGGGGTGCGGGCCACCACACCATGCCTCGGCACGGCTAGGCCCGGCGCACGCTGGGGTGGCCCAGCCCTCCCCGTCCTCGTATTCTGGCTCCTGGAGTCTTCTGGAAAAATAGGCCCTTTGGCTTTTGTCCCGTCCAATTCCGAATATTCATTTTCGACTTTCTGGAACCAAAACAGCAGAAATGTATACCGGCATCGTGGCTCTTGTTAATAGGTTAGTCCAATAAATCATATGAAAAGTACTCCAAAGTGTGGACAAAACACAAGAAAGTGGATAAAACCAAGCATGGAGCATCAAAAATTATAGATACATTTGCAATGTATCAGTAGCCATCTTGAGCCAATAAGTTGTTGAAGCAGGCCAAGAAGACATTTTGTTTCATGCAAGACTGTGAGTACCAAGCCTATGTTGACCGAAGGCACAGTGTCAAGAGGGAGAAGGCAATCTTGAGGAAGCTTGATATTGATGTATCTCCTGAGTCCAGCTCTATCACCGCTCCCAAGGATCAATGGGTCAATACACATTGCAAGTGGACTGACACTAATGATGAGGATGATGTCACCGGTCCCCTTCCGCTCGCTTGGAACAACGCCCATGGGACCCTGAGCCTTCTCATCCTTATGTTGGTGGTTAGGGCGCGTAGTTTGGTGGCTTTCTCTTTTTGTCATCTTGATGCCAAATAGGGAGAAAGTTATCTATTAGGGTGCTACAGGATTTGCATGGGTCGTGCCACGAGCTCGTTCTTCCTTTGATCCTTTTATGCTGGTGAACACTTTATTTCTCTATGTATGTTTGTGTACCTTTGTTAGTTGTATGTTTGTGGACCTCCATTATTTATGCTATCTACGTGTATGAGACTATATATTGTTATATCCTTGTGGTATTCTTGTGGTTAGTTATATTTAGTGGAGCTATCTCTTTTATCTCATATATTGTTTCTCACCATATGGTTGTTGGTGCAAAGGTATGACTCACTCTCCTTCATTTATTTCCTTGCACCTGTCTTGCCTTTGTAATGATAAGGGGATCCCTCTCGTATGTGTGCTTGTTACGTTCCATAAGCAAATGTTCATCTCTGGCACACATCTAGGGGGAGATTCTCTTACATTACAAAAGGTTGTTGTATTATGATCTCTATCTATGCAAATCTTATGGGGTTCTCATCAATCACCAAAAAGGGGGGATTGAAAGGATATTGATTTATCTAAGTATTTTGGTGTTGATGACAACTTCACTTGTGGTTTAACCATTTGCCTAAGTTGCAGGTTTTACTTAAGGACAGTTTGGTATGTGGACTCATCTCTTGAAGACTTGTGAAGACGATGCCTCTTATTTAGTATTTCTCTCTATTTTTGTGTTTTAGGAGACCATACTATCAACAGGGGGTACACCTAGGATGGTTGTGGGAAATAACGTTCTTCATGCATACACTATACTTGCAAATCCACAACCATCCTATTATTCAGCGAGAGAGAGTTCTTGTGAGGTTTCTGAGCTGTTTATACCCTATCTGAAAGCGTGAAAGACCCGGTAGTTCACCACTTGCTATGGGGGCTGGTCTTATGTAGTAGTACCGACGAGTTCGATTGCGCCCGGTGACATTCAGTAACTCTCTGTCTAGAGGGCTCTATTTGCATAATTAGCACCGGAAGTAGGTCTGGTAGTACTGGTCAATCCTGGCTGGAACTTCCTGTTGGCACTACTTGGCCACCTGCTTCGGAACATGTGTGCGGTACTACCGCTTAGACACCGGTAGTTTCGGCCAGGGACCTCGTGATCCAGTATTTACGGCTTTAGTTCTGATCCAAGTTCTAGGGACACCCTAGCTCGGTTCTGAGATCCTTATGTTTTGGAGTGTCCATTTGCTAAAACTTCCACCGGTAGTACCGGTCAGTAGTTCCACTCGCACTGAGCCGTAACTTACGGCCGTACCGGGAGCCGCTCCAGTCAGCTTCAAAGCCGTTGGAGCAGGCTCTCCGGAATTACGGATCGCCCACCTGTAGTACCGGTGGTGTCACAAGGGCAGCAACGACTCAATTATAAGGGGGCCTATTTAAGGCACCCTTCTTCCTCCTCCCTACCGAACTCTTCAATATTCTCTCTCCTCCATTAGTACAAGAGCTTCATGTTCCTAGATCTCTCTCCCTAGTCACTAAAACCTCTTGATCTTTTGAGGAGTGGGAGAGGTGACCTATATCTACACTTCCACCAAAGGAATCATGATTTTCCCCACCCATCCTTTGTGGATCTTGTTACTCTTGGGTTCTTGGAACCCTAGACGATGTAGGGCATCCTCGGAGCTAGGGAAATTGTTGTGAAGCTTCGTGGTGTAGTTGAGGGCCTTCAATTGATTTGTGGAGCCTCCCCTCAACCTTGTTGTAAAGGTTTCGATTGGCGCCTTCAAGGTCACCAGTTAGTGGATTGTGAGGCCACCTTTGTGGTGGAGCTCACCGGAGAAGAAGGTGAGGCCTTTGTGGCATTGAGTGACCTTGTGTGGCCACGACACCTCTCCAACATAAATGTAGCGTCCTTGGAAGTGAACTACAGGAATTACATCTTCGTGTCCCTTGCCAGTTTACTCGTTCCTCTCCTTTACTACTTGCTTTACCACTTTGTTTACTTGTTGTATCGTTTGGCATATAGGTTGTTCATCTAGTTGCATATCTAGATAACTTAATTTTGTTCAAAGCCAAAATTTGTAAGAAAAGGATAAAAAATGGTAGTCTCCTATTCACCCCCTCTAGTCGACCAAAGTTCACCTTTCAATGATGATACTAAAGTATGCTATGTTGTTACAAACTAGATATGAGGCTTTAGACTACTTTATAATTTATAAGGCCAAAATTGAAAATCAACTAGAGAGAAAGATCAAATGCCTTAGGTCAGATCATGGTGGTGAGTATTTTCCCAAAATATTTGAAGAATTCTATGATAAACACTGTATTATTCATGAGAGGATGCCTCCCAACTCCCGTCAATCAAACGGGGTTGCCAATAGGAAACCGCAATTGACTGACATGGTGAATTCCATGTTAGCCACTTCTAGTTTATCTAAGGCATGGCGGGGAGGCTTTGTTGACATCATGTCATGTGATTAATAGAGTTCCTAACAAGAATAAAGAAAATACCCCTTATTAGGTGTGATATGGGATAAAACCATCACTTTCTTACTTGCGCACTTGGGGTGCTTGACAAAGGTCAACATATCAATTCTCAAAAAATGCAAGCTTGTACCAAAGACAGTGCATTGTATCTTTCTAGGATATGCTCCGGGGAGAGTTGGCTATAGATTTTTAGTGGTTAATACGAGGTACATAATATGCATGTTGATAATATAATGGAATCTCATGATGAAACATTATTCGATAATATCTGCATAGCACTACTAGAATTTCTTCTGAAATACTTCCTAAATCTAGTGCATCTATTGAGAATTCTGAACAACCACATGAGGAAGTCCTTAAGAAGGATGACGATGAACCTCCCACGAGGAGTAAGTGATAGAGGATTGCAAAGTACCTTGGTAATGATTTCATCATGTACCTTGTGGATGATACTCCCGGGTCCATTAATGAGGCATATGCACCTCCTAATGCATATGATTGGAATGAAGCCATCCAAAATGAGATGGACTCGTAATGGAACTTGGGAATTATCAAAACGACCATATGGTTGTAAACCCATGGGTTGTAAGTGGGTGTTCAATGAGAAGCTAAGGCCTTATGGTACTATTGAGAAGTAAAAGGAATAACTTGTAGCAAAGGGCTACACATAGAAAGAATGCGAAGATTACCTTGACACCTATTCACCTGTCGCTATACTGACCACCATTCGAGTACTACTTTTCCTGGCTGCCTCTTATGGTCTTCTCGTTCATCAAATGGACGTGAAGATAACTTTCCTTACTGGATAGTTCTAAGAGGAGATCTATATGGATCAGTTGAATGGGTTTGTGGTAAAGGGTGAAGATATAAAGGTGTGCAAATTGTTAAAACTTTATATGGCCCAAAACAAGCACCTAAGGAATGGCAAGTTTGATAGAACTCTACTTTCTGTTGGCTTTGTCATTAATAAGGCTGATATGTGTGCTTACTATCGCCATGGCGGGGGCAAAAGTGTTATATTATGTTTGTATGTAGATGACATTCTAATCTTTTGGTACAACCATGAAAGTGATAAGTGAGATCAAGTATATCATGTTAAAGAGCTTTGATATGAAAGATATAGGAAAGTGTTAGGGGTTACCCTCTAGGTGGCCTGATCGTTCACGATTATCGTAGATAAGCGATGGATTCACGAGGAAAGAGGGGGAGGCAGATGCAAAACGAACTTACACATGATGAACACAACGAAACACACACAACACAAACACGATACAAAGCCGATGGCTCACTCTGGTGGCTACCGATTCAACACAATCCCTAAGATCAGTGTTGATCAAGACTCTCTCTCTCTCTCTCAACCCAATCGGTGAGGTGTAAGAACCTTGGTGAGATCTTGTAACTTTATTAGAGACCACTCAAACTAAAGTCCTTGTATAACTTGGATGCTCAATGCATAATCCAAAGAGGTGGGGGATAATAGGTCTTCCTTAGAAAGGAAGATGATACCAAATGAAAGATCCGTATAAGCGAAGAGGGGGTGAATATGCGCTACTCAATTTTTAGCTTCTTTTCAAATTAAATCTTGACACAAGTAAGTTCTCTAGATATGCAACTAGGTGAGAGAACCTATATGACAAGCAACCAAGCAATCACCAATAATAAGGAGTAAAGGATAGAAATAACCGAGAGTAGACACATAGATGTTTTCCCGAAGATCCTTCCTTTTAAGGGGAATTACGTCTCCATTTGAGAGGTGGATGGTACTAAGACCACCAGCACCACTAGAGGCCTCATCCTATTCTCCCGCGCACTGATACGTCCATAACGTATCTATAATTTTTGATGGTTTTATGCTAATAATATGCTTTTGACGCTCCTTTTTGTATAATTTGTAAGATTTACTAGCTGAATGCCCGTGCGTTGCTACGGGTTTTTGAGTATTTTTTCCTCACGCTTAAGAAATAATGAATACAAAAGTATTTAAATAAAAAATGTGATTGTTGTTTTGACATAACTTACAAATTTATATATTCATATCTAGATCAAAGCAAAGTCCATCACAGAGTACTCCTGACCATATGTAGTAAAAAATTTAAGCACACACACTATTTAGCAAAGTTCCCAACAAGTACAGTAAAAATGACAGTAAAATGCATTCTCATTCACTGTGGAAGCAATATTCAATGTTTCTTCGACTTTTCTAAAATAAATAATGACCATAGAAATGTATTTCAAGGAACACTTACAGTTTGCGAATGTCTTGATTTTCAATAATTTCAAAAATCATGACCATGTCACCGAGGACTGTAAATAAATTAGAGAAATACCCCTGCGTCTGGTCTCAATTTAATGCGGTCATTTTGACCAGTCTACTCCTGTGCAGGATCCCGTAAGTTAAGGCTAATTAGTAGGCTATTTTGATCGGGATTTCAAATGGGCTATACACAACACTAATTAGCACTACCTCTTTTACTAATTATAAAATGTTTTGGCATACAAAAATAACTATGTTTTGGTACATTTTCGCAAAAAAAATTGTTTTAATACACTATAATAACATACCCGGTAGTAGTGGGATAAATTCGGATGATAAGAAACGGCGGAGGCCTCTGCTCCCTGGTCTATCTTTGACCGCGCGCTGTCGGCCGCCAAATATTTTTCACCACATCTTTTGTATGTCCGATGCCGACCCCTCTGCTCCGGCAAGGGAGCAAAATTTGTTCACCGAAAAAATAAAGAATGAAAAATGATTATCTTCCTAGTCTGTTCACTCGACCTGCTAGCAAGAAAAACAGAGTAAGATCAATCTAACCATTAACCAACACACATCAGGAGAACTGATTATGGTCAAAATAATAACGAATAAGGAGTAAATACGTCAGCACACCACAATCCTATGAGAAATCCCCAAATTCATAAATCACAGCTCACCTCGAAATTGAATAACCAAATAAAATAATTATAATGGAGGATTATGTACACACATTTGGTACCTCGAGTGGAAGGAGCATAAGGTGTTGTGTCCAGTACCCTTGTTTGCAGGAGGAGCAATCTGACCTGATTAACATGATTATTATTCTAGAAAACATTCTATTAGCAATGAATAAACAAAGAGGTCCAAGTCAAAAATAAATAAACGAAGAGGCCAGAGACACTGGCATCAGGAATTACCAAGCCACCGAAAAACTAATGCGGAGGGTAATAATAGATTCTTGCGTCAGAAATTACGAAGCCAACAAAAACTAATGCGGAGAGTAATAATCCACACTGCTATAAACATTGCATACTTGGCGGCTAATATACTTTTTTGGTTCAATCGAGAGCAATGAATTGGGAAATATAGCACCCAAACCACGACGTGCTTCGTGTTATTTCTGCTACAGAGATTTATCATATTACCATCCAAACACGATAAAATAAATTTAAAGAGGTGAAATTAGTATCACGTAATATTGTGTGTTAGTTTATTTAGTGTGGAAAATTCATTCATTCCTAAAGACACAGTACACAAAGTGTACACACTTCTAAAGGAATAGGAGGCAACCAAACACAGCTGCTTGGAGATGTCCTTGTAGACGTTTCAGCACATAGACACATTGAGACCTGATTTGTTGGCTATCGCTACAACAACTGCACAGTCTGATTCCAGCAAGGTTGGCTTCAGGCCGGCTGTGATTAATGGCAAGTTGCAGACCAGCTCGGATTGCACATGTTTCTGCTTCTTCCACAACCGCTTGACTTGATGAGGGACAGAAGGCTGCGTCAATATTGATTTTCATGCCTCATTCGCCAAGGTGATGAGACCCAATTATGAGAGGGTTCTCTGTCCTATTGGGCACAGGCACTACACAACCAGCATCGATAGGAAAAAATACCGTGCACGAGGAGTACCTTTCTAGATCAGACTGTGATTCGTTCGGCTCTTGCAGGTAGTTCTGATAGCAGAACAGGAAGGCGACAGATCAGACAATTGTTTCATCACCCTTTCCATGAGTAACATCCCATCGGAGATGCCACAACCTGCACAGGACCCCGGGATTTGGCTTCTTCGTTTGTCGTCACAGATGACTATGAGGCACTGGAGGAGCGACAACATCCGCATTGTCGGCATCCTTTTCCAGCACCTTATCCGCTGCCTTCCCCATGCTTCGGCATGGCCAGCCGGGACCAGATCCTCTCCGTACTTGCATCAGAAGACCAGCTGCCGGTGTCTCCTTCGTGTTCTCAGATGCAGGGATGGGGGAGGCGCCGCCTGCGAGTGGGATGCAGGGTGAAAACCAGATCGAGGCAGAAAACCAACTCACATGGCAGGAAGGAAGGCCAGGAGTGTGCGGGTGGAGACCAGGCACCACCGCGACTAGACATCACCGCCGCGTTCTCCCCTTCTCGCTGGACTCCGCGGTGACCCGTCCCGCCGCCTCCTTCCGTGCGGTTATCGTCGAGGCGTATGGCGAGGCAGAGCCCGTGGTAACGGTCCCATTCCACCGCCCGGAGGAGGTGGAGGTCGCCGATGATCGGAGATCGACGTGTGGCGGCGGTGGTTCTGTACGGGAGGATGGCCTGGGCTCACTCTGGCTCCGGTTCAGTGGAAAAAAAGACACCGAACGGAACCATCAAGTTTCACTCTGCGGTGGCAGCCCTTGTAATAAGTTCGAACTTGTCAAGGACAAAACAGTCATTTAGCGGCAGACGGAAATTTCCATTCCACTACGTAAATTAGTAGAAATTAGTAGATAGATTTACACTAACCTACTAATAGTTGTAAAAGTGCACAATATTCTTTTTTACACTTTGATGTGTAGAAATTACCAAGAATACAAGTGGAAACCTTGTTGGACTCAAATTGAGATTTTTCCAGAAATCTGTCTCAGAACTCTTTTTGAAGATGGTCACGTTTCGGATCGAAGACGGCGTCAAACGGAAAACTCTTCAATTACAAAGTTGTTGGAAATTTCGTGACAAACATTCTGGACATACAATTTAGCTGATTCCAAGTCTGGACGGGCCTTTTAGACCCGATTTACTGCAGGCCAAGATGGGGTGACGAGAATCTGAGAAGCTATATAAAAGGAGGAAACCTAATTCGCTCATGACATCTCCACCCACGAATTTGCAGTCACCAAAGCCACGTTTTTGCCTCCCCCATGGATACCATCTTCATGGGGGAGGGCTCCCAACAAGCCATGAAGGAAGGGGGCTAAGGGGCGGTGCTCCTCCATGATACCGGCGGGGGGAAGGAGTCCCCCGCGCCACCGCCGCCGCCGCCCTCTTCACCATATTCACAATGCAGTGGTTCATCCTCCCACACACCTCTGTACCGTCCTATGTAAACATGGTGTTTGATGCTATAAATTATAATGCTATGATCTATGTCATGTTTGTGTAGTTTCTTTGTTCTTAGATTGAATGGTTGAACGTCTTTGTTTCATTAGAGTTGTATGTTGATATGGTACAGTTCTTTGGTGTCCATTATATTTGTCCGCGCATGGATTAAATATCATAGGGTTTGTAGTATGTGTAAAAGGAAGGGGAGAGTTACGCGGGTGTGAAACACGAAGGCCTTGAACGGAACGTTGCACGTATGAGAGTAAGAGGACCATTAAACTTAAGGCTATGGTTGGGGAAACCTTAATATATTGATTAGTACTTACGGATGTTTGCTAACAATCTAATTATATAGTACATATAATTCCAAGTAGTGAAGCGCATGTATATTTAGCCTCTCCCATATAGAAAACTGCATCGAAGACAATGAACCCGATCTATTCGCTATTTAAACTTGGACAAAGCCACCACAATTACCACCACTATTCTACACTCATAGTTCTGTTAGTTTAGTGTATTTTATTACTGCAGCAACTAGCTTTACTTTCTTGTTATTTATTATCATGCAAAGCTATCTCTATTAGTCGTACTATTGCTCTAGTTTTATTTCCTAAATAATGCAAATGTTTAGTGTGCGTAGAGTTGTATCAGTGGTTGATAGAACTTGAGAGAATATTTATCCTACCTTTAGCTCCTCATTGGGTTCGACACTCTTACTTAGCGGAAAGGCTAAACACGATCCCCTATACTTGTGGGTTATCACGCACCCGCCTCACGGCAAGCACATGAGCTACTATGTGATGGCCTTGAAGGCGGTGACCGAAACCTTTACAAACTTGTTAAGTAGACCTCCACAACACTTGGAGTCTCCCAACACAACCCCAAAGCATTACAACCAATGTCCGAGATCTGAGACCGACCTATTCTATCTAGGGCTCTAAAGAACCCCAAGAGTAATAAGATCCAGAAAGGAAAACAAGGGAGAATCAACTTTGCTTTGGTGAAACCCTAGATCTAGACCTCCTCCACCAAATCCCTAAGAATCAAGGATATTGTAGCACTAGGGGAGGAGATCTAGAGAAATATTATCTCAAGAACAATGGAGGAGAGAGATAAAAGAGGCAATCTTCCCCTTGGCCAAGAATGACCCTTTTATACCCGCAAAGGGGAATCTGCCCATTAGCTGCCGTGATATCTGGTACTACCGGACCTCGAGGCGGTAGTACCGAAAAACACCGATACTACCGGTCAGGTACCACAACGTGGTACCGGATGTCACTAACCATGGAATAAACCACCTCTACGACATCCAGTAGTACCACAACATGGCGCGGTACTACCGCTTAGCAGTAGAACTGGGACAATGAGCGGAACTACTGCACAACTGCGGTAGTACTGGGTGTTGGTACCGGACGCTCTAGAGGAGGAGCCTCAACTCGCTGCCGAGCGCATATGCGTTTGGTACCGCCAAGCAGTAGTACCAGCCAAAAAGTCTGATACTGCCGGTCAGGATAGACAGTGCACACAATCACTAACAGGGCACATATTCCACACATTCATCTCTACTATTGATGGAAAGCTAGATGGGTCAATGCAATGTAAAGTTGATTCCAGCCACACTTTCAGTCTCCCTGTTTTTGGTGTTTGGTGACAACACACACATTTGCATAAAAGATGTTATGTTAAATCAAGAGAATTTGTAAAATATATATGGGCTCTCCCTAGATGTGTGCGTACCTAAGTTTACAAGGAAACAAGCACACACTAGGATGCGTGGGAGAATAGGGTGAGTCCTCCTATCAACACGGTAGTACCAGAAAACACCAGTACTACTGGTCAGGTACCGCACCATGGTACTGGATGTCACTAACCGTGGAATGAACCACCTCTGTAACGTATCGTAGTACTACAGCATGGCGTGGTACTACCATTTAGCGGTAGAACCGGGATAGTGAGAAAAACTACCACATAGCTGCGATAGTACTAGGTGTTGGTACCGGACGCTCCAGAGGAGGAGCCTCAACTTGCTGCTGAGCGCATATGCGTATGATACTGCCAAACGGTACCACCCGTTCCAAGTGGTAGTACCGGACAAAAAGTCCAGTACTACCAATCAGGACAGATAGCGCAGGAACCACTAACACGACACATATTCCACACATTCATCTCTACTGTTGAGGGAAAGTTGGATGGGCTGATGCAATGTAAAGTTTATTCCACCCACAATTTCTGACGCGGACCCCCTCTTGATAGTATGTTTTTCCGACGACTTAAATAAAAGGCTAGGAAACACGATATCTTGCTACTGTCCTTTTTGAGGGGCATCGAATGACTTGCAACATAGTGAGCCTATAAAGCACTTAGCAAACGATTAGTCCGACATGTGAGTCATCATCAAACATCAAAACCAATTAGGGAGGGAAATGCCCTTTCACCAAACTAGATATATTCCTCTTAGGGTTTTATTCTAGTTCTATTATCAAGTTCAGAGTTTACAATGGAGGGGTAGGGATATTTTTAGGCCAACCACTTAAATAGGGGTAGTTTGGGGATAAAAGGGGAGTTTACGATGTTACATGGGTTATGGTCCATATCTGGTGCATGTAGGCAGTGTGGCGACCAATAATACATGCCCTTGAACCTGGTAGTACTGAACTTCAGTGGTTGTGGTATTGCTCTGAGCGGTAGCTCCGGGCTTCAGCGGTCGTCGTGCTCTAGGTCCGGTAGCTCTGCTCGGTGGGTCTGGCAGTACCAGCCCCCGAATCCAGTAGTATCAAACTTTAGCGGCTCCAGTCTTACTCTAAGTGATAGCTCTAGGATTTAGTGTTCATCGTGCTCTAGGTCTGGTCATAGTTTTAAAAACCGGACTGGTGAGTGAACCGGTGAGACGACTGGTTCACTGGTTCGATGGTCGGACCACCGGTTCATTCGGTTCGATAGCGACAAAAAACCATTCCTTTTAATTAAAATTTAAGCAAATTTCAGAACAAAACGACAATAAAATATATATTAAGCGTATATTTCAATATGTAATCACAAAACATGGTGTGTCCAAGCAGTATTGGGTCTTAGGTGGTGCTATTTCTATCTAGCATAAGATCTTGAGTTCAATTCCACTTGCAACTTCTTCTTTTTCCTCGTTTTTTTGCTATTTGGACAGGTACCTCTTAAAAAAACAGTGAGGTCATCGGTTCAGGTTTTTTGGGGTTAAACCACTGAACCGGTCCGGTTTTTAAAACTAGGGGTCTGGTAGCTCTGCTCGGTGGGTCTGGTAGTACCTGTGGGATCTGGCTTCATTGGCGAGCTCGAGGGAGTCGGAGTGGTAGTACCGCTGGTCGCAAGTGGTAGTACCAGTGTCCCTGAAGCTCAGGGCGAGGTACCGCCTTTCTGATACCGGTGGGTACTGTCTGGTTTTGCTCGTTGGGAGTGGCCCGAGCTGTAGTGCCACCGAAGGTTGGCAACAATACCGTTGGTCCAGTAGTACCGCCTGAAGGGGCGGGTAGTACCAGTGTTTCTTGACTGCTCTTGGTCACTCCAACAGTTGCCTCACTCCAATAGTCCTTGGCTTCGGCTTCATACCTGATCACACATAGGGTACTCGAATGAAGTAGTAATTCATCCAAGGTAGTCGCGAATTCACATATAGTTAGGAGCAAGTTCGCCTTATCATGGAGGAGCTTGGCTCAGGCTCGAGGCATGGGACCACTTGGGGGACTTGGCAGTGTCGGTGTAGGGACGTCCATAGGATAGGCTACATCAGCTCCCTCTTAGGAAAGAGTCGTCCTTGACTCTTCATCTTCATCATCTCTATGGAATGGGAAAGGTCTGTCGCATTTAACATGTTACTCATGAGGTACTTGGACATGGGGATGTCGGTGACGTAGGCATTATTGTTGACTTGTTGTGAACCTTGAATGGACTATCGCCCCGAGGCTTGATCTTGGAGTTGTGCTCATTTGGGAAGCGGTCTTTGCGTAGGTGTATCCACACAAGGTCACCTTCATTGAAGATCATCTCCTTCTTGTTCATGTTGAGCTTTGAAGCTTGAAAAGGGACTTGTTGCTCGATGGTAGCTCTTGTCTCTTCATGGAGTTTCTTCCTTTCTTGGGCTCGCTTGTGGATGTTCATGTTAGTGCGCTCATGAAGAGGAAGCGGTAGGATATTGAGCGTGGTCATGGGCTCGAATCTATAGATGATCATGAATGGACTCTTCATGGTTATGGAGTGCTCGTCCCAGTTGTATGCAAATTCTACATGAGGAATGCATTCTCCCTAATCCTTAAGGTTCTTATTTACCAACACTCATAGAAGATTTCAAGGCTTCGGTTGACCACCTCGGTTTGGCCATCGGTTTGAATGTGCGAGGTGGAGGAAAATAGAAGCTTAAATCCTAGTTTGGCCTTTAGTGTATTCCACGTGTAGAATTTGACATCACAGTTAGAGATGATTGTTCTTGGCACACCATGTAGACGAACAATTTCCCTAAAAAACAAGTTTGTGATGTGTGAAGCATCATCGGTCTTATGGCATGGAATGAAATGTGCCATTTTATAAAAGTGGTCAACAATAACAAATATTGAATCATGTCTATGTTTGATCTTGGTAATACTAACACAAAATCCATGCTAATATCCAACCATGGTGCATACGGAATAGGTAAAGGAGTGTAAAGACCAAAAGGGTTAGACTTAGACTTAGCTTGTAAGAATGTTGTGCATCGTTGGGCGAGACACTCCACATCTCTCTTCATCTTTGGCCAAAAGTAGTGTGTTGACAACATGTCGTATGTTTTGTCAAGCCCAAAGTGACCCATTAATCCTCCACCGTGAGACTCTTGGAGTAGAAAAAGTTGGAGAGATGACTTCGGAATGCAAAGCTTGTTTTGTTTGAATATAAAACCATTGTGCAAATAGAAGTCATCAAATCTCTTGTGAATGGAACACTTTGTAGAGATAGGATGTAATACCTCGGACCTTACGCTCTAAGCTCAAGCCTAGGTGAACCAAAAATGGACAGGACGTACTACCGTGGGGTCGAGCAGCCACACATAGTAGGCCCACCTCGTGGAGTAGGGCAAGGTACCGGCCAACCATCCCACCCACTTTTAGAACATCAGGACTAGAGCGATCGGCGTAATCGACATGTAACATGACCATAACATACACAAATGAGTATGTATGCCAGTGACTTACAATAGACATCAGAGTCACACCATCTAAAACAATAGAAATAGAAAATTATTCAACGCCATACGGCAAGATCCAAATATCCTAGATATATATAATAGTTTAAGATATCTCCTCATACATCACGCAACAGAGTATCAAGCAGAAACGGAAAACATGATCCGAGTATGGATAAGAAGCAAATTGGCATAAGATGCCCTGAACATAAGCACATCCCACCCACAGATCTCATGGATCTCCATCCCCGGAATCTCTACACCGGACAGTCGTTGCCACCATCATCCATCTCCTTAACCTAGTAACCTTCCTGAGAGTATACCTGTCCATCTGAACCAAATATTTATCGTGTGAGACCCTAGGGGTACTCAGCAAGTCTGGATGCATCTAAAGGGAACAACCTGGGGGTGACGCAATTGCAGTGACAGATAACAACTACAAAGTTCTATAGAGAGACGCTACACATACGCCCAACCAGAGATGGACGGACGCTCGTTAATTAATAACAATAGTTCTATAAGCAACATAAATAAATATCGCTTGCCCTCCTTCTCGCTTACCGACGAGAAAGCGGAAGAACATCCCATCCGTTGGAAATTTTATTAACCACTCCATGAGCGTTGCACTATTTACTAGTCATGTCTTAGTCAAATTAAAGGTGGTACTTTAGTTATGCTTGTCTATGATCGAGAAACTGTGCTCCAAGTCGTCCATAACCGCAGACACGGCTTTTAGAAAGATTTACCCTACAGGTGTGCACAAATAGCAACACACGCACGATCAACCTCGGGAAGAACCAAATAAAACGCAATGAGGCCTCACGACAATACATTCATAGGATTCATAAATTATTTCAGGAGGGCACCCTAATAAGATACCCGCAACGAAGTTGGCAGGCTCCGAGGCGGACCCAGGATTTGCGACAATGGCTGTAAACGACTAGGAACCCAAGACTGGGCTTGTCGATACCGCATAAACATTCCGCATTCCTAAATAGTACAGGTTCTCCACGCACAATCATAATAAAGCAGTAAAACATGGCATAAGTACAGGATAGTAATAAAGCCCCAAACTAATTTGTGGCCCCAAGAAATAAAGTGTGAATCAAGCTCAGCCAGAGGGTATTCATGGTCACACATGCAGATAGTGTGATAGTCAAGGAACATGAGTCAAGTACTCGGAGTCCTAGGGACACAAGTGAGCTTAAAAAACCAAATAGAAGATACTGCCTACTGGTGCCTCTTTCATTAGTTATCCCATTACTACTCAGATTAAGTTGTTTAGGTACCTCGTTATCCAAAGACTCGCACAAACCCTACGTATGCAATTCTATGACTCGCATGGCTCAAATAACTCTTGTAATAATGGCTCATGGGATTGAGGTACAAGCTTCGGTGGGGTTTAAAAGTAAAGGCTATGCAATACTTGGGATTCAATTTAATGCAATCTTGACTCAATGATGCAAGAGTAAGATAGAAGCATAGGTACTATATGTATGCAAGCATGGGGAATTGCTTGCCTGACAGTTCAATTGTGGAATAAGAAGGATCCGGGTAATATTCCTCAGGCTCCTGGTATTCTCCTTGCTCTATGTCTATCCGGATAAAAACCCAAGACATAAGGGCCAAAATAAATATATTGTGCAATCATAATAAATCATATGCAACAAGCAAACAAGGTATTCCATGATGAATTGATGCACAATTTCATGGTATAAAATAGCCTGGCATGGGTGAGATGTGGAAACAATAATAAAGCACTTTATTAATTTATTTAGGCATATTTTCTCTCATAAACAGTTCTGATTATTTAATATTTATATGATGTATGCTTCAATTCATATCATGGAATGCATAATCAAAACAGGCTCGTCGCGCTGATCGATTTAGATATATTATTTTCCGAATTTGGAATTACAGAATTAAAGTTATGAATTTATTAAAAAAGCATTAATTGGCATTTAAATGATTTTGAAATTTTGAATTGCTCAAAAATTATTTTGGATGGCATATTTAAATTCATGGCATTTTTTTATCATAAAACATATATCATTTGCAAAATTTGAATTTATGAATTTTAAATTATTATTTATTGCAAATAATTCAAAATAGGGTCAAATGTCACAGGTTTGACTAGTTAAGGTTGACTCTGGTCAAATTTGAATTTATAAAATAACTCATGTTTAAATTTGAACCACTTTTTGTTTTGAAACTTTTGTCAAATTCGAAATATTTGAATTTATATGAATTTATTTAGATATAGATTATATTTTTCTTTTATTTGATTTTTCCATAAAATAATCAGACTTTTGTTACCGGGGGTGGTCATACCCACTATCACAGACGAGCGGGTCCAGGTCAGACACGGGGCCACCTGCGCGCGCGGGACAGACTGGGCCGCCACGTGTGCTGCGGAGGACCGTCATGTGATCGACTATAACTTCTAGGGGGTTTCCCCCGGAAGTCCCTAGCAGTGCTAAACTCTGTCGAACCTGAAGCACGTGACGACGACGGATCTAGCCGTTTTCCGATGACGGTGGCAACCAAACGGAGGCGTAACTCGCGACGGCGAAAAAACAAAAGGCGAAGAGGGAACCTTCGGCTACAAAACTCGTTTAGGTTGCAATTTTGGAGGAGGGCTACACACACGGGAAACTGGCGATGAACAGAGGCATAAACACGGTCGGGACCGTCGTCAGATTCCCGTGTTTTTCTTCTAACTTCCATGGGAAGGGGGGGTCCGGTGATGGTTTGCAGTGCGGTTTGATCGAGGTTGAAGAGCGATGTCCCCTCTACATGGACAAGTGCTCAGTGTCACCGGAGCTAGTCCAAGGAAGCCAGGGCGACTACGGGAACAGAGGTCGGCGACGAAGTTCTGCTGCATGCGTGCTGTGCAGGGTTAAGCGCTGCGTGAGTGTGCGCGCGTCGAGCGGCAAGGAAAATGACGGCGGTTCTACAGGGACTGCTGGCTCAGGGTTTGGCTAAGAAGAAGTAGGGGACTCGATGCTGCTCCCTACACTCACGGAAGCACAAGGGGAAGCCGGTGGCAGGTGTGCTGGGGCGTACTGCGGCGACACCGCGTGCGCGCGGCGGCTGCTCGGCGAAACACCGGCGAGCTAGAGGAAGCGAGGGGGAAGGCGGCCATGTCAGGGAGGTCGAGACGCTCACCCCGGGGTTGCTGGTGTGGATGATACGGTCGGAGGTGGTGGCGAACTCGCGGGCGGCTGGAGTGCTGGAGCTTCGGCCCTTGGCGTCTACCGTGGTGTCGCGGCGACTCCGGCGAGGTGCGGTTGTCCTCCAGGCGCTAGGAGGATGGAGAGGAGGCAAGAGGTACTTCTGGTGCGGCAGGATAGCCTCGAGGAGCTCTGGTCTAAGCGGAGGAGAAGGAGACCGGGGTGGCTAGGATTTTGGCACCATGGCCATGTTGGCTTGCAAAGGAAGATGGAGCCTAGGGTTTGGATCTTGATCTGAAGATGGCTTGGGGGAGGGGCAGGTAAGGAGGAGGGAGCTCACGTTGGTGGTTCCGCCTTTCTACAAAAGCTAGCATGAGGGGGGCGTCGGGTGTGGCTTGGACTCCTGTTCCTCTTCTCCCCTCCTTGTCCTGTAGCACGAGAGAGGGTTGGAGGGAAACCAGGTCAGGGTGGTGTCGGGCTGGTGCACCAGAGAGAGAGAGGGTCCGGCTAAGATGGTTAGATCAATGGGATTAGATAGGATTAGCTAGGTGGTTCCTTGTAGCTTCGGTTTAAAAGGATCTTAGGTAGATTAGGTTTCTTCCTTTTGTGAAAACAAAATAGAGCAACGTGGACAAACATGCATGTGTGGACTATTTTGGGAAAAACAAAATAGAGCACATGTATGTGAGGTAGGGTAAAAGCATATAAGCATACAAATAACCAATATTTTTGGAATGGGCATGTTCCCATGGTATATCTAGCTTAGTTTAGATCAAACCATAAAAGCCACGTGTAGAATAATAAAGGAAGGAACCATAAGAATATGTATGGCATGAGTTAAATCTAAGAACAAAAAGATGTGCCACATACATATATGGTGGAAGGAGGATATGATAAAAGGAAGTTGATATGGACAAGTTAATAGGTGGAAGGAGTTTAAAAGATATGCCCTCAACTCAAATTGGGCATCTAACAATATATCAAGAACCGAATACAATGTATCAAGAGACAACTACAAATATAATGCACATGGGATAAGAACCAAAGAGAGGGGTTTTATATGATGCTCAAATGCAAGGTGGCATGATGACATGAGCATGATATAATGATGATGCAACAATACACGTAGGAAGTTGCATTTTATTATTAAACCATGTAGCATTACATATGTTAGACAGATGGGATGCTACATAGGCCCAAACAAAGGGTCAGAAGCATACAAATCTTTGATATCATCAAGACCCAAAACATTTACTTCGAGGCGCTGATAACCCCTAAGAGCAGGGGATCACTATAGTACCTCTCAATGTGGAAGTAGGGTATCGATCCGCATGATCAAGAAGGAAAAGTTATCTATTCTCTACAACTAAAGTGTCACAAGTTTTAGTTGATTATGCACTAAACAAGTTTAAGGATCAAGGTGGTTGATTTAAGGCTTGGAAGCGTAATGTAAAAGTGTCCCAATCCTCTTCAATGCAAGAGGATAAGACAAAAGTTTTCTCTTGTAGGAACAATGAACATGGGTTCATGGGTTCACTCAATCCTCTCTCTCCATCTACAGTGATGATCATGTTATAGATAATAAAAGTACACACAATTGTCATATTTTAATGATGACTTTACGGTGACTACATGTCTTAAAACACATAGTTGAAAGAAGTACTTCTTTGTGCTGCTAGGTCATCCTTGTAATAAGACTAGCATTTGGTTATTGTCACACCACACATCATACTTCCCCTTTTTGCCCCTAGATAAAGGATGTTTGGCTGCATTGTGTCACTCAATACATATGCTAATGTCACTCGGCCACCCATTACCTACATAGATCATACTTCTTAATGGAAAAAATTCCAAACACTAGTGCAATGATTCATATGTTGTGTGCATTACCACATCTGTCTCATCTACCTCCACTTGATGGTGTCAATCACCTCATGACATGGATAAACAAGGCATTTTATGTATATCAAACCATTACATGCATCATAGAATATTTACAAAGTATGACAAACCATAAAATATCCAACACAACGGTAAATGCATAACAAGTATTATCTCATACCACAATATCCACCATAGGAATTACATTGATAGATCCATTATCATGCAAGGCACATCATATGGACTTCAACAATGATCATATATAGAGAGAGATTATATCAAGTTACCACCACAAACTCATAGTCCAAGGGGTGGAATACTCCCTCTTCATCATGGTGATGATGGTGAAGATGCTAGGGAAGGTAGAGATCCCTCCGATCGTGGCTCCAGCAAAGTTTCTTCCCTCCAATCTTCGCTAGTTCTAGCTCTATTTTGGTGTTTTGGTATTTCTGCGGCACCTCCCTCAAGGAACTCCTGAGGGACCCTTTATATAGTGGTTTTTAGGTCATACAGAGGCGATGGGCGAAAGATTGAAGCAAATCAACATACGAGGAGGAAAAGAGAATGGGTGGCACACCCACCCTTACTAGTCACGCCACCTGGTCCATCCTGGGAGTCCTGATCCATCTGGTGAGTTCCAAGTTCTCCAGGTGCTTCTCTTGATGAAATATTTATGCTCCCAAAATCCCAGCTCCATTTGACTTCGTTTGGGTCCCTGAAAGGTAAAAATACACAAAACATGGTTTTCCTATCCTGCAGAGTTATAACCAAATTAAAGGGGATCACTGGTAAATCCCCATAAATCAATATAAAACATGGATATAACATCATATATGTAGCAAATATGTGGGAATTGATATCAACAAACTACAAAGTTCATGTATGCATTTTACATGCATCAGGCGTGTAAGTAGTAGTGTGGATAATAAACTCCTTGGGCCAAAGGTAGTGTTGCCAAACTTAAGAGAAGCAGACCTCGGGATCTAGAAGGCTTCAAGCATCTAGCACCACTAGTGGTAGTACCTCGTCGAGTTTTACACGCGTACGATGTAAACGACGTCTCCCGGTCCCCGGTCCAGCAAGGTAGCGAAAGAAGAAGATCCAGACCGATTCCACCAGCACGACGGCGTGTGCTGGGTGGAGAAACCTCTATCTCATGTAGCACGTTCCTAACTCGGGAACACGCTGAGAGGGAGAGAGAGAATGGCTAATGGAAATTGTTGGATTGACTTGATTGAGGAATTGGGGTGAATGGCACCCCTATATATAGCAAAAACTAGGGTACTCCCATCCCAAGTCCCAGAGTGGGACTAAACACTTGGAGGAGGTGGGAGGTCTGGCCGCCAGCAGGGTGGGCCCCACCCGCGCGTGCCTTGGCCCACCCAGGGTGGCCGACGGGGTGGGTTCCCCATGGCGCCCTGGCCCACCTTGGGTCGCCGCCTCCCCCTTGGGCCTCCTCCCTCCTAGGGAGGGCCCATGTGAGGTGGTTTCCTTTTTCTTTTTATTTAAAAAATTATATTTAATATTAATTCATAATCTATCTTCTATTATATATTAAAAGTACATGATGGGTTAATCAGAAAATAGAGAAATAGCTAGAAATCCCACAATAAACAGAAACATCTGGACATCTATTTTTTAGATCGGTAAACCACAGCCATTTGTGTTGGAGATATGCCCAAGAGGCAATAATAAAGTGGTTATTATTATATCTTTATGTTTATGATAAATGTTTACATCCCATACTATAATTGTATTAACCGGAAACATTAATACTTGTGTGTTTTGTAAACATAAAAGAGTCCCTAGTAAGCCTCTTGTTAAGCTAGCTTGTTGATTAATGGATGATCATGGTTTCCTGATCATGGACATTGGATGTCGTTAATAACAAGATCATATCATTAGGAGAATGATGTGATGGACACACACCCATAGTAAGCATAGCATAAGATCAAGTCATTAAGTTCGTTTTGCTACAAGCTTTCAAATGCATAGTAACCTAATCCTTCGACCATGAGGTTATGTTAATCACCATCACCGGATGGATACTTTGATGACATCAAACACCGCTTCGTAACTGGGTGGTTATTAAGGTGTCATTGGGTATTCTGAAAGTATGTGTTGAAGCGCATGGACCAAGATTGGTATTTGTCCATCCATATGACGGATAGATATGCTCTGGGCCCTCTCGGTGGAATGTCATCTAGTTAGCTTGCAAGCATGTGACTAGGTCACAAGGGATGACATATCATGGAACGAGTAAAGAGTACTTATCAGTAACGAGGTAGAACAAGGTATGGAGATACCGACGATCAAACCTCGGATAAGTAGAGTATCGCGTGACAAAGGGAATTGGTTTCGTATGTTAATGGTTCTATCGATCACGAAGTCATCGTTGAGTATGTGGGAGCCGTTATGGATCTCCAGATCCCGCTAATGGTTATTGATCGGAGATGTGTCTCCATCATGTCTACATGTTCACGAACCGTAGGGTGACACACTTAATGTTCGAAGTTGTTTTAAGTAGATATGGAATGTGCGTTGGAGACGGAATGTTGTTCGGAGTCTCGGATTGGATCCGGGACATCACGAGGAGATCCGGAATTGTCCGGGGAATAAGATTCATATATTGGGGATCATTTTCTAAGTTAGGAAATGTTCCAGAATATTTGTATGGGGATTCTAGAAGGTTTCGGAATGTTCCGGAAGGTTCTAGAATATTTCTTGGAGTTTGCTTGAAAACCAAGAAAGGGTCAAGGAATCCTTGTGGGGTAAGACAAGGATTCGTGGGGGAGTAGGACTCTCCCCCCACCTCCTTGATCCGCCGGCCAAGGGAGAGGGGAGTCCTACAAGGACTCCACCTCCCCATGGTGCCTCCCTCCTTTAAATAGAGGGGTGGAGGCACAAACCCCCGAGCCCCTTCTATTCTCTAGATCTCAAGTTGCCTCTCTCCTCCTCCTTCCCTCTGCTCTGGCTTAGGCGAAGCCCTGCAGAATTCTCTACTCCACCATCACCACCACGCCGTCGTGCTGCTGGGATTCCGTGGAGAAATCTACTACCTCCGCTGCTCACTGGAACGGGGAGAGGAAGGTCTGCTTTGACTCCGCACGTGTGACCGACTACGGAAGTGCTGCCGGAACGCGGCGCCGGAAGGATCGTCTACTCGATCTTGAGATCGGCAAGTGATCGACTACATCAACCACGAGATCTGATCTCGAACAAGGCTTATCGAATCTACAAGGGTTAGTACAGATCTATCTCGTTGCACATGTCTAATAGATTAGATCTTGGCTTTTATCTAGATTAGATCTGGGTTTTGTTTGTTCTTGCGGTAGAATTTTTTTTGTTTTCCATGCTACGAACCCATCAGTGGTATCAGAGCCGTGTCTATGCGTAAATCTGTTGCACGAGTAGAACACAATGGTTTTGTGGGTGTTGGTGCTCGTGTCGTCTTTTGCTTTGTGTACTTTGCATCTTGCGGTATGGTGGGATGAAGCGGCTCGGGCTAACCTTACATGTCATCGCACATGAGACTTGCTCCACGCTTGACGTGTAACTTGCTTTGCATAAGTGGCTTTGCGGGTGTCTGTCTGTCTCACCATAGTATAGATCCAATCTACACTTTGCACTTGATAGCACTTGTATCAACGTTGTGGTTCAGTTTCGTAGGTAAGATCTGTTCTTATTCGAAAGCCCCAAACCACGTAAAACATGCAAAGAAAATTAGAGGCGTCTAACTTGTTTTTGCAGGGTTTTTGTGATGTGATATGGCCATCATGTGATTGTGATTATATTTGATGTATGCAATGATCCTTGTTGTAATATGGTAGCCGGCAGGAGCCTAATGGTTGTCTTTAATTCTGTTAAGACCTGCGTGTCTATTCATCTTGTAATAGATTTATTCCAAGTAGTTGTAATAGTTGCTAGTGATGATGGACAACCATGAAGCGACGCCACTGACCTTGACGCAATGCTGGTGATGATGGAGATCATGTCCGTGCTTTGGAGATGTAGATCAAAGGCATAAGAAGAAAGGGCCATATCATATCACACTAATTATGAATTGCCTGTGATGTTAATCCTTTATGCATCTTGTATTGCTTAGATCGTGACGATAGCATTATAAGATGATCCCTCTCACTAAATATCAAGTAATAAAGTGTTCGTCCTTAGTAGGCACCGTTGCTAAGACTCGTCGTTTCGAAGCATCTCGTGATGATCGGGTGTGATAGATTCTACGTGTGCATATGACGGGTGCAAGCCAGATTTGCACATGCGGATACTAAGGTTAACCTTGACGAGCCTAGCATGTACAGACATGGTCTCGGAACATGGAATACCGAAAGGTAAAGCATGAGTCATATGGATGATATGATGAACATGTTGATTGTTCGCCTTTAAAGCTACATCATCTCACGTGATGATCGGACTTGGTGTAGTGGATTTGGTTCGTGTAATCACTAAAACAACTCGAGGGATGTTGTTTTGAGTGGGAGTTCATTTGTAATTTGGATTAGTCAAACTCAATTTATCATAAACACAATCAAAGTGAATTTGCATAGTTTGTTGTAGTCATTGGCATCCGTTCACCACCTTACTCTTAGTTATAGTTGAGATAGTGGAACTATAGAAATTCTGGATATTTGCTTTATGAACTGGTATCGTATTGTTTTGAGTGTCAATCTAAAGTTTAAAAGTCCTGTTGCAAACCTTCAGCAAACTCCGTTTACTCTGTGAAGTTTAATAAACAGTATTAAATCAAGAGTAACAATTCCAGTGTTAGTATCTAATGTATCATGTTTGCCTCCATGATTCTTGATACTCAAAAGATTGTTTTTTAATATCAAGTTTATCTAAGAGCTGAAAGCAATGTTTCAGAAACCATCATATGTGAAAGGTATTGCGATATCTAAAACAATGTGTTGGTTACAACATGATAGAGTATATGTCCTCATATTTGATGAGAATTTGTGAAGGTTGGAGACGCTAGTCGTCCTAATCCTCCAAAAGGTTTTGGAAAAGAAACATTATACTCGCAATTCACCTTTATAAGCTATAGCAGCTTGATCATGAAAGTTGTCAGGATAAGGATGAATAGAAGATGTAAGTAAAATGTTTACTACACTAAAAGATTACTAAAGAATGGAATTTTGAAAGAATGCCAAACATTTGATGAAGGTGATCCAATTCAAAGTGCAAGTCCAAATGTATTAGTATTTGACTATACACACTTTGTACTATGTGTCATGTGAATGACACCACTATTGATGTTGATAGACTCTTTTAAAAGAAAAGGAATTGTTGAAAGAGAATCTATAAAATATTTGGCAGAAAAGAAAAGATTGGAGATATCCAACTTAGGTATATAGAAGATACATGTTATGGCTGTATTCCTTGGTTGTTAAACAATGTGGTTCTGCGGTATTAGATACCGAATTGGTTGGTATGAAGTGTCATACATGACAATACAATTCATGAACTATAATGGCCTAAGTAACTAGCAAGAGAATATGTGATGATGTTCATCGAAAACAAACAAAGGGTTGTTATGTTGCTCGTTAACATCAAAGCTTACCTTCAAGATTTGTTTCAATAATTGTTATTTTGATCAGGTATTATGACGACAAAAGGTTGTTCAAATAATTACCGTATTCCATAATAGATGGATGATATACAAGTCTGGTTGGAGAAATAACGACCATAAAGCTAATGCTAAAATGTCGCAAGACAAATGATTGAAAGATTACTTGTGAAGTGACATCACCGTTTAAATTATATTAGGGATACATGAAGAAACTCCATGTTGATGGATTTTTGGAGTCTTTGATTTTGATCAAATGATGCTTGTGATACTTTCCTAGATATAATTAAAACTCCATTAAAGGCCAAAAGAGGAGACGTATTTACTAACTGATTGGAATTTGTACATATTGATGTATATAGTCCATTATGTGTAGTCGTGGGCGATGGATTTCAATTCATAT
Organism: Avena insularis; assembly: GCA_023614405.1. Taxonomy (NCBI): domain Eukaryota; kingdom Viridiplantae; phylum Streptophyta; class Magnoliopsida; order Poales; family Poaceae; genus Avena; species Avena insularis. The sequence goes on from CM042688.1 coordinate 171,459,158, forward strand.
GCTTTCTCCGAAGATTTGAGTGAGTATATGTATATACTTACTCAATAAGGAAGAAGTATGAAACATTTGAAAATGTTCAAAGACTTTCAAGATGAAGTGGAAAATTATTGTAACAAGAAAATAAAAAAAAGTTTATGATTGGATCATAAAGAAAGATGTTTGAGTTACAAGTTTAGCAAAATACCTAAGATTTGAGGAATCATTCCATGGATTTGCATTTCCCAAAACACCATAGGAGTATGGAGTGTTCAAGATATGTAATGAAACCTTGTTTGACATGGTAAGATAAAAGGTGTCATTTATAAAACTTCCATTATATTTTAAAGATTAAAGCTTTAGTGACTACCACTTTTACACTGAAAAGAGCTCCATCATGATCCGTTGAAATGACACCATATACGTCATGGTTTGGGATAAAACCCAGGTTGTCCTTTCTTAAATTTTTGGTATGCTAGGCATAAGTAAAGTGTTTACAACCAAAGTCGGATGAACATGTCTTTGTAGGTTATTTCGAATAACCATTGGGTATTCCTCCATAACTCCGAAGACAAAAGTGTTTGTCACTTAGAATGTCGAGTTTCTTGAGAAGGAATTTTTGGTGAAAAGTTAAGTGGGAGGACAATAGAACTTTGACAAGGTTGTTGAACCTTGGCTAATATGTGCTGAGTTGCGCAGCGTCGGTAAGTGTCCCGGAGGCAGCAACAATGCTCATGGCTCACGTGCCTCAAAGGATGTGGTCACGGGGATCTAAGTTCCTATTGAACCAAGTAGGTCGAGTAAGTAATCAAATGCCAAGATTTGAGAGTTAAATCATTGTTGTTTGATAATGATGAACCGACTACATGCAAATAATCAATGATGGGCCCTGACTTCATTAAGTGGCTTGAAGCCATAAAATCCGTGATAATTCCATACACGAGAAATCAAGCTTTGAATTTGAAAGACCCTCTGGAAAGGTGCAAGACCTTACAGTCGTATATGAATCTATAAAGAAATAGACATGGATGTTTCACATTTATGAAATAGTCGACATGTCGGAAAGAGTTTACGACAATGTTCAAGGAATTAACTATGATAAGATTTGATCTTTCATAGCGATATTTAGTCTGGACGGATTAATGTAGCAACCACTACATATATTTTGGTATATGGTAGTTGAACAAACAAAACAAGTTCTTCTAATAGAATGGTTACCTAGGACATGTACATGACACGATCCAAAGGTTTTTTTTTTGTTAATTCAAAGGATGCTAAAAGAGTATGCAAAACTTCAATGGTTGAAGTGAGCATCGCGGAGTTGGAATCTTCACCGTGATGAAACCGTTAAAAGGTTTAATTTCATCAGAGACAATGAAGATGTTTGCATTTTGCAAGAAATTAAGTGGGAGCGCTAAGACATATTTCTAATACATTATGTGAAAGACATATTGTTGATTAGAAATGATGTATCTTTTATTGACACAGGTTAAGAATTTCATTTCGATGAAAGACTTAGGCATAACCCAAGAATTAGGCATCAATGTCTATATGGATAGATTGAGGCGCTAATATGGTTTTGCCAAATGTACATAGATAAGATGTTGAATGAGTTCAATATGGAAACAACAAGAAAGGTTCTTGGCCTTGCGGAAAGGACTGAATCAAGATTCAAGTGTGTTGACACGAGATTCAAGTGTTTTGACACTTGGTGAAATCACAAGAATATTTTGATCAATCATTCTTTGAGATGTACACATCCAGATATGTCCTATGCTCTAAATGTTATGAGCATATACCAGAATGACTCCTAAGATGATCATTGGACAATAGTAGGGATATTTCTATGATCTTTGGAAGAACTAAGAATATATTATTTATATAGTGGTGACAAATAGTTCATTGTAAATTGTTACATTGATACTAGTTTTATCACAAATTAAGTTTATCTCAATATAAACTATGGGTGGCACAATGTAATGGAAAGGAAGTTCCATAACGGATTTGGTTGAGTACCAAAGTTAAAACATTGTGACAGATACTACAACAAAAGGCTAAGTATATGACTGCTATTGTAGCAGCAAATGATGGCATTTGCGTCAAGTAGTTTGTTATCAAACTAGGTGTGGTTCATAGCGGGATAATACTATGAAGATACATTGTATGACAATTGTATCAACATGATGTAATCCCAAGGAACTAAAGGTCTCACCAAAGGACCAAATTTATATAATGTCATCTCATTGGAGAATGAGTAATGCATAGAGACGCAAGGACATGCAAATACACACGAACCTGGAAGTGTCAGATCCGAAGATTATGTTTACCACTAGCAATAGTGTCTATACAACACCAGAAAGCCATAGGTGTTGAATGCACAAGTTATTAACTAGATTATTGACTCTAGTGCAAGTGGGAGACTGTTGGAGATATGCCCAAGAGGCAATAATAAAGTGGTTATTATTATATCTTTATGTTTATGATAAATGTTTACATCCCATGCTATAACTGTATTAACCGGAAACATTAATACTTATGTGTTTTGTAAACATAAAAGAGTCCCTAGTAAGCCTCTTGTTAAGCTAGCTTGTTGATTAATGGATGATCATGGTTTCCTGATCATGGACATTGGATGTCGTTAATAACAAGATCATATCATTAGGAGAATGATGTGATGGACACACACCCATAGTAAGCATAGCATAAGATCAAGTCATTAAGTTTGTTTTGCTACAAGCTTTCAAATGCATAGTAACCTAATCCTTCGACCATGAGGTTATGTTAATCACCATCACCGGATGGATACTTTGATGACATCAAACACCGCTTAATGGGTGGTGGTTATAAAGGTGTCATTGGGTATTCTGAAAGTATGTGTTGAAGCGCATGGACCAAGATTGGGATTTGTCCATCCATATGACAGATAGATATGCTCTGGGCCCTCTCGATGGAATGTCATCTAGTTAGCTTGCAAGCATGTGACTAGGTCACAAGGGATGACATATCATGGAACGAGTAAAGAGTACTTATCGATGTGAGGTAGAACAAGGTATGGAGATACCGACAATCAAACCTCGGATAAGTAGAGTATCGCGTGACAAAGGGAATTAGTTTCGTATGTTAATGGTTCTATCGATCACGAAGTCATCGTTGAGTATGTGGGAGTCGTTATGGATCTCTAGATCCCGCTAATGGTTATTGATCGGAGATGTGTCTCCATCATGTCTACATGTTCACGAACCGTAGGGTGACACACTTAATGTTCGAAGTTGTTTTAAGTAGATATGGAATGTGCGTTGGAGACGGAATGTTGTTCGGAGTCTCGGATTGGATCCGGGACATCACGAGGAGATCCGGAATTGTCCGGGGAATAAGATTCATATATTGGGGATCATTTTCTAAGTTAGGAAATGTTCCAGAGTATTTGTATGGGGATTCTAGAAGGTTTCGAAATGTTCCGGAAGGTTCTAGAAGATTTCTTGGAGTTTGCTTGAAAACCAAGAAAGGATCAAGGAATCCTTGTGGGGTAAGACAAGGATTAGGTGGGGACTCTCCCCACCTCCTTGATCCGCCGGCCAAGGGAGAGGGGAGTCCTACAAGGACTCCACCTCCCCATGGCGCCTCCCTCCTTTAAATAGAGGGGTGGAGGCACAAACCCTCGAGCCCCTTCTATTCTCTAGATATCAAGTTGCCTCTCTCCTCCTCCTTCCCTCTGCTCTGGCTTAGGGGAAGCTCTGCAGAATTCTCTACTCCACCATCACCACCATGCCGTCGTGCTGCTGGGATTCCGTGGAGAAATCTACTACCTCCGCTGCTCGCTGGAACGGGAGAGGAAGGTCTGCTTCGACTCCGCATGTGTGACCGACTGCGGAAGCGCTGCCGGCAGCAGGCGAAGGATCGTCTACTCGATCTTGAGATCGGCAAGTGATCGACTACATCAACCACGAGATCCGATCTCGAACAAGGCTTATCGAATCTACGAGGGTTAGTACAGATCTATCTCATTGCACATGTCTAATAGATTAGATCTTGGCTTTTATCTAGATTAGATCTGGGTTTTGTTCGTTCTTGCGGTAGAATTTTTTTGTTTTCCATGCTATGAACCCATCAATTTGATCTTTCTAACTTAAACTACCGACATTTAGTGCTAAATAAATTACCCACCTATGCCATTATGTGCAAATACCTTTTCGCCGTGAAAAGAGAACTTCTCGCATGGCCGTGACCTAGCAGATGCCGGCGCCGCCAAACTCTACGTCAAGTTCTTCGCCCCGACTATCTGTTACGAGTACAAAGAAGTCAGAAGCAGCTCTCCATGCCCCGTGTATTCTCATGAACCTCAAAGTCACGTCCCATATGGTAGGATCTTTTCTACTCTCAAATAAAGGCGGAGACTGACCCATACAAGGAAGATATGTCTTCATCTAATCATTAGTATTCTCAAGCATGTTGGATAGGTCATTCCTCTGTCCAATCTCACAGCCCGTGCACGTGTGGAAGTCAAAAGATCAGAAGGTAGGAAAACAACCATGGAAATCTCTCGCGACCGCAGGTTGTGTATGTTCGGCAAGCAGTTTTTTTAATTCATGACAGTCCAGTTCATAGGTCGTGCACATGGAAGTCAAGAGACCAGAAGATAGCCAAATGACCATGGAAATCTCTAGCGACTGCAGGTTGTGTGCGTTCGGTAAGCGGTTTTTTTAATTCATGTCAGCTCGCAAGGTGCCCACAGTATTATATCTAATTATTTGTCACAAATTTGTCTAGATATGTATCTAGATGTGTTTTGGTGCATAGATATAGACAAATCTAGATAAATCTGCGATATCTAATTTGAAACGGAGCCAATACCAAAATTTTAACAACTAGATGAGACTCTGCAAAGTAAGCGTACTCTCCATGAAACAAACTATTGTTCATACATATCTAATTATGACTATTTCGCGAAGGAACATCATTATTCCTCTCCTATTTATTGTTCATATTTAGTTTAAACCGGTACTATACCATGTACAAATTACCAATGTATGGCAAGTCAAGATCAGTAGCTTAACCAAAGCTTACTAGGAATAAAAGCAAGTGCAGGATCGATCTTCACAAAAGCGAGCAATATCAACATGCATAGTTTTAGCTAATCCAACTGTTCCCATAATACGTAGCCTCCGTCCACTTTTTCAAGTCTAATGGAGCTCCGTCCTTCAAACAACAACAGGAAAGATATGCTTCAGAATGAAGTGCGACAGTCCTTATAATCATTTAAAGAAATCATATGGGTTGAACATTGGGGTATCTCTATAGCTCTTAGAATATGTTGTCCTTATAATCATCTAAAGAAAGTATATGCTTTTGAATATGTTGATATACCTTCAGAAACACTTCCACTATTTGATTTGATACAGGCACATTGTTACACTCTGTAAAAATGAAAACTTAACAATTAATCATGCCAAATAGGAGAAAAAATAATTTGCTTATTTGAACTGATTGTCGAGGTCAAGAGAAATTACGGGAACATACCAGTCTTGGGATATATACCTTATTTGTCATAAAAAATAGCTGCTGAGTAATCGGTAAAGGTTTAATTTTGAAAGAATCGTACTAAGAAGGAACCATTGCGGTTATTGAGGCTCAAAATAAAATAACATCGAACGCAGCAGCAGATGCAACTTATTTCTTCAAATAGATGAGATCCGAAAACAATCAGGTAGAAAAAACGCTAGGATTGAAAATCAAACATCAAATACCAATTCACCAATGGCGCCGGGCATTATGTTGGTGCACACATGGAGAGCTGTCGGCGAGCTGCCTTATGGTGCTGGCTAAGATGGTGCATGGCCTATCAACAAAGAACATAGTCGGTGTTTAGATGCAGCCTTGCAGGTTACAGTAGTAGATATCAACCAGATGTGCTACAGTTGCTAGAGAAGGCTAATGAAAAATAGGACTGCTGGAGCGCCGGAGTCTCGCTAGGAAGATCGATAGAAGTATTCTATGGCACAAAATTAGTAGAAGTTTCTAGAGAAGGCAGGGTAGTTGGGCCGGCGATGTGCTTGGTAACTGAAACTTTCAAGTGTGGCTCATAAATAATCATCAAAAGAAAAATTGCTAACATGGAAGAATGGTGAGGTGACATAGGTGCATGTTGAAAAAAACTACCCTAAGTGGCGTTGCTCATATTTAGCTATTATAGATTACATATATCAAATAAGCTAGCAAAGTAAATTTTAAATTATGGATTTGTTTTTATTTCCTATTGTATCTGCTGAATCATTTTCTCAGTGTTAGGACTTGGGATCTAAGATGAGGGAGGCGCCAGAGAAACAAGACACGAGGATACACCGTCCCCTCAGCAACCACGCTTCTAATGTTGCAATTGAAAATTTGACTTCTGTTGTTAAACCATTTTTATGAATTCTTTGGTATATTTTTATAGTTGCAGAACAAAAGATAGGCCATAAATTTTGTGGTTACAAATTGGTAGATGCTTTTGACTTAGCTGATCATTACACATTGTTTTCACTTTAATTGAGTTATGTTGCTAAATGTTATGGTCCCACACAATTACGAAGTTTTCATTAATTATTATATTTTGAGGCTTTAAAAATATATTTTGTGCAACAAAGAGGAACCTATATATAGTTTTTGAGTGCCACATATAAAATCAACTTGAATAACCATGGTCTAGCGCCAGTCATTTGTGTGTGATACTATATGAGTATCGAATTAATCCAGTTCACTATATAAAGTACGGATAATAACTATAGTATGGATTGGTGATCTGTAAATGATATTAGATCAACACAATGAATTATAGTTCTACTCCAAATTAAGGATATCGTTGATCAACACAAGGAATTATAGCTCTACTCTAAATTAAGGATGTCATTGCGAGATGGCCAATTAGTTGTACCATGAAAATACCTACATTCTCTTAGATATACATCAATATATATGGTCAATTTGTTGTATATTTCGCGAATGAATTCAATAAAAACATTTACTTCATTTTTACTTGGAACTGCTTAATTTTACATCTACACCTTTTATTTGACGGCGACCACATTCATTTGATTTTTTAATGTGAAAAATAATGTTTCTATTATGCATGTAATGATATTATAATAATAAACAATTACAAGTCAATGCCTTAAAAACTGTATTTTAACGTCCTACAGGTATTTTTAAACATAAGAACAATACTTTTCATTAAACTCTATATGAACCTCCGGGATTCGCTATATTTATTGTAGAGAGGATACATATATTAAAGTTAAAAATATTATAATCACAATTAAATATAGCAAAAGTAAATTTCATCGCTTTAAATATCAATGATAAAGATCTAAACTTTATTACTATCTCAAATCGAAAAAGAGAAATAAGGCCTCGCCCGTGCCATGCACGGGCCACTGTGCTAGTATATATTAAAAGTACATGACGGTCAACCAGAAAAAAAATAAATAGTCTAGAAAATCCCACAAAAATTAGAAACATCTGGCCATCCGTTTAACTATTTAGCCTACAACAACCATTGGATCTTTATAATGATCTGTTAACTTCAAAGTTGAAATAATTATCCACCACTACCCCTACATAATTCTTTGTGTACCCCTTCAATATTGTATCTAGCCCTAGAAAATCAAACATTCCTACGCCTACCCTAGCTTTCCTCATGCACGCTGCCACGATGTATTCGTCTCGGTGCCGCCGGCGGGTCGGCCGACCGACCTTCACCGCGTACATTCTTCTGTAGGTTCTGATAAAACATAAAATAGAAATAATATATAGGACTCAAAAGTTAGATGGCATATACCGAGTTTTCTATATAAGATTAGATCATTAGATGCTCGATCTGCACTAAATTGTCTTCAAGTGTTTATACTTTGTGCCTACATAAACTCAAGGTAACTAACCGAAACAATAATGTACATGTGATGTTTCACGAGGTAACTAAAGAGACGTCGGCAACATATATGCATCTACACTGCTCACCATGGTTCCGAAACAAAACCTCGGATGTTATCCAAAAAGTTATGTTATACATCACTCATGTTTTGCCTGAAGTCAACTTCAAAAAATTATAAGAGTTCATGGAGACATTAACGTGAGCTACATTTCTGCACCTAACAATAAGTTTTGGATGGGACATTGAAGCAAAACAACCAAATAGCTATGATCAAAAAATTAAAATGATTTTACCATTAGCAAAAGCTTTTATTATCAATTGTATTTTTCTTATAGAAAACACATCCTCATATTATTTACGTTAATCTCAAGTCTTACAAAATTATTTGTTGAAATATGTATAAAATATTTAAGATGTTGCCCGCTCATTTGAGCGGGCCACCCTGCTAGTTAAATATTAAATACATTATTTAATTCCTCCTTATTCAAAACTCCTTTTGAACAGATTCTAAACACTTCGGTATTCTCTCTGGAACACTTCAGATCTCTCTTCCTATTTCTCTATCGATAGTAGATCAACCCGCATCGTCGATTACCCTTAAGCTTGACACCATTACGGTTCGGGAATGTTCATTTATGAAGGAGACTTCTCCCCGATCAAATGATCATCAACGGTATCTAGAAACACATGATGATCTCTTCACATTCCACGAATTCAGTTGTTCGCTTGAACCTTCTAAACGTCGAGTCTTATTCCCTTTGCACAACAATACTTGCTTTGTCCAAGACCTAATCTCATGTATCCATATATAGTTCGATCTTATACCGACAAATACGTTTACTCATTCCTGTGGTATCACATCCCTATGACCTAGTCACATGCTTGCAAACTCATTAATGTGATGTCACCGATTATGCCCAGAGTATCTATCCGTCACTCTGATATGCAAATCCTGATCTCGATCATACACCTCAACTATTCCTCTGAAATACCAAAAAACACCTTTATGGTCACCCAGTTACGGACATGACGATTGATGCGATCAAGGCAGCCACAAGAGATAGTGATTAAACATGATCTCACGATCAAAGGATTAAGTCACTACGCTTTGCTAGATATCACAATGTTGAACATCATGACTGGATCAGACTGCAATTCTACGGTCGGGTGTGTCCATCACTTGATCATCACGTGATCTCATTGTTAGTTGACTGTTTTATGTCAAGTCCATGATCGATAAACCTCGATCATCTGTCCAACGAACTAGTACTAGAGGATACTAGGGACCTGGTTGTTTATATATCACACATGTATTATGTTTTCTCTTAATATAGTTATAGCATGATACAAAAACTATTATGAACATTTAGAGATATAACAATAAAATCACTTTATTTATTGGCCTCTAGGGCATATCTCCTTCAGTCTCCCACTTGCACTAGAGTACAATTACACTAGTTTATAATAGGCAATAATCTAACACCAATGGCATCGCGGTGTTGATCATACTTTTTCTGTGGAAGAGGCTTAGTGAATGGATCAGCTACATTCACATATGTATGTACTTTACAAATTCTAATGTTGCCTTCGACAATGAATTTTCTTATTACATGGTGATGTCGGAGTATGTGCTTGGCCATGGAGTGGAACCTCTCGTCCTTCACATTTGTAATGGCCCCCATGTTGTCGCAGTAGATGCACGTGAGGTCTTGCGTGCTTGGGAACACTCCAAGTTCTTCATCTAGACAGCTTAATTTGCTGCTTCACCAGCATCCATGTACTCCGACTCCATTGTATATTGAGCCACCGAGCCTTACTTCCCGCTCCTCCAGCTCACCGCACAACCATTAACCATGAACATGTACCCCGTTTGAGACTTTGAGTCATCTGGATCTGTGCAAAAGCTTGCATTCATGTAACCTATTACAGAAAGTTCTTCTTCACATCCTCCAAAGACTAGAAGCATATCCTTAGGTCTTCTGAAGTACTTGAGGATACTCTTAACTACATTCCAATGAACCGACCCAGGGTTGCTTTGGAAACGGTTCGCCAAGCTAATAGCCAAGGCTACATCTAGTCTAGTGCTCAGCATGGCATACATGATAGAGCCAATATCCAAGGCACAGGGAATGCCTCTCGTTGCTTCCTTTTCACGTTCCGTTTCTAGGCATTGAGTCACACTCAACTTGTTACCTTTTATGATCGGCAATGAACCTTTCTTTCAAATCTATTCTGAAATGCTTCAAAATCTTTTCCAAGTGCTCTGACCAAGAGTCAGCCGATGTTTTGATATATCTCTATAGATCTTAATGCCTAATATGTAGGCAACTTCACCCATGTCCTTCATAGCGAATTTACTATTTAAATACTCGTTCACGCTATTTAGAAGATTCACGTCATTCCCTAGTAAAAATATGTCGTCCACATATAGTACAAGGAATGTCACTGATCTCTTATTCACTTTCTTATATATGTAGGACTCTTCTGCGTTCTAGACAAATCCAAAAAATGATGACTTCATCAAATCGAAGATTCCAACTCCGAGATGCTTACTTCAGTCCATAAATGGACCTCTGAAGTTTGCATACTTTACCAACATCCTCTAGATTGACAAAACCCTTCGGTTGCATCATATACACCTCTTTCTCAATGTTGCCATTCAGGAAGGCAGGCTTCACATACATATGCCATATTTCGTAATCCAAATATGCAGCAACTACTAGCAGAATCCAAATAGACTTTAGCTTCAATACGGGAGAGAATGTCTCTTTGTAGTCAATTCCTTGAATTTGTCGGAAACCTTTTACGACAAGTCGAGCTTTGTAGACAGTGATGTTTCTATCAATGACCTTATTTTTCTTGAAGATCCATTTATTCTCGACAACCTTTCAGCCTTCGGGAATATCTACCAAGGTCCATACATGGTTGTCACACATGGATTTTGACATGGGTATACCCTAAAGGTACTCGAGTTTGGCATATACGGTCTGGATACGGCAGAAGCCCACGTGTTGGCAAGGCCAATGCAGAATTCTGGTGACCCATGGACTCTCCGATTGCTTGCAACACAAGAAGAAGCTTAAAGATAGAAAGTTCAAAGGGATGAACCCTAATCTATAACCGACTCGACCTGCTACCCGAGACCTAGCCTATCTATATAAAGGCTAGGAGGGAGCGGCGAGGAGGACAATCACAACCCTAGTTTCCACAACCATCGCCAGATTGCATCTGCGCACCCCTATAACTTTCGACTCTCTCGATAATTCCAAGAGCAGACAAGCAGGAGTAGGGACCTCTACGAGGCCTGAACCTGGGTAAACCTTGTGTCCCTGTGTTCTTGTTTGCTAGCCGATTGATGCCTCCAGCGCTCCCTCCTTCTCCAAAACCCAAGTCCATAACAATGGGCATTGACAAGTTAAACCCTCGTCAATTGGTGCCGTCTGTTGGAATTGGGAGTGCTGATGTCGTGGCTTCTTCGGCCCCGTCAACCGTGATCTACAACTCTGCAACAGCGGATATTCGCCAGCTCTTCGGTGCTTTCGACTTCACCGTCCACACGCCGGCCACTCGCCCGGCGTTCGAGTCTGTGGGCGATGGGGTCGGCTTGGTGATCGGGAGCTTCCGCTTCCAGGTCAGTCAACTGGGCACGCTTCGCATGCCCGACCAGCCGACGGCACCCGCGATTGCTCCAGTGTCATGGTTCCTGCCACCAATCGGCACCCTCAACAAGCTCAACGCCCCGGCAACAGCTGGAGGCACGGATAGCGACAACAGTCGCAGATTCGATCTAGGTGACCTAGCCACAAAAGATGGAGCCTACGGCTCTGGATCTGAAAGTTCTGGGAGCAATAACTTCCCCAACCACTTCATGTGCGCCATCATCAATGCGGGCGACACCAGCATCAATCGCAAAAACGCCGGCACTAGCACTGGACTGCCCAACAGCGGTATACCAAATGGTGGCCCCACCAACGGCGGCACCACCAACAGCGTGCCCACCAATAATGGGACGAGAGGAAAGCCTTCGCTCACGGTGAATGAGAACACTGGAGAGCGCATGCTGATCAAGCTCAACGACAACAAGTGGGCCCGCTATCGAGAAGCTCTACGGGGCAATCCTGTACCCCCAACACCTCGCAGGACATGCTGATGGGCTACCATTGGCTGCTAAAGGAAGAATTCAAGTGCCAATAGCAGGTAATCGCACAACTCAAGGCGCGTAGAAAGGCGGCGGACGAGTCAAGCCTTTGGCGAGCTGGGCTCTCCTCCCACGGAGGATCCTCCTCCCATGGAGGATCCTCCTCCAAGGGCAACGAGTACCTGGCCAACAAAAGGCAATCTCGACTAGCCCACCTCACCGAACAAGAGCGCGTAGAAGCCGCGAAAGTCCTCGACTTCAGCTCTATGACGGTGGATACGCAAGGTAACGTGCTCCCGAAGACGCCGCAAGCCGCGGTGACAGCGACCGCCATGTACCTCCTCAATAACCAGCCACCAGCTGGAGATCCACGAGCTGCCATGCACCGATCCATGATCGCGGGCCTAGGGCTAATCGAGGCCACCCTCGACAAAGAGCCAATGCCAGAGCCGAAGAAAAGCAAGGCTCTGGCCAAACGCTACTCCTCGCCCTTGTCCAGCAGTGATAGCCACGACCTGTCTCAACGTCGCCGCTCACGATGACATGATCACGACTACGACGCGTGTGATGACATCACACAGCGCAAAGTCGACAAAATGCGCGCAAGACGCGCTTGTTCGACTGACTCAGAGGACAACGAGGTGGAGCTCTGTAGCGCCAGGTGCTTCAGCAGAGCCATCAAGCAAAAGCGAATGCCTAAAGTGTTCAAACTCCCCTCGGAGAACCCAAAATTTGATGGCCTACAGGACCCAAAGATTTGGCTGTAGGATCACAGCTCCTCCGTCAGGCTGCACGGCAGGATTCGAAGCACGACCATGTAATGCCTGCAGCTACAGCTGCAGGGCGTCGCTCACGCATGGCTCAACAACCTCCCGTGCGGATCCATTCGCAGCTGGGAACAGCTAGTCTACAGCTTCGTGCGCAACTTCAAGGGCACTTACAAAAGTCCCGCGTCAATCGAAGAACTGAGAGGCTACCAACAAAGGTCTGGCGAGTCGCTACGGTCGTACATCCAGAGATGGTCCATCATCAAGAACTCCGCAGAAAACATCTCGGAGGACTGTGCAATCGACGCGTTCAATAGCGGCGTTCGTTGTATAGAGATCAGGGAGGAGCTAGGCCGCTCGAATCCCAAAATGACCGACCACCTGATGGAAATCGCGAATGGTGGGCGGACGGAGAAGATTCAGTAAAAAACCGCACCTACTCCGACGATGACGACGACCTTGGGCGCAGACGCGATCGCCGAGGAATATGTCGAATGCGCGTCTACGAGGACCGCGACAAAGTCAATATGGTCGTAGCCGGCTACACCGTCAAACACGACGACAACAGCAACATTGGATATCACAGTGGTGGATACCGCGACAGCGGGAAAACCACACAGGTGTGGCAGCGCTGCACTCACGAAGAGTCACCCGTAACATCTATCCAGGACAAACTGTCCGGGCCATGGAACATGCACTTCTACATCGACAAACACGATGGCAAGAAAAAGTCCAGCCACCTCCTAAAGGACTGTCGCGAGTTCCTCAAGCTCCATGAAGGCCTGGCTCAGATGAATCGCGATGTGATCAACCGCGGCTACGGAGCCACCCCAGGCGTTATGGCACATGGAGCTCCTCCACCACCGCCCGGACCACCAGCACCCGCGGCCGCGCCAGTCCAGCATCATGGAGGTGAGCCATACCCGCGAGCCGTGGGCAACATGGGGATGATCCAAAAAGGGCGTCCCTCCAATCGAATGCATAAGGCAATCACTCGCCAAGTCAATTTGGCGATAAACTCTCCACCTTCGACCACTGAGTACCTCAGTGGAAGTGAGTCCTGCATCACCTTTGACAAGCACGACCACCCGCGCCAAGTTCCTCGTCCAGGCTACTGTCCCCTCGTACTCGAGGCACAGATCGGAGGCTTCGACATGAGTCGCGTCTTCATGGACGGCGGGAGCGACATCAACCTCATGTTTGCAAGTACCTTGCCCGCGATGAGGATCCCTCTGACTTGCCTGGAGGTTTCAGACACGACGTTCCACGACATCGTCCCTGGGAAGGGCGTATACCCCCTGGGCAAAATCAACCTCGACGTCATCTTCGACACGCCGCAAAACTTTCGGCGGGAACGCATCGACTTTGAAGTCGTCGACTGGCCCTCACAATACCACTGCATCCTCGGACGTGTCGCGTTCGCCATGTTCATGGCAGTGCCACACTACGCCTATCTAAAGATAAAGATGCCAGGCCCAAACGGCATCATCACAATCAACGGAAGCTTCGAGAGGTCCGACAGCTGCGATAGGGAATTCAATAGAATCTCCTAGTCCTTTGGTATGCAAGAGGAACTCGTAAAACTGAGGGAGTCGACAGACAACAGTCTGCCTCCCCTGAGCAGGCCAAGTTCACCTGACCTGTCCTTCGACTCGTCGGTGCACACAAAGAAAGTCAAGGTCCACCCAATGGACCCGACCAAGACGGCCCTCGTCGCCAACAACTTGAGTCCCGCATAGGAACTCGCGCTCGTCGAATTCCTCCGTGAGCACTAGGAAATATTCTCCTAGTGTCCAGCGGACATGACAGGGGTTCCCAGGGAATTTGCCGAGCACTCACTCAACGTGAATCTAGACGCAAGGCCAGTCAAGCAGACAATACAACGACTGTCTGAACCAAGAGCAAAAGCAGCCGGTATGGAGATCAACAGACTCCTCGACGCAAACTTCATACGCGAGATCAAGGAAAGCACCTGGCTCGCTAACACAGTGCTTGTGCCTAAAAAAGACACGGATATCCTGCAGATGTGCATGGACTTCACCTCCTTGAATAAGCACTACCCAAAAGACCACTTCCTGTTGCCACGGATCGATCAAATCATCGACTCCACCGTGGGATGTGAGCGCCTCTGCTTCCTCGATGCCTACTCAGGCTACAATTAGATTCGAATGAAGGAGGAAGACCAAGAGAAAACGGCGTTTACAACGCCCTTCGGTGTGTTCTGCTACAACACGATGCCTTTCGGGCTAAAAAACGCAGGAGCCACCTATCAGTGGTGCAAGTAGGCTTGCCTCAAAAACCAACTTGGTCGCAACATCGAAGTCTATGTTGATGACATCGTCATCAAAACCAAAGAGGAAGCCACGTTAATTGACGATCTCTGCGAAACCATCGCTAACCTCGACCGCTATCGGATCAAGCTTAATCCAGACAAATGCGCCTTCGGTGTGCCATCATGACAACTACTCGGGTATCTCATCTCTGCGAGGGGGATCTAGGCAAACCCGAAGAAAATAAAGGCCATACTGGCCATGGAGAAGCCGAAGAATGTAAAAGGCGTCCAGCAGCTCGATGGGTGAATCGTAGCACTCAGTCGATTTATCAGTCGAATGGGAGAAAAGGCACTGCCCTTCTACCAACTCCTCTGCAAAGCTGACAAGTTCGAGTGGACAAACGAGGCACAAGAAGCATTCGAAGACCTCAAGCGTCTACTATCCACCTCGCCAGTACTGGTGATGCCTCGCGAAAAGGAACCACTACTGCTCTACATCTCCGCCACCAACCAGGTGGTCAGCACGGTGCTCGTGGTGGAATGAGCCAAAGAAAATAAAGTCCACGGGGTCTAGCGCTCAGTGTACTACCTCAGCAAGGTGCTCACGCCAACAAAGCAGCGGTATCCGCACTACCAGAAGCTGGCATATGGCGTCTTCATGATAGCCAGGCGACTGTGCCACTACTTCCAGGAGCACCCAATCGTGGTGGTAAACGACGCCCTGCTCGGGCATATACTCAATAATCCTAACGCCACCGGACGAGTCGTGCTCTGGGGAATCGAACTGTCTCCACGATACATCACATATGAGAAGCGTGACACGTTCAAGTCGCAAGGCCTCCCGGATTTTCTTGTGCACTGGATGGAGAACCAACTCCCCGACAAGCCAGATATGTCCTATCTTTGGACAATGCACTTCGATGGGTCCAAGCGAAAGGACGGAGCGAGGGCAGGAGTCATACTGACATCACCCCAAGGAGACAATATGAAATACTTTCTGCGAATGCAGTTCACTGCCTCCAATAATGAAGCCGAGTACGAGGCCTTAATCCACGGGATGTGGATGGCGAAAGACAACGACGCCAAGAGGCTCATCATCTACGACGACTCCAAGCTGGTGGTCAACCAAACGATGCACGAGTGTGATGCACTGAGCGACAACATGATTTCCTATCGTGACCTCTACGACACACTCGAGGGAGACTTTGATGGCTGCGAGCTGCGGCATGTAGGCCGTGAAAGCAACGAAGAGGCAGATACACTCGCCAACATCGGCTCCACCTATGCCCCCATACCACCTGGGGTATTCCTCGAGCGTATATGCGAGCGTTCCATCAAGCCCAAGGCTTCAAATAAGAAAGCAAGCACGTCAATAGACTCGGGGGCTACGCCACCCAATGAGCCAATAACACTCGATGACATGGAGCTTGGTACAGGACTCGAAGGCCCAATGGAGGTCATGATGATCGAGCCATCTTGGACACAGCTGTACATCACATATCTACTCAGCAAGAGGTTGCTAAACGACCCGACTGATGCGCGACACATCGCATGGCGATCCAAGGCATTCGCTCTCATCAACAGCAAACTATACAAGCGCAACATTACAGGCGTACTTCAATGGTGCGTCTCCAACAGGGACAGAAGGGCCGTCCTCCTCGACATACATGAAGGCACCTACATGCATCATGCTGGCAGTCGCGCCCTCGTTGCCAAAGCTTTGCGAGCTAGATTCTACTGGCACACGGCCATGCACGATGCCAAGGACATCGTCCAGCACTGCAATGCTTGCCAGCGATTCACGGACAAACCTCACGCACCTGGCGCAGAACTCAGGCCAATACCATTGGCTTGGCCCTTCAGACAATGGGGACTCGACATGGTCTGCAAGATCCCAAAGCCTCGCCGAGGAGGTTATGTCTACCTCTTAGTCGCGGTCGACAAATTCACCAAGTGGGTCGAGGCCATGCTGGTGACGAATCAATCATGAGCCAGCGCTGTCAAGTTCTTTGAGTCCATTGTCTACCGCTTTGGAGTGCCACATAACATCATCACGGATAATGGGACAAACTTCACCTCTAAGGAATTCCAGGAATTCTGCGAAAACCTTGGAATCAACATAAGCTACTCCTCGGTGGCTCACCCGCAGACCAATGCTCAAGTCGAAAAGGCCAACAGCCTTGTCTGTGGTGGAATCAAGAAGCGACTCCTCTGGCCACTCGAACAAGCCGCTGGATGCTGGCCAGACGAGCTGCAATCCGTACTTTAGAGCCTACGCACAACTCCAAACAGCGCCATGGGATACACTCTGTCCTTCATGGTGCACGGTGCTGAAGCGGTGCTACCCGTAGAAGTACGCTACAAAGCCCCATGGGTGGTTGCATACAACAAGAAGAAGTCAACTCTCACACTCGAAGACTTCGTCGACCTCCTTGACGAGGCAGGCGAGATAGCAGTGGAGAGGTCAACGATCTACCAGCAGAGCCTCCACAACTACCACAGCAGAAGGCTATGCCCCAGATCCTTCGTCAAAGGAGACCTGGTCCTGCGATTGAAGCAACAAGGGCATCTCAAGCTCGAGTCCCCTTGGGAAGGACCTTACGTGATTACAGAAGTAATCCCAGGTGGCGCCTATCGCCTTAATGATTTCGAGAACGGAGTCGCATACTCCAACCCCTAGAACATCGTGCAGCTGCGTCGTTTCTACCCCTAGTCGTTTTTACATTACAAATAAGGCTATTCAGCCAGGCTACTTAGCCACACATTGTACCTCGTACTATTCTATGAATAAATAAAGCTAAGTGCCCCGAAACTCTGTGTCTTTTCCTATTTTCTTGCAATTTCATCACTCGGGGGGGCTACGCCACCCTTTACACTTTCGTTCTACGAACAAATCGTAGTATCTTGAGTAGATGACGTACTACCAATCGAACCCTTGATAAACACCAACCTAGTTGCAACGCACCTAGCAGGTTGGCAAGGTGCTGAGATAAACACACGTCAGGCTAACGAAAAGGAACTGTAGAGTACAATACACTCGAACAATATACAAGCTAGCAAGCTCTTCACATATCAATGGGTATTAAATACACCCAACACAATCATACGAACTTTACAACACTTACACACCTATGTGCAGGATACAAAATTACGCTACTGCTGCAAAAGATGCACATTCATCTGCTCTTCAAAGAAGTCGACGATGTCCTCTGCCGGCTGATCAACCGCCTGGTAGTTCGGCACCATGTTCCAGGTCATCCCTTCTGGCGGCGGCGGCTGTCCAGTAGCAACAAATGCTATGTCCACATCTGCCGATGCAGTCGCACCATCGATAGGGCAGCCTTGGCACCAGCAACTAGCTGCTGCCGCACACACTCGCGTACCGCGCTTATATCTTGAAACTTCGCTAGAAGAGCCAACAGGCTTGAAGGGACGACGTCCAGCAAAAACATCGTCTGATAAATGTGCCTGAGGCACGACTGCGCCTTCTTCAAGCATTTAAGCACTCAAGAAGAACGATCCTGCAGGGTCACCAACGCGACTGCATGGTCGTGGTCCACCCAAAAATAACCGCTAGCCTGTAGCTGCTCCTAGGTCAGGTTATTCATTCGAATGGCCACCCGGTCCTTTTCATCCTGTGGATGACGAGCGCTAACAACTATACCAAGCAAACATCAAGGTGTAAGGACAAGGCATCGACGTGACTAAATAAAAGACAAGATGAGAAGACAGAGAACTAACATTTAAACTGCTCATTCAATTGCGCCACTTCCTCCAAGGGATACTTCTCGCGGGCGGTGGCCTTCTTAGCTTTCAACTTCCACACATCCGTGTTACCGCGGACGATGGGAAACTCACGCTCCAACTGCTTAATGCGGTCACGCAGTCGCGAAAGCAACGACAACTCCCTCCACCTTTGAACGCGGCTGCGCCATGGTATCATTGGTGGGAGGAGAATCATGAGGACCACTCGAAGGACCCTAGGTACAATTAAGCAAGAGGCAAATGAGACTCATCACACATCGATAAATAGAGGACTGCATCCAAATTTGATAAAATGTCAAGGGAACACCCCCACTGAAGCATGGTTCAGTGGGGGTGTCTAGCTACAGCTATTACACATGGCGACTAGGGAGCATTCTGCTTCTTCGACTTTGACCTCGACTTCGGGGGCTTCATCGCATCTGTGGCAGTCTCCGATGCCATGGACTTGCCGGTGGTAGCCCTAGATGTCGTGGTCTTCACTGCCTTCGCTCACCGCCACTCCTCAGAGTATTTGGAGACTGTCTCGATAAGCTGAGGCCCATATTTACCGCAGCTACTAGCGAAAGGAGCAAACACTACCTGCTAGCCTCCGGCGTCGACAGGCATCGCCTCGGAGATCACGGCGGGATCCAACTCCACACCATGGGCTTGCACCATCGCAAGTGCCATAGTGGCACCGACAGACCGCTGGGAGTTCCTGAATTCCATGGGAATACCTCCAGCGAAGGATTCCACTAGGTCATCAAGATTGTCGATTAGCCCGGCCTTGGGAGTCAGGTCCTCACGAAGGCGACTGAGCACACCTTTGGCCTTCCCCAACATCTCCTGAAGGGAAACACTGTGGTCCTCGACTGCACCAACGGCGCCTGCCAAAGCATCCGCGCAACACAGGGACTAGGCATCAAAGCTCAGGCCGGTGGCATCTGCATACACAGGGTGTTAGCACAACAACGTGACGTCAAACAAGGAGCAATTCAAACCAAACTTAAAATTACCTGAGAGAGCCTTGAAAATCGAAAAAAGTTGTTCTTCGAACAACTTCTCCCTTTCAGCATTGGAAGAGCGCAGGTCTTCCTCACGCTTCTGCGACTCTTCCAGAGCCATGACTGCCTCGTCGCGCCTTTTCTCCGCAGCGGCAAGCCCCTTCTCGAGGGACATAACGCGACGGAGAAATTCATTGTGCTCACCTACAAAGGACAGGGCATAACAACAATTGAGCTAACAAATTTCCATGAAGACAAAGACAAAGTCAAAAGCTAACCTTCGACTGCACGGTGGCGATTGTCCAGCAAGGCGTGCTGTTGACCCAAAGCAAGGACTTGCTCCGCAAGGCGAGCATCTTCCTTCACAATGAGCTAAACCAAGGGAAACAAAGACTCAGCGTCAGCCCAACATACAAATTCGACTGCCAAACAGAAAAAAGGACACTCACATGTTCCTCCAGGGACTCCAAAGATGACTATGGCGCAGTCGTCCGTGCAACCATCTGATGCTCCCCAGCATGTGGGGTACTCGAAGAATTGGCACTAGAGTGGGCCGCCACTGGAGGAGAAGGAGACCGTTCGGTCACCTCCTTGTCCTTAGAGTCTACGACTCTAGACTCTTTCACAAATTGGACGTCATCAGAAGACGACGATGCCACTTGACTACAAAACATGTCCAGCACCACTTCAGAAAAGCAACTCCAAAAGAAAACAAGACAAACTCGCAGAAATTAAAACTCACCAATCGAATTTGTCGAGATCAAAGGAGTCATCCGACGACTCCTTCGGCAACCACAGCTTCTTCCGAGCGGGAGGAGCCATGGCGCGCACAGGCATGGCAGGAATCAGCTCCTCTGTAGCAGCAGAAGGACCCTCCGGCATCGTCGGAGAGGAGGCGTCAGAATCGGGAACGCTTGTGAGTCCCGTGGCTGCTAGACTCGGGGGCTTCCTCCTCTTGTTCAACTAGGATGGTCGAATCTGACTCGTCCTCTTCCACCGCGTCACGTGGGATAACCCCTTCAGGCAGAGGAGGGAAGCTGGAGGCCACTTTCTAGTCCTACATTCAGAAAAAACATCAGCACAGATTAAAGCACTTGGCAACCAATCGAACAAATGCAATACTACTTCGCAGAAAACTTTATCTCAGGCGGAGGGTTGTTGGCATCAAAAGGGGGCACGACTGATTATCTTGGGAGATCCTCCTCGGCGGTATACTTGGTCACCAGTCGCAACCTCCTATCTACCTCGCCCGCAGAAATGCCCTCCACAGATATGCGAGTGACATCGCTAGCACCCACCCAGCAGTACATCAGATGGACTCTAGCTTGCAGAGGCTGTATGTGGCAGAGCAACCACGTGCGGATGAGAGCGGCGCCACCCTCTTCCTTGCCTATGTGGCCTTCGAGGTCGCTGATACAGCATCTCCGTCTCCTCGGACTCGCTAGGCATCACGATATTCTTCCAGGAGCGCCTCCTCTTGCAAGCCACCACGGGATCGAACAACGCGAGTCCGAAGTGCTCTCTGTCGGCCTTCTGGTCGTGAACATAGATCCACTTATCTCTCCACCCTTGGACAGACGCGGTGAGCTTGATGTCATAGTAGGTGGCGGAAGAGTCGACGTGGATCCTGCAGCCTCCTACATCGTAGACTACTGAACCCGACCCCGACTGACACTTAAGCTTAAAAAGCTTCCTGAAGAGACCGAAGTGCGGCTCGAGTCTGAGCCAGCACTCACAGAGAGTGATGAAACAAGAGATATGAAGAATTGAATTTGGGGACAGCTGATGCAGCTAGAGCCCATAGAAGCAGAGAAGACCCCTAACAAACGGATGTAGGGGAGAGAGAGACCTTGAATGATGAACGCAAGGAACATCACTCTAAAACCCGCAGGAGGACG
The DNA here is from genome assembly GCA_023614405.1 of Avena insularis. Lineage (NCBI taxonomy): Eukaryota > Viridiplantae > Streptophyta > Magnoliopsida > Poales > Poaceae > Avena > Avena insularis. The sequence goes on from CM042688.1 coordinate 171,480,863, forward strand.
GGGGATTACCTTGTCGCCAGGCACTCGCGAGTCATCTTCCGCGGATGGAAGAGCTCCATCTTGACGAAGAAGGTGCAGCTTAGAAGACTTGATGATAGACACGCGCTAGGAGCCGTTGGTGACACGGGTGCCCGCACCTTTCTTCTTCCTAGCGGCGGTGGCGCTGGTGCCCACGGCAGTGGTGCCTCCCTTATTCTTGGCGGCGGCAATGGTGGCCACAAATCTAGCGGTGGCACCTCTTTTCTTCTTGCCCATCTTTCAATGGCGGTGAGAATGAAGGAAGTAGCTGGGGAATACGTGCAGCTGGTCCAGTGCCATGGAGAGGACGAGCGCAAGGGAGCAGGAACGAGCAACAATGGCGAAGGAAGAACAAGCAAGAAGAGAGATGGGGAAAATTACCGCAGCTGCGCTGCTACTTAACCTCCTCGCAGGTGTCATCCAACGGCCTGCAAAAACCCTACTAAACGCGTGGCGCACATCGCCATCGACACGTGGCGAAGGTGAATCATGAACCGTCCCCCACTACTCCCATTACGCGCTGAAATCGAGGCGACGCAGTTAAAACAGAAGATTACGCACGCCCAGTCAAATCAAAATCAGAAAGTAGGACCCACCGCTCGTCACGTCCCGTCAAAGCCACTCACGCGGGCAACTGAAGTCATCACGTCGTCAGCACTGACGCCATAGTTTCCAGCAGAAGAACATTTTTGACTACTTTAGTCCTTGCTAGAGTCTTCGACTCAACCACGCACTCGGGGGCTACTCCTAACAGGAGCGCTGGCCGCGCACCCGAAAGAATTTTTATGCAGGTGTATGAACATTCAAGACAAACCCATCACTCGAATCAACGATTCGATTGTGAATTACGGGTTACTCCCATAGGGAGTGCCAGAAGCACATTTGACTGAAACAAGCAACCAAAGACGACAATAGTCGCAAAATGTTTTTAGTCCCCACTCGAGTCTACGACTCGAATAGGCACTTGGGGGCTACTCCCATAGGGAGCGTTGGTCGCGCACCCTATGATTATTTTTCCTGTACATCATACTGTGTGTTGATAACATCCACACTCGAGTGTTATGGAGACTCCGCCTCATATTTTCCTTACAAAGAGATTACGTCTCCTGGGCCACCCGAATCATCTCCGCGATGACAAAATTCGGATGTCACTCTTACAACATGATGATAAGACCTGAACAAGGCCTGGCAACGCATCTGCTATGCACTACCAGAAATATATCCGTGCCTCCAGGTACGATGAACATGCCTTGACGGACATGTCGAGCGCTCACATTTATACACTGGAATTCGACTCCTGTAATACCTCTGTGGCCTGAGTCGAATTACGCCAGCACTTTTCTGAATTCGAGTCCGGGGACTCGAGTTTGAGTGGATTGTGTTGTTTTGCCCTAAGGCAGTTGACTGATACCGATACATCGGATAAATCAGGCATGTATATCAACAATCCCTATGACACAGACAAGAACACTCGAAAATATGCTCAGTCACGCACTTGAAAGACTTCATAAAGTCTCCAGTCGAATCTGCGATTCCATTGGACACTCGAGGGCTACTGACATGGGTATACCCTACATGTACTCGAGTTTGGCATATACGGTTTGGATACGGCAGAAGCCCACGGTGTTGGCAAGGCCCAATGCAGAATTTGGGTGACCCACGGACTCTCCGATTGCTTGCAACACAAGAAGAAGCTTAAAGATAGAAAGTTCAAAGGGATGAACCCTAATATGTAACCGACTCGACCTGCTATCCGAGACCTAGCCTATCTATATAAAGGCTAGGAGGGGGCGGCCAGGAGGATAATCACAACCCTAGTTTCCACAACCATCGCCAGATTGCATCTGTGCACCCCTGTAACTTTCGACTCTCTCGATAATTCCAAGAGCAGACAAGCAGGAGTAGGGACCTCTACGAGGCCTGAACCTGGGTAAACCTTGTGTCCCTGTGTGCTTGTTTGCTAGCCGATTGATGCCTCCAGCGCTCCCTCCTTCTCCAAAACCCAAGTCCATAACAATGGGCATTGACGAGTTAAACCCTCGTCAAATTTCATTTCAGATTCTATGGATATTCGCCATTCCTCGGGTTCAGGGCCTTCCATCACTTCCGTGTAGGTTGCAGGTTCATCATGTTCCACAGTCATGACCATGTTCACAAGATAACTGTACCATTCAGGGGCAACACGTTTTCTTGTTGACTAGCGAGATTAGATAGCTATATCCTCATGAGATTCATGATCATCATTCGATCCCACTTCAATTAATAAGGTTGGCTTCAAAACAGCTTCTGTTGCAACACTCGGTATTTGAAGATCAGGGTTGATAATCTCACCGAGTTGTGTCTTCCTTCCACTTACACCTTTCGCGAGAAACTCTTTCTCGATGAAGGTACCATTCTTCATGACAAACATTTTGCCCTCAGCTTGGTTGTAGAAGGTATATCCAATAGTATCTTTTTGATATCCTAGAAATATGCATTTTTCCGCTTTAGGTTCGAGTTTGCCAGGTTGTAGTTTCTCAATGTAAGCCTCACATCCCCAAACCTTCAGAAAAGACAACTTTGGCTTAGTGCCATGCCATATCTCATACGGTGTTGTCTTCACAGATTTGTACATCGTTTTATTTAAAATGAATGCAGCAGTCTCAAGTGCATATCCCTAGAAAGATACAGATAAGTCAGTGACAAACATCATAGATCGTACGCTATCCAATAGGGTGCGATTACATCACTCGGATACACCATTATGTTGTGGTGTTATATATGGCATAAGTTGTGGTCCAATGCCACAAGCCTTTAGATGTGTGCAAAACTCGTAGCTCAAATACTCGACCTCTTGATCATTACTAAGGTGCTTGATTTTCTTGTCCAGTTGATTCTCAACTTCACTCTGAAATTCTTTGAAATTTTCAAAGGTTTCAGACTTGTGCTTCATTAAGTATATATATCCATATCTACTCAAATCGTTAATGAAGGTGACAAAATAATGATAACCATTGCGCGTGGAGACACTCATTGGTCCGCATACATCAAAATGTATGACTCCCATTAGGTCTGCAGCCTGTTCCATCATACCATTGAACAAAGTCTTGGTCATTTTGCCCATGAGGCACGATTCGCATCTATCGAGGGATTCAAAATCCAATGATTCCAGAAGTCCATCAGAATGGAGGTGCTTCATGGGTTTTACACCGATGTGACCTAGACGATAATGCCACATGTACATAGAATTATCCCTATCATGCTTGCATCGCTTGGCATCTATGCTATGGATGTGTGTATCATCACAATCAAGTTCAATAATAATAAACATTTACTTTGTCACGCATGAGAATAAAACACATTTTTCATATAAATAGAACAGCCACTTGTCTCCGATTTAAATGAATAAAGTTCTTGCAATAAGCAAGACCCACTAACAATATTCATGCTTAAAGCCGGTACATAGTAACGATTATTTAAATTTAAATCTAATCCTAAAGGGAGACGCATAGGGAGGGTGTCGTCAACCATGACTTCAACTCAGTTGCCATTGCCGACATGCATCATCGCCTCGTCCTTCACCAGGCGCTGCTTATTCCGCAACTTATATTGAGAGTTACATATATGAGCAACATAACCAGTATCAAATACCCAGGTGTTGCTCCTAGTCCTAGTACTAGTGAAGAAAACATCAATAACATGTATATCATATATACCTTTATCTTTGGTTATGACCTTGTCAGCCTTCTTATCATCTAGGTACTTGGGGCAGTTATGCTTACAATGACCCTCACCCTTGTAGTAGAAGCACGTGGCACCAGACTTGGACTTGGCTGCCTTGGAGGAAGAGGCAACCGTTTTGCCATACCTCCAAGGTTTACCCTTCTTGTCCTTGTCTTTCTTGGCGGATTTCTTGAAGTCAACGGTCTTATTGACCATCAAGACGGTGTGCTCCTTCCTGATTTCTACCTTAGTGTGCGCGAGCATGGTGAACAACTCAGACAGGGTTTTAGTCATACCCTACATGTTGTAGTTTAGCACAAAGCTCTTGTAACTAGGGGCAAAGATTACAACACCCTATCAATTGCCATCTTGTCATTCATTTTGCAATCAAGGTCATTCATGCATTGAACCTAGCCAGGCATTTTGACCACGTGCTCGCTCAAGATGTTGTGCTCCTCCATCTTAGCTGAGAAGAAGAGGTTCAAAACCTCATACCTCTTAGACCGGGCCTGGGGTGCAAAGATGGCCTTAAGATCAGTGATGATCTCAAATGCGCACTTATTCTCAAAGCTCTTCTGCAGGTCAGCCTCCATGGCGTAGAGCATGCCACTCTAGAAACAAGCGTTATCATCTGCCTTCTGCCGATAAACATTTTTATCATCCTGAGAGGCAGTAATAGTGGGTTGTTCACCTATAGTGGCCTCAAGTATGTAGGAGAGCTTCTGGGGAATGAGGAGAATCCTTAAATTGCAGGACCATGTGGTGAAGTTCGTCCCGTCAGTTTTGAGCTTTTCTTTCTCAAGAAAGGGACCAAGGTTGAAGGTAGCACAAGACATCTACGATAGTATTTGTAAAGTAGTTAACCTTAATGTTCATAATATGGGTTCTTATTTAGTCATACTAAAACACCAGAACTCCCACTCAAATGAATATCCCTCAACATTCATTTGGTGACTACACAATCCCTTTACACCACATCATCCCCGATCATCACGACCTTTGATGCAGCTGCCAGGGTAGATATCACCATATCAATCAGATCACATGTGATTCATGCTTAACCTTTCGGTCATGTGTGTTCCGAGGACATGTCTGTACATGCTAGGCTCACCAACTTTAACCACATTGTATTGTTGTGCATCACGATCTGCTTCATAAATGTGAACTTTCTTGGTGGTGCACACGTATGGGAGAACACGAATATTGGTATTATAGTATGAGGAATTATCTTATTATTCTACCATCGTAAGTCTAATACTAGTGATGGCCCAAAATATATCGATCTCGTTGGGGAACCCCAAGAGGAAGGTATGATGAGCACAGCAGCAAGTTTCCCTCAGTTATGAAACCAAGGTTATCGAACCAGTAGGAGCAAGGAAACACCTCCAAGGAGTTGTTTCCAACTTGGAATCCTGCACAACACAACCACAGAACTTTGCCCCCAACTTATAGTGAGGTTGTCAATCTCACCGGTTTTATTGAAAACAAAGGATTAAACGTATTGTGTGGAAGATAGTAATTGCTTGCAGAAAGTAACAGAAAACAGTAAATAGTTGTAGATTGATGGTAAAGAAAGGACCGGGGTCCATAGTTCACTAGTGATGATTCTCCTTAAGATAGATGACATGCTGGGTGAACAAATTATAGCGGGGCAATTGACAAACATTGAGAAAGCATACATGCATATACTAATCATCTTGACTCCTATGAGATTTGATTGGGCATTACAACATTATACATAGATCGTAATCCAACTGCATCTATAACTAATAATCCACCTTCAAGTTATCATCCAAACCCCCTCCAGTATTAAGTTGCAAGCAACAGATAATTGCATTAAGCATTGCGTGTAAAGTAAACAATACGATTGTTCTATGAACAAAGGATTGCTGTTTTCTCCCTAGTAGCAACAACACATCTAGTACCTTAGAGATTTCTGTCACTTCCCCAGATTCCTAGAGGCATGAACCGATTATCGAGCATAAATACTCCCTCTTGGAGTTGCTAGCATCTACTCGGCCAAGATATCTACTAACAACGGAGAGCATGCAAGATCACACATAACAAAGACATGATAGAATCAATAATCAATCTGAAATAGCATCTCAATATCCATCGAATCCCCGCAAACACAACATGTAGGATTACAAATAGATGATCTTGATCATGAACGAAGCTCACAAGATCTAGACATGGTAGCACAAAGGAGAAGAACCAACCATCTAGCTACTACATGGACCCGTAGTCCAAGGATGAACTACTCACGCATCACACCGGAGGCTTGCATGGTGATGAAGAAGGCCTCTAGGGTGAATTCTCCCCTCCGGCAGAGTGCCGGGAAGAGCTTCAGATCCCTCCTGATCTAGGGATGGAGATGATGGCGGCTACAAACTCTTTCATGGAATTTTTATCGGGTACTTAGGGTTTCTGTATCAGAGGCATCTTATAGGTGAAAGGGGAGGCTGAGGGGGTGCCCTAGGCGGCCACACCACCCCCTGGCGCGGGCCAGGCCTGGCCGTGCGGCCAAGTGGTGTGGCCGGCCTCTGGCCCCTCTCCATCTCGTCTTCTGGCTCCGTGTCCCCCTCGGTAAAATATTGACTTTGGCTTTTATCCTATCCAATTCTGAGAATATTCATTTTCTGACTTTCCTGGAACCAAAAACAGCAGGAAATAGGCAGCTGGCACTATGGCATCTTGTTAATAGGTTAGTCCAAGAAAGTGTATAAAAATACTCCAAAGTGTGGACAAAACATAAGAAAGTAGATATAAAACAAGCATGGAACATCAAAATTTATAGATACTTTAGCAACGTATCAACTAGCACAACAAGATCACACAACAACTACCATCTAATTGAAATAGTTATGTATGTGTGATTTGTGGTGGTTTGTCGTGTCTTGATCTCCATCTAGAGCACTGACATTTGCAGTAGGTTCATGGTGCCACCTTTCCTTCAGATGTCTATCCCATAAAAACTTACCTAAACCACACATATCACTTGCCCTCCTACAAAACAAAGTTAGACGCTTCTAATTTATGTCTGCAAGCTTTACGTGGTTGATTGGGATTTCGCACAAGAACCGCTTCTTACCTACGAATCCAACCACAACGTGGATTAACTAGTTGCCGCTTTCAATCACTTCTTAGAGTCGTCCTTTGTAAGTGCCATATCAACTAATGTCAGAGAGACAGACACCCGCCAACCACTTATATGGTACAAGTCGTATGTTAGTCGTGGAACCGGTCTGGCGTAAGGTTACGCATAAGGTTGGTCTAGGCCGCTTCATCCGACATTACCATGATAGTACCAAGTGCCCCTCATGGCGTCGCCGACCCACCTTGGGTTGCCGCCTTCCCCCTTGGACCTCCTTGCTCCTAGGGAGGGCCCATGTGGGGGGTCCTTCTTATTTTTATTCAAATACATATATATTTGATATTAAATATATTATTTAATTCCTCCTTATTCAAAACTCCTTTTGAACGGATCCTGAACACTTTGGTATTCTCTCCAGAACACTTCCGGTTCTCTCTTCCTTTTTCTCTATCGATAGTAGATCAACCCACAACGTAGATTATCCTTAAGCATGACACCCTTACGGTTTGGGAATGTTCAGTTATGAAAGAGAATTCTCCCTGATCAAATGATCATCAGCGGTATTTAGAAACACATGATGATCTATGCACATTTCATGAATTCGGTTGTTTGCTTGAACCTTCCGTCGAGTCTTATTCCCCTTACACAATGATACCTAGTTTGTCCAAGACCTGATCTCATGTATCCATATACAGTTTGATCTTGTTACTGACAAACACATTTACTAGTTCCTATGGTATCACATCCTTGTGACCTAGTCACATGCTTGCAAGCTCATTGATGTGATGTCACCGAGTGGGCCAGAGTATCTATTCGTCATTCGGATAGGCAAATCCCAATCTCGATCATACATCAACTATTCCTCTGGAATACCTGAAACACACCTTTATGGACACCCAGTTATGGACATGACGGTTGATGCGATCAAGGCAGCCGCAGGAGATAGTGATTAAACATGATCTCACGGTTGAAAGATTAAGTCACTATGCTTTAATAGATATTTCAACATTGAACATCGTGACTGGATCACATTGCAATTCTATGGTCGGGTGTGTCCATCACTTCATTAAGTGATCTCACTGTCAATTGTTTGTTTTATGTCAAGTACATGATCGAGAAACCTCGATCATCATCTGCCCACCAAACTACTACTAGAGGATACTAGGAACATGGTTGTTTATATATCACACATGTATTAATGTTTACTCTTAATACAATTATAGCATGATATAAAAACTATTATGAATAGTTAGAGATATAACAATAAAACCACTTTATTTATTGGCCTCTAGGCATATCTCCTTCAGTTTTTGTCTTACACCTTCTGAACTTTAAACTTGTTGCCTCCTTGTAGGGCCCTGCCGGCCCCATCGTCCAGTAAACGGTGTTGTGAGGAGCCGGGGGCGGACTCTATCCCCCTTCAGTCATCAAGAAGAAAAAGTCCATGCCCGCCCGGTCCCAGGAAGGACTAACGGGAGGCTTCTTATGAGAGGGTGGAGCGCTTGAGGAAGGCTTGCTAGTCCCAGAACCTCCTGCCTCTCGACAGGCCCCCACTATCACTCAGGAGAGCCCTAGACCATCCCGCCACATGCGACCGTGCTAGCGTGCGGCTCACACCCAAGTTTGGCCCGAATGAGTCCCAGGGTTGGCGATGGCGGTCCTGAAAGCCCCTCCACTCAGCTCATCACTTTTGTCTTGCTTGTAGGTCTCGGAGGCCCCATGTCAGCGTACTTAGAAGAGGACGTGGTCATGGTTGCCTCAGACTCAGAGGACGACGAGGGCACCGGTGGCTCGGAACTGCGCCGCTGGCCTAGCTGGGCCTCCGTGTCACGCCATCCTCGATATGGCCTTCCTCGATTCGTAGTCGTGGACGGGGTGACCCCGCCACGTCTAGACCTGATCTCTCACCGGTCGGGTTCATGCTTGATGTAGTTGTCTTTGAGGATGCTCACCCTGCTCTCTCCAACCTAGAGACCCATCAATGTCAGTTTGCCTCCAGCGCCCTTCACACCGAAGAGAGGCAAAAGAGGACTGCTGAGATCCAGACACTACAACATCGAGAACTCAAAGAAATCCGCCAGGATGTTTCTTGCGACCTGGCTTGCTATCAAGGAGAGGGAAGCTCTGTGGCCATGGCAAAGAAACTGCTCGAGCATGTACTCCTTGTAGTTTTGCAAGGTAACAAGGTTCTCCAGGCAAGGTAGCCCCCTTAGTCGTGGCGCTACAGGAACGCCTAACCGAGCAGCAGTGAATGTTCGAGCGTGATCCTGTACGCTCTCTCGAGGAGAAGAGCACACGTGAGGAGGCTCATTCTTCCACGATCGAGGCTTTGCGGGGCCAAATTTGCAAAATAGAAGAGGCCATCTACTCCCTAGAAGACCAGGCGGGAGCCTAGCTCCAAGAGGCGCAGCGCCACAAAAGGAGCGTAGCGATTGCTGCCTCTGAGCGAAAAGACACCCTGTGGCAGTAGCTAGCAGCTTCCTATCAGCAATTCGCTCAACACGAGGCGGTCATCCAATGACACCTAGACAAAGTGCTCAGCTTGGCCAAGATAGCCGATGAGTGCATTGCAAGGCAAGACCACTGGCTTGAGCGGCTGTAGAAGGCCTGCAACGACTCTGAGTCAGCGTGAACTTCTACTTCTGCCCGACTGGACAAGGTCATAGGGCTGTGTGATGTCGAGGCCACCTCCTTAGCTGTCATCGCGAATGCATCCCTATCCCTAATGTGGATGCTAGATATGTTGTCGGCGCCTATGGATAACACTGAGGTCTCCTATCTTATGCCCTTATTTCGACACTTGGTGTAGGAGCTTGGCGTCCTTCGCGTCAAGCTAGTTGGTTTTCTGACAGAAGATGGTGAGAACGTGGCTGAAACCACAGAAAGGCTCCTCCTTTCCCGCGTGCAGTTCTTGGCCCCGCAGTTCCCATTTTCGGAGCTACTGGATCCTTTCTTCAGCGAACTGGCCCAGCTTGCCTCGGAGAGGGCGGTGGCCACCTTAGTGGTTGTTGTCCTGAAGGGACTGAGGCGCGACGCGTGATGCCTTCATCCTCTTTTTTTCTCGTTGTACTTTCTTCAAGTGACCAGCCATTTGCGCCATTGTGTAATAACGAGGCACTTTATTTACCCAATGTACCTTCGTTATAGACCATGGGGTGGTCACGCTGAGCCACATCACGTGGGTGTCTTGCTCCCTACAATCAACTTGTTTGTTAATACCATGTATGGCACCCCTGGGCACGAAGTCTAGTGGCATCCCACTGCCCCGCCCCCTGCCCGTACGTGGGTTTTAACAATAGATTTGTCAAAAACTGATTTTCACTAGATTCTCTATTGAGGCAATGCCTCATTTTTTACAGCGGATTACATAGGGTGGGCCAGTCCCTAAAACACCATAACTTCTCTTTACAGCGGATCATACGATGGCCGCGACACCTTTGTTAGGGCCAGACCAATCAAACACATGTACTTACTCTGTTTGCTAAGACATATGAGACATCTTCCCGGGATTTTCTTACGGCGGATTATACGATCGATTGGAAACTTTTACTAGGGCCTGACCGATCGAACGCTCATACTTACTCGTCTTGCCGGGACATATGATACGTCTTCCCAAGATTTTCTTATGATGGATTATACGATGGACTGGTCACCTTTACTAGGGTCTGAATGATTGAACGTGCGAACTTACTTGCTTTGTCGAGACCTACGATCCATCTTCACGAGCTTTTCTTACGGCGGATTATATGATGGACTGGTCACATTTACTAGGGCCCGACCGATCGAACGCGCGTACTTACTCGCTTTGCCACGACATATGATTCATCTTCCCAACCTTTTTTATAGGGATCGTGGTGTCCCTCTTTTACTTCCACTTTCTTTGGGGAGGTCTTCGCGGGTAAATTTTTTGGAGGTGGTACTTCCACAGGTGCTCGGTGTTCCAAGAATTCAGCACCGGTTCCCCCTACTCCGTCTCCAAGCGGATGGCGCCGGACCTGGAAATGTGGGCAACCCGGAAGGTTCCCTCCCATTTGGGGGATAACTTATTCATTCCCTTGGTGTATAGCTTTCTCCGGAGAACCATGCATCCTTTCTCGAGCTCCCGGGGACGGACTCACCAAGTGTGATACCGCCATAGTCCTTGTTGATAGCAGGCAGACCGTATCATAGCCGGCAACATATTTCTTCCAAGAAGTTGACATTGTTAATCCGCTTTGCGTGCTGGATGGTGTCATCGTATGCACGTACACTGGGGGATCCATATTACGGTTCCATCGGTAGGACGACCTCTATTCCATACACGAGGGAGAAGGGTGTCTCCCCCATTACCCAGTTGGCGCACATCCCTTCATGGATGTCTACCAGCAGGGCTTGTCCTTGTTCTTGTGGTATGTAGCGGAGCTTCACTCCACACTCCCTTTTGCGGTACAGCTCACAGTTAATGAGGAAGTACATGGTTGCCTGCCAGACCATGCGATCGCCTTGTTTGTCATCCTCAGGCAGACTCTAATCTCAGAGATACTGGATTAGATCGGTCGCCGAAGGTGGAGAGGTATCCTTGGCGACCATCACCGCATTCTTATGTGGGAGTGGTTCTCTCCCTGAATGATGGGTTGGCTCTTCCGGGGGTTAACGGTTGCCGCCCCCAGTGTTGAAGTAGAGAGGGCCCTGGTTCTCGTGCCCTTGGACACTGATGGCTTCGTCAACCGTTCGAGGAAGACCCTAGGGGCACTGGTCCTTTCTGAGCGGCGAGTTTTGAGAGCTTGTCCACCAAGATGTTTTCCCCACGACGGACGTGCTCCATCTGGATGCCCCGAAAACTCCATTCAAGATGCCACACCTTGTCCATGTACGCCCACATTTGTAACACTCTCGAATCGGCCCTATGCAGATTTTAGCGATTCCCGCCAAACCCGCATAGAGACGATCTAAGGATGCCTACCAGGCACTTGCATTCAGGTGGAAAACGAACTAATACCATTACACAATAGTTCACGATGGAACCCACAAGAACCTATATATACAACAACGACTCCTCAAGTCCACAATACAAATTTACATTACAAAGATCCAAAATACGTTGAAAACGATACACATCCGAATATGGATAAGATGCAAATTGGACTTATAACCAATGGTATCCATGACCCTGCCCAGGCCAAGCCGAAAAGGTAACCTTTCCAATGTCATCGAACTTATAATTGTTTAAACAAAAGGGGTGCCGACAAAGGACAAAGGAAAAAAGGGAGCGGTTAGTACTGAGGCCAGTACATGACGAGTCTTAGAATTCGGCGGCTCTCGCCTACATAGGTATGGTGGACTAAAGCAGCAGTAAAGCATGCACTAAACAACCTATAGAGACTCAAAAAACAACTGTAGGCTATCAGAGAGGGATAAGAAAGACCTATTCGGAACCAATATGATACTAACACCAAACTATTGGATTCGCAGCATAGAAAACAAAAAATTCCTATGATAGGAACTATTATACGCCAAGATCTATTTACTAGATACAAGCAACGGGTGGATATACATCCATAGAGAATATACCCTCGAAGAACAACAGAGCTTTGTTAATAAGATGGAGCTCGTGGATGATGTAGTTGAACGCTTGCCGATCTCAAGATCGTGTGGAAGTCCTATCGCTGCAAATCAGCAGCGCATCCGTCCTCGCACACACGTTCAGGCCACCGAACAACCTCCACCTCCTCGCTCCAGCGATGCAGCAGAAGAAGCAACTCCTTCTAGACGAAATGCCATAGGAAACATGTATCTCGCTAATCCGAGACCATGGGGGAATAATTCTAGAGGGGGAGAGAGATCCTTCACGAGAAGGTGTGCTTTGAGAGGGAGGAGAGGGGGGGCTTTTATAGGAGATGGGGGGCTCTCCCCCTCCCCATGGCTGGAGCCCAGGGGGGTGCCCCCACCTCTTCCTCATTCATGTGGTGGAAGCTCCACTCACATAAACATGCCTCCACTCAAAGTTCTACTCACATGCATTAAATTTCCACCAAATTTAATGAAACTCTCATTTAATAAACCTCTTTTATTTATTTTATTCATAATTTTGTTAATTACTTTAATTAACAAACATTCACATAAGACCCCCTGCAACATTTCAATATCACATGCAGAACCAATTTTAGCAATTTCACCCGAAACAATTTTGGTGTCTATTGAAATAATTCCAGCGCTTTGCAATTCTTTCATCTAGAACATATTTGCTCCAAATGGTGTTTGGTAACCCTTAAGTGTGTCACCCTATGGTTTGCGAATAATGTAGACATGATCGAGACCCTCTCAGATCAATAATCAGAAGCGGGACCTAGAGATCTATACTGACTCCCACACATTCAACAATGACTTCTGTGATCGTGAGAACCTTTAATGATAGTAACTAAATCCATTTGTCTCGCGATATATTACATGTCCGAGATTCGATCATCATTATCTCAATACTTAGTTTGATCTCGTTACCAACATGTACTCTTTTCTCGTTCCCGTGATATAACATTCTAGTGATCACATCACTTGATTGCAAGCTATCTTAATGTGATATCACCGAGAGGGCCCAGAGTATATCTATCCGTCATCGGGATTGACAAATTCCACTCTTGATCCATGAGCCTCAACATAACACCTTTGGAATACCCGAACCCATCTTTATAGTCGCCCTATTATGGTGTGACGTTTTATGTTATCAAAGTATTCTTCCGGTGTTAGTGATGGCTGTGAAATACCACCTCTTTTAGCCATATAAAATGTGCCATTTATCTCTCATATCATCTTTCTTCTAGCTATAGCTATGCCTTATATGCATGACTTCTAGTTCTCATTTACTTTCATATGAGCTTTGCACATTTAGTAGTTTAGGTAGAATTTTATCACTTTCCTTGTCTATTACATGTGTGTAGGTGTTGGTTAAGATTATGGATAAAAGGAACAAAGAGAGCATAGTATGGAGGAGCTGCAGGGACCAGACTCAACCATTTGAGAGGTTGGAAAAGTGAATTTTTCCAACTTATCAAAATAAAGATCCAATATCGCAGGGTTGTATTCCTTGATGATACGAATTCAACGAGCCTAAGAACACCCAAAACAGAATTTGTATGAAGAAATAGCGACAAAAATACTAAAGAGTACTGAAGGTTTGACGACCAACTAAACGGCGGGAGCAAGCTCCTGCTGTATAGTTGCCAAAAAGGTCACGAACGATGGGATTTCGCCCTCCGGAAGCTCCAGAACCTTCCCTAAGTCATATGACGGTATTGGGGGAACCCTAGGGCACCCCTAAGGCCTATATAAAGGTGGGAGGAGTCAAGAAACAAGACAACACATCATAGCCCTTCAGGGGCGGAGCCTTGCCGCGTCGCCACCCATCCGATCTCCACGGCGGCGGAGCTCTGCCTCAACCAAACCTCCGAGATCTAGATCTCTCTCAACACCATCACCATCAAGACATAAAAGTAAGAAGAAAAGGAGGAGAAGGAATACATCACCACCACCACGCATCGATCTCCATCTCCATCATCATCTCCATCTCCCTCTCTCTCTCTCTTGTGCTTGGTAATTGTAAGATTGAACACGGTTGTTACATCACTATATATTTATATATCTTTTGCTGCTCATCCATGTGTGAGTGATTGATTCAATTCTAGGTTGAGGTATGATCTAGTGCGCTAAGTTAGAATTTATTGTGATCTAAGATGAGTTTATGTGATCCTTTGGTCCGAAAGTGCCTTTTGCCTCGCGGTGACGTGCGAGAATCATGCATAGTGCACACAGAGTGACATCCCGGTAATCAAATGGGGAATGTTTATTTGTCTAAGAAATCTTTTATAGATCACACATATATTTGCCCATCTAGTACTAGTGAGACAGAAGCCTAGAAGCCCTCTCTCATTCCATTCAATCCTACATCTACAATCTGTTTAATTCAGTTCATATTCCTGTTTACTTTCTATCTTAGTTTATTTTGTTCTTGTTAAAAGTTCTTTGTTATTAGATACTTTAAACCTCTCTCAATTATCACTGTTCTAGCAACTTATAGAGTAGGCTATTTCCAAACCATGGTTTGGATGCGAAACATGGCCGCATTGACAACGTGGCTGCAGGGTCATGTTGTTTCCATGCTGCTACTAGTACTGCAATAACCCTGTTGTTGGTGCAGGAATCTAGTCATCAAATTGGCACCATTGCCGGGGAGCTAAGCGTCTGGTTATTACCTTCCTACTTGCACATAGTTTATTTCCGTTTGCTGCTATTTATCTTACTGCTTTTGATTGTTTGAAAAGAAAAAAATTAGTTTACCTTTTGTTAGTAGTCTTGTTATTTATTTTAGTTATAGGAAATTTAAAAACATAGGAACTATGGAAATTAAAACTCTTGCGGAGTATGGTGCTCCGAATGTTGATCATCTACACGCTCCTATTGTTCAGCCAGCTATTGATATGGATGGATATGAGATTAATCCTATGTGGATAAATATGATCATGGAAATAGCTTTTGCAGGAGATTCGAACAATGATCCATATGAGCATATTGACAAATTTACTTCATTGTGTTCTACGGTGAAGGCAAATGGATGGAAAAATGATAAGCTAAAGTTATATCTGTTCCGGTTCTCGCTGAAAGGAAAAGCTAAAGATTAGCTAAAATCGCATCCCGCGGGACACTTCAATTAATGGAAAGGTATCTCCGAAGCTTTTCTCGGTAAGTATTTCTCACAAAAGCAAACTTATGAGCGTAGGCTTCATATCCTGAATTTCAAGCAGAGCAACAATGAGGATTTAATACAAGCTTATAGTAGGTTCTCAAAATTGATGCATGATTGTCCACATCATAATTTACCTGATTGGTTATTGTTGAATCACTTTTATGGAGGCTTAAATCACTCTCCTAAGGATAAGTTAGATATGATGTGGGATGGTGCATTCCTTGGAAAAACTTTGAAATAAGCTTGGCAACTCTTAAGAGATATACATAATATTTTTCATCAATGGCAATGTGAAATTGTGCATGAAGAAAAATCTCTCCCTACTGATCTAGAGAACTTGGTCAATGAGTTTGTTAAAGATGAAAATAGAAGAGGAAAAATTCCTTATGATAATACCTTAGTTAGAGATGTTCTTTCTAAAGCAATGCCTTTCATAGCTAATTATTTTAATCATATTAGAACTACTTCTACTAACGATGGATACCAGCCCTCTACTGTTACTCCCATATCTTTCACTTGTTGCATCATTGAAGCAGGAAAGAAGGGTAAATCCATGAAGCCTAAAACCAAGAAAAATAAAAATAAGAAGCCTTGTGTTGAATATCCCACACATCTGCATCTGTAGATGAAGTGAAATGGCTTCATGAAGAGTATTGGGGACGCATCAAGAAGAAAGAAGAAAAAGAAATCAAGGAATGGAATAAATTGAAATCCGCTCTCAAACCTAATCCCCTACTTATTCCTGATCTTTATTATTCTTATGACTTTAGTGATGATGAGGACTTAAATTATTCTAGAATCCCTGATAATTACCCTGAAGATTTTTTTTGATGATTCTAGTAGTATTTGTTTAAATACTCTTTTCGGGGAAATCAATTATGATGAGCCAAAGACGAAACCCTATGTGCCTCCCATATATGTTTGCTATGACTTTTGTTTTACTAATGAGGTGCAGGAAAGTCCGGTGGCAAAGACCAAGCTACTGGATCCAAAAGGACATTATGAGTTATGCCCTCAAAATAGTAATCAAGGTAAAGATTCAAAGTTTGATAATAAATCTTTAACACCCTCTATGTAGGAAGGAAAGAATACATATTTACCGCGCTTTGTGCATCCATCCTCACGTGGCAACGAGAACACTTACAAGATACTGATGCATCGCAAGCGGGTATGTCTTAGAGCAAATGATGATATAAATCTTGCAGACACTCGTTGGAGGTAAGCAAAACTACTCCTATAGTTGCCTCCATTGCTGAATAAATATGGAGTATAAAAGCCTGGCTACTTGGTTATAAGAAAGTGCTTCCCGGGAGGCAACCCAGAAGTCATTAAGCGTATTTCTTAGTTTTGTGTCTTGAATCTAGTTGCATTCATGTTGCATTGGCATTTTTATTCTTTGCATGATTTGCTATTAGAGTTATCTTGTTGTAGTTTTCAAAAGGTAGAATTCATTGTTACTATGTGTTGCATAACTCGGTTGTACTTAAATCCCATTTTATACATGCTGTTGTTGGTCGAAAATTAAAGTTGTTATTTTAATGTCAAAACAAGGTGTTTCGCTAAGTTTCAAGATAAGAAAGAATTCTTGAAGAAATAGAATTTTTTTGATGACTATTGAAGGTTTAACGACCAACTATATGGCGGGAATAAAAATTCCGGCCGTATAGTTTGGTCGTATAGATATATTTGTCATCAACAAATTCTCTTTCATGAGCACAGAAGATTTAACGACCAACTATATGGCGGGAATAAAAATTCTGGCCGTATAGATATCGATGCCTTCGTCAAATTTCTTTCCAGGGTACTGATGGTTTGACGACCAACTATACGGCGGGAATAAAAATTCCGGCCGTATAGTTTGGCCGTATAGTTATCAATGCATGTCTAAAAAAATTTATCTCGAGGACACAGAAGATTTGATGACCAACTATACGGTGGGACCTTTTTGGTCCGGCTGTATACTTGCGCCCGTATAGATGAGGAAAACCCCTCAAACGCCAACTAGAAGGTAACCATTGCTCAAAATTTTATTCTTTCTTCTTCTAAAAACCTCAAAACACCACCTGGGAGCTTCTCCCATGATCTAGAGAAGCCGAGCATATGTAAGCAATAAAATTCTACCTCAGAAACCTCCTAGACTATAATTATCTATAGTTCATGTTTTCTTTTTTACTTTCCTTTTATCGGTGGGGTAGACGAATTATGTTCGTATACCAAACCGATGCATTTTATTTTGTGTGTTATTTTCGCAGGGATTTGAACCTTGTGTGACGGCGTGTACGGTAGTGCCTGCAAACACTCGCATTAGCCACTTGGTTGCTTCAGTTCAACGCTTCGACAATCAGTGTCTGGTAAAACCTTCCAACTCGAACCTCTTTTAATAAGCACATAGGGGCTGCACACTCGTGTCTCGTATCCTGTTTCACTTGCACCTCATCAGAATCTAGGAGAGGAATCTTCTAGAACTAGTTTGTTGACTCAAGCGTGCTGCTTAGGTTGATGAACCGACTCAGTGGGACTTGTATTTTTATCACTTTGAGCTAATCCCCGTGCCTTCAAAAACACAAAGTGTTTTATTTTCTTCTTAGTTTCCAAGCAGGTTCGTAAGGAAGGCAGACATGATGCTATATCAAGAAGTATATGTTAAAGCAAAGGTTCTTTGTCCATCAAAAGAGAGGTTACTTGTGCCTCAACGGTAAAGTGTGTCACCCTTGTTTTGAACTAAGCTTGGGGAGGTAACCACTTATCACACTCTCTTTTGGAAATTGTATTTTCTCTTTTCTTTTGGTGATATACTCAAGTTTGGTTCTTGCAAAGTTCTAAGCTTGGGGATGTTACTTCTGCATGTGTAGAGTCTTGTGCAATGTTTGTATTCGATGAAGGTTTAATGCAATCATGTATCCCGCTGTTTTTGAATGCTTGTTTAAGTGAGGCTAGTTCTGTATTCATATGGGGATACACTTGCTCATGATAGGCACCATAGGAGTTGACTTAGATCTTGTATGCATCTTGCCAAATTGTTTATCAAGCTTGTAACACTATTTGTGATGCTCTAGAAAACATTGCCACAATCTCTACACTTGGAAAGAAATACTTGATCAAGATCTTTTGAAATTTGTTGGTTGTTACTAAATAGCTTTGTCTTAAATGAATAGGTTATGCTCGACCCCATAATGTAAAAACAATAGACTTGATAGTTTGCTTACGGAAGGAGTTGTCAATTGGAAATGATATTTTGAAGTTTTGAGTTCTATGCTATATAAGGTGTTGTTTATTTGTCTTAAGAGTTTAGCCTTAAAGATACTCAACACCATAGATGTGATGATCGACTTTATAGTACTCTTTGAAAGGATTTGTTTGAAGAAACTAATGTTTAGCAATAATTGAGATGCATGCCAAATCTTGACGTGTTGATTAAAGTATTATATTGCTTTATGCGTGTCTGCACCGCTGTCGCATAACATGGGATGCTATCAACTCCGCTGGCCTTTAAACAATCCAAAAAGAGGAAACTCTTGGAGTTTGGCTATGAGTTGCCAACATATTTAACAGAAATGCTATATTTGGGTATGCATTGGTATTCTCATGGGCTTGCGTTCAAAGAAAAAGAGTGAATACTCCTCTGACTGTTGTGAGAAATCATTATACCAAAAAGAGAAAACTTGGTAATGGTCACGAGTATACATTCTTAGCCTACACAGTCTGATTAAACACACTAAGTTTTGGCATGATCTCATTTCTGAAGTTTTAGAAAGACAAAGAATAGAAAATGAGTGTTTGATAGCCATGATTCATTGATGTAGATGACCAAAAGAGACACTCTAATGCTATGCTTCTTTTGACATGTTCTCGAATTTCCTTTTGGCATAAATCTCATTACTAAGAGATAAACTTTCTGAAACTCAATAACTAATGTTTGCACTTGAGAGCCTTAACTAGATGACATGATTGGGTAGAATCGATTCCTATTTATGCTTGGCATCTATTTGTGACTAAGTTTTGCCTCATAAAAATAATGATATGAAAAGTTATACAAAAGGTGCAATAAGAGGATCACGAGTTTGTCTGCAAGTTAGATTCACTATTGACATGGAGCATATAAGTTTTGATGAATCTTTAGTGGTATTTATAATGAGCTTGTGTTGCCTTGTATGAATACATGTTTTCTCTCTTCGAGCTTGTAGAAGAAATAAGGATGCAAGGCATTGATTTCCAATGATAAGCTATTTCACAACCATTAATTTATTATCAACCCTTCCTGCTCAAGGATGAGCAAGGTCTAGCTTGGGGAAGTTGATGGCTGTGAAATACCACCTCTTTTAGCCATATAAAATGTGCCATTTATCTCTCATATCATGTTTCTTCCAGCTATAGCTATGCCTTATATGCATGACTTCTATTTCTCATTTACTTTCATATGAGCTTTGCACATTTAGTAGTTTAGGTAGAATTTTATCACTTTCCTTGTCTATGACATGTGTGTAGGTGTTGGTGAAGATTATGGATAAAAAGGAACAAAGAAAGCATAGTATGGAGGAGCTGCAGGGACCATACTTAGCCATTTGAGAGGTTGGAAAAGTGAATTTTTCCAACTTCTCGAAATAAAGATCCAAGACCGCAGGGTTGTAGCCCTCGATGATACGAATTAAATGAGCCCAATAACACCCAAAACAGAGTTCATATGAAGAAATGGTTATAAAAATACTAAAGAGTACTGAAGGCTTGATGACCAACTATACGGCGGGAGCAAAAATTCTGTCTGTATAGCTCCCGCCGTATAGTTGCCAAAAAGGTCGCAAACGACGGGATTTTGCCCTCCGGAAGCTCCAGAACTTTCCCTAAGTCATATGATGGTATTGGGGGAACCCTAGGGCACCCCAAGGCCTATATAAAGGTGGGAGGAGTCAAGAAACAAGACAACACACCATAGCCCTTCAGGGGCGGAGCCTTGTCGCCGCCGCCACCCATTCGATCTCCATGGTTGTGGAGCTCTGCCTCAACCACACCTCCGAGATCTAGATCTCCCTCAACACCATCACCATCAAGGCATCCAAGCAAGAAGAAGAGGAGGAGAAGGAAGACATCACCACCACCACGCATCGATCTCCATCTCCATCATCATCTCCATCTCCCTCTCTCCCTTGGGTTTGGTAATTGTAAGATGGAACACGGTTATGACACCACTATATATTTATATATGTTTTTCTAATCATCGATGTGTGAGTGATTGATTCAATTCTAGGTTGAGGTATGATCTAGTGCGCTAAGTTAGAATTTATTATGATCTAAGATGAGTTTATGTGATCCTTTGGTCCGGAAGTGCCTTTTGCCTTGCGGTGACGCGCGAGAATCATGCATAGTGCACATAGAGTGACATCCCAGTAATCAAATAGGGAACGTTTATTTGTCTAAGAAATCTTTTATAGATCACACATATATTTGCCCATCTAGTACTAGTGAGACCGAAGCCTAGAAGCCCTCTCTCATTCCATTCAATCCTACAGCTACAATCTCTTTAATTCAGTACATATTCCTATTTACTTTCCGTCTTAGTTTATTTTGTTCTTGTTAAAAGTTCTTTCTTATTAGATACTTTAAACCTCTCTCAATTATCACTATTCTAGCAACTTATAGAATAGGCTATTTCCAAACCACGGTTTGGGTGCGAAACATGGCCGCATTGACAACATGGCTGCGGTGTCGTGTTGTTTCCATTTGTCGATCTCCCATCGGGACAAACTCTTAAATATTTGCTGCTACAAGTACTGCAATAAACCTGTTGTTGGTGCAGGAATCCAGTCATCAGTTAGCAATTAACATGATCTCATGGTCTAAGGATAAAGATTACTCCATATAATGTTATAAAAATATAAACACTATGACTTTGATTGTAATGCTATACTTCGGATGAATGTTCATCACATCATTCACCAATGTTGTGACCTCGTTATTAACAACATCCAATGTCCATGATCAAGAAACCTTGATCATGTTGTTAATCAACGAGCTAGTTTATAGAGAGGCATAACTAGGAACTTTCTATTTGTTTATTAAACACACATGTATTAAGGTTTCCGTATTAATACAATTATAGCATGCAAAATAAACATCTATCATATACTTGGAATACATATAATAACAACTTTATTATTGCCTCTCAAGGCATATTCCCGCCAGTCTGTGAATTGCACTAGAGACAATAATCTAGTTTACATAGCGATAAATCTAACAACCATGGAGTTCTAGTGTTGATCATGTTTTGCCCTAGGGATAAGCTTAGTCAACGGATCTACTACATTTAGATTCGTGTGTACTTTACAAATCTTTATATCTCCATCCTTGACATGCACGCGGATGGAGTGAAACCGACGCTTAATATGCTTGGAATTCTTGTGAGACCTTGGTTCCTTGGCATTGGCTATGGATCCATTGTTGTTACAATAGATCACCATTGGGTCCAATGCACTAGGAACCACACCTAGTTCCGTTATGAACTCCTTCATCCAAACCGCTTCCTGCGCCGCTTCTAAAGCAACAACATATTCCGCCTCCATCGTTGATCCAGCCACCACAGGTTATTTGGAACTCCTCCAACTAACTGCTGCTCTATTCAAGAGAAATATGTATCCAGATGGAGACTTAGAGTCATCCGGATCGATGTCAAAGCTAGCATCGACATAACACTTAGCGACCAGCTCTTCTTCACCCCCATATATAAGAAACATATCATTAGTTCTTCTTAAGTACTTAAGGATATTCTTGACCGCTATCCAGTGTTCCGAACCTAGATCAGATTGGTATTTACTAGTCAAACTAATAGCATGTGCCACATCTGGTCTTGTACATAGCATGTCATACATTATAGAGCCTATGGCTGAAGCATAGGGGATCTTATCCATTATCTCTCTTTCTTTCACCGTAGCTGGACTTTGAGTCTTACTCAATGTCTTGCCTTGCAACATAGGTAAGAACCCCTTCTTACTTCCGTCCATATTAAACTTCTTTAATATCTTGCCAAGGTATGTACTTTGTGATATCCCAATTAGGCGCCTTGATCTATCTCTATAGACCTTAATGCCTAATATATATTACGCTTGACCAAGGTCCTTCATCAAAAATTTGTTGTTTAGATAACTTTTAACACTGTTTAAAAGATGTACATCATTTCCAAACAATAATATGTCATCCACATATAATATCAGAAATGCCACATTGCTCCCACTCACTTTCTGGTAAATGCAAGCCTCTCCATAAGTTTGGACAAATCCAAACTCTTTGATCACCTCATCAAAGCGGACATTCCAACTCCGGGATGCTTGCTTCGGTTCATAGATGGATCACTGAAGCTTGCATACCTTATCAGCATCCTTAGGATCGACAAAACCCTTAGGTTGTATCATATACAACTCTTCTTCAATATTACCATTGAGGAATGCAATTTTGACAGCCATCTGCCATATTTCATAATCAAAATATGCAGCAATTGCTAACATAATCCTAACTGACTTTAGCATTGCTACGGGAGAGAATGTCTCATCGTAGTCAACTCCTTGAATTTGCTGAAACCCCTTTGCGACAAGTCGAGCTTTATAGATGGTCACATTACCATCAACATCAGTTTTTCTTTTGAAAATTCATTTATTCTCAACGGCCTTTTGGTCATGAGGTAAGTCCACCAAAGTCCAAACTACTGCACACGCCTTCGAGTTCTACCTTCCGACTACACACGCCTTTCGCAAGAAACTCTTTCTCTAGAAAGGATCCATTCTTGGCAATGAAAACCTTGCCCTCGGATCTGTGATAGAAGGAATACCCAATTGTTTCTTTAGGGTATCCAATGAAGATGCATTTTCCACTTTGGGTTCGAGTTTATCAGGTTGAAGTTTCTTCACATAAACATTGCAACCCCAAACTTTAAGAAATGACAGGTTATGTTTGTTTCCAAACCACAATTCATATGGTGTCTTTTCAACGGATTTAGATGGTGCCCTATTTAAAGTGAATGCAGTAGTTTCTAGTGCATAACCCAAAAATGATAGTGGCAAGTCAGTCAGAGACATCATAGATCGAACCATATACAATAAAGTACGATTATGATGTTCCGACACACCATTACGTTGTGGTGTTCCGGCAGGTGTGAGTTGTAAAACTATTCCACAATCTCTCATGTGTGTGCTAAACTCGTAACTAAGATACTCACCTCCATGGTCAGACCGCGGAAATTTAATATTTATATTATGATGATCTTCCACTTCATTCTAAAATTCCTTGAAATTTTCAAAGGTTTTAGACTTGTGTTTCATCAAATAGATATACCCATATCTACTCAAATCATCCATGAAAGTAACAAAATAACGATATCCACCTCGCGCTGACACACTCATTGGACCACATAAATCCGTACGTATGATTTCCAACAAATCTGTCGCCCGTTCCATTGAACCGGAAAATGGTGTTCTAGTTATCTTGCCCATAAGGCATGGCTCACATGTATCAAATGATTCAAAATGAAGTGATTCCAAAAGTCCATCAGAATGGAGTTTCTTCATGCGTTTAATGCCAATATGACCTAGACGGCAGTGCCACATATATGCAAATATATCATCATCAAGTTTAATCCTTTTACCATCAACATTATGAATATGCATAACACTATTATTGAGATCCAACAGAAATAAACCATTCATCACAAGTGCATGACCATAAAAGATATCATTCATATAAATGGAACAACCATTGTTTTCAGATTTAAATGAATAACCACTTTGCAACAAACATGATCCGGATACAATGTTTATGCTTAGCGCAGGCACCAAATAACAATTATTAAGATTTATAACTAATCACGACGATAGGTGGAGAGGTAGCGTGCCAACGGCAATCACATCAACTCTTGATCCATTGCCAACATGCATATTGACCTTACCCCTTGCTAGCTGTCGCTTGTTCCATAGCCCCTGATTCGAGTTACAAATATTAGCAACCGATCCAGTATCAAATACCTAGGTGCTACTGCGAGTACTAGTCAAGTACACATCAATAACATGTATGTCACATATACCTTTGTTTGCCTTGCCAGCCTTCTTATCCGCCAAATACTTGGGGCAGTTGCACTTCCAATGGCCAGTCCCCTTACAATAATAGCACTCGGTATCAGAATTAGGGCCAGCTCGGGATTTCTTTTTAGGTGCGGCAACATATTTGACATCCTTCTTTCCCTTCTGCTTACCCTTATTGTCTTTCTTGAAACCGGTGGTCTTATTGATCATCTGCAGTTTTAAGCATTGATAGAAGCTCGGGGAGAGACTTATTTATGCCTTGCATATTATAGTTCGTCACGAAGCTCTTGTAGCTAGGTGGCAGATATTGGAGAACACAATGTATGCCTAAGTAAATGGGAATCGTTATTCCCAAGGACACAAGCTTATCGGCGTACCCAGACATTTTGAGTACGTGCTCACTAACGGAGCTATTCTCTTCCATCATGTTGCTAAAGAACTTTTCAGAAGAACTATAACTCTCTATGACAGCATGGCTATCGAAAATCATTTTCAATTCAAAGGCATTGCCGTTTTCAAAACGCTTTCGAAGTTCTAGCTCTAGCCCATACAATATGCCGCAATGAACTAAGTTGTGGTCCTCCAGACGAGTCAAATAAACGTTCTTTTCCTCATCAGGGGCATCAGGAGCTGGTGGGAGGCCTAGTGGCGCTTTTAGCACATATTGCTTTTGTAAAGCAGTGAGGAGAATCCTCAAATTCATGGACCAGTTGGTAAAGTTGCTACTATTTGCCAAAAGTTTCTCTTTCTCCATGAACACATTGAAATTAAAAGCAAGTGGTGCCATCTACAACAGAATTTGTAAAGTTTAGACTAAGTTTATGATAGATCGAGTTCAACTAATCAAATTATGAATGAACTCCCACTCAAAAACAACATCCCTCTTGTCTTTTTGGTGATTACATGAACCAAATCCACTACACCAAGTCCGATCATCACATGAGTCGGTGTAGTTTCAAAGGCAAGCATCTATATGGGCATTATATCAACTATATGACTCATGCTTAACATTTTGGTCCATGCTTCGAGGCCATGTATGTACATGATAGGCTCGCCAAGTAAGAACCTTAGTACTCGCGTGTGTAAAACTGTCTTACACCCGTTTATGATCGTGGATTCAAGTACACCAGATCATCAGGTGATGTCTTGAAGCAGCGAAACATAGAACGGTGTGTACTTGGTGGCTTGAAATATAGCCATCTACGTCCACAATTAAACTGGATATTTATCATATTTTTGATGAAATATCTCTCTAAACCCTGCCACTAATGCCTAATTATCAAAGGGGTATGCAATCCTTTCTTTCTATTTTCCCTGCGCAGATAATGACGTTTGATGATGGGAATCACTACATTAAAGTCAAACATATGATATTTCCAACAACCAGAAGAAACCAGGAGTCATGGGTCAGAGGCAGACGCTTTAACGACCAACTATACGACCGGAATAAAATTCTGGCCGTATAGTTCTGGACGTTTAGTTGCCATCGACACCGCTAGGTCAAACACAACAACTTTCGTGAAGGGACCCCTATATAAAGAGGCCTCAGGCGACGACAAAAGGGCGCTCCCAGAAACCATCAGCCACCCCCAGATCTCCATCCACAACACCGAAGAGACGCCGGAGGAATAGACTTAGATCTAATCTCTCCACCACCATAGCCATATTCCACCACTTGTAATAGTAGATCTCTTCTTTGATTGGCGATATTGTAAGACTATTGCTATCAATCTCATGATTTCCACTACAATGTTTACAATCTTTGATCTCATCTCTATGTGTGAGTAATTCTCCTTGGGCTAAGGGCTTCGGCCTAGCCATGTAGCTTTTTGTGCATGTTATTTATCATAGATGGGATCATGTATTAGTTTGTATGACATGATGATTATTGTATCCTCTCTTGCCTCAATCTAAGGACTTGTCAGGTACCCAAGACCCCGAGGATTGAGCCAGGTAGAGGGAGTATGAGTAATCACTAATCTGCAGGTTGGGAACCTCAGTAACAGAAGGGGTAGTACGGTTGTATGTGTGGGATTTACTTGGGATCAACGGTGATATCACTATGCATATCATTAGTTCTCTTTATTCTATGGATGGGACTAGTAGGTTATTGCTATAAGCGGTTGCGAAGGCAATACAATTATGGATGCACTGCCCACATAAAATTTATCTTTCTCTAATAATTACATGCATACTTGATGTCTACAAGTGCATAAATCGTTTGTAGCTAGTTTCGAAGTATAGATATTGATCCCATAGGGAGCCCAAAGGTAAGTATTTATGGGTGAAGTCTCTGTCACACCCAAAGTTGTCACAGGTCTTCGAGTGAATTGACTGCAAGTGTTGAAATAAGAATGGGGTTTTGATTAAACGAGATGTATTTAAATAGAACTAAAATGTAAACTTCAGAAATATAATGCATAAAAGTAAAGAACGACTTGGTTGTTGGTTGTTTCCTGCAGATGGCAAAAGAAGGCGCGGGAGATTCAGTTGATGGTGATAGTGACTGTGCCAGGTGGATGAATGATAAATGTAACAATTATAACCTTATAAATATATGTGTAGGCAAGCAACCCATAATTAGCCGGAACTCCTCTTGGTAGATTTCATCCCAAATTCAATAATCCTACTAGCCTGTTACCAAAACCATGGTCAGGCACTAGATGATTAAGACCCTTCAGGTTGCTTAGCGATTAAGCTCCTTGGATCGAACTAATGCAATAAGCACAATGGTTCCCCGTTATCCTTGAATATACTTGTTTTCCATTGCTATCCCCGTGTCACCCGGGGGTCGCCGGTCCACTAGCGAACAAGATCTTATCTATGTAGAACAAAGCATCATGTTGTCTGGGCCCTTAATTGAACAACAAGCATTAGGCATCCCTTAGTCAAGCACACATAATATAGTAATTAGAATCAATCACAAACTAATGGAAAATATATGAAGGCACATCACGTCTCACCAATCCCCTACATCTCCCACGCCCAAGGGAATTACTCACACATGAGAGAAGAACGGATCATCAATATAATCAAATAAAGTGAATTCGTCTTTGTATTATCGTGGAGATCCACAATAAGAATAGAAAAATATCCAACACAATTCAAGATGGGAAGAAACAATCTCAAACCCTAGTCTTGCAAGGTGGAGATCCCTCTCTCTCTCTCAAGTACAAGTAGTGGCTATGGAGGTGTATTGGCTAGGAGGTTAAAGATCATGGAGCGAGATGAAGAATGTCTTCCCCTTCTTCTCTGGATCTCTTCTTTCTCCCTTCTGGATGGTATGGCGGCTGCTGCGTTGTGTTTTCGTCCTCGGTACCTTCATGGAAGTTGTCCCTTTTGACAAGACAGAGGCGGCGGCAACTATATAGCGCGAACTATACGGCCGAAAAAATATTCCCGCCATATAGTTGCTCGTTAAAGCTTCTGTATGATCCTCTCAAGTGCTTCAAAAGCGAGACTTGCTTGTTTTCTCCAGAATATTGTGTTTCTTTAGTTAAAACATTCAGTTGACATTTAGAACCTGAAACACACATTAAAAACCAAGTTTTCTTTGCTACCAAAGTATTAGTGTTAGGTGAAGCTAGAAAATGATCAAATCTGGGAGAAAACCATCAATAAAAGCCATCAAAATGTGTCGAATCTCACAACTATGAACTCCCCCAAGCTTAGATGTTGCTCTCCCTCGAGTGACAAGGAAATAAGGAAGAATAGCAGAGATTCAAGACTGAAAATAAAGGAACTCACAAGTTTGAATTGGTGTCAAATTCTTTTATTCACAATCCCTGCAATCTTAAATATGATCATACAAGTATTCACAAGATTGCACTGAGTCCACTTCCTAACCACGTATATCTTGTTAGCAAATAAATCATATGCCCAAGCAAGTGTCGAAAGTTTTAGCTAGGAGGGTGAGACAAATTCTTTTGGTGTCTCCCTTCATTGAGAGATGAAAACTTTTTGTTCTTGTTTGTTTAATCAATTAAGAGTACTCAAGTTGGCATCAAAACATTTAATTTAAGAACAACTCATCTACTCCCATGTCAAAATTTCAAGACTCTCAAAGCACCTTTTTCTTACTTTTGTCTTTCAAAGACTTCAGCTCTTTCATAGAGAAATCATGCCACTATTTTTAACATGTTAATTGGGGCTGTGTTGTGCACTCGTGACCATGTCAATAAATAATTATTGAGCAATAATGGGTCAGAGGAGTACTAAAACTTCACTTGGAACGTGAAACCATGAGGAGACTAAAGATTTTACCCATCATAGCATTGCTTCTACAGACGTTTACATAACTGAATAGCCGAAATCAAGTGGTTTCCCACATTTAGAACGTTCATTGGCCAGCGGAGTGAATAGTTCCCCATGGAGCACGACAGAGTTGTAATGATACGTGTAAAGCAATATCTTGCGGTAATTATTAGAAAAGGTAGTGGCATAATCTCTACTACTTCGAAGCATCCATTTTATCAAACAATTTCAATCAAGGGTACTATTGAGTCTATTTATATTAAGCTCAAATGGGATGGTGTAGTTCTAAAATTAAATTCTTCGGGCTAAACATGGACTCAAGTCATCTTTCAGATGCTTTCTCTTGTTGTAAAAATGTAGGAAGTATCTTTAACCAAGTTTATTGCTCATTGTTTCAAAGCTAAAAAGGAGACACTAACAAAGGAATATAATTTGTAGGATAACAAGCTAAGTGGGGAGTGACTCCAGTGCAAGCAAGTAAATAATTGTAGGATCAATTTAAGATTGCAAAGAAAGTGATGAAAGTATTGTGATACCTCCTCTTGCTTGCTTTGTTCTTGTATTTGAGTCAAACCTCTCTTGTATTTCCATATTGCCAAATCACCTAAAATTAAGCAATCTCTGAGAGAAACAAAGAAACGAACTTGCAAATAAAGCTACAACTAATTTTTTTGTATTTTTGGTTTAGGAATGCATAACATGCAAATTTCAATAAATCAAAAGAAGAAATAAAAACATGAATGCAAAGTTTGGAGGTTTTCAAACCTCCCCCAAGCTTAGGCTATTGCCAGACTCAATTGTTGCCGTCATTTGGTGGCTGGTGCGGATACTGTTGGTAGTAGTCAGGGAAGTGGGTCATGAAGTGACTGAAGTTGTGAGTCAAAGTATTCACATCTTCATTCACTTCCTGAAGAGTGTGGTCGATCTCCCCAACACGCTAGTTAAGCTGCTGGAATTCCTAATAGGGGACATAGCCATACCCCTGCTATGGCTGGTTGGGCCACGGGTCCCAGGCTCCCCCTTGCGGCTACTGCTATTGTCCCTCCCAAGCAGGGTTGTGTTCCTGCTCTTCCTCCTGCTCCTGCTCCTGCTCATCGTCATCCTGTTTCCCTCCTTCTTCATCTTCCTCTTCATCAGGCTAGAGTTCGGCCATGATCTCCATCACTTCATCCTTGGTGAGGATCCAAGCGTCCTTCTCCACAAACGAGAAGGCTTGGGGGCATGGCAACTGAACCTGCTCGCCCTGTGCATCACCAAGATAACTGAATTGATATGCTCGGAGCCTCCAGTTAGCATGGTAGATACCAAGGAATCCACAAGCAGTCAAATACTTGATGTCCATGAGTTTGGAGCCATCAACAGGTTCCATAACAGGTAGTATAATATTTAAGGTGGGTTACCAATCCACCAATGCGAATATCACCTTTGGTCTTGTTGCTTTGGTGGTGAAAGTGTTGGTTGAGTAGAGCTGCAGGATTGGGGCTTTGCGGTGAAGTGGGGAAGAGAGCCTTGGTGATCATTGCCATGTCCGCATTAGCCATGGAACCAGTGTCACCTCTTCCCAGTAGTGTGTTGGCGAGGAACAAAGCATAGTAGCAGATGGTTGGGTTCCAAATGGTGGACATCTTCTTTTGGTAAAATTGCTTGCCACCATTAATAGAAATAACCTCCCAAGTCTCTCCACTTGTGACGCTATAGAGGTTAGTAACAGTTGGCTCCCCAACATGAGGGAAGCTAAAAGCATTGCAAAATTGTCCGGAATTTATTTCATACTGCTGCTGGTTCATGGTGAAGCTTACCATGCACATATTATCTTTCTCCTTATGGTCATCGTAGGAGGCAAGGAACTCATGGGTAAGCTTGGCGTAGGTATCATGGCTTGCAAAGCCAAGTACCGCCAACCCCGACATGTTGCACATGAGGTCGAAGTCCGCCTTCAACCCTCCCGCGGTGAGAAAGTCGTGGTCGGCCCAACGTGTGGGCAGCACCCTCCTCGATGAGACAATGTCCAACTTGGAGTTGTGCGAGACTCGGGACCCTGAGCTCGAGCCCTCACCCCGTTGGCGCTTGCTCGAACGAAAGAGGTTACCGATTTTGTTCATCGTGATGCACTAAAATTTTTCACCATAAAACCTTAGGCATATAGTTTCTACATGATATATGAACGATCCTATGTGGAAAAACTCAATCCTAACGTGAGAAATTAATAGGTAAAACAAAATAAGCTTGAGTTCATCTATTAGATCAATGTGAGGGTTTCAACCATGGAAATCTGAAAATAAAGCATGGATAGGGAGAGAAACATACCGATCTGTTGATTCCCCCACTCAAACGAACAAAATCCGCGAAGAATCAAGGGTTCTAGGTGGATTTTGAGAGGTTTGGAGAGAGAATATGAGAGAAATAATGAGGAGGGGAGGAAGACCTAGCCTCTCCGGTGCGATTTTGTGGTCACACCAAACTATACGGCCGGAACTATACGGGCGGGTGATGTTGCTCCGCCCGTATAGTTGCGGTGGTGCCGCCAACTAGGGTTTCTTTATGCAGAAAACAGCTATACGGACGCAACTATATAGCCAGATCACAATGATCCTGCCGTATAGTTTATCGTTAAACCGTCTGTCCCTCGAGATAAATTTCTAAAACTAGCATCGATAATTATACGACCAGAACTATACGGCCGGAATTTTTATTCTTGCAGTGTAGTTGGTCGTTAAACTCTCAGTACCTTTGGGATAAATTTTGTACGAAGGCATCAATATCTATACGACCCGAGCTATACGGCTAGATTTTTTATTCTCACCATATAGTCAGTCGTTAATCTCTTAGTACCTTTCAAAGAATTTTGTACGAAAGCACTGATATCTATATGACCGGAGCTATACAACCGGAATTTTTATTCCCGCTGTATAGTTGGTCGTTAAACTCTCTGTGCCTTCGAAGAAAATTTGTTTATGGTAAAGATATCTATACGACCAGAACTATACCGTCGGAATTTTTATTCCTGTCGTATAGTTGGTCGTTAAACCATCAGTAATCATCAAAAAATTCTATTTCTTTGAGAATACCTTCTTATCCCAAAACTTAGCGAAATACCTTATTTTGGATAGAAAATTGATAGTAGAAATTGTTGACCAACATTATCTTATTAAAAGCAAAATTTTAGCTTCTTTAGATGAAAAAGTCGAACTTAAATTATTATTCTTATTCAAAACTCATTCAATCGATGTTTCTACTACTTTTTGACAGCTACATCTTCACGGGCGCGCTTTCACAAGAATGTCTGTGAAAAATTGGTAGGAGTGTGATGAACCTTTTATTCTCTAATCTATTTTATCGACGAGATGGGTTGACTCCCATTAAGCTTTTATTAGGAATGGTTGAGTAACTCAACCTTTTTCTGTTCTCGAATTCTTACCTTGGGTTGCCCCTTATCAAAGGCACTTACCTCATGAACTTGTTTTACTGGTGGAATATATCTTTCTCCTGCTTCTAGCTTCTTTGGAAAATACCGGATGATTTCAGCATCATAAACATTGAAGATTATCTTTCCTTCAGCACAATCTACTGATGCCCCTGCAGTACTAAGTAAAGGTCTTACAACGTACTATAGATAATCTTTCATCTTTTGGCATTTCAAGAATATTAAAGTTAGTGGGAATAACATGCTTATCCATTCTAAGTAAAACATCCTCAATCATACAAACGGGTTGTTTAGTGGACTTGTCAGCCATCTGTAAAGTGATAGTAGTAGGAGAATACTCCCCTAATCCTAACCTTTTATAGAGGGAGTATGGCATTACGCTAACTCCTACACCTAGATCACACGAGGCAATGTGAATATCTATTTTGCCTATTGAGCATGAAATAGTTGGTATTCCAGGATCTCCAGACTTAGACAACAGCTTCCCATTAGCAGGATAACTAATTACCATGGCAATAGTTTCAGTTATTTCTTTATCTCTACTAAGAATATCACAGAGGAATTTGGTATAAGTAGGAACTTTGATTGCATCCACAAATGGAATTTCCAGACGAAGGTCACTAAGTGCCTTTTAACAAGAATTATAAATTACTTGATCCGGTGCTTTCTTTTTTCGATCTGTGTAAGGAAGCTTTTTCTCACCTGACTTACTCTTGTCTTTTACCTTTTGTGGGGGGTCGGGCTCTTTTGTTGCTTTCTTTTGTTATTGCTTATTGCTTTTCTTCTTTTCTACTACAACAACTTCATCTTCCTTGCTTATTTCTTTACCTTCCCTTGGATCAACCGTCTCTGCATCAGAGTCATAATGGTCATCCTGTGCATCATTCCGATCCTCCTTGGTTTGGTCTTGTGTTTCAGTTTCATCTTGAGGATCCACCAATGTATCATCTTCTTGGCTTGCTTCTAGCAAGGCCTTTTCCTTTCTCTCTTTTTCAGTTTCATATTCCGATGGTTCTAAGGGTCCTGTAACAACTACACCCCTTCTTGTGACAACATTAGTAGAAACGGGAATATCTTTATCATCATGAAGAAAATTTTGATAGCTAGATGCTATTTGTTCACACTAGGTTTCAATCATACTAAGATACTTGTGAAATAGTTTTATTTCTTGGCCAATCTCATCATAATTTTCAGTGAGTTCCGCCAAAATCTTTTTGTGTTTTTGGAAATGCTTATGCAAGTTATTATGAGATTTTACTTGTCGATGTTTTAATTCTTGAAAAACTTTTCTAGTTTCATCTTCTTCATTTAAAACTTGTAACAAATCTACTTTGTTTTCCTTAGCAAGTTCAAAAGGTATACCTTTTTATTTCATTGTTTTGCGTACCTCGGGCATAAGATCAGGAGTTATCCGAAGTATCCCTCTTTCCAGCTTAGTGCCAAAATCAGGATTATATAAAGAATCATTCTTAGCCCTAGTAGACATCAATTCCAAACATTCTTTAATAGTTAAAGTATTTATTGATCCTGCTGCTGAGAAGTCAAGCAACTCTCTACATTGAGTATTAAGACCATGGTAAAATAAATGGCAAATAGTTGATTCAGAATAGCCATGATTAGGAATACTATTGATCAGTCTGAAGAATCTTTCCCAGGCTTGTGGGTAGTTTTCTCCCACGTTCTGATTAAAGTTGCCTATATTCTTTCATAGTTCAGTTACCTTTTTAAAAGGATTAAACCTGTTTATGAATTTAACAATGCAGTTTTCCCAACATTTAATGTAATGGCGAGGGAGAGAATATAACCAATCTAGAGCTTTACCTTTAAGAGACCAATGAAATAATTTTAGACGAGAAAAGTCTCTTGGCAAACCTTTTGGTCCAAGCGATGTTATCACATCGTCGAACTCTCTAATATGTCTTCTTGGGTCTTCATCTTCCCTTCCACTGAAAGCTTTCTCCTACAAAATTTTAATAATTCCACCATCCAATCGATATTCTCTAACTCCAGGATTAGGGAATTCTATTGGTTGTTTAAGAAATTCAAAACTTGGAGCACTGTATTCCCTGAGAGTTTTCTCGGGTTTCATAGGAGTTGT
Organism: Avena insularis; assembly: GCA_023614405.1. Taxonomy (NCBI): domain Eukaryota; kingdom Viridiplantae; phylum Streptophyta; class Magnoliopsida; order Poales; family Poaceae; genus Avena; species Avena insularis. The sequence goes on from CM042688.1 coordinate 171,515,228, forward strand.
CCTGTAAATAGACATGATTTCTATAATATCACTCAGGTTTTCAACTTCAACTTTATTTGATCTTAAAGTTTTTCAATAATTTCTTCACGCCTTTGAGCAGGCACGCGCTCAATATAACCCGGTAGATAGGTCCTACCAGAGCGTGTAGACCCTTTGTCTCCTAGGGAGAACATTTTGTAGTAGAAACGCCTGAAATGTCAAAAGACAAACACTTAGCGCTTAGCTCCACGGCAACAGCGCCAGAAAATAGCTTCATGTCTACAAGTGCACAGATCATTTGTAGCTAGTTTCAAAGTATAGATATCGATCCCACAGGGAGCCCAAAGGTAAGTGTTTATGGGTGAAGTCTCTATCACACACAAAGTTGTCACAGGTCTTCGAGTGAATTTACTGCAAGTGTTGAAATAAGAATGGGGTTTTGATTAAATGAGATGTATTTAAATAGAACTAAAATGTAAGCTTCAGAAATATAATGCATAAAAGTAAAGAACGACTGGTTGTTTGTTGTTTCCTACAGATGGCAAAAGAAGGCGCGGGGAGATTCAGTTCATGGTGATAGTGACTGTGCTAGGTGGATGAATGATAAATGTAACAATTATAATCTTATAAATATATGTGTAGGCGAGCAACCCATAATTAGCTGGAACTCCTCTTGGTAGATTTCATACCAACTTCAGTAATCCTACTAGCCTGTTACCAAAACCATGGTCAGACACTAGACGATTAAGACCCTTCAGGTCGCTTAGCGATTAAGCTCCTTGGATCGGACTAATGCAATAAACACAATGGTTCCTCGTTATCCTCGAGTCTACTAGTTTTCCATTGATATCCCCATGTCACCCGGGGGTCATCGGTCTACTAGCGAACAAGATCTTATCTATGTAGAACAAAGCATCATGTTGCCTGGGCCCTTAATTGAACAAGAAGCATTAGGCATCCCATAGATAGTCAAGCACACATAATTTAGTAATTAGAATCAATCACAAACTAATGGAAAATATATGAAGGCACATCACATCTCACCAATCCCCTACATCTCCCACGCCCAAGGGAATTACTCACACATGAGAGAAGAACGGATCATCAATATAATCAAATAAAGGGGATTCTTCTTTGTATTACCGTGGAGATCCACAATAAGAATATAAAAATATCCAACACAATTCAAGATGGGAAGAAACAATCTCAAACCCTAGTCTTGCAAGGTGGAAATCCCTCTCTCTCTCTCAAGTACAAGTAGTGGCTATCGAGGTGTATTGGCTAGGAGGTTGAAGATCGTGGAGAGGGATGAAGAACGTATTCCCCTTCTTCTCCAGATCTCTTCTTTCTCCCTTCTGGATGGTATGGGGCTGATGCGTTGTGTTTTCATCCTCGGTCCCTTCACGAAAGTTGTCCCTTTTGACAAGACAGAGGCGGCAACAACTATACGGCGGGAACTATATGGCTGGAAAAATATTCCCGTTGTATAGTTGCTCATTAAAGCTTCTGTATGATCCTCTAAAGTGCTTCCAAAGCGAGACTTGCTTGTTTTCTCCAGAATATTGTGTTTCTCTAGTTAAAACCTTTTGTTGACATTGAGAACCTGAAACACACATTAAAAATGAAGTTTTCTTTGCTACCGTAGTATTAGTGTTAGGTGAAGCTAGAAAACGATCAAATCCGGGAGAAAACCATCAATAAAAGCCATCAAAAATGTGTCGAATCTCACAGCTATCAATACTTTATTTTTATATTTTATTCCCCTCAGATGTTTTGCATAGCTACTGGTGAAACTGAACGCCCTAGGCCCTCTCTCTCTATCATCGACAACAACAAAAAGACGCAAACTCTTGGTCCGGTAAGAACACAAAAGGAATTCTAAAACTCCCGAAGGTCCGTTAAAGTAACTTCACTATGCTTCTGCTTCCCGAGGATTCGATAAACCTAGGTCTACTAGGGAAAAATAGCTATACTACATCCGTAATTTGGATCAAAGGTATCAACCCGATCATCACGTGATTTCTTGAAGCAGAGAAACATAGAACAGTGTGTACTTAAGGGAGAACACATTTATTTATCTTGATATCTAAATGAGGGATCATCTTATAATGCTACTAAACGGTTTGGGTGCGAAACATGGCCGCATTGACAACGTGGATGCGGGGTCGTGTTGTTTCCATTCATAGATCTCCCATCGGGACAAACTCTTAAATATTTGATGCTAAAAGTACTGCAATAACCCTGTTGTTGGTGCAAGAATCCAGTCATCAGTTAGCAATTAACATGATCTCATGGTCTAATGATAAAGATTACTTCGTATGATGTTATAGCAATATAAACACAATGACTTTGATAGTAATGCTATACTTCGGATGAATGTTCATCACATCATTCACCAATGATGTGACCTCGTTCTTAACAACATCCAATGTCCATGATCAGGAAACCTTGATCATCTTATTAATCAATGAGCTAGTTTATAGAGAGGCATAACTAGGAACTTTCTATTTGTTTATTAAACACACATGTATTAAGGTTTCCGTATTAATACAATTATAGCATGCAAAATAAACATCTATCATATACTTGGAATACATATAATAACAACTTTATTATTGCCTCTCGGGGCATATTCCCTTCACAAACATACCCATCCTGGTATTTCCCCCTTGTGACCAAACGAGGAAGTCCTTCCGAGGAAACTCACACAGTTGGAACTTTTATTCATTCATTCCATGGTGATTATCCAACTTACTAGTCATGTCAAATCCAAGTCAAATTATAACAGTAATTTTTAGTGCAAGTTGTCTATGATCAAGAAACTATGCTCCAAGTCGTCCATAACCGCGTACACGGATTTTCAAAAAGATTTAACCCTCCAAGGGTGCACCAAAGTATCCACAGACACTTTCACCCTCATTTGCTAGAGCAGGTAGTTGCAAGATCAAGTAACATACACCCATCGATATGTCGATGGGGCTTTGAACATGATGTTTCCCAGACCCAAAGCAAGTACATTGGGTCCACCCCACTAAGCTACCCGCAACAAAGTCAGCCGGCTCCGAGATGGACCGCCCAGGGTTTGTGGTGATGGTTGTAAATGGTTGGGAACCCGAAAGTGTGACTGGGCTCGTCGATACAGCGGAAACATGGTATGGGGTTCCTAAACAGTATAGTAGTAAACACTCTCCACGAGAAATAGTAGTAAATAAAGCAGTAAAGCATGGCATAAGTACATGATAGTAATAACACCCCAAACTAGTTTGTGGCCCCCAGTACAGTACTTTGAAATCAAGTAGTAAGCTAACAGGGGTGCCCACACACCCCACATGTGGTTAGCGCGCTCGGTCTCAGAACAGGTGTCAGGAACTCGGGTCCTAGGTGGACACAAGTGGGCGGGATAAGAGCCAGATCTTAACTATTACCCACCGGTTCCTCTTCATTAATTATATCTACTACCAACATTTAATTAACAAGTTGTAATTAAAGCCATGATCATCTCCACCATTAAGCATGTGCCAACCTCCCAACAATGGTGGAACTCGACAATGCGAAGCAACACCTGAGCAAGCAACTATGACTCATAAGGCCAAGTATCTACCAAACAACAGGCAGTAGGAGGTGTCCAAGGCAATATAGAGGCTGTAAGGAATATAAATGGTACAGAAACTAAAGCATCGCAACACGGATAGCAATAGATCAATAGGAGGAAGTAAAGACTATAACTCCAAAATAGCTAAAGGGGGAGAATGTTCGCCTAGTAAACATTGCCGAAGATACAACTGAAGAACGGGTCGAAGCTCGCATCAACTCAACGTCCAAATCCGTGAAGAAGCAAAACACTAAAAGAAATACCAAATGCACTATTTAATACTATGACAAAAGATCGGGCATGTTCATGATATGATGCATGACATGGTAAAGATGTGATGCAACTAGGCAATATCAAGCGGGGTTGGGGTCCCGACAATTAATTAGAAGGTTCGTGTTATTTAGGTACCCTGCAATTTAAATGTTGACTTAACAAGGCAAATTATGGCATCGATTCGTGACACAAATTGAAATAGAGTCGAGATAAGACAAAAATAGCCCGCATATGGTCTCCATATTTAATTATTAGGTGAATCGACAAAATACCCCCAAACTACAAAATATGTATGCAACATGAACAATTTATATGCAACATGTATATAGATGGCAATTTGTAAAATAGGTCTTCGGACAGGGCCACACATGTCGGTTCGACAAACTTGGGGCTCGGAGGGGTTCGGGTTCGATCTCGATCTTCGAACTCTAGGATCGGGGTCTTTAGGGCCTCGAGGTTCCACCTTTAGATCCATGAAGGATAACATGGCGTTCCGTGACGGAGAACTTGATGTTCCAGGCTGGAGTTCTCGGAATCCGTGACATAGGTCTTGGTTTTGATGGTTCTTCACAACGGCACACTTCCTGTCCATCTTCCATCAGACAAGCAGAAGTAGTTGAGGAGGTAGCCCAAGTATCAAGTATCTAGTACCATCACATGGGCTTGTTCGTCTGTGGTACCAAAGTTCCCGGGCGAGTGCACCGCGGTACCTAAGTTGCCTGAAATTACCGCATTTTGAAATGTTGGGCCGCCAACTACCGAGAGGGGCCATTTCGATGCAAACTCATCTCACCCCTGCCAAATTCAAACATTCCGTGAAACTGCCCTGTGAAGTAGACCGTCGGGACCCTCATGTCGGTCATCTGTCCGTGACGCGAGCGCCAACGTGGCAACCTCTTAGGCAAATCGAGGAACTAAGTGGATTGGATGCGTTGACCAATTTCACAAATCCATTCCCACCTTTCCCCTAGCACCGGCGGCATTGGAATCCACCCTCCAGGTAGGACGATCCCTTCGGACATTTGACTTCCGGTGCCAAGTTGCTGCGCCCAGTCGCTGATCCCGAGCTCCAACGACACATGTCGTAGCTACCGTTGCGAGGCTCTAGCCCGCCTCCGCCACCGATGATCTGACCAGCTCGGAGGATGGCAGATCCTACTACCAAGGAAGAAGAAGTTCTAGCTCAAGCGGGTGAGCTATCCTTCTCTTTGATATTCGCACTAATTATAACTGCTAGCTGGATACTGAACCTAAAATTGTTTGTTAGCCCAACACTGACAAACATATTTTGTCCATAGTTTTCTGTCAAGTGTGATCTCCGCGGACCACCCTTACCTGGTTACGGTAGTCCTCTTCAGGTACAACTCTAAGGGTAAGTGGTATGGACACCATTGTATCATGATGGAAGAAGCGCCTGCGCAGATCTGCACTATATATGGTATGGTTGCTGCTATGCGTAATCATGATTAATTAGGCTGAAGCAGACCACAAAGTTCAGCTTCATGGATCAACGTGGCATCATGGTTCCTCTAACGTGTGACAGTCAGCTAATTGGGTTGATGAAAACGTATGCTTCAGATTGCATGTTTGAGCTGACTTGTGATGTACTGGATGTGGAAGCTGCTGCAACTAGGAGTCGCCCTTCTATTCTTGGACAGGGTGGTCGCTCGAGCCCAATTAGCTCCTGGTAAGCAAAAGTCTCTTGGGGTTCGCATGTTTGTGCTGAATTGTAATTTTTGTTTCATTTAGTCTGTAGATATTGGGCAGTTATGCAACAATCATGTTTCTTTGATAGGAAGCGCCGCAAGGTTAGAAACATGACTGCCGGGTCAGTCATTTTGCTGCCCGAAGAAATTAAAAACGAGTGGAAAGATGATGCTAGACACGATTCTGGTGCCCATTGTCCTGGCGATGCAGAGTACGTGAAGCTAAGAAAATTGCACCGAGGAAGAGGAAGAAGGCAGGAAATGAAGAAGCCAGTGGACATGAAGGCTTGGCACCCAGGCTGCGGAAGAAGACTGCTGGCAATGAAGATGCATAGTAATGTGTTGAACTTGAACCTATATATGTAATTCTGGAGCTCTGTGTGTGGCACTTTGCTAGGCGAAACAATCTACCCACATTCTCTGAGTAAAATGTACCGCGACTTAGGGTTTGGAAACGCCCGAGTCAGTAGTTGAATCCGAAATTGTGATTGTGCCACTGCTATCTGAAAACACGCAGCACCGGTTCCACGATTGCTGAGGGGCAGGAGGTCTCCAAATTCGATGGAATGTAAGTGGCACAGAAATAAATTATTTAAGCTGGCACACTCTGATACATTGCAAATGTATCCATAATTTTTGATGTTCCATGCTTGGTTTGATCTACTTTCTTGTGTTTTGTTCCAACTTTGGAGTACTTTTCATAGACTTTCTTGGACTAACCTATTAACAAGATGCCACAGCGTCAGTTGCCTGTTTTCTGCTATTTTTGGTTCTAGGAAAGTCAAAAAATGAATATTCTCGAAATTGGACGGGACAAAAGCCAAAGTTCCTATTTTCCCGGAAGACTCACGGAGCCAGAAGGAGAGTCAGAGAGGGGCCAGGGCCTGACCACACCACCCCTTGGCGCGGGCCAGCCCAGGCCGCGCCAGCGCATGGTGTGGGCCCCCTAGCTGGCCACCGACCTTGCCTCCTTCGCCTATAAGAGCCTACCGATACCAAAACCCTAAAGAGTTAATCCGAAATCCATGAAAAGTTCCGCAGCGCTGCCGCCACCGAAGGGGAGATTCGGGGGACAGAAAGTCTCTATTCCAGCACCCTGCCGGGACAGGAAAGTGCCCCTGGAGCCATCTCCATCGATCTCCACCACAATCTCCATCACCATTGCTGATTCCCATGATGAGGAGGGAGTAGTTCTCTCTCGAGGCTAAGGGTTCTACCGGTAGCTATGTTTTCATCTCTCTCTCTCTATGCATGATCATATTGTGATCATGAGCTTGTAATCTATAGATCTACCTTGATACTCAAGTGCTTTAATAGATCTCTGCTCTCCCCATGTGTGTGAAGTTGACAGTGTGCACACCATGGTGGCACTTAGGCTAGAGATTACAAATACTTGTTATGAGGTATATTTGGAGTTGGATGTCTTTATGAAATTGTGGTGTTTGTTGGAACCATCTACTGCTCAAGGTGACAGTGTGGGGTTATCTAGATGGGAAAGGCTTACTTTGAGGAGTGCTGTTATAGCCCTACCTTGGATTAGAGTGTCCAACCAGAGAGTAGTTCAGCGTAGTATCATGAAGATGATATATTTATATGAGAGTGTTCACTAGTGAAAGTATGATCCCTAGGCCTTGTTTCTTAGCACTGAAACACCATTTGCAATTAGATATTTTACATGTTTGCTTGCTTCCTTCTTTATTTCAGTTTTACTTTAGTATTTTCCACGCCATCAAGCTATTTTCTATCACCGTTACCACTTATAATTATCTATACCACTTGTATTTCACTATCTCTTCGCCGAACTAGTGCACCTATACACCTGACAAGTGTATTGGGTGTGTTGGGGACACAAGAGACTTCTTGTATCTTGATTGCAGGGTTGCTTGAGAGGGGATACCTTTGACCACGTCCTTCCTGAGTTCGATAAACCTTGGGTGATCCACTTAAGGGAAAACTTGCTGCTGTCCTACAAACCTCTGCACTTGGAGGCACAACAACTGTGTACAAGAATAGAAGTGCGTAGACATCAAGCTATTTTCTGGCGCTGTTGCCGGGGAGGTAAGGTAAAAGGTATTCACACCGGAGGATTAAAGAAGAAGAACCTCCCACGGCAAACGCCTATTTTCTAGCGCCATTGCTAGGGAGGTAAGGTAAAAGTTACTCACATCCTCCGGTGTGAGTGCTAGGAGTTATTTTCTTTAGATTCTGCAATTTTGTATTTTTGTTTCTTGTTTTCACTAGTTAGGCTTAATGGAAAACAACAACAAAATTAGAGAGCTTTTTAGTATTTTTCCTAAGTTAGAACTTGAATTGTCTGAAAAGAAAATTAAAAAACCCATGGAACTTTTTTGCATGCTAATAGCTATGTTATTAGTATGAATCTTTTGAACACCTTTGTTACTAATGCTATGGAAACGTCTAAGCTTGGGGAGGTTGGTTTTTATGAAAATGATCTTTTTAGTTCCCCAGCTTTAAAGAAGAAAATTTGCTCTGATGACACTTTATCTCCCATATGTGGTAATTCTAATGATACTTGTCATATTTTAAATCCACATACTGAAAGCATCCCTTTTAAAATACCTATAAAAATGGTTGAACGTGTTATGAACAAGTCTTATTTTGGAGATGGAACTGTCCATCCTGGTGATCATTTACTCTTTATACATGAATTATGCGGGTTGTTCAAGTGTGCAGGTATTTCAATGAACCAAGTTAAGAGGAAGCTATTCCCTATTTCACTTAAGGGCAAAGCAAGGGAGTGGTATGAGCTACTAGATGATCCTCATCATTTGGAGTGGAAGGAACTTGAATCTCTCTTTTACTCTAAATTTTATCCTCCTCATGAAATTCATAAAGATAGGAATTACATTTATAATTTTCATCCTCATGATGGAGAAAGTATTGCCCAAGCATGGGGGAGATTGAAGTCACTAATGCTCAAATGTCCAATTCATGAGCTCCCCAGTAATATTGTTATTAATAATTTCTATGCAAGGCTTTCAGGACATTACAAGGACTATCTAGATACTTGTTTAGAGGGATCCTTCACAAGTAAGGAGGTCAAAGCTAAGTGGGATCTTCTTGAAACAATTCAAAGCAATACCGAAGATTGGGATCACAACAAAGGTAAAGAACCAAGTATAAACTATGATGATTGCATTAAGTCTTTTACTAAAACTAATGATTTTCAAGAGCTTAGTGCTAAATATGGTCTTGATCCTCAAATTCTTATTGATTGCTTTAAAACCTTTGCTTCTCATATTAATGCTCCTAAAGAAAAGTGGGACATGTATCATGAGCCTTTTAAAGACACTTGCATGGAAAATGAAATTGTTGTTAATGATAGCAATAAACATGCTCAAACCTCTGAAAGTACTACTTCTTATAAGAATGTTAATTTTTGTGGAATACATAGACCTTGTGAGAATAATCAAATTGAAGAAGAATATTGTATCACCCACAGGAATGAAAAAACTAGAATGTGGCATAGGGCTCTAAATGATCTTGGTAAAAAGGTTTGTGCCCTCTATCCTTTTATTTGTGAACTTTGCTTTGAAGTGGGTCATTTCAATTTCCAATGCTCAGGCCATAATAATAGCCCTTCTAATCCTATGAGTACTGCAAGTTTGTATTGTGATGACATGATCACTCCTAATCAGCATGATGAACTTACATTATTTTTGGGGTGTGAAGAGTTATCAAGAAAAACCTCTTTGGTAGATATGGGTGCTTTTGATATGAATAGTGTCCTGCATGGTTGTCATATTTATTGTGTTGATAATTGTCACACAAATACCTACATACAAAATATTATAGAAGATGAGATTTTACCAAAATATGATAGGACTAATATGTGTTTTGATCTTATTAATGAGAAGAAGGAATCCTCCAAAGTTTCTTCTATTGTCTCTAACAATGAACCAGGGTATATGGAGAAGCTTCCTTTCAAGCCTCTCCCTCCTAAAGAGAAGAAGATAAATAAGAAAAGGAGGAGTAAAAGGAGGGAGGAAATGGTATTTTCCCTAAGCATGTAGCTCCTATTATAGTTTTTGATGAGTTTGAACTCAATGATGTCCCTATGCCTGTTACCTATAGTAGTGATCATGATTGGGAAAAACACACTTCTTTTGATATTGAAAATCTCTTTGGTACCGATTCTAAAAATGATGATATTAATAATTGTTGTACTATTAGTGTTATCCATGATCCTTTCAATGATGATATGTTTACAAATGAACACACTTTGGAAGATAATTATTATATTGCTTATGATGATACTACACCTCCAATATATGATGATTGCAATGATGAATATGATATTTTCAGTCCACCTACTATTGAGGAAGAAATTAATTATGATTACAATATGCCTCCTATATTTGATGATTATGTTGATGAAAATAATAATGATAGCTATTTTGTTGAATTTGCTCCCACTACAATTAATAAGAATGACTATGTTTATGTGGGGAGTATTAATTCTTTTATGCATGTGGCTCATGATAAGAATGTTTCTTGTGATTGTTATATTGTTAATTTTATTCATGATGCTACTGAAAGTTATTATGAGAGAGGGAAACATGGTTTTATGCATCACAATAATATTAAGTTTCCCCTCTTTATGTTGAAAGTCTTGAAGTTGCACTTGTTTTGCTTTCCTATGCTTGTTGCTTTGTGCTTTCATGACTTGTTTCTTTATAAGATTCCTATGCATAGGAAGTGGGTTAGAATTAAATGTGTTTTGAATTTGCTTCTTGATGCTCTCTTTTACTTCAATTCATATTTCTTATGTGAGCATCTTCTCAAAATATGATGTCTAACTTAGAAGCGTTAAAGAAAAGTACTTATTGGGAGATAACCCAAAAGTTTTAGATGAGTCTTGGAATTTATTACCTCTGTAATAACAGCTCCTTATCCTTTTTATTTGCTTTTTGTGCCAAGAGTAACCTCTAATGAGAGAGAAGTAATGATTGGGAAAGTTGCTGTCCTGAAACAGATTTCTGTGCTTCACCGTAAAAATTCTTGTAAAATCTCTGAACGTATTTTTGAGGCGTGAATTTTTGTGCTTCTTCCCTAGGTTGTTATATAACTTTAGTTAGTTCAACACTTTTTGGTTTGAGCAACATAAGGTCTTCGAAAAAATTGGTCTTTACCTGCTTGTCTGTTTTGACAGATTTCTGCCATTTTCTGCATTTGCTTCTTGTTGGTTCCTTCTTGAGTTCTTTTGGGGATTTGAGATTTTTGAGGGAAGTGCTATAGTAGCTACTGTTTTAATGGAAGTTTATTTGGTGTTGAAACTGAATATAAAGACTTATTATCTTGAGTGCACTAATGTTGCTAATAAAGATTGTGTGAAGTTTTGTATGAAGGAAAAATTTTAGGTGTATGGAAGGAATGAGTAATGAGATGAAGGATGGACTAAAGCTCAAGCTTGGGGATGCCACGCATGTCACCCCAAGAAATATCCAAGAAGTACAAGCGTAAAAGCTTGGGGATGTCCAAGGCATTCCCCTTCTTCATCAATAAAAATCCCAGGTTCCTTCCAAACGCTTCATTTTTATTGTTTCATGCACAGTTGTGTTGTTCTTGGAGTGTCTTCTTTTTCGTTTTCGTTTTGGTTTTTTGTTTGCTTGGTTTGCTTAGTTGTCTGAATAAATTTGTTGGACCCCCTCTTTCATACATTGGTTTGCAAATAGTTTGGTTTGGTTTGGAAAAGAGTAGGAAAGTTCATGCTTATGTGGTAAAAAGAGCTTTTTTTTGACTGTGGCCTATGCTTTGTCATGCCATGTTTGATATTGTTTTGGCTTTATGCTTAGTATTATTTGCTGTAACATGACTTGTTATAAACAATTGAGATTGCTTAATGTGCCTTGGATGAATCATGTGTTGTTTTAGCATATTAAAGCATAGTATAGTGGTATTCTCCTTTGATGCTTTATTTGGGTTGACTTGGCGCATGCTCACACCATGTTATGACTATCCCAAGTCACCATAGCCATTATGATCCTTTAGTTTTCAACTTGTAGTATCACTTTATGCTTTGATCAATGATGTTTTGTCGCTCTGCATGATTATGGCCATTATTGCTCTCTTAGTTTGTCGCTCCCAGTCCTTTGCTAGCCTCCACAACAAAGTATGAGTTCCACTCATGCATCCAACTCCCTAAACCAAGTTATTCCAAAGTGTCCATCATACCTACCTACTAGCTTATGCTATTCCAAGTATATTCATGCTTTTGTTTACCTTCCAAATTAAACTTGTTATGAGAAAACTAGTGATTAAAGCTCTCACGAACTTGATGGCACACTTTACTTTTTGCATCTAATAAACTTGAACCATTGGGTCCTTATTTGTTGCGTATATGCTTGCGCTTTATAAGTTGAAATTATCAGAACCATGTTTCATGGGGAACGCTTTCAACATTGCACTTGTACTTTGTACCCCGTTAATATCATGTTCTTTTGCTTACGGATCCCGGCGGTGTGAAATAAAAGTGGAACTTGTAAGATCATGGAGTTTGTATGTGTGTTAGAGAAACGCCTGGGCCGCTAGCCTAAGCCATGCCTAATCATGGTGGAAACTTGCAGCATCACCATAATGATCACTCTATGAAGCATCCTCAATAAAAACCTATGCAAATAGCAAATAAAAAGATCGCTAAGATGCTCATTGTCTGCTTGCCTTGTCATTTTGATTATGGGAAAGCTCCCGTATCATGTGCACGGGGTACCTGCTGCGGTTCTTAATGATACACATGTACTTACAATGACAAGAGCTTACTCGTGACTGAAGTTGAGTAGCATGAGGATCGGTCTTCATAAGTAAGGGGCATGAGATTTCAGTTTATAACTTGTCAAGCATATCCTCTTAGTTGTGTCACTTTAACCTTAATCAGCTTAAAGATGCTTATGATAGGGGCAATGAGAGCTGAAAGCTATAAGTACCATAATTTTTGGAAGCTCTTTATGAGACTTGAATCCCTACTTCCTTTTACAAAAGGCCTTTCTTCCACCATTATATTGAGTCTCCACCTTCTACCTTTATGCACCTACTTTGAGAGCATAGTGGCCATTCTTAGCTTTATGTGCATTGTCCCAAGACTAGTTGATTGATGCATAACTTGATATTGCTTGTTTTAAACTATTGTATCTAGTCACTCTTATGAACTTTGAAGGTGTCCTATGCATTTATATTTTCTACTCTATGAGGGACAAGCTGAATGCTATTATGCTATGTTTTCTTTATGTGAAACAAACAAACGTCTTGCAAAGAATTGTTATTCATAAATCTTTTGTTTATGCCTTTTCATGTTGCAACATAGTTGCTTTGCCTTATTGTTAGAACTTTATCTTTTATGCTATGTTGAAGTACTGTGATCCTAGCTTTGAATGTTTTACAAATACGATCAAGTTTATGATGGTGCATGTCACCTCAAAAATTATTCTTTCTTTTTATCACGTACCTACTCGAGGACGAGCAGGAGTTAAGATTGGGGATGTTGATACATTGCAAATGCATCCATAATTTTTGATGTTCCATGCTTGGTTTTATTTACTTTCTTGTGTTTTGTTCCAACTTTGGAGTACTTTTCATAGACTTTCTTGGACTAACCTATTAACAAGATGCCACAAAGCTGCTGTTTTCGCTCATTGTTTTGGTTCTAGGAAAGTCAGAAATGAATATTCTCGAATTGGATGGGACAAAAGCTAAAGTTCCTAATTTCGGAAGACTCACGAGCTGTAAGGAGAGTCGAGAGGGGCCAGGCCTGCCACACCCCCTTGGCGCTGCCAGCCTGTGTCGTGCTGTGGCATGGTGTGGTCTCCCTGGATAGCCACCGACCTTGCCTCCTTTGCCTATAAGAGCCTCCCGATACCAAATCCCTAAAGAGTCAATCATAAATCCATGAAAAGTTTCGCAGCGCCGCCGCCACTGAAGGGGAGATTCGGGGGACAGAAAGTCTCTGCTCGCACCTGCCGGACGGAAGTGCCCTGAGCCATCTCCATCGATCTCCACCACCATCTCCATCACCATTGCTGATTCCCATGATGAGGAGGGAGTAGTTCTCTCTCGAGGCTAAGGGTTCTACCGGTAGCTATGTGTTCATCTCTCTCTCTATGCATGATCATATTGTGATCATGAGCTTGTAATCTATAGATCTACCTTGCTACTCAAGTGCTTTAATAGATCTCTGGTCTCCCCATGTGTGTGAAGTTGATAGTGTGCACACCATGGTGGCACTTAGGCTAGAGATTACAAATACTTGTTATGAGTTATATTTGGAGTTGGATGTCTTTATGAAATTGTGGTGTTTGTTGGAACCATCTAGTGCTCAAGGTGACAGTGTGGGGTTATCTAGATGGGAAAGGCTTACTTTGAGGAGTGCTGTTATAGCCCTACCTTGGATTAGAGTGTCCAACCGGAGAGTAGTTCAGCATAGTATCATGAAGATGATATATTTATATGAGAGTGTTCACTAGTGAAAGTATGATCCCTAGGCCTTGTTTCTTAGCACTGAAACACCGTTTGCAATTAGATCTTTTACATGTTTGCTTGCTTGCTTATTTATTTCAGTTTTACTTTAGGCTTTTCCACGCCATCAAGCTATTTTCTATCACCGTTACCACTTGTAATTATCTATACCACTTGTATTTCACTATCTCTTCGCTGAACTAGTGCACCTATACACCTGACAAGTGTATTGGGTGTGTTGGGGACACAAGAGACTTCTTGTATCTTGATTGCAGGGTTGCTTGAGAGGGGATACCTTTGACCACTTCCTCCCTGAGTTCGATAAACCTTGGGTGATCCACTTAAGGGAAAACTTGTTGCTGTCCTACAAACCTCTGCACTTGGAGGCCCAATAACTGTCTACAAGAATAGAAGTGCGTAGACATCACACTCCATGAAGCAGCAACTTATTTCAGATGATGCACAATGATGTAGCAACATAAACAGCAATGGCAACCGATAATTCCCAAATACTTGAGCCCGTATATCTCACCGCCTCCCCGCTCCTGCATCCCCTGCGTCTGGCGAAGCTCCCGGATCTCCATTAACTGGGTGTACGTGCTTCCACTTTATAAATTGTGGTTGTGCCATTTTCATGCGGCATAATCCACGTAGATTATGTTTAAAAAAACCACTAATGTTAGAATACCACCATGATCAGACAAAAGTAAGTAATGCATGGTTAAGACAAACAAACGAGAGAACAATTTTTTCCTCCCAGGACTCCAGGACCACTAGTTCAGACCGCTAGGTCAATAAGTACTACTATTACAACTTAAAAAGGCACGGAGATCAAGCTAAATAGAACTAGTTATCACACATCTCCTTGATCTTCCTAATCTTAGCCCGATGTGCATCTTCCTACGAGAGCAAGGATCGATTCGTCTGCTCCTTCCTTTTAGCATCTTCCTTGCATAGCTTCAATTGTTTCTCTGTGTTTTTCCTCATGCACTTGTCAATACTCGTAGTTGTGAACTGCAGGACTTTGGCCTAGTGAAAATCATTCCTTGCTTGAGTTAGTTCTTGCTCTGCTTTAGCCTTTAGGGCCAACGCCACGTCCCTCTCCTTCTCGACTTTGCTAACCTTGTCTTGCACCCTCCTGAGATCTCGGTTAAGCTTGGTCGTGTCAACTGGGTCCCATAGCTTCATCTCAACACTGTCAAGAAGTGAGATGACTACGGATTCTTTCAACTCAACAGTCATATCCCATAGTTTGTCCAGCGTTTTCTGCATCGATTTGGGCCACTCTGGATCTACCCATTCGACAACATCGCAACTTCTGCCTTGCATCATTGCACGATGTCCTTGACACCGTAGAAACCTCCTGCCTGCGTTTCGTCCTTCGAATGCTACAAATTTAGCGGGCACATATCCATGTTTACATAGAAGAGGATCGTCTTCATCCGCTAAACCGTGATAGTCGGAGTCATACAACGTCTAGTTAGCCTAACACATCATACACGCATGAGTAAACAGAGTAGATCTAGCTCAAAATAGATAACTGGCCACAGATGATAGAGATATAGATGAGACGACTCACATCGAAATCACCGTACGTATCGTCACGATGCGTTTCCTCAAAGTCTCCCCTTGAACCCATGGCGAGATAGAGAAAGGGAGAGGGGGGTGGCTGCCGGAGAGATAGCTGGATGCGCCATCGGCTTGCGGCTATGGCGGGATGGGAGTGAAGTGGGGAAAGTGGCTTCGAGGGGAAGGAAGAGAAGTACGGGGAGGAAGAGAAGTAATGGGGACATGACACTAGAATATGGCCCACTGAACTCGTGAGTCGTGACACTCGCAACAGGGGAGCGCCTAGTGCTGCCAGTTTGTCCAGAGCAAGCATGGCCAATCATGCCGCAGAACAGCCTACTCGCGGATCGCTCTCACGAAGACCATCCCAATCGTCCAAGCGCCCCGATCGAATGGTATGTAACAATCGTCAAGCAGAACAACTGTGCTAGGGTGTGCCTTCTAGAAGACTTGGTCTAACAGCCACCCATTGGGGGGCTAAGGTTAGGGCTCTCCTAAGGTTAGCATCCATATGTGGTTTATGAGACGAACACACATGCAATGACACTGGTGATATATGGTTTCTGAAAAGAACACACATGCAATGACTCTAACTGTGGTTAATGAAAAGAGCAGACATGCAATGACACTGGTGGATCCATGTGTGGTTTGTGAGAAGAACACACATGCAATGACACTGGGTGTGGTTCATGAAAAGAATAGACATGCAATGATACTGGTGGATCCATGTGTGGTTTGTGAGAAGAACACACATGCAATGACACTAGGTGTGGTTCATGAAAAGAACACACATCCAATGACACTGGTGGATCCTTATGTGGTTTGTGATAAGAACAGACATGCAATGACTCTAGATGTGGATCATGAGAAGAACAGACATGAATGACACTGGTGTATCCTTATGTGGTTTGTGAGAAGAATAGACATGCAATGACACTAGGTGTGGTTCATGAAAAGAACACACATGTAATGACACTGGTGTATCCTTATGTCGTTTGTGAGAAGAACAGGCATGCAATGACTCTAGCTGTGGTTCATGAAAAGAACAGACATACAATGACACTGGTGGATCCATGTGTGGTTTATGAAAGTAACACACATGCAATGACACTGGGTGTGGTTCATGAAAAGAACACACATCCAATGACACTGGTGGATCCTTATGTGGTTTGTGAGAAGAACAGACATGCAATGACTCTAGATGTGGTTCATGAGAAGAACAGACATGCAATGACACTAGTGTATCATTATGTGGATTGTGAGACGAACAGACATGCAATGACTCTAGCTATGGTTCATGAAAAGAACACACATGCAATGACATTGGTGTATCCTTATGTGGTTTGTGATAAGAACAGACATGCAATGACTCTAGCTGTGCTTCATGAAAAGAACACACATGCAACGACACTGGTGGATCCATGTGTGGTTTGTGAAAGGAACATACATGCAATGACACTGGGTGTGGTTCATGAAAAGAACATACATGCAATGCCACTGGTGGATCCATATGTGGTTTGTGAAAAGAACAGACATGCAATCACACTGGGTGGATCCATGTGTGGTTCATGAAAAGAAAACACATGCAATGACATTGGTGTATCCTTATGTGGTTTGTGAGAAGAACAGACATGCAATGACGCTGGGTGTGGTTCATGACAAGAACAGACATCCAATGACACTGGTGGATCCTTATGTGGTTTGTCAGAAGAACAGACATGCAATGACTCCAGCTGTGGTTCATGAAAGAACTCACATGCAATGACACTAGTGTATCCTTATGTGGTTTGTGAGAAGAACAGACATGCAATGACTCTAGCTGTGGTTCATGAAAAGAACACACATGTAATGACACTGGTGGATCCATGTGTGGTTTGTGAAAGTAACAGACATGCAATGACAGTGGGTGTGGTTCATGAAAAGAACAGACATGCAATGACACAGGTGTATCCTTATGTGGTTTGTGAAAATAATAGACATGTAAGTACACTTGGTGGATCCATGTGTAGTTCATGAATAGAACAGACATGCAATGATACTGGTGGATCCATGTGTGGTTTGTGACAAGAACACACATGCAATTACACTGGGTGTGGTTCATGAAAAGAACACACATCCAATGACACTGGTGGATCCTTATGTGGTTCGTGAGAAGAACAGACATGCAATGACTCTAGATGTGGTTCATGAGAAGAATAGACATGCAATGACACTGGTGTATCCTTATGTGGTTTGTGAGAAGAACAGACATGCAATGACTCTAGCTGTGGTTCATGAAAAGAACACACATGCAATGACACTGGTGTATCCTTATGTGGTTTGTGAGAAGAACAGATATGCAATGACTCTAGCTGTGGTTCATGAAAAGAACACACATCCAATGACACTGATGTATCCTTATGTGATTTGTGACAAGAACAGACATGCAATGACTGTAGCTGTGGCTCATGAAAAGAACACACATGCAATGACACTGGTGGATCCATGTGTGGTTTGTGAAAGGAATAGACATGCAATGACACTAGGTGGATCCATGTGTGGTTTATGAAAAGAACACACATGCAATGACACTGGTGGATCCATGTGTGGTTTGTGAGAATAACACACATCCAATGACACTGGGTGTGGTTCGTGAAAAGAACACACATCCAATGACACTGGTGGATCCTTATGTGGTTTGTGAGAAGAACGGACATGCAATGAATCTAGCTGTGGTTCATGAGAAGAACACACATGTAATGACACTGGTGTATCCTTATGTGGTTTGTGAGAAGAACACACATGCAGTGACTCTAGCTGTGGATCATGACAAGAACACACATGCAATGACACTGGTGGATCCATATGTGGTTTGTGAGAAGAACAGACATTCAATGACTCTCGCTGTGGTTCATGAAAAGAACACACATGCAATGACACTTGTGTATCCTTATGTGGTTTGTGAGAAGAACAGACATGGGATGACTCTAGTTGTGGTTCATGAAAAGAACACACATGCAATGACACTAGTGGATCCATGTGTGGTTTATGAAAGGAACAGACATGCAATGACACTGGGTGTGATTCATGAAAAGATCAGCAGAATAGCCTACTCGCGGATCGCTCTCACGAAGACCATCCCAATCGTCCAAGCGCCCTGATCGAACGGTATGTAACAATTGTCAAGCAGAAGAACTATGTTAGGGTGTGCCTTCTAGAAGACTCGGTCTAACGGCCACCCATTGGGGGGCTAAGGTTAGGGCTCTCCTAAGGTTAGGATCCATATGTCGTTTATGAGAAGAGCACACATGCAATGACACTGGTGATATGTGGTTTGTGAAAAGAACACACATGCAATGACTCTAACTGTGGTTAATGAAAACACTAGACATGCAATGATACTGGTGGATCCATGTGTGGTTCGTGAGAGGAGCACACATGCAATGACACTAGGTGTGGTTCATGAAAATAATAGACATGCAATGATACTGGTGGATCAATGTGTGGTTTGTGAGAACAACACACATGCATGACACTAGGTGTGGTTCATGAAAAGAACACACATCTAATGACACTAGTGGATCCTTATGTGGTTTGTGAGAAGAACAGACATGCAATGACTCTAGATGTGGATCATGAGAAGAACAGACAAGAATGAAACTGGTGTATCCTTATGTGGTTTGTGAGAAGAACAGACATGCAATGACACTAGGTGTGGCTCATGAAAAGAACACACATGTAATGACACTAGTGTATCCTTATGTGGTTTGTGAGAAGAACAGACATGCAATGACTCTAGCTGTGGTTCATGAAAAGAACACACATGCAATGACAACGGTGGATCCATGTGTGGTTTAGGAAAGGAACACACATGCAATGACACTGGGTGTGGTTCATGAAAAGAACACACATACAATGATACTGGTGGATCCTTATGTGGTTTGTGAGAAGAACATACATGCAATGACTCTAGATGTGGTTCATGAGAAGAACAGACATGCAATGAGGCTGGTGTATCCTTATGTGGTTTGTGAGAAGAACAGACATGCAATGACTCTAGCTGTGGTTCATCAAAAGAACACACATGCAATGACACTAGTGTATCCTTATGTTGTTTGTGAGAAGAACAGACATGCAATGACTCTAGCTGTGCTTCATGAAAAGAACACACATGCAATGACACTGGTGAATCCATGTGTGGTTTGTGAAAGGAACATACATGCAATGACACTGGGTGTGGTTCATGAAAAGAACAGACATGCAATGACACTGGTGGATCCATATGTTGTTTGTGAAAAGAACAGACATGCAATCCCACTGGGTGGATCCATGTGTGGTTCATGAAAAGAACATACATGCAATGATACTAGTGGATCCATGTGTGGTTTGTGAGAATAACACACATGCAATGACACTGGGTGTGGTTCATGAAAAGAACAAACATCCAATGACACTGGTGGATCCTTATGTGGTTTGTGAGAAGAACATACATGCAATGACTCTAGATGTGGTTCATGAGAAGTACAGACATGCAATGACACTGGTGTATCCTTATGTGGTTTGTGAGAATAACGGACATGCAATGACACTGGGTGTGGTTCATGAAAAGAACACACATGCAATAACACTAGTGTATCCTTATGTCGTTTGTGAGAAGAACAGACATGCAATGACTCTAGTTGTGGTTCATGAAAAGAACACACATGCAATGACACTGGTGGATCCATGTGTGGTTTATGAAAGGAACACACATGCAATGGCACTGGGTGTGGTTCATGAAAAGAACACACATATAATGACACTGGTGGATCCTTATGTGGTTTGTGAGAAGAACAGACATGCAATGACTCTAGATGTGGTTCATGAGAGGAACAGACATGCAATGACACTAGTGTATCATTATGTGGATTGTGAGACAAACAAACATGCAATGACTCTAGCTGTGGTTCATGAAAAGAACACACATGCAATGACATTGGTGTATCCTTATGTGGTTTGTGAGAAGAACAGACATGCAATGATACTGGTGGATCCATGTGTGGTTTGTGACAAGAACACACATGCAATGACACTGGGTGTGGTTCATGAAAAGAACACACATCCAATGACACTGGTGGATCCTTATGTGGTTCGTGAGAAGTACAGACATGCAATGACTCTAGATGTGGTTCATGAGAAGAACAGACATGCAATGACACTGGTGTATCCTTATGTTGTTTGTGAGAAAAACATACATGCAATGACTCTAGCTGTGGTTCATGAAAAGAACACACATGCAATGACACTGGTGTATCCTTATGTGGTTTGTGAGAAGAACAGACATGCAATGACACTGGGTGTGGTTCATGAAAAGAACACACATCCAATGAAACTGGTGGATCCTTATGTGGTTTGTGAGAAGAACAGACATGCAATGACTCTAGATGTGGTTCATGAGAAGAACAGACATGCACTGACACTGGTGTATCCTTATGTGGTTTGTGAGAATAACAGACATGCAATGACACTGGGTGTGGTTCATGAAAAGAACACACATGCAATGACACTAGTGTATCCTTATGTGGTTTGTGAGAAGAACAGACATGCAATGACTCTAGATGTGGTTCATGAAAAGAACACACATGCAATGACACTGGTGGATCCATGTGTGGTTTCTGAAAGGAACACACATGCAATGACACTTGGTGTGGTTCATGAAAAGAACAGACATGCAATGACACTGGTATATCCTTATGTGGTTTGTGAAAAGAATAGACATGCAATTACACTTGGTGGATCCATGTGTGGTTCATGAAAAGAACAGACATGCAATGATACTGGTGGATCCATGTGTGGTTTGTGAGAAGAACACACATGCAATGACACTAGGTGTGGTTCATGAAAAGAACACACATCCAATGACACTTGTGGATCCTTATGTGGTTCGTGAGAAGAACAGACATGCAATGACTCTAGATGTGGTTCATGAGAAGAATAAACATGCAATGACACTTGTGTATCCTTATGTGGTTTGTGATAAGAACAGACATGCAATGACTCTAGCTGTGGTTCATGAAAAGAACACACATGCAATGACACTGGTGTATCCTTATGTGGTTTGTGAGAAGAACAAACATGCAATGACTCTAGCTCCGGTTCATGAAAAGAACACACATCCAATGACACTGATGTATCCTTATGTGATTTGTGAGAAGAACAGACATGCAATTACTGTAGCTGTGGTTCATGAAAAGAACACACATGCAATGACACTAGTGGATCCATGTGTGGCTTGTGAAAGGAACAGACATGCAATGACACTAGGTGGATCCATGTGTGGTTCATGAAAAGAACACACATGCAATGACACTGTTGGATCCATGTGTGCTTTGTGAGAAGAACACACATCCAATGACACTCGGTGTGGTTCATGAAAAGAACACACATCCAATGACACGGGTGGGTCCTTATGGTGTTTGTGAGAAGAACAGACATGCAATGACTCTAGTTGTGGTTCATGAGAAGAACACACATGCAATGACACTGGTGTATCCTTATGTGGTTTGTGAGAAGAACACACATGCAATGACTCTAGATGTGGTTCATGACTAGAACACACGTGCAATGACACTGGTGGATCCATATGTGGTTTGTGAGAAGAACAGACATGCAATGACTCTAGCTGTGGTTCATGAAAAGAACACACATCCAATGACACTTATGTATCCTTATGTGGTTTGTGAGAAGAATAGACATGCGATGACTCTAGCTGTGGTTCATGAAAAGAACACACATGCAATGACACTGGTGGATCCATGTGTGGTTTATGAAAGGAACAGACATGCAATAAAACTGGGTGTGGTTCATGAAAAGAGCAGAACAGCCTACTCGCGGATCGCTCTCATGAAGACCATGACAATCGTCCAAGCGCCCCGATAAAACACACATGTTAGGGCGTACCTTCTAGAAGACTCAGTCTAACGGCCACCCATGGGGGGATAAGGGTAGGGCTCTCCTAAGGTTAGGATCCATATGTGGTTTATGAGAAGAACACACATGCAATGACCCTGGTGATATGTGGTTTGTGAAAAGAACACACATGCAATGACTCTAACTACGGTTAATGAAAAGAGCAGACATGCAATGACACTGGTGGATCCATGTGTGGTTTGTGAGAAGAACACACATGCAATGACACTGGGTGTGGTTCATGAAAAGAATAGACATGCAATGATACTGGTGGATCCATCTGTGGTTTGTGAGAAGAACACACATGCAATGACACTGGGTGTGGTTCATGAAAAGAACACACATCCAATGACACTGGTGGATCCTTATGTGGTTTGTGAGAAGAACAGACATGCAATGACTCTATATGTGGATCATGAGAAGAACAGACATGTATGACGCTGGGGTATCCTTATGTGGTTTATGAGAAGAACAGACATGAATGACGCTGGGGTATCCTTATGCAATGACACTAGGTGTGGTTCATGAAAAGAACACACATGCAATGACACTGGAGTATCCTTATGTGCTTTATGAGAAGAACAGACATGTAATGACTCTAGCTGTGGTTCATGAAAAGAACAGACATGCAATCACAGTGGGTGGATCCATGTGTGGTTCATGAAAAGAACATACATGCAATGATACTGGTGGATCCATGTGTGGTTTGTGAGAATAACACACATGCAATGACACTGGGTGTGGTTCATGAAAAGAACACACATCCAATGACACTAGTGGATCCTTATGTGATTTCTGAGAAGAACAGACATGCAAGGACTATAGATGTGCTTCATGAGAAGAACAGACATGCAATGACACAGGTGTATCCTTATGTGGTTTGTGAGAAGAACAGACATGCAATGACACTGGGTGTGGTTCATGAAAAGAACACACATGCAATGACACTAGTGTATCCTTAAGTGGTTTGCGAGAAGAACAGACATGCAATGACTCTAGCTATGGTTCATGAAAAGAACACACTTGCAATGACACTGGTGGATCCATGTGTGGTTTATGAAAGGAACACACATGCAATGACACTGGGTGTGGTTCATGAAAAGAACACACATACTATGACATTGGTGGATCCTTATGTGGTTTGTGAGAAGAATAAACATGCAATGACTCTAGATGCGGTTCATGAGAAAAAAAGACATGCAATGACACTGGTGTATCCTTATGTGGTTTGTGAAAAGAATAGACATGCAGTGACTCTAGCTGTGCTTCTTGAAAAGAACACACATGCAATGACACTGGTGTATCCATGTCTGGTTTATGAACGGAACAGACATGCAATGACACTAGGTGTGGTTCATGAAAAGAACATACATGCAATGACACTGGTGGATCCATATGTGGTTTGTGAAAACAACAGACATGCAATTACACTGGGGGGATCCATGTGTGGTTCATGCAAAGAACAACCATGCAATGATACTGGTGGATCCATGTGTGGTTTGTGAGAAGAACACACATGCAATGACGCTAGGTGTGGTTCATGAAAAGAACACACATCCAATGACACTGGTGGATCCTTATGTGGTTTGTGAGAAGAATAGACATGCAATGACTCTAGCTGTGGTTCATGACAAGAACACACATGCAATGACAGTGGTGGATCCATATGTGGTTTGTGAGAAGAACAGACATGGAATGACTCTAGCTGTGGTTCATGAAAAGAACACACATGCAATGACATTGGTGGATCCATGTGTGGTTTGTGAAAGGAATAGACATGCAATGACACTGGGGTTGGTTCATGAAAAGAACAGACATGTAATGACATTGGTGTATCCTTATGTGGTTTGTGAAAAGAACAGACATGCAATCACACTTGGTGGATCCATGTGTGGTTCATGAAAAGAACAGACATGCAATCACACTTGGTGGATCCATGTGTGGTTTGTGAGAAGAACACACACGCAATGACAGTGGGTGTGGTTCATGAAAAGAACACACATCCAATGACACTGGTGGATCCTTATGTGTTTCGTGAGAAGAATAGACATGCAATGACTCTAGATGTGGTTCATGAGAAGAACAGACATGCAATGACACTGGTGTATCCTTATGTGGTTTGTGAGAAGAACAAACATGCAATGACTCTAGCTATGGTTCATGAAAAGAACACACATGCAATAACACTGGTGGATCTAAGTGTGGTTTGTGAAAGGAACAGACATGCAAGGACACTAGGTGGATCCATGTGTGGTTCATGAAAAGAACACACATGCAATGACACTGGTGGATCCATGTGTGGTTTGTGAGAAGAACAGACATCCAATGACACTGTGTGGTTCATGAAAAGAACACACATCCAATGACACTGGTGGATCCTTATGTGGTTTGTGAGAAGAACAGACATGCAATCACACTTGGTGGATCCATGTGTGGTTCATGAAAAGAACAGACATGCAATCACACTTGGTGGATCCATGTGTGGTTTGTGAGAAGAACACACACGCAATGACAGTGGGTGTGGTTCATGAAAAGAACACACATCCAATGACATTGGTGGATCCTTATGTGGTTCGTGAGAAGAATAGACATGCAATGACTCTAGATGTGGTTCATGAGAAGAACAGACATGCAATGACACTGGTGTATCCTTATGTGGTTTGTGAGAAGAACAAACATGCAATGACTCTAGCTATGGTTCATGAAAAGAACACACATGCAATAACACTGGTGGATCTAAGTGTGGTTTGTGAAAGGAACAGACATGCAAGGACACTAGGTGGATCCATGTGTGGTTCATGAAAAGAACACACATGCAATGACACTGGTGGATCCATGTGTGGTTTGTGAGAAGAACATACATCCAATGACACTGTGTGTGGTTCATGAAAAGAACACACATCCAATGACACTGGTGCATCCTTATGTGGTTTGTGAGAAGAACAGACATGCAATGACTCTATCTCTAGTTCATGAGAAGAACACACATGCAATGACACTGGTGTATCCTTATGTGGTTTGTGAGAAGAATACACATGCAATGACTCTAGCTGTGGTTCATGACAAGAACACACATGCAATGACACTGGTGGATCCATATGTGGTTTGTGAGAAGAACAGACATGGAATGACTCTAGCTGTGGTTCATGAAAAGAACACACATCCAATGACACTTTTGTATCCTTATGTGGTTTGTGAGAAGAATAGACATGCGATGACTCTAGCTGTGGTTCATGAAAAGAACACACATGCAATGACACTTGTGCATCCTTATGTGGTTTGTGAGAAAAACAGACATGCGATGACTCTAGATGTGATTCATGAAAAGAACACACATGCAATGACACTGGTGGATCCATGTGTGGTTTATGAAAGGAACAGACATGCAATGACTCTATATGTGGTTCATGAGAAGAATAGACATGCAATGACACTGGTGTATCCTTATGTGGTTTATGAGAAGAACAGACATGGAATGACTCTAGCTGTGGTTCATGAAAAGAAAACACATGCAATGACACTGGTGTATCCTTATATGGTTTGTGAGAAGAACAGACATGCAATGACTCTAGCTCTAGTTCATGAAAAGAACACACATCCAATGACACTGGTGGATCCATGTGTGGTTTGTGAAAGGAACAGACATCCAATGACACTGTGTGTGGTTCATGAAAAGAACACACATCCAATGACACTGGTGGATCCTTATGTGGTTTGTGAGAAGAACAGACATGCAATCACACTTGGTGGATCCATGTGTGGTTCATGAAAAGAACAGACATGCAATCACACTTGGTGGATCCATGTGTGGTTTGTGAGAAGAACACACACGCAATGACAGTGGGTGTGGTTCATGAAAAGAACACACATCCAATGACATTGGTGGATCCTTATGTGGTTCGTGAGAAGAATAGACATGCAATGACTCTAGATGTGGTTCATGAGAAGAACAGACATGCAATGACACTGGTGTATCCTTATGTGGTTTGTGAGAAGAACAAACATGCAATGACTCTAGCTATGGTTCATGAAAAGAACACACATGCAATAACACTGGTGGATCTAAGTGTGGTTTGTGAAAGGAACAGACATGCAAGGACACTAGGTGGATCCATGTGGTTCATGAAAAGAACACACATGCAATGACACTGGTGGATCCATGTGTGGTTTGTGAGAAGAACATACATCCAATGACACTGTGTGTGGTTCATGAAAAGAACACACATCCAATGACACTGGTGCATCCTTATGTGGTTTGTGAGAAGAACAGACATGCAATGACTCTATCTCTAGTTCATGAGAAGAACACACATGCAATGACACTGGTGTATCCTTATGTGGTTTGTGAGAAGAATACACATGCAATGACTCTAGCTGTGGTTCATGACAAGAACACACATGCAATGACACTGGTGGATCCATATGTGGTTTGTGAGAAGAACAGACATGGAATGACTCTAGCTGTGGTTCATGAAAAGAACACACATCCAATGACACTTTTGTATCCTTATGTGGTTTGTGAGAAGAATAGACATGCGATGACTCTAGCTGTGGTTCATGAAAAGAACACACATGCAATGACACTTGTGCATCCTTATGTGGTTTGTGAGAAAAACAGACATGCGATGACTCTAGATGTGATTCATGAAAAGAACACACATGCAATGACACTGGTGGATCCATGTGTGGTTTATGAAAGGAACAGACATGCAATGACTCTATATGTGGTTCATGAGAAGAATAGACATGCAATGACACTGGTGTATCCTTATGTGGTTTATGAGAAGAACAGACATGGAATGACTCTAGCTGTGGTTCATGAAAAGAAAACACATGCAATGACACTGGTGTATCCTTATATGGTTTGTGAGAAGAACAGACATGCAATGACTCTAGCTCTAGTTCATGAAAAGAACACACATCCAATGACACTGGTGGATCCATGTGTGGTTTGTGAAAGGAATAGACATGCAATGACACTGGGGTTGGTTCATGAAAAGAACAGACATGTAATGACATTGGTGTATCCTTATGTGGTTTGTGAAAAGAACAGACATGCAATCACACTTGGTGGATCCATGTGTGGTTCATGAAAAGAACAGACATGCAATCACACTTGGTGGATCCATGTGTGGTTTGTGAGAAGAACACACACGCAATGACAGTGGGTGTGGTTCATGAAAAGAACACACATCCAATGACACTGGTGGATCCTTATGTGGTTCCTGAGAAGAATAGACATGCAATGACTCTAGATGTGGTTCATGAGAAGAACAGACATGCAATGACACTGGTGTATCCTTATGTGGTTTGTGAGAAGAACAAACATGCAATGACTCTAGCTATGGTTCATGAAAAGAACACACATGCAATAACACTGGTGGATCTAAGTGTGGTTTGTGAAAGAAATGACATGCAAGGACACTAGGTGGATCCATGTGTGGTTCATGAAAAGAACACACATGCAATGACACTGGTGGATCCATGTGTGGTTTGTGAGAAGAACAGACATCCAATGACACTGTGTGTGGTTCATGAAAAGAACACACATCCAATGACACTGGTGGATCCTTATGTGGTTTGTGAGAAGAACAGACATGCAATCACACTTGGTGGATCCATGTGTGGTTCATGAAAAGAACAGACATGCAATCACACTTGGTGGATCCATGTGTGGTTTGTGAGAAGAACACACACGCAATGACAGTGGGTGTGGTTCATGAAAAGAACACACATCCAATGACATTGGTGGATCCTTATGTGGTTCGTGAGAAGAATAGACATGCAATGACTCTAGATGTGGTTCATGAGAAGAACAGACATGCAATGACACTGGTGTATCCTTATGTGGTTTGTGAGAAGAACAAACATGCAATGACTCTAGCTATGGTTCATGAAAAGAACACACATGCAATAACACTGGTGGATCTAAGTGTGGTTTGTGAAAGGAACAGACATGCAAGGACACTAGGTGGATCCATGTGTGGTTCATGAAGAGAACACACATGCAATGACACTGGTGGATCCATGTGTGGTTTGTGAGAAGAACATACATCCAATGACACTGTGTGTGGTTCATGAAAAGAACACACATCCAATGACACTGGTGGATCCTTATGTGGTTTGTGAGAAGAACAGACATGCAATGACTCTATCTCTAGTTCATGAGAAGAACACACATGCAATGACACTGGTGTATCCTTATGTGGTTTGTGAGAAGAATACACATGCAATGACTCTAGCTGTGGTTCATGACAAGAACACACATGCAATGACACTGGTGGATCCATATGTGGTTTGTGAGAAGAACAGACATGGAATGACTCTAGCTGTGGTTCATGAAAAGAACACACATCCAATGACACTTGTGTATCCTTATGTGGTTTGTGAGAAGAATAGACATGCGATGACTCTAGCTGTGGTTCATGAAAAGAACACACATGCAATGACACTTGTGCATCCTTATGTGGTTTGTGAGAAAAACAGACATGCGATGACTCTAGATGTGATTCATGAAAAGAACACACATGCAATGACACTGGTGGATCCATGTGTGGTTTATGAAAGGAACAGACATGCAATGACTCTATATGTGGTTCATGAGAAGAATAGACATGCAATGACACTGGTGTATCCTTATGTGGTTTATGAGAAGAACATACAAGGAATGACTCTAGCTGTGGTTCATGAAAAGAAAACACATGCAATGACACTGGTGTGTATCCTTATATGGTTTGTGAGAAGAACAGACATGCAATGACTCTAGCTCTAGTTCATGAAAAGAACACACATCCAATGACACTGATGTATCCTTATGTGATTTGTGACAAGAACAGACATGCAATTACTGTAGCTATGGTTCCTGAAAAAGAACACACATGCAATGACACTAGTGGATCCATGTGTGGTTTGTGAAAGGAACAGACATGCAATGACACTAGGTGGATCCATGTGTGGTTCATGAAAAGAACACACATGCAATGACACTGGTGGATCCATGTGTGGTTTGTGAGAAGAACACACATCCAATGACACTGGGTGTGGTTCATGAAAAGAACACACATCCAATGACACTGGTGGATCCTTATGTGGTTTGTTAGAAGAACAGACATGCAATGACTCTAGCTGTGGTTCATGAGAAGAACACACGTGCAATGACACTGGTGTATCCTTATGTGGTTTGTGAGAAGAACACACATGCAATGACTCTAGCTGTGGTTCATGATAAGAACACACATGCAATGAAACTGGTGGATCCATATGTGGTTTGTGAAAAGAACAGACATGCAATGACTCTAGATGTGGTTCATGAAAAGAACACACATCCAATGACACTTGTGTATCCTTATGTGGTTTGTGAGAAGAACAGACATGCAGTGACTCTAGCTGTGGTTCATGAAAACAACACACATGCAATGTCACTGGTGGATCCATGTGTGGTTTATGAAAGGAACAGACATGCAATGACACTGGGTGTGGTTCATGAAAAGAGCAGAACAACCTACTCGCGGATCGCTCTCATGAAGACCATCCCAATCATCCAAGCGCCCCGATCAAATGCTATGTAACAATCGTCAAGCAGAACAACTATGTTAGGGCATGCCTTCTAGAAGACTCGGTCTAACAGCCACCCATTGGGGGGCTAAAGTTAGAGCTCTCCTATGGTTAGGATCCATATGTGGTTTATGAGAAGAACACACATACAATGACACTGGTGATATGTGGTTTGTGAAATGAACACACATGCAATGACTCTAACTGTGGTTAATGAAAAGAGTAGACATGCAATGACACTAGTGGATCCATGTGTGGTTTGTGAGAAGAACACACATGCAATGACACTAGTTGTGCTTCATGAAAAGAATAGACATGCAATGATACTGGTGGATCCATGTGTGGTTTGTGAGAAGAACACACATGGAATGGCATTGGGTGTGGTTCATGAAAAGAACACACATCCAATGACACTAGTGGATCCTTATGTGGTTTGTGAGAAGAACAGACATGCAATGACTCTATATGTCGATCAAAAGAAGAACATACATGAATGACACTGGTGTAACCTTATGTGGTTTGTGAGAAGAACAGACATGCAATGACACTGGGTGTGGTTTATGAAAAGACCACACATGCAATGACACTGGTGTATCCTTATGTGGTTTATGAGAAGAACATACATGCAATGACTCTAGCTATGGTTCATGAAAAGAACACACATGCAATGACACTAGTGGATCCATGTGTGGTTTATGAAAGGAACACACATGCAATGACACTAGGTGTGGTTCATGAAAAGAACACATACAATGACACCGGTGTATCCTTATGTGGTTTGTGAGAAGAACAGACATGCAATGACTCTAGCTGTGGTTCATGAAAAGAACACAGATGCAATGACAATGGTGTATCCTTATGTTGTTTGTGAGAAGAACAGACATGTAATGACTCTAGCTATGGTTCATGAAAAGAACACACATCCAATGACACTGATGTATCCTTATGTGATTTGTTAGAAGAACAGACATGCAATGACTGTAGCTGTGGTTCATGAAAAGAACACACATGCAATAACACTGGTGGATCCATGTGTGGTTTGTGAAAGGAACATACATGCAATGACACTAGGTGGATCCATGTGTGGCTCTTGAAAAGAACACACATGCAATGACACTGGTGGATCCATGTGTGGTTTGTGAGAAGAACACACATCCAATGACACTCGGTGTGGTTCATGAAAAGAACACAAATCCAATGACACGGGTGGATCCTTATGTGGTTTGTGAGAAGAACAGACATGCAATGACTCTAGCTGTGGTTCATGAGAAGAACACACATGCAATGACACTGGTGTATCCTTATGTGGTTTGTGAGAAGAACACACATGCAATGACTCTAGCTGTGGTTCATGACAAGAACACACATGCAATGACACTGGTGGATCCATATGTGGTTTGTGAGAAGAACAGAAATGCAATGACTCTAGCTGTGGTTCATGAAAAGAACACACATGCAATGACACTTGTGTATCCTTATGTGGTTTGTGAGAAGAACAGACATGCGATGACTCTAGCTGTGGTGTATGAAAAGAACACACATGGAATGACACTAGTGGATCCATATGTGGTTTATGAAAGGAACAGACATTCAATGACACTGGGTGTGGTTCATGAAAAGAGCAGAACAACCTACTCGCGGATCGCTCTCATGAAGACCATCCCAATCGTCCAAGCGCCTCGATCGAACGGTCTGTAACAATCGTCAAGCAGAACAACTATGTTAGGGCGTGCCTTCTTGAAGACTCGGTCTAACGGCCACCCATTGGGGGATAAGGTTAGGGCTCTCCTAAGGTTAGGATCCATATGTGGTTTACGAGAAGAACACACATGCAATGACACTGGTGATATGTGGTTTGTGAAAAGAACACACATGCTATGCTCTAACTATGGTTAATGAAAAGAGCAGACATGCAATGACACTGGTGGATCCATGTGTGATTTGTGAGAAGAACACACATGCAATGACACTGGGTGTGGTTCATGAAAAGAATAGACATGCAATGATACTGGTGGATCCATCTGTGGTTTGTGAGAAGAACACACATGCAATGACACTGGGCGTGGTTCATGAAAAGAACACACATCCAATGACACTGGTGGATCCTTATGTGGTTTGTGAGAAGAACATGCATGCAATGACTCTAGATGTGGATCATGAGAAGAACAAACATGAATGACACTGGGGTATCCTTATGTGGTTTGTGAGAAGAACAGACATGCAATGACACTGGGTGTGGTTCATGAAAAGAACACACATGCAATGACACTAGTGTATCCTTAAGTGGTTTGTGAGAAGAACAGACATGCAATGACTCTAGCTATGGTTCATGAAAAGAACACACATGCAATGACACTGGTGGATCCATGTGTGGTTTATGAAAGGAACACACATGCAATGACACTGGGTGTGGTTCATGAAAAGAACACACATACAATGACATTGGTGGATCCTTATGTGGTTTGTGAGAAGAATAGACATGCAATGACTCTAGATGCGGTTCATGAGAAGAAAAGACATGCAATGACACTGGTGTATCCTTATGTGGTTTGTGAAAAGAATAGACATGCAGTGACTCTAGCTATGGTTCATGAAAAGAACACACATGCAATGACACTGGTGTATCCATGTCTAGTTTATGAAAGGAACATATATTCAATGACATTAGGTGTCGTTCATGCAAAGAACAGATATTCAATGACACTGGTGGATCCATATGTGGTTTGTGAAAAGAACAGACATGCAATCACACTGGGGGGGATCCATGTGTGGTACATGCAAAGAACAACCATGCAATGATACTGGTGGATCCATGTGTGGTTTGTGAGAAGAACACACATGCAATGACGCTAGGTGTGGTTCATGAAAAGAACACACATCCAATGACACTGGTGGATCCTTATGTGGTTTTTGAGAAGAATAGACATGCAATGACTCTAGCTGTGGTTCATGAAAAGAACACATATGCAATGACACTGGTGTATCCTTATGTGGTTTGTGAGAAGAACATACATGCAATGACTCTAGCTGTGGTTCATGAAAAGAAGACACATGCAATGACATTGGTGGATCCATGTGTGGTTTGTGAAAGGAATAGACATGCAATGACACTGGGGTTGGTTCATGAAAAGAACAGAGATGTAATGACATTGGTGTATCCTTATGTGGTTTGTGAAAAGAACAGACATGCAATCACACTTGGTGGATCCATGTGTGGTTCATGAAAAGAACAGACATGCAATCACACTTGGTGGATCCATGTGTGGTTTGTGAGAAGAACACACACGCAATGACAGTGGGTATGGTTCATGAAAAGAACACACATCCAATGACACTGGTGGATCCATGTGTGGTTTGTGAGAAGAACACACATCCAATGACACTCGGTGTGGTTCATGAAAAGAACACACATCCAATGACACGGGTGGATCCTTATGTGGTTTGTGAGAAGAACAGACATGCAATGACTCTAGCTGTGGTTCATGAGAAGAACACACATGCAATGACACTGGTGTATCCTTATGTGGTTTGTGAGAAGAACACACATGCAATGACTCTAGCTGTGGTTCATGACAAGAACACACATGCAATGACACTGGTGGATCCATATGTGGTTTGTGAGAAGAACAGAAATGCAATGACTCTAGCTGTGGTTCATGAAAAGAACACACATGTAATGACACTTGTGTATCCTTATGTGGTTTGTGAGAAGAACAGACATGCGATGACTCTAGCTGTGGTGTATGAAAAGAACACACATGGAATGACACTAGTGGATCCATCTGTGGTTTATGAAAGGAACGGACATTCAATGACACTGGGTGTGGTTCATGAACAGAGCAGAACAGCCTACTCGCGGATCGCTCTCATGAAGACCATCCAAATCATCCAAGCGCCCCGATCGAACGGTCTGTAACAATCGTCAAGCAGAACAACTATGTTAGGGCGTGCCTTCTGGAAGACTCGGTCTAACGGCCACCCATTGGGGGGATAAAGTTAGGGCTCTCCTAAGGTTAGGATCCATATGTGGTTTATGAGAAGAACACACATGCAATGACACTGGTGATATGTGGTTTGTGAAAAGAACACACATGCAATGACTCTAACTATGGTTAATGAAAAGAGCAGACATGCAATGACACTGGTGGATCCATGTGTGATTTGTGAGAAGAACACACATGCAATGACACTGGGTGTGGTTCATGAAAAGAATAGACATGCAATGATGTTGGTGGATCCATCTGTGGTTTGTGAGAAGAACACACATGCAATGACACTTGGCGTGGTTCATGAAAAGAACACACATCCAATGACACTGGTGGATCCTTATGTGGTTTGTGAGAAGAACATGCATGCAATGACTGTAGATGTGGATCATGAGAAGAACAGACATGAATGACACTAGGGTATCCTTATGTGGTTTGTGAGAAGAACAGACATGCAATGACACTAGGTGTGCTTGATGAAAAGAACACACATGCAATGACACTGGTGTATCCTTATGTGCTTTATGAGAAGAACAGACATGCAATGACTCTAGCTGTGGTTCATGAAAAGAACACACATGCAATGACACTGGTGGATCCATGTGTGGTTTATGAAAGGAACACACATGCAATGACACTGGGTGTGGTTCATGAAAAGAACACACATACAATGACACTGGTGGATCCTTATGTGGTTTGTGAGAAGAACAGACATGCAATGACACTGTGTGTGGTTTATGAAAAGACCACACATGCAATGACACTGGTGTATCCTTATGTGGTTTATGAGAAGAACATACATGCAATGACTCTAGCTGTGGCTCATGAAAAGAACACACATGCAATGACACTAGTGGATCCATGTGTGGTTTATGAAAGGAACACACATGCAATGACACTAGGTGTGGTTCATGAAAAGAACACATACAATGACACTAGTGGATCCTTATGTGGTTTGTGAGAAGAACAGACATGCAATGACTCTAGATGTGGTTCATGAGAAGAACAGACATGCAATGACACTGGTGTATCCTTATGTGGTTTGTGACAAGAACAGACATGCAATGACTCTAGCTGTGGTTCATGAAAAGAATACAGATGCAATGACAATGGTGTATCCTTATGTTGTTTGTGAGAAGAACAGACATGTAATGACTCTAGCTATGGTTCATGAAAAGAACACACATCCAATGACACTGATGTAT
The DNA here is from genome assembly GCA_023614405.1 of Avena insularis. NCBI lineage: Eukaryota > Viridiplantae > Streptophyta > Magnoliopsida > Poales > Poaceae > Avena > Avena insularis. The sequence goes on from CM042688.1 coordinate 171,550,488, forward strand.
CCTTATGTGATTTGTTAGAAGAACATACATGCAATGACTGTAGCTGTGGTTCATGAAAAGAACACACATGCAATAACACTGGTGGATCCATGTGTGGTTTGTGAAAGGAACATACATGCAATGACACTAGGTGGATCCATGTGTGGCTCATGAAAAGAACACACATGCAATGACACTGGTGGATCCATGTGTGGTTTGTGAGAAGAACACACATCCAATGACACTCGGTGTGGTTCATGAAAAGAACACACATCCAATGAAACGGGTGGATCCTTATGTGGTTTGTGAGAAGAACAGACATGCAATGACTCTAGCTGTGGTTCATGAGAAGAACACGCATGCAATGACACTGGTGTATCCTTATGTGGTTTGTGAGAAGAACACACATGCAATGACTCTAGCTGTGGTTCATGAGAAGAATACACATGCAATGACACTGGTGGATCCATATGTGGTTTGTGAGAAGAATAGAAATGTAATGACTCTAGCTGTGGTTCATGAAAATAACACACATGCAATGACACTTGTGTATCCTTATGTGGTTTGTGAGAAGAACAGACATGCGATGACTCTAGCTGTGGTGTATGAAAAGAACACACATGGAATGACACTAGTGGATCCATGTGTGGTTTATGAAAGGAACAGACATTCAATAACACTGGGTGTGGTTCATGAAAAGAGCAGAACAACCTACTCGCGGATCGCTCTCATGAAGACCATCCCAATCGTCCAAGCGCCCCGATCGAACGGTCTGTAACAATCGTCAAGCAGAACAACTATGTTAGGGCGTGCCTTCTGGAAGACTCGGTCTAACGGCCACCCATTGGGGGGATAAGGTTAGGGCTCTCCTAAGGTTAGGATCCATATGTGGTTTATGAGAAGAACACACATGCAATGACACTGGTGATATGTGGTTTGTGAAAAGAACACACATGCTATGACTCTAACTATGGTTAATGAAAAGAGCAGACATGCAATGACACTGGTGGATCCATGTGTGATTTGTGAGAAGAACACACATGCAATGACACTGGGTGTGGTTCATGAAAAGAATAGACATGCAATGATACTGGTGGATCCATCTGTGGTTTGTGAGAAGAACACACATGCAATGACACTGGGCGTGGTTCATGAAAAGAACACACATCCAATGACACTGGTGGATCCTTATGTGGTTTGTGAGAAGAACATGCATGCAATGACTCTAGATGTGGATCATGAGAAGAACAAACATGAATGACACTGGGTATCCTTATGTGGTTTGTGAGAAGAACAAACATGCAATGACACTGGTTGTGGTTCATGAAAAGAACACACATGCAATGACACTAGTGTATCCTTAAGTGGTTTGTGAGAAGAACAGACATGCAATGACTCTAGCTATGGTTCATGAAAAGAACACACATGCAATGACACTGGTGGATCCATGTGTGGTTTATGAAAGGAACACACATGCAATGACACTGGGTGTGGTTCATGAAAAGAACACACATACAATGGCATTGGAGGATCCTTATGTGGTTTGCGAGAAGAATAGACATGCAATGACTCTAGATGCGGTTCATGAGAAGAAAAGACATGCAATGACACTAGTGTATCCTTATGTGGTTTGTGAAAAGAATAGACATGCAGTGACTCTAGCTATGGTTCATGAAAAGAACACACATGCAATGACACTGGTGTATCCATGTCTAGTTTATGAAAGGAACAGACATGCAATGACACTAGGTGTCGTTCATGAAAAGAACAGACATGCAATGACACTGGTGGATCCATATGTGGTTTGTGAAAAGAATTGACATGCAATCACACTGGGGGGATCCATGTGTGGTTCATGCAAAGAACAACCATGCAATGATACTGGTGGATCCATGTGTGGTTTGTGAGAAGAACACACATGCAATGACGCTAGGTGTGGTTCATGAAAAGAACACACATCCAATGACACTGGTGGATCCTTATGTGGTTTGTGAGAAGAATAGACATGCAATGACTCTAGCTGTGGTTCATGAAAAGAACACATATGCAATGACAATGGTGTATCCTTATGTGATTTGTGAGAAGAACAGACATGCAATGACTCTAGCTGTGGTTCATGAAAAGAAGACACATGCAATGACATTGGTGGATCCATGTGTGGTTTGTGAAAGGAATAGACATGCAATGACTCTGGGGTTGGTTCATGAAAAGAACAGACATGTAATGACATTGGTGTATCCTTATGTGGTTTGTGAAAAGAACAGACATGCAATCACACTTGGTGGATCCATGTGTGGTTCATGAAAAGAACAGACATGCTATCACACTTGGTGGATCCATGTGTGGTTTGTGAGAAGAACGCACACGCAATGACAGTGGGTGTGGTTCATGAAAAGAACACACATCCAATGACACTGGTGGATCCATGTGTGGTTTGTGAGAAGAACACACATCCAATGACAATCGGTGTGGTTCATGAAAAGAACACACATCCAATGACACGGGTGGATCCTTATGTGGTTTGTGAGAAGAACAGACATGCAATGACTCTAGCTGTGGTTCATGAGAAGAACACATATGCAATGACACTGGTGTATCCTTATGTGGTTTGTGAGAAGAACACACATGCAATGACTCTAGCTGTGGTTCATGACAAGAACACACATGCAATGACACTGGTGGATCCATATGTGGTTTGTGAGAAGAACAGAAATGCAATGACTCTAGCTGTGGTTCATGAAAAGAACACACATGCAATGACACTTGTGTATCCTTATGTGGTTTGTGAGAAGAACAGACATGCGATGACTCTAGCTGTGGTTTATGAAAAGAACACACATGGAATGACACTAGTGGATCCATGTGTGGTTTATGAAAGGAACAGACATTCAATGACACTGGGTGTGGTTCATGAAAAGAGCAGAGCAGCCTACTCGCGGATCGCTATCATGAAGACCATCCCAATCGTCCAAGCGCCCCGATCGAACGGTCTGTAACAATCGTCAAGCAGAACAACTATGTTAGGGCGTGCCTTCTAGAAGACTCGGTCTAACGGCCACCCATTGGGGGGATAAGGTTAGGGCTCTCCTAAGGTTAGGATCCATATGTGGTTTATGAGAAGAACACACATGCAATGACACTGGTGATATGTGGTTTGTGAAAAGAACACACATGCAATGACTCTAACTATGGTTAATGAAAAGAGCACACATGCAATGACACTGGTGGATCCATGTGTGATTTGTGAGAAGAACACACATGCAATGACACTGGGTGTGGTTCATGAAAAGAATAGACATGCAATGATGCTGGTGGATCCATCTGTGGTTTGTGAGAAGAACACACATGCAATGACACTGGGCGTGGTTCATGAAAAGAACACACATCCAATGACACTGGTGGATCCTTATGTGGTTTGTGAGAAGAACATGCATGCAATGAGTGTAGATGTGGATCATGAGAAGAACAGACATGAACGACACTAGGGTATCCTTATGTGGTTTGTGAGAAGAACAAACATGCAATGACACTAGGTGTGGTTGATGAAAAGAACACACATGCAATGACACTGGTGTATCCTTATGTGCTTTATGAGAAGAACAGACATGCAATGACTCTAGCTGTGGTTCATGAAAAGAACACACATGCAATGACACTGGTGGATCCATGTGTGGTTTATGAAAGGAACACACATGCAATGACACTGGGTGTGGTTCCTGAAAAGAACACACATACAATGACACTGGTGGATCCTTATGTGGTTTGTGAGAAGAACAGACATGCAATGACACTGGGTGTGGTTTATGAAAAGACCACACATGCAATGACACTGGTGTATCCTTATGTGGTTTATGAGAAGAACATACATGCAATGACTCTAGCTGTGGTTCACTAAAAGAACACACATGCAATGACACTAGTGGATCCATGTGTGGTTTATGAAAGGAACACACATGCAATGACACTAGGTGTGGTTCATGAAAAGAACACACATGCAATGACACTGGTGGATCCATGTGTGGTTTATGAAAGGAACACACATGCAATGACACTGGGTGTGGTTCATGAAAAGAACACACATACAATGACATTGGTGGATCCTTATGTGGTTTGTGAGAAGAATCGACATGCAATGACTCTAGATGCGGTTCATGAGAAGAAAAGACATGCAATGACACTGGTGTATCCTTATGTAGTTTGTGAAAAGAATAGACATGCAGTGACTCTAGCTATGGTTCATGAAAAGAACACACATGCAATGACACTGGTGTATCCATGTCTGTTTTATGAAAGGAACATACATGCAATGACACTAGGTGTTGTTCATGAAAAGAACAGACATGCAATGCCACTGGTGGATCCATATGTGGTTTGGATCCATATGTGATTTGTGAAAAGAACAGACATGCAATCACACTGGGGGGATCCATGTGTGGTTCATGCAAAGAACAACCATGCAATGATACTGGTGGATCCATGTGTGGTTTGTGAGAAGAACACACATGCAATGACGCTAGGTGTGGTTCATGAAAAGAACACACATCCAATGACACTGGTGGATCCTTATGTGGTTTGTGAGAAGAATAGACATGCAATGAATCTAGCTGTGGTTCATGAAAAGAACACATATGCAATGACAATGGTGTATCCTTATGTGGTTTGTGAGAAGAACAGACATGCAATGACTCTAGCTGTGGTTCATGAAAAGAAGACACATGCAATGACATTGGTGGATCCATGTGTGGTTTGTGAAAGGAATAAACATGCAATGACACTGGGGTTGGTTCATGAAAAGAACAGACATGTAATGACATTGGTGTATCCTTATGTGGTTTGTGAAAAGAACAGACATGCAATCACACTTGGTGGATCCATGTGTGGTTCATGAAAAGAACAGACATGCAATCACACTTGGTGGATCCATGGGTGGTTTGTGAGAAGAACACACACGCAATGACAGTGGGTGTGGTTCATGAAAAGAACACACATCCAATGACACTGGTGGATCCTTATGTGGTTTGTGAGAAGAACAGACATGCGATGACTCTAGCTGTGGTTCATGAGAAGAACACACATGGAATGACACTTGTGTATCCTTATGTGGTTTGTGAGAAGAACACACATGCAATGACTCAAGCTGTGGTTCATGAGAAGAACACACATGCAATGACACTGGTGGATCGATGTGTGGTTTGTGAAAGGAACAGACATGCAATGACACTAGGTGGATCCATGTGTGGTTCATGAAAAGAACACACATGCAATGACACTGGTGGATCCATGTGTGGTTTGTGAGAAGAACACACATCCAATGACACTGTGTGTGGTTCATGAAAAGAACACACATCCAATGACACTGGTGGATCCTTATGTGGTTTGTGAGAAGAACAGACATGCAATGACTCTATCTCTAGTTCATGAGAAGAACACACATGCAATGACACTGGTGTATCCTTATGTGGTTTGTGAGAAGAACACACATGCAATGACTCTAGCTGTGGTTCATGACAAGAACACACATGCAATGACACTGGTGGATCCATATGTGGTTTGTGAGAAGAACAGACATGCAATGACTCTAGCTGTGGTTCATGAAAAGAACACACGTGCAATGACACTTGTGCATCCTTATGTGGTTTGTGAGAAGAACAGACATGCGATGACTCTAGATGTGATTCATGAAAAGAACACACATGCAATGACACTGGTGGATCCATGTGTGGTTTATGAAAGGAACATACATGCAATGACACTGGGAGTGGTTCATGAAAAGAACAGGCATGCAATGACACTAGTGGATCCATATGTGGTTTGTGAAAAGAACAGACATGCAATCACACTGGGTGGATCCATTTGTGGTTCATGAAAAGAACAGATATGCAATGACACTGGTGGATCCTTATGTGGTTTGTGAGAAGAACACACATGCAATGACACTGGGTGTGTTTCATGAAAAGAACACACATCCAATGACACTAGTGGATCCTTATGTGGTTTGTGAGAAGAACATACATGCAATGACTCTAGATGTGGTTCATGAGAAGAACGGACATGCAATTACACTAGTGTATCCTTATGTGGTTTGTGAAAAGAACAGACATGCAATGACACTGGCTGTGGTTCATGAAATGAACACACATGCAATGACACTGGTGTATATTTATGTGGTTTGTGAGAAGAACACACATGAAATGACTCTAGCTGTGGTTCATGAAAAGAACACACATGCAATGTGTCGTGGTGGTGTCACGGCAGATGCCATGGATAGGCTAAAGGTGGGGACAAGATGCACTAGAGGAATCCAAGGAGGGATAGTGTGGTGATTCCACACACAGATGTTTGTATTTGATTCACTTCCAAGGTTTACAAGTTCTCCTTGAGCTGTATTGGGGAGAGGAGGAAGAAAGAACTCTCTTACTCTCACCACTAGCTAGCCCTCAGGAACATTCTAGTAAAACTCAACCAACTAGAGATCAACTAGTCAAAGACCAACCCCTTCTATAGATGCCCTAGACCTCCTTATATAGGGGTGTCTAGGTCTCCAATTAGGGCATACGTGGAGGCATATTCTAGGAAATATGCCTCTTCCCAAAATAGTAAGCCGACCGGGTCACTTTTGCCCAGCGTCATCCCCATAGAGGCTACGTGAGCCTCTGTGGCGCCCGCGTCATCCGACACAGGCATCGTCACCTTTGTCGGCCATGCCTCGGTGGTCCTGGCCTCTGTCCGCTTTGCTCACGCTCTGCGTACAGTGGTCACCTTTTGACCAGCGAGATACCTTCCTTCTCTTGCAAGCTTGATATAACTCGGATCGTGCCTAGTTGATCCGGCCACACCGGTACCTGCATACAAGTTACATAAATCCTGCTGGCATACGACATGAGTCGGCCAGGACTCAGTTAGGCGGACATCCACAGGTCCGGGTTACTTCGTGATTTGGCCTGCCTTGAGGTGACTCGGCCAGCATTCGCTTTGACCTTGCCGTAACTCGGCTAACTCGGCCATTATACCCCAGCGTGACCCTACCCGGGGGTATCCCACCAACATTAGTCCCCGAAGCTGGTGCGGTCTTAGCTGCCTTAGCCGCTAAGGCCACAGCAGGTTCAATTTCACCGAGCCTTTTGCTCCCTTTCCCGAGTTACATCATATCACGGATTTCATTGACTATCTTTTCCCTTGGCTCATTCTGAGTTTTTACTCGCTGGCCAGGTCATCCCATAGTTATCCAGGTTACTCTTCCTTCTCTCGTACGCTTCCCCACGTCCTACGTGGAGGGTAATCATTATTTTGCCTCATTTTAAGGGCCTGCGCCAGTTACTGTCGCAGTTAATGTCAGGTGTTACTGTTGCACACGTCACATTGTGTCTGTCACTTCGTTAACTATGTCACCACGTCGCGTCATGGGATCTCCTGCGCCCTGTGGCCCTTCCTGTGGCTCGTTTCTGATTGGTTGATCCGGATTATACACGGCCACACCGTGTGGCTCTTCCGCACAGCACGATCCCACTACCCCTCCTGGGCGTGGTTAAATAGGAGAGGGGCGCGCCCCTTGGGACTTTTCCCCATTCTCGCGCCCCTTTGCCTCTTCTTCTTCCTAGGGCCAGCATCGCCGCTGCCGCACCCGCTTAGCTGTGCCGCCGCCGCACCGTGCCTTGCCGCGCCAGCATCGCCGCCACTCCCACACATCTCCACCGCCACGGGTCCAGGATCCAGCTGTGTCACCGCCGCCGATAGGGCTGGAGGAGGCCGACCTTGAGATGACAGAGGAGGAACTCGCCGTCACGGAGCAGGAGATGGAGGGGGACACGGAGAACGCCGAGCGCGACGCCTGGGCTGGATCCTGGGTATGCCCGGACGACCTGGACTGGTTGTATCGCACGCGTCGCATCCCGGAGGGTGTGGTGGCTCGTCTCGCAGCCGAGGAACTGGCTCCCTCACCTAACCCGGGTGAGTTTGTGGTGTTTCTCTCCCACTTCCAGCGCGGGTTTGGGCTCCCCGTCAGTGACTTTTTCCATGACTGGCTCAATATCTATGAGCTTCAGCCGCATCACCTTCCAGCGAATGCCATCACCTCCCTCTCTGCTTTTGCTTCCACCATAGAGGGCTACGCCGGATTATGGCCCACTAAGGAGCTCTGGATCCGGTTCTTTGGTCTGCGCCGGAACGTGATTCCGAATAGAGAGCTTGACCCGGAGGACAAGCAACTCACGCAATTCGGCGCTGCTTCCATCTCTCCTCGAAAACAGTCCGTCTTTCCCCGAGTCACGGGGCTTGACTCTTGCAAGGGCTGGGCCCGAACCTTCTTTTATGTCAGAAATGGCACAACTGAAGATCTGATCTGGTTGCGCCCCTATGCTCCGGGTCCTCCTAATCCGGATCTCTAGGACCAGATCCCTAAGAAGCCCACTGTGCTAGTGAACCAAGTCAACAAAAGGTTCTAGGAGCTAAAGGATCTGGGATTGCGCAATGAGGACGCAATGATCACATTCGTCCGCAACCGGATCTCCCCTCTCCAGAAGCAACCTCACAAGCTCTGCCACATGACCTAGCGTGTTGACCCCAACCAGACCTCCACATTCGAGTTGAGCAACACTGAGATTTTCCGCCGGGTCAAGGCCCTCTTCACCACCAACAAAAAGTTCACCGCTGATTGGGAGTGGGGGATCGAGCACTTCTGCCGAGATAGGCTTCCTCTTGCGGTAAATCTCGTGCTCCAATCTTTTTTCCGAATTAAGTCTTATGTCGGAATTTATTGTATGTTTGATCCCTTCGCATTTTCTCTCTTAGATGTTTCTTCAGCAAACTCTTGAGGATGGCACCGAGCGTTCTCTCAAGTGGGCGCCGGATCGAGATGTCCCAGACGAGGAGGAGCCGGATCAGGAGATGTTCCTTCCGTTCCCTGATGCGACCAAACGACATACCGGTAAACTCTCTTCCATTAGAGATTGGCCTAAGGATGAAGATGATTCTGACGTTGAGGTGATGGAAGCATTTGACGTTGTCCCCCTTTCTTACGCCTTTCTGGCATCAGCTAACCCTGGTGGGCAGATCCATGAAGATCCTCCTCGGGGCGAGCCTGTCCTGTCGCGCCAAAGAAAAGGAGTCAGACCGCTTCTTCTTCCGAACCTTCCAAACCAGCGAAGAGACGAAAGAAGTTTGCAGACAAAGCTGCCACCAAGCCTACGATCAAGGCCATAACCCGGAGAGCTTGCAAGCCCAAGGAGCCTTTGACCTCTGATGAGTAAGTCATTTCTTCCTTATCCAATTTTCTGCTTCGTGATTTGCTATTCATTTATTCTTCCTTTGTTATAGTTTCTTATCACTCATCATTTGATTCGGCAGGGCCGCGGTGGAGGTTCCTCAGAGCGTATCTGGCATCGCCTCGCTGCTCCGACATATCCCTTCTCCCCCTCATGGCGATGATTCTCGCTTGCTGAGCCCCATTCAGGAGGGTTCAGCAGCTGCTCTGGGTTCTAGCCCACCTCGCCCAGAGGAGGGCAACCTCGGAGCAGGGGGAACTGGCTCTGTCGAGGCAGCGGCAACCACCACTTCGGTTCCACCGCAACCAGCTTCATCTTAGATACCAATAGCACCTCCGCCAAGACAAAAATCAGCACCAAAGATGGCCAACAACAAAGAAAGACAAGCATCAAGAATGTATAAGTCCTTCGGCCTCGTCCGAGTCTTCCAAGACTCGACGAGAAGGCACCAGCAGCACCAAGGCTAGCACTAAGGCAGCTCCCAAGGGCAAATCCGCCGCAGTAACTTCAACCTCTCAGCAGCAGCCCAAGGGGAAAAAGGCTCTTGACACCGCCAGGGCAGCATCTATCGAGGCTGGACAGCGCACACTTGCGTCCATGCTTTCGAAGAAGACCCCACCGACGAAGTACACCTCTGTCGGGTCAGTTGATGCGCAACTCGTTTTGCACACGAGCCCCGCTATTGCCCAGGTTGAAAGGACGGAAGCCCATCCTAAGGGTTTGGTCGCGCCCCACATGCTTAGTGGAGAACGCTATCCTCCGACCTTGATCGAGTTTGTTAACAACTAGAACAAGGCTGAGTTCGTCCATAATGACGATCTCCCAGAGAAATTTGGGCCTGCCGATTTTGCTGCACAGATGAACACCACTGCCAAGGCAATCAACCTTGCAGGTCGGATGATGGAGGTACGCTACTTCGCCTTTTCCTTAACATGTACTAGATATTAGTGATATAACCATTAGTCCTCGAGCCTCCGGGAGAGTAACTTATTACTCGGCCAGATGCTCCTTAGATAACTAGCGTAGCTCCCTAGTGACTTCGAATATGCACACACCTAGATCCGGGTTAAGTTCCGCTTGGCCCGGATTTTGTACACTTCGAATATGCACACACCTAGATCCGGGTTAAGTTCCACTTGGGCCGGATCTTGTACACTTCGAATATGCACACACCTAGAGCCGGGTTAAGTTCCACTTGGCCCGGATTTTGTACACTTCGAATATGCACACACCTAGAGCCGGGTTAAGTTCCACTTGGCCCAGATCTTGTACACTTCGAATATGCACATGACTAAGCTATCCTTTTGTACTCTTTTCAGGTGACCACCAATCACCAGAGCGCTGAATTTCAGCGTCTCTTGGATACTCACAAGATGCTACGCGCGAAACATACTACGCTTCTTGCCGAATACGAGAAAAGGGGTAAGTTTTCTCCTTGGCATTTTTCCCATTTCTCTTTGCCTTTTTCCGCCGAACTGATCTGATATTCGAATTGTGCAGCCGGAGTGGAGGCTGAGAACATCCTTATGAGAAAAAATTTGGATCAGATAAAGGGTAAGTCATTTTGCTTAATCTCCCTCTGCGCCCTATCTTCTTTTATTCTTGGCTCGGCAAATATTCATACCTCGGCTTTGCCGGGTCAACAAACTATTTCAGCATCTCTTGAAGATAGTGTGCCCGTGCCTGATATGATGCTGCATTTTCTCGAACATGCAGGGCAGCACCAGGCCAAACTCAAGAAGAAGGATGATGAGCTTGCCCTCCTCCGGACCAAGGATGAAGAAATTGCCAAGCTTAAGGCAGAGATGAAGAAACTCAAGGCGCTTCACAAATCCGAGATGGATAAAGCTGGCCAAGATTTCTCCGAAGAGCAAGAGCGTTTGAACCTCCAAATTGCCAAGGACCAAGAATTGCTGAAAGAGGCCGACACTAAGCATGATTCGGCAAATGCCGAACTCGTGCAACTCCAGGAGAGGCGCGACAACTGCACCAAGGAGCTGACCCGGATCCACAGCCATATTTCTCGTAAGTTCTTTTCCTTCAACCGACATTGATCTTTCCGGGCCTACTTCCTTTACTTAATTCACTTGTCTCGTTTTTCAGACAAATTTCCGGAGGGCGATGTCATTGCATCCAATGCCGTTACCAAGTTCCACCAGCAGAGAGGTACTCCATCTGGTCCTGGAACCATTCCTCTTGATCTGGAGGATTTGATAGTCAGCTTGTCCTCCCGAGTCGAGATCGTGAAGAACTATGGCAAGGATATCTTGGATGTAGCAATCCGGATCTTCAATGCCTTTTGGCCAGAAGAAGATACTCCGGAGGGGGCTACTGCTCTTATTGCCAAGCTAATGGAGTGCGAGACCTAGCTCGATCTTTGGAGGGAATCCGCTGGACGCGCCGGAGCTGAAATCGTCCTCCACTATGTGCTCACATGGTATGAAAAGATAAACCTGAAGCTTCTCGAGCGCATGCGCATCGGATCAAGGTGGTCCACTGACCCGGATTGGATTGCTCAGTGCAAGGCTTGCGCCCATAGCCTCATTCAATATGCCCCATTCATCAATGGAATGAGGGACCAAGTTTCATTGGTGTTGTCGACGACGAATATGTCGAAGATGGTTCGGGTGAGGAAGAAGAGGATGAAGCCTCGGATGTCAAAGAGGATGAAGACGAAGCTGAAGCCGAGACCGGAGCTACACCTGTTGGAGCCAAGTTACCTCCTCCTACTGCTCCTTGATTAGAAACACTATGCAGTTTATCAGATCCCCGGTATGCCGGGTGCAAACGTATTAAGCACACCAGTTATATTTTGCTACTAAGTTGTTTGTGCCAGATTAACTTGGGCGTAGTCCTCGAGTTTCATTTTCTGGTTCCTCCAATTTCTTGGCTCGGCTCGTGTCTACCTTGGTTCGTTTTTGTGACTTACGAGTCCGAGTTTCAAAAATTGACTTAATAATACATGGAAACTTTAGGATTAGCTCAAAATAATTCAGCATAATAAAAATAGGGTAAACATAAAGTTAGTCGAAATAACAAATGTCGGCTGGATTAAGTTATTTTCCTTAGTTGTTTTTCGTGTGCTACACAATTCCAAACTTGTTCTCTTGCTTGCTGATACATTGCAAATGTATCTATAATTTTTGATGTTCCATGCTTGGTTTTATCCACTTCCTTGTCTTTTGTTCCAACTTTGGAGTACTTTTCATATGATTTCTTGGACTAACCTATTAACAAGAGCCACAATGCCAAATTACTGCTTTTCCGCTGTTTTTGGTTCCAGAAAGTCGAAATGAATATTCTCGAATTGACGGGACAAAAGCCAAAGTGCCTATTTTTCGGATGTCATCAAGTGCCGAATCACGGGATAGAGAGGGGCCACCACACCACCTGGCAGCTGCCAGGCCCGGCTCAAGGCTGGGGGTGGTGTGGCCGCCTCGCACCCTCGGCCTCCCTTCCGCCTATAAGATGCCCTCGGACGAAAACCCTAAGTGCCCGATCAAAATCCACGAAGAGTTTAGAGTCAGCCGTCATCTCCATCCCTAGATCGAGGGATCTGAAGTCTTCCAGACCGCCGGAGAGGGAATTCACCCCGAGGCCTTCTTCATCACCATGCAAGCCTCTGTGTGATGCGTGAGTAGTTCATCCTGACTACGGATCCATGTAGTAGCTATATGGCTGGTTCTCCTCCTTTGTGCTTTCATGTCTAGATCTTGTGAGTCTGCTCATGATCAAGATCATCTATTTGTAATTCTACATGTTGTGTTTATGGGATCCGATGGATATTGAGATGCTATTTCAGATTGATTATTGATTCTATCATGTCTTTGTTATTTGTGATCTTGCATGCTTTCCGTTGTTAGTAGCTATCTTGGCCAAGTAGATGCTAGCAACTCCAAGAATAAGTATTTATGCTCGATAGTGGGTTCATGCCTCCGTAACTGGGAAGTGATGAAATCTCTAAGGTACTAGATGCGTTGTTGCTACTAGGGAGAAAACAACAATCCTTTGTTCATAGAACAATCATATTGTTTACTTTACACGCAGTTTGTAAAGCAATAATTTGTTGCTTGCAACATAATACTGGAGGGGGTTCGGATGATAACCTGAAGGTGGATTATTAGTCATAGATGCAGTTGGATGGCGGTCTATGTATTATGTTGTAATGCCCAATCAAGTCTCAAAGGAGTGAAGATGATTAGTATATGCATGTATTGCTTTCTCGGTGTTTGTCAATTGCCCCGCTGTAATTTGTTCACCCAGCATGTTATCTATCTAAGGAGATCCACCTCTAGTGAACTATGGATCCCGGTCCTCTTTTCTTTACATACAATCTACAACTGTTTACTACTTTGTGTTTACTTTCTGCAAACTTTTACTTCTTTCCATTCGATACGTTTAATCCTTTGTTTTCCGCAAAACACTGTGAGATTGACAACCTCATTGCAAGTTGGGGAAATAGTTTTGTGGTTGTGTTGTGCAGGTCTCAACGTTTCTACTAGCACCGGTAGTGCGCCCTGCCAAAGCTCATCTAGTGACACCTTTGGGGTGTTTCCTTGCTCCTACTGGTTCGATTAAACCTTGGTTTCATAACTGAGGGAAACTTGCTGCTGTGCTCATCATACCTTCCTCTTGGGGTTCCCCAACGAGCTCTACATCAACACCGCCATCAAGCATTTTTCTGGGCGTCGTGCATTGAGCCATCAATCGATTTTCTGGCGCTGTTGCCGGGGAGTCAAGGACATCTTCACAAGGGGAGTCCCTCATAACCAATCTCTTTACTTTGTTGTTTTTGTTTTGCTTAGTTTTCTTTTTGCTTTGTTTGCTTGTTTTGTTATTCAAAAACACACAAAAAATTAGTTTTACAAGTTTGCTTTCTTATTTGAAAACCCAAAAAAAATGACTACCCTTGAAAACACTAAGTTGTGTGACTTCACTAGCACCAACAACAATGATATTATGAGCACACCTATTGCTCCACCTGTGGCTGAAAATACTTTCTTTGAGATAAAACCTGCTTTGCTCAATCTTGTTATGAGAGAACAATTTTCTAGTATTGGTAATGAAGATGTTGCTTGATACATTGCAAATGTATCTATAATTTTTGATGCTCCATGCTTGGTTTTATCCACTTTCTTGTGTTTTGTCCACACTTTGGAGTACTTTTCATATGATTTCTTGGACTAACCTATTAACAAGAGGCACAGTGCCAGCTGCCTGTTTTCTGCTGTTTTGGGTTCTAGGAAACTCGGAAAATGAATATTCTCGGAATTGGATGGGACAAAAGCCAAAGTACCTATTTTTCCAGAAGACTCCAGGAGCCAGAATACGAGACGGAGGAGGGCCAGGGGCTAGCCACACCCCCTAGGCGCGGGCTGGGCCTGGCCGCTCCAGGGCATGGTATGGTGGCCCCAGGCACCTCCTCGGTCTCCCTCTTCGCCCATAAGAAGCCTTCTGACCTAAAAACTTCGGGGGGTTCGATGTTTTTCCACGAAAAGTTTCGCTGCGCCGCCGCCATCGAAGGGGAGATTCGGGGGACAGAAAGTCTCTATTCCGGCATCCTGCCGGGACGAGGAAGTGCCCCCGGAGCCATCTCCATCGATCTCCACCATCATCTCCATCGACCATCCATGTTTCCCCCATCTATGAGTGAGTAATCCCCCGCTGTAGGCTATGGGGATGGTAGGGATTGGATGAGATCGTTCATGTAATGGCATCAGATTGTTAGGGCATGGTGCCTAGTATCTTTATTAGTGCTTTATGACTTTGTTGCGACTTGTTGTGCTTAATGCTTGTCACTAGGGCCCGAGTGCCATGATTTCAGATGTGAGCATGTTATTGATTCATTATGATAGTATTGTTTTTGGTCTTATCTGCAAGTTGTATACACACGTTGTTGTCCGGAGCCTATGGCCCCGAAGTGACAGAAATCGGGATAACCGGAAGGGAAAGGCTTTGATGTGAGGATCACATGTGTTCACGGAGTGTTAATGCTTTGCTCCGGTGCTCTATTAAAAGGAGCACCTTAATTGCCAGTAGTTCCCTAGAGGCCCCGCTGCAAACGGGCCGGCAGGACAAAAGATGTTGTGCAAGTTCTCATTGCGAGCACGTATGACTATATATGGAACACATGCCTAGGATTGTCTAGTACTTGGGTGCTTTATCTTATTTATCTGCAATTGCCCTATGTTCTGATTGCTATGTGGATTGTCTTGTCCATCCAATGCCTGTCCATCCATCCCTATGCCTACCGCACTCAAATCCCACTGTTTACTGCTTTTGTTACTACTGTCTTTGCTTTACTACTGCTGCTACTTTGTTATTCCTACTACAAAACTATTGCTACTGATAAACTGCTGTGAGCAAGATTGTTTCCAGGTGCAGCTGAACTGACAACTTACTTGTTAAGGCTTATAAATATTCTTTGGCTCCCCTTGTGTCGAATCAATAAATTGGGTTTCACTTCCCTCGAAAATACTGCGATACACCCCCTATACTTGTGGGCCATCACTGCTTCCCATCTAAATAACTTTGTTGAACTTTGTGAGATGCAAAAGCATAGGGATATAGATGGTGATATTATTAAGCTGAAATTGTTTCCTTTCTCTTTGAGAGGAAAAGCTAAAGATTGGTTGAATTCCTTAAGTAGGAATAGTATTGATTCTTGGACTAAATGCAAAGATGCTTTTATTGGAAAATACTATCCTCCTACTAAGATTATATCCATGAGAAGTGAAATAATGAAGTTTAAACAACTTGATAATGAGCATGTTTCTCAAGCTTGGGAAAGAATGAAATCTTTGGTAAAGTATTGTCCCACTCATGGACTGACTGCTTAGATGATCATCCAAACTTTTTATGCAGGATTGAACTATTCTTCAAGGAACCTATTGGATTCTGCTGCTGGAGGTACCTTTATGACCATCACTTTGGGTGCTGCAACAAAACTTCTGGACAATATGATGGTTAATTATTCTGAATGGCATACTGAGAGAGCTCCACAAGGTAAGAAGGTAAATTCTGTTGAGGAAACCTCCTCCTTGAGTGATAAAATTGATATTATTATGTCTATGCTTGTTAATGGGAAAGCCCATATTGATCCAAATAATGTTCCTTTAGCCTCTTTGGTTGCTCAAGAAGAGCAAGTTGATGTGAACTTCATAAGAAATAACAATTTTGGCAACAATGTTTATGGTAATAATGCTTATAGGAACAATTTTGGTAACAACAATTATAAGCCATATCCTCCCAACAATGGTAATGCTTATGTAAATTCTTACAACAATAATAGGAGTGAACTTGAATTTATGCTTAAAGAGTTTATTAGTAAACAAGCTGCTTTCAATAAAACTATTGAGGAAAAACTCTCTAATGCTGAAAGAAATATAGCATCTTTGGCTGAAGCTCAAACTACTTTGAATAAAATGGCTGCTAAACCTGAAACTAATGAGAATCCCTTTGCAGCTACCAATGCTATACAAGTAAGAATTGATGAAAATGTTAGACTATTAGCTGAATTACATGCTAAGTGGTAAAGAGAAGATGAAATTGCTAGAAACATTAGTGTTTCTACTATCACCACCACTAGTGTTAAGGCTAGTAATAGTTCTACTACTTTAGATGATAAATTTGATTTTGACCTTGATGGTTGTAATATCTGTGAAGTTATTAAGTTCCTACAAAAGCTTGCTAAAAGTCCTAATGCTAGTGCTATGAACATGGCCTTTACAAAACACATTACTAATGCTCCCATAAAGATTAAAGAAGAAAAGATGAAACATAAAGCTTCTATTCCTATAAAACAAGAAGATGGTTAGGAACCCATCATTAATATGAAACTGAATGACTTTGATTTCAAAGCTTTATGTGATCTTGATAGTAGTGTTTCTATTATGCCTAGAAGGATTTATGATATGCTTGATTTGCCTCCACTTGAAGATTGTTATTTGAATGTACCACTTGATGATAATGCTAAAAAGAAACTCATGGGGAGTCTTAATGATGTTCTTATTATGGTTAACAATGCCTATGTCCCCGTTGATTTCTATGTTTTAGATGTTGAATACAATGCTTTTTGTCCTATTACTTTGGGAAGACCTTTTCTTATAACTGTTGGTGCCATCATTGATATGAAAGAAGGCACCATTGAATACCAACTCCCACTCAAGAAAGGTATAGAACACTTCCATAAAAAGAGATAAAAGATTTTTTTGCTTCTCCTATTGAAACAAAATTTGGTTTTAATGCTTCTTCATTTGAGAACACTTGATTCTTTCTTGCTTCTTATGCCTAACTTAAAGGCGCTAAAGAAAAGTACTTATTGGGAGATAACCCAAAAGTTTTATATGAGTCTTGGAAGTTATTACTTCAGTAATAACCGCTCTCTATCCTTTTTATTTGCTTTTTGTGCCAAGAGTGACCTCTAATGAAAGAGAGAAGTAATGATTGGGAAAGTTGCTGTCCAGAAACAGATTTTTGTGCTTCACCGTAAAAATTCGTGAGAGAGCTCTGTATGTCGGATTGAGCTGTAATTTTTTGTGCTTCTGCCCCAGGTTATTATCTAACTTTATCTAGTTCAACACTGTTTGATTTGAGCAACATAAGGTCTTCGAAAAAATTCACCTTTACCTGCTGGTCTGTTTTGACAGATTTCTGCCATTTTCTGCATTTGCTTCTTGTGGGTTCCTTTTTGAGTTCTTTTGGGGAATTGAGATTTTTGAGGGAAGTGCTACAGTAGCTACTGTTCTAATGGAAGTTTATTTGGTGTTAGAACTGAATATTAAGACTTCTTTATCTTAAGTGCACTAATGTTGCTAATAATGAGATTGTGTGAAGTTTTGTATGAAGGAAAAATTTCAGGTGTATGGAAGGAATGGGTAATGAGATGAAGAATGGACTAAAACTCAAGCTTGGGGATGCCACGCGTGTCACCCCAAGAAATATCCAAGAAGTACAAGCGTCAAAGCTTGGGGATGCCCAAGGCATCCCCTTCTTTATCAATAAAAATTCCAGGTTTCTTCCAAACGCTTCATTTTTATTGTTTCATGCACAGTTGTGTTGTTCTTGGAGCGTCTTCTTTTTCGTTTTTGTTTTGGTTTTTCGTTTGATTGGTTTGCTTAGTTTGCTGAATACATTGGTTGGACCCTCTCTTTCATACATTGGTTTTCAAATAGTTTGGTTTGGTTTGGAAAAGAGTAGGAAAGTTCATGCTTATGTGGTAAAAATAGCTCATTTTTTACTGTGGCCTATGCTTTGTCATGCCATGCTTGATATTGTTTTGGATTTATGCTTAGTATTCTTTGATGTAGCATGATTTGTTGTAAACAATTAAGATTGCTTAATGTTCCTTCGATGAATCATGCGTTGTTTTAGCATATTAAAGCATAGTATAGTGGTATTCTCCTTTGATGCTTTATTTGGGTTGACTTAGCGCATGCTCACACCATGTTATGACTATCCCAAGTCACCATAGCCTTTATGATTCTTTAGTTTTCAACTTGTAGTATCACTTTATGCTTTGATCAGTGATTTTTTGTCGCTCTGCATGATTATGGCCATTATTGCTCTCTTAGTTTGTTGCTCCTAGTCTTTTGCTAGCCTCCACAACCAAGTATGAGTTCCACTCATGCATCCAACTCCCTAAACCAAGTTATTCCAAAGAGTCCACCATACCTACCTACTAGCTTATGCTATTCCAAGTATATTCATGCTTTTGTTTACCTTCCAAATTAAACTTGTTATGAGAAAACTAGTGATTAAAGGTCTCACGAACTTGATGGCACACTTTACTTTACTTTACTTGCCTCTAATAAACTTGAACCATTGGGTCCTTCTTTGTTGCGTATATGCTTGCGCTTTATAAGTTGAAATTAGCAGAACCATGTACCATGGGGAACGCTTTCAACATTGCACTTGTACTTTGTACCCCGTTGATATCATGTTCTTTTGCTTACGGATCCCGGCGGTGTGAAATAAAAGTGGAACTTGTAAGATCATGGAGTTTGTATGTGTGTTAGAGAAACGCCTGGGCCGCTAGCCTAAACCATGCCTAATCATGGTGGAAACTTGCAGCATCACCATAATGAGCACTCTATGAAGCATCCTTAATAAAAACCTATGCAAATAGCAAATAAAAAGATCGCTGAGATGCTCATTGTCTGCTTGCCTTGTCATTTTGATTATGGGAAAGCTCCCATATCATGTGCAAGTGGTACCCCGTTGGCGGTTCTTAATGATACACATGTACTTACAATGACAAGAGCTTACTCGTGACTAGAGTTGAGTAGCATGAGGATCAGTCTTCGTAAGTAAGGGGCATTCGCTTTATAACTTGTCAAGCATATCCTCTTAGTTGTGTCACTTTAACCTTAACCACTTCAAGATTCTTATGATAGGGGCAATGAGAGCTGAAAGCTATAAGTACCATAATTTTTGGAAGCTCTTTATGAGACTTGAATCCCTACTTCCTTTTACAAAAGGCCTTTCTTCCACCATAATATTGAGTCTCCACCTTCTATCTTTATGCACCTACTTTGAGAGCATAGTGGCCATTCTTAGTTCTATGTGCATTGTCCCAAGACTAGTTGATTGATGCATACTTGATATTGCTTGTTTTAAACTATTGTATCTAGTCACTCTTATGAACTTTGAAGATGTCCTATGCATTTATATTTGCTACTCTATTGAGGGACAAGCTGAATGCTATTATGCTATGTTTTCTTTATGTGAAACAAACAAACGTCTTGCAAAGCATTGTTATTCATGAATCTTTTGTTTGTGCCTTTTCATGTTGCATCATAGTTTCTTTGCGTATTGCTAGAACTTTGTCTTTCATGTTATGATTGAAGTACTATGATCCCATCTTTGAATGTTTTGCAAATACTTTGATCAAGTCTTTGATGGTGCATGTCACCTCAAAAATTATTCTTTCTTTTTATCACTTACCTACTCGAGGACGAGCAGGAGTTAAGCTTGGGGATGTTGATACATTGCAAATGTATCTATAATTTTTGATGTTCCATGCTTGGTTTTATCCACTTTCTTGTGTTTTGTTCCAACTTTGGAGTACTTTTCATATGATTTCTTGGACTAACCTATTAACAAGAGCCACAGTGCCAGCTGCCTATTTAATGCTGTTTTTGGTTCTAGGATAGTCAGAAAATGAATATTCTCGGAATTGGACGGGACAAAAGCCAAAGTGCCTATTTTTCCGGATGTCAGAAGTGCCAGAATACGAGACAGAGAGGGGCCAGGGGGCCACCACACCACCTGGCCGCGCGGCCAGGCCTGGCCCGCGTCAGGGGGTGGTGTGGCCGCTCTCGGCACCCCCTCGGCCTCCCCTTCCGCCTATAAGATGCCCTCGGGACGAAAACCCTAAGTGCCCGATCAAAAATCCACGAAAGAGTCTGTAGCCGCCGTCATCTCCATCCCTAGATCGGGAGGGATCTGAAGCTCTTCCCGACACCCTGCCGGAGAGGGGAATTCACCCTGGAGGCCTTCTTCATCACCATGCAAGCCTCTGGTGTGATGCGTGAGTAGTTCATCCTTGGACTACGGATCCATGTAGTAGCTATATGGCTGGTTCTCCTCCTTTGTGCTTTCATGTCTAGATCTTGTGAGCTCCATTCATGATCAAGATCATCTATTTGTAATTCTACATGTTGTGTTTGCGGGGATCCGATGGATATTGAGATGCTATTTCAGATTGATTATTGATTCTATCATGTCTTTGTTATTTGTGATCTTGCATGCTTTCCGTTGTTAGTAGCTATCTTGGCCAAGTAGATGCTAGCAACTCCAAGAATAAGTATTTATGCTCGATAGTGGGTTCATGCCTCTGGTAATCTGGGGAAGTGACAGAAATCTCTAAGGTACTAGATGCATTGTTGCTACTAGGGAGAAAACAACAATCCTTTCTTCATAGAACAATCGTATTGTTTACTTTACACGCAGTTTGTAAAGCAATAATTTGTTGCTTGCAACTTAATCTTTGGAGGGTTCGGATGATAACCTGAAGGTGGATTATTAGTCATAGATGCAGTTGGATGGCGGTCTATGTATTATGTTGTAATGCCCAATCAAGTCTCAAAGGAGTGAAGATGATTAGTATATGCATGTATTGCTTTCTCGGTGTTTGTCAATTGCCCCGCTGTAATTTGTTCACCCAGCATGTTATCTATCTAAGGAGAGCCACCTCTAGTGAACTATGGATCCCGGTCCTCTTTTCTTTACATAAAATCTACAACTATTTACTACTTTGTGTTTACTTTCTGCAAACTTTTACTTCTTTCCATTTGATACGTTTAATCCTTTGTTTTCCGCAAAACACGGTGAGATTGACAACCTCATCGCAAGTTGGGGACAAAGTTCTGTGGTTGTGTTGTGCAGGTCTCCACGTTGCTACTAACACCGGTAGTGCGCCCTGCCAAAGCTCAGCTAGTGACACCTTTGGGGTGTTTCCTTGCTCCTACTGGTTCGATTAAACCTGGGTTTCATAACTGAGGGAAACTTGCTGCTGTGCTCATCATA
Source organism: Avena insularis (assembly GCA_023614405.1). Lineage (NCBI taxonomy): Eukaryota > Viridiplantae > Streptophyta > Magnoliopsida > Poales > Poaceae > Avena > Avena insularis. Next base: position 171,572,255 of record CM042688.1, read on the forward strand.
CCTTCCTCTTGGGGTTCCCAACGAGCTCTACATCAACACCGCCATTAAGCATTTTTCTGGGCGCCGTGCATTGAGCCATCACTTGCCATGAAGCCAAATCTTGTTGGATAGCAGCAAATCGAAGAGTTGAGTTTTTGGCGCTCACACACTACTAATCCGGCTTAGGTAGAAGCAACTTACGCCAGCTGACATAAAAATAAATAACGAATACAGGAAACAGCGAATACTACTAAGGCAGTCCCTGAGTTACTGCTCGAGGTGCCAAGATTTCATTGATAAGCTCATTGCCGGTATACATACCGGCATATGAGAGACTCGGATACACACACTTCTTTGCCAAGTGTAGAATGGTCGAAGTAGAGCTACATTCCATGGACGCTTAGATTCCTCGCCGGACATGTCCGCCTTGTTCTTCTCCTGTGGTTTTGCATCGAGGAGATAATATGAGTCATTGTGCAATGCTTTGCTCACAATGAATGGCCCCTCCCATGGGGGGACAACTTATGCATGCCAGCAGTACGTTGTACCAACCGGAGCACCAGATCACCTTCCCGAAAGACTCGGGGGTTAACTTTCTGGCTATGATAGCGTCGGAGATTTTGCTGATATATGGCGGATCTAGACAATGCCAATTCTCTCGCTTCTTCCAGCAGATCAACATCATTTTGTCGAGCTTCTCGCACTTCGGCTTCTGTGTATTGGGTGACTCTGGGCGAATCATGCTCTATGTCGGCTGGTAATACAGCTTCTTCCCCATACACCAGAAAGAATGTCGTATAGCCTGTTGATCGATTCGGAGTTGTTCTTAAACTCCACAGTACCGCTGGTAGTTCTTCTATCCAGCACCCCGCTGATCTTTGCAGCGGCTCAATGAGCCGGGGTTTTATCCCGGATAATACTAATCCGTTGGATCTTTCCACTTGTCCGTTCGATGCGGGGTGGGCTATCGAGGCAACGTCCAGCCGGATCTTTTTATCTCGGCAGAATCGTGCAAATGCTCCTTTAGCAAAATTTGTGCCATTATCTGTTATGATACTGTGAGGATAGCCGTATCTCAAGATGATATCTTTGAGGAATGTTACGGCTGTAGCTCCATCACATTTCTTTATTGGCTTCACTTCGATCCACTTCGTAAACTTGTCCACCATAACCAAGATATGGGTCATATTTCCCCTTGCTGGTTTGAACGGGCCAACCATATCCAAACACCATACGGCAAACGGCCAGGTGATTGGTATGGTCTTGAGATCCGACATTGGCATATGTGTCTTGGTTGCATACCTCTGACAGCCATTGCATTTTCTCACCAAATCTTCTGCTTGTTCTAAGGCACTTGGCCAGTAGAATCCATGCCCGAAAGCTTTTGCCACCAATGCTCTGGATGAGGCATGGTGCCCACATTCCCCTTGATGTATATCCCGGAGGATATCCAGCCCTTCTTCTGGGTCAACACATCGCTGGAGGACATTAGTGACACTTCTCTTGTATAGTTCGGTGTTGATGATTGTGTACGCCTTTGCGCGCCTCTGAATTTGCCTGGAAAGTACCTCTTCACTGGGCAAAGTTCCATCCTTCAGGAATTGAAATATGGGCAGCGCCCAAGCTAGTATAGCTCGCATTGGAAATAGCTCCTCATCTACTTCCATTTGCTCCACCGGCATAACCTCAGCCGGATCATGCTGCGCAGTCCCCGGGTTCTGCGAAGCAGTCCTCGGGTTTCCTGAACCACTTCCCACATCAATGTCCATGGGTACAGCTCCAGACTCCGGATCTACCGGGATATAGATTGAGTCGGTTTTTGGGGATGGTCTGATAGATGGTTTTCTGAGGTGCTCCGGTGCTACACCCGGTGGAATTGCTTGTCGGGTTGATCCGAGCTTCAACAATACATCGGCAGCCTCGTTTTCCAGTCGGGGTACATGGTGAAACTCGCATCCCTCAAAGTACCCATATATCTTTTGCACATGGAATCTGTACAATGCCATGTTTGGATCAAGAGCATCCCACTGCCCCGAGACTTGCTGAACTACCAAATCCGAGTCGCCAAAGCATTGGATCCGACGTATTCCAATTTCTTTTGCCACTTTGATCCCATGCACAAGTGCTTCATATTCAGCGACATTGTTTGACGCGGCAAAATAGATTTGCAGCACATACTTCAGCTGGTCGTTCTTTGGCGAGGTAAGTACCACTCCGGCGCCTAACCCGGTTTTCGTCTTTGATCCGTCAAAGTGCATTCTCTAGTAGTTCGGATCTGGTAACGGTGGTTCGTATTGCATCTCGGCCCAATCTACGAAAAAGTCGGCCACAGCCTGAGACTTGATCGCATCTCTCCTGTCGTATTGTGGAGCATAAGGGGCTAGCTCAATTGCCCATTTTGCAATTCGGCCGCTTGCATCCTTGTTACTCATTATATTAGATATGGGGGCTTCACATATCACTTTGATGGGGTGTTCTTCAAAGTAGTGCTTTAGCTTCTTTGCTGACATGTATACACCATATGCCATTTTCTGATAGTGAGGATAGTTTTGTTTTGATGCGGATAACACCTCGCTCAGGTAATAGACTGGCCTCTGCACCGACTTACCCTCTTCGTCGCGCTCTACCACTACCACTGCACTTACAACTCGGTTGGTTGCGGCTATATAGAGCAACATTGGCTCTTTTGATAGTGGAGAGGCTAACACTGGTGCAGTGGCTAACATTTTCTTTAATTGGATAAAGGCTTCATGGCGTATGCCCATATGAACTTATCCGCTTTTTTCATTAGTTGATAGAGAGGCAATGCCTTTTCTCCCATTCAACATACAAACTGACTTAAAGATGCCAGGCAACCAGTGAACTTCTGGACATCATTAAGACACTTCGGCAACTCCATTCACTCTATGACTCGGATTTTAGTTGGGTTAACTTCGATACCTCGGCTGGATACAAGAAATCCGAGTAATTTTCCAGCCGGGACACCGAAGGTACATTTCTCCGGGTTAAGCTTCATCCGGAATCGTCTTAGGTTCGCGAACGTTTGCCTGATATCATCAAGGAGCGTTTTGCTTTCCTTGGTCTTTATAACAACATCATCCACATATACTTGCACATTTCCACCAATTTGATCATGCAAACATTTTTGCATACATCTTTGGTATGTTGCCCCTGCATTACATAAACCAAAAGGCATGGTGCGATAGCAATAAGCCCCATACAGGGTGATAAATGCAGTCTTTATTTGATCATTCGGATTCAGGGGTATCTGGTGGAAACCAGAATGTGCATCTATGAATGACAACAGTTCACACCTCGCAGTTGAATCTATGACCTGATCTATCCTTGGCAGTGGGAATGGATCTTTTGGGCACGCCTTATTCAGGTTCGTGTAATCGATGCACATACGCCAAACCACTGCCACATTCAGATCATCTTTCTTCTTTTCCACAAGCACCGGATTAGATAGCCAATCCAGGTAAAGCACTTCCATGATAAACCCGGCTGTGAGGAGCCGAGCTATCTCATCCCCAATGAATTTTCTCCTATCTTCAGCGAAGCAGCGGAGAGGTTGCTTCACCGGCCTTGCTCCGGGTCTCACATTCAAAGAGTGATCGGCCAACTCTCTCGGAACACCTTGCAAGTCCTGTGTGGACCAAGAAAAAATATCCCGATTCTCGCGGAGGAAGTTGACAAGCTCGCTTTCCTATTTGTCATTTAACCCGGCACCAATTGTTACGGTGCGTTCTAGGAACAGATCATCAACATGCACTTTCTTCGTATCCTTCGTTGCTTGAAACGAAACACTTCCATGCGGGTTACTCAGCGCTAGCCTATACTACTGCGCGGACTAAGCCAGTGCCGCCACTTCCTGTATCTTTCTTTTCTCTTGCGCAATCACGAGTGACTCGGCTAGGTTAGACCCGGCTGATGCACACTCAATGGAACATCGGAAATCTCCAGCTATGGTAATTACTCCATTTGGCCCGGGTAACTTCATCTTCAAGTAAATGATGTGACAACTCGCCATGAACTTGTTCAGTGCTGGCCTGCCGAGTAACGCGTGATACACACTTTCTAAATTCACAACCTCAAACTCCAAGTTCTCAGTTCGGCAGTTATCTCGTGTGCCGAATAACACATCGACCCAGACTGTGCCAATGGGCTCACAGGATATGCCTGGCACAATACCATGAAACGTTGTTCTGGTAGCCTGGAGCATGTTCTCCGAGATACCCAACTTGCGCATTGTATCCGCATACATGATATTAATGCTGCTGCCATTGTCTATCAGCACCTTAGAAAATCTCACATTGATATTTGGCCCGATGAATGTTGGGTCCAGCACTAACGCATACGAACCGGGACTAGGCATAAGCTTGGGGTGATCCTTGATACTCCAGGTGATTTCCTGATCCGACCAAGGCATATACCTTGTTACTGCGGGCATTACCGCATTCACCTCCATATGTCGGTGCTGAAAACTCTTTCTATCTGTTTCCTCTGTGGTAAACACACAGTAACTCTGGTGATGCTCTCTGTATTCATTTCTCCCCTCATTTCCGGGATACCTCTGATCTGGCTGAGGTTGGTTTTCTACCTGATGCACTGCATCTCTTCTTTCATGATTTTCATACCTCGGCAGAGGGGGAGGCAACATTAACTGTTGCGTGTTCGCTCCGGAGAGTAATTGTTGTCGGGGTAACTCCTGCCGAGGTTGATCGCTCCGAGGTGCCTGAGCATTCCCCGAACCATTTTTGTCTATCTTCCTCATCCACTCACATTGCCGAGTCGTGTGACCCGTCGGGTTACTCGGATTTGGCGTGTGAAATTTACACGGCTGATCCAGCATTGCCTCATAGGTATACCTCGGACGGTCCTTCTTTTCTTGCCACTCTTTCTTCTGCTCTGGCGTCCAAGTTTTCTTGCCATCATTTCTTGGAGTCCATTGTTGTCCTCTAGTTTTCTGATGCTGATTACTCCCTGCTCCGGGTTGATCTTGATTTACAGCAGCAACTTGTTGCAAACTGTACCTGTAATCCGGTCTATCATCTCTTCTCTTACCCCGGTAATCATTTCGCCGGGATGATCTGGCTCCATCTCTCTAGTAGTACTCCTCATTTGACTCATTTGACACAAGCCTAGGTTGAGTCGGATCACCCAAGGCATATGAATCTACAATCCGGATTGTCTCTGCCAGTGTGGTGGGCATATCCCTTTGCAACCTTTGCCACAACATGCTTGCATATCTACATCCCTGCGTAAACCAGGCTATGGCCTGTGACTGGATCACGCCCTCGCATGAATTTCGCACTATGCACCACCGGGTTAAGAACTCTCGGTCCGTCTCATTCGGTCTCTGCTTGCACATTGCTAGGGTCTGTGGCCTATTTGGCCTCTGATACGTGCTCGAGAAGTTGCTTACAAACATTTCCTCGAAATCAATCCAACAGTTGATACTTCCGGGTGGCAAATTGTTTAACCATACCCTCGCTGGCCCCTCCAACATCTGAGGTACATATCTCACAACCCATATCAAATTGCCTGTAGCAATCTTTACTTTCGTAGCGTAGTTGATCAACCAATCTTCCGGCTTTGTGCTGCCGTCATATGTTTTCGTGCCTCTGGGTAACTAGAAGTTCGGTACCGGAGGCTCCTTCATGATCTGGGGCCCAAAACATGCCGGACCCGGAGGACCTTGACACTCAATTTGCTCCGACCTATAAAGCCGATCCAGTTTTAACCTGGCATCATCAGGCATCAAGTCCCTGCTTCCCAATCTTGACCCTATCACATGATATTCCGGCCTTGGGTATCCTACGTTCACAATTTCCGAATCACCATCATTATATCTGTCTTGCTCTCGCGGGGCGCCTCTCTGTTGCATACCTCGGCCGACACTTTGCTCTTGTCGTGGTATATTCCGCTGCTGCGGTTGCCCTGCTCCCGCCGAGTTGCACTGTCCGGCATTGCCGTTTACAGCATTTCCTTGACCGACATTGCCTTGGTCGCGGTTACCTCGGCCAGCTTCACCTCGACTGACACTTCATCGATCATCATTTTCCTGCACCGCTTTTCCTTTCCCTGCCCTTGCCGGGTCATATGGGACTATCTGTTTGTTTCTCCTCGCCAAGGTTACCACCTCCTCTCTTCTTGGGTCTTCATGAGGGGATGATGCTGCTCTAGCTAATTTCTCCGGGTTACCTACAGCTAAATGAACAACTTTGGATGCCCCAGCCCTTGTCGGGTTTGCCCTGAGCAACTCTTCATTTTGTCTGTTCGTGATCCGAACTAACTCATTGACTCTTTCCTGCTATCTTTGTTGGGCTTCACCCGTCAAACCCTCTAACTCGAATGCAGCTGCATCCGTTGCTCTGAGGTTCTTTGCCGGGGTACTGTACTTCGGTAGCCCCGCGGACAGAAAGTTCTCTGACTCCTCAACTCTAGTATCACCCTCTTTGTTCATTTCACTGATGAGGTTTTTCCCCTTTACTTTTATAGCATCTACCTTATCCGCTCTTGCGTACTCATGCAGTGTCATGTTCAACAACTGCTGAGCTACGGCTATCTTTTTCGCACCCTCTAGTATTTTCTGCCTAGTCTCCTCTAACTCGGCCTGTGCCTGAGCCGGATCTACTGCAGGTGCTATGGGGCTCTCTAGGCTATCTATTGCCTGCTGCAAAGACGTTCGTGCCTCTCTAGTGGAGGACCTCTACTTTTCCTTGGTGCCTTTGGTGTTACCTCCGGATCTGGTGTCGGATCCTTGCTCGCGCCAGCGCCAGGCGCTGTCATCATCACCTCGGCGCGGTTAGGGGAGCGAGTCATACGCGCCCCGTGAACCATGCTAAGGGGTGGCTCGCCTCCCTTGACGACGTGCCGTGGGTGAACGCACGACACATCGATAGTGACGTAGATCTTGTGCGCGCCGAGCTTGACGAAGAGGCCGTTCTTGTGGAGAGGTCGCTTGGCAAGCCAGCGTTGTCGCTGACAAAGTCCAGCGCTCCAAAGCGCTGAACAAGCCCGGAGACAATGCGTTCGCCGGTGCCGATGAGGTTTCCAGTCCGGATCTTCAGTCCTGCTAGTGCCGCTAGCCCCACGGTGGGCGCCAACTATCATGGTGGTGTCACGGTAGATGCCATGGATAGGCTAAAGGTGGGGACAAGATGCACTAGAGGAATCCAGGGAGGGATAGTGTGGTGATTCCACATACCTATGTTTGTATTTGATTCACTTCCAAGGTTTACAAGTGCTCCTTGAGCTGTATTGGGGAGAGGAGGAAGAAAGAACTCTCTTACTCTCACCACTAGCTAGCCCTCAGGAACATACTAGTAAAACTCAACCAACTAGAGATCAACTAGTCAAAGACCAACCCCTTCTACAGATGCCCAAGCCCTCCTTATATAGGGGTGGCTAGGTCTCCAATTAGGGGATACGTGGAGGCATATTCTAGGGAATATGCCTCTTCCCAAAATAGTAAGCCGACCGGGTCACTTTTGCGCAGCGTCATCCCCGCAGAGGCTACGTGAGCCTCTGTCACGCCCGCGTCATCCGACACAGGCATCATCACCTTTGTCGGCCACGCCTCGGTGGTCCTGGCCTCTGTCCGCTTTGCTCACGCTCTGCGTACAGTGGTCACCTTTTGACCAGCGAGATACCTTCCTTCTCTTGCAAGCTTGATATAACCCGGATCGTGCCTAGTTGATCCGGCCACACCGTTACCTGCATACAAGTTACATAAATCCTGTCGGCATACGACATGAGTCGTCCGAGACTCAGTTAGGCAGACATCCTCGGGTCAGGGTTACTCCATGATTCGGCCTACCTTGAGGTGACTCGTCCAACATTCGTTTGACCTTGCCGTACCTCGGCTAACTCGGCCATTATACCCTGGCGTGACCCTACCCGGGGGTATCCCCCCAACACAATGACACTGGTGGATCCTTATGTGGTCTGTGAGAAGAACACACATGCAATGACACTGGGTGTGGTTCATGAAAAGAACACACATCCAATGACACTGGTGGATCCTTATGTGGTTTGTGAGAAGAATAGACATGCAATGACTCTGGATGTGGTTCATGAGAAGAACAGACATGCAATTACACTGGTGTATCCTTATGTGGTTTGTGAAAAGAACAAACATGCAATGACACTGGCTGTGGTTCATGAAATGAACACACATGCAATGACACTAGTGTATCCTTATGTGGTTTGTGAGAAGAACACACATGCAATGACTCTAGTTATGGTTCATGAAAAGAACACACATGCAATGACACTGGTGGATCCTTATGTGGTTTGTGAGAAGAACACACATGCAATGACACTGGGTGTGGTTCATGAAAAGAACACACATCCAATGACACTAGTGGATCCTTATGTGGTTTGTGGGAAGAATAGACATGCAATGACTCTAGATGTGGTTCATGAGAAGAACAGACATGCAATGACACTGGTGTATCCTTATGTGGTTTGTGAGAAGAACATGCATGCAATGACTCTACATGTGGTTCATGAGAAGAACAGACATGCAATGACACTGGTGTATCCTTATGTGGTTTGTGAGAAGAACAGACATGCAATGACATTGGTTGTGGTTCATGAAAAAGAACACACATGCAATGACACTGGTGTATCCTTATGTGGTTTTTGAGAAGAACACACATGCAATGACTGTAGCTGTGGTTCATGAAAAGAACACACATGCAATGACACTAGTGGATCCGTATGTGGTTTGTGAGAAGAACAAGCATGCAATGACACTAGGTGTGGTTCATGAAAAGAACACACATGCAATGACACTAGTGTATCCTTATGTGGTTTGTGAGAAGAATAGACATGCAATGACTCTAGCTGTGTTTCATGAAAAGAACACACATGCAATGACACTGGTGGATCCATGTGTAGTTTATGAAAGGAACACACATCCAATGACACTGGGTGTGGTTCATGAAGAGAACACACATATAATGACACTGGTGGATCCTTATGTGGTTTGTGAGAAGAACACACATGCAATGACTCTAGATGTGGTTCATGACAAGAAAATACATGCAATGACACGGGTGTATCCTTATGTGGTTTGTGAAAAGAATAGACATGCAATGACTCTAGCTGTGGTTCATGAAAAGAACACACATGCAATGACAGTGGTCTATCCTTATGTGGTTTGTGAGAATAATAGACATGCAATGACTCTAGCTGTGGTTCATGAAAAGAACACACATGCAATGACACTGGTGGATCCATGTATGGTTTATTAAAGGAACAGGCATGCAATGACACTGGGTGTGGTTCATGAAAAGAACAGACATGCAATGACACTGGTGGATCCATATGTGGTTTGTGAAAAGAATAGACATGCAATCACACTAGGTGGATCCATGTGTGGTTCATGAAAAACAACCATGCAATGATACTAGTGGATCCATATGTGGTTTGTGAGAAGAACACACATGCAATGACACTAGGTGTGGTTCATGAAAAGAAGACACATCCAATGACACTGGTGGATCCTTATGTGGTTTGTGAGAAGAACAGACATGCAATGACTCTAGCTGTGGTTCATGAAAAGAACACACATGCAATAACACTTGTGTATCCTTATGTGGTTTGTGAGAAGAACAGACATGCAATGACTCTAGCTATGGTTCATCAAAAGAACACACATGCAATGACACTTGTGGATCCATGTGTGGTTTGTGAAAGGAACAAACATGCAATGACACTGGGTATGTTTCATGCAAAGAACAAACATGCAATGACACTGGTGTATCCTTATGTGGTTTGTGAAAAGAACAGACATGCAAGCACACTTGGTGGATCCATGTGTGGTACATGAAAAGAAAATACATGCAATGATACTGGTGGATCCATGTGTGGTTGGTGAGAAGAACACACATGAATGACACTGGGTGTGGTTCATGAAAATAACACACATCCAATGACACTGGTGGATCCTTATGTGGTTCGTGAGAAGAACAGACATGCAATGACTCTAGATGTGGTTCATGAGAAGAACAGACATGCAATGACACTGGTGTATCCTTATGTTGTTTGTGAGAAGAACAGACATGCAATGACTCTAGCTGTGGTTCATGAAAAGAACACACATGCAATGACACTGGTGTATCCTTATGTGGTTTGTGAGAAGAACAGACATGCAATAACACTGGATGTGGTTCATGAGAAGAACATGCATGCAATGACACTGGTGTATCCTTATGTGGTTTGTGAGAAGAATAGACATGCAATGACTCTAGTTGTGGTTCATGAAAAGAGCACACATGCAATGACACTGGTGTATCCTTATGTGGTTTGTGACAAGAACAGACATGCAATGGCTCTAGCTGTGGTTCATGAAAAGAACACACATCCAATGACACTGATGTATCCTTATATGATTTGTGAGAAGAACAGACATGCAATGACTCTAGATATGGTTCATGAAATGACTCTAGATATGGTTCATGAAAAGAACACACATGCAATGACATTGGTGGATCCATGTGTGGTTTGTGAAAACAGACATGCAATGACACTAGGTGGATCCATGTGTGGTTCATGAAAAGAACACACATGCAATGACACTGGTGGATCCATGTGTGGTTTGAGAGAAGAACACACATCCAATGACACTAGGTGTGGTTCATGAAAAGAACACACATCTAATGACACTGGTGGATCCTTATGTGGTTTGTGAGAAGAACAGACATGCGATGACTCTAGCTGTGGTTCATGAGAAGAACACACATGCAATGACACTGGTGTATCCTTATGTGGTTCATGAGAAGAACACACATGCAATGACACTGGTGGATCCATATGTGGTTTGTGAGAAGAACAGACATGCAATGACTCTAGCTGTGGTTCATGAAAAGAACACACATGCAGTGACACTTGTGTATCCTTATGTGGTTTGTGAGAAGAACAGACATGCGATGACTCTAGCTGGGATTCATGAAAAGAACACACATGCAATGACACTGGTGCATCCATGGGCGGTTTATGAAAGGAACAGACATGCAATGACACTGGGAGTGGTTCATGAAAAGAACATGCATGCAATGACACTAGTGGATCCATATGTGGTTTGTGAAAAGAACAGACATGCAATCACACTGGGTGGATCCATGTGTGGTTCATGAAAAGAACAGACATGCTATGACACTGGGTGTGTTTCATGAAACGAACACACATCCAATGACACTGGTGGACCCTTATGTGGTTTGTGAGAAGAACATACATGCAATGACTCTGGATGTGGTTCATGAGAAGAACAGACATGCAATTACACTGGTGTACCCTTGTGTGGTTTGTGAAAAGAACAGACATGCAATGACACTGGCTGTGGTTTATGAAATGAACACACATGCAATGCCACTTGTGTATCTTTATGTGGTTTGTGATAAGAACACACATGCAATGACTCTAGCTGTGGTTCATGAAAAGAACACACATGCAATGACACTGGTGGATCCTTATGTGGTTTGTTTGAAGAACAGACATGCAATGACACTGGCTGTGGTTCATGAAAAGAACACACATCCAACGACACTAGTGGATCCTTATGTGCTTTGTGAGAAGAATAGACATGCAATGACTCTAGATGTGGTTCATGAGAAGAACAGACATGCAATGACACTGGTGTATCCTTATGTGGTTTGTGAGCAGAACAGAGATGCAATGACTCTACATGTGGTTCATGAGAAGAACAGACATGCAATGACACTAGTGTATCCTTATGTGGTTTGTGAGAAGAACAGACATGCAATGACTCTGGCTGTGGTTCATGAAAAGAACACACATGCAATGACACTGGTGTATCCTTATGTGGTTTGTGAGAAGAACATATATGCTATGACTGGCTGTGGTTCATGAAAAAACACACATCCAATGAAACCGATGTATCCTTATGTGATTTGTGAGAAGAACAAAAAAGCAATGACTCTAGCTATGGTTCATGAAAAGAAAACACATGCAATGACACTGGTGGATCCATGTGTGGTTTATGAAAGTAATAGACATGCAATGACACTAGCTGGATCCATGTGTGGTTCATGAAAAGAACAGACAAGCAATGATACTGGTGGACCCATGTGTGGTTTGTGAGAAGAACACACATGCAATGACACTGGGTGTGGTTCATGAAAAGAACACATATCCAATGACACTGGTGGATCCTTATGTGGTTTGTGAGAAGAACAGACAATCAATGACTCTAGATGTGGTTCATGAGAAGAACATACATGCAATGACACTGGTGTATCCTTATGTGGTTTGTGAGAAGAACAGACATGCAATGACACTGGGTGTGGTTCATGCAAAGAACACACATGCAATGACACTGGTGTATCCTTATGTGGTTTGTGAGAAGAACAGACATGCAATGACTCTAGTTGTGGTTCATGAAAAGAACACACATACAATGACACTACTGTATCCTTATGTGATTTGTGAGAAGAACAGACATGCAATGAGTATAGCTGTGGTTCATGAAAAGAACACACATGCAATGACACTGGTGGATCCATGTGTGGTTTGTGAAAGGAACAAACATGCAATGAAACTAGGTGGATCCATGTGTGGTTCATGAAAAGAACACACATGCAATGACACTCGTGTATCCTTATGTGGTTTGTGAGAAGAACATACATGCAATGACTCTAGTTGTGGTTCATGAAAAGAACACACATCCAATGACACTGTTGTATCCTTATGTGATTTGTGAGAAGAACAGACATGCAATGACTCTAGCTGTGGTTCATGAAAAAGAACACACATGCAATGACACTGGTCGATCCATGTGTGGTTTGTGAAAGGTACAGACATGCAATGACACTAGGTGGATCCATGTGTGGTTCATGAAAATAACACGCATGTAATGACACTGGTGGATCCATGTGTGGTGTGTGAGAAGAACACACATCTAATGACACTGGGTGTGGTTCATGAAAAGAACACAGATCCAATGAAATTGGGGGATGGAATAACTCTAGCTGTGGTTCATGAGAAGAACACACATGCAATGACACTGGTGTATCCTTATGTGCTTTGTGAGAAGAACACACATGCAATGACTCTAGCTGTGGTTCATGACAAGAACACACATGCAATGACACTGGTGGATCCATATGTGATTTGTGAGAAGAACAGACATGCAATTACTCTAGTTGTGGTTCATGAAAAGAACACACATGCAATGACACTTGTGTATCCTTATGTGGTTTGTGAGAAGAACAGACATGCGATGACTCTAGATGTGGTTCATGAAAAGAACACACATGCAATGACACTGGTGGATCCATGTGTGGTTTATGAAAGGAACAGACATGCAATGACACTTGGTGTGGTTCATGAAAAGAACAGACATGCAATGACACTGGTCGATCCATATGTGGTTTGTGAAAAAACAGACATGCAATCACACTGGGTGGATCCTTATGTGGTTTGTGATAAGAACACACATGCAATGACACTGGGTGTGGTTCATGAAAAGAACACACATCCAATGACACTGGTGGATCCTTATGTGGTTTGTGAGAAGAACATACATGCAATGACTCTAGATGTGGTTCATGAGAAGAACAGACATGCAATGACACTAGTGTATCCTTATGTGGTTTGTGAGAAGAACAGACATACAATGACACTGGTTGTGGTTCATGAAAAGAACACACATGCAATTACTCTAGCTGTGGTTCATGAAAAGAACACACATGCAATGACACTGGTGGATCTTTATGTCGTTTGTGAGAAAAACACACATGCAATGACAATAGGTGTGGTTTATAAAAAGAACACACATCCAATGACACTGGTGGATCCTTATGTGGTTTGTGAGAATAACAGACATGCAATGACACTAGTGTATCCTTATGTGGTTTGTGAGAAGAACAGACATGCTATGACTCTAGTTGTGGTTCATGAGAAGAAGACACATGTAATGACACTGGTGGTTCCATGTCTGGTTTGTGAGAAGAACACACATGCAATGACTCTAGTTGTGGCTCATGAAAAGAACACACATCCAATGACACTACTGTATCCTTATGTGATTTGTGAGAAGAACATACATGCAATGACTCTAGTTGTGGTTCATGAAAATAACACACATGCAATGACACTTGTGGATCCATGTGCGGTTTATGAAAGGAACAGACATGCAATGACACTAGATGGATCCATGTGTGGTTCATGAAAAGAACAGACCTGCAATGATACTGGTGGATCCATGTGTGGTTTGTGAGAAGAACACACATGCAATGACACTAGGTGTGGTTCATGAAAATAACACACATCCAATGACACTGGTGGATCATTATGTGGTTTGTGAGAAGAACAGACAGGCAATGACTCTAGATGTGGTTCATGAGAAGAACATACATGCAATGACACTGGTGTATCCTTATGTAATTTGCGAGAAGAACACACATGCAATGACACATGGTGTGGTTCATGAAAAGAACACACATACAATGACACTGGTGTATCCTTATGTGGTTTGTGAGAAGAACAAACATGCAATGACTCTAGATATGGTTCATGAAAAGAACACACATCCAATGACACTGTTGTATCCTTATGTGATTTGTGAGAAGAACAAGCATTCAATGACTCTAGCTGTGGTTCATGAAAAGAACACACATGCAATGACATTGGTGGATCCATGTGTGGTTTGTGAAAGGAACAAACATGCAATGACACTAGGTGGATCCATGTGTGGTTTGTGAAAAGAACACACATGCAATGACACTGGGTGTGGTTCATGAAAAGAACACACATCTAATGGCACTGGTGGATCCTTATGTGGTTTTGTGAGAAGAACAGACATGCGATGACTCTACATGTGGTTCATGAGAAGAACACACATGCAATGAAACTGGTGTATCCTCATGTGGTTTGTGAGAAGAACACACATGCAATGACTCTAGCTATGGTTCATGACAAGAACACACATGCAATGACACTGGTGGATCCATATGTGGTTTATGAGAAGACAGACATGCAATGACTCTAGTTGTGGTTCATGAAAATAACACACATGCAATGACACTTGTGTATCCTTATGTGGTTTGTGAGAAGAACATACATGCGATGACTCTAGTTGTGGTTCACGAAAAGAACACACATGCAATGACACTGGTGGATCCATGTATGGTTTATGAAAGGAACAGACATGCAATGACACTGGGAGTGGTTCATGAAAAGAACAGGCATGCAATGACACTAGTGGATCCATATCTAGTTTGTGAAAAGAACAGACATGCAATCACACTGGGTGGATCCATGTGTGGTTCATGAAAAGAACAGACATGCAATGACACTGGTGGATCCTTATGTGGTTTGTGAGAAGAACACACATGCAATGACACTGGGTGTGGTTCATGAAAAGAACACACATCCAATGACACTTGGTGGATCCTAATGTGGTTTGTGAGAAGAACAGAAATGCGATGACTCTAGCTGTGGTTCATGAGAAGAAGACACATGCAATGACACTGGTGTATCCTTATGTGTATGTGAGAAGAACACACAGGCAATGACTATAGCTGTGGTTCATCACAAGAACACACATGCAATGACACTGATGGATCCATATGTGGTTTGTGAGAAGAACATACATGCAATGACTCTAGTTGTGGTTCATGAAAAGAACACGCAAGCAATAACACTTGTGTATCCTTATGTGGTTTGTGAGAAGAATAGACATGCGATGACTCTAGCTGTGGTTCATGAAAAGAACACACATGCAATGACACTGGTGGATCCATGTGTGGTTTATAAAAGGAACATACATGCAATTGTAAGGCCCTCGGATTAATAAGCCGAGAATCCCTGTTATGCATAAAACCACGATCCCATGATCAGTTAGTCGTGGCAAATAACCGACAAATATCAAAGTAAACATCCAGTACATAACAAATACATGTCATACCTTATTTGCCATTACGGCTATATCAATCAATAGACATGCAGTGACTCTAGCTGTGGTTCATGAAAAGAACACACATGCAATGACACTGGTGTATCCTTATGTGGTTTGTGAGAAGAACAGACATGCAATGACTCTAGCTGTGGTTCATGAAAAGAACACACATGCAATGACACTAGTGGATCCATGTGTGGTTTGTGAAAGGAACAAACATGCAATGACACTGGGTATGGTTCATGAAAAGAACAGACATGCAATGACACTGGTGTATCCTTATGTGGTTTGTGAAAACAACAGACTTGCAATCACACTTGGTGGATCCATGTGTGGTACATGAAAAGAACAGACATGCAATGATACTAGTGTATCCTTATGTGTGGCTGGTGAGAAGAACACACATGCAATGACACTGGGTGTGGTTCATGAAAAGAACACACATCCAATGACACTGGTGGATCCTTATGTGGTTCGTGAGAAGAACAGACATGCAATGACTCTAGATGTGGTTCTTGAGAAGAACGGACATGCAACGACACTGGTGTATCCTTATATGGTTTGTGAGAAGAACAGACATGCAATGACTCTAGCCGTGGTTCATGAAAAGAACACACATGCAATGACACTGGTGTATCCTTATGTGGTTTGTGAGAAGAACAGACATGCAATGACTCTAGTTGTGGTTCATGAAAAGAACACACATCCAATGACACTGTTGTATCCTTATGTGATTTGTGAGAAGAATAGACATGCAATGACTCTAGCTATGGTTCATGAAAAGAACACACATGCAATAACACTCGTGGATCCATGTGTGGTTTGTGAAAGGAACAGACATGCAATGACACTAGGTGGATCCATGTGTGGTTCGTGAAAAGAACACACATGCAATGACACTGGTGGATCCATATGTGGTTTGAGAGAAGAACACACATGCAGTGACTCTAGCTGTGGTTCATGAAAAGAACACAGATGCAATGACACTGGTGGATCCTTATGTGGTTTGTGAAAAGAATAGACATGCAATGACTCTAGCTGTGGTTCATGAAACGAACACACATGCAATGACACTGGTGGATCCATGTGTGGTTTGTGAGAAGAACAGACATGCAATGACACTGGGTGTGGTTCATGACAAGAACACACATGCAATGACACTGGTGGATGCATGTGTGGTTTATGAGAAGAACAGACATGTAATGACTCTAGCTATGGTTCATGAAAAGAACACACATGCAATGACACTTGTGTATCCTTATGTGGTTTGTGAGAAGAACAGACATGCGATGACTCTAGTTGTGGTTCATGAAAATAACACACATGCAATGACACTTGTGTATCCTTATGTGGTTTGTGAGAAGAACAGACATGCGATGACTCTAGCTGTGGTTCATGACAAGAACATACATGCAATGACACTGGTGGATCCATATGTGGTTTGTGAGAAGAACAGACATGCAATGATTCTACCTGTGGTTCATGAAAAGAACACACATGCAATGACACTGGTGGATCCATGTGTGGTTAATGAAAGGAACAGACATGCAATGACACAGGGCGTGGTTCATGAAAAGAACAAACATGCAATGACACTAGTGGATCCATATGTGGTTTGTGGAAAGAACAGACATGCAATCACACTGGGTGGATCCATGTGTGGTTCATGAAAAGAACAGACATGCAATGACACAGGTGGATCGTAAGTGGTTTGTTAGAAGAACACACATGCAATGACACTAGGGGTGGTTCATGAAAAGAACACACATCCAATGACACTGGTGGAATCTTATGTGGTTTGTGAGAAGAACATACATGCAATGACTCTAGATGTGGTTCATGAGAAGAACAGACATGCAATTACACTGGTGTATCCTTATGTGGTTTGTGAAAAGAACAGACATGCAATGAAACTGGTTGTGGTTCATGAAATGAACACACATGCAATGACATTGGTGTATCCTTATGTGGTTTGTGAGAAGAACATGCATGCAATGACTCTAGCTGTGGTTCATGAAAAGAACACACATGCAATGACACTGGTGGATCCTTATGTGGTTTGTGAGAAGAACACACATGCAATGACACTGGGTGTGGTTCATGAAAAGAACACACATCCAATGACACTGGTGGATCCTTATGTGGTTTGTGAGAAGAACAGACATGAAATGACTCTACTTGTGGTTCATGAGAAGAACAGACATGCAATGATATTGGTGTATCCTTATGTCGTTTGTGAGAAGAACAGCCATGCAATGACTCTGGCTGTGGTTCATGAAAAGAACACACATGCAATGACACTGGTGTATCCTTATGTGGTTTGTGAGAAGAACACACACATGCAATGACTGGCTATGGTTCATGAAAAGAACACACATCCAATGACACCGATGTATCCTTATGTGATTTGTGAGAAGAACAGACATGCAATCACTCTAGCTGTGGTTCATGAAAAGAACACACAGGCAATGACACTGGTGGATCCATGTGTGGTTTATGAAAGGAACAGACATGCAATGACACTAGCTGGATCCATGTGTGGTTAATGAAAAGAACATACAAGCAATGATACTGGTGGATCCATGTGTGGTTTGTGAGAAGAACACACATGCAATGACACTGGGTGTGGTTCATGAAAAGAACACACATCCAATGACACTACTGGATCCTTATGTGGTTTGTGAGAAGAACATACATGCAATGACTCTAGATGTGGTTCATGAGAAGAACATACATGCAATGACATTGGCGCATACTTATGTGGTTTGTGAGAAGAACAGACATGCAATGACACTGGGTGTCGTTCATGAAAAGAACACACATGCAATGACACTCATGTATCCTTATGTGGTTTGTGAGAAGAACATACATGCAATGACTCTAGTTGTGGTTCATGAAAAGAACACACATCCAATGACACTGTTGTATCCTTATGTGATTTGTGAGAAGAACAGACATGCAATGACACTAGCTGTGGTTCATGAAAAGAACACACATGCAATGACACTAGTCGATCCATGTGTGGTTTGTGAAAGGTACAGACATGCAATGACACTAGGTGGATCCATGTGTGGTTCATGAAAATAACACGCATGTAATGACACTGGTGGATCCATGTGTCGTGTGTGAGAAGAACACACATCCAATGACACTGGGTGTGTTTCGTGAAAAGAACACACATCCAATGAAACTGGTGGATCCTTATGTGGTTTGTGAGAAGCACAAACATGGAATGACTCTAGCTGTGGTTCATTAGAAGAACACACATGCAATGACACTAGTGTATCCTTATGTGTTTTGTGAGAAGAACACACATGCAATGACTCTAGCTGTGGTTCATGACAAGAACACACATGCAATGACACTAGTGGATCCATATGTGGTTTGTGAGAAGAACAGACATGCAATGACTCTATATGTGGTTCATGAAAAGAACACACATGCAATGACACTTGTGTATCCTTATGTGGTTTGTGAGAAGAACAGACATGCGATGACACTAGCTGTGGTTCATAAAAAGAACACACATGCAATGACACTGGTGGATCCATGTGTGGTTTATGAAAGGAACAGACATGCAATGTCACTGGGTGTGGTTCATGAAAAGAACAGACATGCAATGACACTAGTGGATCCATATGTGGTTTGTGAAAAGAACATACATGCAATCACACTAGGTGGATCCATGTGTGATTCATGAAAAGAACAGACATGCAATGACACTGGTGGATCCTTATGTGGTTTGTGAGAAGAACACACATGCAATGACACTGGGTGTGGTTCATGAAAAGAGCACACATCCAATGACATTGGTGGATCCTTATGTGGTTTGTGAGAAGAACATACATGCAATGGCTCTAGATGTGGTTCATGAGAAGAACAGACATGCAATGACACTGGTGTATCCTTATGTGGTTTGTGAGAAGAACAGACATACAATGACACTGGTTGTGATTCATGAAGAGAACACACATGCAATGACACCGGTGTATCCTTATGTGGTTTGTGAGAAGAACACACATGCAATTACTCTAGTTGTGGTTCATGAAAAGAACACACATGCAATGACACTGGTGGATCCTTATGTCGTTTGTGAGAAGAACACACATGCAATGACACTGGGTGTGGTTCATGAAAGGAACACACATCCAATGAAACTGGTGGATCCTTATGTGGTTTGTGAGTAGAACAGAAATGCAATGTCTCTAGATATCGTTCATGAGAAGAACAGACAGGCAATGACACTCGTATATCCTTATGTATTTTGTGAGAAGAACAGACATGCAATGACACTGGTTGTGGTTCATGAAAAGAACACACATGCAATGACACAGGTGTATCTTTATGTGGTTTGTGAGAAGAACATACATGCAATGACTCTAGATGTGGTTCATGAGAAGAACACACATCCAATGGCACTGCTGTATCCTTATGTGATTTGTGAGAAGAACATACATGCAATGACACTAGTTGTGTTTCATGAAAAGAACACACATGCAATGACACTGGTGGATCCATGTGAGGTTTATGAAAGGAACAAACAGGCAATGACACTGGGTGTGGTTCATGAAAACAACAGACATGCAATGACACTTTTTGATCCTTATGTGGTTTGTGAGAGGAACAGACATGCGATCACACTGGGTGGATCCATGTGTGGTTCATGAAAAGAACAGACATGCAATGATACTGGTGGATCCATGTGTGGTTTGTGAGAAGAACACACATGCAATGACTCTAGCTGTGGTTCATGAAAAGAACACACATGTAATGACAAAGTTGATCCATATGTGGTTTGTGAGAAGAACAGACATGCAATGACTCTAGCCGTGGTTCATGAAAAGAACACACATGCAATGACACTGATATATCCTTATGTGATTTGTGAGAAGAATAGACGTGCGATGACTCTAGTTGTGGTTCATGAAAAGAACACACATGCAATGACACTGGTGTATCCTTATGTGGTTCATGAAAAGAACACACATGCAATGACACTGGTGGATCCATGTGTGGTTTATGAAAGGAATAGATATGCAATGACACTGGGTGTGGTTCATGAAAATAATAGACATGCAATGACACTGGTGGATCAATGTGTGGTTTGTGAGAGGAACATAAATGCAATCACTTGGTGTATCCATGTGTGGTTCATGAAAAGAATAGACATGCAATGATACTGGTGGATCCATGTGTGGTTTGTGAGAGGAATAGACATGCAATCACACTGGGTGGATCCATGTGTGGTTCATGAAAAGAACAGACATGCAATGACACTGGTGGATCCATGTGTGGTTTTTGAGAAGAACACACATGCAATGACACTGGGTGTGGTTCATGAAAAGAAGACACATCCAATGACACTGGTGGATCCATACGTGGTTTGTGGAAAGAACAGACATGCAATGACACTGGGTGTGGTTCATGAAAAGAATAGAGATGCAATGACACTGGTGGATCCATATGTGGTTTGTGAAAAGAATAGACATGCAATGACTCTAGACGTGGTTCATGAGAAGAACAGACATGCAATGACACTGGTGTATCCTTATGTGGTATGTGAGAAGAACAGACATGCAATGACACTAGGTGTGGTTCATGAAAAGTACACACATGCAGTGACACTGGTGTATCCTTTTGTGGTTTCTGAGAAGAACAGACATGCAATGACTCTAGCTATGGTTCATGAAAAGAACACACATGCAATGACACTGGTGGATCCATGTGTGGTTTATGAAAGGAACACACATGTAATGACACTTGGTGTGGTTCATGAAAAGAACACACAAACAATGACACTGGTGTATCCTTATGTGGTTTGTGAGAAGAACAGACATGCAATGACTCTAGATATGGTTCATGAAAAGAACACACATCCAATGACACTGTTGTATCCTTATGTGATTTGTGAGAAGAACAAGCATTCAATGACTCTAGCTGTGGTTCATGAAAAGAACACACATGCAATGACATTGGTGGGTCCACGTGTGGTTTGTGAAAGGAACAGACATGCAATGACACTAGGTGGATCCATGTGTGGTTTGTGAAAAGAACACACATGCAATGACACTGGGTGTGGTTCATGAAAAGAACACACATCTAATGACACTGGTGGATCCTTATGTGGTTTTATGAGAAGAACAGACATGCGATGACTCTACATGTGGTTCATGAGAAGAACACACATGCAATGAAACTGGTGTATCCTCATGTGGTTTGTGAGAAGAACACACATGCAATGACTCTAGCTATGGTTCATGACAAGAACACACATGCAATGACACTGGTGGATCCAAATGTGGTTTATGAGAAGAACAGACATGCAATGACTCTAGCTGTGGTTCATGAAAAGAACACACATGCAATGACACTTGTGTATCCTTATGTGGTTTGTGAGAAGAACAGACATGCGATGACTCTAGCTGTGGTTCATGAAAAGAACACACATGCAATGACACTGGTGGATCCATGTATGGTTTATGAAAGGAACAGACATACAATGACACCGGGAGTGGTTCGTGAAAAGAACATGCATGCAATGACACTAGTGGATCCATATCTGGTTTGTGAGAAGAACGGACATGCAATGACTCTATCTGTGAAGAACACACATGCAATGACACTTGTGTATTCTTATGTGGTTTGTGAGCAGAACAGACATGTAATGACTCTAGTTGTGGTTCATGAAAAGAACACACATGCAATGACACTGGTGGATCCATGTGTGGTTTGTGAGAGGAACATACATGAAATGACACTGGGTGTGGTTCGTGAAAAGAACAGAGATGCAATGACACTGGTGGATCCATATGTGGTTTGTGAAAAGAATAGACATGCAATGACTCTAGACGTGGTTCATGAGAAGAACAGACATGCAATTACACTGGTGTATCCTTATGTGGTATGTGAGAAGAACAGACATGCAATGACACTAGGGGTGGTTCATGAAAAGAACACACATGCAGTGACACTGGTGTATCCATTTGTGGTTTCTGAGAAGAACAGACATGCAATGACTCTAGCTATGGTTCATGAAAAGAACACACATGCAATGACACTGGTGGATCCATGTGTGGTTTATGAAAGGAACACACATGTAATGACACTCGGTGTGGTTCATGAAAAGAACACACAAACAATGACACTGGTGGATCCTTATGTGGTTTGTGAGAAGAACAGACATGCAATGACTCTAGATGTGGTTCATGAGAAGAACAGACATGCAATGACACTGGTGTATCCTTATGTGGTTTGTGAGAAGAATAGACATGCAATGACTATAGCTGTGGTTCATGAAAAGAACACACATGCAATGACACTGGTGTTAGCTTATGTCGTTTGTGAGAAGAACAGACATGCAATGACTCTAGTTGTGGTTCATGAAAAGAACACACACTCAATGACACTGGTGGATCCATGTGTTGTTTATGAAAGGAACAGACATGCAATGACATTGGGTGTGGTCCATGAAAAGAACAGACATGCAATCACACTGGGTGGATCCATTTGTGGTTCATGAAAAGAACAGACATGCAATGATACTGGTGGATCCATGTGTGGTTTGTGACAAGAACACACATGCAATTACACTAGGTGTGGTTCATGAAAAGAACATACATCCAATGAAACTGGTGGATCCTTATGTGGTTTGTGAGAAGAACAGACATGCAATTACTCTAGATGTGGTTCATGAAAAGAACACACATGCAATGACATTGGTGTATCCTTATGTGGTTTGTGAGAATAACAGATATGCAATGACTCTAGCTATAGTTCAGGAAAAGAACACACATGCAATGACACTGGTGGATCCATGTGTGGTTTGTGAAAGGAACGGACATGCAATGACACTGGGTGTGGTTCATGAAAAGAACAGAAATGCAATGACACTGGTGTATCCTTATGTGGTTTGTGAAAAGAACATACATGCAATCACACTTGGTGGATCCATGTGTGGTTCTTGAAAAGAACAGACATGTAGTGATACTGGTGGATCCATGTGTGGTTTGTGAGAAGAACACACATGCAATAACACTGGGTGTGGTTCATGAAAAGAACACACATCCAATGACACTGGTGGATCCTTATGTGGTTTGTGTGAAGAATAGACATGCAATGACTCTAGATGTGGTTCATGAGAAGAACAGACAAGCAATGACACTTGTGTATCCTTATGTGGTTTGTGAGAAGAACAGACATGCAATGACACTGGGTGTGGGTCATGAAAAGATCACACATGCAATGACACTAGTGTATCCTTATGTGGTTTGTGAGAAGAAAGACATGCAATGACTCTAGCTGTGGTTCATGAAAAGAACATACATGCAATGACACTGGTGGATCCATGTGTGGTTTATGAAAGGAACATACATGCAATGACACTGGGTATGGTTCATGAAAAGAACAGACATGCATTAACACTGGTGGATCCTTATGTGGTTTGTGAGAGGAACAGACATGCAATCACACTGGGTGGATCCATGTGTGGTTTGTGAGAAGAACAGACATGCAATGACTCTAGCTATGGTTCATGAAAAGAACACACATGCAATGACACTGGTGGATCCATGTGTGGTTTATGAAAGGAAGGGACATGCAATGACACTAGGTGTGGTCCATGAAAAGAACAGACATGCAATGACACTGGTGGATCCATATGTGGTTTGTGAAAAGAACAGACATGCAATAACACTGGGTGGATCCATGTGTGGTTCATGAAAATAACAAACATGCAATGATACTGGAGGATCCATGTGTGGTTTGTGAGAACAACACATATGCAATGACACTAGGTGTGTTTCATGAAAAGAACACACATCCAATGACACTGGTGGATTCTTATGTGGTTTCTGAGAAGAACAGACATGCAATAACTCTAGCTTTGGTTCATGAAAAGAATAGACATGCAATGACACTGGTGTATCCTTATGTGGTATGTGAGAAGAACAGACATGCAATGACACTGGGTGTGGTTCATGAAAAGAACACACATGCAATGACACTGGTGTATCCTCCCTATGTGGTTCATGAAAAGAACACAAATGTAATGACTCTAGCTGTGGTTCATGAAAAGAACACACATGCAATCACAATGGTGGATCCATGTGTGGTTTATGAAAGGAACAGACATGCAATGACACTGGGTGTGGTTCATGAAAAGAACAAACGTGCAATGACACTGGTGGATCCATGTGTGGTTTGTGAGAGGAACAAACATGTAATCACACTAGGTGGATCCATGTGTGGTTCATGAAAAGAACAGACATGCAATGATACTGGTGGATCCACGTGTGATTTGTGAGAGGAACATACATGCAATCACACTGGGTGGATCCATGTGTGGTTCATGAAAAGAACATACATGCAATGACACTGGTGGATCCATGTGTGATTTGTGAGAAGATCACACATGCAATGACACGGGGTGTGGTTCATGAAAAGAACACACATCCAATGACACGGGTGGATCCATATGTGGTTTGTGGAAAGAACAGACATGCAATGACACTAGGTGTGGTTCATGAAAAGAACACACATCCAGTGACACTGGCGGATCCATATGTGGTTTGTGGAAAGAATAGACATGCCATGACACTATCTGTGGTTCATGAAAAGAACACACATCCAATGACACTGGTGTATCCTTATGTGGTTTGCAAGAAGAACAGACATGCAATGACTCTAGCTGTGAAGAACACACATGCAATGACACTGGTGTATCGTTATGTTGGTTGTGTGAAGAATAAACTTGCAATGACTCTAGCTATGGTACATG
Organism: Avena insularis; assembly: GCA_023614405.1. NCBI lineage: Eukaryota > Viridiplantae > Streptophyta > Magnoliopsida > Poales > Poaceae > Avena > Avena insularis. The sequence goes on from CM042688.1 coordinate 171,597,937, forward strand.
AAAAGAACACACATGCAATGACACTGGTGGATCCATGTGTGGTTTCTGAAAGGAACAGACATGCAATGACACTGGGTGTGGTTCATGAAAAGAACACACATGCAATGACACTAGTGGATCCATATGTGATTTGTGAAAAGAACAGACATGCAATGACTCTAGTTGTGGTTCATGAAAAGAACACACATGCAATGACACTGATGTATAGTTATGTGATTTGTGAGAAGAACAGACATGTGATGACTCTAGCTCTGGTTCATGAAAAGAACAAACATGCAATGACACTGGTGGATCCATGTGTGGTTTATGAAAGGAACATACATGCAATGACACTGGGTGTGGTTCATGAAAAGAACAGACATGCAATGACAATGGTGGATCCTTATGTGGTTCATGGAAAGAACACACATGCAATGGCATTAGTGGATCCATATGTGGTTTATGAAAAGAACAAACATGCAATGACACTAGTGGATCCATATGTGGTTTGTGAAAAGAACAGACATGCAATCACACTGGGTGGATCCATGTGTGGTTCCTGAAAAAAACAGACATGCAATGACACTTGTGGATCCTTATGTGGTTTGTGAGAAGAACACAGATGCAATGACACTTGGTGTGGTTCATGAAAAGAACACACATCCAATGACACTGGTGGATCCTTATGTGGTTTGTGATAAGAACATACATGCAATGACTCTAGATGTGGTTCATGAGAAGAACAGACATGCAGTGACACTGGTGTATACTTATGTGGTTTCTGAGAAGAACAGACATGCAAGTACACTGGCTGTGGTTCATGAAAAGCACACATGCAATGACACTGGTGTACCCTTATGTGGTTTGTGAGAAGAACACACATGCAATGATTCTAGCTGTGGTTCATGAAAAGAACACACATGCAATGACACTGGTGGATCCTTATGTGCTTTGTGAGAAGAACACACATGCAATGACACTGGGTGTGGTGCATTAAAAGAACACACATGCAATGACACTGGTGGATCCTTATGTGGTTTGTGAGAAGAACATACATGCAATGACTCTAGATATGGTTCATGAGAAGAACAGACATGCAATGACCCTGGTGTATCCTTATGTGGTTTGTGAGAAGAACAGACATGTAATGACACTGGCTATGGTTCATGAAAAGAACACACATGCACTGACACTGGTGTATCCTTATGTGGTTTGTGAGAAGAATAGACATGCAGTGACACTGGTGTATACTTATGTGGTTTCTGAGAAGAACAGACATGCAAGTACACTGTCTATGGTTCATGAAAAGAACACACATCCAATGACACTACTGTATCCTTATGTGATTTGTGACAAGAACAGACATAAATGACACTAGTTGTGGTTCATGAAAAGAACACACATGCAATGACACTGGTGGATCCATGTGTGGTCTGTGAAAGGAACAGACATGCAATGACACTAGGTGGATCCATGTGTGGTTCATGAAAATAACACACATGCAATGACACTGGTGGATCCATGTGTGGTTTATGAGAAGAACACACATCCAATGACACTAGGTGTGGTTCATGAAAAGAACACACATCCAATGACACTGGTGGATCCTTATGTGGTTTGTGAGAAGAACAGACATGCAATGACTCTAGCTGTGGTTCATGAGAAGAACACACATGCAATGACACTGATGTATCCTTATGTGGTTTGTGAGAAGAACACATGCAATGACTCTAGTTGTGGTTCATGAAAAGAACACACATGCAATGACACTGGTGGATCCATATGTGGTTTGTGAGAAGAACAGAAATGCAATGACTCTAGCTGTGGTTCATGAAAAGAACACACATGCAATGACACTGGTGTATCCTTATGTGGTTTGTGAGAAGAACAGACATGCGATGAATCTAGCTGTGGTTCATGAAAAGAACGCACATGCAATGACACTAGTGGATCCATGTGTGGTTTATGAAAGGAACAGACATGCAATGACACTGGGTGTGGTTCATGAAAAGAACAGACATGCAATGACACTAGTGGATCCATATGTGGTTTCTGAAAAGAAGAGACATGCAATCACACCGGGTAGATTCATGTGTGGTTCATGAAAAGAACATACATGCAATGACACTGGAGAATCCTTAAGTTGTTTGTGAGAATAACACACATGCAATGACACTGGTTGTGGTTCATGAAAAGAACACACATCCAATGACACTGGTGGATCCTTATGTGGTTTGTGAGAAGAACAGACATGCAATGACTCTAGATGTGGTTCATGAGAAGAACAGACATGCAATGACATTAGATGTAGTTCATGAAAAGAACACACATGCAATGACACTAGTGTATCCTTATGTGGTTTGTGAGAAGAACAGACATGCAATGACACTGGGTGTGGTTCATGAGAAGAACACACATGAAGTGACACTAGTGTATCCTTATGTGGTTTGTGAGAAGAAAAGACATGTAATGACTCTAGTTGTTGTTCATGAAAAGAACACACATTCAATGACATTGGTGGATCCATGTGTGGTTTATGAAAGGAATAGACATGCAATGACACTGGGTGTGGTTCATGAAAAGAACAAACATGCAATGACACTGGTAGATCCATGTGTGGTTTCTGAGACGAATAGACATGCAATCACACTAGGTGTATCCATGTGTGGTTCATGAAAAGAACAGACATGCAATGATACTGGTGGATCCTTATGTGGTTTGTGAGACGAACAGACATGCAATGACACTTGGTGTGGTTCATGAAAAGAACACACATGCAATGACACTGGTGTATCGTTATGTGGTTTGTGAGAAGAACAAACATGCAATGACTCTAGCTGTGGTACATGAAAAGAACACACATGCAATGACACTGGTGGATCCATGTGTGGTATATGAAAGGAACATACATGCAATGACACTGGGTGTGGTTCATGAAAAGAACACAGATGCAATGACACTAGTGGATCCATATGTGGTTTGTGAAAAGAACAGACATGCAATGACTCTAGTTGTGGTTCATGAAAAGAACACACATGCAATGACACTGCTGTATCCTTATGTGATTTGTGAGAAGAATAGACATGCGATGACTCTAGCTGTGGTTCATTAAAAGAACACACATGCAATGACACTGGTGGATCCATTGTGGTTTATGAAAGGAACAGACATGCAATGACACTGGGTGTGGTTCATGAAAAGAACAGACATGCAATGACAATGGTGGATCCTTATGTGGTTCATGGAAAGAACACACATGCAATGACATTAGTGGATCCATATGTGGTTTATGAAAAGAACAGACATGCAATGACACTAATGGATACAGATGTGGTTTGTGAAAAGAACAGACATGCAATCACACTAGGTGGATCCATGTGTGGTTCATGAAAAGAACAGACATGCAATGACACTGGTGGATCCTTATGTAGTTTGTGAGAAGAACACCCATGCAATGACACTTGGTGTGGTTCATGAAAAGAACACACATCCAATGACACTGGTGGATCCTTATGTGGTTTGTGAGAAGAACATACATGCAATGACTCTAGATGTGGTTCATGACAAGAACAGACATAAGTGACACTTGTGTATCCTTATGTGGTTTGTGAGAAGAATAGACATAAAATGACACTGGCTGTGGTTCATGAAAAGAACACACATGCAATGACACTGGTGTATCCTTATGTGGTTTGTGAGAAGAACACACATGCAATGAATCTAGCTGTGGTTCATGAAAAGAACGCACATGCAATGACACTGGTGGATCCTTATGTGGTTTGTGAGAAGAACAGACATGCAATGACACTAGGTGTGATCATGAAAAGTATACACATCCAATGACATTGGTGGATCCTTATGTGGTTTGTGAGAAGAACAGACATGCAATGACTCTAGATATGGTTTATGAGAAGAACACGCATGCAATGACACTGGTGTATCCTTATGTGGTTTGTGAGAAGAACAGACATGCAATGACAATGGCTGTGGTTCATGAAAAGAACACACATGCACTAACACTGGTGTATCCTTATGTGGTTTGTGAGAAGAACACACATGTAATGACTCTAGCTATGGTTCATGAAAAGAACACACATCCAATGACACTGATGTATCCTTATGTGATTTGAGAGAAGAACAGACATGCAATGACACTAGTTGTGGTTCATGAAAAGAACACACATGCAATGCCACTAGTGGATCCATGTGTGGTTTGTGAATGGAACAGACATGCAATGACACTAGGTGGATCCATGTGTGGTTCATGAAAAGAACACACATGCAATGACACTAGTGGATCCATGTGTGGTCTGTGAGAAGAACACATATCCAATGACACTAGGTGTGGTTCATGAAAAGAACACACATCTAATGACACTGGTGGATCCTTATGTGGTTTGTGAGAAGAAGAGACATGCAATGACTCTAGCTGTGGTTCATGAGAAGAACGCATATGCAATGACACTGGTGTATCCTTATGTGGTTTGTGAGAATAACACACATGCAATGACTCTAGCTGTGGTTCATGAAAAGAACACACATGCAATGACACTGGTGGATCCATATGTGGTTTGTGAGAAGAACAGACATGCAATGACTCTAGTTGTGGTTCATGAAAAGAACACACATGCAATGACACTGGTGTATCCTTATGTGGTTTGTGAGAAGAATAGACATGCAATGACTCTAGTTGTGGTTCATGACAAGAACACACATGCAATGACACTGGTGGATCCATGTGTGGTTTATGAAAGGAATGGACATGCAATGACACCGGATGTGGTTCATGAAAAGAACAGACATGCAATGACACTAGTGGATCCATATGTGCTTTGTGAAAAGAACATACATGCAATCACACTGGGTGGATCCATGTGTGGTTCATGAAAAGAATAGACATGCAATGACACTGGTGGATCCTTATGTGGTTTGTGAGAAGAACACACATGCAATGACACTGGGTGTGGTTCATGAAAAGAACACACATCCAATGACACTGGTGGATCCTTATTAGGTTTGTCAGAAGAACAGACATGCAATGACTCTAGATGTGGTTCATGAGAAGAACAGACATGCAATGACACTGGTGTATCCTTTTGTGAGAAGAACAGACATGCAATGACATTAGATGTGGTTCATGAAAAGAACACACATGCAATGACACTGGTGTATCCTTATGTGGTTTGTGCGAAGAACAGACATGCAATGACACTGGTTGTGGTTCATGAAAATAACACACATTCAATGACACTAGTGTATCCTGATGTGGTTTGTGAGAAGAAAAGACATGTAATGACTCTAGCTGTTGTAATAGCCCAAAACTTTAATCCAAGCTTATCAAGATCCAAATCATCAAAATTTAGGGTTAACAAAAACTTTCCCAAATTAAAAATGAAAGCATTCATGTGTATGAGCATTTAATTTAGGAATTGATTTGCATTGCCATGGTTCTGGGATTCTTTGCTTGTAAAATGTTTCTTAGGTGAAATAGACATCATCTACATCATTCCCAAACTTTTCCCAAAGAAGAACAACTCAAAATGAATAATTAAAGTGAATGGTCATTTTGGCCGAATTAACTATCATGCCTACTTTGGTTATTCCTAGTACTCAAAACTTAACAGAAACATGTGTGGATCTTTACACCCCTTGATAGTACACATAATGAGGTACCAAGGCCCACTTTGTGATCTGCAAAAATCTTTCAAATGCTAATTTTAAATGATAGTTTAAAATTGAATCTATTTCATATGGGAAGATCCCACTATTTCAAAAACCACTCAAACAAGCTCAATTTTCAAAACCCAAGCACCCACAGAGTCTCAAGCTTATTCCTAGCAAACCCACCAAAAATCTTTTCAAAATTCAAAAGTTTATTTCATGCGGTCATTTCATCAAACACTTGACAGGCATGATTTACACCCTAATCCTAGCTCACTGTTTTGAACAGGGTTTTGCCCCCAAATGATCTTCATTTAATCCCTTTGTCCCCCCAGGGTCTAACCATGCCATTAGCACCCATCCCCTACCCCCTACTGGCAAAGCCATGCCATGTCGAGCCACCCCTCGCCGGCCAACCATGCACTCGCCCCAACAGACCACTTCCCTCTCTCTCGCCATGTCTAGGAGGTAGCCAGGACCTCACCGCCACCCTCTGTATCCTGCCCGAGCCAAGCACAGCAGTGGACCACCGAGGAGAGCCAGCCATGCCACCAAATATGCAAAGCCAGAAGGCCAAGACCGCAGCTGCATGCCGCCACAGCCGTGCTCACCGCCCACGACCCATGGAACACGACGGACACTCCCGTTCACGCCTAACGCACCACACACCACCTCTCGTGGACATTGCCGCTCGCCAGAGCGCCATTGCCCCTACCGCATACCACCGCCCCTATGCCCGCATTGAGTTCCTAGAGCACCGCCAGGAGACCGCCTATCGATCGCCACCCTCATCCATGCCGCTAGCCGCCCGTAGCCATGTCACCACCGTCGCCTGCCTATCCCTCTCGGTCTCGCCGTCGAGCCTATAAAAGAAGGGCACCCCTAGCCGTTTGAAGCACACCACTCCACTCCCCTCACCTTACTTACCATTCCCCACCTCTAGCCGGAGCAGCGCGAGCTATTCTCATGGCCAGACTATGAAGGAGACTACCAAGATGATGGCCAGCAGGACGGCTATGATAACTAGGACTATCTGCCTTTGTCAGCATTGCCTGTGCCCCTGAAGATGGACCCCACCACTACGCTTATCTTTTATTTCCGCTGCTTGTTGTATTTAGACTGGATCATGAGATCCTTATTTGTGTAAGACCTTATGTATGGTTTGTAATGGATGATGTACTGTGATATCCAATCCATTATGTATCGCAAAAATGGTAATCCTGGGATTGCGAGGTATGGCATAACGGGCATCTGGGATTAAAAATCCGAGTGTTGACAAGTTGGTATCAGAGCCATCCTGACCATAGGAGACCCTAGTTAGAATGGACGTCCAAACAAAAACTTAGTTTCAAAACCAAAGTGAGTATTTACGAAAAACTATCTCCTCACTTATCCTTGGGAATTATTTCTTTCTCAAAAATTCATGTTCCTCAAAATTCTTACATTACTACTTAAAATTTGACACACTTGATCACTTCACTAATTTCCTCATCCTTAATTCTTGTAGATGGAGACTCAGTTCAGCAAGTTTTACTAGTTGGGAAACGGAGGTCAACTGATCTACGAGATGGATCTGGATTCACTGTTAGAGTTCTTGGGACGCCCACATCCGGAGTTTCTTGGAGCTCAACTTCCAGGACCCCTAGGAGGAGACCTACAGTGGCTAGTCACCGCGGATCTTAGAGGAAGCATTGAAGCACCAACTTCTGGGAGAATTCAGTTCTTCGTGAGAGAGAACAACTAGCTAGATGGATTAGCCAGGGTAATGCATGAAGCTCTCGCACGTCTATGTGCCCTCAGCGTCAACAAAATCCAAGGAACCCGTGTTGCCCACTATGCAAGACGTGACTTCATGGGAATGCCGATGGAGATGCCAAGTCACCTAGAGTTGAGGCGTCAAGTGGAGAAACTTGACTTCTTGCTGCATGACAGACAGTAGGAACTAGACAATGCCAGAGAGTTAGCCAACCAGAACCGTGCCATTGCCGACCAGAAGGCCTAGACTTCCGCACTACTTGTCCAGGACCGCCAGTCTCTTTGCCGCTAGCGTGCCAAGAAGGATCGCACCATCGCCCGTATTCGCAAGAAGGTTGCCGACCTCGAGAAGACCGTCAAGGAGCAGGAAGCTCAGCTTGCCGCCAAGGAAGAAGAAGATGAGGGTGAAGACATCCAAGGAGACATGGATTCTTACCTCAGCAACGATGATGACTTTCTGGAGGAAGATGCCGTGGACTTATACACTGACGATGAGGACTCCGACTTCATCGACGATGAGTAGATGCACTAGAGCACTGTCGTAGCATGAGATGTATCGGTCCCACTGTATCATAGCTTGTAGAATAGTTCTTCAAACCATCTATTTTCCTTTGTTTGTTGTGGTGTGTGTTGTATCGTGTGTTTGTTTGCATGAATGAAATGGAGTTAGTTGAAAAACCTGAGTCTAACTCAAAGTTTTAGCTTTGAAAAACCAAAACCATGAACCTTAGAATTTCCCTCTTACCCCTATATCTATCTCAATCTTCAGATGACTCGTGGAAACCAAGGAGGGAGCAGCTCGTCGCAGGACCCAATGCTGCAGATATTGCAAAATCTCATCGCCGACCGTGAAGCAAGCAGGGCAGAACGTCAAGCCAACTTAGCAACACTATAGCAGATAGCCCAGATGGCTCTCAACAACCAAGGACATGGAAATCAGGATCACCATGGATCCAAACTCAAAAAAATTCAGAATACCAATCCCCCAATCTTCAACCAATCTAAAAACCCATTGGATGCTGATGACTGGTTACAGACGATGGAAAACAACCTCGAAGTTGCAGGAGTTGATGAAAACGAGAAAGTTCTCTTTGCCACCCACTATCTGGCGGGAGATGCAAGAGCTTGGTGGAATAGCATCCGCAATATGAACCATGGTCAGGTTATGACATGGGAGGCATTCAAAGTCAAGTTCAGCCGCACCCACGTGCCGCAAGGTCTAGTTAACAGGATGAGAGATGAATTCCACGAATTGAAGCAAGGAAGAATGACGGTAGTAGAATACCGTGACAGATTCCTGTCACTTGCTAGATATGCACCTGATGAAATCAACACGGAGGCCAAGAAGAAGGAGAGATTCTTGAACGGACTGCATGATGAGATGCAGACTGTCCTCGTCAACATCCGTTTTCAGGATCTCGAAGAGCTAGTCGACTCTGCCATTCAGATGGAAGGGAAGATTAATCAGGCAAACGACAATCGCAAACATCGTATGTTGCAGTAATTAGGATCCAGCAGTCACCAGAAGTACCGTCCCAACCCCTCACCAGGATATGCACCCAGGAACAACCGACCCCCAATGTCTCGCCCAAGATACCCCAACCGTAGCGGAGGCAATGTGAAGTCCGGAGGAAACCATCCCAACTCCGGCAATGCCAAAAATTTCACCCGTGCCCCTCCCAAGAGCAATAACAACAACAACAACACTGCACCCAGAAATGGCATCAATGTCGTGCCTGTCGCAGCCAAGGACAAGTCCCAGATCACTTGTTTCGAGTGTGGAGTGAAGGGTCACTACTCCAATGAGTGTCCCAAGAAGACTGCCACCAATGCCACTTTGAATGCCCTAGCTCAACAGCAGCATCGTGTTCAACCAGGAAGAAGATTTGCCCCAGGGAACCCTCACAACCGCAACGGTCGTCTCTTCCACATGAACGCAGAAGAAGCCCAGGAAGCGCCAGATGTAGTGCTGGGTGTGTTTTCTATCAACTCAGTTTTAGCAAGAGTTTTGTTTGATTCGGGAGCATCGCATTCATTTGTCACCGAAGAATTTGCATGCACTAGTAAGATTCACCCAACCAACCTGAAGCATGTCATGATAGTTCAAATCCCCGGTTCAACTACAAAAGCTAGAAAAATTTGCAAAGCTGTGCCTATCAGAATACATGGGATAGATTTTTATGCCAACCTAATTGTACTTGGAACCAAAGGATTGGAAGTAGTACTAGGTATGGACTGGATGTCAAGGCATAAAGGACTGATATACTGTGCTAAGAAAGCCATCACCATGACCAGTAGTTCGGGAGTAACAGTAGAGCATATCTCTGAAACCTTGCCCCGTCAATTCAAGTGCAACAAGAGTCTAGCCCTACCCACCATAGACCAAGTCAGAGTAGTCTGTGAATACCCCGACGTATTCCCAGATGAATTGCCAGGTATGCCCCCGGATAGGAATATTGAGTTCATTATCGAACTAATCCCCGGAACCGGACCCATAGCCCAGAGACCCTATAACATGAACCCCTCAGAGTTAGTGGAGCTAAAGAAGCAGTTAGACGCCATGTTAGCAACAGGCTTGATTCAACCAAGCGCATCGCCATGGAGATCACCAGTGTTATTCATCGACAAGAAAGATGGAGGCAATCGTCTATGTACAGATTACAGAAAATTGAATGACGTCACCATCAAAAACAAGTACCCCTTGCCAAAGATAGAGGATCTATTTGATCAGTTGACCGGAGCTCAGGTATTCTCAAAGATTGATCTTAGAACTGCTTATCACCAACTTAAGATTCGTGCAACGGATATTCCGAAGACCGCCTTTACTACTCGCTGTGGTTTATACGAGTATATGGTTATGTCTTTTGGATTAACCAATGCCCCTGCTTATTTCATGAATCTCATGAATAAGATTTTTATGAATTTCCTAGATAAGTTTGTAGTTGTGTTTATCGACGACATCCTTATCTACTCCAAGTTAGAAGAAGAGCATGAGCAACATCTAAGAATCATCCTAGAAACCCTGAGAGAGTATTAGTTATATGCCAAGTTCAGCAAGTGTGAGTTTTGGCTGAAAGAAGTAGGATTCCTAGGACATATTGTGTCTGCCGGAGGAGTCTCTGTTGATCCCGCCAAGATCAAAAATGTCGAAGAATGGGAAGCTCCAACCACTCAAACCCAAGTCCGTGCATTTCTCGGATTAGCGTGATACTACCACAAGTTCGTAGAAGGATTCTCGAGCATCGCCTGACCCATGACCCAATAATTGAAGAAGGACAAGAAGTTTGAATGGATAGACAAATGTGAAGCCAGTTTTCAGGAGCTGAAGAAGAGATTGATATCAGCCCCAATTTTGATCATGCCAGACATCAAGAAGCCGTTTGATGTATATTGTGATGCATCCAAGATTGGTCTAGGATGTGTATTGATGCAAGAAGGCAAAGTCATCACGTATCTGTCTCGACAACTGAAGTAGCATGAGCAGAACTATCTGACCCATGATCTTGAGCTAGCAGCTGTGGTTCTAGCATTGAAGACATGGCGTCATTATCTGATGGGTAATCGCTGTGAGATTTACTCAGATCATAAGAGCTTGAAATATATCTTCCCTCAGAAAGAACTGAATATGAGGCAAAGGAGATGCATAGAGTTAATCAAGGATTATGACCTTGACATTCACTATCACCCTGACAAAGCCAATGTGGTAGCGGATGCTCTTAGCAGATTGCCGTGTAGGCTAAACACCATGATCAAGGAGAAGCAACCAAGTTTGTATGAGGAGTTGGAGCAGTTCAGGACTGAATTAGTTAGCAAAGGATTCTTAGCTAGCATTGAACTTGAACCCACTTTGATTAGACAAATCAAGGAAGCCCAGAAAGGGAATGAAAGTATCGACGGAATCAAACGTCGTATTGGTATAGGAAAGGTACCTGGATTCACTGAAGACGAAGAAGGATTACTGTGGTACAAAGGACGTATCTGTGTGCCAGCAGATTTGGAGCTAAAGGAAATTATCATGAAGGAAGCTGATGATACTCTTTATTCTATCCACCCCGGAGGAACAAAGATGTATCAGGATTTGAAAGAGCAATTTTGGTGGCACAAGATGAAGAGAGAAATCGGAAGCTACATCGCCAAATGTGACATCTGTCAAAGAGTCAAAGCAGAACACCAGAGACCTGCAGGACTATTGCAACCATCGCAGATTCCGGAATGGAAATGGGATTCCGTCGGAATGGACTTTATCACCGGTTTGCCTACTTCCAGTAGGGGAAATGACTCCCAAGGTAGCCCACTTCATACCTGTCAAGATAACCTACCAGAGTGCAAAGATAGCAGAGCTGTACATTGCTAGGATTGTTAGTCTGCATGGGACCCCCAAGACCATCGTATCAGATCGAGGAACCCAGTTTACCTCGAGATTTTGGCAAAAAGTTCAGGAAGGATTAGGAACCAAGTTGAACTTCAGCACCGCGTATCACCCGCAAACTGATGGACAGACTAAGAGAGTCAACCAGATCCTAGAGGATATGCTTATAGCTTGTGTGTTGGAATACGGATCAAAATGGGAAGACTGCCTGCCTTTCGCAGAATTCTCATATAACAACAGTTATCAAGCTAGTTTGCAGATGGCACCATTTGAATTCCTATACGGAAGAAATTGCCGTACCCCTTTAAATTGGTCGCAAGTAGGAGAGAGTCAGATCTTTGGACCCGACATTCTCCGAGAAGCCGAAGAGAAAGTTCACAAAGTCCGCGAGCACCTCAAGACCGTTCAGTCCAGACAGAAGAGTTATGTTGACAAAAGAAGGAGAGACCTGACTTTCAATGTCGAAGATTTTTTATATCTCAAGGTCTCACCATTGAAGGGAACTCAACGCTTTAGTCTGAAGGGAAAGTTAGCCCCCAGATACATCGGGCCATTCAAGATTCTGAACCATCGAGGGGAAGTATCGTATCAACTGGAACTGCCTGAAGAGATGTCAGCCATCCACAATGTGTTCCATATCTCGTTACTTCGCAAATGCTTGGAAGTTCCCGAGAAGACTGAAGTTTTCAAGAACATCGATCACAAAGCCTTAGAAATCAACAATGACCTGACCTATCGGGAAGTGCCCATCCATATCTTAGAAGAAGCCTACAGAACCACCAGAACCAGGAGTATAAAGTTTCTCAAGATTCAGTGGAGCAACCATACCGAGGAGGAAGCCACTTGGGAGCGCGAAGATTACATTAGGACAGAGTTCCTAGATCTCTTTAGTTCCTAGTTTTCTTTGTAAATCTCGGGACAAGATTTTGTTTAAGGGGGGGAGGTTTATAACATCCCAAAACTTTAATCCAAGCTTATCAAGATCCAAATCATCAAAAATTAGGGTTAACAAAAACTTTCCCAAAATTAAAAATGAAAGCATTCATGTGTATGAGCATTTAATTTAGGAATTGATTTGCATTGCCATGGTTCTGGGATTCTTTGCTTGTAAAATGTTTCTTAGGGGAAATAAACATCATCTACATCATTCGCAAACTTTTGCCAAAGAAGAACAACTCAAAATGAATAATTAAAGTGAATGGTCATTTTAGCCAAATTAACTATCATGCCTACTTTAGCTATTCCTAGTACTCAAAACTTAACAGAAACATGTGTGGATCTTTACACCCCTTGATAGTACACATAATGAGGTACCAAGGCCCACTTTGTGATCTGCAAAAATCTTTCAAATGCTAATTTTAAATGACAGTTTAAAATTGAATATATTTCATATGGGAAGATCCCACTATTTCAAAAACCACTCAAACAAGCTCAATTTTCAAAACCCAAGCACCCACAGAGTCTCAAGCTTATTCCTAGCAAACCCACCAAAAATCTTTTCAAAATTCAAAAGTTTATTTCATGCAGCCATTTCATCAAACACTTGGCAGGCATGATTTACACCCTAATCCTAGCTCACTGTTTTGAACAGGGTTTTGCCCCCAACTGATCTTCATTTAATCCCTTTGTCCCCCCAAGGTCTAACCATGCCATTAGCACCCATCCCCTACCCTCCTACTGGAAAAGCCATGCCATGCCGAGCCACCCCTTGCTGGCCGACCATGCACTCGCCCCAGCAGACAACTTCCCTCTCTCTCACCATGTCTAGGAGGTAGCCAGGACCTCACCGCCACCCTCTGTCTCCTGCCCGAGCCAAGCGTAGTAGTGGACCACCGAGGCGAGCCCGCGCCTAGTGCCACCGAGCCATGCCGAGCACGCGCCAGAGCGCCGCACCCGGCATGCGTGCACAAGCCGCCGCTCAACCGCAGCCCGCGCCCACCGCTCTGCCACGACCCAGGGAACACGACGGACATGCCCATTTTCCACCCAACGCACCACAGCCACCGCTTGCCGTGGACATTGCCGCTTCTGCCGCTCAGAGCGCCAGCTGCCCCCGACCGCATACCACTGCCCCGATGCCCGCATTGAGTTCCTAGAGCACCGCCAGGAGACCGTCTGTCGATCGCCATCCTCAGCCATGCCGCTAGCCGCCTGTAGCCATGTCGCCACCGTCGCCTGCCCATCCCTCTCGGTCACTCCGTCGAGCCTATAAAAGGAGGGCACCCCCAGCCGTTTGAAGCACACCACTCCACTCCCCTCACCTCACTTACCATTCCCCACCTCTAGCCGGAGCAGCGCGAGCACTTGCTCACCGGAATTTGGCCAGAGTAGCCCGCAGCAGAGGAGGAAGGGGCGCCGCTGATTGCGACCACCCCTGGAGCTGCCTCGACCATCCCTGAGATCGCTGTCGACCACCGGTCTGTTTGCCTGCCTCGCCGACCTTGCTGGAGCCCTGGTACGCCCCCTATGCACCCTCACCGAGCCGCTAGGGTTCGACCTCGCCGGCGATAGGTCCGTCGTCGACGACAAGCCATAGCAGTTGATCCTCAGTCTAATCTAATGGCCCACATTGCCCCGTACCGCTTCGCACGTTATGAGCCGCTGACTTGTGGACCCCCCTGTCAGTTGAGCCCCGCGCCGTGGAGTGACACTGGGCCGGCCCGCTAGAGTTTCTCGCGCGACCCAGTTAGTTTGAATTAGGATTTCTCTATTTAGTTTAAACTTGGTTCTGTCTCTGAGTTTGAAAATCAATTCAGAGAGATTTACAAATCCATTTTGCATGAAACCAATTTTGCCTGAAAGGTATTGAAATAATCTATCTAAGCCCGTTGGATTTAATTCAATTAGAGTTATAGATCTCTCCTAGTAAAAATAACAAAATAGAAGCATTTGCACCTTGCAACATTTTTATAAAATCAACCAAGATAGGTTTTGACTTGATTCCAACTCTCAAAAATCACATTTCACCATATCTATCTAAATATGTAATAATATTAAGATTTACATGTAGTGAATTTGGACTAGTACCAAAATAATGCTATATAGCCATTTCTAGTCACTTTAAATCATTAAATAATGAACTTAAACCAAAGTAATTATGATCCAACCCTTAAATCACATTCCCACATGATATAATATGTGGTGATGACATGTGTCCACATGATCCCATATTTTAAGTGGTGAATATTAAATCTTAGTTAATTTTTCAATGAGTAGAAATTACTTTTCTAAAATAAAAAGGAGGAAACTATTGAATAAAACTTGTGATGCTTGTGATGATAATATATCATCAATTGTGTGCCTTAGAATACTAAGTAAACTAGTTAAGTATTGTTTGGTGATTGTGTACTCCGTATGTATTTATAGAAGATAGTACCGACCAAGCTTACAAGGAGGAGGAGTGATACCAAGAAGAAGAAGAAGAAGAAAACTTTAACCACTGCACCAACCAAGGCAAGCTAGCCCTATCCAAGTTAACCCTTGCAAGTTGTACTTGCAAGCCACCATTAACAGTGCCAGCTATTGTTAAGCAAGCTAGAATTAAGAAGATGAATGAGCAAA
The DNA here is from genome assembly GCA_023614405.1 of Avena insularis. Taxonomy (NCBI): domain Eukaryota; kingdom Viridiplantae; phylum Streptophyta; class Magnoliopsida; order Poales; family Poaceae; genus Avena; species Avena insularis. Next base: position 171,613,262 of record CM042688.1, read on the forward strand.
GATGCTTTAGGCATGCTTTGGTCACACCACCTTGACTATTACTACCCCAAGTATTACCTTACAAGCTTTAATTCCTTTAGTGTACACAAAGTCCCTTACTTGTTTTGAAGGTAGCATAAAAAGTATAAAACTTGACCTATTTAGCTAAGCTTTAGATGTCATTCTATGGCATGAGATTGAACCCATCATCTTTCCACCTTAGTGAACACTCTTAACTTAGTAGTTAGAGTATATCAAAACTTGAGTCACGTTAGATGGGAACAATTGGTGAAAATGAATTGTGAAAACCTTAGAATGATGAGTCATTCTATTGAGATGTTTTGACATGTGTTGAGAAACACAAATGGTCTATGATGATGAAAATGTTGAGGCATGAGCCTTAGCCCTTTTATAAAACTGATGGTTGGATTCGGATGCGATACCATTCCAAATTAACTATACAAGCACACTACCTGAATTGGGTAAGGCTTAGCTGGAAATTTATATGCATTAGTATTAGTTCCCTTGCAGGAGAGGTTTGAGCTGAGGCTACCTCTCAATGTTGTCCACCTATGCAGTGCCCAAGATGACTGGTCGTCATGGTTGGGAGGCCATGCTCATAGGAGAGGTTCTTATACTAGGGTGTGTAAAGGAAAGGTTATGTTTGATTATCTGCATACTAAGTATGATGATTCAGGGTTATCCCTGAAAGATGTATCGAATCTTGTGGTGAAAGTGTACCACCTCTGCAGAGTGTCAAACTATTCGAATAGCCGCGTCCGCGGTTATGGATAGTTGGAATGGCCATACTGTTTCGTTGTCAGATGTTTTCCAAATAACTTATGAAATGAATGATGAATCTTGACTTGACCACAACAGGGTTGTGTTTATGATATTAGCTTCCCACCTTAAGTGATTCTAGAACTTTATTTTATCTTTCTTTGCTTCAGAACTGAGCTTAGGTTTCAAACTTAACTATATAGTTAAACTTAGATTTAGCACTTTAACTTAGCACTATACTACTTGTTAGTGGTAGTTTGCGAGTACTTAAAGAGTACTCATGGCTTTTGTCCCTGGCTATTCTCATGGCCAGACTATGAAGGAGACTACCAAGATGATGGCCAGCAGGACGGCTATGATAACTAGGACTATCGCCAAGTCGGCATTGCTGCCCTGAAGATGGACCCTACCGCTACGCTTATCTTTTATTTCCGTTGCTTGTTGTATTAAGACTGGATCATGAGATCCTTATTTGTGTAAGACCTTATGTATGGTTTGTAATGGATGATGTACTGTGATATCCAATCCGTTATGTCTCGCAAAAATGGTAATCCTCGGATTGCGAGTTATGGCATAACGGGCATCTGGGATTAAAAATCCGGGTGTTGACAGCTGTGGTTCATGAAAAGAACACACATTCAATGACACGGGTGGATCCATGTGTGGTTTATGAAAGTAACAGAATGCAATGAAACTGGGTGTGGTTCATGAAAAGAACAGACATGCAATGACACTGGTGGATCCATGTGTTGTTTGTGAGACGAATAGACATGCAATCACACTAGGTGGATCCATGTGTGGTTCATGAAAAGAACAGACATGCAATGATACTGGTGGATCCATGTGTGGTTTGTGAGACGAACAGACATGCAATCACACTGGGTGGATCCATGTGTGGTTCATGAAAAGAACAGACATGCAATGCCACTAGTGGATGCATGTGTGGTTTGTGAGAAGAACACACATGCAATGACACTGGGTGTGGTTCATGAAAAGAACACACATCCAATGACACTAGTGGATCCATATGTGGTTTATGGAAAGAACAGACATGCAATCATACTGGGTGTGGTTCATGAAAAGAACACACATCCAGTGACACTGGTGGATCCATATGTAGTTTGTGGAAAGAACAAACATGCAATGACACTATCTATGGTTCATGAAAAGAACACACATCCAATGACACTGATGTATCCTTATGTGGTTTGTGCGAAGAACAGACATGCAATGACTCTAGCCGTGAAGAACACACATGCAATGACACTGGTGTATCCTTATGTGGTTTGTGAGAAGAATAGACATGCGATGACTCTAGATATGGTTCATGAAAAGAACAGACATGCAATGACACTGGTGGATCCATGTGTGGTTTGTGAGAGGAACAGACATTGAATGACACTGGGTGTGGTTCATGAAAAGAACAGACATGCAATGACACTGGTGGATCCTTATGTGGTTTGTGAGAGGAATAGACATGCAATCACACTGGATGGATCCATGTGTGGTTCATGAAAAGAACAGACATGCAATGATACTGTTGGATCCATGAGTGGTTTGTGAGAAGAACACACATGCAATGACTCTAGCTGTCGTTCATGAAAAGAACACACATGCAATGACACTGGTGGATCCATATGTGGTTTGTGAGAAGAATAGACATGCAATGACTCTAGTTGTGGTCCATGAAAAGAACACACATGCAATGACACTGCTGTATCCTTATGTGATTTATGAGAAGAACAGACATGCGATGACTCTAGTTGTGGTTCATTAAAAGAACACACATGCAATGACTCTATCTATGGTTCATGAAAAGAACACACATGCAATGTCACTGGTGGATCCATGTGTGGTTTATGAAATGAACACACATGCAATGACACTAGGTGTGGTTCATGAAAAGAACAGACATACAATGACACTGGTGGATCCTTGTGTGGTTTGTGAGAGGAACATACATGCAATGACTCTAGATGTGGTTCATGAGAAGAACAGACATGCAATGACACTGGTGTATCCTTATGTGGTTTGTGAGAAGAATAGACATGCAATGACTATAGATGTGGTTCATGAAAAGAACACACATGCAATGACACTGGTGTATCCTTATGTGGTTTGTGAGAAGAACAGACATGCAATGACTCTAGCTGTGGTTCATGAAAAGAACACACATTAAATGACACTGGTGGATCCATGTGTGGTTTATGAAAGGAACAGACATGCAATGACACTGGGTGTGGTTCATGAAAAGAACAAACATGCAATGACAATGGTCGATCCATATGTGGGTTTGTGAAAAGAACAGACATGCAATCACACTGGGTGGATCCATGTGTGGTTCATGAAAAGAACAGACATGCAATGATACTGGTGGTGTCGGGGGATGACCTCCGGATACCCCAACTAGACAAGAAATACAGCAGCCGGATTGCGTCCGGCTGGTCAAGCGCAGCCGGACAGAGCAAGTCAAGCCGTCTACTGTGAGGTAGCCGGAGCGGCGAGAAGCAACCGGCTACAGCAGCATAGCCGGAACCAATCAAGGAGACAGGGCGACGTGCGGAACAGTGCGAAGTATGCCCTGTACGACGACAAGACTGGCAACTACCTGGCCATACCGAAGACTTTGTGGGGATGACACGGGAACAGTGGCCCAATGCTGACGACAGGCTCGCACGGTGTTCGTTGTGCCCACAACAGCCATACCGCTCATACTCTGATGGGACATGGTTGTACCGGATACTGTAGATGACTAGCCGGCTGGGGCCCATCTGTGGGGCCCGCCAGTCGGATTGGCTAGTGAGACTGTTGCCTCTCTGCCTATATAAGGAGAGGCAAGGCCTTAGTAGAAAGGGTTGGTCTCAGTGCATTTAAGATAGTAGCTAGAGAATACAGCTCGAGGAGCACATGTAGCTCGTATATCGCTCATAGTCAGATCGGCAGGAGTAGGAGTTTTACATCACCACGAGGGCTCCGAACCTGGGTACTTCCTGCGTCCAGCTACGCTTGCCTGTATCCAATCCCGCCTGCGGACGCTGTCGATAGCTTCCCTGCTAGTCCCCACACCTCTATCTAACCTTCTTACGTACTGCCATTCCCAATACAACGACAGTTGGCGCCCACTGTGGGGCAGATGGCTTCGACCAGAGTCACGTTCCACACAGGACCCCGCACTTAATCCGGTGAGCGCGTGGCCTCCGGCCTGGTGCTCACGCTCGGCAAGTTCGACTGCGTCATCGACAACGCTTCCTGCTTCATCGGAACCACCTTCCCGGCGAACGGCTCCATCCTGCTTTTCGGCGACCTCCCCGTCTACATCGCCACCATTCCGGAGCGTTTCCCTAGGGAGATCGTCTCTGCCGTGGAGCTACCACATCCGGGTGGCAGCGCCTCCGTCGCTTCCTGTGGCGTTGAGGTCATGATGGCCGGCTTCGGCTCTCACCCCCGCCAGCCACGGGAGCGGGGCGCGGACGAGGGCGGAACCTCCATGCCTCCGCAGCCTCGGAATCCGGTAGAGGAAGCCATTGATCGGCTCCTGACGCCGTTAACCTCGGGGACAACCCGAAGGAGGCGGAAGCCAACTTTGCCATGGAGAGACAGATTCTCCTCCAAGAGGCCATGGAGCTGGCGGCAACCCGCAAGCAACTCGAGATCACCCGATGCGAGTACGACCGCACGCATGGCTTCACTCTGGCTACCGCAGAGCCAAGCCGGCACGGCCAGGTGCGATGCCGGGGCGGCGAGCTGGGCGGAAGAATGGAAAAGTACGAGGAACCGGATCCCATGCCCGCCCTCATCCGGCCCACCTACAACACGCCCATCAAGAACCTGCGGCGGCGAGCGTGGCGTAAAAGCTGCCAACTTGGAGGCGAGGAGCGGCTTCGCCAAGACGCTCGGTGCGGGAGCTCCGAATCGTGGACAGCAGTGACGCCAACCGGCAGATCTGAGGGACCCGGCTACTCAAGGGGCAGGCCACCCACCAAAAGCAAGGGAGGCGCCTCGCGACACCCAGCAGTGTCCTCCCCTCAGCCCGGCTAAGGCCGTGTAGCGCCGCCTCGCAACAAGGGCCAGCGCCGAGAAACAAGCGGTGAACAGCAACCCACCGCCTCCCCCTCCGCCAACTGGAGCATCAAGAACCGCCGGTTCCTGTCTCTCGGGCCAGTGGGAGCGCCCAACCCGGATCGTCTGGATGCCCGTGACCGCATCGAGCTCCTCACTCAAGCGCGCGTCACGGAGGAAGAAGACTCCACCAGACCGGTTTGTTTTAGACCCCGCATCCAGAACGAGCCGTTTCCGGATAAGTTCACCCTGCCTAGGGACACCCCCAAGTACGACAGCAGTATGAAGCCGGAAGATTGGCTGACCGACTACGCTACGATAGTCGGCATCTCCCATGGGAACAAGCGCACAGCTGTGCGCTACGTCCCTCTTATGCTAACCGGGTCGGCAAGGACATGGCTCAACAGCCTTGCGCCCAACAGCATCAACGCCTGGCCAGACTTCGAGAAGGTGTTCGTCCGCAACTTCAATGGCACATACAAGTATCCGGGACGCCCACGCGACCTGGCCTTGTGCGTCCAGGGCGACACGAGACCAACCGCGAGTACCTCGCCAAGTGGACGGAGTTGTGCAACACTTGCGAGGGCATCCTGGAGAGCCAGGCCATCACCTTCTTCATCGAGGGATGCCGAGAGGGCACCATGCTTCGCCACCGGCTACTGTGTGACGAGCTGAAAACCATGGCGAAGCTCATGACGGTAGCGGACCAGTACGCCACGGCGGATGCCGCCATGAAGAAGCCCCTCCGAGTAAATGCTGACAGGCGTCCGACTCCTACGGAGCCGGCTCGCGACCGTCCGAGCAATCCGGCTGGAGAAGCTGGATCCTCCAGGCGCCACGTTAACAACAACCAGTTCCATGGGGACCGCCAAGCCAGACAGCAGAAGCCACGCTACCACGCGCGGCAGGTCAATGCTGTGGAGGGTGAAGGGTTTCGTAGCAGAAAACAAAAAAATTATATCTACTCGAACACTAATACCAGCATCTATACTATGTGGACATAAGTAACGGAGAAGGAATACAGTATTCACACCTTTGCAAACAGAGGCACGCCTTATGCAGGAAGGCGTATATTGATGAAGACGAGCAGCACCCCAAGTGTGGTGCCTCCGAAGTTCGTCACACGTCCGGTGTAGGAGACGTCAACCGGACTTCGATCCAGCTGAGCAGCGAAAGAAGTAGATGCCAGATCACCGATCACACGACGATAGTGTGAAGGTGGAGAACTCAAATACGAGGTCCTCCCTAATATTACGGGGAAGTCCTCAGAAGATGAGAGAGAGAGAATGAGAGGAATGGGTGTTCTCCAAGGGGGAGGGGGACCCCTTTATATAGTGGGAGGGGGGGCGCACCACCCAGGGGCCAGGCGGGGTGGGACTAATCCCCACACCCGCCGGCCACCTTGGGCAGCCCCTAGGTGGCCCACTAGCCCTAGGCCGGCTGGCCCCCACTCCCTAGGAGCCTTGCCCACTTGGGCCTCCCTTCGGGTGAGGCCCATTAGCGATATAGTGCCTTCAAAAATAAAATAAAATATATATTTAATATTAATTCTCCAATTAACATTCAAATACACATATTATATTATCTATTCACTCTGGAACAACTTTCGGGCCCCTTTCCGATGTCCATCGGGTGTTACCGAAACTATTCCGGTTTCTCTCTCTCTATTCCTCATACGATACCTCATCTACCCTAAGCGTCCCTACCCTTAAGCGTGACATACTTCGGTTCGGAAACACTCAGGACATGATAGATACCACTCTCATATCAATGATCAACAGAGGGACCTGGATGGCCATGTTGGAGATATGCCCAAGAGGCAATAATAAAGTGGTTATTATTATATCTTTATGTTTATGATAAATGTTTACATCCCATGCTATAATTGTATTAACCGGAAACATTAATACTTGTGTGTTTTGTAAACATAAAAGAGTCCCTAGTAAGCCTCTTGTTAAACTAGCTTGTTGATTAATGGATGATCATGGTTTCCTGATCATGGACATTGGATGTCGTTAATAACAAGATCATATCATTAGGAGAATGATGTGATGGACACACACCCATAGTAAGCATAGCATAAGATCAAGTCATTAAGTTCGTTTTGCTACAAGCTTTTCAAATGCATAGTAACCTAATCCTTCGACCATGAGGTTATGTTAATCACCATCACAGGATGGGTACTTTGATGACATCAAACGCCGCTTAAATCGGGTGGTTATAAAGGTGACATTGGGTATTCTGAAAGTATGTGTTGAAGCGCATGGACCAAGATTGGGATTTGTCCATCCATATGATGGATAGATATGCTCTGGGCCCTCTCGGTGGAATGTCATCTAGTTAGCTTGCAAGCATGTGACTAGGTCACAAGGGATGACATATCATGGAACAAGTAAAGAGTACTTATCAGTAACAAGCTCTAGCCGCCGCCTCTCTCCTCTTCCTTCGCTCTGCTCCGGCTTAGGCGAAGCCTTGCAGAATTCTCTCCTCCACCACCACCACCACACCGTCGTGCTGCTGGGATTTCGTGGAGAGATCTACTACCTACGTTGCTCGCTGGAACGGGGAGAGGAAGGTCTGCTTCGACTCCGCATGTGTGACCTATTATGGAAGCGCTGCCGGAACGCGGCGCCGGAAGGATCGTCTACTCGATCTTGAGATCGGCAAGTGATCGACTACATCAACCACGAGATCCGATCTTGTAACGCTTTCGGGTTTACAAGGGTTAGTACAGATCTATCTCGTTGCACATGTCTAATAGATTAGATCTTGGCTTTTATCTAGATTAGATCTGGGTTTTGTTCGTTCTTGCGGTAGAAATTTTTTGTTTTCCATGCTACGAACCCATCAGTGGTATCAGAGCCAGGTTTATGCGTAGATCTGTTGCACGAGTAGAACACAATGGTTTTGTGGGCGTTGGTGCTCGTGCCGTCTTTTGCTTTGTGTACTTTGCATCTTGCGGTATGGTGGGATGAAGCGGCTCGGGCTAACCTTACATGTCATCGCACATGAGACTTGCTCCACGCTTGACGTGTAACTTGCTTTGCACAAGTGGCTTTGCGGGTGTCTGTCTCTCCCACCATAGTATAGATCCAATTTACACTTTGTACTTGATAGCACTTGTATCAACGTTGTGGTTCAGTTTCGTAGGTAAGATCTGTTCTTATTCGAAAGCCCCAAACCACGTAAAACATGCAAAGAAAATTAGAGGCGTCTAACTTGTTTTTGCAGGAGTTTTGTGATGTGATATGGCCATCATGTGATTGTGATTATATTTGATGTATGCAATGATCCTTGTTGTAATATGGCAATCAAGGGAGCCTAATGGTTGTCTTTAATTCTGTTAAGACCTGCGTGTCTATTCATCTTGTAATAGCTTTATTCCAAGTAGTTGTAATAGTTGCTAGTGATGATGGACAACCATGGAGCAGCGCCTTGACCTTGACGTAATCTTTGGTGATGATGGAGATCATGTCCGTGCTTTGGAGATGGAGATCAAAGGCATAATAAGAAAGGGCCATATCATATCACACTAATTATGAATTGCCTGTGATGTTAATCCTTTATGCATCTTGTATTGCTTAGATCGTGACGGTAGCATTATAAGATGATCCCTCTCACTAAATATCAAGTAATAAAGTGTTCGTCCTTAGTAGGCACTGTTGGTAAGACTCGTCGTTTCGAAGCATCTCGTGATGATCGGGTGTGATAGATTCTATGTGTGCATACGACGGGTGCAAGCCAGATTTGCACATGCAGATACTAAGGTTAACCTTGACGAGCCTAGCATGTACAGACATGGTCTCGGAACACGGAATACTGAAAGGTAAAGCATGAGTCATATGGATGATATGATGAACATGTTGATTGTTCGCCTTTAAAGCTACATCATCTCACGTGATGATCGGACTTGGTGTAGTGGATTTGGTTTGTGTAATCACTAAAACAACTGGATGGATGTTGTTTTGAGTGGGAGTTCATTTGTAATTTGGATTAGTCAAACTCAATTTATCATAAACACAATCAAAGTGAATTTGCATAGTTTGTTGTAGTCATTGGCATCCGTTCACCACCTTACGCTTAGTTATAGTTGAGATAGTGGAACTATAGAAATTCTGGATATTTGCTTTACGAACTGGTATCATATTGTTTTGAGTGTCAATCTAAAGTTTAAAAGTCCTGTTGCAAACCTTCAGCAAACTCCGTTTACTCTGTGAAGTTTAATAAACAGTATTAAATCAAGAGTAACAATTCCAGTGTTAGTATCTAATGTATCATGTTTGCCTCCATGATTATTGATACTCAAAAGATTGTTTTTAATATCAAGTTTATCTAAGAGCTGAAAGCAATTTTTCAGAAACCATCATATGTGAAAGGTATTGCGATATCTAAAACAATGTGGTGGTTACAACATGATAGAGTATACGTCCTCATATTTGATGAGAATTTGTGAAGGTTGGAGACGTCAGTCGTCCTAATCCTCCAAAAGGTTTTGGAAAAGAAACATTATACTCGCAATTCACCTTTATAAGCTATAGCAGCTTGATCATGAAAGTTGTCATGATAAGGATGAATAGAAGATGTAAGTAAAATGTTTACTACACTACAAGATTACTAAAGAATGGAATTTTGGAAGAATGCCAAACATTTGATGAAGGTGATCCACTTCAAAGTGCAAGTCCAAAGGTATTAGTATTTGACTATACACACTTTGTACTATGTGTCATGTGAATGACACCACTATTGATGTTGATAGATTCTTTTAAAAGAAAAGGAATTGTTGAAAGAGAATCTATAAAATATTTGGCAGAAAAGAAAAGATTGGAGATATCCAACTTAGGTATATAGAAGATACATGTTATGGATGTATTCCTTGGTTGTTAAACAATGTGGTTCTGCGGTATTGGATACCGAATTGGTTGGTATGAAGTGTCATACAGGACAACACAATTCATGAACTACAATGGCCTAAGTAACTAGCAAGAGAATTTGTGATGATGTTCATCGAAAACAAACAAAGGGTTGTTGTGTTGCTCGTTAACATCAAAGCTTACCTTCAAGATTTGTTTCAATAATTGTTATTTTGATCAGGTATTATGACGACAAAAGGTTGTTCAAATAATTGCCGTATTCCATAATAGATGGATGATATACAAGTCTGGTTGGAGAAATAATGACCATAAAACTAATGCTAAAATGTCGCAAGATAAATGATTGAAAGATCACTTGCAAAGTGACATCACCGTTTAAATTATATTAGGGATACATGAAGAAACTCCATGTTGATGGATTTTTGGAGTCTTTGATTTTGATCAAATGACGCTTGTGATACTTTCTTGGAGATAATTAAAAATCCGTTCGTAGGCCAAAAGAGGAACGGACGACTAACTGATTGGAATTTGTACATATTGATGTATATAGTTCATTATGTGTAGTCGTGGGCGATGGATTTCAACTTCATATGCTTTCTCCGAAGATTTGAGTGAGTATATATATATACTTACTCAATAAGGAAGAAGTATGAAACATTTGAAAATGTTCAAAGACTTTCAAGATGAAGTGGAAAATCATTGTAACAAGAAAATAAAAGTTTATGATTGGATCATAAAGAAAGATGTTTGAGTTACAAGTTTAGCAAAACACCTATGATTTGAGGAATCATTCCATGGATTTGCATTTCCCAAAAACACCATAGGAGTATGGAGTGTTCAAGATATGTAATGAAACCTTGTTTGACATGGTAAGATCAAAGGTGTCATTTATAAAACTGCCATTATATTTTAAAGATTAAAGTTTAGTGACTACCGCTTTTACACTGAAAATAGCTCCATCGTGATCCGTTGAAATGACACCATATAAGTCATGGTTTGGGATAAAACCCAGGTTGTCCTTTCTTAAATTTTTGGTATGCTAGGCATAAGTAAAGTGTTTACAACCAAAGTCGGATGAGCATGTCTTTGTAGGTTATTTCGAATAACCATTGGGTATTCCTCCATAACACCGAAGATAAAAGTGTTTGTCGCTTAGAATGTCGAGTTTCTTGAGAAGGAATTTTTGGTGAAAAGTCAAGTGGGAGGACAATAGAACTTTGACAAGGTTTTTGAACCTTCGCTAATATGTGCTGAGTTGCGCAGCATTGGTAAGTGTCCCGGAGGCAGCAACAATTCTCATGGCTCACGTGCCTCAAAGGTTGTGGTCACGGAGATCTAAGTTAATATTGAACCAAGTAGGTCGGGTAAGTAATCAAATGCCAAGATTTGAGAGTTAAATTATTGTTGTTTGACAATGATGAATCGACTACATGCAAATAATCAATGATGGGCCCTGACTTCGTTAAGTGGCTTGAAGCCATAAAATCCGTGATAATTCCATACACGAGAAAACAAGCTTTGAATTTGAAAGACCCTCTGGAAAGGTGCAAGACCTTACAGTCGTATATGGATCTATAAAGAAATAGACATGGATGTTTACATCTATGAAATAGTCGACATGTCGGAAAGAGTTTACGACAATGTTCAAGGAATTGACTATGATAAGATTTGATCTTTCATAGCGATACTTAATATGGACGGATTAATGTAGCAACCACTACATATATTTTGGTATATGGTAGTTGAATAAACAAAACAAGTTCTTCTAATAGAATGGTTACCTAGGACGTGTACATGACACGATCCAAAGGTTTTTTTTGTTAATTCAAAGGATGCTAAAAGAGTATGCAAAACTTCAATGGTTGAAGTGAGCATCGCGGAGTTGGAATCTTCACCGTGATGAAACCGTTAAAAGGTTTAATTTCATCAGAGACAATGAAGATGTTTGCATTTTGCAAGAAATTAAGTGGGAGCGCTAAGACATATTTCTAATACATTATCTGAAAGACATATTGTTGATTAGAAATGATGTATATTTTATTGACACAGGTTAAGAATTTCATTTCGATGAAAGACTTAGGCATAACCCAAGAATTAGGCATCAATGTCTATATGGATAGATTGAGGCGCTAATATGGTTTTGCCAAATGTACATAGATGAGATGTTGAATGAGTTCAATATGGAAACAACAAGAAAGGTTCTTGACGCACGAAAAGGACTGAATCAAGATTCAAGTGTGTTGACACAAGATTCAAGTGTTTTGACCCTTGGTGAAATCACAAGAATATTTTGATCAATCATTCTTTGAGATGTACACATGCAGATATGTCCTATGCTCTAAATGTTATGAGCATATACCAGAATGACTCATAAGATGATCATTGGACAATAGTAGGGATATTCCTATGATCTTTGGAAGAACTAAGAATATATTATTTATATAGTGGTGACAAATAGTTCATTGTAAATTGTTGCATTGATACAAGTTTTGTCACAAATTAAGTTTATCTCAATTTAAACTATGGGTGGCACAATGTAATGGAAAGGAAGTTCCATAACGGATTTGGTTGAGTACCAAAGTTAAAACATTGTGATAGATACTACAACAAAAGGCTAAGTATATGACTACTATTGTAGCAGCAAATGAGGGCATTTGCGTCAAGTAGTTTGTTATCAAACTAGGTGTGGTTCATAGCGGGATAATACTATGAAGATACATTGTACGAGAATTGTATCAATATGATTTAATCCCAAGGAACTAAAGGTCTCACCAAAGGACCAAATTTATACAATGCCATCTCATTGGAGAATGAGTAATGCGTAGAGACGCAAGGACATGCAAATACACACGAACCTAGAAGTGTCAGATCCGAAGATTATGTTTACCACTAGTAATAGTGTCTATACAACACCAGAAAGCCATAGGTGTTGAATCCACAAGTTTTTAACTAGATTATTGACTCTAGTGCAAGTGGGAGACTGTTGGAGATATGCCCAAGAGGCAATAATAAAGTGGTTATTATTATATCTTTATGTTTATGATAAATGTTTACATCCCATGCTATAATTGTATTAACCGGAAACATTAATACTTGTGTGTTTTGTAAACATAAAAGAGTCCCTAGTAAGCCTCTTGTTAAACTAGCTTGTTGATTAATGGATGATCATGGTTTCCTGATCATGGACATTGGATGTCGTTAATAACAAGATCATATCATTAGGAGAATGATGTGATGGACACACACCCATAGTAAACATAGCATAAGATCAAGTCATTAAGTTCGTTTTGCTACAAGCTTTTCAAACGCATAGTAACCTAATCCTTCGACCATGAGGTTATGTTAATCACCATCATCGGATAGGAACTTTGATGACATCAAACGCCGCTTCGTAACTGGGTGGTTATAAAGGTGACATTGGTTATTCTGAAAGTATGTGTTGAAGCGCATGGACCAAGATTGGGATTTGTCCATCCATATGACGGATAGATATGCTCTGGGCCCTCTCGGTGGAATGTCATCTAGTTAGCTTGCAAGCATGTGACTAGGTCACAAGGGATGACATATCATGGAATGAGTAAAGAGTACTTATCAGTAACAAGGTAGAACTAAGTATGGAGATACCGACGATCAAACCTCGGATAAGTAGAGTATCGCATGACAAAGGGAATTGGTTTCGTATGTTAATGGTTCTATCGATCACGAAGTCATCGTTGAGTATGTGGGAGCCGTTATGGATCTCCAGATCCCGCTAATGGTTATTGATCGGAGATGTGTCTCCATCATGTCTACATGTTCACGAACCGTAGGGTGACACACTTAAGGTTCGAAGTTGTTTTAAGTAGATATGGAATGTGTGTTGGAGACCGAATGTTGTTCGGAGTCTCGGATTGGATCCAGGACATCACGAGGAGATCCGGAATTGTCCGGGGAATAAGATTCATATATTGGGGATCATTTTCTAAGATAGGAAATGTTCCGGAGTATTTGTATGGGGATTCTAGAAGGTTTTGGAATGTTCCGGAAGGTTCTAGAAGATTTCTTGGAGTTTACTTGAAAACCAAGAAAGGATCAAGGAATCCTTGTGGGGTAAGACAAGGATTCGTGGGGGAGTAGGACTCTCCCCCCACCTCCTTGATCCGCCGGCCAAGGGAGAGGGGAGTCCTACAAGGACTCCACCTCCCCATGGCGCCTCCCTCCTTTAAATAGAGGGGTGGAGGCACAAGCCCCCTTGCCCCTTCTATTCTCTAGATCTCAAGTTGCCTCTCTCCTCCTCCTTCCCTCTGCTCTGGTTTAGGCGAAGCCCTGCAGAATTCTCTACTCCACCACCACCACACCGTCGTGCTGCTGGGATTCCGTGGAGAGGTCTACTACCTCCATTGCTCGCTGGAATAGGGAGAGGAAGGTCTGCTTCGACTCCGCACGTGTGACCTACTACGGAAGCGCTGCCGGAACGCGGCGCCGGCAGGATCGTCTACTCGATCTTGAGATCGGCAAGTGATCGACTACATCAACCACGAGATCCGATCTCGTAACGCTTTCGGGTCTACAAGGGTTAGTACAGATCTATCTTGTTGCACATGTCTAATAGATTAGATCTTGGCTTTTATCTAGATTAGATCTGGGTTTTGTTCGTTCTTGCGGTAGAAATTTTTTGTTTTCCATGCTACGAACCCATCAGGCCATGTGACCCTGTGCGTTTCACGAATACAATCGCTCGAACCGTGAGATAGTCGTTCCCCATTCCCTTTGTCACTCTATACCTAATTCATCCGAGACTTGATCTTCGGTATCTGCATACCTTAGTTCGATCTTGTTACTGATGAACTTGTTTTCTCGTTCTCATGTCATTGCATTCCGTGACCTAGTCACATGCTTGCAAGATTTATCAATGCAATGTCACCGAGATGGCCACATATATTTGTCCGTTACACAGACTAGACAAATCCTGGTCTTGATATGTACTCCTCTACGCATCCCTTCGGAAAACCTGAGTGGCACCTTTTTGGTCACCCTGTTACAAGATGACTCTTGATAACCATTTAAGCTTCTTCTGGAATGGTGATTTGCATTACCTCACAGTCAAAGGATCGGGTTACGAGGTTCTTTGTGTTTTTATCATCAATGGTGAACTTTGTAACTAGATCTCATTAAGATAAAACGGTCAAATGTTTGTTTATCATGTTATTCAACTAATAACATGACCTCATTGTCAGTTGGCATAAATGCCCATGGTCTTGAAACATAGACCATCCTTATGACCAATGAACTAGTTCACTAGAGGTAACTAGAGACACTGTTTGTTTACATACCACACGTGTATTAACGTCAGACAATACGCTTATAGCATAGTATGAAACGTATTATGAACATACAGGAGATATATCAAATAATATACTTTATTATTTGACTCTAGGGCATAACTCCTTCAGTCTCCCACTTGCACTAGAGTATAAACAAAACTAGTTTACACTAGGGAGGAACCTAACACCAATCGAATCTCGGTGTTGTTCATGCTTGTCTAGATGGAGAGCTTTCGTCAACGGATCTGCTACATTCAGTTCCGTATCTACTTTGCAAATATTGACTTCACCTTCGTCAACGTTCTGCCGGATGATGTGAAATCTAAGCTTGATGTGTTTGGCTGTGGAATGAGTTCTTGGTTCCCTTGCATTTGCAATAGCTCCCGTGTTATCACAATAGATCGTCACGGGGTCTTGTGCATTGGGAAAAACTCCCAGTTTGATGACGATATTCATTAGCCAAACAGCTTCATTTGTCATCACCGCAAAGAATGTATTCAGACTCCATTGAAGATTGTGCCACCACCGGCTGCTTCTTGCTCTTCCAGCTTACCTCCCCACCATTCACCAAGAAAACAAATCTTGTCTGAGACTTCGAGTCATCATGATCTGAATTCTAGCTCGCATCTACGTAACCTGTTACGTTTAGAGCTTCATCATTTCCTCCGTAGATTAGGAACATATCCTTTGTTCTTCTCAGATACTTCAGGATATTTTTCACAGTTGTCCAGTGATCCGGTCCTGGATTACTCTGATATCGGCTCGTCAAACTAAGAGCCAATGCCACATCAGGTCGGGTACTAAGCATTGCATACATGATAGATCCTATGGCTGAGGCATAGGGGATGTAAGACATCTTCTCTCTATCATTGTCCGTTACAGGACATTGAGTCATACTCATTTTGCAATTCTTCATCATAGGTGTAAAACGCCTCTTGGTGTTTTCCATTTTGAAACTTTTCAAAATCTTATCTATGTAAGTACTTTGACTCAATGCTATTAGGTGTCTCGATCTATCTCTATATATTTTTGTTCCTAATATATATGCAGCTTCACCTAGATCCTTCATGGAAAATTGGTTGCTCAAATATGCTTTCACGCTTTTCATAAGATCCACATCGTTTCCCATGAGTAATATGTCACCCACATATACTACTAAGAAAACAACCGAGCTCCCACTCGCTTTCTTGTAAACACAGAACTCTTGTTGGTTTTGGACAAATACAAAACTTTTGATCACTTGATCAAAACATTGGTTCCAGCTCCGAGATGCTTGCTTCAATCCATAAATGGACCGTTGAAGCTCGCATACCTTTCCAGCATCCTTAGGATTGACAAAACCTTCTGGTTGCATCATATACAACTCTTCATCAATGTGATCATTGAGGAATGTGGTCTTGGCATCCATCTGCCAAATTTCATAGTCGAAATGTGCAGCAATTGTTATTAAAATCCTGACAGCCTTAAGCATCACTACGGGAGAATAAGTCTCGTCGTAATAAACTCCTTGAATTTGTTGAAAACCCTTTGCGACAAGTCGAGCTTTGTTAATGGTGACATTACCATTCGCATATGTCTGTTTCTTAAAGATCCATTTATTTTCCATGGCCTTGCGGCCTTCTGGAAGATCCACCAAGGTCCAAACTTGGTTTTCATGCATGGATCCTATTTCGGATTTCATGGCTTCTAGCCATTTCTCGGAGTCAGCACTATCCATAGCTTCTTTGTAGTTTGCAGGTTCTTCCTGATCATCTAAGATGACAGACATCACAAGGCTACTATACCAATCTAGAGTGGCATGAACCCTTGTAGACCTGCGAACCTCAGGAGTCTCGATGTCATTGTTTTGATCAGCATCAATGGGCTCTTCCTCCATGTTGAAGAGCGGTTTTGGAACAGCTTCCGTTGCGCTACTCGGAATACGGAGAGAAGGGTCAACAATTTCATCTAACTCAATTTTCCTTCCACTCACTCCTTTTGCAAGAAACTCTTTCTTGAGAAAGTTGCCAGTTTTTGCGACAAACGTTTTGCCTTCGGCTTGGTTGTAGAAAGTATACCCAACGGTTTCCCTTAGGTATCCCACAAAGATACATTTTTCTGATTTGGGTTCGAGTTTGTCAGGCTGCAGTTTCTTGATGTAAGCCTCACAACCCCAAACTTTCAGAAATGACAACAATGGCTTCTTGCCATGCCATATCTCATATGGGGTTGTCTCCACGGATTTGGATGGTGCTCGGTTTAAAATAAAAGTGGCGGTTTCTAACACGTATCCCCAAAAAGACACTGACAAATCAGTTAAAGACATCATGGACCGTACGCTATCCAATAGGGTTCGGTTACAACGTTCCGACACACCATTATGTTGTGGTGTTCCGGCTGGCATAAGCTATGGTATAATCCCACAGTCCTTCAAGTGCATGTTAAACTCATAACTCAAATACTCGCCTCCTCGATCCGATCGAAGGTGCTTGATTTTCTTGTTAAGTTGATTCTCTACTTCTTTCTGAAATTCCTTGAACTTTTCAAAGGTTTCAGACTTGTGCTTCATTAAGTAGATATATCCATATCTGCTCAAGTCGTCAGTAAAGGTAACAAAGTAATGATAACCATTGCGTGTTGAGACACTCATTGGTCCACATACATCCGTGTGTATGATCCCAAGTAGGTCTACATCTCTCTCCACTATTCCGGGAAATGGTGTCCTGGTCATCTTGCCCATGAGGCATGGCTCACATGTATCAAGGGATTCAAAATCCAATGATCCAAGAAGCCCTTCTGAATGAAGCTTCTTCATGCGCTTTATGCCAATATGACCAAGACGGTAATGCCATATGTACATGGAATAATCGTCACTATGCTTACAACGTTTAGCATTAACACTATGGATGTGTGTATCACAATCAAGATCAAGTAAGAATAAACCATCACGTACAGGAGCATGAACATAGAAAACATCATTCATATAAATTGAACAACCATTTGTTCCTGATTTAAACGAATAACGGTCTTGCAACAAGCAAGATCCACTCACAATATTCATACTCAGTGCGGGTACATAATAGCATTTATTCAAAATCAATAATAATCCTGACGGTAGACGCAGATGCAGGGTGCCGACGGCCATCACTTCGACTCTCGAACCATTGCCGACGTGCATCGTCACCTCGTCCTTCCTCAGGCGCCTCCTACTCTGCAGATCCTGTTTAGAGTTACAAATGTGAGCAACAGATCCGGTATCAAATACCCAGGTGTTACTCCTGGCGCTTGTAAGGAATACATCAATAACATGTATATCATATATACCTTTGTCCGGAATGGCTATCTTGCCAGCTCGCTTGTCTTCAAGGTATTTGGGGCTTATGCTTCAAAGTGCCCATCCCCTTTGCAGTAGAAGCACGAAGTGCTGGGCTTAGGGCCAGGCTTGGCAGTCTTTGAGGTGCTGGGAACAAACTTGCCATCCCTCTTAGACTTCTTGCCTTTGCCTTTTCCCTTTTGCCTCGGTTTCTTAAAGTTGGTGGTCTTGTTAACCATCAGCACCGTGTGCTCCTTCTTGATTTCAACCTCAGCAGTTTTGAGCATGGCGAACACCTCAGCAAGGGTCTTAGTCATCCCTTGCATGTTGTAGTTCATCACAAAACCCTTATAGCTAGGGGCAGCGAGTGCAGCACCCTATCTATAGCGAGCTCCTCTAGGATTTTGCAATCCAGGGCGTTTAAGCGTTTAACGTAGCCAGACATTTTGACCATGTGCTCACTAATACTGTTGTGCTCTTCCATTTTAGCAGAGAAGAAGAGCTCGGAAGCATCATACCTCTCCGCACGAGCCTGTGGAGCAAAGATAGCCTTGAGATCCTCAATGATCTCAAAAGCATTCATCATCTAAAAACGCTTTTGAAGCTCCGGCTCCATGGCATAGAGCATTCCACTCTGGATGAGGGAGAAATCATCTGCCTAGGCCTGATAGACATTATTTTTGTCCTCAGAGGCAGAATCTGCAGGCTTAGCCAAAAGCGCATCCTCGATGACATAAGTCAACTTGTAGGGGACTAGGAGGATCCTGAGATTGCGGAACCATGTGGTGAAGTTGGTTCCATCAGTTTTCAGCTTGTCCTTCTCGAGGAAAGTGCTAAGGTTGAAGGTGGGTGGGCGAGACATCTACAAAGGATTTGCAAAGTGTTTAGACTATGTTCATAATAATGAGTTCAAGTTTTAACTAAAAGAACTCCCACTTAAACGAACATCCCTCTACTCGTTCAGTGATCACATGATCCCTATCCTCTGCACCTCCCCCGATCATCACGGCCATCAGTGCAGTATCAAAGGTGGACATTCCCTAATGTCGATCACATCAACCATGTGATTCGTGCTCGACCTTTCGGTCTCTTGTATTCCGAGGCCACATTTCTCTAACGTGCTAGGCTCACCAGTCCTAACTCGTGTGTATTCGCAGTGCAACATGGCTTGCACCCACTATATGTGAACGTAGATATGTCTGACACCCAGGCCTATAACCCTGGATCGCCTCATACCGAAGAACTTTCTTGGTGGTGCACACACAAGGGGAATACGATAACTGGAATACTATGAGGGATTATCTTATTATGCTACCGTCTAGTAATTATACTAGCACAATAAGTAATACTTCTAAAAGTAAAGTGTTAGGACATGGTTTGTAGCTTTATGATCATCAACAGCTTCAATAAGAGTTTCGCAAACTCATCATTGCCATGTTATAATACTTGCCCCTATGCAATAAAGAAGATAGACGCTTCTATATTAACTATTGCATGTTTTACGCGGCTTTAGGGCTTTCGCAGAAGAACCCCTTCCCACCTACGAACGTTGAGCCACAACATGGATTCAATGATTGTCGTTCTTCTTCCCTTTTCAGGGCTCTCCAGTATCAATGCCATATCAACTACTGCAGAGAGACAGTCACCCCCCTAAGCCACTTTGATTTGTGGACCAGTCTCGTGAATCACCACGTGAGGTCGGTTGGGGGCCGCTTCAGCAAACAGTGCCGTGATATAAGCACCAATACTAAAAGAGGGTAGCAACTAGAGAATCAATGCGCACATATCAATATGTGTTCTATACGTACGACATGTATACCCATAGACCCGCTCTGATACCACTGAAGGGTTCCGTAGCAGAAAACAAAAAAATTCTATCTACTCGAACACTAATACCAGGATCTATACTATGTAGACATAAGTAACGGAGAAGGAATATAGTATTCATACCTTTGCAAACAGAGGCACGCCTTACACAGGAAGGCGTATATTGATGAAAACGAGCAGCACCCCAAGTGTGGTGCCTCCAAAGTTCATCACATGTCTGGTGTAGGAGACGTCAACCGGACTCCGATCCAGCCGAGCAGCGGAAGAAGTAGGTGCCGGATCACCAATCAAATGACGGTAGTGTGAAGGTGGAGAACTCAACTACGAGGTCCTCCCCAATATTACGAGGAAGTCCTCAACAGATGAGAGAGAGAATGAGAGGAATGGGTGTTCTCCAAGGGGGAGGGGGACCCCTTTATATAGTAGGAGGAGGAGGCACACCACCCAGGGGCCAGGAGGGGTGGGACTAATCCCCACACCGCCGGCCACCTTGGGGCAGCCGCTGGCCCTAGGTGGGCCCCACTAGGGTGGCCCACCAGCCCTAGGCCGGCTGGCCCCCACTCCCTAGGCGCCTTGCCCACTTGGGCCTCCCTTTGGGTGAGGCCCATTAGCAATATAGTGCCTTCAAAAATGAAATAAAATATATATTTAATATTAATTCTCCAATTAACATTCAAATACACATATTATATTATCTATTCGCTCTAGAACAACTTCCGGGCCCCTTTCCGATCTCCATTGGGTGTTACCGAAACTATTCCGGTTTCTCTCTCTATTCCTCATACGATACCTTATCTACCCTAAGCGTCCCTACCCTTAAGCGTGACATCCTTCGGTTCAGAAACACTTCGGACATGATAGAGACCACTCTCATATCAATGATCAACAGAGGGACCTGGATGGCCATATGACCCCCGTGCGTTTCACGAATACAATCGCTTGAACCGTGAGATAGTCGTTCCCCATTCCCTTTGTCACTTGATACCTAATTCATCCGAGACTTGATCTTCGGTATTTGCATACCTTAGTTCGATCTCGTTACTGATGAACTTGTTTTCTCGTTCTCATGTCACTGCATTCCGTGACCTAGTCACATTCTTGCAAGCTTCATCAATGCAATGTCACCGAGATGGCCACATGTATCTGTCCGTTACACAGACTAGACAAATCCTGGTCTTGATATGTACTCCTCTACGCATCCCTTCGGAAAACCTGAGTGGCACCTTTTTGGTCACCCTGTTACAAGATGACTCTTGATAACCATCTAAGCTTCTTCCGGAATGGTGATTTGCATTACCTCACAGTCAAAGGATCGGGTTACGAGGTTCTTTGTGTTTTTATCATCAATGGTGAACTTTGTAACTAGATCTCATTAAGATATAACGGTCAGATGTTTGTCTATCATGTTATTCAACTAATAACATGACCTCATTGTCAGTTGGCATAAATTCCCATGGTCTTGAAACATATACCATCCTTATGACCAATGAACTAGTTCACTAGAGGTAACTAGAGACACGGTTTGTTTACATGCCACACGTGTATTAACGTTTTGTATTAACACATTTATAGCATAGTATGAAACGTATTATGAACATACAAGAGATATATCAAATAATATACTTTATTATTTGACTCTAGGGCATAACTCCTTCAGAGGGCGCGCCCGACACACCGGCTAATGATGCAAGAAGGCAGAAGCTCGGGCTCACCTTCGACCAGATGTCTGACGGCCTGTGCAAGTGGCACAGCGGTCCCTTCAAACCGGCTATGAACACCACCCGGAACTGCAGCTGGACTCGCCAGCTAAAATACCAGGGCAACCAGCAACGTCTCCCCCCGCCCCCTCCTGGTGGACCATGACCACCGGCTAGGGGAGTCGGCAATGATGGTAACGGCAGCAACAGCGGCAACAACAACAACAACAACAACAACAACAACAACAACAACAACAACAACAACAACAACAACGGCTACCCCCAGCCGCATGCCGCCTACCACATCTTCGAGACGGAGCTAGACGACAAGCACAGCCCCAGGCGACTCTCCAAGGAGGTCAATGCCATCGTCTCTCCGGTCCCCCAGTACCTGAACTGGTCGGAAACCCCCATCACCTGGAGCCAAGAAGACCAGTCGGAGCAGCTGCCGACTCCCAGGGGCTACGCCATGGTACTCGACCCCCTCATCGTCTCCAACGAATGCACCTGCCGTTTCTCGCGCGTCCTAATCGACGGAGGCAGTAGCCTCAACCTCCTCTACCGGTCTTCGCTGGAGAAGCTGGGCATTCGTGAATGCGACCTGCGCCCGACTACCACAACGTTCCATGGCATACTGCCGGGGCCGGCTTGAGCCCCGCTGGGTAAAATCCATCTGGACGTCATCTTCGGGACCGAGGAGAACTTCCGTCGCGAGCCGATCTAGTTCGAGGTGGTAAACCTGACAAGCTCCTACCATGATCTCCTCAGGCGCCTCGCCCTCGCCAAATTCATGGCCATCCCCCACTATGCATACTTCAAGACAAAGATGCCAGGACCCAACGGCGTGATCACCGTCGCCGGCTGCTTCAGGCGGTCAATGGAGTGCGCCTCGGCCGGTTCCAAACTGGCAGAGGCCCTCATCATAGCTGAGGAGAAGCGTGTGATCATGCGCAACGTGGCCATGGCCCAGCAAGACATGCCGGCTAGCAGCAAGCCGACTGGAGAAGGAGCTTTCCAGCTGGCAAAGGAGACAAAGAGGATCCTGCTTGACCCCTCCGACCCGACCAAGTTCGTCACCATTGGTGCCAACTTGGACAGCAAATAGGAAGGCGCGCTCGTCGACTTCCTCCGTGAGAATCGGGACATCTTTGCATGGTCACCCAAGGACATGCCAGGTGTACCGAGGGAGTTCGCCGAGAACTCACTTCATGTGCGGCTGGATGCCAAGCTAGTCAAGCAACCTCTGTGCTGGTTCGCAGAGGAGAAAAGGAAGATTATCGGTGACGAGATCACCCGGCTCCTTGCAGCCGGGTTCATCATGGAAGTGTACCACCCGGACTGGCTGGCGAACCCAGTCCTGGTGTTGAAGAATAACAAGACCTGGCGCATGTGTATCGACTACACCAGCCTGAACAAGGCGTGCCCGAAAGACCCATTCGCATTGCCCTGTATCGATCAAGTCATCGATTCCACGGCTGGTTGCAATTTGTTGTCTTTTTTAGATTGCTATTTTGGTTACAATCAGATCCGGTTAAACCCGGCTGACCAGATTAAGACATCATTCATCACCCCCTACGGGGCTTTCTACTATGTAACCATGCCTTTCGGTCTGAAGAATGCATGCGCTACCTATCAGCGCTGCATGCAGAAGTGCTTGCACTCACAAATAGGCTGAAACATGCACGCCTATATGGATGATGTGGTCATCAAGACCAAGGAGAAGCGCACCCTCCTCGAAGACCTAGGAGAGACATTCGGCAACCTCCGGCAGTACCAGATGAAGCTGAACCCGGAGAAATGCGTCTTCGGAGTCCCATCCGGCCAGCTACTCGGTTTCCTCATATCGCAACGGGGATCGAGGCGAATCCGGAGAACATCACGGCCATCGAGAGGATGCAGCCGCCCAGGAGCCTGCTTGGAGTCCAGAAGTTCACCGGATGTCTGGCCTCCCTTAGTCGTTTTATTAGCCGGCTAGGGGAGAAGGCACTCCCGTTGTACCAGTTGATGAAGAAGACAGACAAGTTCTCCTGGACCTCGCAAGCCGACGCCGCCTTTCATGACCTCAAGCGCATGCTGTCCACAACGCCGGTTCTAGCCACGCCGGCTAGCAAGGATCCGATGTTGCTCTATATAGCAGCCATCAGCCGGGTCGTCAGCGTCGTCCTGGTGGTGGAGCGCCCCGAGGAAGGCAAGGCTCAACCGGTTCAGAGGCCCGTCTACAACCTCAGCGAGGTCCTCTCCCTCTCCAAGCAGAACTACCCCCACTACCAGAAGATGTGTTATGGCGTGTACCTAGCATGCAAGAAGCTCAAGCACTACTTCCAGGAGCATCCGATTAAGGTCGTGTGCACGGCACCCCTTTCGGAAATCATCGGCAACAAGGACGCCACCGGCCGAGTCGCCAAGTGGGCCATTGAGCTCGCCACCTACTCCATCCAGTACGAGCCCCGGCTCACGATCAAGTCGCAGGCACTGGCGGATTTCCTTGTTGACTGGGCTAAGACCCAGTACCTCCCACTGGTTCTGGATTCGGACCACTAGAGGATGCACTTCAACGGATCGAAGATGCTCGGGGACTTGGGAGCCGGCATCGTGCTCACCTCGCCCAAGGGAGACCGGCTGGAGTACGTCCTGCAGATCCACTTCAAAGCCTCCAACAACGTAGCCGAATACGAGGCACTGGCGCATGGCCTCCGGCTAGCCAGATAGATTGGTGTCAATCGAATCCTCTGCTTCGGTGATTTGGATCTAGTGGTGCAGTAGGTATCCGGAGAATGGGACGCCCGCGATGCAAACATGGCTCTCTACCGGTTCCACATACAGAAGCTCAGCACTTGCTTCGACGGGTGTGAATTCCATCACGTCCCTCATGCCAACAACGAGGCAGCCGATTCGCTCGCACGAATCGGATCCACCAGGCAGGCGATCCCACCCGGGGTCTCCTTGGAGCACCTGCGCAAGCCCTCCATTAACCCGTCCCCTGAGTCGGATTCCATCATATGGGCAGGGAGCGCCCCGGTTGACGGTGCGGCAGATGCAGAGCCGGCAGAACCTCCAAAGAAGAAGGCCCGCGCCAACTCCGGCAAGTCCATACCCTCCGGCTCGCAAGACCCGGGGGCTGCCGACTCTTCAAGTGGCTCGGGGGCTGTCGTCCTGGGTACCTCATCCGGACGACCCCCCGACGACCATCAACCGGAAAGCGGAAGCATCCTCGTCATCCGGGAAATACCATCCTAGGCATAGCCCTTCATGAACTACATCGCCAACGGGGAGGTGCCGGATGACGAGGTAGAGGCCCGGCAAATCTGGCGCCATGCGCACACGTACACCATCATCAACAAAGAGCTATACAAGCGCAGCATATCCGGCATCTTCCAAAGGTGTGTCGACGTGGACACATGCTACCGGCTACTCAAAGACATCCACTAGGGTGAGTGCGGGCACCACGCTTCGTCAAGGGCGATAGTCGCCAAGGCGTTTCGCCATGGTTTCTATTGGCCCACCGCCCTCAAGGACGCCGAACAGCTAGTCCGCGCGTGCAATGGGTGCTAGCACTTCGGACAGCTCGGGAATATGCCGACTTTGGTGCTCAAGACCATACCGATCACCTGGCCCTTTGTTGTTTGGGGCCTCGACATGGTTGGTCCCTTCAAGCGGGCGCACGCAGGCATGACCCATTTGCTGGTGGTGGTGGACAAATTTACAAAGTGGATCGAGGCCAAGCCCATCCGGAAGCTGGACGGGGCGACAGTCGTCACCTTCTTCACCGATGTCATCAACCGGTTCGGCTACCCAACCAGCATCATCACCGACAGCGACACAAACTTCGCCAAGGGGGCCTTCGCCCGATTCTGCAGCAACAAGAGCATCGGGCTGGACCTCGCTTCTGGCGCGCACCCGCAGTCCAACGGGCAAGTCGAAAGGGCAAACAGCTTAGTGCTAGCCGGCATCAAGCCACACCTCATCGAGCCTTTGGAGCGGTCGCCCAGATGCTGGATTGAGGAGCTTTCGGCTGTGCTATGGAGCCTCCGCACCACGCCGAATAGATCAACCGGCTACACCCCGTTCTTCCTGGTTTATGGATCGGAAGCTGTCCTCTCCGTGGATATCGAGTTCGACTCTCCGCGCAAGCTCCTCTATGATGAAAAGGCCAACCAAGAGGCACGAGAAGATGGTGTGGACCTCCTCGAGGAGGCCCGCGAGCTGGCATTGTCCAGATCGGCCTTGTATCAGCAGCGCCTACGCCACTACCATTCAGGCTGGATCCGTCCTATCATGTTCCGCGAGGGCGACCTGGTCCTCCGGCTGGTGCAGGACACGAAGGGCATGCACAAGCTGTCGCCACCCTAGGAGGGTCCCTTCATCATCAGCCGGGCGTTGCCCAATGACTCCTACTACCTCATCGACGCGTAGCAGTCGTGCAAGAACAAGATGGATAAGTCGGACGAGGAGAACGAGCGTCCCTGGAATGCGTCCTTGCTGCGCCCGTTTTACACCTAGTCACCAGACAGTGTATGTATCCCGCAAACCCTATGAATGAAAATACGGACCCCTATGAAATGCTCAGGGGCTCCTTGCTAGAAATGTGTATGCATCTGTTTTTTGGCTCAGATTTTCTGGCTCTGGCAACCCTTACCCGGGGGCTTGCCGGCTGGCCCGACCTACTAAGTCGACAAACCGGCTGAGTAGTGTGCGACGATGTTAGAGGCCCACTCTTCGTCTCAGCTACAGACTGCAACCCGGCTGTCCGGCTAGCAAGAGCAAAAGCCCGAGGCATCCCACATGAAAAACAGGGAGGAGATGCGATAGATCGGGCGTCTCGGCCTCACAACTAGCTTAAGACAATCTGGCTACTAAGCCGTTAGTACCGTGCGTAATGTACTGTCAGCTCCCTTCGATTCCGGCTGCAGACCGCAACCCGGCTGCCCGGCAAGGACACAGCGAAAACAGCAGAGCACACGGGAAAACGACTAAGTGTCCAGAAAGGCACAAGCTAGTTTTCAAAAAACAAATATGCCTTCTGGCTACAGTTTAGCAGACTAACCTATTAACGGGTGAAAATGTATGTGTACGTATATATTTTTGTACGACTACCTCGAGTCGGAATTCAAGAAGAAGAGAAGAAGAAGATTTGAAGTCCTTGCCTTCATCAAGCGCTCCGAATCTCGGGGCTACACCCACTGGGTGCGCTCACGCGCCCCCAGTGGAATCTTGTAGTTTCTCGACCGGCTAAGGGCGTTTAGCCGGATATTTGGAGCCTAGGTGGGGGCAAGGGCAGGAGCAAGAGAAGAAGAAGATTCGAAGTACCTAGCTACGCCAGCTACTCTGAATCTCGAGGGCTACACCCAGTGGGTGCGCTGGCACGCCCCCACTAGAATGTTAGTTCCCCCGGCTACAGGCGTTCAGCTAGCGGAAGCAACCGACTAAGATGCATCTAGTCGGATGAAGCTACAGGACTTAAGAAAAGAAAGAAGATTTGAAGTACTTGGCTATGCTAGCTATCTCAATCTTGGTTACACCAGCAGGTAGCTGACGCCCCACTTTGGAATTGCAGCCTCCCGGCTAAAGGCGTTCAGCCGAGCAAATTAGCTGGATATAGTCAGCCAGCAAATATGGAAAGGACATGCAAAAAACACAAGTTAAAGGCAAACCAAATTTGTCCAGATTGACATTAAAAGGAAAGGGGAGATGAAGCTCCCATGAGTTTACCCGGCGCCAGAAGCAGTCGGTACAGACAGACAAGTTTCAAATAAGACAGAATAAAACAAATACACCCCGCATCCCGGGGTAATAGCTAAGCGGCGGGGCCCTTGCCGTGCGGAGCACCTTGGCTGGCAGCAGTCTCAGGCGGCGGAGGAGGCGCAGCAGTCGACCCGGCTTCGGTGTCGCCATCAGCCGGCTGCATCGAGGCTTCCGTATCCGGAGTGCCAACAGACTCCGAGTCGGTGAGCACCTCGTCAGGATCCACATAGTCCGCGATCTTGATGGCGGAGGCCCGGAGCTCCGGATGGGCCTAGCGGA
The DNA here is from genome assembly GCA_023614405.1 of Avena insularis. Lineage (NCBI taxonomy): Eukaryota > Viridiplantae > Streptophyta > Magnoliopsida > Poales > Poaceae > Avena > Avena insularis. The sequence continues at coordinate 171,641,091 of CM042688.1, forward strand.
TGGCGGCAAGGTCGGCGCTGGCGCGGAAACCCCCGTCGATCTTCTCGACACGGGCGTCCTTGTACCACGAGAGCATAAGGGCCAAGGCCATCTCAGCTCCGGCTCGCGCCGCCAAGTCTCGCAGCTGGTCCATGGTAGTCGGCACCTCCCCCACCTTCGCGGCTAGTTGCGCCATCGTCTTCAGAACCGGAGCGTCTGGCCACAGAAAGGAGAAAATAGCCTGCGCCGCCTGACAAAGCTTGGCAGCTTCCTTGCCAAGAAGGACGACGAGCTCCTGGGCTGTCGGCTGCGCTCCCGGCTAGTTCTCCTGCAGCCGGTTGTACGCCAGCAGGTCTATGCCGGGATAAAATGCTGTCAGAAAAAAGATAGTCAGATCCGGCTACCAGATCTGGAAACACAAAGGAGACGAAAAAGGGAGCTTACCCTTAGCCGTATGCCCGACTTGCATCAGCTCTTCCACCAGGGCCTTCTCCTTCATTGCCAGCCGCTTGATTTCCTTCTCTTGGTCCTTGTTCTAGCCTCGAGAAGGTTGAAGGTGTCGATCCGGCTGGCGAGCGAGGCGTCACGCTCCTTGACGGTGGCCTCCAGACCGTCCACCTTTGCGTGCCAATCCTTGTTCTGTAGCCGCAGCATGGAGTTGGACTTGCTCAGCCGGTCGTTCGCCTTCTTCAAGTGATCGATCTCGCGCTGAGCGCACACAAGGATAGCTGTGACAAAACCGGCTATCGTAAAAAAAGAAAGATGTTTCTAGATGAAGCAAACTTACTCTGGGAGGTTCCGTTGGCAGCAGCAAGCTTCTGCTCCAAGGACCGATTCCCGCCGGCTGCGGCCTCGAGCAGCCGGATCTCCTTCACCGCCAGTTCGAGGGTAGCGGCGAGATCCGTCAGTGATGCAGCGGAGGAGGCGTCATCATCCACGGCATTGGCAGCCAGCGACTCTTTCGCCAACACCACAGCCGTCCTCCACTCCTCCCTCAGCTCGTCCTTGGAGTTGTCGTCGCCGACAACCACGAGTTCTTTGCCGGTGGCTGCTCTCCGCGTCCCCGCGGAGGAGCCATCCCCGCTCTGTGAGGTGGTCTCAACCGTTTCCGGCTGGACCACCACGTCCGCCGAGACCCCCGCCTGCTGAGGCAGCCGGCTTAGCTCGAGGCGGCAGCGGAGGTGGTGCCTCGGAGGAAGGAGGGGCGAAGGCAGATGTGGCCGGCACGCGGGGTGGCGACCCAGTCGGCGCTCATGCCGGGCTCGCGGCCCCAAAGGAGACCAACATGCTGAAGCAACAGAAAGAAAGAAAAGAGAGAAAGAAGCAAATAAGCCAAAGGCAAATAGAAGAAAACGAAAGAAACAGAAGGCGGTAAAGGCACCCGGAGAAAGATGTACCCTTGTACCACAGGAGGCGGCCCTTTCTTCCGGCCAAGACGGCTCAGCTTGAGCCACTTCCGCCAGACCGGGCCAGATCCTGGAGTCACCGTCCGTCGCAAGGCACCGTGCTGGATCAGGGGCTGGCGCGGCCTCTTCCTCCTCATCGACCTCCGCGTGGGGATCAGCGGCCAACTCGTCGTTCTGACTGGGAAAGGCATCCCCGTCCCCGTCCGACTCCTCGCCAGATCGCCGAGCGCGTGGCTCAGGCAAGTCAGGCGCGAACGTCTCAAGAAGGGCGTCGCCCTCCTCACGAAGGATGCAAGGGAAGATCTGCCGAATACAAAAGATTAGTCGGATAAAATAAAAAAGAAGGGCAAGAGATACAAAAGAAAATTCCGGCTAGAAGGACCTACCCGGGGCGTGCAGTTGTCACGGCTGTAAGGGGCCAGCCCGAAGGTCCAACCTTCCGGCAGTCGCTCCTTGGTGATCGTCCACACCCACTCCTTCAGGTTGTGTTAGCGGGGGTCACGGCGCGACAGCCGGGTCGGGTCTAGCCGACCGGAGTAGAAGCACATCTTGTGCGCTCGCTGCTGCAGCGGCATCATCAGCCGGGACATCCAGCTAAGAGTGATGTCCAGGCCGGTTAGCTGGCAGGTGATGAGGGAGCGCATGCGTTGCAGCATCGCATCCGACTCCGCCTTCTCACCGTAGATCTTCAAGTCCCAGTGATGTCGGCTGGACTCCACGTCCTGGAACGCCAGAAGGTTGATCCGGTCCACGTCGGTGAGGTCCCGGACATAAAAGTACGACTGCTGCCACAGTCGTACCGTGTCGTGCAGCCAGAACTTGGGTAGCCGGTCTGCGTATGAGAGTAGATGGAGGCACCGCCGCAGATGACCAGTGGCCCCTTCGTAAACTGCACCTGCGGCCGAACTCGGAAGAGCCGGCAGAAGAGCCCGAGATCCGGTTGGATCCCGAGGTAGCTCTCGCAGAAAGCTATGAAGTACGCCAACGTGCCGATTGCATTGGCGCCGAGATGGTGGAGGCGGAGGTCGAAGAAGGTGAGGAAGGTGAGGAAGAACGGGTGCACCGGCAGCGCAAACCCGCGTGCCAGGTGCGAGAGGAAGATCACCCGTTCTCCCTCCACCGGATGCAGCGACACCTCCCCCACCGGCGCGAGCCGCACCTCCACTTCCTCCTCCGACGGAAGGACGTGGTGGCGCGGTACTTTTGGATGTGGTCCTCCGTGACGGAGGAGCCACACCAGGCTCCGTGCTCGGCAGCCATTTCCGGCTCGCATGGAGACGCGGCGATGGATGAGTGGTGGTGGCCCGTACCACCGACGACGACAAATGGGCGGCACGATGGGCTACAGCAGCAACGGCGACGAGGTGCGAAAGGCAGGAGCGCAGAGGAGAAAGGAAGGCAACTGGGAGCAGGGGAAGCGAATGAGAGGAACTGCCCTCCCCCAGGCGCCCCTTTAAAGGCCCGGAAGGGCAACCGTCCGCGGCACCCATCGAGGCGATTCCCACCCCAACCGCCGCCCCAGATCCCGTGTGCAGACATGGGGTGCGCAGAAGATCCCGGAGCGAGAACCGAAGCGTTAGGCGGCAGTTTCCTGAGGCGACGTGCGACGGCAATGATGGCGCGTGCGCGCGTGGCCGGCGTCAGCACTGACGTCACGGGTAGCGCAACCGCGAGATGTAGCCGGCCAAATATTCAAAACGAAGAAGGAGCGCGCACACATTTCACCTAAGGGCAAAATCCACACGCGCTCGGGGGCTAGTGTCGGGGGGATGACCTCCAGATACCCCAACCAGACAAGAAATACGACAGTCGGATCTGAGGTAGCCGGCGAAGCGGTAGCTGCTGAAGCGTAGCTGGAACCAATCAAGGAGACAGGGCGACATGCGGAACAGTGTGCAGTACGCCCTGTACGACGACAAGGCTGGCAACTACCCGGCCATACCGAAGACTTTGCGGGGATGACGCGGGAACAGTGGCCCAATGCTGACGACAGGCTTGCACGGCGTTCACTGTGCCCACGACAGCCATACCGCTCGTACTCTGATGGGACATGGTTGTACCAGATACTGTAGATGACCAGCCGGGTGGGGCCCACCTGTGGGGCCCGCCAGTCAGATTGGCCAGTGAGACCGTTGCCTCTCTGCCTATATAAGGAGAGGCAAGGCCTCAGTAGAAAGGGTTGGTCTCAGTGCATTTAAGACAGTAGCTAGAGAATACAGCTCGAGGAGCACCTGTAGCTTGTATATCGCTCATAGTCAGATCGGCAGGAGTAGGAGTTTTACCTCACCACGAGGGATCTGAACCTGGGTACTTCCTATGTCCAGCTACGCTTGCTTGTATCCAATCCCGCCTGCGGACGCTGTTGATAGCTTCCCTGCTAGTCCCCACACCTCTATCTAACCTTCTTAGGTACTGTCATTCCCAATACAACGGCAGGTGGATCCATGTGTGGTTTGTGAGAATAACACACATGCAATGACACTAGAGCCCCTTTTCAGCTACTTGGGCAGCTTCTCCTAGAATCTCATCTGCCAAAATCGTTTATACTTTTAAATTGATGTTGAAACTACTAGTTAAGATGTTTGAATGAATTTTGAAGATGAGCTTCTGAGAGAAGCTGGTGGAGGATAGCTTCTGGGAGAAGCTGCCCAAGAAGCTGAAAAGAAGGGGGCCTAGGTGTAGTTCATGAAAAGAACACACATCCAATGACACTGGTGGATCCTTATGTGGTTTGTGAGAAGAACAGACATGCAACGACTCTAGCTGTGGTTCATGAGAAGAACACACATGCAATGACACTGGTGTATCCTTGTGTGGTTTGTGAGAAGAACAAACATGCAATGACTCTAGTTGTGGTTCATGAAAAGAACACACATGCAATGACACCGGTGGATCCATGTGTGGTTTGTGAAAGGAACAGACATGCAATGACACTAGGTGTGGTTCATGAAAAGGACAGACATACAATGACACTGGTGTATCCTTACATGGTTTGTGAAAAGAACAAACATGCAATCACACTTGGTGGATCCATGTGTGGTTCATGAAAAGAACATACATGCAATGATACTGGTGGATCCATGTGTGGTTTGTGAGAAGAACACACATGCAATGACACTGGGTGTGGTTCATGAAAAGAACACACATCCAATGAAACTGGTGGATCCTTATGTGGTTTGTGAGAAGAACATACATGTAATGACTCTAGATGTGGTTCATTAGAAGAACATACTTGCAATGACATTGGTGTATCCTTATGTGGTTTGTGGGAAGGACAGACATGCAATGACACTGGTTGTGGTTCATGAAAAGAACACACATGTAATGACACTAGTGTATCCTTATGTGGTTTGTGAGAACAGACATGCAATGACTCTAGCTGTGGTTCATGAAAAGAACACACATGCAATGACACTGGTGGATCCATGTGTGGTTTATGAAAGGAATAGACATGCAATGAGACTGGGTGTGGTTTATGAAAAGAACAGATATGCAATGAAACTGGTGGATCCTTATGTGGTTTGTGAGAGGAACATACATGCAATCACACTGAGTGGATCCATGTGTGGTTTGTGAGAATAACAGACATGCAATGACTCTAGCTGTGGTTCATCAAAAGAACACACATGCAATGACACTTGTGGATCCATGTGTGGTTTATGAAAGGAACAGACATGCAATGACACTAGCTATGGTTCATGAAAAGAACATACATGCAATGACACTGGTGGATCCTTGTGTCGTTTGTGAGAGGAACAGACATGCAATCACACTAGGTGGATCCATGTGTGGTTCATGAAAAGAACAGACATGCAATGACACTGGTGGATCCTTATGGGGTTTGTGAGAAGAACACACATGCAATGACTCTAGCTGTGGTTCATGAAAAGAACACACATCCAATGACACTGGTGGACCCATATGTGGTTCGTGGAAAGAACAGACATGCAATGACACTAGGTGTGGTTCATGAAAAGAACACACATCTAGTGACACTGGTGGATCCATATGTGGTTTGTGGAAAGAACAGACATGCCATGACATTATCTGTGGTTCATGAAAAGAACACACATCAAATGACACTGGTGTAGCCTTATGTGGTTTGTGAGAAGAACATACATGCAATGACTCTAGCTGTGAAGAACACACATGCAATGACACTGGTGTATTGTTATGTGGTTTGTCAGAAGAACAGACATGCAATGACGCTAGCTGCGGTACATGAAAAGAACACACATGCAATGACACTGGTGGATCCATGTGTGGTTTGTGAGAGGAACAGACATGCAATGACACTTGGTGTGGTTCATGAAAATAACACACATGCAATGACACTAGTGAATCCATATGTGGTTTGTGAAAACAACAGACATGCAATGATTCTAGCTGTGGTTCATGAAAAGAACACACGTGCAATGACGCTGCTATATCCTTATGTGATTTGTGAGAAGAACAGACATGCGATGACTCAAGCTATGGTTCATGAAAAGAACACACATGCAATGACACTGGTGGATCCATGTGTGGTTTATGAAAGGAACAGACATGCAATGACACTGGGTGTGGTTCATGAAAAGTACAGACATGCAATGACAATGGTGGATCCTTATCTGGTTTGTGAGAGGAACAGACATGCAATCTCACTAGGTGGATCCATGTGTGGTTCATGAAAAGAACAGACATGCAATGATACTGGTGGATCCATGTGTGGTTTGTGAGAAGAACACACATGCAATGACTCTAGTTGTGGTTCATGAAAAGAACACACATGCAATGACACTGGTGGATCCATATTTGGTTTGTTAGAAGAACAGACATGCAAGGACTCTAGCTGTGGTTCATGAAAAGAACACACATGCAATGACATTGATGTATCCTTATGTGATTTGTGAGAAGAACAGACATGCGATCACTCTAGCTGTGGTTCATGAAAAGAACACACATGCAATGACACTGGTGGATCCATGTGTGGTTTATGAAAGGAATAGACATGCAATGACACTGGGTGTGGTTCATGAAAAGAACAGACATGCAATGATACTGGTGGAGCCATGTGTGGTTTGTGAGAGGAACACACATGCAATGACACTGGGTGGATCCATGTGTGGTTCATGAAAAGAACACACATCCAATGACACTGGTGGATCTTTATGTGGTTTGTGAGAAGAACAGACATGCAATGACTCTACATGTGGTTCATGAGAAGAACAGAGATGCAATGACACTGGTGTATCCTTATGTGGTTTGTGAGAAGAACAAACATGCAATGATACTGGGTTTGGTTCATGAAAATAACACACATGCAATGACACTGGTGTATCCTTATGTGGTTCATGAAAAGAACACACATGCAATGACTCTAGTTGTGGTTCATGAAAAGAACACACATGCAATGACACTGGTGGATCCATGTGTGGTTTATGAAAGGAACAGACATGCAATGACACTGGGTGTGATTCATGAAAAGAACAGACATGCAATGACACTGGTGGATCCATGTGTGGTTTGTGAGAGGAAAAGACATGCAATCACACTAGGTGGATCCATGTGTGGTTCATGAAGAGAAAAGACATGCAATGATACTGGTGGATCCATATGTGGTTTGTGAGAGGAACAGACATTCAATCACACTGGGTGGATCCATGTGTGGTTCATGAAAAGAACAGACATGCAATGACACTAGTGATCCATGTGTGGTTTGTGAGAAGAACACACATGCAATGACACTGGGTGTGGTTCATGAAAAGAACACACATCCAATGACACTGGTGGATCCATATGTGGTTTGTGAAAAGAACATACATGCAATGACACTGGGTGTGGTTCATGAAAAGAACACACATCGAGTGACACTGGTTGATCCATATGTGGTTTGTGGAAAGAACAGACATGCAATAACACTATCTGTGGTTCATGTAAAGAACACACATCCAATGACACGGGTGTATCCTTATGTGGTTTGTGAGAAGAATAGACATGCAATGACTCTAGATGTGAAGAACACACATGCAATGACACTGGTGTATCCTTATGTGGTTTGTGAGAAGAATAGACATGAAATGACTCTAGATGTGGTTCATGAAAAGAACAGACATGCAATGACTCTGGTGGATCCATGTGTGGTTTGTGAGAGGAATATACATGCAATGACACTGGGTGTGGTTCATGAAAATAACACACATGCAATGACACTGGTGGATCCATATGTGGTTTGTGAAAAGAACAGACATGCAATGACTCTAGCTGTGAAGAACACACATGCAATGACACTGGTGTATTGTTATGTGGTTTGTCAGAAGAACAGACATGCAATGACGCTAGCTGCGGTACATGAAAAGAACACACATGCAATGACACTGGTGGATCCATGTGTGGTTTGTGAGAGGAACAGACATGCAATGACACTTGGTGTGGTTCATGAAAATAACACACATGCAATGACACTAGTGAATCCATATGTGGTTTGTGAAAACAACAGACATGCAATGATTCTAGCTGTGGTTCATGAAAAGAACACACGTGCAATGACGCTGCTATATCCTTATGTGATTTGTGAGAAGAACAGACATGCGATGACTCAAGCTATGGTTCATGAAAAGAACACACATGCAATGACACTGGTGGATCCATGTGTGGTTTATGAAAGGAACAGACATGCAATGACACTGGGTGTGGTTCATGAAAAGAACAAACATGCAATGACAATGGTGGATCCTTATCTGGTTTGTGAGAGGAACAGACATGCAATCTCACTAGGTGGATCCATGTGTGGTTCATGAAAAGAACAGACATGCAATGATACTGGTGGATCCATGTGTGGTTTGTGAGAAGAACACACATGCAATGACTCTAGTTGTGGTTCATGAAAAGAACACACATGCAATGACACTGGTGGATCCATATTTGGTTTGTTAGAAGAACAGGCATGCAAGGACTCTAGCTGTGGTTCATGAAAAGAACACACATGCAATGACATTGATGTATCCTTATGTGATTTGTGAGAAGAACAGACATGCGATCACTCTAGCTGTGGTTCATGAAAAGAACACACATGCAATGACACTGGTGGATCCATGTGTGGTTTATGAAAGGAATAGACATGCAATGACACTGGGTGTGGTTCATGAAAAGAACAGACATGCAATGATACTGGTGGATCCATGTGTGGTTTGTGAGAGGAACACACATGCAATGACACTGGGTGGATCCATGTGTGGTTCATGAAAAGAACACACATCCAATGACACTGGTGGATCTTTATGTGGTTTGTGAGAAGAACAGACATGCAATGACTCTACATGTGGTTCATGAGAAGAACAGAGATGCAATGACACTGGTGTATCCTTATGTGGTTTGTGAGAAGAACAAACATGCAATGATACTGGGTTTGGTTCATGAAAATAACACACATGCAATGACACTGGTGTATCCTTATGTGGTTCATGAAAAGAACACACATGCAATGACTCTAGTTGTGGTTCATGAAAAGAACACACATGCAATGACACTGGTGGATCCATGTGTGGTTTATGAAAGGAACAGACATGCAATGACACTGGGTGTGATTCATGAAAAGAACAGACATGCAATGACACTGGTGGATCCATGTGTGGTTTGTGAGAGGAATAGACATGCAATCACACTAGGTGGATCCATGTGTGGTTCATGAAGAGAAAAGACATGCAATGATACTGGTGGATCCATATGTGGTTTGTGAGAGGAATAGACATTCAATCACACTGGGTGGATCCATGTGTGGTTCATGAAAAGAACAGACATGCAATGACACTGGTGATCCATGTGTGGTTTGTGAGAAGAACACACATGCAATGACACTGGGTGTGGTTCATGAAAAGAACACACATCCAATGACACTGGTGGATCCATATGTGGTTTGTGAAAAGAACATACATGCAATGACACTGGGTGTGGTTCATGAAAAGAACACACATCGAGTGACACTGGTTGATCCATATGTGGTTTGTGGAAAGAACAGACATGCAATAACACTATCTGTGGTTCATGTAAAGAACACACATCCAATGACACGGGTGTATCCTTATGTGGTTTGTGAGAAGAATAGACATGCAATGACTCTAGCTGTGAAGAACACACATGCAATGACACTGGTGTATCCTTATGTGGTTTGTGAGAAGAATAGACATGAAATGACTCTAGATGTGGTTCATGAAAAGAACAGACATGCAATGACTCTGGTGGATCCATGTGTGGTTTGTGAGAGGAATATACATGCAATGACACTGGGTGTGGTTCATGAAAAGAACACACATGCAATGACACTGGTGGATCCATATGTGGTTTGTGAAAAGAACAGACATGCAATGACTCTAGCTGGATCCTTGTGTGGTTCATGAAAAGAACAGACATGCAATGATACTGGTGGATCCATGTGCGGTTTGTGAGAAGAACACATATGCAATGACACTTGGTGTGGTTCATGAAAAGAAAACACATCCAATGACACTGGTAGATCCTTATGTGGTTTGTGAGAAGAACAGACATGCAATGACTCTAGATGTGGTTCATGAGAAGAACAGACATGCAATGACACTGGTGTATCCTTATGGGGTTTGTGAGAAGAACAGACATGCAATGACACTGGGTGTTTTTCATGAAAAGAACACACATGCAATGACACTAGTGTATCCTTACGTGGTTTGTGAAAAGAATAGGCATGCAATGACTCTAGCTGTGGTTCATGAAAAGAACACACGTGCAATGACACTTGTGGATCCATGTGTGGTTTATGAAAGGAACATACATGCAATGACACTAGTTGTGGTTCATGAAAAGAACAGACATGCAATGACACTGGTGGATCCTTGTGTGGTTTGTGAGAGGAACATACATGCAATCACACTGGGTGGATCCATGTGTGGTTCATGAAAAGAACAGACATGCAATGACACTGGTGGATCCATGTGTGGTTTGTGAGAAGAACACACATGCAATAACTCTATCTGTGGTTCATGAAAAGAACACACATCCAATGACACTGGTGGATCCATATGTGGTTTGTGGAAAGAACAAACATGCAATGACACTAGGTGTGGTTCATGAAAAGAACACACATCCAGTGACACTGGTGGATCCATATGTGGTTTGTGGAAAGAACAGACATGCCATGACACTATATGTGGTTCATGAAAAGAACACACATCAAATGACACTGGTGTAGCCTTATGTGGTTTGTGAGAAGAACATACATGCAATAACCCTAGCTGTGAAGAACACACATGCAATGACACTGGTGTATCGTTATGTGGTTTGTCAGAAGAGCAGACGTGCAATGACTCTAGCTGTGGTACATGAAAAGAACAGACATGCAATGACACTGGTGGATCCATGTGTGGTTTGTGAGAGGAACAGACATGTAATGACACTTGGTGTGGTTCATGAAAAGAACACACATGCAATGACACTAGTGGATCCATATGTGGTTTGTGAAAACAACAGACATGCAATGATTCTAGCTGTGGTTCATGAAAAGAACACACATGCAATGACACTGATGTATCCTTATGTGATTTGTGAGAAGAACAGACATGCGATGACTCTCTCTTTGGTTCATGAAAAGAACACACATGCAATGACACTGGTGGATCCATGTGTGGTTTATGAAAGGAACAGACATGCAATGACACTGGGTGTGGTTCATGAAAAGAATAGACATGCAATGACAATGGTGGATCCTTATGTGGTTTGTGAGAGGAACAGACATGCAATCTCACTAGATGGATCCATGTGTGGTTCATGAAAAGAACAGACATGCAATGATACTGGTGGATCCATGTGTGGTTTGTGAGAAGAACACACATGCAATGACTCTAGTTGTGGTTCATGAAAAGAACACACATGCAATGACACTGGTGGATCCATATTTGGTTTGTCAAAAGAACAAACATGCAATGACTCTAGCTGTGGTTCATGAAAAGAACACACATGCAATGGCACTGATGTATCCTTATGTGATTTGTGAGAAGAACAGACATGCGATGACTCTAGTTATGGTTCATGAAAAGAACACACATGCAATGACACTGGTGGATCCATGTGTGGTTTATGAAAGGAATAGACATGCAATGACACTGGGTATGGTTCATGAAAAGAACAGACATGCAATGATACTGGTGGATCCATGTGTGGTTTGTGAGAGGAACACACATGCAATGACACTGGGTGGATCCATGTGTGGTTCATGAAAAGAACACACATCCAATGACACTAGTGGATCTCTATGTTGTTTGTGAGAAGAACAGACATACAATGACTCTAGATGTGGTTCATGAGAAGAACAGACATGCAATGACACTGGTGTATCCTTATGTGGTTTGTGAGAAGAACGGACATGCAATGACACTGGGTCTGGTTCATGAAAAGAACACACATGCAATGACACTGGTGTATCCTTATGTGGTTCATGAAAAGAACACAAATACAATGACTCTAGTTGTGGTTCATGAAAAGAACACACATGCAATGACACTGGTGGATCCATGTGTGGTTTATGAAAGGAACAGACATGCAATGACACTAGGTGTGGTTCATGAAAAGAACAGACATGCAATGACACTGGTGGATCCATGTGTGTTTTGTGAGAGGAATAGACATGCAATCACACTGGGTGGATCCATATGTGGTTCATGAAGATAACAGACATGCAATGATACTGGTGGATCCATGTGTGGTTTGTGAGAGGAACAGACATGCAATCACACTGGGTGGATCCATGTGTGGTTCATGAAAAGAACAGACATGCAATGATACTGGTGATCCATGTGTGGTTTGTGAGAACACACATGCAATGACACTGGGTGTGGTTCATGAAAAGAACACACATCCAATGATACTGGTGGATCCATATGTGGTTTGTGAAAAGAACAGACATGCAATGACACTGGGTGTGGTTCATGAAAAGAATACACATCGAGTGACACTGGTTGATCCATATGTGGTTTGTGGAAAGAACAGACATGCAATGACACTATCTGTGGTTCATGTAAAGAACACACATCCAATGACACGGGTGTATCCTTATGTGGTTTGTGAGAAGAATAGACATGCAATGACTATAGCTGTGAAGAACACACAAGCAATGACACTGGTGTATCCTTATGTGGTTTGTGAGAAGAATAGACATGAAATGACTCTAGCTGTGGTTCATGAAAAGAACAGACATGCAATGACACTGATGGATCCATGTGTGGTTTGTGAGAGGAATATACATGCAATAACACTGGGTGTGGTTCATGAAAAGAACACACATGCAATGACACTGGTGGATCCATATGTGGTTTGTGAAAAGAGCAGACATGCAATGACTCTAGATGGATCCTTGTGTGGTTCTTGAAAAGAACAGACATGCAATGATACTGGTGGATCCATGTGTGGTTTGTGAGAAGAACACACATGCAATGACACTGGGTGTGGTTCATGAAAAGAACACACATCCAATGACACTGGTAGATCCTTATGTGGTTTGTGAGACGAACAGACATGCAATGACTCTAGATGTGGTTCATGAGAAGAACAGACATGCAATGACACTGGTGTATCCTTATGTGGTTTGTGAGAAGAATAGACATGCAATGACACTGGGTGTGGTTCATGAAAAGAACACACATGCAATGACACTAGTGTATCCTTATGTGGTTTGTGAAAAGAATAGGCATGCAATGACTCTAGTTGTGGTTCATGAAAAGAACACACATGCAATGACACTGGTGGATCCATGTGTGGTTTATGAATGGAACGAACATGCAATGACACTGGGTGTGGTTCATGAAAAGAACAGACATGCAATGACACTGGTGGATCCATATGTGTTTTGTGAGAGGAACAGACATGCAATGACATTGGTGGATCCATGTGTGGTTCATGAAAAGAACACACATGTAATGACACTAGTGTATCCTTGTGGTTTGTGAGAAGAATAGACATGCAATGACTCTAGCTGTGGTTCATGAAAAGAACACACATGCAATGACACTGTTGTATCCTTATGTGATTTGTGAGAAGAACATACATGCAATGACTCTAGCTGTGGTTCATGAAAAGAATACACATCCAATGACACTGGTGGATCCTTATGTGGTTTGTGAGAAGAACACACATGCAATGACACTGGTGGATCCTTATGTGGTTTGTGAGAAGAACAGACATGCAATGACTCTAGCTGTGGTTCATGAAAAGAACGGACATGCAATGACACTGGTGGATCCATATGTGGTTTATGAGAGGAACAGACATGCAATCACACTGGGTGGATCCATGTGTGGTTTATGAAAGGAACAGACATGCAATGACACTGTGTGTGGTTCATGAAAAGAACAGACATGCAATGACACTGGTGGATCCATATGTGGTTCATGATAGGAACAAACATGCAATCACACTGGGTGGATCCATGTGTGGTTCATGAAAATAATAGACATGCAATGATACTGGTGGATCCATGTGTGGTTTGTGAGAGGAATATACATGCAATGACACTGGGTGTGGTTCATGAAAAGAACACACATCCAATGACACTGGTGGATCCTTATGTGGTTTGTGAAAAAGAACACAGATGCAATGACTCTAGCTGTGGTTCATGAAAAGAACACATATACAATGACACCGGTGGATCCATGTGTGGTTTATTGAAAGAACACACATGCAATGACTCTGGTGGATCCATATCTGGTTCATGAAAAGAACAGACATGCAATGACACTGGTAGATCCATATGTGGTTCATGAAAAGAACACACATGCAATGACATTGGTGGATCAACATATGGTTTATGGAAAGAACACACATGCAATGTCACCGTGGATCCATGTGGTTTATGACAATAACACACATGCAATGAACTCTAGTGGGTCCATGTGGTTTATGAGAAGAACACACATCCAATGAACTCTAGTGGATCTATCTTGGCATAATTTGATGTATGCCACAATGTATTTCATTGTACAAGACACTCACTTTCCATTTTTATACTAGTCAGTTTTGCCCGTGGTTTTTTGATACTATTCAGTTTTGCCCCCCTCTCTCTATCTTTCGTAGAAGCCCAAACCTATGCTCACTCTGTCTCCTACTCCCTGCTTGGTTTTCACAGTTGTCACGCGGATCGTGCGCACCAACCGTTGATTTTGTGCGATCCAACGATGATCGTTGCACACATCGTGCCCTTCACAGTACAGCGTGAGACAGCACGGACATCTCCCTCAGCGAGACTTCTACAAGAAGGAACACGAAGCCGTCCATGGCAAAAGTCGTCGAGCGGTCATGTCATGTTTAATCAAGTCTGAAAAGCCTACTACTGCTACTACTACGCCACAACAAATGCGTCATCGAGTGCACGGTCATCGATGGACAGCTGCAATTTATTGCCGCTTGATTTTAATAAGACATATCCCATTTTTTACGCAGCGGCTCTCAATCTCACTTCCAACTAGGCCCCACCATAATAAACTTGCACGTGCTAGCCGGAGGCTGAAGAGTTGAGCTCGACGAGACCTAACGTCTCCGCCTTCATCAAGTCACTCATAGTCATCATCACATCCCTCTACCCGATCTAGCACAACCCCACAAATCTTGCTGTACAGCGACCTACCTTCCCCTCTACATTTCCACTTTTAATTATCACCAATTTTAGGGCCATGTCAAACTTCGTACATAGAAATTGTGTATGGGCCCTTTGCATGCGGCTCAATACAGAACTGCCATGCATGGCCCAGGAAAAAACGTGACGCGTGCAGCGTTGCAGGTGCGAGGTGCAGATGGTGGCACGTTGCACGGTGGTGCAACGAAATGTGCCTTGCTTCCATCAACCTTAACTATAGAGCCCCTCTTCGCACACCCACTCTCACTCTCACTCACTCTCCCCATGCAACCCTCTCCACTGTCCCACCAGCATCTGCAAACTCCCGAGAATACCCCGTCCGCACCGGCAATGGTGGAGGAGGATACGGTGGCCATCATCGCCTCCGAGGCCGCCGGTGAGGAGGCCCCCGTCTCCTCGCCGGTCCCCATCAACGCGTTGAAAGCAGCCCCCGTCCCTGTCCAGGCCCTAGTCGAGCCATCGATGGTAGCCGCCGTTCCCGTCCAAACCCCAGTCCCCACTACTGACGTAGCCACCGACGAGGCCCCCATCTCCTCGCTAGTCCCTCTCGATGGATTGAAAGCAGCCGCCGTCCCCGTCCAGGACCTAGTCGAAGCATCGATGGCAGCCGCTGTTCCCGTCCAGGCCCTCGTCCCTGCTACCGACGTAGCCGCCGAAGAGGATCCCCCGCCGGCGAGGAGGCTCCCGCTGGTCACATGTAGATCCAGTACTTCATGGGCACCTACGATCCAGATAAGTACATCGCTCCACTGAAACCCTACGACACCGGCATCGACGACCCATGGTCGGAGGTAACTAGGGTTTGCTCCCCTTCCCTGGT
The DNA here is from genome assembly GCA_023614405.1 of Avena insularis. Taxonomy (NCBI): domain Eukaryota; kingdom Viridiplantae; phylum Streptophyta; class Magnoliopsida; order Poales; family Poaceae; genus Avena; species Avena insularis. Next base: position 171,656,926 of record CM042688.1, read on the forward strand.
TCTTCTACCATTCCCATCGTTGGATGCTAGATCTTGGTTTATTAGGATTCACTTGTTCGCATTTCGATTGCTCGATCTTCTTACATCATCTACTCCCTGATACGTTGCTAGCGTATCCAGAATTTTTGATGTTCCATGCTTGGTTTTATCTACTTTCTTGTGTTTTGTTCCAACTTTGGAGTACTTTCTATACACTTTCTTGGACTAACCTATTAACAAGTGCCACAGTGCCAGTTGCCTGTTTTCTGCTGTTTTTGGTTCCAGGAAAGTCAAAAAATCAATATTCTCGGAACTGGACCAGACAAAAGCCAAAGTCGATATTTTACTGGAAGACTCATGGAGCCAGAAGACGAGATGGAGAGGGGCCATAGGGTGGCCACACCATATGGTGGCGCGGGCTAGCCCTGGCTACACCACCAGGTGGTATGGGCCCCCTGGTCGTCCACCGACCTTGCCTCTTCGCATATAAGATGTCTCCTAATGCAAAAACCCTAAATCATCAAGCCTCCAACCACGCAAAGTTTCGCAGCGCCGCCACCACCGAAGGGGAGATTCGGGGGACAGAAAGTCTCTCTTCCAGCACCCTGCCGGGACGGGGAAGTGCCCCCGGAGCCATCTCCATCGATCTCCACCACCATCTCCATTGCCGTTGCTGATTACCATGATGAGGAGGGAGTAGTTCTCTCTCGAGGCTAAGGGTTATACCGGTAGCTATGTGTTCATCTCTCTCTCTCTCTATGCATGATCTTATTGAGATCATGAGCTTGTAAGCTATAGATCTACCTTGCTACTCAAGTGCTTTAATAGATATCTGCTCTCCCCATGTGTGTGAAGTTGATAGTGTGCTCACCATGGTGGCACTTAGGCTAGAGATTACAAATACTTGTTATGAGTTATATTTGGAGTTGGATGTCTTTATGAAATTGTGGTGTTTGTTTGAACCATCTAGTGCTCAAGGTGACAGTGTGGGGTTATCTAGATGCGGAAAGCGAACTTTGATGTGTGCTGTTATAGCCCTACCATGGATTAGAGTGTCCAACCGGAGAGTAGTTCACCATAGTATCATAAAGAAGAATATATTTATATGAGAGTGTTCACTAGTGAAAGTATGATCCCTAGGCCTTTTTTCTAAGCACTGGAATACCATTTGCTATTAGATCTATTACATGTTTGCTTGCTTCTATCTTTATTTTAGTTTTACTTTAGTCTTTTCCACGCCATCAAGCTATTTTCTATCACCGTTACCACTTATAATTATCTATACCACTTGTATTTCACTATCTCTTCGCCGAACTAGTGCACATATACACCTGACAAGTGTACTGGGTGTGTTGGGGACACAAGAGACTTCTTGTATATTGATTGCAGGGTTGCTTGAGAGGGGATACCTTTGACCACTTCCTCCCTGAGTTCGATAAACCTTGGGTGATCCACTTAAGGGAAAACTTCCTGTTGTTCTACAAACCTCTGCACTTGGAGGCCCAACAACTGTCTATAAGAATAGAAGTGCGTAGACATCAAGCTATTTTCTGGCGCCGTTGCCGGGGACTGAAGAAGAAAAAGCTCCCACGTCAACCACGCCAAAGATGTATTTTCTTACTGCTGCCGGGAGGTAAGGTAAAGGTACTCATCCTCCGGGGTGAGTGCTCGAAGTTATTTCCTTTAGATTCTGCAATTTTGTCTTTTTGTTTCTTGTTTTCACTAGTTAGGCTTAATGGAAAACAACAACAAAATTAGAGAGCTTTTTAGTATTTTCCCTAATGTAGAACATGAATTTTCTGAAAAGAAAATTAAAAAACCCATGGAACTTTGTTTGCATGCTAATAGCAATGTTATTAGTATGAATCTTTTGAACACCTTTGTTACTAATGCTATGGAAACGTCTAAGCTTGGGGAAGTTAGTTTTTATGAAAATGATCTTTTTAGTTCCCCAGCTTTAAAGAAGAAAATTTCCTCTGATGATACTTTATCTACCATATGTGGTCTAATGATACTTGTGATATTTTAAATCCACATACTGAAAGCATCTCTTTTAAAATACCTATAAAAATTGTTGAATGTGTTATGAACAACTATTATTTGGGAGATGGAACTATCCATCCTGGTGATCATTTACTCTTTATACACGAATTATGTGAGTTGTTCAAGTGTGCAGGTATTTCAATGAACCAAGTTAAGAGGAAGCTATTCCCTTTGTCACTCAAGGGCAAAGCAAGGGAGTGGTATGAGCTACTAGATGATCCTCTTCATTTGGAGCGGAAGGAACTTGAATCTCTCTTTTACTCTAAATTTTATCCTCCTCATGAAATTCATAAAGATAGGAATTACATTTATAATTTTCATCCACATGATGGAGAAAGTATTGCCCAAGCATGGGGGAGATTGAAGTCACTAATGCTCAAATGTCCCATTCATGAGCTCTCCAGTAATATTGTTATTAATAATTTCTATGCAAGTCTTTTAGGACATTACAAGGACTATCTAGATACTTGTTTAGAGGGATCCTTCACAAGTAAGGATGTCAAAGCTAAGTGGGATCTTCTTGAAACAATTCAAAGCAATAATGAAGATTGGGATAACAACAAAGGTAAAGAACCAGGTATAAAATATGAGTATGATTGCATTAAGTCTTCCACTGAAACTGCTGATTTTCAAGAGCTTAGTGCTAAATATGGTCTTGATCCTCAAATTCTTATTGATTGTTTTAGATCCTTTGCTTCTCATATTAATGCTCCTAAAGAAAAATGGGACATGTATCATGAGCCTTTTAAAGACACTTGCATGGAAATGAAATTGTTATTAATGATAGCAATAAACATGCTCAAACCTTTGAAAGTACTACTTCTTATAAGCATGTTAATTTTTGTGGAATACATAGACCTTGTGAGAATAATCAAATTGAAGAAGAATATTGTATCACCCACAGGAATGAAAAAGCTAGAACGTGGTATAGGGCTCTAAATGATCTCGGTAAAAAAGTTTGTGCCCTCTATCCTTTTATTTGTGAACTTTGCTTTGAAGTGGGTCATTTCAATTTTCAATGCTCAGGCCATAATAATAGCCCTTCTAATCCAATGAGTACTGCAAGTTTGTATTGTGATGATATGATCGCTCCTAATCAGCATGATGAACTTACATTATTTTTGGGATGTGAAGAGTTATCAAGAAAAACCTCTTTGGCAGATATGGGTGCTTTTGATATGAATAGTGTCATGCATGGTTGTCATATTTATTGTGTTGATAATTGCCACACAAATACTTACATACAAAATATTATAAAAGATGAGGTTTTACCAAAATATGACAGGACTAATATGTGTTTTGTTCTTATTAATGAAAAGGAGGAATCCTCCAAAGTTTCTTCTATTGTCTCTAACAATGAACCAGCGTATATGGAGAAGCTTCCTTTCAAGCCTCTCCCTCCTAAAGAGAAGAAGAAAAAGAAGAAAAGGAGGAGCAAAATGAGAGAGGAAACAATATTTTTCCCTAAGCATGTTGCTCCTATTATAGTTTTTGATGAGTCTGAACTCGATGATGTTCCTATGCCTGTTACCTATAGTAGTGATCATGATTGGGCAAAGCGCACTACTTTTCATATTGAAAATCTCTTCGGTACCAATTCTGAAAATGATGATATTAATAATCGTTGTACCATTAGTGTTATCCATGTTCCTTCCAATGATGATATGTTTACAAATGAACACACTTTGGAAGATAACTATTCTATTGCTTATGATGATACTATACCTCCAATATATGATGATTGCAATGACGAATATGATATTTTCAGTCAACCTACTATTGAGGAGAAAATTAATTATGATTACAATATGCCTCCTATATTTGATGATTATGGTGATGAGAATAATAATGATAGCTATTTTGTTGAATTTGCTCCCACTACAATTAATAAGAATGATTATGTTTATGTGGGGAGTATTAATTCTTTTATGCATGTGGCTCATGATAAGAATGTTTCGTGTGATAGTTATACTGCTAATTTTATTCATGATGCTACTTTTTTTGATAAAAACAGTAGGGAAGTCCCCTACAGTGTCATTTTATAAATTTTATAATGTACACAAGATTGAGCCAGGATCAATCAATGTTACAGATGGTTACATTCATAGCGTGTCAAGCCACTCTTTCATACCTTCCTTGAGACTAGGTTTAGCACTATGCATAGTCAAGGTGAAGGTTGCTTTAAAAAAAGAAATACATCTAGTGATGGAGGGATATAGATCCCTAAAAATATAACCATTTCTTTGCTCCCATATACTCCAGCATCCAGTGATGATAACTTCCATAAGAAAATTGGGACTGAATCTACTTCTAGCATCATTGATCATCTGATGAATCTCCATATCTGTGTTCCATTCAAGTCCCAAGGCCCACCAGAACCCTTGGCTGAAGCTGCATTCAAAAAATAGATGCGTAGGTTTCCTGAGGACAGGTGTCACATATTACACAATCATTGAATTCCACAAAGAAGTTTTTTCTTGTCATTAAATCCTTGGTGTTTAATCTCTTATTCAGTAGCAGCCAAGCAAAAAATTTGTGCCTTGGTAGACAACATGATTTCCAAATATCCAGTATGGGTTTTGGTGTTGGGTGAGCCCCAATGAGTGCTCTATAGATATTTCTGGTTTTGAAAGTCTCCCCCCAGGAAAAATACCATGAATCATGATCGTCTGTGTGGTTTATGCTTCTGATGTTCTCCAACATATCAGTAAATTCCTCATGAGCAATAATGGATAAGGGGAGTTGAAAAAGTTCATAGAAATCATTATCAGCTGTAGAGATGGCTTTGGCCATGGTCAAAGTATCATTGTGGCAGAAAGAGTGTAGGTGAGGGTATCTATCTTCAAAACATTCACCTTTCCGTAGATCCTTCCATAGTAGCATAGTTTTTCCATTGCCAATTTTGCAGTGAGTCAGATCTCTGTAAATATCCACATAATTCATACAATCTCTCCACCAGAATGTCCAATATGATTCATTGAATGTGGGGCAGAATCACCTTGATAGTAAGCTTTCCAAATAAGATCAACCCATGGTATATCAGCCCTGTTGTAAAATTTATGAATATTCTTCAGTAAAAGGGCCTGATTTTGTACTCTGAGGTTTATGACACCTAAACCTCCTTGTTATTTTGGTCTACATACCAAATCCCATTTAGCAAGACATTTGCCATGTTTGTGGATATCTTTTCCTGCCCAGAGGAATTGTCTGCCACCCTTTTCAAAATGGGTAAAAATTGTTAAAGGGACTTTGGAAGAACACATAGCATGGATGGGCATAGAATTCAATATAGAATTCAGTAATGTGAGTCTTCATGTATAAGACATGAGAGAAGATAGTCCAGATAGTCTTCTGTCGAATTTGGAAACAATGGGCATCAAGCTATCAACAGATGGTCTTGTGGTACCAAGAGGGAGACCCAGGTAGGTGAAAGGTAAACTCTCCAATTTGCATCCAAAATCAGTTGCCAGTTGACATGCAAATTCCACTGTTATATTGATAGGTACCAGAGTAGATTTGTCATAATTTACCTTGAGCCCTGTCATATTGCTGAATTGTTGGAGTCTGTTCTTGAGGTTATTAAGTTGTAAACTATCAATAGGCATAATCAGCAGGGTGTCATCAGCATATTGAATAATTGGATATTTTTGCCCATAATCATTATCAAGTTATGGCAGGCTGATTTCATTTCTGTGCCAGGCATCATTGACAATTTCCTGTAATAATTCAGCTGTGCAAACAAATAGAAGGGGGATAGGGGGTCTCCTTGTTTGACACCTCTTTTGCAGCATATTTTTTCCCTAGGACACCATTTAGTAACATTGAGGTGGAGGCAAAGTACAATATAGATCTTACTAGGGAAATCCATTTGGGCCCAAAACCTTTGGCATTCAGCATATTAATAATTGCATTATATTCAATCTTGTCAAATGCTTTCTCATAATCAATCTTCAGAATAATAATTGGCTTCTTTAACACATGGCAGATGTGAAGATATTCAAAAGCCCATCCCAGACAATCATGGATATTTTTCCCTTTAATGAAGCCATATTGATTGTTATGTATAATGGGTTTGATAACCTTCTGGAGTCTATTAGCCATTATCTTGGTGATGAATTTAAGTGGAATATTAACCAGAGAAATGGGTTTGTAGTCATTCATGGTCTCAGGATCATTTATCTTGGGGATGAGAGTAATAAAGGCAGTGTTGATGGCACTCAAATTTACTGATTCATCATAGAACTCCTGTACCAGTTTTACAAAATCATCTTTGGTAATATGCCAGCATTTCTTAAGGAATTTACCATTGAATCCATCAGGACCAGGTGCTTTATCAGAAGGAAAATCATTGATCACAGAATCAATCTCATCATTTGTGAATGGAGCATCCAGGTGAAGAAGATTATGAGGTGAAATCAAGTCATCAAGGTTGATGTCATTAGTAATATTTTCACTTGTGCCCAGTCTGTGTTTGTAAGATTGCCAGATTGTAGCAGCTTTAAGTTCATGCTCAGTCAGAATCAAATTGTCCTCAGACTTGATATGGGTGATGAGATTTCTCCTGAAGCTCTAGGTATCCACAACATGGAAAAATCTGGTGTTCTCATCTCCCAATTTGGCCCATCTGATTTTAGCTCTACTTTTCCAATATATTCTTTTAGCCTCCAGGAGCTTATTGGTATGATCCATCAAAATCTTCTTAAAATTCTTCTCATGTAGAGCAAGTGGTCTCTGATCCTCTATTCCCTCCAGTAATGCCAGGATAAATGTGCAGTTCTCAATAGTCTGATTTAGGTTTGAATACTTTTTGCACCATTTTTTAAGTCCAGCTCTGAGATGTTTGAATTTGCAGTTGATAGCAAGTACAGTATCACTGATATATGGAGCTGAGTTCTAGAGGGTATTCACAGTATCATAGAAACCATCATATTCCAGCCAGTGGTTCTCAAATATGAATAATTGTGCTTTAGGAATAGAAGTGCCCACCTAGATACTGATGGGAGTATGATCAGAGCCAATTCTGGAGAGTGGAAGAGCCATAGTGTTGGGGAAAGTTGTTGTCCATAAAGGACATGTAAAAATCCAATCCAGCTTTTCAAGAAGAGGGGGGTCTTGCATGTTACTCCAGGTGAATGCTTTTCCTTTCAGTGGTACTTCCACAAGGTCATGAGATTGGATGACATTGTTGAAGAGCATCATATTATGAGCATCCCCACCTTCTCTGTTTCTATCATCAGGGCTTCTAATGAGGTTGAAATCACCCACTAGCATCCAGAATGGGTAATTGGAGGTATCAATATTATGCATCCAATTGAAAAATTCAGCTCTGTGTTCATTGTGTGCAGGCCCATAAATATTGGTCAAGATCCAGGTGATACCAGAGTGTTTGCATGTAAGAGCCATAGTTAGATGGAATTTCGATTGACTAAGAAGCTCTCCAGAAAAAAGGCTACCATTCCAGATAGTAATTAATCCTCTAGAATTACCAAGTGAAGGAGAAAATGCAAAGTGAGAAAATTTCCTGGGACAGAATTTCCTTAAATAGGAGTGTTCAAAATCTTCCCTTTTAGTTTCTTGGAGGCAGATAATATCACAATTGCTAGAATTAACTTTTTCTCTAAGTTGATCATGTCTTAGCTCAGAATTGATGCCTCTAACATTCCAGTCAAGAATCATCCGGTTCCTATTCATAATTGAACATGTGAGGGTTCCACAGGTTCTGATCAACATAGTTAACCAGGTATTTATTGGGGATAGCTGGCAGAACAGATGAAAGTATAAAAAGCATCTTGGACCTAGATTGAAAATCCCACAAAGGTGTTGATGATGTAAATAACATAATAGGGGATAAATAAACATCCAGGTACTTAAGCAGATATAGGGATATGGTTCTGCTCATCATGAGCAATAAAGAAGTGCTTATTACATGCCAGATAGTATCAAGTAGATGAAGTTTCAGAAACATAAAACTGTGTGTCATCAAACATATATGACACACATTATTACATGCAGAAGGGTGAGGTGACATTAGCCACATTCAGAGAAGAGCTTGTCCTCTGAAATCTCACTAGGAGATACCAGGCATTGGTTGATACCAATAGACTGGATGGTGTCAACAGGGAGGACAAGTGGAGGTGGAGCATTTTGGTCCATGATCACCACCTCATGAGGATGAGCTTTACTTTTGGCCACCTTCCTAGATTTGCCTGAGGTATTGATCAGAGATGAACATTCTTTCTCCTGGGCTTTATCTGCAACATCTTTGTTCTTGTATCCCTCTGATTGGTTGGCAATCCTTTTACTGCGTCTGACAGCAGTCACATCCTTTGGAGCCAGCAATTTGCGCTTGGCCACCAGGGAGACATTGTCTTCAATGGCAGCAGAAGATCCACCAATAGATGTATCCAGAGAGGTTTACACATTATTGTCAGAAATTTCAGTGATGCAAACGGAAGAAGAGGCTGGCACATGAGGGGCAATTGCATAAAGTTTCAGAAGACACTTCCTCTGTTTTCCATGCTCGGTATCCACATCAAGAATTTGGAATCCAGCACCATGGATACAAGAGATGTCAGTGTTTCCCAGAGTAGTGTGTGCATTCTTAACCATGTCAGTTAGCAAACCATGGATGGCATTGAATGATTCCACAGCTTCCATCATTGGTTCAAGTTCAGCAATATGATCAGCATGTGCATGACTGAGCTGGGGAGGGGTAGCAATCATTGGTTCATTGTCAGTAGCAGGTGCAGCATTTCCATATGGTATTACAACATTGGGTATCATAGGTGCAGCATTTGCTGGTTCTTCAGGAACATGATCATGGACCATCTCATCCCAGTGTCCACCAAATGGTTGGGGCATGGGGTGTGGGTTACCACCATCAGGTGGAAGAGGATCCTCATCACCACCAAGTCCACCAATCACTCTAGCCTGCAGAACATAAATTACCACAGTCCAGGAATGAGCATGTCCTTCATCACTGGTATTGTCTCCAAGGACCAGGCTAATTGGGATTTCAAGCATGTCTGGCACTCTGACTTTAACTAGTACTCTAGCTCTGTTAGAATAATCTCTGTTCCAGACTAAGAATTTTCCAAATTCACTGACAGATTCTCTAACTTTATCAACTAGCCATGCATCTTGAGGGTAATTAACCATCATCAGCCAGACATCATGTGTAAAAGTCATGTTTCTATGGTTCAGACCTCTATTATGGGGGATCACCCTAAGAATGTTGTCTCCAACAAAGAAAGGACTACGCTCAATAGCAGTATCCCTAGCGCAAGTATCAGAGAACTGTACCAGAGCGGCACCCATGGCAGACCTAGAGAAATTGCGAATGTTGAGGCCGCGATCGTTGAAGTAGTTCCTGATAAGGTGTGCATCCGCGGCGAACTGCTCAGGGTCAAATGGAGGCTCAAGGATGACAATGGCCATGTCATCGCACCGAAGCAGGGCATCTCCACTAAAAATGTGAAAACCCCGACGTCGGCGATGTATGCAGGGTTGGATGACTTCAGCTGGTTTTATGTATCTCAACAACATTAAGTTTCCCCTCTTTATGTTGAAAATTTTGAAGTTGCACTTGTTTTGCTTTCCTATGCTTATTGCTTTGTGCTTTCATGACTTGTTTATTTACAAGATTCCTATGCATAGGAAGTGGGTTAGACTTAAATGTGTTTTGAATTTGCTTCTTGATGCCCTCTTTTACTTCAATTCATATTTCTTATGTGAGCATCTTCTCAAACTATCATGACTAACTTAAAGGCGTTAAAGAAAAGTACTTATTGGGAGATAACCCAAAAGTTTTAGATGAGTCTTGTAAGTTATTACTTCTGTAATAACCGCTCCTTATCCTTTTTATTTGCTTTTTGTGCCAAGAGTAACCTCTAATGAGAGAGAAGTAATGATTGGGAAAGTTGCTGTCCCGAAACAGATTTCTGTGCTTCATCGTAAAAATTCGTGTAAAATCTCTGTATGTCCTTTTGAGGCGTGAATTTTTGTGCTTCTGCCCCAGGTTGTTATCTAACTTTCATTAGTTCAACACTTTTCGATTTGAGCAACAGAAGGTCTTAGAAAAAATCCGTCTTTACCTGCTGGTCTGTTTTGACAGATTTCTGCCATTATTTGCATTTGCTTCTTGTTGGTTCCTTTTTGGGTTCTCTTTGGGGAATTGAGCTTTTTTAGGGAAGTGCTACAGTAGCTTGTGTTTAGTGGAAGTTTTATTGGTGTTATAACTAAACCTAAAGACTTATTATCTTGAGTGCACTAATGTTGCTAATAAAAATTGTGTGAAGTTTTGTATGAAGGAAAATTTCAGGTGTATGGAAGGAATGAGTAATGAGATGAAGGATAGACTAAAGCTCAAGCTTGGGGCTGCCACGTGTGTCACACCAATCAATATCCAAAAAGTACAAGCGTCAAAGTTTGGGGATGCCCAAGGCATCCCCTTCTTCATCAATAAAAATCCTAGGTTTCTTCCAAACGCTTCATTTTTATTGTTTGATGCACAGTTGTGTTGTTCTTGGAGCGTATTCTTTTCCGTTTTTGTTTTTATTTTTCGTTTGCTTTGTTTTCTTAGTTTTCTGAATAAATTGGTTGGACCCCCTCTTTCTTACGTTGGTTTTCAAATAGTTTGATTTGGATTGAAAAGAGTAGGAAAGTTCATGCTTAAGTGGTAAAGAGAGCTTGTTTTTGACTGTGGCCTATGCTTTGTCATGCCATGCTTGATATTGTTTTGGCTTTAGGCTTAGTATTCTTTGTTGTAGCATGACATGTTATAAACAATTGAGATTGCTTAATGTGCCTTTGAAGAATCATGCGTTGTTTTAGCATATTAAAGCATAGTATTGTGGTATTCTCCTTTGATGCTTTATTTGGGTTGACTTGGCGCATGCTCACACCATGTTATGACTATCCCAAGTCACCATAAGCCTTTATGATCCTTTAGTTTTCAACTTGTAGTATCACTTTATGCTTTGATCAATGATGTTTTGTTGCTCTGCATGATTATGGCCATTATTGCTCTCTTAGTTTGTCGCTCCCAGTCTTTTGCTAGCCTCCACAACAAAGTATGAGTTCCACTCATGCATCCAACTCCTAAAACCAAGTTATTCTAAAGAGTCCATCATACCTACCTATTAGCATATGCTATTCCAAGTATATTCATGCTTTTATCTACCTTCCGAATTAAACTTGTTATGAGAAAACTAGTGATTAAAGCTCTCGCGAACTTGATGGCACACTTTACTTTTCTTGCCCTTAATAAACTTGAACCATTGTGCCGTCTATGTTGTATATGCTTGCACTTATATGTTGGGGATTAGCAGAACCATGTTGTCATGGGGAACGCTTTCAACATTGCACTTGTACTTTGTACCTAGTTGATATCATGCTCTTTTGTCTATGGATGTCGTCGGTGTGAAATGAAAGGGGAGCTTGTAAGTCCATGGAGTTATGTATGTGTGTTAGAGAAACGCCTAGGCCGCTGGTCTAATCCATGCTGTCATGGTGGAAACCTGCAGCGTAACCATAATGAGCTGTCTATGAAGCATTCTTCTTATAAAAAAGAGTTAGATATTGAGAAAAAAGAGAAAAAGAAAAAAAAGATATGAGAAAAGAGGAAAGAGAGAAAAGGCACCATTTTCCCATGGTAAATAAGAAGATTGCTGAGATGCTCGTTGTCTGCTTGCCTTGTCATTTTGATATGGGGATTCTTCTGTATCATCGGGCAAGGGGTACCCCGTTGGCGGTTCTCTATGATACACATGTACTTACGATGACAAGAACTTACCGGTGACTAAACTTGAGTAGCATGAGGAGCGGCCCTCATATTCAAGGGACATGAGATTTCCAACTTATACTTTGTCAAGCATATACACCATAGTTTGTTCACTTTAACCTTAATCACTTCAAGATGTTTATGATAGGGGCAATGAGAGATGAAAGCTAAAAAGTACCATAATTTTTGGAAGCTCTTTATGAGACTTGAATCCCTACTTCCTTCTATGAAGGCCTTTCTTTTACTTTTATGTTGAGTCTCCACCTTCTATCTTTATGCACCTACTTTGAGAGCATAGTGGCCATTCTTAGTTCTATGTGTATTGTCCCAAGACTTGTTGATTGATGCATAGCTTTGATATTGCTTGTTTTAAACTATTTGTATCTAGTCACTCTTATGAACTTTGAAGGTGTCCTATGCATTTATGTTTGCTACTCTATGAGGGACAAGCTGAATGCCACTATGCTCTGTTTTCTTTATGTGAAACAAACAAACGTCTTGCAAAGCATTGTTATTCATGAATCTTTTGTTTGTGCATTTTCATGTTGCAACATAGTTGCTTTGCCTTATTGTTAGAACTGTATCTTTCATGTTATGATTGAAGTACTATGATCCTAGCTATCATTGTTTTAAATACTTTGATCAAGCTTATGATGGTGCATGTCACCTCAAAAATTATTCTTTCTTTTTATCACTTACCTACTCGAGGACGAGCAGGAGTTAAGCTTGGGGATGTTGATACGTTGCTAACGTATCCATAATTTTTGATGTTCCATGCTTGGTTTTATCTACTTTCTTGTGTTTTGTTCAAACTTTGGAGTACTTTCTATACACTTTCTTGGACTAACCTATTAATAAGTGCCACAGTGCCAGTTGCCTGTTTTCTGCTGTTTTTGGTTCCAAGAAAGTCAGAAAATCAATATTCTCGGAATTGGACCGGACAAAAGCCAAAGTCGATATTTTACCGGAAGACTCACGGAGCCAGAAGACGAGACGGAGAGGGGCCATAGGGTGGCCACACCATATGGTGGCGCGGGCTAGCCCTGGCCATGCCACCAGGTGGTATGGGCCCCCTGGCCACCCACCGACCTTGCCTCTTCGCCTATAAGATGCCTCCTGATGCAAAAACCCTAAATCATCAAGCCTCCAGCCACGAAAAGTTTCGCAGCACTGCCGCCACCGAAGGGGAGATTCGAGGGACAGAAAGTCTCTGTTCCGGCACCCTGCTGGGATGGGGAAGTGCCCTCGAGCCATCTCCATCGATCTCCACCACCATCTCCATCACCGTTATTGATTCCCATGATGAGGAGGGAGTAGTTCTCTCTCGAGGCTAAGGGTTCTATCGGTAGCTATGTGTTCATCTCTCTCTATGCATGATCTTATTGAGATCATGAGGTTGTAATCTATAGATCTACCTTGCTACTGAAGTGCTTTAATAGATCTCTGCTCTCCCCATGTGTGTGAAGTTGACAGTGTGCACACCATGGTGGCACTTAGGCTAGAGATTACAAATACTTGTTATGAGTTATATTTGGAGTTGGATGTCTTTATGAAATTGTGGTGTTTGTTTGAACCATCTAGTGCTCAAGGTGACAGTGTGGGGTTATCTAGATGCGGAAAGTGAACTTTGAGGTGTGCTGTTATAGCCCTACCATGGATTAGAGTGTCCAATCGGAGAGTAGTTCAGCATAGTATCATAAAGAAGAATATATTTATATGAGAGTGTTCACTAGTGAAAGTATGATCCCTAGGCCTTGTTTCTAAGCACTGAAACACCGTTTGCTATTAGATCTATTACATGTTTGCTTGCTTCTATCTTTATTTTAGTTTTACTTTAGTCTTTTCCACTCCATCAAGCTATTTTCTATCACCGTTACCACTTATAATTATCTATACCACTTGTATCTCACTATCTCTTCGCCGAACTAGTGCACCTATACACCTGACAAGTGTATTGGGTGTGTTGGGGACACAAGAGACTTCTTGTATATTGATTGCAGGGTTGCTTGAGAGGGGATACCTTTGACCACTTCCTCCCTGAGTTCGATAAACCTTGGGTGATCCACTTAAGGGAAAACTTGCTGCTGTTCTACAAACCTCTGCACTTAGAGGCCCAACAACTGTCTACAAGAATAGAAGTGTGTAGACATCACTCCCCCATTTTCCTTTTCTTCCAATAGGTTTCCGGCAGCGACGTCTGCAGCGATGACGAGTCCAGGCACACCAAGACTCGTCAGGTGTTGAGGAGGATGCTTGGCCAAGACGACGCCTTTCTTCGTGGCGGGACTATAGTCGCCTTCTGCAAGGGGATCACCTTCTGCTGGGTGACTCTCACTGGCACCGACTTCAACTCCTTACTGAAGCATGCAGAGGCCCTGGGCTCCGGCATCCACAAAGGCAGCGAGACCATGAACGTCAACGCCTACATCACTGAACACTAGGCTCTCGGCATTCACCTCCGAAACCTCCAGCGGGTGGCCATCAAAGAGGGTCGCATGCCTCCAATCAGGCCCAAGGCCCCCAAGATCAAGGGACTGGGCAGCAAGAAGTGGAGGAAGTGCCGGAGGGAGGAGGCGGAGGCACGGCGCATGCAAGGAGGGGTTGAATGTGTCTGCTGCTGCTGCTAAGCAGCTTCTTTTGATTTTCTATATTTTGCTTGCATCCTATTTCCGGTTGAATGCATCGAACCTCGTTAAGCAACCTACTTTCTATCGCTATATCCTATTTAGCTGCACACAGCTATATCTTCATTTGTTTTGTTTTCTGAATGAATGCATTCTGCTTGGTGTGATTTGCTGCTCTAGATTTGCTACCTGATCGGAGGCAAAAAGAGGTCCAAAAGGGAACGAATTATCAAAGAGAGAATCTTCTCTAGATTTGCTACCAATTTGGGCAAAATGAAACATATCTGTTTAGCGAGAGAGGAAAAAGGTACTCTTTCAAACTGCCAGTTAATGGGCTACCATCTTGACAAGCTACAAGACACATACATAAACATAACACACAGAGGGTTAAATTTATTTTACTACTCTCACTTGAGGCGCTAGACATCTTGATAAGATAAATGAGTTCCACAAAATAGAAACATAACACTGAGAAGTAAAATTTAATTCACTTCTCATCAGCCCACATTCGGCGCTTGCCATCGTTCCTAGGCGACCAACTGCGATCATTCTAGGTGGATCTTACATTATTGGCACTCCACAGCTCACGAAATGCTTCGTCCCACCTGGGATCTGACTTGCCTTCCCTATCTTCAGCGTCATGCGATACAATTAGCGGTGCATCACAGACCTAATTGTTGCCGCTAGAAGATGTCGCTTTCGCTTTGCTGCAGCCTCTCTGTCACCGCTTCGCTTCAGCAAAGCTCTCTTTCAGCTACTTCTACAGCCTCTCTATCAGCTGCTTCAGATGCAGCCATTTCCTTTGCATATGCAGCTTCAAACTCAGCTATTCTGCATTTTCTACAAAGGGATCCCCTAAGCTCGCCTTCCCTCTTGCAAATAGGGCAAAACACGAGGTAACATAGAAAAAATGGATCTTCTTGTACAACTGGTAGGTCACATAAGCATCTATAGCTGCATACTTTAGGTTTATATCAGACAACGGCCACTCGTCCCAGAAATCGTGCCTATCCGTAGGGAAATCTGCCTTCATTTTGTCGTACGACTCATCGAGGATTCTAGTTGCGAGTGATGCCATTCCATCCTTCCTCGAGCCCCCTAGGATCTTGACAAGACTCTGAATATCGATCCAGTTGTGCACAGGAATTGTAATTCCCTCTCGATAAAATTTCGAAAAATCAGTTGTATTGTCGATAGTGCAGAAAACAATTCCCTTTTCTACAAGGAACTAGCGCAGCGCCGGACAATTCGTGTCAGTCCTAAAAGTATGTAGTTTGTCATCACCAAAATTTGTAACTACAAATATTTTGTCAATGCAAGATCATCATCTAAATATAATTTAAAAAGTTTAGTAAATGCAAGATCAAGACTCTCAACATTGTCTTGTCATAATTTATTTGGTCCTAAATAAAATCCAGTAGTTGCAAGATGAGCAAATGGATAAAGAACAAGAGGAGAAAACCCTAAAAGCGGTTAGCTACAGAGAGCAGATCTACAAACCGGGAGAGGTGGTAGACAAGGACGTGTTTCCTCAGGGCCATTTGAATGACGGCGACTTCACTCCCTTCATATGGGTGCTCCAGGGTGTACTCGAGGTCCAATCCCACAAACTTGTCCTCGTCTTTCTCAAGCCAACCCTCGTACATCCTCAGGACTCACACCACTATCACCTCCTCATTGGTGTAGACAACGTCTATCTTCTTATTGTCATGGGTAGTGAAGCTTGTCTCTAGAGTGCGACGACCTTCCATGGCGGCAAGGAGAAGACGGGAAGAAGATAGATGACAGGAAGAAGAAGAGTGGTTTCTACGAGGCAGGGGAACGGTGGAACCGTCAATGCGCTTTTAAGGTAGTGGTTAACGACGGGGATGGAAGTCCAAGGAGAGACGCGTGGCGGTGGCCGTTCCAGCTTCTGAGTAAACAAAAAATAATTATAACGCTGATACATGTGCCATGTTTTGTCACGTCAATACACTAGGCCGGTGGTGTTGTCCTATCTACTGTGCCAGCGCTGCAAGCCTATGTGACAGCCACCCCGCCTAAGCAACGGAAGCGACATAAAGGCGAGAACTTACAAGGGGGCCCAACTTGACGGTCGTTAGCCTGATATTTTGTATTGAAACGTAAAGTTGAATTCATGCCAAAAAGACCCTCTGAGTATTTGGCACGCCAACTTTAGGCAACGCAGCTGATTGTAAGCAACTTGGGTACCGCGTTGCCTGGACACCCCAACTTTCGGGCCGCAAAATGATATTCTCCCATCACATGCTACTAACATCACCTAGTCACCATCTTCACACGATTGCCACTGCAGTAACATCACACCCCATCTTCTCATCAGTACCAACACACCACATAGATCAACATCACTATCACCAGAGGAAACACCACGGTAGAACTGGACATGAGTCGGTGGTGCTTGGGGCAGCGAGGAGACGGTCGAAGGAGGAGGATGACCAAGGATAAAGGAAGGCAGCAGAGGCACGCCTGTGGAGGTCGAGGATGGGCGGCTGCCGGCGCTGGTGGTGAGGATCGCTGCTAGACGTAGAGGGGCTCAGGGTAGAGGTGATGGTTCTGGCAGATGTTGGTGAGGATGCGGCGGAGCTCCGGGAGCTGCAGAGGGCAGCGAGGGAGCAGAGGGCGGCGAGGTGGCCAGGAGAGGCAAGGAAGATGAGGGCGCGCGGCGGCGACACTAGGAGAGGGTGGCAACACTCGCTGTAGAGGGAGGAAGGAGAGGCTAGCGCGGGGTTGGTAGGGGATGGGGATGGGGGCGGGGGAGGGCAGGACGCGTGCGGTGGGTGCTCTAGGGAAGAAAGCAGAGGAAGGGAGGAGGGGATCATGCAGGATAGGCCGGGTCATCGCGTGCGTCGCGGGGTTGCCCTAGGTATGTTGCGGGGTGGGGCGTCGTGTTGTGGTGTGCAGCCGTGTGTAGCGTGCGTCGCACCGTGCGCGTCGGGTGGGTTGGGTTAGCATGCAGGGTTGGTATGGGCCGCGTTAGGCGTGCACGCGTGTTGTGTGTTGCGCGTGTTGTGCAGCGCATGCTGCTGCGTGCACGAGTCATGTGGGCCAGTGCGTGTGTGGCAGCAGGAGTGTGGTGGTAGGTGTGGAGTGCGGGTCGGTGTGAGGGTGGCGTGGCGGCGGGCAGAGGGTTGTGGTGGGGTTGAGTCTAGGGTTAGGGTTTGGCTAGGTGGGTTTAGGTTGCACGGGTAGTAGGTGGTCTGGCCGGTTGGGCCTCTGGCCCGGCCGGCTAGACTGCATCCCCGTAAAACATTTTTATTTTATTAGACTACTACTTTATTTTTAAAAGGCTTTTGTAAATAGTTTTTAGACAAAACAAAATATCTGGAAGGACCTGGTTTTGATTTGGAATTAAAGGAGGGGCTAATTATAAAACAAGATAGGTTTTTAGCAAAAATATTTAGGGGACAAATATGCATGATGATGTCATGATGATGCACATAGTAGTAATCAACAAGCGATTTTCAGGTAGTGGTTTTCCTAGGGAGCTACAACATTTGTGGGTAGTCGTACTCTTTGTGTACTTGATTTACCACCAGTTGGGAGTCTCCTCGTACCACGAGTTGCTTTATCCCGATGCTTGTCTCTGCCCTAAGGCCCGTGAGCAATGCCTCATATTGAGCGACATTGTTGGAAGTCCTCTTGTTGTCCGCGAAGTCGAGCTGAACCGTGTACTTAAGTTCCTCCCCGGTAGGAGACACAATAAGCACTCCGACCCTAGCCCCCTTGTAGGTGAAAAATCCGTCAAAGTACATTATCCATCGCCCTTAATCTTTGTTGCCAAGGAGGCAGGATTGCTCCTCCCGCTCCTCGATCGGCGTCAGAGTCCACTCATTGATGAAGTCGTCGAGCTCTTTGCTCTTTGTGGCATGGGCCCGAACAAAGTTTAGCTCGAACTCGGATAGCTCCGTGACCCACTCTGCGATGCTCCCCATGGATTCACGGTTGCGCGGAATGCTCCAAAGGCCTAAGTTTGTTACCATGGTGATATTGTGCGCTTGTAAGTAATGCTGCAACTTCTGGGAAGAAACTAGGACCCCGAGAAGCAGTTTCTACACCAAGGGGTACCATTCCCAGGTGTCATGCAGAACTGCACTCACGAAGTGCACCAAGCATTGCTCTGACTTCTCCTTCCCGGGTTCCTTAGTGGCACCGCCTTTCCTTCCTTCTCCATCCTACGGGGGATCTGCCTCGTCGCCCTTTCCGACTCTTGGGGTTACTCGTTGTTCCACCACAAGTGTTGCGCTCACCACCTGATTGGTGGCGGCAACGTACAACGGGAGAGGCTCCCGAGGTTGAGGAGTGATGAGGATAGGTGGGGCCATCAGGTACTTTTTGAGGTCCTGAAAGGCCTTCTCTGCCTCCGGGGTCCACTCGAAATGACCTTTCTTCTTCAGTAGTTTGAAGAACAGCAAAGCCTGCTCTCCCAACCGCGATATGAACCGCCCAAGAGCAGTAATGCACCCATTCAGACATTGCACATCTTTTATATTCTAGGGGCCTGCATTTCCTCGATGGCCCTGATTTTGTCGGGGTTGTCCTTGATCCCCCAGTGTGAGACCGGGGATCCAAGGAGTTTCCCAGACGGCACCCCGAAGACGCATTTTTGGGGGTTGAGGCATAACCTCACCTTCCACAGGTTATCAAAAGTCTCCCGCGGTTGACTAACAAGAGTGTCCGATGAAGCATTTTGACTACGATATCGTGAATGTAAGCCTCCGCATTGCTCCTCCACATTATGCCCCACTTTGGGGGCCCAAGCAGAGGCGCATAACCCGCTGAAAGGTAGCCCCTGTGTTCTTGAGCTCGAACGACATGCAGGTGTAGCAATAGCACCCCGATCTTTTCTTCGTCCTCAACTACCATCCTGATTTGGTGGTTGATGAGTCCAAAATTGAAGCATTTTTACCTTTTGTTTTTGCATAAATATAGTAGGGATCTTTGTATTTCACCGTGTTTACACACGCCATTTTGTTCTTGTTTCAACAGGATCCAAAATCATTGAGTCATGTATGAACATATCAATTGGAACAGTCATATTGTGTAATTATATGATATTTCTAAGTGATAAAAGTCATTTTATGGATTTACCTTCGCACCTGGGAGAATACCAAGCGAGGAGGAGCAATCAGTACCGATGACCGGTGGTATGGGCGGAGCCCGCCGGTACCTTCCGCTCGTACCAAGCGCCATCATGACCGCCTTGTCAAATACTTCCTCCTGACAAAGATGAGAAAGAGATCTGACATTCACAACCACCAGAAACTACGGAAAACCACATCTGAAAGGGATCTGAAGGAGGAACTTGTCTGGGGCCAAATCCCAGCTACTTCATGGATCATCGGAGGACAACGCATCATCCCCTTCATCATCAACCGCTGCATCTCCATTACCACCATTACCCCCATATTTCATCTATTAGATCTCATTGTAATTCCAAATTCAATTGTGGTTTGCATTAGATCTACCTCCATACTTTTATCCATTCATTTGATTATGATGATGTTGTTGATTGCTTCCAGGAGTGAGTAGTTCCCTTGTTCTTGGGGAGATGGAGAAACCCTAGCACCATTATGAATTCGTAATAAAGATGATCTATTCTTGTGTCCATATGACTTGCCCGTCTATGATATAATTATGATTTGTGTTTGATCTCTCTCTTTAGATGGTATGTGTAGTCGGTCGCATATCATTTGCCCTCGGGACTAAAGGGAGGGAGAAATCCTTTGGACATGTCTTGGAAGCGTACCAGGAATGGCCCCGTGATAGATTGGCGTCGGCTCGTAACCTACACGGTCAAAGGAGGATTAAAGAGGGGCTCCCTAAGCTAATTACAATATCCATGGGGAAACCCTTAATTTCGGTGGTTTGTATGGGTGACTGCTCTCAAACATCGCAGTGGTTATTTAGAGGTGACCTCACTCTTGGCTCAATAAAGTGGTTGTTGTAAATATGCCCTAGAGATAAATAGTAATTAGGATTATTATCATATTTTTATAAAGTTTATGATTAAGTTTTATATCATGCTATAACTGTATTGAAAGTAAACGTCAATACACGTGTGATATATAAACAACCAGGGGTTCCTAGTGATATTCTAGTCACTGGTTCATTGGTCAACAATTGATCAAGGTTTCTTGATCATGTGGCATTTATGCCAGTTGGAAATGGAGTCACCTCATTCTGAGAATGAGATGATGAACTAATACCCAACCTAAACATCGTGACCCGATCATGTCACGAAGTTCAAGTTACGATGATTAGAATAGACCTAGTGGATTACTTCTTAAACCATGAGGCTATATCAATCACTGTATCTCGAGGGTACTTTGGTAGCATCAACCGTCACTTGGTTAAATAGTGATCATAAAGGTGTGTTCAGGTATTTGGAGGAACAGTAGAGGCATTATACGTCAAGAGCAGGATTTGTCCATTCGCGTGACGGAAAGATACTCGAGGGCCCACTCGGAGAAGTTATATCCAATAGTTGCGCAGCGTGTGATTTGATCACAAGGATATCACTTGTTGGAACGAGTCAAGTAGCATTTGTCGGTGACGAGATTGAACCCGACATGGTGATGTCATTGATCAGATCTCGGGTAATGTAGGTATCGAGAGACAAAAGGAATATGACACGACGTTCATGGTTCAAACGATGAAAGATTTCATGGAATACACAGGGATCACATGGCCATCCAGGTCCCTCTGTTGATCATTGGTCCGGGAGAGTCCCAACCATGTCTGGAGTGTTCCCGAACCGTGGGGTATCATGCTTAAGGGCTTGGTGATGCTTAGAGAGTGTTTACAGGATCAGTAGAATCACTGAAGAAAGAGAAGAGAGAAAACCAGAAGGGTTTCGGTAAGTCCGGAGGATGTCCGGAGTGGAGGTAGAAAGTGTTCCATAGCCACAGAGATTGAATAATATGTGAATGAATGTTAAATATTGATTTAATCATTTATTCATAATTATTTAATAAAGAGAAAATCAATTAAATGGTCAAAAGCCTTAATGGGCCAAATCCCGGAGGGGAAAGGGCCCAAGAGGGGGATGCACCCCTAGGAGGGGCCAAGTGGGTTGGCTGGCGGCCTTAGTGGGCCTTCCCCACGTGGGGCCCATGGTGGGGGCTGGCCGACGGTGCCTCTCGCCACCTCCTCCCTTGTTTAGTCCCATTCTGGGACTTTGAGGGAGGGAGTACTTCCCCGTCCCTCTATATGTAGTGGGGTATTTTGACCAGATAAATACAACACAATATTCAATAAAGGTTTCCTCACTTTTGGGGAGACCTCCAATTGATATTTTCTCTCTCTCTCTCTCTCCCCCATGATCGTGGCCCCAAGTTCGGACTGCGCAAAAGAGAGACATCTTCACTGCAGAGCGCTGTCGCACTGCGGGATTCAGATCCAGGAGCTCTACTTCCGCAACTTCTGCTGGATCGGGGAAGCGGGAGTCATCGCCAGACACCAGATGCATGTAACTCCCTGTGAGGTGCAACATTTGAGGAACTAGGAGTCGTTGGAGCCGTAAGAGTGCAAGGACTTCATCATGACCTTGAGGTCAGATTCGGCTCATCTACATCAACCACGCTCTCCCGAGCGTTGACAACGCTTTTCGGTCTTCAAGGATAAGTTCATGAAAAGCCCCTCACATTACTGCTTTACTAATAGATAGGTCCTGGCAACAAAGGGGTTTTGGGGCGTAGGGTAAAATTTTATTGTTTTCATACGTGAACCCCTACAGTGGTATCAGAGCTAGATCTATGCATAGTATTGCTAGTACGGGTAGAACACACGAGATGTAGCGTGTGGGTGTTGATCTTTTAGTTGTTAGCCTCCCACGTGTACTTGGGTATACTGCAACAATGCTTGATGAAGCGGCCCCCAACCGACTTTACGCGTTCATTCACGAGACTGGTCCATGCTTGACATACGGCTTGTACCGTATAAAGTGGCTTTGGGGGGTGTCTTTCTCTCTTGCATTAGTTGGTATGCCATTTGCAACAGAGGGCCCCAAAGGTGGTATAGTAGAGACAACTACTCGATCAGTGTTGTGGTGAAAGTCCGTATGTAAGAACGGTTCTTATGTGAAAGCCCATTCAGCCACGTAAAACATGCAAAGATAAAGTAGAGGCGTCTAACTTTGTTTTGCAGGGGGAGTTTCTTTGTGATATGGTTATGGCAAAGGTAAAGTAATTACCTTATGTTGCTAAGTAGTAGTATAATAAGATGATCCCTATTAAAATACCAATGATTGTGTTCTCCCTTAGTGTGCACCACCAAGAAAGTTCTTCGGAATGAGGCAGCATCGTGATGATCGGGTGTCAGACATATCTACATTCGCATACAGTGGGTGTAAGCCATGTTGCACAGTGAATACACTAAGATTGAGTTGGAGATCCTAGCATGTGTAGACATGGCCTCAGAACACGGATGGTCGAAAGATCGATCACGAGTCGCTGAATGATGTGACCGACGTTTAGGCATCCACCCTAGCACCCACATTGATGGTCGTGACGATCGGGGGAGATATGGGAAAAAGGGGTCATGTAATCAGTAGAACCCTTCAGGGGATAGGTGTTTTTAGTGGAGTTATTATTTAACTCAGTTAATTATAAACTTAGTCTAAATTCCTTTTGCAATTATAAATGTAGAAAATGGTTCTCCCCGATGCTACCTTCCCCGTTGATGATTGGTTAGATGGAGAGAAGCTCAGGCTAGATGGATCAAACTTCTCTATGTGGGTTACATGTCTCCATGTTCTCCTTAGCGAGAATGACGTGGTCGACTATATACTCAACGCGATGGACTTGGAACAACCCAGTATCTTAGAGACCCCAGAGCAGCGGGAAGACCGCTATTACCGTCATGAGATGTCCACCTTCATATCAGTGACGATGCGTTTCGGGATGGTGGATGAGATGTGGCCAGTCGTGAGTAATCTTGACCCTCATATGGTAATGGTACAACTTAGGACACATTTCGTGGAACAATCACGCATATGGGAGCATGAGCTGATGGGAGATTTCCTATCCATTAAGATGGAAGAGAACTCTTCACTTGAAGACCACTTGGAGCACATGCATGATGCGTACATGAGGCATGCATACTTTCTGGATAGCTGGATGACGAGCTCTTTTGCAAATGGCGTTGTGCTGCGGTCGCTGCCACCAAGCTACCAAGCACATGCCAGGATTTGCATCATGAGAGGCGATGCGGAAACACATGATTTCCATGAGTTCATATCACATTTCAGGAACATGAAGGTTGAACCCATTGTCGGAGAGGTCATCAATGACAAAGGTATATATTTGATATACAATTTTATAAATGTTATAATCTTGCAAACATATATTACAGTGTTGAGTATATTTGATACTTATTCTGTTTTACTGAAAACATGTCCTTCTGCATGAGAGTTGCTTGCTGGAGAGGAGGTGACATTGCGTGTTGATGGCGAGCATGATGATGATGGCCAACGACACTCTCCCTCGACATTTATCATTTAGTTTATTGTTTTTGGATAGTTATTATAATCGATAGATTATGAACTTCTTTAGTGTGTCTCACACTTCGTGAGATGGTTATTCATATAAGTTTGTAACAAACAGTTGTTCTACTTTTATGAATGATTTATATTTGTGTTCATATCTTAGTCGATTATGTGTGAATTGTCCTGGTTATGAAACTAATTGATAATACATGAACATTTGTAAAATATTGAAAATGCCTTGAAAAATACCCAACTTAATGATATACTCATTTTGAATGAAACCATTGTTTAAATTCAAAGTTATATTGATAACATGTGAAAGACATTTGTTTTCTTGTCACATATGAATCATGCCTAAGTTCGGCAAAGATAACTTAAACACCGTGTATTGCATGAATACAAAGTGTTTGATGAATTATTGAAAGTAAATGCATATTCGATGTATTGTGTTTAAACAAAAATGGTAATTATCATTATATGATTGTTGAAAATGTGTAAAGAAGTTTACCAAAGGAAACATGAGCATGAAACTATTTGATATGATCAAATAATTTCAGCATATGAAGGGTATAAAGATAAAAGAGAATCTAATTAGTACGATTTAATCAATAGTAATGAAATTCGACATTATAAGATTGGCATAAAGAAATTATGAAATGCAATGAGTTTGAAATGTCAAAATGCAAAGCATCATAATGTGATATTAGATATCAAGTGGGTGAATAGAAGGCGTCGAATAAATCGATGTAGTGTAGATGTAAAGACCATTAGTTAGAAATAGTTAGCACTCAATTAGAATATATAGTGAACCATTTGAATTTGTGAGATCGGCGCCATATCTTGTATGGATCATCATGAAAGTTTTGGAGTTATTCGATATAACCAAAACAACAGCGAATAAGTCCTTGTAGAGTATTCATTGTAAATTTTGTATACGAATTCCATGGCTAGAACCAAAAGAAAGGCAAAACTAGTATTGCTTGAAGTTTTGGTGCTTTTTCGAGAAAGTTTGTGTTCTCAAATAAGGAGCTTTTGGAAGATAGTGTAAAACACGATGAGGATTCAAAACCCTGCATCAGAATGTTGAGAAGCGGAACGTAAAGCATTCCTAAACGATTCTCTTCACAAAGGAAAGAATCAATTGTAATGATCGTTGTGTTTTCCCCACTGGTGTTTTCACTACATGAAGTAGGATTCAAAATGTACCCCATATTCCGTATGGAGACATTTGTGAATCATTTGTCATGATTACCGGAATATGACATACCTACGAACTACTAAGGAAATAATGGTAAACTAAAGTTATGAGAAATCCTAAAGATAAAATTCACTTAAGATTAGAAAGCAATTTATTGCTGAATCTCAACAAGTAATGAGTTACTTGAATTTTCCAAAACGACTGTAAATTCATGAAAGAAAAGGTGAATGACAAAGGCACGATTTGTCATGAATAATGTATTGGACAATTTCAAATGAATTTGATTCAAGTGTGCTGAAAGTCTAGTGGAATTAAAACTAGTAAGGTACTAGTATCTCATAGTAAATCTCTCAGTTTGATAATTCATCAAAGGATTTTGAAATCATTCCAAATAGTGAGTGGATACGCAATTTGCATGAAATTGAGTGGGAGCTATGAAAGTCTTCCTAAAACAATATGTGAATGACATATTTTTGAGTGGGAGCAATATAAGTCTCGAACTCAAGTATGTTGGGAACATATTTTGAGTGGAAGCTTAAAAGAGTGATTCTTAAGTGTGTATATGACACATTAAGAATAAAAGCGCAAGTACCGATAAATAATGATTTATAGAGATTAGAAGTTGATAGTAAGTATATTACAATATAATTTAGAATTCCTAAAAGGGATTCTGAAAAGAGTTTCGGAATAGGAATTGATTCAGAACTAGTCCTTGGTCAATTCAAATTAGGAATAACATTAAGCTAAACATCGATGGTTGAAAGAAAGAAAAGGATGATCATCATCCACTATGTTGAAGACATAGGTTCTGTCTTAGAAAACCATGATGGCAACTTAACATAATATATGACCCAACGAGGAACGTTTGAAAAGTGATTGAACACGAATCACAGAACATTGAGCTAAGTTTGTCCACAGTGTCTAATTGAGAACTGTAGACATGTTTCCAATCCATGAAGGATGACATATCTTAAAAGCATAAAGGGTTATATTGTAAGAAGATTGGAAACTCCTATATCGATGATACCGACTAAAGTCAAGTAGGAAGCAAGGTGAATAAAACATCGAAAGGTGCACATGGTGCACTAGTTTTTTGATGATTACATTTATAATAATAGATCATGGTACCATCTAAAGTAATGTATACTGTTATGGCAGAACTAGTTCGTCTTTAACGTAGAATGATGTGTCCCAGGGCTTTGTTTGATTTATAGGAATTGTATAGGATTTGAATCCTATCGGAATTATTCCTATGTAATTGTTTGATTCATAGGAACACATCCTATAAGAATCTTGTACTGCCATTTCTATAGAAAAGAAACATTTGATCAAACCTCATGAAAAAATTCTTTTGTTACATCAAGCAGAATTTTTCTTGATCAAGGTTTCCTGATCATGTGGCATTTATGCCAGTTGGAAATGGAGTCACCTCATTCTGAGAATGAGATGATGAACTAATACCCAACCTAAACATCGTGACCCGATCATGTCACGAAGTTCAAGTTACGATGATTAGAATAGACCTAGTGGATTACTTCTTAGACCATGAGGCTATATCAATCACTGTCTCTCGAGGGTACTTTGGTAGCATCAACCGTCACTTGGTTAAATAGTGATCATAAAGGTGTGTTCAGGTATTCGGAGGAACAGTAGAGGCATTATACGTCAAGAGCAGGATTTGTCCATTCGCGTGACGGAAAGATACTCGAGGGCCCACTCGGAGAAGTTATATCCAATAGTTGCGCAACGTGTGATTTGATCACAAGGATATCACTTGTTGGAACGAGTCAAGTAGCATTTATCGGTAACGAGATTGAACCCGACATGGTGATGTCATTGATCATAGCTCGGGCAATGCAAGTATCGAGAGACAAGAGGAATATGACACGATGTTCATGGTTCAAACAACGAAAGATTTCGTGGAATGCACAGGGGTCACATGGCCATCCAGGTCCCTCTATTGATCATTGGTCCGGGAGAGTCCTGACCATGTCTAGAGTGTTCCCGAACCGTGGGGTATCACGTTTAAGGGCTTGGTGATGCTTAGAGAGTGTTTACATGATCAGTAGAATCACCGAAGAAAGAGAAGAGAGAAAATCGGAAGGGTTTCGGTAAGTCCGGAGGATGTTCGAGGTGGAGGTGGAAAGTGTTCCATAGCCACGGAGATTGAATAATATGTGAATGAATGTTAAATATTGATTTAATCATTTATTCATAATTATTTAATAAAGATAAAATCATTTAAATGGTCAAAAGGATTAATGGGCCAAATCCTAGAGGGGAAAGGGCCCAAGAGGAGGACAGACCCCTAGGAGGGGCCAAGGGGGTTGGCCGGTGGCCCTAGTGGGCCTTCCCCATGTGGGGCCGATGGTGGGGGCTGGCCGCGGCGCCTCTCCCCACCTCCTCGCTTGTTTAGTCCCACCCCGGGACTTTGAGGGAGGGAGTACCTCCCCTTCCCCTATATATAGTGGGGTATTTTGACCAAATAAATACAACACAATGTTCAATAAAGGTTTCCTCACTTTTGGGGAGACCTCCAATTGATATTCTCTCTCTCTCTCTCCTGTGACCGTGGTCCCAAGTTCGGACTGCGCGAACGAGATATATCTTCACCGTGGAGCACCGTTGCACTGTGGGATTCAGATCCAGGAGCTCTACTTCCGCAACTGCTGCTGGATTAGGGAAGCGGGAGTCATCGCCAGGCACCGGATGCATGTTACTCCCTGCGGGGTGCAACACTTGAGGCACTAGGAGTCGTTGGAGCGCAAGGACTTTATCACGACCTTGACATCGGCTTCGACTCGTCTAAATCAACCACGCTCTCCCGAGCGTTGACAACGCTTTTCTGTCTTTTAGGGTAAGTTCACGAAAAGCCCCTCCCGTTACTACATTACTAATAGATAGGTCCTGGCAACAAAGGGGTTCAGGGGCATAGGGTAAATTTTTATTGTTTTCATACCTAAACCCCTAAAGTGGCTTCCTACGAGCCTTGTAGTGAACATCTTATTATGGAGCTCTCTCCACACATATCATGACACAAGGAGTATGTTATGTTGATTACACATAACAATAATACTATGCTAGTGGTGTATCCTACATCCCGCGAATGTTTTATCCCTATTGATTTCAACCATGCTTTCATACAAACTTGTTACTTGTTTTATTTCACTTGTTTTGGTTACTTTTCTACAAACAACCATAAAACTTTCAAACACTCTTTACTTGAGATCAAAGGCAGCTTATAAGTATCCTTTGGTAGAGAGTAACGAGGGGCATAAAGACCTTTACCAATAGCTCTCTGTGGGTTTAATATTTTTACTTCAAAACTAGCTACAATTGATCTGTGCACTTGCAGCCATCAGTGGTACCCCGAGAACGCGTCCAAGAAGCAAAGCAAATCATAACCCGTGGTGGAGTCCACCATCTGATCTATCCACGAAAGCGGAAAAGGATCTTTTGGGCAGGCCTTGTTCAGGTTAGTAAAGTCGATGCACAACCCCGTCTTAAGATTCGGCTTGGGCACCACGACAGGGTTGGCCATCCATGTGGGGTAGAGGACCTCGTGCATCGTCCTAGCCTTTTCCATTTTGCAAACTTCCTCCACAATGAAGTCCTTTCGGTCCTGAGCCTGGTGCTGTACCTTCTGTCGCACGGGCCGTGCGTCCAGGCATACCGCCAAGTGATGCTTGATGACATGCCTCGACACTCCCGGAAGGTCCGACATATCCCATACGAATACATAAAGGAAAGCGACAAGATCCTCCTCCTGGGTCAGCGCCAACCGACTCCCAATGGTGAAGAAATGCCCGCCAACGTCACGGAGTGGTACTTTCTTGGTCATCTATGGCTCTCTCTAGAATCTCCTTCTCTTGGGGGTGGTGTCCACCTCCATGACCGCCAAGGCGGCACCTTCTCTCCCGCCCCTAGGCGGGATTTCCTCGTCGGTGCCCCGCGTGCCACCAGCGGGCTCACTCTCGCTCGTGGCATCAATGGTGGAGTCGAAGGTGGGTCCGCTGGTGGAAGGGCTGCCCATGTCTTCACACGGCCCTCCTCGATCCGGTTTCCCGACGGCACGGCGGGCACCAACGCGAGCGATACCGATGAAGATGACTTTGGTGTTGATGAAGATGATTGCTAAGGTCGAATCACTAGCGCCCCCTAGCTGGCACGACATATGTCATGTGTTGGAACGCAGACACTGAGGATGTCTCACACCCCCACTTTGGTTCGGCGGTGGGCATAAGGCAATATAGCCTCAACTCATAGATCAATCACATCACACACAATGTTTTTACCCAGGTTCAGGCTGCCCTTTGGCTAACAACCCTACATCCTGCCTTGGTCGATTATCTTGTGGATATCTTACAACGAGATCAACAATCTAGTACTGGGGATCCACTTTCAACTAGCTTCTACGATTCACGGGCTTCCTCTTTCTTTCTATCTCACACTCTCTCCATGGAAGTATCTCAGCTCTAGCTCTCGTTCTCCTCTCTCAACCACTATCTCTCTCTCAACTATTGT
The DNA here is from genome assembly GCA_023614405.1 of Avena insularis. Classification (NCBI taxonomy): domain Eukaryota; kingdom Viridiplantae; phylum Streptophyta; class Magnoliopsida; order Poales; family Poaceae; genus Avena; species Avena insularis. The sequence goes on from CM042688.1 coordinate 171,686,580, forward strand.
CTAACTCTCCCTCTCTCCCCACTACTAGGTGCAAGAACAATGCCTCTCTTAACCTTCTCTCAAAACCTTGCCAAAAACATCTACCTTCCTACCGTGGCAAAGGCCCTCCTTTTATACCGCAAGGGGGTACCACATCGGCCGCGCGCATGTGCCTTCCTATCGTTCCCGGGATCCACTGCTCCCATGCCACGCGGCACGACGGCAGATGGGTGGTGCAGATGGCCACTCCTGGCTATGGACAATGCCATTGGCCACTCCTTGGCCATGGGCGGCGCCTTTGAATATTCCTTGGTCGTGGGCTGCGTGCCATAGTATTTGATGGCGAAAGGTACCACTCAGTGTGCATGCCATTACGTTGGGACTGCGGCGCCTGCACCTCCTTTTAATGCCCTTCACAAGTGCATGGACGAGGTTGACACTTGTCTCCCATGCCACCTCACGCACTGACATCGGCTTAGTCTTTATTGACTCGTCTTCCTGAGCCATGTCTGGCCTGGTAATGCTTGTCAGGCTTGCTTTCCTACGATCAATCAAGTTATGTTATGATTTTTAGCTCACGGGGCATTCAGAAACATCTTTGGGACACGCTTCATGTCCTCCCGACTAGGTCATGGTTCTGGGTTGCCGGGTGGTAAGCGCTTGCCCATGCGCCCAGGCGCATCGGGTGGGACCCTAGTTCCATTGCGCCAACAATGTATGATGCAATTTATTATTTTTCCATAATCTGTTGTGTCTCTATGTCTTTGTTTAAGTAGTAATTTGTTTATGGCAATTGTAAAATAGTTCGTTGTTGGTTGTATACAAGTATGTTATCTTCTACTAGCTGAATGTCCGTGCGTTTCTACGGAAGAACTAAAATAATAGTTCTAAATATGAAAAATACAATTAAATATCAATGCAAGACTAAGACTACTTGTCAGATTTTTGTGTTTAGAACTGAAGTATATAGACCGGATGAACATTGTTAAGTGCAATGGGCCATGAAACAAACCCTTCGTATCTACATGAAAAGGTTGTAGCTTTGTAAAAAGTAATATACCATCACCATGGCAATCAATGTTACAAGCCACGTGCATTTGAAATTAACCCCATGCATCAAGACATTCCGGTTTGTCCAAGCCTTCGAGTACGATGTCCAGCCACACTAAGCTCGGATGATATAGCTCTGCCTTCTTAAGATGTGTGTCCTACTGTCTTATATTTTCTTCTTTGCCTTCCCCTTTTATGTTATCCTAACAAATAAAGATCTCCATGCAAAACAAGCCGGACTTACTTTTAACAGAACTCCTTTCATACATGCACATGCAGAATCAAGCAAAATATGATTTCAAGCATCTGCAATTTTACAAGAATTCAGAGCCGAAGCTCTTCAGGTTGTTAAGCATCAAAGTGATTAGTGATTCTACAAATATAGAAGCATGAAGCCGATAGACAAGTACATAGCAGCCTAACGATTTTTAAGATGTGACCGTGAAATTATAAATACATTTTCTAAGCTAACAAACACAATTGATCTGTTGCAATTTGTTTGTTTACTTTATGTACTCCTTCCGTCCAGATATAGATGACTTTGAATCTATATAAATATAAATATAAATTATTTAGTTTCGGATGGGGAGCACGTGAAAAGGCACTGGCATAGCATTTTCCTTGTAAAGTTGCACTTCTAAGTTGCTCATCTGTCCACTCGCAAATTCCAATATGAACATCTGTCCGCTCGCAAAGTAGACTCAGCTCGCAATCTGTCTGCTCCTAATGTCCCTCTCAAGCAAATAGTAGTACAGTACCATCTTCTCTTAATCGTCTGACACAATCTCTTCCAATCTCTTCAAATCTGGGCATGCAGCTGCGCAAATCCCCTTCGAACCTTCGCTTCACTCTCATGAATCGAGCTGGCCTAGCAAATCGATTTGATTGTTGGTGGCGGATGGATTAGATGGATCAGGGAAACAGGATGGGAGCAGCCACCGCGGGCGACGGTAATGCACGGGCGTGCTCTCTGTGCCCCTCTCCTCGCGTCTCTCGTCTCTCTCCGATTCGGCCTCTCCCTCCCATATCTGTGCGCCGCCAACTACCGCACTAACGGCGGCCCTCCTCCAACTCGAGATCAACCCCGAGGGCCTCTGCTCCCCACCTGTCTTCCTTCTCCCGTAGAAAATCCCGTCGTCTCCTTGGCTGTTCCAACTTCGTCCGTTCTCCATGGCGCCGAAGTCCGCCGCCTGTTGGCGCAGATGCTTGCTCCGCCGACCTCCTCTCCTCGAGCTCCTGGCCAGGCCAAGATAGCCATCGCCAGCCTCTCCTGCCCCACGCAGTGACCACAAGCAGGGTGGCGCCCCAATCCTAACCACAATCAAATCGGACTCGGCGGTGGTGGCGCTCCAATCCTGGCTGGCAGCGGTGGCACTCCGATCGGGCTCGCCGAGATGGTCTGGTTAGCGAGAAGGAAGAGGAGAGATCGGTGGCGAACGAGGGTGCGTGGGGGCGGCGCTGAAGGCGAGGGAGGGGATAAGGTCGGGTGGTGTTTTTTGCGGTGGCATGGAGAGTAATTGTTTCGATCTTGCAGGGGCAAAAAGGTCAAATAACGGCAGACGGAAATTTTTCTAGCCGACGAACGTACCACGACATAAATTAGTAGATAGATGATGGTTTATGTACTAATTTATGCGTGCACACGTATGTTGGAGAATGCATAAGGTTATCACTGTTATGTTGGTAGGAGGAGGGATGGGAGATTGATAGAAATCGTATCCCAAATCTAAATATGCATGCTATGTTAATTTATGGTTAACTAACGGGGGATAAGTTATGGAGACCTTAAAACTTACAGTGTTGGTTTGACTTTATGTCTTAATAACTCACTTGCTAGCTCGTAAACAGCCTTGGGATCAATCACTAGAGGTGTAATTTTTTAGTAACTTGGTTGCACCTATTTATGACTTCTCTCTAGAAGAAACAATAAAAGGACTATCCATGTGTTGCACTAATTGTGACAACCAAACGAATAAAATAGCAAGTTGCCTAAACACTTGCTCTCTTAAGTTACCTGCTTCTACTTTACTCATTGTTATTTTTACTTGCTTTTACTTTACTTGTAATAGTTTACTTCTTGTTATTACTTTGAGCACTTTACCATTTTCTAGTTAGAAGTAAAAAGTACCTTACATCTCTAGTTCATTGTATTGCATAAAAACCCATATAAGTGGGTTATAGCGCTTTAGAGAATAAATAGTTTAACTTCAACTCCTCGTAGGTCTGACACTTAAATACTTATTGAATTGTGCTATAGTGATTCTCTGCCCTTGAGGATTATCGGCACTTGCTCCATGGCATGCACCGTGGTGTCAAGGCGTTGGTTGAGCGATGTGAGTTGGCTCGCCGTGTCCGTGTGCATATTGGCACCTTCCTGGACCGCTTCAGCGATGAGTCGGAGCTGCGCGACTAGGAACTGCCGCATGGTGTCGATGAAGGCAACTCATCCGTGTAGTAGGTCCACCCCGACCAGATTTCAGCGAGGTGTCCATGGTGGTCACCGCCGCATCGCCCATGTCGTCGAGGACAAGCTCTGTTTGCGGCAAGGGATTAGAAAAGGCGCCGTTGCGACTCCTAACCAGTCCGAGCCAACGTATCGACGGATTGATCGAGATCTAGGGTGGATCACCGGGAAAAATCCCCAAATTCGTACCGTGTCTTCAATTTTACAACTCAAAGCACATCAAATTAGGAGTTCCCACAAACCCTAGCCCTGTGGATCGGAAGTGAATCTGATACCAATTTTTTACACCTGCTTGTCAGTGTGATTTTCGGCGAGAGGCCTCGATCGATACCTGACTTGGGACATAAGAAAGAATATATATATAGGGGAGAGAGGAAGAGAGATGGCAGAATTTGGGGTTTCTATTACAAGTTCAGGCATACTCTCGTCAGTTACAACTCATGGCTTATAACAACACCCGCACATGACTTTGGCCTCAGGCCCACAATGAACACTCATAGCCGTGACGGGAATGTCGTTCCCTCCATGACACTACTCCTACACCTAAGGCCTTGTTTGGTAATAGAAGAGTTTTGAAGTGTTTTGATGAGTATAATCCCCCAGGGATTGGGTGAATACACTTGGTTCACCTAATCCTCTTCTCCACCCCAATCCCTCTACCCATCGACATAGGTGGATTTGATTCATCCATATTGTAAATGTGCGTGTCCTTGGTCAAAAGCACTGACAAGAAACAAAATCCATGGGCGTGTGTGAGTTAGCTTTGCTAGAGAAGAATCGATCAGCATCATGTGTACATGCGGCGGCTCCGCGAGAGCTCTTGGTGTAGTTCCTGAAAAGGCCAAGAAAACAGATAGCTCCGGTGTAGTAGTACGGATGGTCCTCGACGGAGCTATGCATGTCAATGCCGACGTAGACCTTGAGTTCCGGGTCCATGGCGACCACCATGTCACGCGTGGCTGGGTGCGTGATAGAAGCCGACACCACACCACTGTGACACATCCACGCCACCGGTGTCCGCAAACTGCCCCTACTCAAGCCCTGGTCGACGCAGCATCCGTCCATGGTGGTGTCTTAGCGGCTGGTCCACGTGGCGCGGCGGTGGAAGGCACTAGTCATACATGTGTCACCACTCGCCAGGGCCGAGGCGGAGGTAGAGGGAGAAGCGACACTTGGACTTCTTTGGAGGAGGCGGGAAGGAGGAGAGCTCGGACGCACCGTCCTCGTGCAGCGAGGGAGGAGGCGTGTCGCGGTTACACTTCAAGTCTTCAACCCGACATGTTTTGTGGGGTTTACAAGAGTTTGGCCTGCCGAATACTTGCCTACCAAACAATCTACTCGGGTATTCTAGTGTTTTTTTGGTTGGCGTGGAAAATACACGGTAAACCCTGTCAATACTCCTTCACCAAACGAGGCCTAAGGTGTGACATCCCCGTGGCATAGTTATCGCAAATTTGTCTAAATTTAGATGTAGAGAGTATTATTTTTTCATGTTTTTCTGAGCAGTTTGAATTTCGAGTTTAAAATTAAGATCAACTTTGTTGTTGGATCCAGTAGATCAGAGGGCAGATAGCACAGAGTCGCACCGTGACTTTGTGAAGCAACATCACTGAATCTCTGTCCGTACCATCGAACCTTTTGCCCACGAGAACCAGCGGAGCAGCCGCCGCCGCCGCCGCGCGACCATCGGAGGCAATGGAGACGAAGGCCCCATGTCGAGTCCTTGAGTTCTACAGCGGCATCGGCGGCATGGTACTCACATGCGACTTCCTTCTACTTCCCGTACTGCACCTGAATCCCGCTGCATATCTAACGCGACTAGGGTTTCGTCTTGCTGCCGCCGCCTGTACTCGCAGCGGTACTCGCTGGCGTCGTCGGGCGTTCAAGCGGATGTCACCGTCCCTGCCAGGTGCGCTCCCCCCCCCCCCAGGAACCTAAAATTTCTTGTTGGGTTAAGCATTGCTGATTTGTGGTGGTGAAGATTTTAGGCTGGACCAATTTGCCTGATTGACACGTGACAATTTAGATCTAGAAAACAGTTTCTAATCCTATTTTTTCCCACTGTTTTGGACGAATGTCATTTGCTGAAATTGGTCCACGCCACTAAATCCGTGGACCAGGTCCCATAGAATTATTTTCCTATATGTTGTCCTGATAGTATCTCCACGAGTAACGAGGATTCAGAACTTGAACTGCGCCATCAGATTTTTAGACACTGCAACTGCCCTTCTTAGTTCTTACTAGTATGTATGCTCGTGTTCTATGCACAATTTGTAAGACAAAGTTGGCTATAGGCTTGTTGGAGTTTTGCTGATGGTGCGTCCTGTCATCCTTAGATACATAAATTGAGGTGTGCACCATTTTGCCTTATTTTGCAGCGAAATAAAGTAAATTTATCTGTATACATGCACTATTATGTCACTGCAGGGAAACATTCAAACACTCACTGCTAGTGACCTAGACAAGTACAAGGCACATGCATGGCTTCTTTCTCCTCCATGTCAACCATACACACGGCAAGGTTTTCTTCTGGAATAGCTTCCTTCTAACTTTATCTGCTTCATTTTTTGAAATTATTTAATGGATGGATTATCATGTAGGACTTCAGAAGCATTCAGCTGATGCTCGGGCATTTTCATTCATCAAAATTCTTAACCTTATGCAGAATATGAGCTTTCCTCCGCAAATGTTGTTTGTGGAAAATGTTGTCGGATTCGAGGTTGGTTTAGGCTTCAATTACTTTTAATCGCAGTTATTGACTGTAGTATTTTGACTTCCATCGGTATTAATTTCTTGTGACAGGTCTCTGATACACACGACCAGTTGCTAGAGGTCCTTTCAAGTCTCAATTTCAACACACAAGAATTCATCCTAAGCCCCTTGCAGTTTGGTGTCCCATATTCTAGACCGCGCTACTTCTGTTTGGTAGGAACTTTGAATATATTGCCTTTGTTTAATTGCAATCCAATTGGCATATCTTAGCCGCAAAATGTCATTAATCTTATTTTCTGCTATCATTCACCACCACTGAAATACCCATATGTGCAAACTGAGGAGCGTTTATGGAATATGTTGCTTGAGTTTGTCCAGCAAGCACCTAAAAGTCATCATAACTAACCATAGGAAATTAGCTTGAGTTTCCAGTTTATTCAGAATTGAGAAACTATGCGATGCCATTTCTGAAAAAGAAAACGTTGCATTGTTCACGAGTTCAGTTATTTGTGAGTGGAGGGATTCTACAACTATTAACCATACTTTCTCTACAGGCGAAACAAGAGTCTATGTGTTTTCATAATCCATCTGCCAATAACAAGCTTCTCAGGACACCTACTTGCCTAACATTGAACAACACTAGAACTCAGAATAGCTATGACCCAAATGAAGATGTGCTGGAAGTAGCATGTAAGCCAATAAGGGACTTCCTTGAAACACAAATTGTGGATACTGTCGGCCAGGATTGTTCAGACACCATCTCTAACTGTAAGTTCAGGCCTGCAGTTTGTATAAATTGTCAGGATCTTGTTTGAAGAACTTTCACCAATATTGTTGTAACACCACTATCTAATATGCAGTTAAGGTGGCTGGTGGATGCACTCCAAGTGAAACTGCTTCACATGATTACACAGTTCCACTAAGCTTGATTGAACGGTGGGGAAATGCTATGGGTATCCTTAGTTTGTTTGAGACAGTTGTCATTATAATTGAGTACTAATACTATATTTTGAACCGTGTTTTTGGGTACATTTTTACTGATACCTTTTTGTTAATCAATGCTTGACTGTGGCGTGTTGGTGACTCCTTGACTGTTTGCAAGATATTGTATACCCTGAATCAAAGCGGTGCTGCTGTTTTACTAAGAGTTATTATCGCTATGTAAAGGGCACAGGCTCTGTACTGGCTACATCCAAAGTAAGGCTCTTCTGTGTGTCTTTTGCCTGTCTTTGTTTTGAATCTTCAGGCATTTAAGCCACATACACTCTGGTGTCACCTCTTGATTTTCACAAATTGCTTCTTTTGTGATAATATTCTTCAAATTGTAGAATCTCAAACCAGTTCCAAAAGAGAAGCTTGAACTTTCTTCACTGAATGAGTTAGGTCTGCGGTTTTTCACCCCTCGGGAGGTAAATGCTTGCTCATAATTTCACATATGTTTACATCCTTTTGTTATCTATACTTCATAGCATGTAGCATTCATGATTTTTCAGGTCGCTAATTTGCATTGTTTTCCTTCGAGTTTCTGTTTTCCAGATCACATAAGCCTCAGACAACAGTAAGTCTTAGTTCCTCACATTCTCTCTTTGATGTGAATTCAGGAAGCTACATTTTTTTTATCGCGGTCCATGTAGGAACATGAAAGATGAATTATTGGTTCTAGAAATCAGAATTCCCTACTTGAATGATTCACTTCGCTTATGAGATCCTCATTTTGCAGGTATGCTATGCTGGGTAATAGTCTGAGCGTAGCGGTTGTGGCTCCTTTGCTGCGCTATTTATTTGCTGAGACATAGAGAAGTCCAGTCAGCTGGCGGTTGATATTCATCTTGGCCTGCCTTCTGATGTTGGTCAAAGTCTTGCCAATACTTGAGTTGCAAGTAGGATATGTTATTATCCATCACAATCTGGAAAGTTGATTGCTTTGTTGGGTATTGTTGCCATGCTCATTCGAAGGATTTTCACGCCAGGATACGTTTTCATAGGGTTTGAAGACTTTACGGCCGATTTGCATAGCGAAGAGGAGGATTCGTCCACAACAAGGTGTCATGCACCAACGAATCTCTGCCGCGGATCTGGAAGTCTGCTTCTGCCTTGGGCCTAGAGCCATATGTTGCAACGTTGCAGTGTGTTGAAATGTAATGTGATGTTTTACCGTAATGTGATGTCATTGCGAGGAAATTGGATACAAAACCCATTAATGTACCTGAACGACGTTATACTATATGAGCACGATCATCAGCTTTCAACTGAACAATGTAGCCGGTCGGGCAGATAGTTTTACTAAGCAAGTATTCCCTCTCGAAATATTAAGATGTTTTAACTTTGTGAAAGAAGTATATGTAGACCTCTCTTAGTGTGTAGATTCATGTAGCTTTGGAGTTTGGTGTGAACCTACACACTAAGGGCTTGTTTGATTTATAGGAATTGTATAGGATTTGAATCCTATCGGAATTATTCCTATGTAATTGTTTGATTCATAGGAACACATCCTATAAGAATCTTGTACTGTAATTTCTATAGAAAAGAAACATTTGATCAAACCTCATGAAAAAATTCTTTTGTTACATCAAGCAGAATTTTTCTTTCCATGGGATTCAAGTTGGCATGACATCTCAATCCTATGTTGTTTCTATTTCTATACTTTTCCTATCCTATAAATCAAATAAGTCCTGAAAAGGGTCTAGACGCTCTCATTTCACAAAACTAAAACATCTTATATTTTATATTTTGAAACGGAGAGAGCAGTAATTCGTAGTCTGCAGGCTGCAGTGATCCCATTCCCCTCGGACCCTAAACCCTGCACAGTGCAAAAACGCCACAATTGCGAGAGCAGATTCACAGCAGTCCAGCGTCATTCCACTCGGACCCTAAAACCCTTTCCTCCTCGCCGCCATGCGCCCACCACGCCTCCGAGGAAGCTCCTCGGCCCCGCTCCCATGGCGCTCCCTCTGCACCACCGCTGGCGCCCGCGGTCGCGCCCCCACCTCCACTCCCGCGGCGCCAGCCCAGCCAACCGAACCCCTTTCCGCCTACTTCTCCAAGCACAAGGCCACCCGCGCCCCCGCCGTCGCGGAGGGCCTCACCTCCACCCTCCGCTCGCTCTTCGCCAAATCCCCGTCCCACCCGCGCGCCTTCCCGCTCCTCAAGTCGGCCGCCTTCGACACCGGCCTCCCTCCGGACGCTCTCGTCGACGCCGTCCTCTGCGCCGCTGCTGGGCCTGACTCCGGCTCCCCCGTCGCAGCCGCTTTCGTATCCCTCCTCAGTCTCCTCCTCGCCTCCCTCTCCCGCGCCGGACACACCACCGCGGCCACCGTTGCCTACGCTCATATGGTCGCCCGCGGCATTGTCCCGGACGTCAAGTCACGCACCGACCTGCTCATCGCCACTGCGCGGTGCTCGTCGGCCGTGGACGCGCTTACACTATTTGCGGAGATGCGAGCGAGGGGAGACCACGTGGACGCATGGATGTTCGATGCCCTGATGCGGGCCTGTGTCAAGGAAGGGATGCACGAGGATGCTGTCAGGCTGTTTGATGAAATGCCTGGCGCTGAGGTCGAGCCCGACCAGCGCGTGTACGCTCTCGTGATCGCGGCACTGTGCAAACTGCGTGATGCCGACCGCGCGCTGCTCCTGCTTGGGGAGATGAAGGTGGCTGGTTTCGAGACGTGGGACTTCACGTACAGGTCTGTGGTTGATGTGCTCGTGAAGGCAGGGAAGATGGAGGAGGCCCTGCGGGTCAAGGATGAGATGCTGGCTTCTGGGAAGAAAATGGATGTGATTCTTGCAACGATTTTGATGCATGGGTATTGCTTGCGACAGGAGGTTGGGACCGCGCTGGAGCTTTTTGAGGAGACTGTTGTGAATGGTATATTGCCCACTAACGTGACGTATGGGATGCTTATCAATGCCTGTCATCAAGAGGGGATGACACACAAGGCGTATGTGCTATGTCGGCAGATGAGAGGGCAGGGGTTGTTGCCAAGCTCGATCGAGCTCAATTTGGTTATCAAGGGCCTTTTGCATGACAAACGGTGGGAGGATGCTGTAAGCTTGTGTGAGGAGATGGTTGATTCTAGGCTACCGGATCTCTTGACATACAATAGTCTAATTCATTGGCTCTGCCAGCGACACAAGCTCCGTGAAGCACTTAACTTATTTGGTAAGATGAAGGAAACTGGAGTGAAACCATCTATTGTGACATACCACAGCTTGTTAATGGGCTACTGTCAGAAGGGGTGCATGGATGAAGCAGTCAAATTGTACGCAGAGATGCCCGTGGAAGGATTCGTACCTAATGCTGTCACATACACAACTTTGATGAAAGGGTATATCAAAAGGAACAATTTTGGCAAGGCCTATGCCCTCCTTGATGCAATGAAACAGAATGGGGTTTCTTGCAATGAGTTCACATATAACGTTCTCATAAATGGCATTTGCATGAGTGACCGAATTTGCGAAGTTGATGAAATGTTGAAGAACTTCATAACTGAAGGTTTTGTCCCGACCACAATGACATACAATAGTATCATCAATGGGTTTGTGAAATCTGGTATGATGGGCTCAGCATCTGCTATGTACCAGCAGATGTGTGAAAAAGGTATACCCACCAATATATTAACATATACCAGTTTCATTGACGGTTACTGTAGGACCCGTTGTTGTGATCTGGCACTGAAAATGCTAAATAATTTGAGGTGCAACCTTCAACCTGACATTGCTCCATACCATGCTTTAATAAATGGGTTTTGCCATGAAGGGAATATGTCTCATGCAATGCAGTTTCTTGTTATTCTACTGAAAGATGGTTTAACACCCACTGCTGCTGTCTACAATAGTTTCATTACCGGGTACAAGAATTTGAAAATGATGAAGGAAGCTTCCAAATTCTACGAGAGCATGATTAAAGAAGGAATTGCTGCTGATACAATGACATACACTACCTTAATCGATGGTTTCTCAAAAGATGGCAATGTATCCTTTGCATTGGAACTGTACTCGGAGATGTTGGCTAAGGGTAACATTCCCGATGCTATCACTTTCACAGCGTTAACACATGGCCTTATCCGCAGTGGAGACATTGATGGTGCTAAGAAGTTATTGGATGAAATGAGGAGATTGGATGTACAGCCTAATGTTTATATTTATAACATGCTGATAAATGGATACCTCCGTGATAGTAAGCTGCAAGAAGCATTCCGGTTGCATGCTGAAATGCTTGAAAGGGGAATTATACCTGATGATATAACTGATGACATACTGGTTGGCCAGAAATCATTGGAAGGTGACAGTTGTGCTGATGTGCAGGGTCCTATTTAAACTTTTTGCCAGTTGCCCAGTTAAGAGAACCTTGGCTTCAGCAGATTGAAGCTTCCATTCCGTGACAAAATTGAGTTGGGAAACTGTGTGCTCTAAGTAAAGTGAAACCTTAACAAGGCCTGAGGTAAGCATTGGAATTTGAGTATGAAATATGTTTATTGTGTTATCCGTCTTTTTAAGCGATTCCCTGTTTTTCATTAAAGTGCTTTATACAACCTCAAAGTAGCTTACAGGATGCTCGGAACATCCAACTGAATCAAAACAAGCACAAGCAACATATCTGTATATTGTCGCTGATGCTTTGTGATTATTTCTACTCCATCCTCAAGGATTTTCTGTTGACTATAGCAAAACCTCGAGTCCTTTCCTCTGTCTTAAACTGTCAATACATTCTCTGTCAAATAATACTTTGTGTGTGATAGGTGAACTGGGAGCTTCGATCCATAGATGCTTTAGATGATCCTTATCTCTGTCCAATCTTACAGGTTGCATTTACTTATTTTTTTTAGGGGGGTTGCATTTACTTATGAGATGAGGTGAATGTCAGTTTTCGACTTTTTTTTTGTCCTCATAGAGTTCTATGCCATAACAACATTAGTATAATAGGCTAACTAGATTACAGTTGGTACAAATAAAAGAACCAACTCTATTTTCTTAGAAACCTAGCATAATAAATCACCGTGGAAAAACCAGACTGGAGAATTGTGCTAAACCAACATAGATACATGCGAATCTAGACAAATACAAGTCACTTATTTCTGGATGGAGGGAGTATAAAAAACATAAACCCATCTCTTGCACAGAATACATTCAAAAGACTACTGTGCAAACATCGTCCAATCATATATGGACTTATGTTTTGGTCATTCTGCGAGACTGTGACGCGTGGGATGGAACTTTTTTAACACTTGGTTCTTGTGATGCAGAAAGTTAATGGCGTCCTGCGCGCCTGGTGTTGATGGTGTATCAAATGATTGCCTGCTGCCTAACTGTGTCACAAGAGTGTTGAAATCCAAAATTTTGCCCACCACCGGCCAGAAGATATTTAAGGTGAGAAAGCACAAGAATCAGATTGGGAAATTGTGAGACTCAACAAGAATTGTCTGGTCAATTTGGCCTCATACTTGGATTCAGCCTCGTACTCCTCAAGTGTCTCCTGTCACTGTAAATATAAATATTGGAAGACCTGCTGATCAAGACTAACACTGTTCGATTGGCACAAAAATAAGTTTACACTTTTTTGAACATTTCATGATTCAAGAACTATTTGATTGCGCACTTTTACAATCTCTGTGATCACAAAACATGAATGTAAAAGCAGTGCTCATGTTCGATTGTCACAAAAATAAGTTTACACTTTCTGCACATTTCATGATTCAAGAACTATTTGATTGTGCACTTTTACAATCTCTGTGACTACAAAACAAGAATTTTGAGGGGGTACGGTGCTCATGTCATGTATGAGATTTGGGTTCAAATCCCCAGCTTTCGAGATGTTAGCTTCTCAAATCCGCTAACTTCAACTCAATATTGGCCCTACTTCTTATGGACCACACCATCACGTACTGCTTTTATATTGCAGTCGTTGCTTGCTGAACCGTGCGGTGGTGGTTATTTTTCAGTAAAGAAAATGTGGTTAACCATGTGCTAAAATTGACACAAGTATATTTGACAAACAATATTACCATGATGCAAGGCTGGGAGCAAGCAGCAAGACAGTTGGCATCCAGAGCCGTGGTGATCGAACTCATTACCCTCCCATCCTTGAAATCTTGATGCACCGCTGGATTTGGGGAGGAGGGACAAGAAACACAAAACACCCGAAACATAGTAAAAAATTACATCGAGTTCCTTAAAGCACCTAATGACCATTACTGTCGCAAGAGCGAGCTGATGTTGTTGACGACAGTCAGAAAATCTTCGTGCACGTGCCCCTAATGACCTGTGCCCTAGAGCCCAAGTCATCGTCATCGAACCATAACGACCTGTGCCCTAGAGCCCAAGTCATCATCATCGAACCCTTAATTTATCCAAAACTTCAAGCACTAAACGTATAACACACGTAAACTGGACGAGATCCACCACTTCATGGAAGCGGCGAACAGATGAATCCCAGTGCTCCTCAACGGCACTGGCAATATTGCCACCGACAAGATGGACGAAGAGGCGGGTATACCTTCTGCCAAAGATCGCCGAGCACAGGTCCAAGATCCCACCCCCACCCCTCCTGCCGCCGCCAAGCAGAGACGATTGTGAGAAGCGAGAAGAGGGAGAAGGAATTCAAAATTTTCTGTCGGCCATGCCTGGATCGAACGGACTGGGTGGTTGATTGTGGGTTTTTTCACGCACAATTGGTGTGAGCACTGAGCATGTCAGATTAGAAAGCGGTAGAACGAACGCAGGGTTGCGCTGGAATAGCACAAACTAAGGAGTATAATTACCAAGAACTAGCAGTAACAAGGAGAAATTGGATCGACACAAGGGAATAAACAGCAGCAGTAGCAAATCAACTCTTCCTGATCTCTAGAAACGATCCGATAAACTCTTGCTAACATTGTATCAACGCACAATCTCACGCGGTGACTCGAAGCACCAAAACCCCTACTAGTACTATATAGTATAGAAAGAAACTAGTAACTCTGACGGCATAAATTAAGCAAGCAGATCAAGCCTTATAGTAGTAGTACTAATTAGAAGCGGCATCCCCGGCGTGAGCGATGGCTGCCGTGGTAGGTGCTGGTGGTCGCCGCGCCATCTTGTTGACGTGACGGCGCACGTTATCCCTGATTCTCTCGAGCGCCCTGTGGAACTCCGGCAGCTCCGCCTCCCCGACCGCCTCCGGGTCCGCCTCCCACCAGAACCTCCTGTCACCCTGGACCTTGACCTTGCTCACATTGTCTCCGATTAGGTTCATCCGCGCGATCTTCGCCGCCAGCTGCTCCACGGTTGCCTCCCTCTCCCGGCACAACTCCTCCAGCGCCTCACGGTCGTCCTCGACACCGGCGTCTTCAGCGGCAGCGGCAGCGGCAGCGGCTCCGGGGAGGGACGCGTAGCGGCGCAGGACGGCGTCGACGGAGGGGCTGCCGAGGGCGAACACGTTGCCGGCCTCAGAGTAGACGATGACGGCGACGTCGGCGCCGCAGAGGAGGGAGAGCTCGGAGCACTTCTTGAAGAGCCCGGAGCGGCGCTTGGAGAAGGTGACCTGGCGGGTGTCCTTGTCCGGCCTCAGGGTCATCTCGATGCGTTTTCGCCCCGTGCTCGGCCTGCCACGCGGACGCACCATCGTCGCGATCGATCCAAAACTTGGCGGCGGCGGCGGTGTTGCAGGTTCTTTCGAGGCTGCTCTGTTCTTTGCTTCCTCTGCTTTGTGCCTCAACACGATGCGCCCTAGCAGGTATAAGTAGCCCCAAAACCGGCGCCCTCCAGAGGGAGGCGAGGATTTACGATCCTATATTCCATAAAACCGTGTGCGGCGAGGCGGTGGGAGCTCGATTTCGTACGCGGCCCCCTCCATTTTTAGGAAGGAAATCCCTGGGACTGCGCGTCTATTTTTGGTATAAGCGGTCACCGACCTTTGCTACGGGGATAGTTTCCTCTTGTTTCGGCAATGCCTACTAATTGCGACGCGGCTTTCCACATTGTTCCGATCTGGCGATCCGTACCGTAGTCGATGTAGCCTTGTTGCACTATGGTAGCTTTTCTTTGCCAAAATTGTATCCACCTATTTTTTTTCCTTGGAGAAACACGGTATAATCATAGCACCATATAAACGCACACACGCACACTCTACCCTACGAGCATCTTCGAGAGACTAAACCGGCGATATATCTTGAGATTGATGAGGTCACCATGGACGCCTCGCTGTTGACGGGAGCGACGCCTCCCACTAAAAGAATATTCCGTCTTTTATGCAACACAAAGTGTCAAACCTGGAGCTTTCAAAAAAAAAGTGTCAAACCTGGAACCACCTAACGACTACATACATATACTAATGCAAGCCGAAGGCACACCGTCATCCTTATCCCTCGATCACCGGAGCGGGGCAAACCTCATACTTCTATGTCTCCAAAAATTATTTCATTAAAATATATAAATAGATATATACAGGAGGAGTGTACGCAAAAAACGCTCGTTAAAAATACTTTATATTTTAAAAAATACAAGCCTACGACGACAGGTCTCGCTTCGTTCCGTTAAAAGTTGGCCTTTATTTTGTAGAATTTAGATCAATATATAACATCTATAAAGGCGTTAAACAAGTCTATGCGCGCGATTTGCTATGTGGTGTTTGAATCAGAGCTCAGTTATTGGCTTTTGCTTAAAGGATCAATAGATCATGAGTGGTGTTCGGTTTGACGTACGTAGCATATGTTTTGATCGGCTTAAGCAAGACGCCCTCTGTTCATTATTATTTGGGTAGACACGATCAGTCCTTCATGCTACAATACATCATTGGAGAGGCGGCAGTTGTAGTCTATGGGAAAGAGCACTTGATTGTAAGCACTTGAACATGGTACAGAGGCAGCGTGGTCAATTGTTTTTTTTTCCATATATAGTAATAATAATTACAGAATTAAACCAATTCGCACTTGACCTGTACCTTATACTAGGAACCCACCGCTACTCACAAAATTTAGAAGGGGTAAAAGTTGACACAACTTTTGTTAAATAGGGTGTTTAGAATGATGAGATAATTAGTATCAAAATTATCAAATTAGAGGTAAAAACTAGAATTTACTCTTAAAAAACCACACAACACTAGCGGAGCTTGAACCAAATAGAGGGATTCTTGGGCTGGGGCCGTTGTTGCCCCCCCCCCCCCCCCCCCACACATAGCTCCGCGAGTGCCTCACACGTAAAGTTTTTTGAAACTAAATCTGAGAACCTGTGAAATCACCTTGGCAACGAAAGGGACTGCCTTCGAAGCAAGTCTATTACAAACCAAACTAAAACGTACATGCCATTCCAAAATATTACCATAATCTACAGAGGACCTATCCAACCTAGTCATCAGCCAACACACCTTTGGGCGATGCAGCTCTTGGATGTAAGCATCCGAGCACCACATGAACTCCTCCTCAGGGTGTGCATTCAAGAACTCCAAAGATGTGTAATCTAACATTTTTTTGCCTCTGCATCTGTCGTCTTTCAGGCTGAAATCTATTCAAACCCAGGGCAGACTAGCCCGATGACAGACTTAGAGGTGTTTTTTATCTTGAGAACAAAAAAGTCCTAACACGTAAAGGGAACTTTCCAGTTTCATAGATAGGACAGAACCAGGACCGGACCTGCTTCGTCCAAGGAACCTTATTAAATACTAGGTTATTCCCATTAATACACACACCTCCTAGGATATCATATGAAACTACATAAAAATACAATAAATTCTTAATTCGAAGGTCTTGTCATGTCCATATTGAACATTGGCATTGAAGGGTTCTATGGCAGAAAATGAAGGACTGTGAAAATATAGATTGTATTGATATTGTAAGAGGTGATTACATTGAGAGATCCTTGGACTGTTTATATAGTACTAGAAGACTTGGGACTAAGAAACCTAGTAGAGATAGAATCCTAAACTATCAAATATAGTAATTCTTGATTTACTGTAATAAAAACCGTGATATACTCTAACACCCCCCGCAGTCGGATCGGTAGTGACGCGAACAACAGGAGCGTCGCGAACAGTCTACTAGAGCATAATCCGAAGTCACGGACTAGAGAGGATACATGTGGATGCCGATGTCGATGTAGCCGGGAGTGGGGCGTTGTAGTCGTAGTCGTTGGTGCCGTTGGTGATGTAGTCTCTATTGATGAAGTCGGTGAGGTTGATGTTGTCATGGTGTTGTGGTCGATGTCGTCATTGAGTCTTAGATAAATTCGCCGTAGTAATTGAGGTAGACGTAGTTGTAGTTGGAGTAGTAGGGGTAGGCGACACGCCGTGGCGAGCTTGCCAAACTCGGGAGCGCGCCGGGGACGAAGGCATGTGTCAATGGTGCAAATACTGGATGTGCGAAGATAGAGACCATCATGAGCCATGTCAGCCAAAGTCGGAGGGAGTAGCAGAGGAGGGCTCCGTGTACAGTCAGTTGCACGCCGTATGCACCAGAGTAGACGGAGTGGTTGCAACAAGAAAATTGAGCATACACGGTGCAAATAAAAAAATATTGCGACTCGGGTGACGAGGTCGTGGTGGATGAATATAGCGAGGTGGCTATCGATGGCGATCAAGCTGTAGCGATAGTAGATGACGGGGATCCAACCCGTTTTATCCATCCACATGCATAAGCTTTTTCGCGTTGTTAAAGGTGAGGTAGTAGATGTTGGGATCAAACCCATTTTATTCATCTACATGCTAGAGCATGACAATGTAAGACCAGTTGGTGTTGACAAAGACGTTGAGCGGTGATGGCGGCGACGATTACGCATGATGGGGTTGTTGGTGTATATGGTTGTCGGTGATGATGACCACAGATGATGAAGGTGCGGACCTTGTTGATGGCGAGGCACGTACTTGGGGACGTATGTCCCGGTTGATGTTGAAAAATACAACCCGGCATGAACGAGACGTGCGGACGGAGAAGTCGGCGGTAGCACGTGAATGCGTCCCTTGGGCGTCATGCGGAACCTCCTTGCATGTTCGTTTGACGATGATTTGCCGGAGATGAGTCGATGCTGAGGTTGGAGTAGAGGCGCGTGATGACGACATATGACGACGGTCGGCGGGCGACGTAATCCGATCTATGATCGGCGAAAGAAAAAGAAACGCCGGTCAAACTACCAGCGAGAAAATTTTGACGAAATCTATTGGATGTAATCTACGAGTTGCGCAGCCTCCGGTGAGATCGATCTTCCCGGGGGCGGCGCGGAGGAAGCGGTAGGCTAAACCCTAGGTCGAGAAATGAAAGGCTCTGATATCATGAAGAATTGCGAAAGTATAGATTATATTGATATTGCAAGAGGTGATTATATTGAGAGAGAACTTAGGTTGTGTATATAGTACTAGAAGGCTTGGGGACTAAGAAGTCTAGTAGAGATAGAATTCTAAACTACCAAATATAGTAATCCTTGATCTATTGTAGTACAAAACCGTGGTATACTATAACAGAAAACAAAAAATTTCTACTGCAGGACACACCTAGCCAGGATCTATCTAGGAGTAATGAACTAATGGGGAGAGATATCGATAACATACGCTTGTAGACTTTTAACGCTCATGTAGAACATGGATAATGTAGTCATACTCGTCCGACCTCAAGGTTGTGAAACTTCTCACAAGTCATCCCTTGTTCAGATCCTCGTACGACAATTCAGTGCCACAAGTGGCAGCACCACCGAGGTATCGCACACGTACTGTGCAAAACGACGACTCCCGGATCTCTGATCCCTGCCGAGATTGCGGAAATAGATCTCCTGATCGGAATCCTTATAGCACAACGGCGTGCCGTAACGATGTTGTCTCTTACGTGTACAGTCCTTTTAGGGACCACGCCACCGCAAATGGCAACGAGAGAGAGAGAGATTTCTTCTCTAAGTAAAATGCCTTAGAGAACTATAAGGGGTAAATAATAGTGCTAGATTGTTTCATCTCAAACTACTATCCACGTCGTTCCGATTCTTTTCGTCCGTGGTATGGAGGCTGAGAAGGACACGTGGCGACGTCACAACGGAGCCCTGCTATCTCGTGAGGCCGGCCCTGCTGTGGGCCAGTGCAAAAGATTCCTTACCGCGGACAGGTGTACCACGTGTCGCTGTAACCCGCGTCGTTGGATGATGGACCGCACACGCGACATGGGATCGCCGTCAGCGTACGCAGACAGGACCAGACTCTACGAGAGGTGTTCCTAGCATGGCACGCCTTCGCACCTACCAGGTGGTGGCGCCCTCCGAGGGCCGATGTAGCGCCATAAGCCTATGTCGGTCGCGGACTCTCGCAGACACGGGCCCGCGGAGAGCCGACGTCGCACCGGTCAGCCCATGCCGTGCGTGGTATGTCATGGTAGCCCCCGCTCATTGCCATGATGAGTAAGAAAACTATGGCCGACCGCATGTTTTCATGGACTAGTGCCGACGTGGCATGTTAGACTCTAGGTGTACGCGGCTTGTCGCGAAATCATGTTCCGCTGGAAGCTATCATTGCCGTGATGTCTAAGAAAACTCTGGCCAGCAGCGCGGGAAGAGAGTACCGTAGGTTCCGCTTGAGGTTACCGGGAGACCGCGACCACGCTTCGATTAAAAAAGACATCTAAACTTTTCTCCCCAAAACATTTTCTTATTCCACCACCGCTGCCGCTTCCTCTTGCATGCGTGATCAGTGGCATGCCTCGGACCAGTGATCACACCCAGAGCCGGCGCTGCCGCTGCCCACGGGCATGAGCGGAAATAGCAGGCGGATAGTTGTCGTCGTCTCTCCTCCCTCCTACTACGTAGCAGTGCGCTGGTCGAGGTAGTCCACGTCTGCTTCTCCGGTTGTATTTTTCGGAGCGAGCGGCGATGAACGAGCGTCGACCTAGGCAGATGAACCGCATGATTTTCTTAGTGCGCTCCTGCGAACATGTTACCGTCCAGCCGACGGTAGCACGTACGACGGATGTGCTTAGAAAAACAACGCGGTTAATCTATGCACCGTGTGGTCGTTTTGATTGTACCCAACGGCGAGAGGTAAGTGCGTCGGTTGCAATGACTATTTATGCTTTCTTTCTTTGGATTTTTCTTCGTTTTTGTACGCTGTTTTCTTTCTTTTGCTTTTTTTATTCACATATTTTCTTACTTGCCGGAACTGCTTGCCTGTCGCAGGAGTTTTTGTAAGACGTTGGGGCCGTTGCTTGATGCTACCTTCTTGGCTGGCTGTAGCCTCACGTATTAACGTGCGGTTGTAGGCTCTGCTAGCTACTGAAATAGCGACGATTTTTTTAATTTTTTTATGTTTTCGTGTGTTTTTCGCAATTTGATTATTCACTGCTCGATTTTTCTCTCCCCTACTTTTTGGCTTTGCTTTCTGGTCTTTTTTAACTTTCACCCCTTTCTTGGTATGACGTCTGGGTCATTGTACGATATTGTCTACTTGATCAGCTGTGGCCTCTCAAGCCAACATGTGGTTGTAGGCTCTGCTGACCACGACGGTAGCGCCGACATTCATCTGCTTAGGTTTAGTTTCGTCGTCTTTTATTTTTATTTTCCTTATTCGTTTATACGGTTTTGTATTTCTCTCTCATTTTTATCTATTCTTCAGATTTTTCTTTTTGTCTTTCCAAACTCAGATTCCAGAACTGATGAAAGTCATTTTTTCTTCTTCTTTTACTTTCCTTCTCTCTATGCCCCTAGTTTCTATTCTTCGTTTGGCTTTACAAAAGAACGTGACTTCTCCTTCTCCGTCGACCAGCACACCCACGAACAAGAGATAGAAAAAAACAGCGAGAGGTAAAAATGAACGGAAATATCGCGAAAACGAGAGAGGAGGAAAAACAAATAATAATTAAATAAACGGAATTCTGATTAAACAATTGTGCGTACATAGCAGAAAAGTAAAACGAGAATTAATCAGAAATCTCACAAAAACGAGAGAGTAGTAAGAACGAGAAAAGGACGATCAGTGCAAATAATGATTAAATAAATAAAATTCTGAATAAATAATTGTCGTACGTGATAGAAAAGTAAAATAGACAACGCATATTTTTTTATGAAAAGAGAATTAACCGCTGCGAACTAAACGAACAAAGAGAGTTGACCAGCGCATGTTTTGCTCTTCTGTCCATCCGTACTTTGTAAACCTTGGTGAAAGCGATCAGACGAGATGATTCATGATAGACTCTGTTTAGGCGAATATGATGATATATATTTTATCTAGCTTTCAAAGAATTAACATGTGATTTTAGACGTCCTATATCGTCATTATAGGGTTAGTCTATGTTATATGTTGATCCAAATTCTACAAAGTAAAGGCCAACTTCTGACGGAGCGGAGCGAGGCCCGTCGCCGGAGGCTTAGGCCGATGCGGTTACCACCGCTATATATACTTCTTGTAAGCCGCCGATTGGGATAAGTTGCATCTGTGAAATCCCCGGCGTTGTGTAAATACTCTTTGATATAGTGAAGTTTCGCTGGCTGGCGCCCGTGGTTTTTCCCCCTCTCTTTGTTGGAGAGGGTTTTCCACGTTAAATCTGTATCCTCCTCGCTGCAATTTTATTTCCGTTCTTCGTTATTTACTTGTCGCAAAGCTAACAGTCTACGTATTGATAACTCGGTAGACTTTTTTCTCTGTTTTGTCCGCCAGCGTGTCTGACGAACGATTTAGTGTGGCATTGATGGTGAAGTGCCAGGCTCTACATGACCGTATGTCGGTATTTTTTTACTGTCACTCATCGTGCTTTATTTAGCCCACTAATCTCATACATCACTTGTAAGATTGATATACGTGCCATTCTTTCGAATGCTTTTGTCTTTGTCTAACTGTTTATAAATGGCATGGGTTCCATAACGATGAAGTGCGTAAATTATTTGCCTTAGCTCTTTTTAGTCCACTTCGATAAAATCTAAATGCAAACTTTGTAAAATCGACACTAAAACGTGAACGACATGAATCGTGTAGCGGTGTCATGTGTGCATCGCTTGTGAAAGTGCATGTGTGCCCCCATGTGTGGTTTTGGTAATTAATGACAATCTTTATGGATTTATGTTTGCATTGAATTTTACTTGTAGGATTTGTCCATAGGAAATGATTGAACTATATGTTGGCTTCAAGGTTGGAAGAAGAAGAAAGTGAAGAAGATTAAGTGTTGACCAAGGTTTCAATGAGTGATCCGGAGATTGGTCAAGTGAGAGTTGAGCCTATAGCAAGTGTGTCTTGAAGACTAAAGTTGGAGTGATATCTCTTATGTGCCTTCAAGACACCAACATAATGAAGAAAGAAGAAATGATGTGCAAGTTCAAGATGAGCCATCTCGGAGAGATCATTTGCTTGAAGCTTGCCATCCTATGGTGATCATGGATATGGGAAGATGGTATGCCCAAAAGAGAAGCTCTACCATAGTGGAATATGGGGAGCAATTTGCAAGTCTTCACCAAGCTAGCGCAATCAAGAAAGGTATTCCATCTTGAGATGGAGAAGATCGTCATCATCAAGCTCAAGTGGGATATGCGCAAGGCAAATATATGTTTTTGATAGGGTTTCCTTGTCACTAGGTCTCGTGTTGGAGAGACCGGTTTATTAGATAGATAATCGTTCTATCAAGAGGGGCTGTCGAGTGGGTAACTTGATTATATCCTTCGGCGAGAGCCCAAACCTTTGTATTCTTGGCATCATCGTTCTTGGTTGTTATTTGGATCTTATCCATGTGAGGTTCTAGAGCTTGTGGTAATTCATAACAAGCTCTAGTTCATCAAAAACAGATTTCCCTTTATACCTTATTACGTTTTTGATCTTGGAGGCTTTTCCAGTTTCTCACCAAGAGAGGTATATCACATCATAATATATGAAATGCTCTCTCTTGGGTAGCTCTTGTCCCCCCCTTTCCAACAAAATTGGTTTCAGGTCATTTGAAGTCCAGATGCAAATGTTATGATCATTACAGTTTTGTTGTTTCTATTAGATTTGCCTCTGCAGGTTTTTTGACCAGATTCTCCGGTGTGTGCTGATCGGAGTCTCTGGTGTGGTCCGGAGTTTCCCCAGGAATCCCTAGAGGGGGCTCCAGATTTCTGCCTAGGTCAGCCAGGTTGGTGGTCCAGAGCAAGGTCCGAAGACTGACCGGAGTCTCCGGTCCAAGCCTCAGACCGGAGTCTCCAGTGTGGGTGGACCGGAGTCTCCGGTCCACTTGGCTCACAGAAGGGCTAGGTCAATCTGTATGCTGGTCCGGAGATGGGCCAGAATCTCCGGTGTAGACCGGAGTCTCCGGTGTGCAGGCCGAAGTCTCCGGTCTGACTTTTCTCCAACGGTTAGAAAACGGTCATAAATCAGTGGGCCTATAAATAGGGGACCTCTTCTTTAACCTCAAGTTGCTCGTTCCAGAAAAAGAAGAACACCATTTGAGAGCCACCAAAAATCCAAGATCTCCCTCTCCAACCACCCAAAGTCCCTGTTCTTTGGGGAATCGAAGGAGGAGTCCTTGATCTACAGCTTCACCAAAAGAGATCTTCAATTCCCCATCGTTCACTTGAGGGCCCCTTGCTCTAGGGTTTCATTAGAAAACCTAAGCCTTGTTTTGGTTGATTTGATTCTTACAAGCTTGTCTTTGATTGTTTGACAGCTTGCTTATATTTGGGAGCCTCCAATTAGGTTGTGGATGTGTGCCTCGAACTTGTTGTAAAGGTGCCGGCTTCCACCTCGAAGGTTGCCGATATAGTGGAAGAGGTGAATCGAATCCTTTGGGGTGAGATTCATCAGAGAACAAGGGAGGCCTTTTGTGGCGTTGGTGGTTTGTTACCACCCCCTCTCCAAACGAGACGTACTCCATTGTTGGGAGGAACTCGGTAATACATCGTCATCTCTGCATGCCTCGGTTATCTCTATACCCGAGCTCTTACTTATGCACTTTACTTTGTGATAGCCTTCGTGCTTGAAGTCTATATCTTGCTATCACATTGTTGCTTGTCTTGCTTAGCATAAGTTGTTGGTTCACATAGGTGAACCCTAGTTGTTATAGGTTTGTGCTTGACAAAGTAAACGCTAGTTGAATTTCGCCTTTGTTGAACCCCTCTCGTAAAAGTTTTAAATCATCTATTCACCCCCTGTAGGCGATATCTGTATCCTTTCAGCCTGCCTTAGCCTGTTTTAGGCGATTTCATTAGATTTAGACAGAAACATCTGTCCGAATGGTCACCTATCTAGCGGTAGGCCCCGCGAGTGAGTTCCACCGCGGGTCGGTATAAATCCATCAGCTTTTCTCGACTAAATGATATCCAGCGGTTCGTATCTTCGTCCAAAAGTTCTCGAGTCTCGGCGTCTCCTCTTTAACCTCAGACATTCCTTAGTGCTCCCTTTCTTTGTCTGTCACGCGTACGACATCCTTTGATCGCTTCGATGGTGGTGAGTTGTTTCGCATATTGTTATACTGCAATACTGTTGGTTCATGTCGTCTTACTCACATCAGACAATGTTCATCGGTGTTTTTCTAGAGACTCGTAGATTCTAAAGATATGCTCAACACTTACGCTATTAGTGACGCTATTATGCCACATGATTTGCGTAACATGGTCTTAGCAGGACCATCGACTTGCACATGTTATAGCGTGGCTCGTGGCGATAGGACCTATGCGGGCTCGCCCCACGCGTGTTGTCCGCGAAATTGTGTTCGTGCGTACCTGTTCGCTTTTTTTCCACGCCTCCTGTAGCCTATGATGCCTATGATCCTCATTTCAGATTCTTGTCTTTCAGCCACCCGGGAGGCAGGGCAGACTGTCTTTAGGCATACCGAAGGAGAGATCATGAGTGAGGCGGAAGAATATCCAGGTGGAAACTGATTTGTGCAGCGACCCACAGGTGGATACGAAAGCTGGATCTCATAGCGTGCTAGAGGTAGACTACAAAGCTCTTGGAGCCGAAAGCGTGACGCCTAATATTTCAAAACTCCGAAAAGTCAAGAAAAGAGTTGATGTGCTAGAAAATTTGGACAGCGTTTCAGAAGGATAGAAGATGGTTGCCCGTGTTGATTCTCCTTCCACGGTTGTAGAGAACATCATCAATGAGAAGGAGTTTGGAGCCATCGGTCCTACGAAGCTTGGAAGACGACTCAAGATTGGTCATTATCATAAAGAGGAGACCGCCGACAAGTTCGCGAAAGTACTCTGGGATGTTGGCTAGAGCTGCGATGGGTTAAGGATTATGTGCATTTTGCATTTTTTGTTTGACATCTTGGCCATCCAATTCCAAGAAGTATCAAGCTGAAAATATGCAGCGGCTATGCCTGGTACGTGAAGATGAAGACGCGTGAAGACAACGAAGTAGTGATGGACGCTGGGTTGAAGAGGATTTATCAAAACTCATGGTCTTCAGATTGGATGTTTTCTTACTTTCAAGCTGGCGAGGCCTTCGGTGTTCAAGGTGGTCGCTTTCGACCATTCCATGTTACAAAAAGTGGTCAAATGCACTCATCCGCCAGCTCCAAGACATAAGTGATGAAACTGTTTCTTACAACGTTGTTTCGTGGCAAACAATAGCCGTAAGACTATAGATCTACGAGTGTATGTTAATTGTCCTAGAGGGGACAACTGTACTTTCTTATTACTTGCAATCTTCCTTATCGATGACTTCGGCACAGTTGACATGTTCGCTCTGCCAGTATCTCTGCAATGGTACGATTAGGTTGTCATTGTTGGTTCCACCTTTTTATTCCCCGTAGATCATATCATAAAGCGTTCTTCCTTATAAACGTACCTCGGTGGATACATAGAGAAGTCTAGTATAAATAATAACTAATTATTATTACCTCTAGGGCATTAACTGCTTCACATGAATCTTAGGAGGAACTTTTAAGATACAAACAACATTTCAAGTAAATTTGATGCACACCCTTATAGTTGACTATTGAATACATATAATTAGTAGAATGGACACCTATTGATTCATATTGAAAGATAAAATAGTCGTCTCTATAAAAAGAACTAACACTTCCTCCCACTTCTTTTATTGTTTTAGTTTGTTGGTTTGGGACAAAATACAATTTCCCAAACTGTGTAGCTAAGGGAGAGCTTCCAAACAAGATATCTTTCTAATTTTTTATGGATTGCCATTTCCTACCCAACATTTATATCCTATCTTAACTGCTATATAGCCCCACATGACACCCTTTAGAAAAGTGAAAGGTTGCACATCGTAGCGAGCTAAGATGTTAGGGATCTTAGTATTGTATTTTGATTCAATCACCCCCTTCCATATTGATCCTTATATATCTAAATCATGGAACCTATTAAGTAAATATTTAAATCTCAGAGATTAGGGTTCCCCATCCTTCCATATTTTTTTTTCATGCATAAAGAAGGCCAGTTTGTTATGTGAATTTTATGATTTCTTTCCTCATCATTCCCCCCAAAAAATAGTCAGCTAAGTATCAAGTAACTTCAAAGCCCATTTGGATAATTTAAAGAAAAAAATATTGACCTCCGAGGAATGATCCCCCACAGACTATACGTTGTTAGCTAGATGAGACCTCTCCAGCAGCGAATTATACGAGATCGCATCTCTAGTACTGCCCGTAAAAGTGCGAACCGAAAAAATTGAGATCAGTCTCCTGAAAAGGTATTTACGGGTCGGAGACGGGCTGGCGCAGAACAGAGCCCGTAAACCAAAACCGTAAAACAGAATTTATAGGTTTGGTTTGCGGGCTCTGTTCCGCGATAGCAGCATCCGAACCCGTAAAACCAGAATTTTGTCACAGAATTCATATGGAACATGAGATAAAAACACGAACATACAACAACCGATCATAAATAATCAAATAATAATTTTGAAATGTCTCAACAAACATACAACAACACAATAATCATCCAAATTATTACATCAATCAAACAAATAAACAAATGCCTGGACCAAATACAACAATAATCATGTTTGACGACGGCCATGGAGCTTCCAGTGGTGCATTTTGAGATCATAAACGAGCTGAGCATGAGTTCTGCCAATGCGTTTCAAGGAAAGCTTCAACGTGATTGGGATTCCTTTGGGGTTGCACTCGGGTGCCAACGTTGTCATAGAAACAGGGCAAATTTAACCCTCTTTCATCCTCGATGATCATGTTGTGAAGAATCACACAACAAGTAATGATGTTCACAAGGTTTTTCCCCCC
Source organism: Avena insularis (assembly GCA_023614405.1). Classification (NCBI taxonomy): domain Eukaryota; kingdom Viridiplantae; phylum Streptophyta; class Magnoliopsida; order Poales; family Poaceae; genus Avena; species Avena insularis. The sequence continues at coordinate 171,713,880 of CM042688.1, forward strand.
AAAAAACGGACAGGCCCCTAAACAATAGCAAACCTAGCTTGCATAACACCAAATTCCCTCTCAATGTTTTTGCAGGCTGCTTCTTGAGCCTAGGCAAATTCAGCTTCTATTTTATCTGGGGATCCTTCACAGACTTCACAAAAGTTGCCCATTTTGGATAAATGCCATCGGCTAGATAGTATTCCATTGAATATTCATTATTCATAACTCAGCAGGTTCGCGTGCTCCTCCAGCTCCTTGACGGCGAGAAGGAGGATGGTGGTCTCGCTGTCATCATCCTAGAGTAGCTCGTCGAGGTCGGAATTGTCTGAGGAGGACGAATGCGACAGATCAACTTCAGCGAACTTGGCGGTCAAGTTCATCCTTGACTCGGCCGGCACGGCGGGGGCGGGCCCTGGAGGTGACGGAGGAGCCGCGGGCGTGATGCGGGGCAACACGCCGAAGCTCCGCTTCACCGGATTCGGCCGAATCGAGTGGTGGCGACGAAGGAGTCGTGGCGGAGCGCAGAAGTGGGGAGAGGGTGAGCAGTTGGGGAGTGGTGAAACTTCCGCACGCCCTAGATATGGATTCTCGTTCAGTTCGGTGATTCAACCCCCACAACTATAGGCTGAGTTGGGTTTTCGGGCGCGGCCTGTAATTTTTTTTCGGGCCGGACGTGTTTACAGTTACTGATCTGCGCCCTTTTCCAAACTGAACCCGTAAACGGACGGTTATTTTCCAGTTTTCCCACTTTTACAGGCACTACTAGAGATGCTCTAACACCCAGTTTAATACGGTTCCTATGGGGACTCGAACCCGGGTGGACTGGCTGCGCACTCGCTAGCCTTGCCACCAAGCCAGCGCATGGTTCTCTATAATTTGAAGAAATATAATAAGTAAATATAAATGCTAGCAAGGAAGCTTGAACTGGGATCCTTTTGGCCATTAATCCTGCTCAAAATGCTCTCTACTAAGTATGTCCTCTCTTCTTTGTCTATCAAAGCGGGGAGGTATGTCTAAATAATGCTTTGCTAGAAACTTTCAAGCACACATCGGAAGATTTCTACATAATGTTGAACTATTTTTTCCATATTAATAGGAAGCAATTTTAATGCATGAATGTTTCTGAAAGCGTGTTAAAATCCACTTAAGGTTCTCGGACTTGCTGAGTGCCAAGGACTATGTTGGCAACGGACATGTTTTAGTCCAAGACAGAGGTAGTCCTTTCAGAAGAAGGAAAAAGAACCTATGCCTGGTGTATGTTTTCTACTACCTTCGTTCTATATTAACTGTCGCAAATTTGTTGTCGTATGTATCTATTCACTAAAATATATATAGGTACCTACGTAACTAGATAAATCTATGAAACTTAATATGGAATTGAGGGAGTATATACTTGATTTTCTATGTTTTTTCTTAATAAAATACTCCCTTCGTTTTAAAATATAAGATATTTTAGCTTTGTGGAAGGAGTGTAATACACTCCTTACACTCCTTCCACAAAGCTAAAATATCTTATATATCTTATATTTTGAAACGGAGAGAGTAGTAGTACATGGCTGGAGTGAGGAAGGAAAGAGGACGGCAACATGCCTTTGGCTCGAGTGCTTGTAGTAATCGCTACTCGATAGGTGGTCCAAGAACCTATTTGTATTTTTATTATTTTTGAGTTTTCTTATATTGTCGTTGAAGTTTATGAATAGATGGGAACATCTTCGAAATCTGGAAACGGGGAAGCAAATTCGCTAGAAACTAAGAATCTGAGAATTAGCAAAACCGAAGAATAAGCTAGGTGGACTATATGGCAGCCGCGGCGCAAGACGCGGGCTACAACCGTGCGCAGCCGATCATGAAACGTCCAAGTGCATGCACAAAACACAGAGCCACCACGTAAGCCAATTGCTAACTACGATCGCATCTCCCAATCTCCGCAGCGAAGCCAGCCAGGCACGAAGCTCTCGATCGAGGAGGAGAGGCCCGGGCCGGCTGGAGACCGATCGAGATGCACCGGTCGTCAAGCTACTACCTGTCGTCATCTTCGTCGTCGTCCGCGTCGTCGTCGTCGGCGGCGGCGTCGGTGCCTGGCGGGCCGAGCGGGAACGCGGGGGTGGACGTGGACCAGCTACCGACGTACAACCCGCAGTCGGACGCGGCCAAGAAGGAGGCGCTCGACGCCTCCCGCGCCAACCTCGCCCACGCCCTCGTCCACCTCGTCCCCATCGTGGTCCTGCTATGCGGCCTCCTCCTCTGGTCGCTCTCCACCACCCTTGTCCCTCCCGCCGCCGCCGGTATGTACATGTACTACTACCTCGCGGTACACCACGCATTCCCACTCGATCTTCCCCAGTTCGACGCCGAGATTGATCGCTCTCTTATCGAGATAAACAGAAACGTGTGCGCCGATCGATGATTGCTCCCGTGCATGTCATCCCCTTGCCCTGTTTGTCTTGCTTGATGCAGCTCATACTTTCTTCCGAGCTGATGCTCACCCTACTATCTTTGCTTTTGCCATGTGTGCGTGAATGCAGAGGTGGGCGTGATTGTGCTTAAGAAGGGGAGGCTGATGGCGCTGAAGAGTGAGCTGATGACTGCCATGGAGGACCCGGATCCGGTAGGCAAGCCGTCGCACGGCTTGGCGTCTGAACACGACGGAAGCACGGCTGGGAAAAGAATAAAGGACGGTCTTAAGAAGCGAAGTTAATGTATGTTTCTTTTTAGCTAAAAGAGCAATTAGTTGCATGGATCATCCATTTTGAAATGAAAAAGAAAGATTGACCAAATGCTAGAAAAGAGGGTATATATAGTGGGTGGTTATTTGAATTGGAAATGGCGAAGTCTGCGTCCCTGATCAATATCAGTTTGTCTCTTTTTCAATCCCGAAGTATTTCTCCCAAGCTGTTAGACATGTCACCACCGACGCAAAATTAGCTTTCCGTGTTTCAAAAAATATGATGCAAAAACATACTGTCATATTCATAAATAGAAAGGAGCCGGATGACCTGTTCATATACTCATAGGCTTACATCCACTCGAAAGATGAGAACAAGTTCAACATGGGATCTTACAACATACACACGCACACGCTCCCTCACCCTAGAACAAACAAATTAAAACTACTCGCGCTAGATCCACTGCATCGACACTATGTCATCTTCTAAAAAAAGCTCACCTCCGTAGGATTCTCTCCTCCATTAACTACATCCATCACGTCTTTATTTGCTCCATCACCCGTGCTGCAGACACCTGGGCTTTAGTGTCGTGATGGTGACACGGCAGATGCCATGGATATGCTAAAGGTGGGGCCAATACGCACTAGAGAAATCCAGGGAGGGATAGTGTGGTGATTCCACACACAGATGCTTTGTATTCTCCAAGTTCACAAGGTTACAGATGCTCCTTGAGCTGTATCGGGGAAAGAAGGAAGAAGAAACTCTCTTACTCTCACCACTATCTCTACTCAATGAACCAACTACTCACCCGCCAACCCCAACTACAGAGGCCCTAGTGCCCCTTATAAAGGGGAGGCTAGGTCTCCAGTTAGGACATACGTGGAGGCATATTCCTGAAAATATATCTCTTCCTAAAATAGCAAACTGACCGGGTCACCTTTTGCCATCGTAAGCCATGCAGAGGCTACGTAAGCCTCTGCGGCGCCATCGTCATTCGACATAGGGTGCGTCACCTTTGTCGGCCACGCCTCGCTGGTCCCTCCCTCTGTTCGCTTCGCTCACGCTTCTGCGCACAGAGGTCACCTTTTGACCATCGAGATACCTTCCTTCTCTTGCAAGCCTGGTATGATCCGGCCCCGTGGGTACCTGCATACAAATTACAAATAGCCCACCGACATACAACATACGTCGGCCGGGACATAGTCAGGTGGACATCCTTCGGTCCGGGTTACTCCGTAAGTCGGCCTGCCTTGAGGTAACCCGGCCAGCTTACGCTTTGACCTTGCCGTACCTCGGCTAACTCGGCCTCTATACCCCGGCGTGACCCTACCCGGGGGTATCCCCCCAACATTAGTCCCTGAAGCTAGTGCGGTCTTAGCAACCTTAGCTGCTAAGGCCACGGTAGGTTCAATCTATTGAGATTTGTGCTCCCTTTTCCGAGTTACCACTTAGCTCGGATTTCGTGGCGTAGCATTCCCTTGGCACATTCCGAGTCATCACTCGCTGGCCAGGCTACCCTTCAGTTTTCCGGGTTGTCCTTTCTTCTCTCGTACACTTCCCCACATCCCGCGTGGAGGGTAATCATTATCTTGCCCCATTTTTAAGGGCCTGCACCAGTTACTGCACTTATTGTCAGGGGTTAATATTGCACACGTCGCGTCGTAGCTGCCTCCTCGTTAACTGCATCACTACGTCGCGTCATGGGATCCCCTATTTCCTGTGGTCCTTCCTGTGGCTTGCCTATGATTAGCTGATCCGGCTGATACACGGTCACACCGTGTGGCCTCGACGCATAGCACGATCCCACTACCCACTGCTGGGGCGTGGTTAAATAGGGGAGGGGGCGCGTCCCTTTGGTGTTTTCCCCTTCTCGCGCCCCTTAGCCTTTCTGCCTCTTCTTCTTCCTTGCGACAGCACCGCCGCCGCCGCATCTGCTCTGCAACGTCTCCGCCGCACCGTGCTTCTTCGCATTAGCCTCGCTCCTGCTCCCGCGCTGCTTCAACGTCACGGGTCCGCGCCAATCCAAGCATCTGCCCCCACCTCCGAACTGGCCGATGAGGACAGTGATCTGGAAATGACTAAGGAGGAGCTCGCCGTCGTTGGGGAAGAAGAGATGGAGGAGGAGGGCGAAACTCTGGGGTGCGGTGGCTGGGCCGGTTCCTGGGTGTGCCAGGATGACCTGGATTGGCTCTACCACACCCATCACATCCCCGAAGGCGTATTCTCGCGCCTCCTCTGCGAAGAGATTGCTCCCTCACCCAATCCGGGTGAGTTCGTTGTCTTCATTTCTCACTTCCAGCGCGGCTTCGGCCTGCCTGTGAGTGATTTCTTCCACGATTTTGTCAATATCTACGAACTCCAACCTCATCATCTTCCGGTGAACGCCATCACATCCCTCTCTTCCTTCGCATCTGCCATAGAGGGATACCTCGGCCTGTGGCCCACCAAAGAGCTCTGGATCCTGTTCTTCGGTCTATGGAGGAACGTGATTCCAAATAAGCTGCGTGCCCTGGAGGACAAGCACCTGACCCAATGTGGTGCGGCCTCCATCTCACTCCGGAAGCAATCTGTCTTCCCCCGGGTCACGGGGCTTGAATCTTGCAAGGGCTGGGCCCGGACCTTCTTCTATGTGAGGAATGGCACGGATGAGGATCTGATCCGGCTGCGCCCCTTTGTGATGGGTCCTCCTAATCCGGATCTGTGGGACCGGGTTTCCAAGAAGCCAACTGTCTTGGCGAATCAAGTCAATAAGTGGTTCTAGGAGCTGAAGGATCTGGGGCTGCGCAACGAGGATGTGATGATCACATTCGTCCGCAGCCCGATTTCCCCCCTACAGAAGCGCACGCACAAACTTTGCCATATGAGCTGGCGACTTGACCCCAACCGGACCTCCTCCTTCGAGTTAAACAACACCGAGATCTTCCGCCGGGTCAAGGCCCTCTTCACAACCGACAAGGACTTTAGCTCTGACTGGGAGTGGGGGTTGGAGCATTACTGCCGGGATAAGCCTCCTCCTGCAGTAAATCTCATTACCCAATTCTTCTCCGAGTTATATCCTATGTCGGAGCATGTCGTTTATTTGATCCCTTTGCATTTTCCTTTTAGTTGTTTCTTCAGCAGACCCTTGAAGATGGCACCGAGCCTTCCCTCAAATGGGGGAAGGATCGACTTGTTTCGGACGATGAAAAGCCGGATCAGGAAATGTTCTTGCCTGCTCCGGACGCAACCAAGCGACCCAGTGGTAACTTCCTTTCCTTAAGGGATTGGCCTGACGATGAAGATGATTCCGATTTTGAGATGTTGGAGGTATATAACCCGACGCCTATTTCTTACGCATTTCCGACTCCAGCTAACCCGGCTGGGCAGGTCCACGAGGATCCCCCTCTTGCTATGGGTGAGCCGGTTCCTGCCGCGTCTAAGAAACGGGCCGCTACCTCGGCTGCTTATTCCAAGCCTCCCCAAGCAACGAAAAGGCGGAAGAAGTCCGCTGACAAGGCCGCCACCAAGCCTCCGACTAAGGCCATAGTTCGGAGAGCTCGGAAGCCCAAGGAGCCTTTGACTTCTGACGAGTAAGTCACTTTTTCCTTTTGTCCAATTCTCTGCTTCATGCTTCTCTATCTATATGCCTTTCTTTTTGTTATAACTTGTTATTCATTGTCTGATTCGACAGGGCTACGATGGAGGTTCCCCAGAGCGGCTCCAGCATTGCTTCGCCCCTCCGGCGTACCCCATCTCCCTCTCGTGGTGACAATACACGCCCACTGAGCCCAATTCAGGAGGGTTCAATGGCTGCTCCGGGTCCTAGCTCACCTCGTCCAAAGGAGGTCAACCCCGGAGCAGGGGGAAGTGGCGCGGCCGAGGTAGCGGATGCTCCCAGCTCTTCACCGGCTCAACCGCAACCCGTCACCTCCGAGGTACCAGTAATAGCAGCAGAACCACCGCCAACACCAGCACTAGCACAAGCACCAGCGCCAGCACCAACAATAGCACCAGCAAAAGCACCAGTAACAACTCCTTCTGCCTCGTCCGAGTCTTCCAAGACTTGGCGAGAAGACCCCGCTAGCACCAAGGCTGCACCCAAGTCCAAATCTGCAGCTCAAGCTTCAGCCTCCTAACAGCAGCCCAAGGCTAAGAAAGGTTCTGGAGCCACCAAGGCAACATCCATCGAGGCTGGACAACGTACGCTCGCATCCATGCTGCCAAAGAAAGATGCCCCCTCCAGGTCAGCTAGCAGCAAGCAACACGCACTGCATACCAGCCCTACTGCCGCCCAAGTTGCGAGGAGGGAGGCCCACGCCAAAGGCTTGGTCGCGCCCCACATGCTTAGTGGAGAGGGCTATCCTCCGGCTCTGATCGAATATGTGAATAATTGGAACAAAGCGGAGTTCGTCAATCCCAACGATGATCTCCCGGAGAAGTTTGGGCCCGCCGAATTTAGCGCACAAATGAACATAGCAACCAAGGCTATCAACATTGCCGGCCGGATGATGGAGGTACGCTACTTTGTCTTTTACTTAATATGCACAATTGCTTAGAGACATATCCATTAGTCCCCGAGCCTCCGGGGAGTAACTTGTTACTCGGCCGGATGCTCCTTAGCGAACTAGCGTAGCTCCTTAGTAGCTTAGAATATGAGCCGGGTTAAGTTCCACTTGACCCGGATTTTGTACACTTCGAATATGCACACACCTAGAGCCGGGTTATGTTCCACTTGGCCCGGATTTTGTATACTTCGAATATGCACACACCTAGAGCCGGGTTAAGTTCCACTTGGTCCGGATTTTGTACACTTCGAATATGCACACACCTAGAGCCGGGTTAAGTTCCACTTGGCCCGGATTTTGTACACTTCGAATATGCACACACCTAGAGCTAGGTTAAGTTCCACTTGGCCCAGATTTTGTACACTTCGAATATGCACACACCTAGAGCCGGGTTAAGTTCCACTTGTCCCGGATTTTGTACACTTAGAATATGCACACACCTAGAGCCGGGTTAAGTTCCACTTGGCCCGGATTTTGTACACTTCGAATATGCATATAGCTGATCCAACCTTGCTCCTTTCAGGTCACCACCAATCGTCGGACTGCTGAGTTTCAGCGCCTCCTAGACTCACACAAGGTGCTGCGTTCGAAACATGCTACGCTTCTCGCGGAGTTAGAGAAAAGGGGTAAGTTTTCTCTTTGACTTTTCCCCCCATCTTTTTTTGTCTTTTCCCGCTGAACTAGTCTGTCATTCGGATTGCACAGCCGGAGTGGACACCGAAAACATTATCATGAGGAAAAACTTAGATGAGATAAAAGGTAATTCAGTTTGGTCAACTCTCTTTTGTGCTCTTTCTCCTTTCTTCTTGGCTCGGCAGATATTTATGCCTCGGCTCTGCCGGGTTTAACACACCGTTGCAGCCTCCCTTGAAGATAGTGTGTCCGTGCCTGATATGATGCTGCATTTTCTCGAACAAGCAGGGCAACACCAGGCAGAGCTCAAGAAGAAGGACGACGAGCTTGCCAAACTCCAAGCCAAGGATGATGAAATTTCCAAGCTTAAGGCTGATATGAAGAAACTCAAAGAGTTCCATAAGACCGAGATGGACAAGGCTAGCCAAGACTTCACCGAAGAGCGAGAACGTCTTAGCCTTCAACTTTCAAAAGATCAAGAGTTGCTGAAGGAGGCCCACGTCAAGATTGACTCGGCTAATGTTGAACTTGAGAAGCTCCAGAAGAGGCATGCTGATTGCACCAACGAGCTGACCCGGATCCATAGTCATATCTCACATAAGCTCTTTTCCTTCAGCCGACATGTATTTCTCCGGGTTAGACTCTTTTACTTATTTCACTTGTTTTGTTTTCAGGCAAATTCCCAGAGGGCGATGCCATTGCAGCCACTGCCGTTGCCAAGTTCCATCGGCAGAGGGGTACTCCAACTGATCCGGGCTCTGAACTCATTCCTTATGACATGGAGGATCTGCTAGTCAGCCTCTCTGCCCGGATTGAAATTGTGAAGAACTATGGCTCGGGTCTCCTGGATGAATCCGTTCGGATCTTCCGTGCCCTTTGGCCGGACGAGGATGTTTTGGAGGGATCCACTGCTTTGATCAACAAGCTGATGGACTGCGAGACCCAGCTCGACCTCTGGAGGGAATCCGCCGCTCGAGCCGGAGCTGATACTGTCCTCCACTTTGTGCTCACTTGGTATGAAAAATTAGATCTGAAGATTCTCGAGCGCTTGCGCACCGGGTCCAAATGGTCAAACGATCCGGATTGGGTTGCTCGGCGCAAGGCTTGTGCCTACAACCTTATCTAGTTTCCCCCTATCCACCAATGGAACGAAGGACCAAGCTTCCTCGGCGTCGTTGACGATGAATACGTCAAAGATGGTTCGGATAATGAGGAAGAGGACGAAGCCTCAGATCTTGAAGAAAATGAAGATGATGATGAGGCTGAAGCCGGAGTTCCACCCGCTGGCGCCGAGTTACCCCCTCCTGCTGCTGCTCCTTGAGCACCAAAAAACACTTTGAAACTTATCAGATCCCCGGTATGCCGGGTGCAGATGTATTAAGCATACTGATTATGTTTTGCTACTAAGTTGTTCATGCCGGATTAACTTGGGCGTAGTCCCCGAGTTTCATTTTCTTGTTTCTTCAATTTCATGGCTCGGCTCGCGTCTACCTTGATTCGGTTTTGTGACTTACGAGTCCGAGTTTCAAAAATTGACTTAACAATACTTGGAAACTTTAGGATTAGCTCAAAATAATCCAGCGTACTAAAAGTAAAGTAAACATAGAGTTAGTTCGAACAAAGATTGTCGGCTCGATTACGTTCTTTTCCTTAGTCGTTTTTCGTGTGCTTCGCAATTCCAAACTTGTTCTCTTGCTTGCCATGAAGCCAATTCTTGTTGGATAGCAGCAAGTCAGAGAGTTGAGTTTTTGGTGCTCACACACTACTAATCCGGCTTAGGTAGAAGCAACTTAAGCCAGCCAACATAAAAATAAATAACAAACATAGAAGACAACAAATATTATTAAGGTAGTCCCCAAGTTACTACTCGAGGTGCCAAGATTTCATTGATAAACTCATTGCCGGCATACATACCGACATATGAGAGACTCGGATACATACACTTCTTTGTTAAGTGTAGAATGGACGAAGTAGAGCTACATTCCATGGATGCTTAGATTCCTCGCCGGACCTGTCCGCTTTGTTCTTCTCCCGTGGTTTTGCATCGATGAGATAATAAGAGTCATTGTGCAATGCTTTGCTCACAATGAATGGCCCTTCCTAAGGGGGGGGGGATAACTTATGCATGCCAGCAGTACGTTGTACTAGTCGGAGTACCAGATCACCTTCCCGGAAGACTCGGGGGTTTACTTTCCGGCTATGATAGCGTCGGAGATTTTGCTGATATATGGTGGATCTGGACAATGCCAATTCTCTCGCTTCTTCCAGCAGATCAACATCATTTTGCCGGGCTTCTCGCACTTCGGCTTCTGTGTATTGGGTGACCCTAGGCGAATCATGCTCTATGTCGGCTGGCAATATAGCTTCTGCCCCATATACCAGAAAAAATGGCGTATAGCCTGTTGATCGATTCGGAGTTGTTCTTAAACTCCACATTAGCGCTGGTAATTCTTCTATCCAGCACCCCGCTGATATTTGCAGCGGTTCAATGAGCCGGGGTTTTATCCTGGATAAAACTAATCCGTTGGATCTTTCCACTTGTCCGTTCGATGCGGGGTGGGCTACTGAAGCGACGTCCAGCTGGATCTTTTTATCCCGGTAGAATCGCGCAAATGCTCCTTCAGCGAAAATGGTGTCGTTATCTGTTATGATACTGTGAGGATAACCATATCTCAGAATGATGTCTTTGAGGAATGTCATGGCTGTAGCTCCATCACATTTTCTTATTGGCTTTACTTTAATCCATTTTGTAAACTTGTCAACCATAACCAAGATATGTTTCATGTTTCCTCTTGCCGGCTTAAATGGGCCAACCATATCCAAACACCATACGACAAATGGCCAGGTAATTGGTATGGTCTTGATCTCCGACATTGGCATGTGCGTCTTGGTAGCATACCTCTGACAACCATTGCATTTTCTTACTAGATCTTCTGCTTGTTCCAAGGCACTTGGCCAGTAGAATCCATGCCGGAAAGCTTTTGCTACTAAAGCTCTAGATGAGGCGTGATTCCCACATTCCCCTTGATGTATGTCTCGGAGGATGTCAAGCCCTTCTTCCGGGTCAACACGCCGTTGAAGGACATTCATGACACTCCTCTTGTATAGCTCGACATTGATAATTGTGTATGCCTTTGCGCGCCTCTGAATTTGCCTGGAAAGCACTTCTTCATTGGGAAAAGTTCCATCCTTCAGGAATTGGAATATGGGTAGTGCCCAAGCTGGTATAGCTCGCACCGGAAACATCTCCTCGTCAATTTCCATTTGATCCACCGACATAACCTCAGCCGGATCACACTGCACAGTCCCTGGGTTCTGCGAAGCAGTCTCCGGGTTTCCTGAACCACTTCCCACATCAATGTCCATGGGTATAGCTCCGGAATCCGGATCGGCCGGGATATAGATTGACTCGGATTCTGGGGATGGCCTGATAGATGGCTTTCTGAGGTGCTCTAGTGCTACACCCGGTGGAATCACTTGTCGGGTTGATCCGAGTTTTGACAGTATGTCGGCAGCCTCATTTTCCAGCCGAGGTACATGTTGAAACTCGCAGCCCTCGAAGTATCCTGATATCTTCTGCACATGAAATCTATACAATGCCATGTTTGCATCCAAAGCATCCCATTGCCCTGAGACTTGCTGAACTACCAGATCCGAGTCACCAAAGCACTGGATCCGTCGTATTCCAATTTCTTTTGCCACTTTGAGCCCATGCACAAGTGCTTCATATTCGGCAACATTGTTTGATGCTGCGAAGTGGATCTGCAGCACATACTTCAGCTGGTCTTTCTTGGGTGAGGTAAGCACAACTCCGACGCCTAACCCGGTTTTCGTCTTTGATCCATCAAAGTGCATTCTCTAGTAGTTCGGATCTGGCAACGGTGGCTCATATTGCATTTCGGCCCAATCTACGAAAAAGTCGGCCACAGCCTGAGACTTGATCGCATCTCTTCTGTCGTATTGTGGAGCATAAGGGGCTAACTCGATTGCACATTTTGCGATCCGGCCGCTCGCATCCTTGTTGCTCATTATCTCAGATATGGGGGCTTCACATATCACTTTGATTGGGTATTCTCCAAATAGTGTTTTAGCTTCTTTGCTGCCATATACACACCATATGCCATCTTCTGATAGTGAGGATAGATTTTCTTTGATGCTGATAATACCTCGCTCAGGTAATATACTGGACTTTGCACTGACTTACCCTCTTCGTCACGCTCTACCACTACTACTACACTTACAACTCGGTTGGTTGCGGCTATATAGAGCAACATTGGCTCTTTTGATAGTGGAGAGGCTAACACTGGTGCAGTGGCTAACATTTTCTTTAGCTGGATGAAGGCTTCATTGGCCTGCGGCGTCCATATGAACTTGTCCGACTTTTTCATCAGCTGATAGAGAGGCAATGCCTTTTCTCCCATCCGACATACAAACCGACTTAAGGTTGCCAGACAACCAGTGAACTTCTGGACATCGTTAAGGCACTTCGGCAATTCCATTCGCTCCATGGCTCGGATTTTAGTTGGATTAGCTTCGATACCTCGGCTGGAGACAAGGAATCCGAGTAATTTTCCAGCCGGGACACCGAAGGTACATTTCTCTGGGTTAAGCTTCATTCGGAACCTCCTCAGGTTCGCGAATGTTTGCTTGATATCATCAAGGAGCGTTTTGCTTTCCTTGGTTTTTATAACCACATCATCCACATACACTTGCACATTTTGGCCAATTTGGTCATGTAAACATTTTTGCATACATCTTTGGTACGCTGCCCCTGCATTACGTAAACCAAAAGGCATGGTGCGATAGCAATAAGCCCCGTACGAGGTAATAAACGCAGTCTTTATTTGATCATTCGGGTTCAGAGGTATCTGGTGGAAACCAGAATATGCATCTATGAATGATAACAGTTCATACCCAGCATTAGAATCTATGACCTGATCTATCCTTGGCAGTGAGAATGGATCTTTTGGGCACGCCTTATTCAGGTTCGTGTAATCGATGCACATACGCCAAACCACTGCCACATTCGGATCATCTTTCTTCTTTTCCACCAGCACTGGATTAGATAGCTAATCCGGGTAAAGCACTTCCATGATGAACCCGACTGCGAGGAGCCGAGCTATCTCATCTGCAATGACCTTTCTCTTGTCTTCAGCGAAGCGGCGGAGATGTTGCTTCACCGGCTTTGCTCCGGTTCTCACATTCAAAGAGTGCTCGGCCAACTCCCTCGGAACACCTTGCAAGTCCTGTGTGGACCAAGCAAAGATATCCCGATTCTCACGGAGGAAGTTGACAAGCTCACTTTCCTATTTCTCATTTAACCCGACACCAATTGTTACGGTGTGCTCTGGGAACAGATCATCAATGGGCACTTTCTTTGTATCCTTTGTCGCTTGAAATGAGACGCTTCCATGCGAGTTACTCAGCGCCGGCATATACAGCTACACGGACTAAGCCAATGCCGCTACTTCCTGGATCTTTTTCTTTTCTAGTGCAATCACGAGTGACTCGGCCAGGTTAGACCCGGATGACGCACACTCAATGGAACGTCGGAAATCCCCAGCTATGGTAATTACTCCATTTGGCCCAGGCAACTTCATCTTCAGGTAACTGATGTGAGTACTTGCCATGAATTTGTTCAGGGCTGGCCTGCCGAGTAACGCGTGATATGCGATCTCTAAGTTCACAACTTGTCAACACCCGGATTTTTAATCCCAGATGCCTATTATGTCATTCATCGCAATCCCAGGATTACCATTTTTGCGAGACATAACAGATTGGATATCACAATACATCATCCATTACAACCCATACATAAGGTCTTACACAAATAAGGATCTCATGATCCAGTCTTAATACAACAAGCAGCGGAATAAAAGATAAGCGTAGTAGTGAGGCCCATCTTCAGGGGCACAGGCAATACTGACGAAGGCAGATAGTCCTAGTTATCATAGCCGTGCTGCTGGCCATCATCTTGGTGCCCTCCTTCATAGTCTGGCCATGAGAATAGCCAGGGACAAAAGCCATGAGTACTCTTTAAGTACTCGCAAACTACCACTAACAAGTAGTATAGTTCTAATGTAAAGTGCTAACTCTAAGTTTAACTATAAGGTTAAGTTTGAAACCTAAGCTGAGTTCAGAAGCAAAGAAAGATAAAATAAAGTTCTAGAATCACTTAAGTTGAGAAGCTAATGTCATAAACACAACCCTGTTGTGGTCAAGTCAAGATTCATCATTCATTTCATAAGTTATTTTGAAAACATCTGACAACGAAACAGTATGGCCATTCCAACTGTCCATAACCGCGGACGCAGCTATTCGAATAGTTTGACACTCTGCAGAGGTGGTACACTTTCACCACAAGATTCAATACATCTATCAGGGATAACCCTGAATCATCATACTTAGTATGCAGATAATCAAACATAACGTTTCCTTTACACACCCTAGTATAAGCACCTCTCCTATGAGCATGGCCTCGCAACCATGACCATCTGTCATCTTGGGCACTACATAGGTGGACAACATTGAGAGGTAGCCTCAGCTCAAACCTCTCCCACGAGGGAACTAATACTAATGCATATAAACTTCTGGCTAAGGCTTACCCAATTCAGGTATTGTGGTTGTACGGTAAATTTGGAATGGTATCGCATCCGAAACCAACCATCAGTTTTGTAAAAGGGTTAAGGCTCATGCCTCAACATTTTCACCATCATAAACCATTTGTGTTTCTCAACACATGTCAAAACATCTCAATATAATGACTCATCATTCCAAGGTTTTCATAATTCATTTTCACCAAGTATTCCCATCTAGAGTGACTCAAGTTTTTATCTACTCTAAACTACTAAGTTAAGAGTGTTCACTAAGGTGGAAAGATGGGGTCAATCTCATGCCATAGAATGACATCTAAAGTTTATCTATATAGGTCAAGTTTTATACTCTTTATGCTACCTTCAAAACAAGTAAAAGACTTTGGGTAAAGTAAAGGAAGTAAATCTTGAAAATAACACTTGGGGTAAATAATAGTCAAAGTGGTATAACCAAAGCATGCCTAAAGCATATTTGCTCAATCATCTAGCTTAATTCTAGCTTGCTAAGCATTATACTTGCAAGTGTTAGCTTGCATTGTTAATGGTGGCTTGCCTTGTGCAGTGCAGTGGTTGAAGTTTTCTTCCTCCTCTTGATAGAACTCCTCCTCCTCGAAAGCTTGGTCAATACTATCATCTATAAATACATACGGAGTACATAATCACCAAACAATACTTAACTAGTCTAATTAGCACTCTAAGGCACACATTTTGATGACCTATTATCATCACAAGCATCACAAGTCTTATTAACTAGTTTTCTTCTTTTTATTTAAGAAAAGTAATTTCTACTCATTGAAAATTAACTAAGATTTAATATTCACCACTTAAAATATGGGATCATGTGGAAACATGTCATCACCACATATTCTAACATGTGTGAATGTGATTTAAGGGTTGGATCATATTTACTTAGGTTTAAGTTTATTATTTAATGATTTAAAGTGACTATAAATGCCTATATAGCATTATTTTGGTACTAGTCCAAAGTCACTGCATGTAAACTTTAATATTATTACATATTCAGGTAGCTATGGTTAAATGTGATTTTTGAGAGTTGGAATCAACTCAAAAGCTATCATGGTTGATTTTATAAAAATGTTTGAATGTGCAAAAGCTTCTGTCTTGTTATTTTTACTAGGCGAGATCTCTAATTTAATTGAATTAAATCCAACAGGCTTTGGTAGATCTTTTCAGTAGCTTTCTAACAAAATTGGAATCACTCCATTTGGATTTGTAAATCTCTCTGAATTGATTTTCAAACTAAGGGACAAAACTAGGTTCAAACTAAATTAGAAAAATCTAGATTTGAATTAACTGGATCGCGCGGGAAGGAAAACGGGCCGGCCTAGTGGCGTTCCGCAGCACAGAGAACATCTGACAGGGGGGTCCACCGGTCAGCGGCTCTTTACACGCGAAGCGGTACGGGGCGATGTGGGCCGTTAGATTAGAAGGGGAATCTACGGCTGAGAGGTGTCGTCTCCGGCGAACAGTTCGCCGGCGAGGACAAACCCTAGCGGCTCGGTGGGGGTGCTCATGGGGCATACCAGGGCTCCAGATATGGTGGCGATGGGGGCGATCGAACATGCTGTCGATGGCGGGCTCAGGGGTGGTCGCGGCAGCTCCTGGGGTGGACAAAATCGACGGCGCCTTCTCCTCCTCTGTAGTGGGCTTCTCCGGCCAAATTCCGGCGAACAAGTGCTCGAGCTGCTCCAGCTAGAGGTGGGGAAGGACCAGTGAGGAGAGGGGAGTGGAGTGGTGTGAGTCTTTGGTGCTGGGGAGGGCTCCTTTTATAGGCGCGACTAAGTGGCAGAGAAGCATGTGCGGTGATCGCCGGTGACGACGACACAACGAGCTAGAGGCATGGGTGGTGCACTAGGACGGTGGGCGGTGCCCTGGCGAGTGTCATGGTGGTGCTTGTGCAGTGGTTTGCGGTCGGGGAAAGTGAAGAGCGCAGCGCGCACTAAGTCTCTACCGACGGCGAGTTTTATGACGGCCGGCGACTACGGGGCACAGTCGGGGGGAATGGGCATGTCTGTTAGCTTGGTAGGCCGATGGGGATCGTGTAGAAGGGCGGTTGGAGCAAGGTGAGGTTTGGCAGCGCGGGGACAGTGCACGCTCTGCGGGCGGCGTCGGCATGGCCGACCATCTCCGGGCGCGGCGGTTCCTGGCCGTTCTGGTCGTTGTCCTCGGGCTGGGGCTGGTTGGGCGGTGGAGGTGGACCACGGGCTACCTCCAGGACATGGTGGATGGCGCTAGTGGCGGCTGTGGCATGCTGTCGCTGGTGAGGTGCCCAAATGGGGGCTTGGCCTTAATGGCCATGACCATTTTGTCGTGGCACAGTGTGTGGCTGGGCTAGAGAGGGGTAGGGGAGCAGTGGAGAGAGTTTGGTGGCAATGTGGGGGATAAGTTTGGCCAGAACACTGCTCAAATAGTGAATTTGGTTTTTGTTTGAATTCTGTCCACCAAATGTTTGTGAAAATGGCCGAAAGAAATCAAGTTTGGAATTTTTGGATGAATTTTGGTGGGTTTGCTATACACATGCTTAAGCTTCTGTCGTTGCTTGGGTTTTGAAATTGGAGTTCATTTGAGTGGTTTTTGAAATAGGGTGATCTTGATACCTACACTAGATTCAATTTTCAAATGTCATTTAAAATTAGTGTTTGAAAGATTTTGGCAGATCACAAGGTGGGCCTTGGTACACTATTACTTGTACTAGCAAGGGGTGCAAAGACCCATATTTATTTCTGTTTAGAATTGAGTACTAGGAATAGCCCAAGTAGGTATGTTGATTAAAATGGCACAAATGACCATTTCTTTCTTTTATTCATTTTGATTTGTTTTTCTTTGGGATTTGTTTGGGAATGATCTAGATGATGTTTATTTCACCTAAGAATCATTTTACAAGCAATGGATCACTTAATCATGGCAATTCAAAACAACTCCTATTTAAATGCACACATATGAATGCTTTAATAATTTTATTTGGAAAAGTTTTTGTTAACCCTAATTTTGATGATTTGGATCTTAATAACCTTGGATTAAAGTTTTGGGATGTTACAAACCTTCCCCCCTTAAACAAAATCTCGCCCCGAGATTTAGAAAGAAAACTAGGAACTAAAGAGATCTGGGAACTCTGTCCTAATGTAATCTTCTCGCTCCCAAGTGGCTTCATCTTTGTTATGGTTGCTCCATTGAATCTTGAGAAACTTGATACTCCTGGTCCTGGTGGTTCTGTAATCTTCTTCTAGGATACGGATGGGCATTTCACGATATGTCAGGTCATTGTTGATCTCAACAGCTCGGTGATCGATGTTCTTGAAAACTTTAGTCTTCTCCAGCACTTCCAGGCATTTGCGAAGTAACGAAATATGGAACACATTGTGGATGGCTGACATCTCTTCGGGTAGTTCCAGTTGATACGATACTTCTCCTGATGATTCAGAATCTTGAAGGGCCCGATATATCTGGGGGCTAACTTTCCTTTCAAACTAAAGCGTTGGGTTCCCTTTAATGGCGAAACCTTGAGGTATACAAAATCTCCGACATTGAAAGTCAGGTCTCTCCTTCTCTTGTCAGCATAACTCTTCTGTTTGGACTAGGCGGTCTTGAGGTGCTCAAGGACTTTGTGCACCTTTTCTTCGGATTCTCGGAGAATGTCGGGTCCAAAGATCTGACTATCTCCTACTTGAGACCAATTCAAAGGGGTACGGCACTTCCTTCCGTATAGGAACTCAAATGGTGCCATTTGCAAGCTAGCTTGATAATTGTTGTTATATGAGAATTCTGCGAAAGGCAGGCAGTCTTCCCATTTTGATCCGTACTCTAACACACAAGCTCTTAACATATCCTCTATGATCTGGTTGACTCTCTCAGTCTGTCCATCAGTTTGCGGGTGATAAGTGGTGCTGAAATTCAACTTGGTGCCTAATCCTTCTTGGACTTTCTGCCAAAATCTCGAGGTAAACTGGGTTCCTCGATCTGATACTATGGTCTTGGGGGTTCCATGCAGACTAACAATTCTAGCAATATGCAGCTCTGCTAGCTTTGAACTCTGGTAGGTTGTCTTGAGTGGTATAAAGTGAGCTACCTTGGACAGTCTATCAACTATGACCCAGATTGAGTCATTTCCCCTACTGGAAGTAGGCAAACCGATGATCAAGTCCATTCCGACGGAATCCCATTTCCATTCCGGAATTTGCAATGGTTGCAATAGTCCTGCGGGTCTCTGATGCTCTGCTTTGACTCTTTGACAGATGTCACACTTGGCGATGTAGCTTCCAATTTCTCTCTTCATCTTGTGCCACCAAAATTGCTCTTTCAAGTCTTGATACATCTTCGTTCCTCCGGGGTGGATAGAATAAAGAGTATCATGAGCTTCCTGCATGATAACTTGCTTCAGCTCCGAATCTGCTGGCACACAGATTCGTCCTTTGTACCACAGAACTCCTTCTTCGTCTTCAGTGAATCCAGGTACCTTTCCTGTACCAATACGATGTTTGATGCCATCTATACTTTCATTTCCCTTCTGGGCTTCCTTGATTTGGCTAATCAAAGTGGGTTGAAGTTCAATGCTAGCGAAGAATCCTTTGCTAACTAATTCAGTTCTGAACTGCTCCAACTCCTCATACAAACTTGGTTGCTTCTCCTTGATTATGGTGTTTAGCCTGCAAGGCAATCTGCTAAGAGCATCCGCTACCACATTGGCTTTGCCGGGGTGATAGTGAATGTCAAGGTCATAATCCTGGATTAACTCTATCCATCTCCTTTTCCTCATATTCAGCTCCTTCTGAGTGAAAATATACTTTAAGCTCTTGTGATCTGAGTAAATCTCACAGCGATTACCCATCAGATAATGACGCCATGTCTTCAATGCCAAAACTACGGCTGCTAGCTCAAGATCATGGGTCGGATAGTTCTGCTCATGCTGCTTCAGTTGTCGAGACAGATAAGCGTGACTTTGCCTTCTTACATCAACACACATCCGAGACCAATCTTGGATGCATCACAATATACATCAAACGGCTTCTTGATGTCTAGCATGATCAATATTGGGGCTGATATCAATCTCTTCTTCAGTTCTTGAAAACTGGCTTCACATTTGTCTGTCCATTCAAACTTCTTGTCCTTCTTCAACAATTGGGTCATGGGTCTGGCAATGCTCGAGAATCCTTCTACGAACTTGCGGTAGTTTCCCGCTAATCCGAGAAATGGACGGACTTGGGTTTGAGTGGTTGGGGCTTCCCATTCTTTGACATCCTTGATCTTAGCGGGATCAATAGAGACTCCTCCGGTAGACACAATATGTCCTAGGAATCCTACTTCTTTCAGCCAAAACTCACACTTGCTGAACTTGGCATACAACCGATGCTCTCTCAGGGTTTCTAGGATGATTCTTAGATGTTGCTCATGCTCTTCTTCTGACTTGGAGTAGATAAGGATGTCGTCGATAAACACAACTACAAACTAATCTAGGAAATTCATAAAGATCTTATTCATGAGATTCATGAAATAAGCAGGGGCATTGGTTAATCCAAAAGACATAACCGTATACTCTTATAAACCATAGCGAGTAGTAAAGGCGGTCTTCGGAATATCCGTTACACGAATCTTAAGTTGGTGATAACCAGTCCTAAGATCAATCTTTGAGAATACCTAAGCTCCAGTCAACTGATCAAATGGATCCTCTATCTTTGGCAAGGGGTACTTGTTCTTGATGGTGACGTCATTCAACTTTCTGTAATCTATGCACAAACGGTTGCCTCCATCTTTCTTGTCGATGAATAACACTGGTGATCTCCATGGCGATGCGCTTGGTTGAATCAAGCCTATTGCTAACATGGCATCCAACTGTTTCTTTAGTTCCACTAACTCTGAGGGGTTCATGCTATAGGGTCTCTAGGCTATGGGTCTGGTTCCGGGGATTAGTTCGATAATGAACTCAATATCCCTATCCGGGGGCATACCTGGCAATTCATCTGGGAATACGTCAGGGTATTCATAGACTACTCTGACTTGGTCTATGGTGGGTAGGGCTAGACTCTTGTTGCACTTGAATTGACGAGGTAAGGTTTCAGAGATATGCTCTACTGTTACTCCAGAGCTACTGGTCATGGTGATGTCTTTCTTAGCACAGTCTATCATTCCTTTATGCCTTGACATCCAGTCCATACCTAGTACTACTTCCAATCCTTTGGTTCCAAGTACAATTAGGTTGGCATAAAAATCTATCCCATGTATCCTGATAGGTACAACTTTGCAAATTTTTCTAGCTTTTGTTGTTGAACCGGGGATTTGAACTATCATGACATGCTTCAAGTTGGTTGGGTGAATCTTACTAGTGCATGCAAATTCTTCGGTGACAAATGAATGTGATGCTCCAGAATCAAACAATACCCTTGCTAAAACTGAGTTGACAGAAAACATACCCAGCACTACATCTGGCGCTTCTTGGGCTTCTTCGGCGTTCATGTGGAAAAGACGACCGTTGCGGTTGTGAGGGTTCCCTGGGGCAAATCTTCTTCCTGGTTGAACACGATGCTGCTGTTGAGCTGGGGCATTCACATTGGCAGTGGCGGCAGTCTTCTTGGGACACTCATTGGAATAGTGACCTTTCACTCCACACTCGAAACAGGTGATATGGGACTTGTCTTTTGGTACGACGGGCACAACATTGCTGCCAGTTCTGGGTGCAGTGTTGTTGTTGTTGTTGTTGTTGTTGTTGTTGTTGTTCTTGGGAGGTGCACGGTTGAAGTTGTTGGCGTTGCCGGAGTTGTGATTGTTTCCTCCGGACTTCACATTGCCTCTGCTACGGTTGGGGTAGCTGGGGTGGGACATTGGGGGTCGGTTGTTCCTTGGTGCATATCCTGGTGAGGGGTTGGGACGGTACTTCTGGTGACAGCTAGATCTAGATTGCTGCATCATAAGATGTTTGTGGTTGTCGTTTGCCTGATTAATCTTCCCTTCCATCTGAATGGCAGAGTCAACTAGCTCTTCGAGATCCTCGAAGCGGATGTTGATGAGGACAGTCTGCATCTCGTCATGCAGTCCATTCAGGAATCTCTCTTTCTTCTTGACCTCTGTGTTGATCTCATCAGGGGCGTACCTTGAAAGCGATAGGAATCTGTCACGGTATTCCACCACAGTCATTCTGCCTTGCTTCAAATCACGAAACTCATCCCTTAGTCGGGTGAATAGACCTTGCGGCACGTGGGTGCGGCTGAACTTGGTTTTGAAGGCTTCCCATGTCATCACCTGACCATGGTTCATATTACGGATACTAGTCCACCAAGCTCTTGCATCTCCCGCCAGGTAGTGGGTGGCGAAGAGGACTTTCTCGTTGTCATCAACTCCTGCCACTTCTATGTTGTTTTCCATTGTCTGTAACCAGTCATCAGCATCTAGTGGGTTTTCAGCTTGGTTAAAGATTGGGGGATTGGTATTCTGAAAGTTTTTGAGTTTGGACCCATGGTGATCCTGATTTCCATGCCCTTGGTTGTTTTGGGCCATTTGGGCTATCTGCTGCAATGTTGCTAAGTTGGCCTGGCGCTCTGCTCTGCTTGCTTCACGGTCTGCAACTAACATCTACATAATCTGCAGCATTGGGTCTTGCGACGAGCTACTCCCTCCTTGGTTTCCACGAGTCATCTAAAGATTGAGGTAGATAAAGGGGTAAGAGGGAAAGTTCTAAGGTTCATGGTTTTGGTTTCAAAGCTAAAACTGTGAGTTTGACTCAGGTTTTGCAACTAACTACATTTCATTCACTCAAACAAGCACATGGTACAAACACACACCACAACAATAAAGGAAAACAGATGGTTTGAAGAACCATTCTGCCAGCTACGATACAGTGAGACCGATACATCTCATGCTACGACAGTGCTCTAGTGCATCTACTCATCATCGATGAAGTCGGAGTCCTCATCGTTAGTGTAGAAGTCCACGGCATCCTCCTCCAGAAAGTCATCATCATTTCTGAGGTAAGAATCCATGTCTCCCTAGATGTCTTCACCCTCCTATTCTTCCTCCTTTGCTGCAAGCTGAGCTTCTTGCTCCTTGACGGCCTTCTCGAGGTCGGCCACCTTCTTGCGAAGACGGGCGATGGTGCGATCCTTCTTCTCACGCTAGAGGCGAAGAGACTGACGATCCTTGACTAGCAGTGAGAAAGTCTGGGCCTTCTAGGCGGCAATGGCATGGTTGTGGTTGGCGAACTCCCTAGCATTGTCCAATTCCTTCTGGCGATCGTATAGCAGGAAGTCAAGGTTGTCCACTTGACGCTTCAGCTCTGGCTGACTTGGCATCTCCATCGGCATTCCCATGAAGTCACGTCTTGCGTAATGAGCAAAATGGGTTCCTTGGATTTGGTTGACGCTAAGGGCACATAGACGTGCGAGAGCTTCATGCATTGCCTTGGCTAATCCATCTAGCCAGTTGTTCTCTCTCACGGAGAACTGGATTCTCCCGGATGTTGGTGCTTCTATGCTTCCTCTAAGATCAGCGGTGACTAGCCACTGTAAATCTCCTCCTGGGGGTCCTAGAAGTTGAGCTCCAAGAAACTCCGGATGGGGGCGTCCCAGTAACCCCGACAATGAATCCAGATCCCTCTCGAAGATCAGCTGACCTCCGTTTCCCAACTGGTAGAACTTGCTAAACTAAGTCTCCATCTACAAGAATTAAGGATGAGGAAATTAGTGAAGTTATCAAGTGTGTCAAATTTTTAAATAGTAATGTAAGAATTTGAGGAACATGAATTTTTGAGAAAGAATGAATTCCCAAGGATAAGAGAGGAAATAGTTTTTCATAAATACTCACTTTGGTTTTGAAACTAAGTTTTTGTTCGGACGTCCATTCTAACTAGGGTCTCCTATGGTAATGATGGCTCTGATACCAACTTGTCAACACCCGGATTTTTAATCCCAGATGCCTGTTATGTCATTCATCGCAATCCCAGGATTACCATTTTTGTGAGACATAACAGATTGGATATCACAGTACATCATCCATTACAACCCATACATAAGGTCTTACACAAATAAGGATCTCATGATCCAGTCTTAATACAACAAGCAGCGAAATAAAAGATAAGCGTAGCGGTGGGGTCCATCTTCAGGGGCACAAGCAATGCTGATGAAGGCAGATAGTCCTAGTTATCATAGCTGTGCTGCTGGCCATCATCTTGGTAGCCTCCTTCATAGTCTAGCCATGAGAATAGCCAGGGACAAAAGCCATGAGTACTCTTTAAGTACTCACAAACTACCACTAACAAGTAGTATAGTTCTAATGTAAAGTGCTAACTCTAAGTTTAACTATAAGGTTAAGTTTGAAACCTAAGCTGAGTTCAGAAGCAAAGAAAGATAAAATAAAGTTCTAGAATCACTTAAGTTGGGAAGCTAATGTCATAAACATAACCCTGTTGTGGTCAAGTCAAGATTCATCATTCATTTCATAAGTTATTTTGAAAACATCTGACAACGAAACAGTATGGCCATTCCAACTGTCCATAACCGTGGACGCGGCTATTCGAATAGTTTGACACTCTGCAGAGGTGGTACACTTTCACCACAAGATTCGATACATCTGTCAGGGATAACCCTGAATCATCATACTTAGTATGTAGATAATCAAACATAACCTTTCCTTTACACACCCTAATATAAGCACCTCTCCTATGAGCATGGCCTCCCAACCATGACCATCTGTCATCTTGGGCACTGCATAGGTGGACAACATTGAGAGGTAGCCTCAGCTCAAACCTCTCCCGTGAGGGAACTAATACTAATGCATATAAACTTCCGGCTAAGCCTTACCCAATTCAGGTATTGTGGTTGTACGGTAAATTTGGAATGGTATCGCATCCGAATCCAACCATCAGTTTTGTAAAAGGGTTAAGGCTCATGCCTCAACATTTTCACCATCATAAACCATTTGTGTTTCTCAACACATGTCAAAACATCTCAATAGAATGACTCATCATTCCAAGGTTTTCATAATTCATTTTCACCAAGTATTCCCATCTAGAGTGACTCAAGTTTTTATCTACTCTAAACTACTAAGTTAAGAGTGTTCACTAAGGTGGAAAGATGGGGTCAATCTCATGCCATAAAATGACATCTAAAGTTTATCTATATAGGTCAAGTTTTATACTCTTTATCCTACCTTCAAAAAAAGTAAAAGACTTTGGGTAAAGTAAAGGAAGTGTGGCTGTGGGGGGCTCCCTCACAGTAATTGCTTCAAAAAAAGTAAAGGAAGTAAAGCTTGAAAATAACACTTGGGGTAAATAGTAGTCAAAGTGGTATAACCAAAGCATGCCTAAAGCATCTTCGCTCAATCATCTAGCTCAATTCTAGCTTGCTAAGCATTATACTTGCAAGTGTTAGCTTGCATTGTTAATGGTGGCTTGCCTTGTGCAGTGCAGTGGTTGAAGTTTTCTTCCTCCTCTTGATAGAACTCCTCCTCCTCGAAAGCTTGGTCGGTACTATAGTCTATAAATACATACGGAGTACATAATCACCTAACAATACTTAACTAGTATAATTAGCACTCTAAGGCACACATTTTGATGACCTATTATCATCACAAGCATCACAAGTCTTATTAACTAGTTTTCTTATTTTTATTTAAGAAAAGTAATTTCTACTCATTGAAAATTAACTAAGATTTAATATTCACCACTTAAAATATGGGATCATGTGGAAACATGTCATCATCACATATTCTAACATGTGGGAATGTGATTTAAGGGTTGGATCATATTTACTTAGGTTTAAGTTTATTATTTAATAATTTAAAGTGACTAGAAATGCCTATATAGCATTATTTTGGTACTAGTCCAAAGTCACTACATGTAAACTTTAATATTATTACATATTCAGGTAGGTATGGTTAAATGTGATTTTTGAGAGTTAGAATCAACTCAAAATCTATCATGGTTGATTTTATAAAAATGTTTGAATGTGCAAAAGCTTCTGTCTTGTTATTTTTACTAGGAGAGATCTCTAATTCTAATTGAATTACATCCAACGGGTTTGGGTAGATCTTTTCAGTAGCCTTATAACAAAATTGGAACCACTCCATTTGGATTTGTAAATCTCTCTGAATTGATTTTCAAAGTAAGGGACATAACTAGGTTCAAACTAAATTAGAAAAATCTAGATTTGAATTAACTGGGTCGCGCGGGAAGGAAAACGGGCCGGCCCAGTGGCGTTCTGAGGCACAGAGAACAGCTGACAGGGGGGGTCCACCGGTCAGCGGCTCTTTACACACGAAGCGGTACGGGGCGATGTGGGCCGTTAGATTAGAAGGGGAATCTACGGCTGAGAGGTGTCGTCTCTGACAAACAGTTCGTCGGCGAGCACAAACCCTAGCGGCTCGGTGGGGGTGCTTAGGGGGCATACCAGGGCTCTAGCTATGATGGCGATGGGGGCGATCGAACATGCTGTCGACGGCGGGCTCAGGGGTGGTCACGGCAGCTCCTAGGTTGGACGAAATCGACGACGCCTTCTCCTCCTCTGTAGCAGGCTTCTCCGGCCAAATTCCGGTGAACAAGTGCTCGAGCTGCTCCGGCTAGAGGTGGGGAAGGACCCGTGAGGAGAGGGGAGTGGAGTGGTGTGAGTCTTTGGTGCTAGGGAGGGCTCCTTTTATAGGCGCGGCTAAGCGGCAGAGAAGCATGGGCGGTGATCGCCGGTGACGACGGCACAACGAGCTAGAGGCGTGGGCGGTGCACTAGGATGGTGGGCGGTGCCCTGGAGAGTGTCACGGTGGTGCTTGTGCAGTGGTTTGCGGTCGGGGAAAGTGAAGAGTGCGGCACGCACTAAGTCTCTGCCGACGCCGAGTTTTACAGCGGCCGGCGACTACGGGGTACGGTCGGGGGAATGGGCATGTCCGTTAGCTTGCTAGGCTGGTGGGGATCGTGTAGAAGGGCGGCTGGAGCGAGGCAAGGTCTAGCTGCGCGGGGACAGTGCGGGCTCTGCGGGCGGAGTCGGCATGGCCGATCGTCTCCGGGCGCGGCGGTTCCTGGCCGTTCTGGTCGCTGTCCTCGAGCTGGGGCTGGTTGGGCGGTGGAGGTGGACCACGGGCTACCTCCAGGACATGGTGGATGGCACTGGCGGCGGCTGTGGCGTGCTATCGCCGGTGAGGTGCCCAAATGGGGGCTCGGCCTTAATGGCCATGACCATTTGGTCATGGCACAGTGTGTGGCTGGGCTAGAGAGGGGTAGGGGGAGCAGTGGAGAGAGTTTGTTGGCAATGTGGGGGACAAGTTTGGCCAGAACACTGCTCAAATAGTGAATTTGGTTTTTGTTTGAATTCTGTCCACCAAGTGTTTGTGAAAATGGCCGAAAGAAATCAAGTTTGGAATTTTTGGATGAATTTTGGTGGGTTTGCTATACACATGCTTAAGCTTCTGTGGTTTCTTGGGTTTTGAAATTGGAGTTCATTTGAGTAGTTTTTGAAATAGGGTGATCTTGATACCTACACTAGATTCAATTTTCAATTGTCATTTAAAATTAGTGTTTGAAATATTTTGGCAGATCACAAGGTGGGCCTTGGTACACTATTACTTGTACTAGCAAGGGGTGCAAAGACCCATATTTATTTCTGTTTAGAATTGAGTACTAGGAATAGCCCAAGTAGGTATGTTGATTAAAATGACACAAATGACCATTTCTTTCTTTTATTCATTTTGATTTGTTTTCTTTGGGATTTGTTTGGGAATGATCTAGATGATGTTTATTTCACCTAAGAATCATTTTACAAGCAATAGATCACTTAATCATGGCAATTCAAAACAATTCCTATTTAAATGCACACACATATGAATGCTTTAATAATTTTATTTGGAAAAGTTTGTGTTAATCCAAATTTTGATGATTTGGATCTTAATAACCTTGGATTAAAGTTTTGGGATGTTACACAACTTCAAACTCCAAATTTCTAGTTCGGCAGGTATCTCTTGTGCCGAATAACACGTCAACCCGGACTTTGCCAATGGGTTCACAGGAAATACCTGGCACAATGCCATGGAAAGTTGTCCTTGTAGCTTGGAGCATGTTCTCCGAGATACCAACTTGCGCATTGTATCCACGTACATAATATTGATGCTGCTGCCATTGTCAATCAGCACCTTAGAGAACCTCACATTGATATTTGGCCCGATGTACGTTGGGTCCAGTACCAATGCATACGAACCAGGGCTCGGCATGAGCTTGGGATGGTCCTTGATACTCTAGGTAATTTCTTGATCTGACCAAGGCATATACCTCGTCACTGTCGGCATAACCGCATTCACTTCCATATGTCGGCGTTGTAAGCTTTTTCTATCTGTTTCCTCCGTGGTAAACACACAGTAACTCTGGTGATGCTCTCTGTATTCTTTTCTCCCTTCATTGCCGGGATACCTTTGATCTTGCTGATGCTGGTTTTTCACCTGATGCACTGCATCCCTTCTTTCATGATTCTCATACCTCGGCGGAGGTGGTGGTAACATTAACTATTACGTAGTTGCTCTGGAGAGCAACTGCTGCCGAGGTAACTCCTGCCGAGGTTGATCGTTCCAAGGTGCCTGAGAATTCCCCGAGCCACTTTGTTCTATCTTCCTCATCCACTCACATTGCCCGGTTGTATGACCCGCCGCGTTACTCGGATTTGGCGTGTGAAATTTGCATGGCTGGTCCAGCATTACCTCATACGTATACCTCGGCCGGTCTTTCTTTTCTTGCCACTGTCTCTTTTGCTCGGGCGTCCAAGTTTTCTTGCCATCATTTCTTGGAGTCCATTGTTGCCCTCTAGTTTTCTGACGCTGATTACTCCCTGCTCCAGGTTGATCTTGATTTACAGCACAAACTTGTTGCGAGTTGTACCTGTAATCTAGTCTATCATCTCTTCTCTTACCCCGGTAATCATTTCGTCGGGATGATCCGGCTCCATCTCGCTAGTAGTACTCCTCATTTGACTCGTTTGACACAAGCCGAGGTTGAGTCGGATCGTCTAAGGCATACGAATCAACATTCCAGATTGTTTCTGCCAAGGTAGTTGGCATGTCCCTGATACATTGTAAATGTATCTATAATTTTTGATGTTCCATGCTTGGTTTTATCCACTTTCTTGTGTTTTGTTCCAATTTTGGAGTACTTTTCATATGATTTCTTGGACTAACCTATTAACAAGAGCCACAGTGCCTACTGCTTTTACGCTGTTTTTGGTTCCAGGAAAGTCAGAAAATGAATATTCTCGGAATTGGACGGGACAAAAGCCAAAGTGCCTATTTTTCTGGAAGGGATCAAGTGCCAGAATACGAGACGGAGAAGGGCCAGGGAGCCACCACACCACCTGGCCACACGGCCAGGCCTGGCCCACGCCAGGGGGTGGTGTGGCCGCTCCCGGACCCCCCTCGACGTCTCCTTCCGCCTATAAGTTGCCCTCGGGACGAAAACCCTAAGGACCCAATCAAAAATCCACGAAAGAGTCTGTAGCCGCCGTCATCTCCATCCCTAGATCAGGAGGGATCTGAAGCTCTTCCCGGCACCCTGCCGGAGAGGGGAATTCACCCTGGAGGCCTTCTTCATCACCATGCAAGCCTCCGGTGTGATGCGTGAGTAGTTCATCCTTGGACTACGGATCCATGTAGTAGCTAGATGGCTGGTTTCTCCTCCTTTGTGCTTTTATGTTTAGATCTTGTGAGCTAAGTTCATGATCAAGATCATCTATTTGTAATTCATACATGTTGTGTTTGTGGGGATCTGATGGATATTGAGATGCTATTTCAGATTGATTATTGATTCTATCATGTCTTTGTTATTTGAGATCTTGCATGCTTTCCATTGTTAGTAGCTATCTTGGCCAAGTAGATGCTAGCAACTCCAAGAGTTAGTATTTATGCTCGATAGTGGGTTCATGCCTCTGGTAATCTGGGGAAGTGATAGAAATCTCTAAGGTACTAGATGTGCTTTTGCTACTAGGGAGAAAACAACAATCCTTTGTTCATAGAACAATCGTATTGTTTACTTTACACGCAGTTCATAAAGCAATAATCTGTTGCTTGCAACTTAATCTTTGGAGGGGTTCGGATGATAACCTGAAGGTGGATTATTAGTCATAGATGCAGTTGGATGGCGGTCTATGTATTATGTTGTAATGCCCAATCAAGTCTCAAAGGAGTCAAGATGATTAGTATATGCATGTATTGCTTTCTCGGTGTTTGTCAATTGCCCCGTTGTAATTTGTTCACCCAGCATGTTTTCTATCTTAAGGAGAGCCACCTCTAGTGAACTATGGATCCTGGTCCTTTCTTTTTACATACAATCTACAACTATTTACTTCTTTGTGTTTACTTTCTGCAAACTTTTACTTCTTGTCATTCGATACGTTTAATCCTTTGTTTTCCGCAAAACACGATGAGATTGACAACCTCATCGCAAGTTGGGGACAAAGTTCTGTGGTTGTGTTGTGCAGATCTCTACGTTGCTACTAGCACCGGTAGTGCGCCCTGACAAAGCTCAGCTAATAACACCTTTGGGGTGTTCCCTTGCTCCTACTGGTTTGATTAAACCTTGGTTTCATAACCGAGGGAAAACTTGCTGTTGTGCTCATCATACCTTCCTCTTGGGGTTCCCAACAAGCTCTACGTCGATCGTCGAGCGCATCACTCCCTTTGTAACCTTTGCCACAACATGCTTGCATATCTACACCCATGTGCAAACCAAGCTATGGCCTGAGACTCAATCACGCCTTCACATGAGTTTCTCACGGTGCACCAGCGGGTCAGGAACTCCCGGTTTGTTTCATTTGGTCTCTGCTTGCACATTGCTAGGGTCTGTGGCCTATTCGGCCTCTGATACGTGCTTGAGAAGTTACTGATGAACATTTCCTCAAAATCAATCTAGAAGTTGATACTACCGGGTGGTAAATTGTTTAACCATACCCTCGCTGGCCCCTCCAGCATCTAAGGTATGTATCTCACTGCCCATCTCAAATTGCCTGTCGCAATTTTCACTGCCGTTGCGTAGTTGATCAACCAATCCTCCGGCTTGGTGCTGCCGTCATATGTTTTCGTGCCTCTGGGTAACTGGAAGTTAGGTACCGGAGGCTCTTTCATGATCCAGGGCCCAAAGCACGCTGGACCAGGAGGACCTTGCCCCTCAATTAGCTCCGACCTATAGAGCCGATCTAGCTTTAACTTGGCGTCATCAGGCATTAAGTTCCTGCTTCCCAACCTTGATCCTATCACATGATGATCTGGCCTATGGTATCCTGCATTGACCATTTCCGAATCACCGTCATTGTATCTGTCTTGCTCCTGTTGAGCAAAATTTTGCCGCATACCCTGGCCGGCATTCTGCTCTTGCCGAGGTACACTCCGCTGCTGCTGTTGCCAAGGTAGGTTTTGCCCTGCACCCGCCGAGTTACGCTATCCGGCATTGCCGTTTCTAGCGTTTCTCTGACCGGTGTTGCCTTGGTCACGGTTACCTCGGCCAGCTTCACCTTGGCTGACACTTTGTCGATCCTCATTTCCTTGCACTACCTTTCCTTTCCTTTCCCTGCCCTTGCCTGGTCATATGGGACTATCTGTTTGTTTCTCCTTGCCGAGGTTACCACTTCCTCTCTTCTAGGGCCATCATGGGGGGATGATGCAACTCCAGCAGATTTCTCCGGGTTACCCACTGCCGAATAAACGACCTTGGAAACCCCAGCTCTTGTCGGGTTAGCCCTATGCAATTCTTCATTTTGTCTGTTAGCGATCCGAACTAACTCGTTGACCCTCTCTTGCTGTCTTTGCCGGGCTTCACCCGTCAAACCTTCTAACTCGGATGCAGCTGCATCCGCTGCTCTGTGGTTCTTTGCCGGGGTGCTGTACTTCGGCAGCCCCATGGACAACAGATTCTCTGATTCCTCAACTCTAGTTTCACCCTCTTTGTTCATTTCACTGATGAGGTTTCTCCCTTTTACTTTTACAGCATCTACCTTATTTGCTCTTACGTACTCGCGCAGCATCATGTTCAACAACTGCTGAGCCGCGGCTATCTTTTTTGCACCCTCTAGTATTTTATGCCTAGTTTCCTCTAACTCAGCCTATGCCTAAGTCGGATCTACCATAGGTGCTATGGGGCTTGCCAAGCTATCTATTGCCTGTTGCAGCACATTCTCTGGCCTCTCTAGCGGAGGACCTCTACTTTTCCTGGGTGCCTTGGGTGTTACCTCCAGATCTGGTGCCAGGTCCTTGCTCGCGCCAGCGTCAGGCACTGTCATCATCACCTTAGCACGGTCAGGAGAGCGAGTGATACGCGCACCGTGAGCCGCGCTAAGGGGTGGCTCGCCTCCCTCGACGACGTGCCACGAGTGAACGCAAGACACATCGACGCCGACGTAGATCCTGTGGGTGCCAAGCTTGACGAAGACGCCATTGCGTGGTGGAGGTCGCTTGCTGAAGCTTCCAGCATTTTCGCTGACGTAGTCCAACGCTCCAAAGCACTAAACGAGCCCAGAGACGATGCGCTCGCCGTTGCCGATGATGCTTCCCGTTCAGATCTTCACTCTTGCTAGCGCCGCTAGCCCCACGGTGGGCGCCAACTGTCATGGTGGTGTCACGGCAGATGCCATGGATAGGCTAAAGGTGGGGCCAATACGCACTAGAGGAATCTAGGGAGGGATAGTGTGGTGATTCCACACACAGATGCTTTGTATTCTCCAAGTTCACAAGGTTACAGATGCTCCTTGAGCTGTATCGGGGAGAGGAGGAAGAAGAAACTCTCTTACTCTCACCACTACCTCTACTCAATGAACCAACTACTCACCCACGAACCCCAACTACAGAGGCCCTAGTGCCCCTTATAAAGGGGAGGCTAGGTCTCCAGTTAGGGCATACGTGGAGGCATATTCCTGGGAATATGCCTCTTCCCAAAATAGCAAACTGACCGGGTCACCTTTTGCCATCGTAAGCCATGCAGAGGCTATGTAAGCCTCTGCGGCGCCAGCGTCATCCGACATAGGGTACGTCACCTTTTTCGGACACGCCTTGCTGGTCCCTCCCTCTATTCGCTTCGCTCACACTTCTGCGCACAGAGGTCACCTTTTGACCAGCGAGATACCTTCCTTCTCTTGCAAGCCTGGTATGATCCGGCCCCGTGGGTACCTGCATACAAATTACAAATAGCCCGCCGGCATACAACATGCGTCGGACGGGACATAGTCAGGTGGACATCCTCTGGTCCGGGTTACTCTGTAAGTCGGCCTGCCTTGAGGTAACCCGGCTAGCTTACGCTTTGACCTCGCCGTACCTCGGCTAACTCGGCCTCTATACCCCGGCGTGACCCTACCCGGGGGTATCCCCCCAACATCTAGTGTTTTCAAATAGACCACATAATCAAAATGAGTACTAACTAAGCTTCATGACAATCTCTTCCGCTGACACGTCCAATCTACCAGCTGCTCGTTCGGGCTAGGCAACCAATCACCTAGTTGCGACTCTTGAAGTATACAATGCCATATCTCTCGTATTTGGGCAGTTGTGGTTAGGTTACCATCGAGATAAATGATTAAAAAACATATTTTCGAATGTTTATATCCATATTTTCGTCTTAGGTTGATATCCCACAAACTTAGTTGATATATATAGATGAGCCACTATATGGAGGATGTGGGGGGCCAGGAAAAGATTGAAAGACCCACAAGATGAACCAGGAGGGGTTGGATAAGACCTTGCCACCACATTTCTCAATTTATTTTTAGTTTGTTGCCTACAAACACACCAACCATGCATTTATTTTCAACAAAATAGTGATATACATATGGTCATATGGTTCATCTTCTCATTCTCTCTTTCCATGATTTCATGCTTAGCCCCATAGTACAAGTATGAACATTTTAGATAACAAAAAGGTATGAATCACAACATGTGCACATAAGATGTACATAACCATATTTTGTTACAAACAATTTTAAAAACCGCCATAACTGAACAAATCATAAAGATAAATACTAAATCATGATGACACATATAACAACTATGATTAGAAATATCTAGTGCTACCACCCTCTTATGTGATGCAATGCTATCATCAAAAGGTTTCGCTAACAATGTTGTGGTGGTGTCACGGCAGATGCCATGGATAGGCTAAAGGTGGGGACTAATATGCGCTAGGGGAATCCAGGGAGGGATAGTAGAGTGATTCTCTACACAGAAGCTTCGTATTGATGTTCCGTCTCCAAGATTACAAGTGCTCCTCGAGCTGTATCGACCAAAGGAGGAAGAAGAAACTCTCTTACTCCTGCCTATTAACTAGCCCAGGAACCTTAGATCCACTAGTGTTTTTCTTGCTACGTCTCTCCAAAAGACCCAACCCCCTTACCAGAACCCCAACCCCCCTTATATAGGGGTGGTTCGGTCCTGGCCTAGGGCATACGTGGAGGCATATTTCTAAGAATATGCCCCCTCCCAAAGTAGTAACCCGACAAGGGTGCTTTTCCCTCGCGTCACTCTTGCTTTAGCGACGTGGCCTCTGCGGCTCCTGCGTCAGCCGACGTGAGCATCGTCACCCTTGTCGGCCACGATCCGGTGGTCCTTCCCTTGCTTTATTCGCTCATCCAGTATGCACCGGGCCTTCTTTTTGACCAGAGATATTCCTTCCTTCTCCTAGAAGCCAAACGAGGATCCGGATCTCAGTTGATCCGGCCACACCTGTTCCTGCATATAAGCTAGACAAGTGTCTCCGACTTACTCCTTGAGTCGGACGAGACAATGTTAGGCGACCCCCCTGGTCCGGGTTACTCCGTGATCCGGCCTGCCTTGAGGTGACTCGGCCAGCATCCGCTTTGACCTTGCCAACCCTCGGCTAACTCGGCCCTTATACCCTGGAGTGACCCTACCCGGGGTTATCCCCCCAACATTAGTCCCCGAAGCTGGTGCGGCCTTAGCGGCCTTGGTCGCTAAGGCCACATCAGGTTCATTCGTATCTAAGCCTCGGACGTTTAGCTCCGGGTTAACTTTTTGTCTCGGATTATATGGATTTACGTTCCCTTCGCACGCTCCAAGTTTTCACTTGCCGGCCGGGTCACCACTTTGGCTCGGATCCTATGGTTTTACTTTCCCTCTGCACAGTTCAAGTTTTAACTTGCCGGCCGGGTTACCACTTTGGCTCGGATCCTATGGTTTTACTTTCCCTCTGCACAGTTCAAGTTTTCACTTGCCGACCGGGTTACCACTTTGGCTCGGATCCTATGGTTTTACTTTCCCTCTGCACAGTTCAAGTTTTTACTTGCCGGCCGGGTTACCGCCGTGGCTCGGATCCGGGCCTTGCTTCCTTATCTCGTACGCCAACCCACGTGACGGTTAATCATTACGTTGCCTTATTTTAAGGGCCTGCGCAGTAACCACCGCAGTAAATGTCAGTGATTACTGTGCGGGGGTTACGTCACGTCTGTCTCCTCGTTTACCGCACGTCGCGTCGTGTCATGGGATCACATTTACTCTGCGGCCCCCGGTGTGGCTTCTCTCTGATTGGTCGATGCTGGTGATACACAGCCACACCGTGTGGTTTTCCAGCGCAGCACGATCCCACTCGTTGATGACTGGGGGCGGTTAAATAGGGGAGGGGAACGCTCCTTAGAACTTTTCCATCTCCGCGCCCCCTCGTCCGTTCCTCTTCTTCTTCCTCGCAACTGCCAGCGCCGATGCCCGTTCAAGCTACGCCGCCGCACCTTCTCCATTCCTCCGCACCGCAGTCACCGCTGCACCTCTATTTAGCCACGGGTCCTCGTCAGTCTAGACCACAGAGCCCTGCCGCCGCCAGCTCCAGCGAGGACAGCGGAATCGAAATGACGGAGGAGGAGCTCATCGTCGTTGAGCAGGAGATGGAGGAGGACGCCGGCGGACATGGCCGTGGGCGGCTCCTAGGTGCAGGAGGGCGACATCGACTGGCTCTACGGACCGGCGCATTCCTTGGCGTCGCCTCGTCTCCCCTCCTCGGAGTTGGCCCCCTCACCCAATCCGGGTGAATTCGTTGTTTTCCTATCCCATTTCCAACGGGGATTTGGGCTTCTAGTGAGTGATTTTTTCCGGGACTGGATCCGGACCTATCACCTGCAACCACATCATCTCCCGGTGAACGCCATCACCTCTCTGTCCGCTTTCGTTTCTTTGATCGAGGGCTACACCGGGCTATGGCCTACGGAGGAGCTGTGGATCCGGTTCTTCGGCCTCCGCCGCAACGTCGTCCCCAACATCCACGTCGAGTCGGAGGACAAGCAGCTAACTCAGTTCGGAGTTGCCTCAATCTCGCCCCGGAGGTATTCAATCTTTCCCTGGGTCACCGGGCTTGACTCCTGCAAAGGATGGGCCCGGACCTTCTTCTACGTCCGGAACAAAGGCACGAAAGATTTGATCCGGTTGCTGACCTACGCTCCGGGTCCCCCTAACACGGATTTCTGGGAGGAGGTTGCCAAGAAACCTACGGCTCTGGCCAACCAAGTGAACAAAAGGTTTGCAGAGATGAAGAAGCTCGGATTGCGCAACGAGGATGCCATGATCACATTCGTGCGCAACCGAATCTCTCCCCTTCAGCGGCGCACTCACAAGTTGTGCCATATGAGCTTCAGTCGCGACCCCAACCGAACCTCCTCATTCGAGTTGAGCAATACGGAGATCTTCCGCCGGGTCAAGGCTCTTTTCACCACCCATAAGGACTTCTCCGCCGAATGGACGTGGGGAATCGAGCATTACTGCCGTGACAGGCTCCCTCCCGCGGTAAGCTTCGCGGGGTAAACTTATTTCGGATCAATTTCATGTCGGTTCTTATCATATTTCTAACTTTTCTCCTTGTGCTTTTTTCTCAGCTATTTCTCTAGCAAACCCTCGAGGATGGCCCGGATCCGACCCTTAAGTGGGCCCCGGACCGAGAAATTCCGGATGAGGAGGAGCCGGACCAGGAGATGTTCCTCCCCACACCCGATACCACCAAACGACCCAGCAGTAAATTCTCTTCTCTTAGAGATTGGCCCGACGATGAGGATGACTCGGATATCGATGTGATTGAACCCGTTGAGGCTGTCCCTCTTTCTTTTGCCTTCCCGGCATCAGCTAACCCCGGTGGGCACATCCACGAGGATTCTCCACTTGCCACGGGTGAGCCTGTTCCGGTGGCGTCAAAGAAGAAGCGCGGATCCGCGTCGAGTTCTTCTTCCGAACCTTCTCAGCCTTCCAAAAGGCAAAAGAAGGCCGGAGACAAGACTGCCTCCAAACGGGCAGGCAAAGCCCCGGCACGGAGGGCCCGAAAACCTAAGGAGGCCGAGACCTCGGATGCGTAAGTTCTTTTTTCACTGCGCAACACACTTCTCCCTGCTTCGGGGTAATTTCACTCCTGACATTATGTTCTCTTGCAGGGCTCCTGTGGAGGTCCCTCAGAGCGGATCGAGCATCTCCTCTCCTCTTCGGTCTAGTCCTTCCCCTCCCCGTGACGACGAGTCATGCCCACTGAGCCCTATTACGGAGGGCTCTGCGGCCGCTCCGGGTTCCGCAGTACCTCCTTCAGAGGGACGCGACCTTGAATCAGGAGGGGTCAGATCGGCCGAGGCAACGGCGTCCAGCACTTCGGCATTGCCGCGACCAGTAACTACCAAGTCTACCGCAACTCCAGCACCAGCAGCAGCTCCAGCACCAGCCACCGAACCAGCGCCTGTCCCGGCTCCGAAGAAACCAACAACAGCTCCATCGCCAGCCACCAAAGCTCCCGTGCCAAGTTCATCTGCCTCGTCCGAGTCATCTCAAGCTCGGCGAGGACCCACTCCAGCGGCTTCCAAGGGCAAATCCACTGTGGTCACTTCCTCCCAGCAGGCCAAAGGCAAGTCCACCTCCGTCGAGGCAGGGCAGCGAACCTTGTCGTCGATGCTTCCAAAGAAATCACCAGCAGCGACGGATCCTCCTGCCGAGCCAGCTGATTCGCAACAGATGGTTCTTCACACTAGCCCAGCTCTTGCCCTGATTGAAAGAAAAGAAGCTCACGCAAAGGGCTTGGTGGCACCTCACATGCCCACTGGCGAACGGTACCCTCCGAGCCTCATCGAGTTTGTCATGAACTGGAATAAGGCGGAGTTCGTCTACAACGACGATCTCCCGGAAAAGTTCGGCCCAGCTGAATTTTCCGCTCAGATGAATACCGCTGCCAAGGCCATTAACCTCGCTGGGCGTATGATGGAGGTACATCATTTCTTCTTTACATGCTGTAGATAATAACCATTAGTCCCCGAGCCTCCGGCGGAGTGACTTGTTACTCGGCCAAATGCTCCTTAGAAGATCAACGTAGCTGCATGTAAACTTCAAGTATGCACACACCTAGAGCCGGGTTAAGTTCCGCTTGGCCCGGATCTTTGTATACTTTCGAATATGCACACACCTAGAGCCGGGTTAAGTTCTGCTTGGCCCGGCTCTTGTATACTTCGAACATGCACACACCTAGGGCCGGGTTAAGTTCCGCTTGGCCCGGATCTTGTACACTTCGAATATGCACACACCTAGAGCCGGATTAAGTTCCGCTTGGCCCGGATCTTGTACACTTCAAATATGCACCGAACTAACTTTACACGCCTGTGCCCTTGACAGGTAACCACCAAATCGAGCGCCGAAGTTTCAGCGCGCTTGATACCCACAAGACCTGACGCATAAAAACACGTTGCACTTGGCACGGAGCATGAAAAGAGGGGTAATTTCCTCTCTTAACACCTCACCGTTTCATTTGTTTCTACCGGACTAACCTGCTTATTCGGTTTTTTGCAGCTGGGGTGGAGGCTGAAAACAAGATTATGCGGAAAAACTTGGAGGAAATCCGAGGTATGTCCCCTTTCGGCCGACGTCGCTGTGTTTTCCATTCTTTCTTTTTCTTGGCTCGGCAAACATTCACTCCTCGGCTTTGCCGGGTCAACACACTATTTCAGCATCGCTTGAGGATAGTGTGCCCGTGCCTGATATGATGCTGCATTTTCTCGAACAAGCAGGACAGCATCAAGCCGAGATGAAGAAGAAGGACGATGAGCTTGCCCTCCTCCGGACCAAGGATGGCGAGATAGCCAAACTCAAGGCCGAGATGGAGAAGAGGAAGGCCCAACACAAAACCGAGCTCCAGAAAGTTGGCCAGAACTTCACCGAAGAGCATGAGCGCTTTACTCTTCAGATCTCCAAGGACCAGGATCTGCTCAAGGAATCCGAAGTCCGGCTTGGGTCGGCGCTTGCCGAGCTTGAACAACTTCGCCAGAGACACGATAGTTGTATCAAGGAGTTAACCCGGATCCATCGCCATATCTCACGTAAGTTTCTTCTCCTTGCCCGACCTAGTTTTCCGGTTTAGCTCATATGCCTTTGCTTCAGCATCCTCCCTTTCCTTATTTTCAGATAACTTTCCGGAGAATGCGCCATCGCCCGGTCGCCGTTGCCAAATTCCGCCAAGAGAGGGTACTCCCATCGCTCGATGGTGAGAGCATCCTTTAGACATGGAGGACCTGTTGGTTAGCGTGTCACCGGTGGAAACTATTAAGAACTATGGAAAGATCTCCTCGACGTTGCGGTCCGGATCTTCAACACCTTACGGCGAGGGCGCTCGGAAAGGATCACGCTCCTTGGAAAAACTGATGGAGATTGAGACTCAACTTGACCTCTGGAGGAATCCGGGCGTGCTGGCGATACCCTTCTCCATCATATCCTTTCATGGTAAGAGAAAATCGATCTGAGCCTCCTCACCCGTCGGTGCACCGGATCCAAATGGACCGATGATACGGAGTGGGTAGCTCGGCGCCAGGCTTGCGCCTACAGCCTCATCGAATATTCTCCAGTCCATGACTGGGTTGAGGGACCGAGCTTTCTGGAATCCGGCGAGGATGAGCAGATGGAGAACGTGCAGGATGGGTCGGGCGATGATGGAGAAGATGCTGCTTCAGATATTGAAGACAGTGATGATGACGCCGAACTTCTTCCTCCTGCCGCTCCTTAGTTGAAAAAACTTGAAAATTTATCAGATCCCCGGTATGCCGGGTGCAATTGTATGCTGAATACCTAATATTTTGCTACTATGCTTGTATGCCGGATTAACTTGGGCGTAGTCCCCGAGTTTCATTTTCTTGTTCGTCCAATTCTCTGGCTCGATCCGTGTCTACCTTGATTCGGTTTTACGACTTACGAACCCGAGCCTCAAGAATCATTTTAACAATACTGAG
Source organism: Avena insularis (assembly GCA_023614405.1). Classification (NCBI taxonomy): domain Eukaryota; kingdom Viridiplantae; phylum Streptophyta; class Magnoliopsida; order Poales; family Poaceae; genus Avena; species Avena insularis. Next base: position 171,753,482 of record CM042688.1, read on the forward strand.
AAACTTTGAGGCTTGGCTCAAAATAATTCAACATAATAGCTTGAAAGTAAATACGGGGTTAGTCCGAAAAAACAAACGTTAGCTGGAATAGGATCGTTTCGTTAGTAGTTTTTCATGTGCTACGCAATTCCAAACTTGTTCCCTTGCTCGCCATGAAGCCAATTCTTGTTGGACAGCAGCAAGTCGAAGGGTTGGGTTTTTGGTGCTCACACATTACTAATCCGGGTTAAGCGAAACGAGTCATTCCAGCTAACGCATAAAAAGTAACAACAAGCATTTATTAAGGCAGTCCCCGAGTTACTGCTCGAGGCTCCGCTATTTCATTGATAGGCTCGTTGCCGACATACATACCGACATATGAGGATGACTCGGGTACATACACTCTTTAGCTAAGTGTAGAAGGGACGAAGTAGTGCTACATTCCATGGTCGCTTGGATTCCTCTTCGGACCTGTCCGCCTTGTTCTTTTCCTGTGGCTTTGCATCTATGAGATAGTAAGAGTCATTGTGCAATGCTTTGCTCACAATAAATGGTCCTTCCCATGGGGGGGATAATTTATGCATGCCAGTGGTACGCTGTACCAACCGGAGCACCAGATTGCCTTCCCGGAATACTCGGGGGCACACTTTCCGGCTATGATAGCGTCGGAGATTTTGCTGATATATGGCGGATCTGGATAGTGCCAGTTCTCTCGCTTCTTCCAGCAGATCAACATCATTTTGCCGGGCTTCTTGCACTTCGGCTTCTGTGTATTGGGTGACTCTAGGCGAATCATGCTCTATGTCGGCTGGTAATACAGCTTCTGCCCCATATACGAGAAGAAACGGCGTGTAACTTTGTTGATCGGTTCGGAGTGGTTCTTAAACTCCACAATACCGCTGGTAGTTCTTCTATCCAGCACCCCGCTGATCTTTGCAGCGGCTCAATGAGCCGGGGTTTTATCTCGGATAGCACTAATCCGTTGGATCTTTCCACTTGTCCGTTCGATGCGGGGTGGGCTACCGAGGCTATGTCGAGTCGGATTTTCTTATGTCGGCAGAATCATGCAAATGCTCCTTCAGTAAAATTGGTGCCGTTATCAGTTATGATACTATGAGGATAACTGTATCTCAAGATGATGTCTTTGAGAAATGTCACAGCCGTAGCTCCATCATATTTTCTTATAGGCTTCACTTCGATCCATTTTGTAAACTTGTCCACCATGACCAGAATGTGCGTCATGTTCCCTTTTGCTGGTTTGAACGGGCCAACCATATCCAAGCACCACACAGCAAATGGCCATGTAATTGGTATGGTTTTGAGTTCCGACATAGGCATATGTGTCTTGGTGGCGTATCTTTGGCAACCATTGCATTTTCTCACCAGATCCTCCGCTTGCTCCAAGGCGCTTGGCCAGTAAAATCCATGCCGGAACACCTTTGCCACTAAGGCCCGGGATGAGGCGTGATTCCCGCATTCTCCTTGGTGTATATCTCGGAGGATGTCAAGTCCTTCTTCCAGATCAACACACCGCTGGAGGACATTGGTTACACTCTGTTTGTACAGCTCGGAATTGATGATTGTGTAAGCTTTGGCTCTCCTCTGAGTTTGCCTGGCTAGCACTTCCTCAGTCGGTAACGTTCCATCTTTCAAGAACTGGTATATAGGCAGTGCCCAAGCTGGTCTTTGCTGCATGAGAGGAACATCTCCTCATCAATTTCCATCCGATCCACCGACATAACTTTGGCCGGATCACGCTGAACAGTCCCCGGGTCTGGCGAGGTAGTCCCCGGGTTTGCCGAGGTAATCCCCGGGTTTGCCGAGGTAGTCCCCGGGTTCGGCATACTACCTCCCATGTCAATGTCCATGGGCTCAGCTCCGGATTCCTCGTTTTCCGGGACATAGATTGAATCGGTTCCTGGGGACGGCCTGATAGATGGCTTTCTGAGGTGCTCCAATGCAACACCCGGTGGAATTGCACTGCCGGGCGAGCAAAGATGTCGCTTCATGTCGGCCACGTTTTCGAGGTACATGATGAAATTCACATCCCTCAAAGTAACCCGAGATTTTCTGCACATGAAATCTGTATAGTGCCATGTTTGGATCCAGGGCGTCCCACACTCCGGACACTTGCTGTATTACTAGATCCGAGTCGCCAAAGCAGATTATCCGACGTATGCCAATTTCCTTTGCCACTTTGAGACCATGCACAAGAGCCTCGTACTCAGCGACATTGTTCGATGCCGCGAAATGGATCTGCAATATGTACTTGAGCTGATCCTTCTTTGGCGAGGTAAGCACAACCCCGGCACCTAATCTGGTTTTGGTCTTCGATCCGTCAAAGTGCATCCTCCAGTAGTTCGGATCCGGTGGCGGTGGTTCGTATTGTACCTCGGCCCAATCCACGAAAAAGTCCGCTACAGCCTGGGACTTGATCGCTTCTCTTCTATCGTCTTGGGGCGCGTATGGTGCTAACTCAATTTCCCATTTCGCAATTCTTCCATTCGCATCTTTGTTACCCATTATCTCGGATATGGGGGCTTCGCATATCACTTTGATGGGATGCTCCTCAAAGTAGTGCTTTAACTTCTTTGCCGCCATATAAACTCCGTATGCCATCTTTTGAACGTGCGGGTAGTTCTGTTTGGAGGCAGACAATACCTCGCTCAAGTAATACACTGGTCTCTGCATCGACTTACCCTCTTCATATCGTTCCACTACAATCACTGCACTTACAACTCGTTTGGTTGCGGCTATGTAGAGCAACATTGGCTCCTTCGACAGTGGAGAAGCTAACACTGGTGCAGTGGCCAACATCTTTTTCAAGTGGGCAAAAGCTTCATCAGCCTGCGGCGTCCAAACTAATTTATCTGATTTTTTCATGAGTTGGTAGAGAGGCAGTGCCTTTTCCCCTAACCGACATACAAACCGACTCAACGACGCCAGGCATCCAGTGAACTTCTGGACGTTGTTGAGACACTTCGGCAGCTCCATTCGTTCGATGGCTCGGATCTTAGTCGGATTAACCTCGATACCTCGGCTAGAGACGAGAAATCCGAGTAATTTCCCAGCCGGGACACCAAAAGTACATTTTTCCGGGTTAAGCTTCATCCAGAATCTCCTCAAGTTCGCAAATGTTTGCCTTATGTCGTCAAGGAGCGTTGCGCTTTCCTTGGTCTTGATAACCACATCATCCACGTAGACTTGTACATTTTGACCTATTTGATCGTGCAAACATTTTTGCATACATCTTTGGTACGTTGCTCCTGCGTTTCGTAAACCAAATGGCATAGTGTGATAGCAATAAGCCCCGTACGCGGTAATAAAGGCAGTTTTTATTTGATCATCCGGGTTCAGAGGTATTTGGTGGAAACCAGAATAAGCGTCAATAAATGACAACAGTTCACATCCCGCGGTAGAGTCGATGACCTGATCTATCCTCGGCAGTGGAAATGGATCCTTTGGACACGCCTTGTTCAGGTTCGTGTAATCGATACACATACGCCAAACCACCGCCACGTTCGGATCATCCTTTTTCTTTTCTACCAGCACCGAATTAGAGAGCCAATCCGGATACAGCACTTCCATGATGAATCCTGCTGCTAGCAACCGAGCTATCTCGTCACCAATGACCTTTCTCCTATCCTCGGCGAAGCGTCGGAGAGGCTGCTTCACCGGCCTTGCTCCGGGTCTTACATTCAAAGAGTGCTCGGCCAACTCCCTCGGAACACCTTGCAAGTCCTGTGTGGACCAAGCAAAAATATCCCGATTCTCACGGAGGAAGTTGACGAGCTCGCTTTCCTATTTGTCAGTTAACCCGGCCCCAATTGTCACGGTACGCTCCGGAAACACGTTATCCACCGGGATCTTCTTGGTATCCTTCGCGGCTTGAAATGAAACGCTTCCATGCGGGTTACTTAACGCCGGCATATACTGCTGCGCGGACTGAGCTAATGCCGCCACCTCTTGGATTTTTCTTTTCTCTTGGGCAATTACGAGTGACTCGGCTAGGTTAGACCCGGCTGAAGCGCACTCAATAGAACGTCGGAAATCCCCAGCGATAGTAATTGCACCATTTGGCCCGGGCAACTTCATCTTCAGATAACTAACGTGGCAACTTGCCATGAATTTGCTCGATGCGGTCTCGAGTAATGCATGATACGCGCTCTCCAAGTTTACCACCTCAAACTCCAGATTCTCGGTTCGGCAGTTATCCCTCGTACCGAATAGCACGTCGACCCGGACTTTGCCTATGGGTTCGCAGGATATGCCGGACACGATACCGTGAAAAGTTGTTCTTGTAGCCTGGAGCATGTTCTCCGAGATGCCCAACTTGCGCATCATATCCGCATACATGATGTTAATGCTACTGCCATTGTCGATCAGTACCTTGGAGAACTTCACATTAATGTTTGGTCCAATGAACGTCGGATCTAACACTAGTGCATACGAGCCCGGACTTGGCATAAGCTTGGGATGATCTTTGACGCTCCAGGTAATTTCCTGGTCCGACCAAGACATGTACCTCGTCACTGTAGGCATAACCGCGTTAACCTCCATATGTCGGTGCTGCAAGATCTTCCTATCTGTTTCCTCTGTTGTGAACACACAATAGCTCTGGTGATGTTCCTTGTACTCATTTCTTCCCTCGTTTCCGGAGTACCTCTGATCCGGTTGTTGCTGGTTTTCCACCTGATGCACTGCATCCCTTCTTTCATTGTTGTCATACCTCGGCGGAGGGGGAGGCAACATCAGTTGCTGCGTGTTTGCTCCGGAGAGCAATTGCTGCCGGGGTAAGTCCTGCCGAGGTTGATCATTCCGAGGTGCCTGAGCATTCCCCGAAACACCTTGTTCTATCTTGTGCATCCACTCACATTGTCTCATCGTGTGACCCGCCGGGCTGCTCGGATTTGGCGTGTGAAACTTGCACGGCTGGTCCAACATTGACTCGTAGGTATACCTCGGACGATCTTTCTTTTCTTGCCATTGCTTCTTCTGCTCCGGAGTCCATGTTTTCTTGCCATCGTTTCGAGGAGTCCATTGCCCTCTCGTTCTCTAGCGTTGGTTGCTCCCTGCCCCTAGCTGATCTTGATTCACGGCCGCAACTTGTTGCGAACCATATCGATGGTCCGGTCTATCGTCTCTCCTCTTTCCCCTGTAATCGTTCCTTCGGGATAACCCGGATCCGTCCCTCGGATAGTACTCCTCATTTGACTCGTTCGACGTGATCCTAGGTTGAGTCGGATCACCCAAAGCATAAGAATCCGTGATCCGGATCATTTCTGCCAATGTGACTGGCATTTTCCTTTGCAATTTCATCCACAACTCGCTGCCATATCTACATCCTTGTGCGAACCATGCTATAGCCTGTGACTCTATGACTCCCTCACACGAGTTTCTCACGGTACACCACCGGGTCAAGAATTCACGGTCCGTTTCGTTAGATCTCTGCTTGCACATTGCCAGGGTCTGCGGTCTATTCGGTCTCCGTCGTGCGAGAAGTTGCTGATGAACATTTTTTCAAAATCTATCCAGCAATTGATGCTTCCGGGCGGCAAATTATTCAGCCAAACCCTAGCTGGACCTTCCAACATTTGGGGTACATATCATACAGCCCACCTCAAGTTGCCAGTTGCAATTTTCACAGCTGTTGCGTAGTTTATTAGCCAATCCTCCGGCTTTGTACTGCCGTCATACGTCTTCGTGCCCCTGGGTAATTGGAAATTGGGTACTGGCGGTTCCTTCATGATCCGGGGTCCAAAGCATGCTGGACCCGGAGGACCTTGACATTCGATCTGTTCCGACCTATACAGGCGATCTGGTTTTACTGGCGTCATCCGCATCAAATCTCTGCTTCCCAATCTCGACCCTATCACATGATAGTCCGGTCTTGCGTATCCCGCATTCATCATCTCCGAGTCTCCATCATTGTATCGGTCTTGTTCTCGTTGTGCACCTCTCTGTTGCATACCACGGCTGGCACTTTGCTCTTGCCTTGGTGCATTCCGCTACTGCGGTTGACCCGCTCTGCCGAAGTTTTTGTCCGGCATTGCCGTTGGCAGCATTCCCTTGACCGGCATTGCCTTGGTCGTGGTTACCTCGGCCAGCTTCGCCTCGGCTCATACTTCGTCGATCGTCGTTTTTCCGCATCTCTTTTTCCTTTCCCGCACGCGTTGGGTTGTACGGAATGATCTGCTTGTTCCGTCTGGCCGAGGTTACTACCTCTTCTCTTCTAGGGCCACCATGAGGCGATGATGCGGCTCCAGTGGATTTCTCCGGATTACCCATCACCGAATGGACGATCTTAGAGGCTCCAACTCTCTCCGGGTTACCTCTCAACAGCTCCTCATTCTGCCTGTTCGCGATCCGAACCAGCTCGTTAACCCGGTCTTGCTGTCTTTGGCGGGCTTCACCTGTCAGACCCTCTAGCTCGGACGCCGCGGCATCTGCTGCTCTGAGGTTCTTCGCCGGGGTACTATACTTCGGCAACCCCACAGACAGATAGTTTTCCGACCCTTCTGGTCCATCATCACCTTCTCTGTTCATCTCGCTTATGAGATTTCTCCCTTTTACCCTCACTGCATCAACCTTGTTCGCTTTCGCGTACTCACGCAGCGTCATGTTCAACGACTGCTGAGCCGCTGCTATTTTCTTTGCGCCCTCCAGTATCTTTCGCCGGGTCTCCTCTAGCTCGGCCTGTGCCTGAGCCGGATCTACCACTGCTGCCACCGGGTTAGCCAAGCTATCCATAGCTTCCCTCAGCACGTTCTCAGGCCTCTCTAGCGGAGGACCCCTAGCTTTCCTTGGTGCCTTGGGTGTTACCTCCGGGTCTGGCGCTGGATCCTTGCTCGCGCCCGCGCCTGGCGCAGTCATCATCACCTCTGCATGGTCCGGGGAGCGAGCGATACGCGCCCCGCGAGCCACAGTGAGGGGTGGTTCCCCCGCATCGACGACGCGACGCGGATGAACGCAAGACACGTCCACAGCAACATAGACCTTGTGCGCGCCGAGCTTGACGAAGACGCCGTTGCGCGGAAGGGGGCGCGTGCCGAAGCAGCCAACGTTGTCGCTGACGTAGTCCAGCGCACCGAAGCGCTGAACGAGCCCGGAGACGATGCGTTCACTGGTGCCGATGAAATTTCCCGTCTGGATCTTCACCCCTGCTAGCGCCGCATGCCCCACGGTGGGCGCCAACTGTCGTGGTGGTGTCACGGCAGATGCCATGGATAGGCTAAAGGTGGGGACTAATATGCGCTAGGGGAATCCAGGGAGGGATAGTAGAGTGATTCTCTACACAGAAGCTTCGTATTGATGTTCCGTCTCCAAGATTACAAGTGCTCCTCGAGCTGTATCGACCAGAGGAGGAAGAAGAAACTCTCTTACTCCTGCCTATTAACTAGCCCAGGAACCTTAGATCCACTTGTGTTTTTCTTGCTACGTCTCTCCAAAAGACCCAACCCCCTTACCAGAACCCCAACCCCCCTTATATAGGGGTGGTTCGGTCCTGGCCTAGGGCATACGTGGAGGCATATTCCTAAGAATATGCCCCCTCCCAAAGTAGTAACCCGACAGGGGTGCTTTTCCCCCGCGTCACTCTTGCTTTAGCGATGTTGCCTCTGCGGCTCCTGCGTCAGCCGACGTGAGCGTCGTCACCCTTGTCGGCCACGATCCGGTGGTCCTGCCCTTGCTTTATTCGCTCATCCAGTACGCACCGAGCCTTCTTTTTGACCAGAGATATTCCTTCCTTCTCCTAGAATCCAAACGAGGATCCGGATCTCAGTTGATCCGGCCACACCTGTTCCTGCATATAAGCTAGACAAGTGTCTCCGACTTACTACTTGAGTCGGACGAGACAATGTTAGGCGACCCCCCTGGTCCGGGTTACTCCGTGATCCGGCCTGCCTTGAGGTGACTCGGCCAGCATCCGCTTTGACCTTGCCGACCCTCGGCTAACTCGGCCCTTATACCCCGGAGTGACCCTACCCGGGGTTATCCCCCCAACAAACAAAAAGGTCATGACAAATCTGTAGAATTGAACATCTACACAATGGATGTGTATCATATCACGTTATTTGGACTCTAGATCCAAGTGGTGCATCGATACAAAAAAGATAAATTCCATTTAGAAATGGTAGTTGGGGCTAACCTAAAATTGCATGGTTTCAAAATGTTCTACCATACTATCTCAAGATATCTATAGTATTAATTATTCCTGTTTTGCAAGGAAGTTACTTACATTAAACTAGTTGTATAAGATTGGGCCTGGTCTCAGTTAGTACTATATGTAGCTTTTCCTGTTTTTTTGTGAAACAGACTCAGCAAAACTACTTATGGTCAAAGTTAACGTCCAAACAGAAACGTGAAAGACCAACAAGTAGCTGAGACAAAAGGAGTCTGAACTCTGAACTATGATGCTCCATGTAGCCTTTTTGAAAGTTGTTGTTTTAGATACATGTACAATTCAAATTATTTTTACAACTTCGATATCACTATTTTGTAAACATTTGGATTAGATACTTGAAATGCATATGCATAGATTTGTCTCAAAAAATCACCTTACGATATTGAACTTTGTGTTAGGATAAAAAGGTTATAATATACATAGATTATCAGAGTTATGTATTTGAATTGTTGTGTAGTTGTTGTAGCTAGGATAGGCTCAATATGGTAGCAAGCAACTCAGCAATTTTAATTCACATAATGCAATTTGGGTAATCGCTCAACCATGATATTGTGCTTATCCTAGGTTACACGAGCTATATACGCGAGCCTAAAATGCAGTACACGGCATAGCAAAAAGGAAAACAAACTAAAACTATATGGTGGCAAAAATTGAGAATGTGCACAAAGAGCTTGGAAGCTCGAAAATGGACCCCTATCTTCACATCCAAACTTATAAATACATCCTCTGGTACATAATGTAGTATGTAACATGGGGTGATCACGTCAATGCCCATACTTGATGAACTTGGGTTTTTGAGAAGAGGTGTGCGCTGGAGACTTCGTCGGCATACAGACAAACAATGGGGACATGAGTTACCCAGGTTCAGGCTCATTGATAAAGAAAACAAAGGTTACCTTGTCACCGAGATGGCTATGGACGCGCAGATTGAATCTGGCGAGTTTGTGGTGCAATCTAAGGTGTCCTCCTTGATGGCCCTTCCAACCCCTTATATGGGAAGGTTAGGTCTCCGGTACTGTCTGAGTCAGTTACAAATTATAATCTATCTCTAACTTTCCTAGCTTGGAAGTGAGTCTTCTTTCTTGTTACGTCAGGAGTCGGTTTCCTTATTGGCTTCGTATCACCCGAATCTTCATGGGCCTCCTAGACCTTAGGAGATATTCTCGTGGACCTCCAGCTGGACTGAACCGGATAGGAGAAGGGTGAGAGCCCGTTGGGAATATATATGCCAGTATCCCCGAGTGTCCGTCTGAATCGTAGATTCGGGTGGAGACTTCAAAAGTTTTGAATCTTGCATTTGGTAGTCAGAGTCAACAGTTGTATAAGGTGCGAAGTACTGACCCGGAAGTTCATAAGGTCAGCCAACATCGTAATAATTCATAGGGATGTTGGTTAAGTTGCTGGGTACTCTCGAAGGATCAGGACTAGTTAATTGCTCTAGGGAAAAACAATGCTACCTACTCAGGTTCAAGTCCCCGGATTTGAATCTGGCATAAGCTGGATAATTCGACTCATGCCGCAGAGGCCTTACTGATCTGAATTCCAGTCGAAAAGTATGTACCCCACACATCCGTCGGGATTTTCTTCATGCCATAAACATGGTATTTAATGGTAGAACGCAGCAGATGTTGTTGCTAAGCCAGCAGATCGGGTCTATAGGGCATACCTTTACGACGCAGTTGCTGTATCCAGATATATGTTCTCGCAGCGGATGCGATCTGGGCAACCAAGGAGATGGTATCTCCAGTATCGGTGTTAGTATAAGGTAGACCGCACTAGAGTCGCCAGTTGTCCGGTTGTTTGGATGGAGTCAACATTATAGATGTAGTCAACACAATGGACAAGTTTGTATGCCTTTTGTTTTTATAGGTGTCTGACCAGCATTCCCTGTGGGAGTAGCCCCCGACTAAAATTACTTATTGCACAACGCGCGATCTTAGTCGATAATTTCCTTGAAGTGTACTGACCAGAAGTGCCTCGGGTCAGTAATTCCTTTTTTCTTCGGGTGGCCGTCGCAAGTGCTTTCTTTTCTTTGAGTGCGCGACCAACGCTCTCCATGGGACTAACCCCCTGTAACTACCTCGGTGAATTACGCTCTTAGTTGCAAGCCTGGATGAGCGGAAATGGTTAAAATAGTACGGTGGGGCCCAAATGCCACTCACAGGTAGACCTTTCGGCCGTCCTAACCATTTCCAAACATCGGGACAAGAACGAGCGGCGTAATCGGCAGGCGAAGGGATCAACTACATACACAAATGGGTATGTATGCAAGCCACCATACAATAGTCCTCAGAGCCATTCCATCTAAAAGAAATAGAAATATTGCAACGCCATACGGCAAGATCCAAATATCCTAGATAGATATAATAGTTTAGGATATCTCCCCATACATCAAACGTCAGAGTATCAGGCGGAAGCGGAAAACAAGATCCGAGAAATGCGGATAAGCAAATCGGCATAAGATGCCCCATAAATAAACACATCCTGCCCACAGATCTCACGGATCCCCGTTCCCGGAATCTCTACACCGAATGATCGTTGCCAACATCGTCCGTCTCCTCCACCCAGTATCCATCTTGCGAGCTTACCTATTCATCTGAATCAAACAATTTATCGTGTGAGACCCTAGGGGTACTCAGCAAGTCTTTATGCCTCTAAAGGGGACACAACCTGGGGTGACGCAATTGCAGCAAAAGATAATCCCTAACAATTCTATAGATACTCGCTAACCATCCGCCTAACCATAGATAGACGGATGTCCGTGAATTAATAACAACAGTTATAACAGTAATATCCACAGATCCATCCTCCTCCGCTAAACACCAGCGAGCGGACGAACAAACCCCCATCCGTTGGCGGTTTTATTATCCATTCCATGAGTGTTGCACTATTTACTAGCCGGTACTTAGTCAAATTAAAAGTGGTACTTTAGTTATACTTGTCTATGATCGAGCTGTGCTCCAAGTCGTCCATAACGCGGACATGGCTTTGAAAGTTTTACCTGCGGGGTACACAAATAACACACACTCGATCAACCTCGGAAAAACCAAATCAAAACCCAACGAGGCGGTCACAAAGCGATCACAGGATTCAGAAATATTTCAGGCCACCCCATTAAGCTACCATAGCGAAGTTAGCCGACTCCGAGACGGACTCAAGGTTTGCGTCAGTGGCTGTAAACGACTGGGAACCTGAAAGTGTGACTGGGCTTGTCGATACCGCGAAAACACTCCGCTTCCCTAAATAGTACAGGTGCATCCTCGCACAATCTTAATTAAAGCAATAAAGCATGGCATAAGTACAGAATAGTAATAAAGCCCCAAACTACTTTGTGGCCCCAAGAAATAAGAATGAATCAAGCTCTGGCTCAGGGGGGTTCATAAGCCTCCCGGATGTGGATAGCGCGAATATTCAAGGAACAGGAATCAAGTACTCGGGGTTCTACGGGACACAAGTGAGCATGAAAAACCAAATAGCAGATATTGCTCACCGGTGCCACTTTCATTAGTTATCCCATTACTACTCAGGTTAAGTTGTTTAGGTACCTCGTTATCCATCAGACACTCACATACCCTACACATGCTGTTCTACGACCCGCATGGCTCAAACAACTCCTGTAGTAATGGCTCATGGGATGGAGGAACAAGCTTCGGTGGGGTTTAAAAGTAAAAGCTATGCAGTACTTGGGATTCAGTTTAATGCAATCGCGACTCAATGATGCAAGAATAAGATAGAGGCAATAGGTACTATATGTATGCAAGCATGTGGTAGTGCTTGCCTGGCAGCTCAGTTGAAGCGAGAGAAGGATCTGGGTAGTGCTCCTGGGTTTCTTGATATATCCCCTGCTCAGCGTCTATTCGAAGAAGAACCAAACAAACAAGGGCCAACATAAATAATGTGCACAAGCATATGAATTAAATGCGACAAGCAAACAATCATGCCATGATGAATGATGCACAATTTGCATGGCAATAAGGTAGCATGGCATGGGTGAGGTGGAGAATACAGGAAATAAGCATTTTATTGAGTTTTGGTCACATTTTACCCTCGTAAAAGTTGCTGTATACTTTATATTTATATGATGCATGCTGCAATTCAGAACATGTAATGCATAAACAGAAAGGTCTCGTCGAGCTGATTATTTTAGACATATTATTTGTTAAATTTGGAGTTATAAAACAAAAGTTATTAATTAATTAAGGCAAAAGGGCATTTTATTGTAATTTTAATCAACTTGAACTTTTAAGTGTTCAAAATATATTTTGAATGGAAGATTTGAATTCCTCACATTTTCTGATTTCAAAACATATATTACATGTTTAATTTGTATTATATTTTTAAAAGTTATTTGAAAACAGATTTGAAATTTGAATTTAAATTAATTTGGAAAAGTTTGAATTAAAACAGAAATACAGAAATCCTTTTCTTACTCAACCCAGACCTAGCCACAGCCACAGACAAGTGGGGCCAGGATAGTGAGATAGCATTCAGGAAAAACCTTTTATCACCGCGGCGTTCCCCAGCCACTGCGACTGACGGGTGGGGCCACGGCAACCTCAGGGCCACACGCGGGCGCGCCAGCGGGGACGTGCCACGTGGGGGAGCCCTGGAGCGCGGGTTGAGGTTTTGGAAACATGGGGGCGTTTCTGCAAAAAGGACAGGGAGGCTGACTGGTGGGGCTCTGCGTACTGCGGGTTTAGCCGAAAAAGATGCAGGGGGTTAAGTGCCAAAAAGGGGCGCCCGTACTGTTCCTCTTCTCCGCGCTGTGAGACGGATCGTCTTGTGGCCTTGGGATCGATCCTGGACTGGCGTGCGTCTTGGCGGTAGCCACTGAGGTGGGCTAGGGTTGGTGTCAGGGAGGTAGGCGTGGCCTAGGTGAGGTGCTTCGCGGCGCGAGAGTGTGCAGACGCCAGTGCACGCCGGCGCGCAGAGGCCGTTCGACGAAAAGTCCGGCGAGGCTAGGGTGGTACAGCGAGGCGGACCATGTCAGGGGGGTGGAGAGGCTCACCGCGAGGCTGCTGGCGGTGTTGGTTCGGGCAGAGGAGCTGGCGATCGTCGTCGAGGCAGGCGCCGGGCGGAGCTAGGGTTCCGTCGCGAACGCGTCGGTGTGCAGCGGATCCGGCCGTCCTCTCCTCGACTCCGTGTACAGGGGCGACGCTGGTGCTCGGCTCGGCCTTCCCCAACGCCCAGACGCCTCGCCCTCCTTCTGCTATGGTGGTGGTGGGGTGATGCCGACGGTGGGTAGATGGAGAAGGAAGAGGAGAGTGGGGTAGGTGGGGAGGGAGGAGTAGGGCACGGTCTGGGGATCTGGCGTCGTCTGCAGAGAGGAGGGAGTGGGTAAGGCGGAGAGGAGGGAGATGCCGTGAGGAGGTGGTAGAGGAGGGTGGCTCGGTGCCACCTTTTTCACCCTCGAGCACGTGCTCGGGCTGGGCCAGGCGAGCGGGGGCTTCCAGGTGGGGTCAAGGCAGGTTCGGTGGGGAGGCTCGGGCTGGAGGGCAGGCTCGGGCTGGTGGGGCATTGTTGCAGGGAGAGAAGAGAGGGAGAGAGGCTCGGGTAGATGCCAGGGTTTTGGAGAGAGGGGGTATGGCTAGGGTTAGGGCTTGGTTTGGATGGTAGCTGGGTGGGCCAGGGTAGCCAGGTGGGCCAGCTAGGTGAGAGAGGAGAGAGGCCGAGAGAGAGGGTGGAACTAGGGTTAGATAGAGAGGGGGTTTGGTTTAGGGTTTAGATTAGGTGTAAGATTTTGGAGAAAGGATTAGAGGGAGAGGGTATGGTTTAGGGTTTTAGGCATGATCCACATGACCATGCATGGATGGAGGTGAAAAGGAGAGGAAGGTGAGGAAAAGAGAGAGAGAGAGAGAGATGTGGTGTGGTTTATAGCAAGACCAACTAGATCAAGCAAAAGAGGGGTAGAGATATGGGGATGATCCACTCAAAGATTCAAGTAAAAACCAAAAGACTAGAATGTGGTGGTTCTTGCATGGGCCATGCATAAATAATAAATGCCCCCTCTAGTAGTGAAAACCACTAGATTATCTCATGGCATTTGTATAAGCAAGCTTCCCAAATTGGAATAAGGCCCCACAAAGGAAAAGAGAGCTTGTTTACCACATGGATTAAATAAAAGATCTTGCATGAATATAAGGTGGCCAAGCTTGTGTGTATGTGCCACTAGCCAACATGAACCACAATGGTATTCTTACATGAGCTTATATTCATATTTAAACCATATGAAAACTTGACAAGGGGTTCCACTCACATAGCATGCAAAGGTGGCCATGTGGCTCTCATATACCAATAATGTGAAAACAACATGGTGCATATATGGGAGCATGTGGAATTGAAAGTGGAGCCATCCCAACCCACATGAGCTAGAGGTAAACCCAAATAGAGTGCAAAGCTCATATTTAGTTGGATGGTGGAATTATAAGGTGGTGACAAGGAAAGGTGATGGAGTTGAATAAAAGATATGCCCCCAACTCAACTTGGGCATTAAACAATATATCAATAACCAAATACAATATCAAGAGGCAAATACAATTAATAATGCATATGAGAGAAGAACCAAAACAAAAAGGGTTTTATATGATGCTCAAATGCAAGGAGGCATGATGACATGAGCATGATATAATGATGATGCAACAATTATATATAGGAAGGTAGCATATATAGACTAGGCTAGTAGCATTGCAATTGTTAGACAATTGGGATGCTACACCCCCCAGTATTTAGTCGACTCGTAGATTCATATAAAGACTCGAATCTTTTAATTCTACTGTGTTTGGTAAGATGACTATGCTGACCTGGAAGTTCATTAGGTCAGTTCTTACATTGGATGCGTGTTCAACGCTCCAGATTGGAGTAGCCCCAAGGCTATGTTAGGAAACTTGTTTCCTAGCATAGGCTCGTCTTCATCTAACACCCGAGGAGATTCTCGACTCGGTTGGCATTTCTTTAGGCATAGCCAAATGTACCGTCAACTCCTATTGGATGACTTGATAAGTTAAAGAGTTTGATTACGTCAAGGATGATAACTGGGGCGCTCAAGCGCCATCCTAAGCAGCTGATTGGATGAGACGATGTGGGACCTTGCATAAAGCTAACCAGATTTGACAGCAAGACGCATGAAAAACGGGGTTGTACAGCGGATTTCTCGATTTTCGCGCGTGGTGGAGTTAATGCGGTGACGGTTCGATCTTTATGCTGACACGTGTCGCTGTTGATCTATGCCACATGTCTTGGTATTGCATCCAACGGCTCAAGTGGCTTCGCAAGTGCTATAATAAAGATTCACCGTTAGTAAAAAATCCTCATTCTTTGTTGCCATCTTCTTATTCTTCTTCCTCTTGTGCTCCGCCATAGCCTTTCTCCTTGTTGTGGTGGACATACTCAAAGTTTTCCCTAGCGCTTTCCTCCATGTCGTGATAGGGAAGCCGAAGAAGATCTCCAGCGCTAGTTCTAGCACCGCTGCTGCTACGGAGAAAGGCGTAAGGGTGACCAACGGAGATTGGCGACACTCCACCTGCAAGAGCAGTGAACTCCGTGTGCTGAGGCAGTCTTGTTGGTGCCCTTCGAGAAGGACGTCATCCTCCCCCACGACAAGGTAATCCCCAATCCCCCGTCTGGGTTTCGAGTGATCTTTCTAGCTTTCATCCTTTAGGGCTTGTCTCTCCCGGCCCACAAATTTCTTTGTGGTTTGCTCTTTTTCTATGTCATGTAGCTTCATCAACTGACGCCAAACTCTATTCTGCACATTGTGTTCATCACTCTCTACGAGTGCTGGTTGGGCATCCAGCCGCACTAGGGTCTCTAGAAGAGGTTGTACTCTATGAAGTTGCGGTTGGGTAGCCAGGGACCCTATGCAGTTGGCGGGTGCGGCATCTCCACTCAGGGAGATGTGTAGTACTTCTCTTTCAAGATTCTTGACTCTGTCCAAGGATAGATAAGCAAATGGTTCTACATTCGGGACTAGAAGGTTGATGACCAGAAGTATGGTTTGGCGCCATTCGATGTGACTGCCAAGGTGGAGAATAAGTGCTCCTGGAAGAATGTGGTGATGCTAGCTAAAGAGGAAGAAGTCGAAGGTTTATATGCTCGAGTGCAGGATCTCCAACTCATCCCTGGCAAAGAAGTGTCCGAGATTCAGATCATTCGGACCTTCATCCAGCGCATCGTGTAGCCATTATAGGCCAGGAGAAGAAGGTGAAGTCTCTCACCACCTTGACCGCAACGAGTATCTCTCGAAGGACTCGCTGGTGCCTCCATATGATTCGAAGAAGAAGTTACCAAGGTGAGAACTGCCAACCCTTGATTGCTTTCACTTCTTTTCCCTGGTAATTTCTTATTTTAAAGTTTTTGACTTGTATCTTTGGTTGCAGAATCATCTGAACCTTGAATCTCTCCCTCTTTGCCTGAGGAGTTTGAGGTTCCAGAAGGCATTGAACTGGACGATTCATGCTCCAACGTCCCATCTGCTCATTATGAGGACGAGGGGAAGGAGGTGAGCGTTGACTCCAGTCGCAAGCGTGGCCGAAGCGAAACTCTGGAGGTGCTAGTGCCATCCAAGTATAAAGGACTCGACACAACATTGGGTAAATCAACACATATCCCAGCAGTGCCACTTCAGATAGCACATTTAGCTCCTACAGTGCCACTCTCTAAGAATTCTAGGGTTGATCTGCTTGACATCAATGCCTTTAGCTCGTAAGTTTTGTCTTTATGTCAATTGGCTTGTGAGTCTGATGTCTTGTAGTAACTATGTTTTTGTGATATCAAGAAGTCGACACCCGGAGATGCTACCTTGGAGAAGGTGAATGAGGGAGTCGTGGACTCGAAGGCTGTAGACTCGGATGCTGCGATGGAAATGACAAAGCCATCCAGTCCTCGTCATGGCGATAGTTCCTCCAGTTCCTCGCAACTCCACAAGCACAAGAGGGTCATCACTCGTGTCGCACCCCAGCAGCCATCCGTGTCCACTGATGAGCATGTGAGTAGTTTTGATATTTGTACCTTCCATTGTTGGGCCACACCATCCAGGGAGCCCCCGAGTGTAGAGGTTGAGTTTGTTGATTAACTCAAATGCCTTCCAGCCAGTCTTGCGCTCCATTATGGATATAGGGCACCAGTTCATTCAGTTGGAGATGGAGATCAACCATCTATAGCATTAGTATCTTTTGATACTTCTTCTTAATATGCCAGCATGACTGTTATGCTGATGCTATTTTGTTGGTGCAGTCAAAAAGAACGAGGCCTTGCGCCGATTCGAGTGTTGGGTTCACAACATAGAAAACAAAAAATTTCCTACGAAGTGAACAACTAAGAACCAAGATCTATCTACCTAGATACAATCAACGGGTGGATATACATCCATAGAGAACATACCTTGAAGAGCGACAAAGCGTTACGAGGTTAGACTTGTGGATGATGTAGTCATTCGCCTGCCGATCTCAAGATCGTGAGGAAGTCCAGCACCACAACTCAGCGGCACATCCATGATCGCACACATGTCTGGTCCTCTGACAACCTCCGTGTCCTCACTCCAGTGATGCAGCGAAAGCAGCAAATCCTTTTAGACAAAGCCACCGGGAACATGTATCCCGCTAATCCGAGACCATGGGGGAATAAACTAGAGGGGGAGAGAGATCCGTCACGAGGAGGTGTGAAGTGAGAGGAGGAGGAGGGTGCCTTTTATAGGGAGAGGGGGGTAGCCCCTCCCATGGCCGGTGGCAATGGAGGTGCCCCCACCTCTTCCATCATTCATGTGGGTGGAGCTTCCACTCACATAAACACCCCTCCATTCACACCTACACTCACATGCATTAATTTTCCACCAAAACTAATGCAACTCTCATTTAATAAAACTCTTTTATTTATTTTATTTAGAATTTTGTTAATTACTTTAATAAAAAAAATCACATAAAACCCCTGCAATATTTCAATATCACATGCAAAACCAGTTTCAGCAATTTCACCCGAAACAATTCCGGTGTCCATCGAAATGATTCTAGCGCTTTCATAATCTTTATCTGAAAAATATTTGCTCCTAAATGGTGTTGGTATTCTTTAAGTGTTTCACCCTATGGTTCGCGAATAATGCAGATATGATCAAGACTCCTCTCCAATCAATAATCAGCAGCGGGACCTAGAGATCCGTACTAACTCCCACATATTCAATAATGACTTCAGTGATCGTGAGAACCTTTAACGTTTGTAACTAAACCTTTTCTCTCATGATATATTACATGTCCGAGATTCGATCATCGATATTCCCATACCTAGTTTGATCTTGTTACTGACAAGTACTCTTTTCTCGTTCTCGTGATATAACATTCTAGTGATCTTATCACTTGCTTGCAAGCTACATAAGTGTGATATCACCGATTGGGCCTAGAGTATATCTCTCCGTCATCGGGTTGGAAAAATCCCACTCTTGATCCATGAGCCTCTATATAACACTTTCGGAGTATCTCAACCCACCTTTATTGTCATCCTGTTACAAAGTGACGTTTGATGTTATCAAGTTATTCTTCCGGTGTTAGTGATTGGCATGATCTAAGGACTAAAGTTACTTTGTATGATGTTATAGCAATTTAAAGACAATGACTTTGATCGTATTGTTATACTTTGGATGAATGTTGATCACACCATTCAACCAATGTTGTGACCTCGTTATTAACAACATCCATGTCCATGATCAGGAAACCTTGATCATCTTGTTAATCAACGAGCTAGTTTATATGAGAGGCATAACTAGGAACCCTTTATTTATTTATTAAACACACATGCATTAACGTTTCCAATTAACACAATTTAGCATGCAAAATAAACATCTATCATATACCTGGAATACAATAATAACAACTTTATTATTGCCTCTCACGGCATATTCCCTTCATCGAGGAGAAGGGAGTACTTAGTCGCTTCTACAAGGAGATCTGTCCAAAGGTTGCTGCTATCGACGACATCGGGGGACTCGTGGATGCTTTCAAAGCATCTGAGGACCCATTGAAAGCCTACAAGCAGCTCCAGGTGGCATTCGGTGCTTCCCTAGCCTTGATGGTGGCTACTGCGCATGGCATGGTGATTTACTTAGAGAATATCATGACCTCCTTGTCCATGATGTTCGGTGGCCCGAAGATATAGGTTTGCCCTTTTGCTAAGAAAGCGAGGAAGTATGGCCCGTGGTTGGTTTCTCTTGTTGAAGAATATAATAAGGAGCGGGATTTTTTGGCTACGACTAATGTGCCGGCCGAATCCACGAACTCAAAAACCGTGGCGTAGGATAATGCAGTAGTGTAGCTGCCCGACTTCCCTTTTGAGTTTGTAATAGACTTCTCCTTTTGCTATTGCTCCAAGATCAAGAGTTTCACCATGACTATTAAGTGCTTCCACTTATGCCTTTGCCTATTTGTTTATCTCCTGAGCATATGACATGACTCGAAGAGGGTATCATATGCTTGGGTGACTTGCTAAGTATTTTAAGTAGTGTCTTCTTGTGTTGTGTAGGGTACATCTGGTGGTTCACCGAGTGCTTTGGCTCTTGACGCTCCTCCAATCCAGGTGCAACTATCGGGCCGAGTTCCAGAGTTGTCGTTGGTATCACGACCAAGTGAAGGAGTTGGATAAGATGCATACGATCACCAAGAGACTTGCGGATGTTTGGAAATCCAGGGCTAAGAAGTCAATCGAGCGCGAGAAGTATCTCCTTGGCGAGGTTAAAAAGGTGAACGAGAAGTTGCAGCGTAAGCACTCATGTAACCCTCAGGTTTTTGAATCCATGGTTGTGTCATCTACTTGATTTTTTGTTTATTTTTACAGTTGTCAATCGCGATCCTTGGGATGAGGAGAGCAGTGTGAAGCTTCGACTGAACTGATTGAGCCTAGTAAAACTTGAGGTTCACGGGTTCTTCTAGTCAGATAGGGATCAAGGTTATGTGATGGAGACTCGTCATGAGAGGATCCAACAAGTTCTTAAGCACCTGAGGATGACCGCTCAACCTTGGCCATGGTGTACGACGTGATGTTTCGTTGGACCATGGGCCTTCCAGTTTCTTGGGCTTGATGCACAAGTTCCACAGTTGTAATCAAGTTGTGGTGTTTTTCCATGTGCAGCTTGTTGCCATGGCTCAGGAAGCGCTGACATATGTTCGGATCCATCACCTAAACATTTACTTGGAATCTATTGCAAGGGATTTTCCCCCAGATGCTACCGATAGAGATTTGTCAGTGCACATTAATGTTGTTCATCCTTGGGCAATAAAGATCGATCATCACTTTGATAGGTCTGAGAAAGTATATATTTAGCGTCAGCGAGACCAGCAATAAACTTGGCGGGTGATATTGTATTCTACACATAATGTAAAGATGTAAAATATGCCTATTTTGTAAAGAATATTTGCATGTTGGCATGTTGTAATTAACTTTCTGCTGCTATTTGACTTGACTCAAAGTGTCTCATGCTAGGCCTTTTCATTAGCTTAACACCCTTAGTCTCAGTGCCTTGCCAACCTATTAGTTGGGTTGCAGTTGGGTTGGACTTTCCAAGGATTCAATGTTTAGACTGAGTCAGCTACTCAGGCTATCGTGTGAGATGTTCTCGAGTGCGAGGAGTCGATAGAATATTAGGTTTCTCAATGAGGCATAGCCCCCAAGTGTGAGTTGCTTAAAGGCACAGAGAAGACTCAACTCTTAGTAGAGGGAACTTATCTTTATTCATAGTAGGTAGCAAGTACATGTTTCGGCTGAGTAGCCTAGCTAAGTAGCCTTATTGAAAAGTAAAAACATCCTAAGTGTAGAAATGTCGCGGCTGCGTGACATTCCAGAGGTTGGAGTATGTGACTCTGGTGCCATTGTAGATGAGGCTGTTGGCTCTTTTGACTTGACCAGTGGTTTGCAGGTGCATGACTGAGGCATAACTGATGTTGATCCCCATGTCTTCACAGAAGTCTTGAAATTCCTTGGACATGAAATTGGAGCCAGTGTCCATGATGATGTTGCGGGGCACTATTGGGGATATACTTTTTGGGTATACCAACCGTGACTCACTGACTAGGGTGGCTCACTTTGGGTTAGAGCTTTGCTCCACGGGCGGCCCAGTCAGAGAGAGAAGACGGAGGTCCATCCGGCTATGAAAAGGCCCAGAAGACTTACCGACTTAGGCATGTTTAGTTACTTGTAGTCCAAGATGTACTCTGTAACCGACTCTTAGTTGTAGCCGTATAGGTCTCTCCTGTAAACCCTAGGCCATATATCTATATAAGCCGTCCTAGGGACCAAGCTTTAGAGAACCCAATATTCTACAATCTCAACTCGCACAGGCGAAACCCTTGTAAACCATATTCTGGGTCTGCCGCATTACTAGATTGACAGCAGGAGTAGGATCTGTCCAATGCCGGCGGATTCGAACCTGGGTAAAGCTTGTGTGCTCACCATCTCGGAATACCGTCGCCTCACACCCTCTTTCTCCACATGCCCCGAGTACCCCCTCTCGGTGTACATGTCTTCAATCCGATGATAGTTGGCGCCCACCGTGGGGCAGGTGAGTTTCAGATCTTTGTTCCGGGCGGAATCTGCACGAATTGGAATCGGCGAGACCATTGGCATTGCTCAGATCCTCTATGCCAGCGACACCCCTCTTGTCCTTCTCGACGAGACTTGGATTCCAGCTAGGGAGCCTGTGACCACCTACACCATCATGTATTTTGGTGAGATAAATGTTTACCTCAGTTTTGCTGAACCCGCCCAACCCACCCCAGCGGTGATGATAGAGGCGGAAGAACTTTTTGGATCCACTTTGTCTGCAGAAGCGACAGAGTTCTGGGTCTCGGAAAACCCGAATCCCACCCAGCCCGCACCTGAAGTGAAGATAGTGGAGAATATCGGATCTAAAGAAGATCTCCCCGAGGAGGCTAAACTTGAAGCGGATCTCCCTAAGGAGGTAAAATCTTAGGAGGCTCTCCCCAAAGAGGTCAAAGCTCAGGAAGATCAAAGCAGCTATAGTTCTGGATCCGGCTCTGCCGATGCCAGAGAGGGATAATCGTTCTTGAGGCACAGGTTGAGGCGTATGCTGCTGCATGACGCCAGCATAGAGGAGATCCTTGAGACCATCAAGTGTTTTGAGGAAGCAAACAAAGAAAGCCGCAACTACCTCAGGACGCATGCATCACACTTTGTCGGATACGTCGGATCTGGATCCGGCTCTGCTGATGCTGGAGACAACAACGACTCAGTTCTGGAGGCAATCGAAACAAACATCGACTTACCGGCATCCTTGGATGACTCCATGATGTCGGCTGATTTCTGAAAGTTCTCTGTGGAATATGAAGAGGAATTTAACTCCAAGACCGTGGAAGTCGGAAACTTTGGCAACTGTTTCCTTTGGGGCTGGTGGCGTTTCCACGGGAATGAGGAACACTTCTTCATAGTTGGTCAGCTCGGCCACATGTGAGGCATATCCAGCGCATGAATCACAGATTTCCTTGATGTTTTGCTCGTTGCCGTCTTCATCGACAGTCGAATAACCCCTGGTAATTTTCCATATTTCCATGCTTCCATGGTGACTCATTACCATTGTCAGGGAATTCTGTGCCGTTGTGTGGGCATAGGACATATTCCAATACTTGATGAGCCGGGGCATATCCTTTGCCTTGTCTCGTAGCTCAAAGGCCGACAATGAGTCTAAGCCAGAGAGCTGGACAGATTCACCGATTTCCTCCAGTGAATGGCAGAAATCGTGGATCAGGTCCCCAATAGCCACAAGCCGGTTGGTACAAGGCTCGGATGAAGAGGCATCTAGCATATTAAGAGGACCTATAATAAAGAAAAGCAAGGTCAACATTCATATATATCCGAGTCTCACAATTCAGCAAAATCGATGGTTCAGGGATGGAAAATTTACCAAAGATAGTGTCATCTACTTTGGCCTTCTCCACTCGAATGCTCCGGAGTTCATTCTGGAGATCTTCGGTGTGTCCTTCTCCCTATCCAAGGCATTTTGCATGTCTGAGATTATTTGGTCCTGTTTGGCTATTTTGAGATCATGCTCTTCAGTAGCATGATTGCTGGAATGAAGGACACTAGGAATGTTGGTCTCATGATCCTTCTTGAGTTTATCCAGCTCCGCACGAAAATCTGCATTCTCCAACTCCAGGACCTTATAATCATCGGCTTGTTCAATCATTTTGCAGGACTGCTTCACCAGTTCTAGCAAGACAAGATATAAAAGTTTGATAAATATTTGGCTACAAGATCAATAACAAACTATACAAAGGAGGTCAGAAAAGTTTACCTTCAACCTCATCCTTGGAAATTTTTAGTTGAGCATTTTCAAGCCGGAGAGCTTTGATCTCTCTCCGCTTGTTGCAAATATTCTTCAGTAATTCCTGGATATAAGCATTAACTTTCTATAAGTCACAATGGTAACCAGAGTTAGAAGTCTACTAAGACTTGGGCTAATATTTTAACTAAGTTAAATATCAACACGAGCCTTGGGGGATATATTGGTTTATTCTTGGGATTTCTATTTTCGTGCCCCTGGTTCGTTAGTTGTACTCAGTTTTCCCTAGCCACTTAGTTTTTCCTCACTTTTCCCCTCCCACCATTCCGAAACCCTCACATGCACTCAGACGGGTGGATGCCGTCAGGTCAAAGGCTTGACCATTACATGCTAATAGGTGGGACCGTGTTGGGCGGATCCTGCGTTGAGCATTACATTACGTCACCTCGACCATTACATGCTGACAGGTGGGGCCGTGATACATGGCGGACCAGCCATCCGTCTCTCGCTGACTTGTGGACCCCGTTTTTCCAGATTATGTGGCCAGTGCAGCCAATGACACATGTGGCCGTTCTATGGGGCCGTCGAAGCCAAAGAACAATGGGGCCGCTATGTGGAGCCGTTCTGTGGGGCCTTCATAGACAATGACCGGTGGGGCTATCATGTGGGGCTGGAGGGGGATTTGCATATTTGCCATGTTTTACTTTGCGACTTGCATATTTTCCATTTTGTGTGTCACTGGCATGTGGTGGTCATGTGGCAAATATGCAAATTTCAAAGAAAAAGTTTGGCAGATATGCAAAATTAGAAAATATGAAATAATTGATAGGTGGGGTCGTGTATGACATGTCGGCTCTCTGTCTCATCCGCTCCCAGCCCCCCGCCCCGAGCAACTCCTATCCCACCGGTAGACAGAGCAGCCATCATCGGCGCATCAACGCGTCGCCGGATCTATCCTAAGGCAATATCGGATGGACTGTCACACTACACCTCACCACGACTCAGACACCTGTTTCCTCTGCAAGCATTCTATGTTGGGGCAGTACCGACCATGGGCAGGTCTGCCGGCCACGACGACTGGGATTTGGTTCCGCCGCCATAGCTTGACGAACAGTCGCAACAATTGCTAGTAGTGCTTGCTAATACCTCCGCTCCTGCTCCGCCCACCCTAATCGATCTGGTTCCCGTAATTTTCTCGATATTGTAGGTGCAAAGTAGTCCTCAATGTCTGGTCCTAGCGGGTACACCAGCGAGGGTGGGGAATCGATCATGTCGTGGACACATTCTCCTTCTCCTACCACGTCAGAAGTGCATGTAGCTCCTTCTCTTTGTACTATCGTTGAATTTGAAGTGCTGACATGGCCTGTGAGACTGATTCCAATTTAGTTTGTTTTGGGATTGTTATAGTGTGCTTTACAGGCCGATGATCCATGGTACATTGCATAACAAGATGAATCAACTTAGTGGTCTAGCCATATGATCGATTTGGAGGAGATGGTTGCCAGGTTAGGTGATGAATTGGCCCATAAAAACCTGGTGATATTCGAGCTAAAGCACACAGTCGAGGAAGAATTCAGAGCTTATTCGCAAAGAGAAATTTACACCTGAGGTTGATCTTGCCGTATCTGATCAAGTCATAGAAAATCTAAAACGTGAACTTCAAGTGAAGCGCGTGGGGGAGGGGGAGTAGAGAGTAGAATTGTTATTCAATAGATGGTTGTTAGTTCCTGCTAATTTAGTCACTTTGCGGTCCCAGAGTTGTCGAGAGAATGCATTGCGGTGCCCGAGTTGCTTGCCATTAGATCTAGTGGTCCCAAAGTGGCCGAGAGAATGCATTGCGGTACCCAAGTTGCTTTCCATTGGATCTAGCGGTCCCAAAGTTGTTGATATAATGCATTGCAGGGACCGAGTTGCTTGCCATTGGATCTAGCTGCCCATAGTTGAAGTGCCAAATGCCTAGAGGGTCAAGTTGGGGCCTATCAGTTTTGACTGTTCTATTGTTGCCATCGTGGCTGCCAGGTAGAGTTGCAGCATTGGCGGCAGCATCCATTCCCCATTCCAAATTAGTGGCTGAGATTGTCAATCCAAGTTAGTTGACTCAAATTCCTCAAGATACAATCGAATCTAGTCAAATCTAAATCAACTAATTCGGGTCGGAGGGAGTACTACTTATGAATCAGCTTTAGAGCATATCCACCATCCTCACTGCTCAAATACATATCAATTTTGATTTAAATCATACATATTTCAATCAAATTTATACAAGCCCACCGGAGATTGTCAAAGAAAGTACTACTACTTATGAATTAGCTTTAGAGCATATCCACCTGTCTCACAGCTCAAATACATGTCAAATTTATTCAAATCATACATATATTTTAAGTCACGGAATTTTGGTTCAAATTGGGCTTAAATTTTTCCCAATTTTAAGTGGACAGTGAGCTAGCCGCCCTCCCTGCCGTATGTGTACTCCAAGAAGTACGAGAAAAGTGCTCCCATCCGGACTTCACCATTGAATGCACCTCGACATGCCGGCCACGGCCGCGGCCTGCCTCCCACAGCTTCGATTCACGAGGGTTTGATCTGCACCGTCACATTGATGTTGCGGATGATGGCTTCAATCGTCTTTGCATCAATGAACACTATCGGCACCACAACCGTAGATGTTGCGGATTATGGCTTCAATCGTCATCGCATCAATGACCACTGTCGGCACCACAACCGTAGATGTGAACGGATGATGGCTTCCATCGGTGTCTTTCATCGATGGCCACTGTCGGCACCACCGCCGTCGCACTGATGTTGCAGATGATGACTTCCATCGGTGTCTTTCAGACGGTTAGATCCTCACCGCCGCACGCTGTTCTAGCAGCCGCGCTTAGATCCACGCCGTCGCAAGCCGTTCTGACCCCCACGCGTAGGTTCATGTCGCCGTACGACGATAGGAGGGGAGGAAGATGGGACTGGTATACGTGCGATAGGGAAAGGGAGGGAGAGACCTCCAGCCCATCGGATCATGATTTATCCAATGGTGGTTGTCCAAGATCCGTGTGACATACATCTCGACCAATCAGAGCACAGCCAAACTGAGCGCTAGTTGATGCGACTGGTATACGTGCGACAGGGAAATGGAGGAAGAGACATCCAGCCTGTCGGGCTCTCCTCGCCGTACAAGGTTAGGTGCGCCCATCGGGAGAGAGTGTAACACCCCAAAACTTCTAATGAAGTTTATCAAGTTCTAATCACCCAAATTAGGGTTAACAAAAACTTTTTTTAATAATACGAATATGAATGCATGTTAGCTTTGCATTAATGTGCGATTTATTGAAAATGCCATGATTGATTGTTAAAAATGATGTGAAATGGTTTAAAGATGAATTCTACATCATCTAGGCCAATTACAAAAAAAATCAAAAGAAAAAGAAATCAAATATGAATAAAAAGAGCAAATGGTCCTTTTGACAAAAGTTAACCACTAGGTCACTTTGTGTGTTCCTAGAAGAAGATTTCTAACAGAAACATTTCTATTTATTCCCACCCCTTGCTAGACCAAGTAAAAGTGTTATCAAGACCCACTTTAAAAACTTACAAAAACATCTTTCAAATCATTTTAATGGACAGTCGAAAATTGAATCTAGTTCATATGTTAAGATCCCACTTTCTCAAAAACCTATCAAACCAATTCCACTTGACCTCTCCAAGCAAACATAGACTCTCAAGCTTAAGTTAAGATCACTCAAAAACCTTCATTCAAAAATTCCAAAGTACATTTCTTGCGGCCATTACCACAAACACCTTGCAGACACAGAACCATTACTGCCTAACATCACTGTTTTGGAGCAGTAATCTCCCACCTTAGTGTCCCCTCTTAACCCTCCTGTCTCCCCTGAGCATAACCAAGCACCAGACCAACCCCCTTTGGCCATTATGAACAGTGGAGCGTTGCCCATTCTTGGTCGTCACTGGCGGACAGCGGACAGAGCGTCAGGAGCCTCGCCGCCCTTGCCCACAACATGCACCAGACATGCCGCACACCACCACCACCCCCTGTCCAAGCCACGACCCCAGCCTGGCCCTGGACCACCCTAGCACCGCCACGCCCTATGCCTCTGTGCCGTGGCTAGAGCGTGCCAGATCGCCGCGCCCAACCAGCTCGCACCGACCGCGCCTCACCCCCGCCTCGCGTGCACTAGCTCACCATGATCACAACAACCCCGCAGTCAACCCCGTTCGCCGCCGCAGCTGCCGCACACTGGCGCAAACACCTCTACGTCCACGCGGAGCGCCGCACACTCCCAACCAAACCACACCGCCCACGCCTCGCCATTACGCCCGTGAGAACCACCAGGGAATCACACACCATCCCTTGCCCACGGCGGCAGCACATGGCTCGCCACACAGCGGCCAGCTGTAAGCGTCGTCACCGATGAGCTCGAGCCCACCCGTTCGCTGCTCGTCCCTCGCCCTTGATATAAAGGAGGCCTCCCCTGCCTCATTTCTCGACACCAACACCCTCACCACTCCTCAATGATCCTCCCCCACGTCTTCCCAGAGCAAGGCGAGCTCTCTCTCGCCGGAATTTGGCCGGAGCCTGCCGCTACTGGAGGAGAAGTGCGCCGTCGATTTCGACCACCCCAAGACCTGTCGTGACCGTGCCTCAAACCGCCATCGTCTACCACGTCGATCGCCCCATCGCCGAGCCTAGCCAGACCCCTACCGCCGCGCTAGGACCTTTTCCTCGCCGGAGTAGTTTGTCGTCGATGATGACTCCCAGCCGTTGGATTAGAATTAGATCGCACGGCTTAGATGCATAGATACCGTTTCGCTTAGATGCAATCGCTGGCTGGTGGACCCTGTCTGTCAGCAGCCCGCTGTGCTTTGCAGTGCAGTTGGGACGACCCGTTTAGCTTTCCTGCGCAACCCATGAAATTCAAATATTGATTTTCCATTTTAGTTTAAACTAGATTATGTCCACAGATTCACAAATCAATTAAGAGAGTTTCACTGAACCAAATTGCATAATTTAAATTTTGCTAGAAAGGTAATTAAATTATCTATCCAAGACCGTTGGATTTAAATCATTTGGAGTTGGAGATAATCTATAGTAAAAATAATAAGACAGAGACATTTGTAACTTCAACCATTTTTCAAAAATCAACCATAATAGCTTTTGAGTTGATTCAAACTCTCAAAAATCACATTTGACAATATCTTTATAAATATGTAAAAATATTTAGGTTTGCATGCAGTGACATTGGACTAGTACCAAAGAATGCTATTAGGGCATTTCTAGTCACTTTAAATCTATTAAATAATAATCTTAAACTTTATAAAATGTGACCAACCCTTTAAATCACATTCCCATGTATTAGAATATGTGGTGATGACAGTCCACATGATCCCATATTTTAATTGGAGAATATTAAATCTTAATTATTTTCAATGAGTAGAAATTACATTTCTCAAATAAGATAAATAAAACTAGTCGTTTATTTCATGTGATGATTGTGATGATGCTAGATCATCAAGTGTGAGCCTTAGTGTGCTAAATAGAGCTAGTTAAGTATTATTTGGTGATTGTGTACCCCATATTTATTTGTAGACCATAGTACCGACCCAAGCTACGAGGAGGAGGAGTTCTACCCAGAAGAAGAGGAGGAAAACTTCAACCACTGCTCTACTCAAGGCAAGCTAACACTTGCAAGTATTATACCAATGCAAGCTAGAATTATGCAAGTTAACACTTGCCCCCTTGATAACTCAAGCAAAATGCATTAGGCATGCTTTGGTTATATACTTTGATTTATACCCATCCCAAGTTTTACTTGCAAGCTTTATTCTTTTACTTTACCAAAGTTCTTTACTTTTAGTTAGTGCTTTGTGAGTATTGGAAAGTAGTATAGATAGCATAAAGAGTATAAAACTAGGCCTATACTATATGTCATTCTATGGCATGAGATTGAAGATTGGCACCCCTCATTAGTGAACACTCTTAACTTAGTGGCTAGTGCTAAGCATAAAACTTGATCACTTTAGATGGGAATACTTGGTGAAAATGATTATGAAAACCTTGGAATGATGAGTCATTCTATTGAAATGTTTTGACATGTGTTGAGAAACACAAATGGATTTTGATGATGAAAATGTTGAGGCATGAGCCTTAGCCCTTTATAAAAACTGATGGTTGGGTTCGGATGCGATACCATTCCAATTTTACCGTACAACCACAATACCTGAATTGGGTAAGGCTTAGCCGGAAGTTTATATGCATTAGTATGGGTTCCCTCGGGGAAGAGGTTTGAGATGGGGCTACCCCGTGAGTGTGAATGTCCACCTATGGAGTGCCCAGGATGGCAGATGGCCATGGCTAGGAGGCTAAGCTCATAGGGGAGGTGCCTATACTAGAGTGTGTAATTGAAAGGTTATGATTGATTAACCGCATACTAAGTATGATGATTCAGGGTTATCCCTGGCGAATGTATCGAATTTTGTGGTGAAAGTGTACCACCTCTGCAGAGTGTCATACTATTCGAATAGCCGCATCCGCGGTCATGGACAGTTCGAGTGGCCATTCCGTTCTGTCGTCAGATTTTTTTAAAATGACTTGTGGAGTGAACTATGATTTTTGACTTGACCACAACAGGGTTGTGAATATGAAAACTAGGTTCCCACTTAGGTGATTTAGAACATTAATTTAGTTTTCTTTACTTCTAAACTCAGTTTAGATAAACCTGTCTTTTTGCAAATAAACTTAGAGCATAGGATTGCTACTAGAACTACCTTACTTGTTAGTGATATTTTGCCAGTACTTAAAGAGTACTCATGGATTTGTCCCTGGCTATTCCCGTGGCCAGATTATGAGGAGGACTATCAGGATGATGGACATCAGGACGTCTAGGATAACTAGGATCATCTCCCATCGTCAGCATTGCCTGTGACTCTGAAGATGGAGCCCACTACTACGCTTATTACTCTGCTGCTTGTTTGTATTAAGACTGGATCATGAGATCCTTTATTTGTAAGACCTTATTATGGTTTGTAATGGATGATGTACTATGATATCCAATCTGTTATGTCTCGCAAAAATGGTAATCCTGAGATTGGGATGTATGACATAACAGGCATCTGGGATTCAAAATCCGGGTGTTGACAAGTTGGTATCAGAGCCATCCTGACCATAGGAGACCGTAGTTAGAATGGACGTCTGAACAAAAACTTAGTTTCAAAACAAAAGAAGAGAGTATTTATGAAAACCTATTCCCACTATTATCCTTGATTCTTTCAAAAAAATCATGTTCCTCAAAAATTCTTGCATTCCTACATAAAATTTGACACACTTGATCACTTCACTAACTTAGTCATCCTAAATTCTTATAGATGGAAGTCCAGTATTGCAAGTTCTACCAAGTGGGCAACGGAGGCCAGCTGATCTTTGAGAGGGATCTAGATGCATTGTCTGAGTATCTTGAGCGCCCGCATCCGGAATTCTTCGGTGCCCAACTCAATGATCACGTAGGAGGATATCGACAATGGCTGATAGTTGTAGATATCAGAGGCAGAATGGAAGCACCTACTTCTGAGAAGATCCAATTCACCTTGCGAGAGAACAACTGGCTAGATGGATTAGCCAGGGCTATGCATGAAGCTCTTGCCCGTCTGTGTGGGCAAAACATCAACTTGATCCAGGGAACTCGCTTTGCTCACTTTGCAAGGCGTGATTCTATGGGAATGCCATTGGATATGCCAAGTCAGCCGGAGTTGAAGCACCAGGTGGAAAATCTTGACTTCATGCTATATGATAGGCAGAAGGAATTGGACAATTCCCGAGCCTACGCTAACCACAACCTTGCCACTACCGTCAAGAAGGACCAGACTCTCGCCATTCTCGCCAAGGAACGCCAATCACTTCGTCGTCAATGCAACAAGAAGGATAACACCATCAATCGTCTTCGCAAGAAGGTGGCTGCTCTCGAGAAGACGATTCGTGAACCGAAAGTCCAGCTTGAAGAAAAAGAGGAGGAAGAAGGTGAATACATCCAGGGAGATCTTCACTCTTACCTCAGTGATGACAACGACTACCTGGAGGATGATGCCATGGATTTCTACACCGATGATGATGATTCCAACTTCATTGATGATGATTAGATGCACTTGATCACTACCGTAGGAAGGAGTTGTATCGGTCCCGCTGTATCGTAGTTTCACAGAATGGTTCTTAAAACCATCTGTTTTCCATTTGTGTGTGCTGTGTGTTTGTATTATGTGCTTGAATGAATGAATGAATGAGAAGAAGTTAGTTTGCAAAACCTGAGTCAAACTCAAAGTTTAAAGCTTTTGAAACAAAACCATGAACCTTAGAAATTTCCCTCTTATCTCATTATCTATCTCAATCTTCAGATGACTCGTGGAAACCCCGGAGGAAGCAGCTCATCGCAGGACCCGATGTTGCAGATTCTGCAAATGTTAGTTTCCGACCGTGAAGCTAGTAGAGCCTAACTCTAAGCCAACCTAGCCACTCTTCAATAGATAGCTCACATGGCCCACAATAATCAAGGCCATGGAAATCAGGATCACCATGGATCCAAGCTTAAGAACTCTCAGAATACCAATCCCCCTATCTTTAGTAAGTCTGAGGATCCCTTAGATGTTGATGATTGGCTGCATACTATGGAGAACAATCTGGAGGTCGCAAAAGTTGAAGCCAATGAGAAGGTACTGTTTGCCACCCACTATCTGGCAGGAGATGCAAGAGCATGGTGGAATAGCACCTGTACCATGAACGACAGTCAGATGATTACTTGGGAAGCGTTCAAGATCAAGTTCAACCACACTCATGTGCCACAAGGTTTGGTCACTAGGATGAGAGATGAGTTCAGAGAACTTAAGAAAGGAAGGATGACGGTAGTTGAATACCGTGACAAATTTTTGTCCCTAGCTAGATATGCCCCTGATGAGATCAACACTGAAGCCAAGAAGAAGGAAAGGTTCCTGAATGGACTGCATGATGAGATGCAGACTGTGTTAGTCAACATCTGTTTTCGAGAACTAGAAGAGCTTGTTGACTCTTCCATCCAGATGGAAGGGAAGATAAACCAAGCCAATGACAACCACAAGCACATGATGACGCACCAGACTGGGTCCCACAATACCCAGAAGTATCGTCCCAACCTGTTTGCAGGATATGCCCCAAGAAACAACAGACCCTCGATGAACCGTCCAAACTATCCCAATCGTAGTGGAGGAAACCTGAAGACCGGAGGAAACCACAACAACAACCCCGGTAACTCCAACAACTTCAACCGTGCACCGCCCAAGTCCAACAACAACAACAACAATACTGCCCCAAGGACTGGAAGCAATGATGTGCCTATTGTAGCAAAAGACACGTCCCAGATTACTTGCTTTGAATGTGGAGTCAAGGGTCACTACTCCAATGAGTGCCACAAGAAGATTGCAGCAGCCCCCAATGTGAATGCCCCGCTCAGCAACAACGCTGTGTTCAGCCTAGAAGGCGATTTTCCCTAGGGAACTCGCTCAATCACAATGGTCGTCTATTCCACATGAATGCTGAAGAAGCCCAGGAAGCGCCCGATGTCGTGCTGGGTATGTTTTCTGTTAACTCAGTACTTGCAAGAGTGTTGTTTGATTCTGGAGCATCGCACTCGTTTGTTACAGAAGAATTTGCATGCACTAGTAAGATTCAACCAACAAAATTGAAGCATGTTATGATAGTTCAAATACCTGGTTCAACCACCAAAGCTAGAAAAATTTGCAAGGTTGTACCTATCAAAATCCATGGGATATATTTTTATGCCAATCTAATAGTACTTGGAACCAAAGGTTTGGAAGTAGTACTAGGAATGGATTGGATGTCAAAACATAAAGGATTGATCGACTGTGCCAACAAAGCCATAACCATGACCAGTAGCTCTGGAGTATCAGTAGAGCATGTATCTGAAACCTTGCCCCTTCAATTCAAATGCAACAAGAGTCTAGCCCAACCAACCATAAACCAAGTCAGAGTAGTCTGTGAATACCCTGACGTATTCCTAGATGAGTTGCTCGGTATGCTCCCAGATCGGGATATCGAGTTCATTATTGAGCTAATTCCTGGAACTGGACCCATAGCTCAGAGACCTTATAGTACCCACTGCCCAAGATAGAGGATCTGTTTGACCAGTTGACCGGTGCCAGAGTGTTCTCTAAGATTGATCTTAGAACTGGTTATCATTAACTCAAGATTCGTGCAACGGATATTCCAAAGACCGCCTTTACCACCAGATATGGATTGTATGAGTATACGGTCATGTCTTTTGGATTAACCAATGCCCCCGCTTATTTCATGAATCTCATGAATAAGATTTTTATGAATTTCCTGGATAAGTTTGTCGTTGTTTTTATCGACGGTATTCTAATCTATTCAAAGTCAGAAGAAGACCATGAGCTACACCTGAGAACCATCCTTGAAACCCTTAGAGAGCATCAGTTGTATGCCAAGTTTAGCAAATGTGAATTCTGGTTGAAGGAAGTAGGATTCCTCGGACATATTGTGTCAGCAGGAGGAGTCGCTGTTGATCCCGCCAAGATCAAAGATGTTGAAGAATGGGAAGCCCCAACCACTCAAACCCAAGTCCGTGCATTTCTCGGATTAGCGGGATACTACTGCAAGTTCGTTGAAGGATTTTCGAGCATCACAAGACCAATGACCCAATTGTTGAAGAAAGATAAGAAGTTTGAATGGACCGACAAATGTGAAGCAAGTTTTCAAGAGCTCAAGAAGAGATTGATTTCAGCTCCAATTCTGATTATGCCAGATATCAAGAAGCCTTTTGATGTGTACTGTGATGCATCCAGGATTGGTCTCGGATGTGTGTTGATGCAAGAAGGCAAAGTCATAGCATATTTGTCTAGACAACTGAAGCAGCATGAGCAAAAATACCCTACCCATGATCTTGAACTAGCAGCTATAGTTTTAGCCTTGAAGACATGGCGTCATTACCTTATGGGTAATCTCTATGAGATTTATTCGGATCACAAGATCCTGAAGTATATTTTCACTCAGAAGGAGCTGAATATGAGGCAAAGGAGATGGATAGAGTTAATCAAGGATTATGACCTTGACATTCACTATCACCCCGGAAAAGCCAATGTGGTAGCGGATGCTCTTAGTAGATTGTCGTGTAGATTAAACACCATGATCAAAGAAGCCTAGCCAACTTTGCATGAAGAGTTGGAGAAGTTTAGAACATAGCTAGAAGGATTTTTAGCTAGCATTGAACTTCAACCCACATTGATTAGTCAGATCAAGGAAGCCCAGAAGGGAAATGTGAGTATCGACAGAATCAAATGTCGTATCGGTACAGGAAAGGTACCTGGATTCACCGAGGATGAAGATGGAGTTTTGTGGTAAAAAGGACGTATCTGTGTGCCAGCAGATTCAGAGTTGAAGCAAGTT
The DNA here is from genome assembly GCA_023614405.1 of Avena insularis. Classification (NCBI taxonomy): domain Eukaryota; kingdom Viridiplantae; phylum Streptophyta; class Magnoliopsida; order Poales; family Poaceae; genus Avena; species Avena insularis. The sequence goes on from CM042688.1 coordinate 171,788,369, forward strand.
ATCATGAAAGAAGATCATGATACTCTTTATTCTATCCACCCCGGAGGAACGAACATGTATCAGGATTTGAAGCAGCAATTTTGGTGGCACAAGATGAAAAGATAAATCGGAAGCTACATAGCCAAGTGTGATATCTGTCAGAGAGTCAAAGAGGAACATCAGAGACCCGCAAGACTTTTGCAACCATTACAGATTCCGGAATGGAAATAGGATTCTGTCGGAATGGACTTTATCACCGGTTTGCCTACTTCTAGTAGGGGAAATGACTCTATTTGTGTCATAGTTGATAGACTGTCCAAGGTAGCCCATTTTATACCTGTCAAGATTATCTACCAAAGTTCGAAGCTAGCAGAGTTGTACATTCCTAGAATCATCAGTTTGCATGGAACCCCCAAGACCAAAGTGTCAGATCGAGGAACCCAATTTACCTCAAGATTTTGGTAGAAAGTCCAAGAAGGATTAGGAACCAAGTTGAATTTCAGCATAGCTTATCACCCGCAAACCAATGGACAAACTGAGAGAGTCAACCAAATCTTAGAAGATATGTTGAGAGCTTGTGTTTTAGAGTATGGATCAAAATGGGAAGATTGTCTGCCTTTCGCAGAATTCTCATACAACAACAGTTATCAAGCAAGTTTGTAAATGGCCCCATTTGAATTTCTATATGGAAGGAAGTGTCGTACCTCCTTGAATTGGTCGCAAGTAGGAGAGAGTCAGATTTTCGGACCTGACATCCTACGAGAAGCCGAAGAGAAGGTTCACAAAGTCCATGAGCACCTCAAGACCGCCCAATCCAGGCAAAAGAGTTATGCCAACAAGAGACGTAGAGACCTGACTTTTAATGTCGGAGATTTTGTGTATCTAAAAGTGTCACCTTTGAAGGGAATGCAGCGTTTTCAACTGAAAGGGAAGTAAGCCCCCAGATATATTGGACCCTTCAAGATTTTGAATCACCGAGGAGAAGTATCATATCAACTGGAACTGCCAGAGGAGATGTCAGCCATCAATGATGTGTTCCATATCTCGTTACTTTGCAAATGCCTAGAAGTTTCGGAGAACACAAAAGTTTTCAAGAACATCGATCACCGAGCCATAGATATCAACAAGGATCTGACATATCGTGAAGTGCCCATTCGTATTTTGGAAGAAGATTTTAGAACCACCAGGACCCGGAGTATCAAGTTTCTCAAGATCCAATGGAGCAACCATACTAAAGAAGAAGCTACCTGGGAGCGAGAAGATTATATTAGGACTGAGTTTCCAGATATCTTTAGTTCCTAGTTTTTCTTAAATCTCGGGACGAGATTTTGTTTAAGGAGGGAAGGTTTGTAACACCGCAAAAATTCTAATCAAGTTTATCAAGTTCTAATGACCCAAATTAGGGTTAACAAAAACTTTTATTAATAATATGAATATGAATGCATGTTAGCTTTGCATTAATGTGTGATTGATTGAAAATGCCATGCTTGATTGTTACAAATGATGTAAAATGGTTTAAAGATGAATGCTACATCATCTAGGCCAATTACAAGCAAAATCAAAAGAAAAAGAAATCAAATATGAATAAAAAGAACAAATGGTCATTTTGACAAAAGTTAACCACTAGGTCACTTTGTGTGTTCCTAGAAGAAGATTTCTAACAGAAACATTTCTATTTCTTCCCACCCCTTGATAGACCAAGTAAAAGTGTATCAAGGCCCACTTTACAAACTTACAAAAACATCTTTCAAATCAATTTAATGGACAGTTGAAAATTGAATCTAGTTCATATGTTAAGATCCTAGTTTTTCAAAAACCTATCAAACCAATTCCACTTGACCTCTCCAACAAAAATAGACTCTCAAGCTTAAGTTAAGATCACTCAAAAACTTTCATTCAGAAATTCCAAAGTACATTTCTTGCGGCCATTACCACAAACACCTTGCAGACACAGAACCATTACTGCCTAACATCACTGTTTTGGAGCAGTAATCTGCCACCTTAGTGTCCCCTCTTAACCCCCTGTCTCCCCTGAGCCTAACCAAGCATCAGACCAACCCCCCTTTGGCTGTTATGCACAGTGGAGCATTGCCCATTCTTGGTCGTCGCCGGCCGACAGCAGACAGAGCTCCAGGAGCCTCGTCGCCCTCGCCCATGACATGCACCAGACACGCCGCACTCCACCGCCACCCCCTGTCCAAGCCACGACCCCAAGCTGGCCCTGGACCACCGTAGCACCGCCGCACCCTATGCCTCTGTGCCGTGCCCAGAGCGCGCCAGCTCGCCGTCCCCGACCAGCTCGCACCGACCGTGCCTTACCCCCGCCTCGCGTGCAATAGCTCGCCATGATCATAGCAACCCCGCATACAACCCCGTTGACCGCCGTGTGACCCGCAGCTACTGCACGCTGTCGCAAACACCTCTGCGTCCGCGCGGAGCGCTGCATGCTCCCGACAAAACCACACCACCCCACGCCTCGCCATTACGCCCGTGAGAACCGCCAGGGAAACACGCACCGTCCCCTAGCCTCCACCACGCCAATAGCAACCTGTAGCATCGTCACCGACGAGCTCGAGCCTGCACCGTTTGGTCCCCTCACCGCAGTATAAAAGAAGGCCTCCCCTGCCTCATTTCTGCACACCAACACCATCACCACTCCTCACTGATCCTCCCCCACGTCTTCCCGGAGCAAGGTGAGCTCTCTCCTACTGGAATTTGGCCGGAGCCCGCCGCTGCTGGAGGAGAAGGGTGTCTTCGATTTCGACCACCCCAAGGCCTATCGTGACCGCGCCTCGAACCGCCGTCGTCTACCACGTCGATCGCCCCCGTCGCTGACTAATGGCCCAAAATATATCCGTTGGGGAACCCCAAGAGGAAGGTATGATGAGCACAGTAGCAAGTTTTCCCTCAGTACGAAACCAAGGTTATCAATCCAGTAGGAGCAAGGAAACACCCCAAAGGTGTTGCTAGCTGAGCCTTGGCAGGGCATACTACCGGTGCCAGCAGCAACGTGGAGACCTGCACAACACAACCACAGAACTTTGCCCCAACTTGCGATGAGGTTGTCAATCTCACCGGTTTTGCTGAAAACAAAGGATTAAACGTATCGAATGGAAGAAAGTAATAGTTTGCAGAAAGTAAACACAAAGCAGTAAACAGTTTGTTGATTGATTGTAAAAGAAAGGACCGGGGTCCATAGTTCACTAGAGGTGGCTCTCCTTAAGATAGATAACATGTTGGGTGAAAAAATTACAGCGGGGCAATTGACAAACATCGAGAAAGCATACAAGCATATACTACTCATATTGACTCCTTTGAGACTTGATTGGGCATTACAACATTATACATAGACCGCCATCCAACTGCATCTGTGACTAATAATCCACCTTCAGGTTATCATCCGAACCCCATCCAGTATTAAGTTGCAAGCAACAGATAATTGCATTACGAATTGCGTGTAATGTAAACAATATATTGTTCTATGAACAAAGTATTGTTGTTTTCTCCCTAGTAGCAACAACACATCTAGTACCTTAGAGATTTTTGTCACTTCCCCAGATTACCAGAGGCATGAACCCACTATCGAGCATAAATACTAACTCTTGGAGTTGCTAGCATCTACTTGGCCAAGATAGATACTAACAACGGAAAGCATGCAAGATCACAAATAGTAAAGACATGATAGAATCAATAATCAATCTGAAATAGCATCTCAATATCCATCGGATCCCCGCAAACACAACATGTAGGATTACAAATAGATGATCTTGATCATGAACGGAGCTCACAAGATCTAAACATGAAAGCACAAAGGAGGAGAACCAGCCATCTAGCTACTACATGGACCCATAGTCCAGAGATGAACTACTCACGCATCACGCCGGAGACTTGCATGATGATGAAGAAGGCCTCCAGGGTGAATTCCCCTCTCCGGCAGGGTGCCGAGAAGAGCTTCAAATCCCTCCCGGTCTAGGGATGGAGATGACGGCGGCTACAGACTCTTTCGTGGAATTTTGATCGGGTGCTTAGGGTTTACGTATCAGAGGCGATATATAGGCGGAAGGAGAGGCCGAGGGGGTGCTTGGGGCGGCCAGACCACCCCTGGCGCGGGCCAGGCCTGGCCACACGGCTAGGTGGTGTGGCCGGGCCTCAGCCCCTCTCTGTCTCGTATTTTGGCTCCAGGTGTCCCTCGGTAAAATAATAACTTTGGCTTTTGTCCTGTCCAATTCCGAGAATATTCATTTTCTGACTTTCCTAGAACCAAAAACAGCAGAAAAGCAAACTGTGGCTGTGGCTTGTTAATAGGTTAGTCCAAGAAATCATATGAAAAGTACTCCAAAGTGTGGACAAAACATAAGAAAGTAGATAAAACCAAGCATGGAACATCAAAAATTATAGATACATTTGCAATGTATCACCAACTCTAGCTAGAACCCAGGTGAGCCTAGCCAGACCCCCACCACCGTGCTAGGTCATTTTCCTCGCCAGAGTAGTTCGTCGTCGATGACGACTCCCAGTCGTTGGATTAGAATTAGATCGCACGGCTCAGATGCATAGATACTGTTTCGCTTAGATGCAGTCGCTGACTAGTGGACCCCGTCTGTCAGTAGCCCGCTACGCTATGCAGTGCAGTTGGGCCGGCCCGTTTAGCTTTTCCACGCAGCCCAGGAAATTCAAATATTGATTTTCCATTTTAGTTTAAACTAGATTCTGTCCACAGATTCAAAAATCAATTCAGGGAGTTTCACTAAACCAAATTGCATGATTTAAATTTTGCTAGAAAGGTAATTAAATTATTTATCCAAGACCGTGGGATTTAAAGAATTTGGAGTTAGAATCTATAGTAAAAATAATAAGACAGAGACTTTTGCAACTTCAAACATTTTTCAAAAATTAATGATAATAGCTTTTGAGTTGATTCCAACTCTCAAAAATCACATTTGAGAATATCTATCTGAATATGTAAAAATATTTAGGTTTGCATGCAGTGACATTGGACTAGTACCAAAGGAATACTATCAGGGTATTTCTAGTCACTTTAAATCTATTAAATAATAATCTTAAACTTTTGATGAGATTGAAGATTAGCACCCCTCATTAGTAGACACTCTTAACTTAGTGGCTAGTGGAATGATTATGAAAACCTTGGAATGATGAGTCATTCTATTGAAATGTTTTGACATGTGTTGAGAAACACAAATGGATTTTGATGATGAAAATGTTGAGGCATGAGCCTTAGCCCTTTATAAAAACTGATCATTGGGTTCGAATGCGATACCATTCCAATTTTACCGTACAACCTCAATACCTGAATTGGGTAAGGCTTAGCCGGAAGTTTATATGCATTAGTATGGGTTCCCTCACAGAAGAGGTTTGAGATGAGGCTACCTCGTGAGTGTGAATGTCCACCTATGGAGTGCCCAGGATGGCAGATGGTCATGGCTGGGAGGCCAAGCTCATAGGGGAGGTGCCTATACTAGAGTGTGTAATTGAAAGGTTATGATTGATTATCCGCATACTAAGTATGATGATTTAGGGTTATCCCTGACGGATGTATCGAATTTTGTGGTGAAAGTGTACCACCTCTGCAGAGTGTCAAACTATTCGAATAGCCGCATCCGCAGTCATGGACAGTTGGAGTGGCCATTCCGTTCTGTCATCAGATGTTTTTCAAAATGACTTGTGAAGTGAACTATGATTTTTGACTTGACCACAACAGGGTTGTGAATATGAAAACTAGGTTCCCACTTAAGTGATTTAGAACATTAATTTAGTTCTCTTTACTTCTAAACTCAGTTTAGATAAACCTGGCTTTTTGCAAATAAACTTAGAGCTTAGGATTGCTACTAGAACTACCTTACTTGTTAGTGATAGTTTGCCAGTACTTAAAGAGTCCTCATGGCTTTGTCCCTGGCTATTCCCGTGGCTAGACTATGAGGAGGACTATCAAGATGATGGACAGCAGGATGTCTACGACAACTAGGATCATCTCCCATCGTCATCATTACCTGTGACTCTGAAGACGGAGCCCATTACTACGCTTATTACTCCGCTACTTGTTTGTATTAAGACTGGATCATGAGATCCTTTATTTGTAAGACCTTATTATAGTTTGTAATGGATGATGTATTGTGATATCCAATCTGTTATGTCTCGCAAAATTGGTAATCCTGGGATTGTGATGTATGGCATAAAAGGCATCTAGGATTAAAAATCCTGGTGTTGACAGAGAGAGACCTCCAGCCCGTCGGATCATGATGTATCCAACGGTGGTTGGCCAAGATCCGTGTGACATACATCTCGACCAATCAGAGCGCTAGCCAAACTAAGACATCAGAGATGGGAAAAAGTGAGGAAAACTTTAGCGGGAGGGGAAAACAGAGGAAAACTTTAGCAGGAGGGGAAAACTGAGTAGAGCTAAGGAAAACAAGGGTGCTCAGATAAAAAAATGACTAAGGGAAATTCAACCTTTTTGCATAGCAAATGGAAACTATGTTATTTGAACAAAATAATCCATCTTGGCCGACATTATATTGTTTGCAACTCAAAGATACACAAGTGTGCCAAATTTGGCCTCATTTAGACAAAGTATGTTTTGGGATGGGTTATCTTGGAGGTTTACTGAGTAGAAAGCCATGCGTCTTCATAGCTAGTAGCTCATTCCAAGAAGTGGTTTAGGGGAGAAGTCCATTTCTCTTTATTTCCTTTTCCTTTATTATTCATGCTAGGTTTTAGTTAACATAACAAGACTCCATGCGAAGGCTGCACTATGTTTTGACTTCTTTTTTGAATTAAAATAACCCTAAAATCATTTATTTGAATTTAATCACTTAGAAAAAGAAAAATGTGGCTAATTACAAGTAAATCCAAAATTTCCAATTGCATATGGTAAATCAATCCAGGATACACAAGTGTGCCAAATTTTGGATCAATTGGTCAAAGTTTGCTATGGTTTAAGCCATGAACTAGCTAAACCCCATGTGTTGACCACATGTCGAGGGCAAAACAGAGCAGTGCTAAGCAACTAGGTGCATGACAATAGAAACTTGCAATAACACATACATTATGGGGTTACACAACATACAAACTTGGAAGCGTCACAAACATTGACAGTAGTTCAAATTCAATACAAACATTAACAGTAGTTCAAATTCATCATACCAAATTCAAATTAATAATTAAAATTCATTTTTCTTGCTCCTAGTGTTTTTCGCTAGAATATTCTCAGAGTTCACCACCTTGCTCCGGGTAATCCTGGCTGGAATATTCTCGGAGTCCACCATCAGCTTCTTCCATTTGTTCTTTGTCTCTGCGTCAAATGAATCAAGTGCTTCAGTCTGTCGTACAATTGGTTCAACCACGTTTCGATTCATTGGGTCATACAGTTCAAAACGAATTGGTATAATTTATTCAATATCCTCTTGTTTAATTCCTTTACTTTTGAACTCTGCTTCTAATGAATAAGTTGCTTCAATCTCCCATGCATTTGGTGTAATATCCCCTTCATTTGGTTCAATCTACTATCGATCCATTGGTTTAATCGCCCCTGCATCTGGTTCAATCTCCCCTGCATTTGGTTCAATCTCCCTGCATCTGGTTCAATCTCCTCTCGATCCATTGGTTCAATCCACAATGTATCCATTGCTTCATTCTCCTCTTGTTCATATACTTCATTCTCATTTGCATTTGCTGCTCCCGTCTGATCATCCATTCCATAAGCTGGGTCCACTACATTTTTACAAAGCCTATCATTGTGCCCTAGGATCCCACAATGTTTGCACTTGCATCATCGAGGTGGTGCACCACCCTCTGCACTAGCTCTCACCCTATTCTTCCTTGGCCTACCTGCTGGTCTAGTAAAAACTAGAGGGTATAGCTTGAAGCCTAGATTCACTTCCATTCGTTGGTCTTTTCCCAACAAGGCTGGAACATTCTGAGCATATGCTACCCTAAATTTGGCAACGGAGAAATACTTCGACACATACTGATCAACTTCACCCTCTTCACCTCCTAGAACACCCATGAAAAACAATGCATGGATTTAGGGTTTCCCACGGAGCTGCCATTGCCTGCAATGGCATGTCCTATCAGCCAAACTCACTGGATACCTCCATTGCCTATCTTTACTGTCAGTGTACGTTACCTCAGCCTCCATTCCTTTTCTAATGCATTTCATCTTCAATTGTTTTTCCCTAGCATGCAATGCCTTAATCAAAGATGGGAGGATGACATGGCTAGCTTATACTATTGATGCAATTCTTTAACACAAATCAATCTTTATCATGATCATCTGCCTAATCTTATCAAATATTTGCCACAACATAAGCCCTTTCAATGACTTGACCTTTGCATTGAAATTCTCTGCAAGGTTACCTGTCACATAGTCTACCTTGCAAATTTCATTGAATTGGCTTCTTGACCACCCATTCCATGATGTACATCCAAGTACTCTTTCACCATAGGTTTTTGTGTATACAACACTTCCAAATGATACAGATGCTTCCTCTAACTACATGTGTATGAAGTTGGCCATAGGTTGTCAGTATAAACTTTACCCTTGAATTTCATTGTAAAATTCTGCACTAAGTGTTGCATACATTCCATATGCTCCACTCCGGGGAATACTTCTTCTACAGCTTTCTCCAAACCTTTGCAAGCGTCCGTGTGGATAGTAAGTCCTGTTGGATGACCTATAAGGTCGCGCAAATTCTCTAGAAACCAAGTCCAACTTTCCTCTGACTCAATCTTCGAAACTCCAAAAGCAACAAGGAACATCCAATTGTGTCCATCAACTACAGTAGCAGCTACTAACTGTCCTTTAAATCTACCATGAAGAGTTGTTGCATACACGACCGAATAAGGCCTGCAACCATCCAGAAACCCTTGCCATCAAGCTTTGAAACAAACAAAAGCCCTTCTAAAGAACTCCTTCTCCATTGTCTTCCCTCTTATTTTGTACTGAACTGTATGCATGTCTATCTGTACAACACTACCTGGACTAGCCATCTCTACTTCAGCTTTGAAGCTGTAAAGCAACTGAAAACTTTCATTCCATGGACCATTGATCCTATCAAGAGCCATTTCCTTTGCATAGAACATCCTCATGTAAGGTACTGTAATATTAAACTTTTCAGAAACTTTTTTATGAGTGTTGTTGCACCAAGTGATGGGTTTGCTCTCATCCAATCCATGATTGCATCTGTCAACCACCTAGTCTTTGCTAGTTTTGTTTTGTCCTTTGGCTGTCCCCCTTGAGGTGGACAAGAATGTTTGAACTGGTTACCTTTTATCTGAAACATAATGAAAATGTGAGGTATAGTTAAAAAATTCTACACAATGATCTAAAATACACAACTGGCTGTAATACCTGAACCAAACTGCTCCTGAGCATAGTGGATGCGTGCATCCTCCACCTACACCTCTTGTATGGGCACTTCATTGTGAATCTTGCTAGCTCACTCTTAATAACAACATAATCATTATTGGTGCAGATGCAATATGTAGTAAGGGCATTACGACAATCCCGCATCGTTTCAAATACGGTGCCTTCTGAAATCTTAGGATCATTCCTGTCCCACTAAATTACTGGCAAGTCCTCACCATCGTACTCGGCTAAAACGAGACTATCATTGTTCTCCTCGTTCTCTTCTTCATCAGTGTCATCAAATCTGGCACCATGGGCCAATTCCTCCGCGTATTGATCCTCTAGTGCATGTTTACTGAATCTATCTACCAATTCAGGAAACATCAACTCATCCTCATCATCTAGTGGAGGTGCTACCATGGCAAGCTCTGCTTCGTCCTCCACATCGGCCGCATGAGCGATTTGGCTTACACTCGCAGTGCCAACAAATGGTATTGTGTTAGACCTACAAGGAGCGTGGGGGCGCACACTATTAGCAGAGACATTAGAGACACATGATGCCCGACCACCTGATGATGCCTGACCACCAGATGATGCTTTAGCGCTCTTTCCCGTGTGTTCAACTTTAGGTTGCACATGAAGACGAATTTGACCAAAACATTCGGCAGTATTCAAAGAGAAAAGCATTACCAGATCAGCTTCGCTAGTTAGTGGGAGCAATCTTTGCTTACTAATGTTGAAATATTGCAAATCAACTGAATCGCCATTGCTCTAGGGGAATTTAGAATATATGTTATCTTTCAAATCTCTGAGAGTTTAAAATCCAGAGAGATACCGTTCACAACCACGAATTATGCTAGTATCCAGTTTAACCGCTAGCCGAAATGCTAGCGCTGGATCAATCCTATTCGAAAAGCAAGGCAGTTAGCTGAGCACCGGCGATTCGCACTCAATTACTGCCTATAATCAATCCACAAAGGGAAACAATACTTACCCAGATGGAATCCATGCGTTTGATCCCTCTAATTCCACCCAATCTTCTCTGCGCTTGACGGGGAGTACCGGTACACCCGCCGGCATCGCATACTGTTCTACGAAAGGGGTAAATCTAGTGGGGGAGGATGCGGAGCCGGAGTAGGCTCTGCGGCTAGGTTGAGGGGGCGCCTCAGGGGATGAGGACAACATAAGGTAGGAGGGGCTCTCAGGTAGGAGGGCATGACGACGGGGGAGCAGAGTGGAGGGGCGGTGGGAGCTATTCCAGGCTCAGAGCGAGAATGGCCAGTCCGACGTGTCTCCATGCGGCCCCACCCTTCACCACGTATGCAAGACCCGTCCCAACGCGGCCCCACCCTTCACCACGTATGCAGGACCCGTCCCAACATGGCCCCACCTGTCAGCATGTAACGGTCGAGGCAACATAACGTAACGCTCAACGTAGGACCTGTTGGAGATATGCCCAAGAGGCAATAATAAAAGTGGTTATTATTATATCTTTGTTTATGATGAATGTTTACATCCCATGCTATAATTGTATTATAAGGAAACACTGATACATGTGTGTTTTGTAAACATAAAAGATTCCCTAGTAAGCCTCTTGTTAAACTAGCTTGTTGATTAATTGATGATCATGGTTTCCTGATCATGGACATTGGATGTCATTAATAACAAGGTTGTATCATTAGGAGAATGATGTAATGGACACCTCACCCATAGTAAGCGTAGCATTAGATCAAGTCATTAAGTTCACATTGCTATAAGCTTTCGATACATAGTAACCTAATCCTTCGACCATGAGGTTGTGTTAATCACCATCACCGGATGAGTACTTTGATGACCTCAAACACCACTTAAATGGCGGGTGGTTATAAAGGTGTCATTAGGTATTCTGAAAGTATGTGTTGAAGCGCATGGACCAAGATTGGGATTTGTCCATCCATATGACGGATAGATATGCTGGGCCCTCTCGGTGGTATGTCATCTAGTTAGCGTGCAAGCATGTGACTAGGTCACAAGGGTTGGAATAACACGGAACGAGTAAAGAGTGCTTATCAGTAACAAGGTAGAACTAGGTATGGAGATACCGATGATCAAACCTCGGATAAGTAGAGTATCGCGTGACAAAGGGAATTGGTTTCGTATGTTAATGGTTCTATCGATCACGAAGTCATCGTTGAGTATGTGGGAGCCGTTATGGATCTCGGATCCGGCCGATGGTTATTGATCGGAGAGGTGTCTTCATCATGTCCACTTATTCACGAACCGTAGGGTGACACATAAGGTTGAAGTTGTTTTTAAGTAGATATTGAATGTGCGTTGGAGACCAAATGTTGTTGAGTCTCGGATTGGATCCGAGACATCACGAGAGATCCGAATTGTCAGGAGAATAAGATTCATATAATGGGGATCATTTTCTAAGTTAGGAAATGTTCCAGAGTGTTTGTATGGGGATTCTAGAAGGTTTCAGAATGTTTCGGAAGGTTCTAGAAGATATCTTGGAGTTTATTTGAAAACCGAGATAAGATAAGATAAGATAAGGGAGTTTAAAGGGAAACTTGGGGAAGGACTCTCCCCCAAGCTCCCTAGTCTTGCGCCCTAAGGGGTGGGCCTAGGGGTGGGAACCCTAGGCCACACCCCTCCCTCTATATATAGAGGGGTGGAGGCGCCACCCCTCCTTGCCCCTTCCCACTCCAAACCCTAGCCGCCTCTCTCTTCCTCCTTCCACCTGCTCCGGCTTAGGCAAAGCCTGCAGGATTCTCTCCACCACCACCACCACCACGTCGTCTTTGCTGGGATTGCGTGGAAGATCTACTACCTCCGCTTTCATTTGGAGCAGGAGAGGAAGGTCTGCCGACTCGCACGCGTGTGACCGTCTGTGAGCTGCGAACGCTGCAGCGGAAGGATCATCTACTCGATCTTGAGATCGGCAAGTGATCGACTACATCATCCACGAGATCTAATCTCGTTAACGCTTTCGGTTCTACGAGGGTTAGTACCGATCTATCTCGTTGCTCATGTCTAGTAGATTAGATCTTGGCTTTTATCTAGATTAGATCTGGGTTTTGTTCGTTCTTGCGGTAGAAATTTTTTGTTTTCCATGCTACGAACCCATCGGTGGTATCAGAGCCATGTCTATGCATAGATCTGTTGCACGAGTAGAACACAATGGTGTTGTGGGCTTTGGTGCTCATCGTCTTTTCTTTGTGTGTACTTTGCATCTTGCGGTATGGTGGGATGAAGCGGCTCGGGCTAACATTACATGTCATCGCACATGAGACTTGCTCCACGCTTGACGTGCAACTTGCTTTGCACAAGTGGCTTTCTTGGTGTCTCTCTCCCATCATAGTATAGATCAAATCTACAGTTTGCACTTGATAGCACTTGTATCAATGTTGTGGTTCAGTTTCGTAGGTAAGATCCGTTCTTATTTGAAAGCCCCAAACCACGTAAAACTTGCAAAGAAAATTAGAGGCGTCTAACTTGTTTTTGCAGGGTTTTTTTGTGATGTGATATGGCCATCATGTGATTGTGATTATATTTGATGTATGCAATGATCCTTGTTGTAATATGGCAACCGGCAGGAGCCTAATGGTTGTCTTTAATTCTGTTAAGACCTGCGTGTCTATTCATCTTGTAATAGCTTTATTCCAAGTAGTTGTAATAGTTGCTTGTGATGATGGACAACCATGAAGCGGCGCCATGACCTTGGCCTTAATCTTTGGTGATGATGGAGATCATGTCCGTGCTTTGGAGATGGAGATCAAAGGCACAAGAAGAAAGGGCCATATCATATCACATTAATTATTAATTGCCTATGATGTTAATCCTTTATGCATCTTGTATTGCTTAGATCGCGACGGTAGCATTATAAGATGATCCCTCTCACTAAATATCAAGTAATAAAAGTGTTCGTCCTTAGTTGGCACCGTTGCTAAGACTCGTCGTTTCGAAGCATCTCGTGATGATCGGGTGTGATAGATTCTACGTGTGCATACAACGGGTGCAAGCCAGATTTGCACATGCGGAAACTAAGGTTAATCTTGATGAGCCTAGCATGTGCAGACATGGTCTCGGAACACGGAATACCGAAAGGTAGAGCACGAGTCATATGATTGATATGATGAACATGAAGACTGTTCGCCGATGAAACTACATCTTCTCTCGTGAAGATCGGACTTGGTGTAGTGGACTTGGTTCGTGTAATCACTAAGACAATGTGAGGGATGTTGTTTTGAGTGGGAGTTCACCTATTTAATTTAAGAATTAAAGTTGAACTCAATTTATCATAAACTTAGTCTAAACTACTTGCAAATTTGTTGTAGATTATGGCGAACCTCTCCATCAATTTCAATGCGTTCCTAGAGAAAGAAAAACTTAAGAACAATGGAAGCAACTTCACGGACTGGCTCCGTGGTCTGAAGATTGTCCTCAGGGCTGGTCAAATGACCTATGTGCTCGATGCACCGCTAGGTGACCCACCTGCAGAAGATGCCACCGATGACGTAAAAAATGTTTACGCCACTCGGAAAAATCATTACTCCACAGTTCAGTGTGCCATCCTGTACGGTTTAGAAATGGAGCTTCAGAAGCGCTTTGAGCACCACGACCCGTTCGAGATCATTAAGGAGCTCAAGCTCATTTTTGAGACTCACGTGGCCGTGGAGAGCTATGAGTCCTCCGAAAAGTTCTTTACCTGCAAGATGGAAGAGGGAAGCTCCGTTAGCGATCATGTGCTCACCATGTCTGGGCACGCAAACAAGCTCCAAGAGTTGGGGATAACGATTCCTAATGAGTTAGGGATTCACCGTGTCCTCCAATCACTGCCACCGAGTTATAAGAACTTTGTGATGAAATACAACATGCACTGCATGAACAAGACGTTGCATGAACTATCGTCCATGCTGAAAACTACTGAAGTGGAGATCAAGAAGGAGCACCAAGTGTTGATGGTTAATAAGACCACCAATTTCAAGAAACAGGGCAAGCCTAAGAACAAGGGCAACTTCAAGAAGGACGGCAAGAAAGCTGCCGCACCTGCTAAGAAACCCAAGGCTTGTCCTAAGCCTGAAACTGAATGCTTCTACTGCAAGGGTCTGGTCCTTTGGGAATCGCCCCAAGTACCTGGCAGATCTGAAGAACGGCAACATCAAGAAGAAAGGTATATTCGATATATATGTTATTGATGTGTATCTTACTAGTAATCGTAGTAGTACCTGGGTATTTGATACTGGTTCGGTTGCTCATATTTGTAACTCGAAACAGGAGCTGCGGAATAAACGAAGACTGGCGAGAGACGAGGTGACGATGCGCGTTGGAAATGGCTCCAATGTTGATGTGATCGCCGTCGGCACGCTCCCTCTACATCTACCTTCAGGATTAGTTTTAAATTTGAATAAATGTTATTTGGTTCCTGCGTTAAGCATGAACATTATATTTGGATCTTGTTTATTGCGAGGCGGTTACTCTTTTAAGTCCGAGAATAAAGGTTGTTCGATTTATATGAGTAATATCTTTTATGGTAATGCACCTGAGATGAATGGTTTATTCTTACTGAATCTCGATAGTAGTGATACACATGTTCACAACATAGATGCTAAACGAACAAAATTGAATGATAATTCTACACACATGTGGCACTGTCGTCTTGGTCACATTGGAGTGAAGCGTATGAAGAAACTCCATTCTGATGGACTTCTTGAATCACTTGATTTTGAATCACTTGAAAAATGCGAAGCATGTCTAATGGGAAAAATGACTAAGACTCCATTCTCTGGAATAATGGAGCGAGCTACAGACTTATTGGAAATAATACATACCGATGTGTGCAGTCCAATGAGTGTAGCATCGCGTGGTGGATATCGTTACGTTCTCACTTTCACGGATGACTTAAGTAGATATGGGTATGTCTACTTTATGAAACATAAGTCCGAAACTTTCGAGAAGTTTAAGGAATTTCAAAGTGAAGTGGAAAATCATCGTAACAAGAAGATTAAGTTTCTGCGTTCTGACCGCGGAGGTGAATATCTAAGTTATGAGTTTGGCATGCATTTAAAGAAATGTGGAATACTTTCGCAGTTGACACTGCCGGGAACACCACAGCGTAATGGTGTGTCCGAACGTCGTAATCGAACTCTCTTAGATATGGTTCGGTCTATGATGTCTCTTACAGATTTACCGCTATCATTTTGGGGCTATGCATTAGAGACAGCCGCATTCACTTTAAAATAGGGCACCATCTAAATCCGTTGAAACGACACCATACGAATTGTGGTTTGGAAAGAAACCTAAGTTGTCGTTCCTTAAAGTTTGGGGTTGCGAAGCGTATGTAAAGAAGTTACAACCTGATAAGCTAGAACCCAAAGCGGAGAAATGCGTCTTCATAGGATACCCTAAAGAAACAATTGGGTATACCTTCTATCAAAGATCCGAAGGCAAAGTTTTCGTTGCCAAGAATGGATCCTTTCTTGAGAAGGAGTTTCTCTCGAAAGAAGTGACTAGAAGGAAAGTAGAACTCGACGAGGTTATTGAACCTTCTCTCGGGGTTGAGAGTAGCGCAGCACCGGAAGATGTTTTTGTGCCGCCTGCACCAACTGGAGAGGAAGCTAATGATGGTGATCATGAAACTTTGAACGAAGTTGCTGCTGAACCTCGCAGGTCAACGAGGGTTCGTACCACTCCTGAGTGGTATGACTCTGCCTTGAACGTCATGTTGGTAGACAACACTGATGATCCTGCGACGTATGAAGAAGCTATGGTGAGCCCAGATTCCGACAAATGGCTAGAAGCCATGAAATCCGAAATGGGATCCATGTACGAAAACCAAGTATGGACTTTGGTGGACTTACCGGATGGCCGTAAGGCTGTCGAGAACAAATGGATTTTCAAAAGAAAAACAGATGCTGATGGTAATGTTACTGTCTATAAAGCTCGACTTGTCGCGAAAGGGTTCCGACAAATTCAAGGTGTTGACTATGATGAGACTTTCTCACCAGTAGCGAAGCTAAAGTCTGTGAGAATTTTGTTAGCAATTGCTGCATATTTCGATTATGAGATATGGCAGATGGATGTCAAAACAGCGTTCCTTAATGGTGACATTGAGGAAGAGTTGTACATGGTACAACCCAAGGGTTTTGTCGATCCTAGTGATGCTGACAAGGTATGCAAACTTCAGCGCTCCATTTATGGACTGAAGCAAGAATCCCGGAGTTGGAATCAACGTTTTGATAAAGTAATCAAAAAATTTGGTTTTATACAAACTTATGGAGAAGCTTGTATTTACAAGAAAGTGAGTGGGAGCTCTGTAGCATTCCTAGTACTATATGTAGATGACATACTATTGATTGGGAATGATGTAGAACTTCTTAATAGCGTCAAAGCCTATTTGAATAATAGTTTTTCAATGAAGGATCTTGGCGAAGCGGCATATATTCTAGGCATCAATATTATAGAGATAGATCAAGACGCCTGCTAGCGCTTTCACAAAGTACATACCTGGACAAAGTTCTAAAGAAGTTTAGAATGGAAGAGAGCAAGAAAGGGTTCGTGCCCATGTTGTCAGGTATGACCTTGAGTAAGACTCAAAGTCCAGCTATGGCAGAAGATAGAGAGAAGATGAATAATGTTCCCTATGCCTCAGCCATAGGTTCTATCATGTATGCCATGTTGTGTACAAGACCGGATATAGCACATGCTGTTAGTTTGACTAGCAGATATCAAAGTGATCCTGGAATGGAGCCTTTGGACAGTGGTCAAGAATATCCTTAAGTACCTGAATAGGACTAAGGATATGGTTCTTTCTTATGGAGGTGATGAACAGCTTGTTGTAAACAGTTACACTGATGCTAGTTGGAACACCGATCCAGATGACTCGAAGTCATAGTCTGGATACGTATTTATTTTGAATGGTGCTGTAGTGAGCTGGAGGAGTGCCAAGCAAAGCGTTGTGGCGAAATCTTCAACTGAATCGGAATACATAGCTGCTTCCGAGGCTGCACAAGAAGCCATATGGATGAAGGAGTTTTTTACTGAACTTGGCGTGGTTCCTAGTGCGTTGGACCCGATGGCCATCTATTGTGACAACACAGGTGCCATAGCTAATTCACAGGAGCCAAGGTCACATAGCAAGCTGAAGCACATCAAGCTACGTTTCCATGCTATTCGCGAGTATGTCTGAGATGGTGACATAAAGATTTGCAAAGTACACACTGATCTGAATGTGGCAGATCCGTCGACTAAACCTCTCCCTAGAGCAAAGCATGACCAACACCGAGCATATGGGTGTTAGGTATATTACCATGTAATCTAGATTATTGACTCTAGTGCAAGTGGGAGACTGTTGGAGATATGCCCAAGAGGCAATAATAAAAGTGGTTATTATTATATCTCTGTTTATGATGAATGTTTACATCCCATGCTATAATTGTATTATAAGGAAACACTGATACATGTGTGTTTTGTAAACATAAAAGAGTCCCTAGTAAGCCTCTTGTTAAACTAGCTTGTTGATTAATTGATGATCATGGTTTCCTGATCATGGACATTGGATGTCATTAATAACAAGGTTGTATCATTAGGAGAATGATGTAATGGACACCTCACCCATAGTAAGCGTAGCATTAGATCAAGTCATTAAGTTCACATTGCTATAAGCTTTCGATACATAGTAACCTAATCCTTTGACCATGAGGTTGTGTTAATCACCATCACCGGATGAGTACTTTGATGACCTCAAACACCACTTCGTAACTGGGTGGTTATAAAGGTGTCATTAGGTATTCTGAAAGTATGTGTTGAAGCGCATGGATCAAGATTGGGATTTGTCCATCCATATGACGGATAGATATGCTCTGGGCCCTCTCGGTGGAATGTCATCTAGTTAGCTTGCAAGCATGTGACTAGGTCACAAGGGATGGCATAACACGGAACGAGTAAAGAGTGCTTATCAGTAACAAGGTAGAACTAGGTATGGAGATACCGATGATCAAACCTCGGATAAGTAGAGTATCGCGTGACAAAGGGAATTGGTTTCGTATGTTAATGGTTCTATCAATCACGAAGTCATCGTTGAGTATGTGGGAGCCGTTATGGATCTCCAGATCCCGCTGATGGTTATTGATCGGAGAGGTGTCTTCATCATGTCCACTTATTCACGAACCGTAGGGTGACACACTTAAGGTTCGAAGTTGTTTTTAAGTAGATATTGAATGTGCGTTGGAGACCGAATGTTGTTCGGAGTCTCGGATTGGATCCAAGACATCACGAGGAGATCCGGAATTGTCCGGAGAATAAGATTCATATAATGGGGATCATTTTCTAAGTTAGGAAATGTTCCAGAGTGTTTGTATGGGGATTCTAGAAGGTTTCGGAATGTTTCGGAAGGTTCTAGAAGATATCTTGGAGTTTATTTGAAAACCGAGATAAGATAAGATAAGATAAGATAAGATAAGGGAGATTTAAAGGGAAACTTGGGGGGGAAGGACTCTCCCCAAGCTCCCTAGTCTTGCCCTAAGGGGTGGGACTAGGGTGGGAACCCTAGGCCACACCCTCCCTCTATATAGAGGGGTGGGCGCCACCCTCCTTGCCCCTTCCACTCCAAACCCTAGCCGCTCTCTCTTCCTCCTTCCACCTGCTCCGGCTTAGGCGAAGCCTGCAGATTCTCTCCACCACCACCACCACCACGCCGTCGTCGTCTTGCTGGGATTGCATGGAGAAGATCTACTACCTCCGCTGCTTCGAACGGGAGAGGAAGGTCCCGACTCGATTCAACGTGTGACCGTCTGCGGAAGCGCTGCCGGAACGCGGCGCCGGAAGGATCATCTACTCGATCTTGAGATCGGCATGTGATCGACTACATCATCCACGAGATCTAATCTCGTTAACGCTTTCGGTTCTACGAGGGCTAGTACCGATCTATCTCGTTGCTCATGTCTAGTAGATTAGATCTTGGCTTTTATCTAGATTAGATCTGGGTTTTGTTCGTTCTTGCGGTAGAAAATTTTTGTTTTCCATGCTACGAACCCATCAGGACCCACCCAACATGGTCCCACCTGTCAGCATGTAACGGTCAAGCCTTTGACCTGACAGCATCCACCCGTTCGAGCGCATGTGAGGGTTTCAGAATGGTGGGAGGGGAAAGTGAGGAAAAACTAAGCAGCTGGGGAAAACTGAGTACAACTAACAAACCAGGGGCATGAAAATAGAAATCCCTTTATTCTTTGGCATCCTAGAAAAGCATATATTTGGATTTCCTATCCAACTTCATGCTTGGGGATAGAGATTATGATATAAAATAAAAAGAGGAGTCGGAATATGACTTACATAATGTTCATGAGTTAATTTATTGAGGCTCATATGCACCTCAGAAGAAACCTTCTCGGTGAGACTCGGAGGAATAACTGGTGGTGGCAGAGCCACACCAGCCTTCAACTTATTGTCACGGAGACGAACTTGATCAAGAAGGTCGACGAGTTTAACGTCTTCAGCTTCTTGAGCTTCCTCCTCTGCTGTGATATTCTGGGTCTCCAGGCAATGGAGAGCCATCTTCTGGATTTCTTCTGCACTTTTCCGCGTGAGGCCAAGTTTGGCGAAACTCAGATTTTGCAAAAGGTTATCTGCAAAGGTCTCAGCTAAGGGATCATTACCCTTTAAGGGTTCACCCTTATCAAGTTCCAAGTCACCCACGTGACATCGGTCTGTGAACCTAGGTTTGTTGGCTCTGATGTGTGAACCGATACATCTTCAATGTGCGGAGAAGAAGTATCCTCCGACACTGATGATGGCCTTGTGATAGGAGTCAGAGGCGGGACAACAGGTAGAGTTAACTTCTGTTGGCGCAGAGTCTTCCCCAGTTTCCTTGCCCCCTACCCTTGGCAAGTGTTTTGGCCCTAGACAGTAACAGAATAAGATCGTTGCAATTCAGCAAGGAAATACAAGTTAATATTTGAAATCTTGTTAAGAAGGTTACCACTTTACAACGGGCACCTTTTGGGCACCCACAGCAACTGTCGGAGACTTGCGCTTCTAAGTAAGCGTGTCCGACAATGGAACAAGTTCTTCATCTTCCCGAAGAGCCGAAATCTCAGGTCGATATCCCTCAAGAGGAGGAAGCTCCGACTCAGGAAGGTCAGCAACCTGAAAGAGACATTATCTCAGTATTGTGAAACTATGACAAAGTACAAATGAGCACATATTCAAATATGAAAGTAACAGCTGGAAAACTTACTGGTCTCAAAGGATCATCAGTAGTGTACATGTCCAGAGAGATCTAGAATCTTCCTATTGACTCACTCTTTGTCCGGGATTGGTTTCGAACTGATCCTGAGGCTATCTGCCTTGCTCTTGGTAATCGCGTGTGTCGTGGTGGTGGCACGACAGATGCCATGGATAGGCTAAAGATGGGGCCAAACTACGCTAGAGGAATCTAGGGAGGGATAGCGTGGTGATTCCACGCACAAGTGTTTGTATTTTCCCTCTATCAATGGTGGATTACAAGGACTCCTTGAGCTGTTTGCAAGAAGGAGACTAGGTCTCTTACCCCTCACTACTATGCTCTAGAGTTCTACCTTAGACAAAGAAATTGTCGATCCCCCTCTATGGAGGCCCCGGTGCTCCTTATATAGGCAAGCCTAGGGTACAAAGTTAGGGCATACGTGGAGGCATATTCCTCGAATATGCCCCTTGGTAAAGCTAGATGCTTCTTTATTCACTTTAACGGCTAGTACGGACTATGGATGTAATCCTCTGTGAGCCCCTTGCCTTTTGGCGTCACGAGACACGGACTACGTCAGCCGACATCGCTCGTGTCACCTTTGTCGGCCACGCCCCACTGGTCCTTCCCTCTACTCGCTTTGCTCACTCTACAGCAGATAGATGCCACCTTTTGACCAACGGGAGATTCCTTCCTTCTCTTGGAAGCCAAGTGGTAGCCCGGCTTTCGCCTGACTAACCTAGCAATGAGGGTACCTGCACACATGGTAGATAAACTTGGTCGACATATATTTCATGCAGGCCGGATTAATGCTTGGCAAACGCCCACCAGGCTGGGTTACTCCGTAAGTCGGCCTACCTTGAGGTGACCCGGACAGCACTTGCTTTGACCGCGCCGTACCTCGACTAACTCGGCCTTTATACCCCAGCGTGACCCTACCCGGGGGTATCCCCCAACATTAGTCCCCGAAGCTGGTGCAATCTTAGCAACTTCAGCTGTTAAGGCCACAACAGGTTCCCCTTATCCTAATCTACACTTCTTTAGCCGAGTTATTTCGTAACCTGAACTCTTTGCCTCGATGCTCCCTTGGGTCAATCCGAGTTACTTTCCGCTGGCCGGGTTTTTGTCCATGTATCTGGGTTACCTTTCCTTCTCTCGTACGCTTCCCCATGTCCTACGTGGAGGGTAATCATCACTTTGCCTCATTTTAAGGGCTGCGCCAGTTTACTGCACCGGTTACTGTAGTAAGTGTCAGGAATAACTGCTTCGCACGTCCCGTCACGACAACCCCTCGTTAACTGTATCATAACATCACGTCGTGGGGTGTGCTGCTCCTTGTAGCGCTTGCTATGGCACGAGCCTGATTGGCTGGTTTGGAAGATACACGGCCACACCGTGCAGTTGGGCCACAGCAATCGATCCCACTACGCTCCCATGAGGTTCGGTTAAAGAGGGGGCAGGGGAGGCCCTTGGGGAAGTTCCCCCACTTCACACGCTCCCCTGCCCCTTTGCCCCTTCTTCTCCACAGCTACGCCACCACCGCCATCGCTTCTGCATTAGTGTTGTGCTGTCGCTGCCGTAGCCAGCCGCTCTTCGTGACCGCGCCACCGCTTCTGATCGGGCCTTTCGCCACAGGGCCCTGCACCTCCAAGTTTCCCACGGCCGGTTACTCTTTCTTTGACTACTTCCTTGAGGATCTTGATTTAGCCATGACAGAGGAGGAGGCCGCCATTGTTTCTGGGGAGGAGGAGGAAGATGAAGCTCACGAGCGTGGCGCTTGGGCGGGCGCCTTCGTCTGCCAGGGCGATTTGGACTGGCTCTATGCGACCCGCCGCATCCCCGCGGGCGTCGCCTGCCGCCTCGCCGCCGAGGAAATTTCCCCTTCGCCAAACCCAGGCGAGTTCGTCGTCTTCCTCTCCCATTTTCAGCATGGTTTTGGCTTGCCTGTCTTTGATTTTTTCCATGACTTTATCTCCACCTACCAGCTACAGCCTCACCACCTTCCTGCAAACGCAATCACCTCTCTTTCCTCTTTTGCATCCGGCATAGAGGGGTAACTTGGCCTCTGGCCCACCAAAGAACTGTGGATCAAGTTTTTTGGTCTCCACAAGAATGTTATCCTGTATCCTCATCTGTTGCCTGCCGACAAACATCTTACCTAGTGTGGTGGAGCCTCCATTTCTCCCTGCAAGAACTCTGCTTTCCCCCGGGTTACCGGCCTTGAATCCTGCAAAGCTGGGCCCGGACCTTCTTCTATGTCCGGAATAGTTCGGACATAGACTTGATCTGGCTCCTCTCCTTCAAGATGGGTGTCTCGGACACCTCTCTGTGGGAGAATATCCCGAAACGTCCAATAGCCTTGGCGAACCAGGTAGATCGCCGGATCAAGGAACTGGTCAAGATGGGGTTGTGGGGCTAGGACGTTATGATCACTTTCGTCCGCAGCCGGGTCTCCCCCTGCAGAAACTCTCCCACAAGATTTACTATCTGAGTGCCCCCCTTGACCCCCACCAGACCTCCTCCTTTGAGCTTAACAATTCTGAGGTGTTCCGTCGGGTCAAGGCCATTTTTAAGGTGAAGGAGTTCTCCGAGGCATGGAAATGGGGGCTTGCACCCTTTACCCGCGCTAACCCGCCTCCTAAGGTAAACTCTTCCCTTGGTATTTTTTCCGGGTCTTGCGGTATGTCGGATAGCTTCCTGACTTAACCATTCAATACTTTTGCTCTCAGTTGTTTCTCCAACAGTCCATTGAGGACAGCAAGGATCTGGCCCTCAAATGGGTGGCGGACTGCACAGAGCTGGATGAGGAGGAGCCTGACTCGGAGAGGTTCTTGCCTACTCCGGATAGCACTAAGCGACCCTCTAGTAAGGCCTCTTCTCTAAGGGATTGTCCGGATGATGATGACTCTGATGTTGAGGTTATGGAGGTACTTGATCCGGTGCCTATCTCTTACGCGTTCTCGGTTATCTCCAAATCTTCAGGTAACCCGGACGGTCAGGTCCTCGAGGTTCCGCCTCTCGCCACGGATGATCTGGCTCCTGCCCTTCCTAGAAGCGCATGGTAACCTCAGCCGCAGCTTTGGAGGTGCCCCCGCCCAAGAAGAGGCAGAAGAAGTCTAGGGTCAAGGCTCCGGCTAAGCCCATGGTCAGGAGCACAGTCCGGAGGACGCCCAAACCTCGGGCGCCCCCAACCTCGGACGAGTAAGTCGTTTTTCTTTCCCCGCTCATCTTCGAGTATTGCTCCTTTTGCCTTTGCCTTTTACTTGCCTTTCTTTCTCCTTTTGACTTGTTTCTTCATGTTTCTGCAGCGCTCCTAGGGTTATTCCCCAGAGTGGCCCCAACATTTCCTCTCCAATCCGGAGCAGCTCTTCTCCCCCCGTGATGACGACGTTCGTCCGCTGAGTCCTATCCAAGAGGATTCCACGGCAGCGCCAGATCATAGCCCACCTCGTCATGAGGAGGGCAACATCGATGCGGGGGGAAGTGGAGCGTTCAAGGTTATGGCAATGCCGGATCTTCCCAACTTCTCTGCTCCACCACAACCATCAAGTTCTGAGGTGCTAGCTTCATCAGCATCGCCCTAGGCAGTTTCTTCAGTTCTTGTTTCTCCAACATCACTAGTATCTGTACCAGCAGCATCAACAGTACCAGCACCAACAACACTAGTAGCACCAGCAACACCAGCAGCACCAGTACCAGTAGCACCAACACTAGTAGCGCCAGCAGCAACACCAGCAGCAACCACAACCAAGCCAACTTCCAAGAAGAAATATCAGTCTGCTGCCTCCGGATCCATGGTGTCTATTAAAGACATTTTTTAGCCAGCCTCCCAAGATCAATCCAGCTCTGCAGCCTCGGCTCTTCTTCAGCGGTCAACATCATCTAGCAAGAGCAAGAAAGCCGCTGAGCTAGCTAAGGATTCTACTTCTGGCTCTCCTGCAGCTGGATCTAAGAGCAGTAAGCAATTAACCTTGCATACCAGTCCTGCTGCTGCTTAGTCCGCGAGGCGGGAGGCCCATGCCAAGGGCTTGGTAACGAGCCATTCACTTAGTGGTGAAAGTTATAGTCCAACGCTCATAGAATATGTCCATAACTAGAATGACACCGAGTTTATAAACCCGCAAGATGATTTGCTAGAGAAGTTTGGTCTGACGGAGTTCAGCGCTCAGATGAATTCCGCTACCAAGGTCATCTCCCTTGCTGGCCGGATGATGGAGGTAACCCTTTTTCTGCTATGCTTTTTATGTACGCAAACACTTATAGATATACCCACTAGTCCCCAAGCCTCCGAGGGAGTAATTTATTACTCGGCCGGATGCTCTTAGAGAATTAGTGCAAGTCCTTAGTATTTTCAAATATCCACACACCTAGAGTCGGGTTAAGTTCCACTTGGCCTGGATCTTGTAGACTTCGAATATCCACACACCTAGAGCCGGGTTAAGTTCCACTTGGCCCGGATATTGAAGACTTCGAATATCCACACACCTAGAGTCGGGTGAAGTTCCACTTGGCCCGGATCTTGTAGACTTCAAATATCCACACACCTAGAGCCGAGTTAAGTTCCACTTGGCCCGGATCTTGTAGACTTCGAATATCCACACACCTAGAGCCGGGTTAAGTTCCACTTGGCCTGAATCTTGTAGACTTTGAATATCCACACACCTAGAGCCGGGTTAAGTTCCACTTGGCTCGGATCTTGTAGACTTCAAATATCTTTCGTTCTATCTGTGAACTAATATTGGCTTATTTCTATATCACCACCAACCACTGCACCGCCGAGTTCCAGCGCCTGCTGGACTCATATAAAGATCTTCGTTCTAGATACGGCAAATTGTTGGTTGATCACTAGAAGAAGGGTAAATTTCTTTGCTTAAGACCTTTTCCTTCTTGTTCCTTCGAGTTACTCGTTATTCGTATTAACTTGTTATCCGAAATATGCAGCCGAGGCTAAGGCTGAGAATGTCATCATGCAAAAAAAATTGGCTGAGATCCAAGGTAACTTGTCTTGTTCACTTAGCCATTATATGCTCTTTCCTTAACTCATCAGATATTTATACCTCGGTTCTACTGGGTCAATCCACTATTGCAGTTACACTTCAAGATAGCGTGCCCATTCCTGGCATGATGGCTCACTTTCGCGAACAAGCAGGGAAGTACCAGGATGAGCTAAAGAAAAAGGATGATGAAATTGCCCAACTGCGCCTCAAGGATTCTGAGATACTTGGCTGAACGCCGAAATCCAAAGGCTCAAGGAGCTCCACAAATCCGAGCTGGATAAGGCAGATCAGGAGTTCGCCGAGGAAAAAGAGCGCCTGATAACCCAAAGCTCCAAAGACAATGACTTGCTGCAGGAAGCCGACATAAAACTTAAGTCGGTGACCTCCGAATATGACAAGCTCCAGGCCAGAGATGCAGATGTGTATACCGAGCTCACTCGGATCCTCTTCCAGATTTCTCGTGAGTTTCTTCCTCTTTTCAATTCTTGTCCCTCCAGATTAAGTGTTCTTGCTCACTGACATCCTTCGTTCTATTCGCAGGCAAGTTCCCAGAGAGTGACTCCCTTGCTTCTGCCGCTGTAACCAGGTCCCGCACTCAGCGAGGTAAACCAGCCGACCCTACCGCCGAGTCAGTTCCTTATGACATAGAGGACTTGTTGGTGAGCCTCGTTACCTGCATGGAACTGGTGAGGAACTATGAGGTAGACATTATGCCGGCAGCGATGCAGATGTTCAATTCTCTCTATCCCACTAAGCCCACTCCGAAGGGAAGCGCTGATTTTATAGAGGAACTGATGGAATGTGAAACTCAGCTAAACTTGTGGCGGGAATCTACTACTCAAGCCAGAGCTAACACAGCGCCGAACTTCGTTCTATCTTGGTATGAAGAGCTGGATATGAATTTGCTTGAGCGTTTGTGCACTGGATCAAAGTGGTCCAATGACCCAGAATGCATTGCTCAACGCAAATCCTGTGCCAACAAGCTTATCCAATATGCCTTCTGCCATAGTTGGAATGAGGGTCTGAGCTACCTTGACGCATTTGATGATGCCTATGTCTCTAATGGTGCTGAGGGTGAAGAGTATGAGGAGGAAGCCTTAGAGCTTGGCGATGATGCCAAAGACCCAGAGGACGAGGAGGCCATCCCCAAAGACGAGGCCGAGGCTAGTGCCCCGCCTACACATGCCGAAGTACCTCCTCCCTCGACCAATGATTCGGCTCCTACTAGTGCTCCTTGAGCTTTAAAAACACTTCACAATATTTGTTAGATCCCCGGTATGCTGAGCTAAGTTGTATTTATGCATAATGGTTTGATTTGCTACGATCAGTTTCGTTTGCTACTAAGTTCTTAATGTCGGATTAACATGGGCGAAGTCCCCGAGTTTCCTTTTCTTGTTCCTCCAATTTTACGACTCGGCTCGCGTCTACCTTGATTCGGTTTTTTGACTTACGAGTCCAAGGTTCAAAAAATTGACTTAACAATACTTAAAACTTTGAGATTAGGTCAAAATAATCCGACGAGAAACAAATGAAGTAAATACAGGGTTAGTCCAAATAACAAACGCCGGCTCAACTACTTT
The DNA here is from genome assembly GCA_023614405.1 of Avena insularis. Lineage (NCBI taxonomy): Eukaryota > Viridiplantae > Streptophyta > Magnoliopsida > Poales > Poaceae > Avena > Avena insularis. The sequence continues at coordinate 171,815,492 of CM042688.1, forward strand.
CTTTACCTTAGTCATTTTTCATGTGCTCTATGATTACAAACTTGTTCTCTTGCTTGCCATGAAGCCAATTCTTGTTGGACAACAGCAAAGTCGAAGAGTTGGGTTTTTAATGCTCACACACTACTAATCCGGGTAAGGTATAAGCAACTTAAGCCAGCCAACATATATAAAAAGTAAATACGGAAAGGACAATTATTAAGGCAGTCCCCGAGTCTCAATCCGGGGTGCCGAAGTTTCATTGATGTGCCCATTGCCGACATACATACCAACATATGAGTAACTCGGATACATTCACCTCTTTGCTAGGTGTAAAATGGACGCAATAGAGCTACATTCCATGTACGCTTAGTTTCCTCGTCGAACCTGTCTGCCTTGTTATTTTCCTGTGGCTATGCATCGATAAGATAGTAGGAATCATTGTGCAAAGCTTTGCTTACAATGAAGGGTCTTCCCATGGAGGGGATAACTTATGCATGCCAGCAATGCATTGCACTAGCCGAAGTACCAGACCACCTTCCCGGAAAACTCGGGGGTTTACTTTCCGGCTATGGTAGCGTTAGAGGTTTTGCTGATATATGGTGGATCTGGACTAGGCCAGTTCTCTCGCTTCTTCCAGCAGATCAACATCATTTTGTCGGGCTTCCCGCACTTCGGCTTCTGTGTATTGGGTTACTCTTGGCGAATCATGCTCTATGTCGGCTGGTAGTACAGGTTCTGCCCCATATACCAGAAAAATGGTGTATAGCCCGTTGATCGATTCGGAGTTGTTCTCAAACTCCACAGTACCACTGGTAGTTCTTCTATCCAGCACCCCGCTGATCTTTGCAGCGACTCAATGAGCTGGGGTTTTATCCCGAACAAGACTAGTCTGTTGGATCTTTCCACTTGCTCGTTCGATACGGGGTGGGCTACTGAGGCAACGTCTAGCCGGATCTTCTTCTCCTGGCAGAACCTCGCAAATGCTCCTTCAGCAAAGTTTGTTCCATTATCAGTTATGATACTATGGGGATATCCATACCTCAAGATTATATCTTTGAGGAAAGTTACTGTTGTTGCCCCATCACATTTCCGGATTGGCTTTACTTCAATCCACTTTGTAAACTTGTCCACCATAACCAAGATGTGGGTCATTCCTCCCCTTGCCAACTTAAATGGTCCTACCATGTCTAGGCACCACACAACAAATGGCCAAGTAATAGGGATGGTCTTGAGTTTGGACATTGGCATGTGGGTTTTTGTGGCGTATCTCTGACAACCATTGCATTTCCTCACCAGATCCTCTGCTTGTTCCAGGGCACTTGGCCAATAAAATCCATGTCGAAAAGCTTTTGCCACTAATGCTCTTGAAGATGCATGATGACCACACTCTCCTTGATGGATATCTCGGAGTATGTCAAGCCCTTCTTCTGGATCTACGCATCACTATAGCACATTGGTTACACTTCTTTTGTACAACTCAGCATTGATGATTGTATAAGTCTTTGCCCTTCTTTGGATTTGCCTTGAGAGTACCTCATCATCCGGCAAAGTTCCTTCTTTTAGGAAATCAAATATCGGTTTTCCCATGCAGGTATAGCTCGGATGGGAAAAAGCTCCTCATCAACTTCCATTGCATCCACCGACATTACTCCAGCCGAACTAAGCTAAACAGTCCCCGGGTTACACGAGGCAGTCCTCGGGTTTAGTGAGGCAGTCCCCAGGTTTGCCGAGGTGCTTCCCCAGTCTATTTCCATTGGAGTAGCTTCAGGTCCGGAGATGGCCGGGATATATATTGATTCGGATTCTGGCAATGGTGCAATAGATGGTTTCCTCAAGTGTTCCAACGCAATGCCTGGTGGAATTGGTTGACAGGACAATCCCAGTTTGGATAATACGTCAGCGGCCTCATTTTCGATCCGAGGTACATGATGGAATTCACACCCCTCGAAGAAACCACTTATCTTCTGGACATAAAATCTGTAGAGTGCCATGTTTGCATCCAGAGCATCCCAATTGCCAGACACTTGCTATACCACCAAATCCGAATCACCGAAACACATTATCCGACGTATGCCTACTTCCTTTGCCACCTTAATCCCATGCAAAAGCTTTATATTCGTCCACATTGTTTGATGCACTAAAATGGATTTGGAGGACGTATTTCAACTAGTCCTTCTTGGGCGAGGTGAGCACTACCCCGGCCCCCAGTCCTTCCTTTAGCTTTGATCCATCAAAGTGCATCCGCCAGTAATTTGAGTCCGTTAGAGGTGGTTCATACTGCATCTCAGCCCAATCCACAAATAAATCCGCCAATGCTTGTGACTTGATCGCATCCCTTCTATCAAATTGTGGTGCATACGGGGCTAATTCAATTGCCCATTTTGCAATTCGGCTGCTAGCATCTTTACTACCCATAATCTCAGATATGGGTGCTTCACACACCACCTTGATGGGGTGCTCCTCAAAGTAGTGTTTGAGTTTCTTAGCCGACATATACACACCATACGCCATCTTTTGATAGTGAGGGTAGTTCTGTTTTGACATCGATAATACCTCGCTCAAGTAATACACAAGCCTTTGCACTGACTTTCCTTCCTTGTCGTGTTCCACTATGATTACTGCACTTACGACTCGGCTAGTCGCGGCTATGTAGAGCAACATTGGCTCCTTGGGTAGTGGCGTAGCTAATATTGGTGCAAAGGACAACATCTTTTTCAACTCATGGAATGCGCTATCCGCTTGCGGTGTCCATGTAAATTTATCTGCCTTTTTCATTAACTGGTAGAGGGGCAAGGCCTTCTCTCCCAGCCGACTTACAAACCGGCTTAATGATGCCAGGCAACCAGTGAACTTCTGCACATCATTAAGGCACTTTGGTAGTTCCATTCTCTCTATGGTCCGGATGTTTGTGGGATTGGTTTCAATACCTCGACTGGAGATAAGGAAACGGAGTAATTTCCCGCCGGCACACCAAAGGTACATTTTTATGGGTTAAGCTTCATCCGGGACCTCCTTAGGTTTGCAAAAGTTTGCCGAGTATCTTCAAGGAGCGTTTTGCTTTCCTTGGTTTTATCACCACATCATCCACATAAACTTGCACATTCTGACCTATCTGATCGTGTAAACATTTTTTCATGCATCGTTGGTACGTTGCTCCTGCATTACGTAACCCGAACGGCATAGTGCGATAGCAATAAGCCCCATACGGGGTGATAAACGCAGTCTTTATTTGATCATCCGGATTCAGGGGTATCTAGTGGAAACCAGAATATGCGTCTATGAATGACAACAGTTCACATCCGGCAGTTGAGTCTATGACTTGATGTATCCTAGGCAGTGGGAATGGATCTTTCAGACATGCCTTATTCAAGTTCGTGTAATCAATGCACATACGCCATACTACTGCCACATTCGGATCATCCTTCTTTTTCTCCACGAGCACCAGATTAGAGAGCCAATCTGGGTAAAGTACTTCCATGATAAATCCGGCTGCAAGGAGCCGAGCTATTTCATCTCCAATGGCTTTTCTCCTGTCCTCGACGAAGCGGCGGAGAGGTTGCTTCACCGGCTTTGCCCTGGGTCTTACATTCAAAGAGTGCTCGACCAACTCCCTCGGCACACCTTGCAGGTCCTATGTAGACCAAGCAAAAATGTCCTGATTCTCACGGAGGAAGTTAACAAGCTCGCTTTCCTATTTATCACTTAACCCGACACCAATGGTTATGGTGCACTCCAGAAATTGATCATCAACAGGCACTTTCTTCGTATCCTTTGTCGCTTGAAATGATACACTTCCATGCGGATTGGTTAGATCCGACATATGCTGCTGCACGGACTAAGCCAATGCTGCCACTTCCTGTATTCTCCTCTTTTCTTGAGATATCACGAGTGACTCGGCTAGGTTGGATCCGGTGGAAGCGCACTCAATCGAATGCCTGAAGTCCCCTGATATGGTAATCACTCCCCTTGGTCCGGGCATTTTCATCGCCAGGTAACTGATGTGAGTACTTGCCATGAACTTGCTCAGAGCAGGTCTATCGAGTAACGGGCGATAAGTGTTTTCCAAGTTCACCACTTCAAACTCCAAATTTTCAATCCCCCAGTTATCCCTTATTCCAAACAGGACATCAACCCGGACCTTACCAATAGGCTCACAGGAGATGCCTGGCACAATTCCATGGAAAGTGGTCCTCATAGCTTGGAGCATGTTCTCCGCGATCCCCAATTTGTGCATGGTATCCTTGTACATGATGTTAATGCTACTGCCATTGTCTATCAGTACCTTTGAGAACCTCACATTGATATTTGGCCCAATGAATGTCGGATCCAGGACCAACGCATAGGTTCCTAGACTGGGCATAATTTTCGGGTGATCCTTGATACTCCAAGTAATCTCCGGATCCGACCAAGGCATATACCTCAGCATAGCCAGCATTACTGCATTCACCTCCATATGCCGGTGCTGCAAACTCTTTGTGTTAGTCTCTTCCGTGGTAAACACACAGTAACTCTGATGATGCTCCCTATACTCATTTCTCCCCTCATTGTTGTGGTACCCCTGGTCTTGTTGTTGTTGGTTATTCACTTGATACACTGCATCCCTCCTTTCCTGGTTCTCATACCTCGGCGGAGGCGGAGGCAACATAAGTTGCTATCTGTTCCCCCTAGTTAACAGTTGCTGCTGAGGTACTTCATGCCGAGGTGCCTGAGCATTCCCCAAACTACTTTGCTCTAACTTCCTCATCCATTCACATTGCCGGGTCATATGGTCGCTAGGCTATTTGGACTTGGCGTATGGAACTTGCATGGCTGATCCAACATAGACTCGAATGTATACCTCAGACGGTCCTTTCTCTCTTGCCACTGTTTCTTCTGCTCCGGGGTCCAGGGCTTCTTCCCTTTGCTCTTTTGTTGCCACTGTTGCCCTCCAGTTTTTTTACGCTGGTTCACACCGGCATTGGATGATCTCAGTCCACATAGACCACTTGCTGCAAGCTGTACCGATAATCCAGATGATCGTGCCTTCTTTTACCTCAGAAGCCATTGCTCCTGGATGATCCGGAACCATCTCTATTGTAGTACTCCTCGTTGGACTCGCTTGACATTAATCAGGGTTGCATTGGGTCTCCTAGGGCATACGAATCTGCGATCCAGATTGTCTCAGCCAAAGTGGTTGGCATATCTCGTTGCAACCTCTGCCACAACATACTACCATACCTACATCGTTGGGCAAACCACGCTATAGCTTGTGATTTGATTACCCCTTCGCATGAGTTGCGCACATTGCACCACCAAGTCAGAAATTCTCTGTCTGGCTCATTTGGTCTCCATTTGCATAATGCTAGAGTTCATGGCCTATTTGGCCTCTTATAGGTGCTCGAGAAGTTGCTTATGAATAGCTCCTCAAAATCCAGCCAACAGTTGATACTCCCTGGCGGCAAGTTGTTTAGCCAAAACCTTGCTGGTCCTTCCAGCATCTGTGGTGCGTATCTCATAGCCCATCTCAAGTTTCCTCCGGCTATGTTCACTGTAGTTGCATAATCGATAAGCCAATCATCCGGCTTTGTACTACCACCGTACGTCTTCATTCCTCTGGCCAGCTGAAAATTCGGCACTGGTGGCTCCCTCATGATCCGAAGTCCAAAACATGCCGAACTGGGGGGACCTTGCACCTCAATCAGGTCCGACCTATAGATTCGGTCCAGCTTCAATCTGGCATCATCTGGCTGCAAGTTCCTGCTTCCCAATCTTGACCCAATCACTTGGTGCTCTGGTCTGGGGAATCCATCATCAACCATTGTTGAATAACCATCATTGTATGTCCTGACCCGGACGAGCATTTTGCTGCTGCATTACTGGGCCTGCGCTTCTCTCCTGCCGGGGAGTGTACTGCTGCTGGTGGTGCCGAGGCGCATTTTTCCCTGTTTCTGCTAGATTACGCTGTCCGGCATTGTTGTTGACAATGTTCCTCTAACCGGCATTGCCTTGGTCACGGTTACCTCGGCCCGCTTCACCTCGGCTAGCACTGTGGCGATCCTCATCAACTTGCACTGATTTTCCTTTCCCTGCCCTTATCGGGTCATATGGGACCATTTGTTTGTCTTGTGTCCCCAAGGTTACCATCTCCTCTCTCCTAGGAGCGTGACCCGGGGACGATGCGGCCCCAGCAGATTTTGTCGGGTTGTTCCTTGCCGAATGAACCACGTGAGATGCTATGGGATGTGTCGGGTTTTCCTTGTTCATTTCCTCATTTTGCTAGCAAGCCACCCTCAACAATTGCTTTACCCTCTCCTGTTGCCTTTCCCGGGCCTCTCTGGTTAAACCCTCTAACTTAGACACAGCTGCGTTCGCAACCCTGAGGTTCTTTGCAGGGGTACTATACCTCTCCAGCCTTCCTGTTACTATAGTAGCTGTCTGATCCGGCCTAGGCTCACACTCCTTGTCAATTTCCATAATCAGGTTTCTACCACGGATTTTTACTCCATCTATGCGGTTTGCCTTTGCATATTCCCTCAAGGTGATGTTCAGCGACTGCTGCAACTCGGCTACTTTTTTCGCCCCAGCTAACATGTTCTTCCTAGTCTCCTTTAACTCAGCTAGCGCTTGAGCCAGATCTACTACATGAGCTATTGGTGTCGCTAGGCTATCTATTGCTTGTTGCAGTACATTCTCTGGCCTCTCCAATGGAGGGAATCTAGACCTTGCCTGCTTCTATGTGACTTCCAGATCTAGCACCGGATCCTTGCTTGCTCCTGTGTTTGGCATGGTCATCATGACCTCAACGTAGCTTGCAAGGCGAGTGATACACGGGCCGCTAGCCGCGCTGAGAGGTGGCTCGCCTCCTTCGACGACATGCCGTGGGTGAATACAGGACTCGTCCACACCGACATAGATCTTGTGTGCGCGAAGCTTGACGAAGAGGCCATTGCACGGAGGAGGACGCCTGCCGAAGCTTCCAGCATTGTCGATGACGTAGTCCAGCTCTCCAAAGCGCCAAACCAGGCCGAAGACGATGCGCTCACTAGTGTCGATGACATTTTCCGTCTAGATTTTCACCCCTGCTAGCGCTGCTAGCCCCACAGAGGGCGCCAACTGTCATGGTGGTGGCCCGGTAGATGCCATGGATAGGCTAAAGATGGGGCCAAAGTTCGCTAGAGGAATCCAGGGAGGGATAGCATGGTGATTCCACGCACAAGTGTTTGTATTTTCCCTCTATCAATGGTGGATTACAAGGACTCCTTGAGCTGTATGCGAGAAGGAGACTAGGTCTCTTACCCCTAACTACCATGCTCTAGAGTTCTACCTTAGACAGAGAAAATGATCGATCCCCCTCTATGGAGGCCTCGGTGCTCCTTATATAGGCAAGCCCAGGGTACAAAGTTAGGGCATACGTGGAGGCATATTCCCCGAATATGCCCCTTGGTAAAGCTAGATGCTTATTTATTCACTTTAACAGCTAGTCCGGACTATGGACGTAATCCTCTACGAGCCCCTTGCCTTTTAGCGTCACCAGACACGGACTACATCAGCCGACATCGCCCGCGTCACCTTTGTCAGCCATGCCCTGCAGGTCCTTCCCTCTGCTCGCTTTGCTCAAGCTACAGCGGATAGAGGCCACCTTTTGACCAACGGGAGATTCCTTCCTTCTCTTGGAAGCCAAGTGGTAGCCGGCTTGCGCACGACTAACCTGGCAACGAGGGCACCTGCACACATGGTAGATAAATATGGCCGACATATATTTCATGCCGGCCGGATTAATGCTAGGCAAACACCTACCGGGTCGGGTTACTCTGTAAGTCGGCCTGCCTTGAGATGACCCGGCCAGCACTTGCTTTAACCGTGTCGTACCTCGGCTAACTTGGCCTTTATACCCCGACATGACCCTACCCGGGGGTAACCCCCCAACAGTGTGCATAAGCTGGTCACCATGGTGCTGGAGGGGTTAAATCTGGCGTGCCAACCAGCAGTGGACCAAGTCGGATCCCACCAGACCCTTGTGCTTCATCAGGTACTCGATCTGTCTCTTGGCGAGAATCAGATCGTCAAGAAGAACCAGAGCTTCTGCATCCTAGGACTCTTGGGGCATGGTAGCACCATCAACAAAAGCCGGCAAAGTAGTTGCTTTGCTGGGAGCCGGTCTGTCCTTATGGTAAAAGAACATGGCCGGCCATTTCTTCACGAACTCGCTAGCCTTAATCTTGGGATAGAATCGGTCTCTCCTAAGTGTTAGGCTAAGAGTTCCGGTAATGTAAGGATTACCAGAAGTGATGGAATTTCTCCAGGTACCAAAGTAGTACCAGAACAAGATGAGACTCGGCTTAATTCTGATATAACCCTCACACAAAGAAGTGTAAGCGCTAAGTTCTAAGATTGTGTTTGGGGGAAGTTGTGGAGTTGAACTCCGTAATGATCTATAACCTTAGAGAAGAACTCTGAGGGGGAAAGCTCAAACCTCTGTTGAGGTGAGTGCCAAAGTGCACCCTCTCATCAGTGTGAGGGGTGGGGATGACCTGCTCGAAGCCATCCGCCAGTCGCCAACGCGGTGAAGACCCTCCTTCTCAATGCCACGTGGTTTCCTTTCGTCAAGGACACACTAGATGCACACTCCGTGGAAGTTCTCCGGCGGCGCCGCTGCAGAGGTCGTCGCCATGGTCGCCGCCGTGCCGAAAGAGGAGGCGTCAGCCATTTTGGGGCAAGGGGAATCGTTGATGGGCGACACTGTGTGGGTTTAGAGGAGGAACGGAGGAGCTAGCATGTGGTGTCGTCGGGAGGAAGAAGGAAGCAGGGGCACTAGTAAGGAAGAACGAGGAGATCTGAACCCCTTATAACCCTCACCTACACCAAGATTTGTGTGAATTGAACAGTAAACCGTGCCACGCGTCGTGGAAGGAGCTGGGTAACCTCCTCACGAGGATTACGCCTCCTTGATCTCCGTGCATGCATTAAAACGGCGCCTCAGTTCCGCGATAAAGGGACCCACCAAGGGTCACACTTTTAGGAATGTCTGTCAGTGACATGACTTGACCTTGACTGATGTCAGGTTACGTCAGAGGTCAAGTTCCGACTTAATTTGAATTTCAAGTTGGAAAACTGAATAATGTACTCATAGGTCCGACTCGATTTGAGACTTGGATCCTACTTTTCTTTTGAGTTTCAGGAACCCGTCAAGATTCTGCGAGCCAAAGGTAGATCAAGCGAGATGATGGAATCTGACTCTGGATCTTGGAGGCCTCCAGGGGCTACTATTGGGGATATACTTTCCAGGTATACCAACTGAGACTCGCTGACCAGGGTGGCCCACTTCGGGTTAGAGCTTTGCTCCACGGGCGGCCTAGTCAGGGAGAGAAGATGGAGGTCCATTCGGCTATGAAAAGGCCCAGAATACTTACCGACTTAGGTCTATTTAGTTACTTGTAGTCCAAGATGTACTCAGTAACTGACTCTTAGTCGTAGCCAGATATGTCTCTCCTGTAAACCCTAGGCTGGATATCTATATAAGCCATCCTAGGGACCAACCTGTAGGGCAACCCAATATTCTACAATCTCAACTCGCACATGTGAAACCCTTATAACCCATATTCCGGCTTTGCCGTATTACTAGATTGACAACAGGAGTAGGATCCGTCCAAAGCTGCCAAATTCAAACCTGGGTACTTGTATGCTCACCGTCTCGGATTACCGTCGCCTCACACCCCTTTCTCCACACGCCTCAAGGACCCCCTCTCGGCATACATGTATTCAATCCGATGACAAGCACCCTGAACCTGAAGATAATTCACTGGAAGAACTTCACGGCTGTAGTGCCTCTCTGGTTGGTGACACGCATTTCTTCTATCCACTTGGTGAACTTGTCGACTGCGATCAAGAGGTAGTCGTGGCCTACATGGGAGGATTTCTGTAGTTTGAGGGCCATGTCGAGTCCCCACTGGGAGAAGGGCTAGACGAGTGGTATTGGCCTTAGTTCTGAACCAGACGCGTGAGGTTTTTCCACGAACATTTGGCAGACATTGCACTTGGTGATGATGTCTTTGGCATCTTGTAACGCAGTTGTCTAGTAAAAGCTTTCCATGAGAGCCTTTGCGACGAGTGTGTGGCTACAGGTGTGATGCCCGTAGGTGCCTTCATGTATGTTAAGTAGGATGCCCTACCATCTTCGAGTGTGATGCACCTCTAGAGGACTTCAGTGATGCTTCTCTTGTAAAGGTCGCCATTTATTATGGTGAAGGACTTGGAGCGGTGGGCAATGTGTCAGGCCTTTGTAAGGTCCTCCAGTAATTCATTGCGCACCAGGTATATGATGTACGGGTGCGTCCATGTTGGTTAAATCAACATAACCTCCATTTGATATTCAGGTGCGGGCTCTTTTTCGCTGTTGCGGGTGCCTCGGGGTCAATGGGTGTCATAGCCCCCGAGGGTGTTGTCGACTCTGAAGGGTTGGTGACTGCGTTGGTATTGATGGATCATTCGGTGATCTTCTCGAAGAAGACACCAGGTGGTATGGGCATCTAAGTAGACCCAATGTTGGCTAGTTTTTCGGCTCCTCTGTTGCTTTCGCGACTAATGTGCTTTAGCTCGCAGCCATCAAAACTTCCTTTGAGGGCATTGTACAACTCCCGACATGCTATCATGTTGTCGCTAATCGTGTCGCACCTTTTCATTGTTTGTAGTACGATGATATTGGAGTCACCTTATATCATCAGGCACTTGGCGCTGCAGGCTTTGTCCATGTGCATACCACAGAGGAGAGCCTTGTATTCAGCTTCGTTATTGGAGGCTCGAAGCTTGTCCCCTTGTGGTCATGTTAGGATGACATAGACACCTGCACCTTTGGCTCATTTGGAGCCCTTGAAGTGCCTAGTCCACACACTCGACATATCTAGAGGGCTTAGTGTTTGTATCTCCGTACAGTGGACTACGAAGTCCGGGAGCACCTGCGATTTTTTAAGGGCATATGACCTGAGAGGCAATAATAAAGTTGTCATTATCGTATTCCAAGTATATGATAGATGTTTATTTTGCATGCTATAGTTGTGTTAATTGGAAACATTAATACACGTGCGTTTAATAAACAAATAAAGGGTTCCTACTTATGCCTCTCATATAAACTAGCTCGTTAATTAACAAGATGATCAAGGTTCCCTAATCATGGACATTGGATGTTATTAATAACAAGGTCACAACATTGGTTGAATGGTGTGATGAACATTCATCCAAAGTATAACAATACGATCAAAGTCATTGTGTTTAAATTGCTATAACATCATACAAAGTAACTTTAGTCCTTAGACCATGAGATCATGTCAATCACTAACACCGGAAGAGTAACTTGATAACATCAAATGTCACACTATAACAGGGTGACAATAAAGGTGGGCTTAGATACTCCGAAAGTATTATGTAGAGGATCATGGATAAAAGTAGGATTTGTCCATCCTGATGATGGAGAGATATACTCTTGGCCCTCTCGGTGATATCACATTGATGTAGCTTGCAAGCAAGTGATAAGATCACTAGAATGTTATATCATGGGAACAAGAAAAGAGTACTTGTCGGTAACGAGATCAAACTAGGTATGGGGAACCGATGGTCGAATCTCGGACATGTAATATATTGCGAGACAAAAGGATTTAGTTACAAACATTAAAGGTTCTCACGATCAGTGAAGTCATTGTTGAATATGTGGGACTCAATACGGATATCCAGGTCCTCCTGCTGATTATTGATCGGAGAGGAGTATCAATCATGTCTACATTATTCACGAACCGTAGGGTGACACACTTAAGAGATACCGACAGCATTTAGGATCAAATATTTTTTAGATAAAGATTATGAAAGCGTTGGAATCATTTTGATGGACACCAATATTATTTCGAGTGAAATTGCTGAAACTGGTCCTTCATGTGATATTGAAATGTTATAGGGGTTTTATGTGAATGTTTTTTAATTAAAGTGATTAACAAAATTCTGAATAAAATAAATAAAATAGTTTTATTAAATGAGAGTTGCATTAATTTTGGTGGAAAATTAATGCATGTGAGGGGAAGTATGAGTGGAGGGGTCTTTAAGTGAGTGGAAGCTCCACCCACATGAATGATGGTAGAGGTGGGGCACCTCCATGGTCGCCGACCATAGGAGGGGGTTGCCACTCTCCGTATAAAAGGCCCCCTCCTCCTCCTCCTCCTCTCACTTCACACCTCCTCATGAAGGATCTCTCTTTCCCTCTAGTTTATTCCCCATGGTCTAAGATTAGCGAGATAAATGTTCCCAGTGGCTTTGTATGAAAGGAGTTGTTGCTTTTGCTACATCACTGGAGCAAGGACGCGGAGGTTGTCGGAGGACCGGACGTGTGTGTGATCACAGATGCGCCACTGAGTTGTGCTGCTAGACTTCCTCATGATCTTGGGATCGGCAAGCGAACGACTACATCATCCCCGCGTCCAACCTCATAACACTTTGTCGCTCTTCAAGGGTATGTTCTATATGGATGTACATCCACCTGTTGATTGTATCTAGGTAGATAGATCTTGGTGCTTAGTTGTTCACTTCATAGGAATTTTTTGTTTTCTATGCTACGAACCCAACGGTGGTATCAGAGCCTGATTTATGTGTAGATGCTTTGCACGGGTAGAACACATTTGAGTATGTGGGTGTTGATGATCATGCTATTACATCTTTTATGTATTTTGGATATTGGTGGCATAGTGGGATGAAGCGGCCCGAACTAACTTTACGTGTCCTCACACATGAGGCATGTTCCACGTTGACATGCAACTAGTTTTGCATAAGTGGCTAGCGAGTGTATGTCTCTCCTACTATAGTCAATATCTGATTTACAACGAGTTGCTAATAATTTTATTATCATCGTTGTGGTTCCATGTTCGTAGGTATGAACGGTTCTATCTTCGAAAGACCTAAGCCACGTAAAACTTACAATTGATAAATTAGAGGCGTCTTGTTACTAGGAAAGTGTCATGATATGGTGATGTTATAATTTGTAGTATGGATTGATACTCTTGGAAATTATAACATACCAAAGTGTATGTTCCATAGACCTTGGCCTTACACATATAGGAATGATAAAGATCATACCACAATGCACATGATAGTGATCAAGTGCAAGAACCATATCATATCACTTTTTTCATATGATGTTTGTTTGCATCTTATATTGCTTGTTTGGTGCTTTAGTATCATTATAAGATCATCCCTCATTTAAATATAAAGATAAGAATGTGTTCTTCCTTAAGTATGCACAATTAAGAAAGTTCGTCGTTTCGAGACACCACGTGATGATCGGGTGTGATAGACTCAATGTTCACATACAACGGGTGTAAGACAGTATTACACACATGAATACTAAGGTTCTTACTTGGAGAGCCTAGAATGTACATGGCCTCAGAACATGAACTGAAAGGTAAAGCATGAGTCATATGGTTGAGATGATGACCATATAGATGCTCGCCTTTGAAGCTACACCAATTCACATGATGATCAGTCTTAGTGTAGTGGATATGGTTCATGTAATCACCAAAAAGACACGAGGGATGTTGTTTTTGAGTGGGAGCTCATTTGTAATTTGGACTAGTTGAACTCAATCTATAATAAACTTAGTCTAAATAAACTTTGCAAATTCTGTTGTATATGGCACCACCTGCTTTTAGTTTCAATGTGTTCATGGAGAAACAGAATCTTGCAACAAAAGGTAGCAACTTTACCAACTGGGCCCTAAACTTGAGGATTCTCCTCACTACTATGCAGAAGCAATATGTGCTAGAAGCACCGCTAGGCCCGCCACCTCCTAATGATGCCCCTGATGAGGTAAAGAATGTTTACTTAACTCGTCAGGGGGACCACAATATGGTTCATTGCGAAATACTGTATGGGCTAGAGCTGGAGCTCCAAAAGCGTTTCGAGAATGGTAATGCATTTGATACCATGGGTGAATTGAAAATGATTCTCGATACCCATGCTACTGTAGAGAGTTATGATGCTTCAGAAAACTTCTTTAGCTACATGATGGAGGAGAACATCTCTGTTAGTGAACACATACTCAAAATGTCTGGGTACACTGATAAGCTTGTGTCCTTGGGAATAAAAATTCCCATTGACATAGGCATACATCTTGTTCTCCAATATCTGCCACCAAGCTACAAGAGCTTCATGATGAACTATAACATGCAGAGCATGAAGAAGACTCTCCCCGAGCTTCTATCAATGCTTAAGACTGCAAAAGGGGAGATTAGGAAAGAACATCAAGTGTTGATGATCAATCGGATCACCGGTTTCAAGAAAAACAAGAAGGGTAAACAGAAGGGTAACTTCAAGAAGGGCAAAAAATCTATTGCTGCGCCTAAGAAGAAGACCTGGGCTGACCCTAAGTCTGAGACCAAGTGCTACTATTGTAAGGGGACTGGCCACTAGAAGTGCAACTGCCCCAAGTATCTAACAGATAAGAAGGCTAGCAAAATGAACAAAGCTATATTTGATATACATGTTATTGATGTGTACTTGACTAGTAATCGCAGTAGCACCTGGGTATTTGATACCAGATCGGTTGCTAATATATGTAACTCGAATCAGGGGTTGCGGAACAAGCGACAACTAGCAAGGGATGAGGTCATAATGCATGTCGGCAATGGATCAAAAGTTGATGTGATCGCCGTTGGAACGTTGCCTCTCCATCTATCGTCTGGACTAGTTTTAAACCTAAATAATTGTTATTTGGTGCCTGCGCTGAGCATGAACATTGTATCTAGATCGTGTTTATTGCAAAGCGCTTATTCCTTTAAATCTAAAAACAATGGTTTCTCGATTTATATGAATAATACCTTTTATGGTCATGCACCTGTAATGAATTGTTTATTTCTATTGAATCTCGATAGTAGTGATACACATATCCTTAATGTTGATGCCAAAAGGATTAAACTTGATAATGATATATCTGGATATATGTGGCACTTCCGTCTAGGTCATATTGGTGTAAAACGGATGAAGAAGCTACATTCTGATGGAATTTTAGAATCACTTGATTTTGAATCATTTGATACATGTGAACAATGCCTTATGGGCAAGATGACTAGAACCCTGTTTTCCGGTACAATGGAGCGGGTGACTGATTTGTTGGAAATCATACATACTGATGTATGTGGTCCAATGTGTGTGCCAGTGCAAGGTGGTTATCATTATTTTGTTACTTTCGTGGATGATTTGAGTTGATATGGATATATCTATCTGATGAAACACAAGTCTGAAACTTTTGAAAAGTTCAGAGAGTTTCAGAGTGAAGTGGTAAATCATCATCATAGAAAGATTAAATTTCTGCGGTCTGACCCTATAGGTGAATATCTAAGTTATGAGTTTGGTAAACACATGAGAGAGTATGGAATAGTCTCACAACTCACGCCCGCCGGAACACCACAGTGTAATGGTGTATCAGAGTGTCGTAACCATACCTTATTAGATATAGTTGGATCTATGATGTATCTGACTAACTTGCGACTTTCATTTTGGGGTTATGCACTAGTGTGAGACTAGGCATATGGCTTAATAGGATTGATAGAATACTTCTACCAACAAGTTGCAACTTCTTTTTCGGAAGCTCATTCGAAAAGAACTCTAAGGTTAAGCGTGCTTGGCCTAGAGAAATTCTAGGATGGGTGACCGACCGGGAAGTGGGTAACCGGGTGCGCACGAGTGAGGACAAAGTGCGCAGAAAAGACTAGTGTTGGTCTGTGGGGCTAGTCTAGATATCCTATTTAGCTGCTAGGAGTGACACCCCCCGGGCCCAGGAGTGGACGGGGTGTTACAAAGTGGTATCAGAGCCGACCCTTGAGATTACACGGGTGTGTGCGGGTTAGTGGCGGGACATGTGAAGCATGGCGCGTGTGGCCCGGAGTGGACACGACGTGGCACATGTGCCGGCACTAGACACACAGACGCGTGCCAAGAGGGAACGTTCCTAGGGTGTGCTTGATCGATGAGGGCATCGATCTTCTAAAGGATGGGTGTATGTGAGACTAGGCACATGGCTAATAGGATTGACAGAATACTTATACCAACAAGTTGCAACTTCTTTTCCGGAAGCTCATTCGAAAAGAACTCTAAGGTTAAGCGTGCTTAGCCTAGAGAAATTCTAGGATGGGTGACCGACCGGGAAGTGGGTAACCGGGTGCGCACGAGTGAGGACAAAGTGTGCAGAAAAGACTAGTGTTGGTCTGTGGGGCCAGTCTAGATATCCTATTTAGCTGCTAGGAGTGACACCCCCCGGGCCCATGAGTGGACGGGGTGTTACAACTAGAAACCGCCGAATTCACTTTAAATCGGGCACCGTCTAAATCCGTTTAGAAGACACCATATGAATTATGGTTTGGAAACAAACCTAAGCTGTCATTTCTTAAAGTTTGGGGATGTGATGTTTATGTGAAGAAACTTCAGCCTAATAAAATCAAACCCAAAGCGGAAAAATGCATCTGCATAGGATACCCTAAAGAAACAATTGGGTATTCCTTCTATCACAAATTTGAGGGCAAGGTTTTTGTTGCCAAGAATGGATCATTTCTAGAGAAAGAGTTTCCCACAAAAGGTGTGAGTAGTCGGAAGGTAGAACTCGAAGAGGTTATTGAACCTTCTCTTCATGAAACGACGAGTGGCACAGCGCTGAAAATTGTTCTGGAGTTGACTTCACTGAATGAAGAATGAACTAATGATAATGATCATGAAACTCTGAAATAGGACACTACCGAACCTCGCAGGTTAAGCATGACACATGTAGCTCCTGAACTATACGAAAATCCAGTCGTGAATTTCATGGTAGATGGAATTGATGACCTTGCGCCGTATGAAGAAGCGATGATGAGCCTGAATTCCAAAAACTGGATACAAGCCATGCAATCAGAGATGGGATCCATGTACAAAAACCAGGTTTGGACCTCGGTGGACTTACCTCACGACAGAAAGGCCGTTGAGAATAAATGGATTTTCAAAAAGAAAACTAACGCTGCTGGTAATGTGACCATTTATAAATCTCAACTTTTCGCAAAGGGGTTTCAAAAAATTCAAGGAGTTAACTACAATGCGACTTTCTCACCCGTAGCGATGCTAAAGTTGGTTAGGAAAATGTTAGCAATTGCTGCATAGTTCGATTATGAAATTTGGCAGATGGATGTCAAAACCGTGTTCCTTAATGGTAATATTGAAGAAGAGTTATATATATGATACAACCAAAGGGTTTTGTCGACCCTAAGGATGCTAATAACATTTGCAAACTTCAGCGATCCATTTATGGACTGAAGCAAGCATCTGGAATCTCCACTTTGATGAGGTGATCAAAGAGTTTGGATTTGTCCAAACTTATGAAGAAGCTTGTATTTACAAGAAAGTGAGTGGGAGATCTGTGGCATTTCTAATACTATATGTGGATGACATATTATTGATTAGAAATGATATAAATCTTTTAAACAGTCTTGAAAGTTATCTAAACAACAAATTTTTAATGAAGGACCTTGGTGAAGCATCATACATACTAGGCATCAAGATATATAGAGATAGATCAAGACGCCAAATTGGGCTATCACAAAGTACATATCTTGATAAGATTTTAAAGAAGTTTAAAATGGACAGAAGTAAGAAAGGGTTCTTACCTATGTTGCAAGGCAAGACATTGAGTAAGACTCAAAGTCCGGCTACAACGGAAGAAAGAGAGATAATGGATAAGACCCCCTATGCCTCAGCCATAGGCTCTATAATGTATGTAATGCTATGTACAAGACCGGATGTGGCACATGTTATTAGTTTGAATAGTAGGTACCAATCTGGTCCAGGTTCAGAACACTGGATAGCGGTCAAGAATATCCTTAAGTACTTAAGAAGGATTAAGGATATGTTTCTCGTGTACAGAGGTGAAGAAGAGCTCGTCTCTAAGTGTTATGTTGATGCTAGCTTTGACACCAATCCGGACGACTCTAAGTATCAATCCGAATACGTATTTCTCATGAATCGAGCAACATTTAGTTGGAGGAGCTCCAAACAACTTGTGGTAGTGGGATCAACAACGGAGGCGAAATATGTTGATGCTTCAGAAGCGGTGCAGGAAGCAGTTTTGATGAAGGAGTTCATAACTGAACTGGGTGTGGTTCTTAATGCGTTGTACCCAATGGTGATCTATTGTGACAATAATGGAGCCATATCTAATACTAAGGAACCAAGGTCTCACAAGAATTCCAAGCATATCAAGCGCAGGTTTCACTCCATCCGCGAGCATGTCAAGGATGGAGATAAAAATATTTGTAAAATACATACAAATCTGAATGTAGTAGATCCGTTGATTAAAACTCTCCCTATGGAAAAACATGATCAACACCAGAACTCCATGTGTGTTAGATTTATCACTATGTAAACTAGATTATTGTCTCTAGTGCAAGTGGGAGACTGAAGGGAATATGCCCTAAGAGGCAATGATAAAGTTGCTATTATCGTATTCCAAGTATATGATAGATGTTTCTTTTGCATGCTATAATTGTGTTAATTGGAAACATTAATACATGTGTTTTTAATAAACAAATAAAGGGTTCCTAGCTATGCCTCTCATATAAACTAGCTCGTTGATTAACAAGATGACCAAGGTTTCCTAATCATGGAGATTGGATGTTATTAATAACGAGGTCACAACATTGGTTGAATGGTGTGATGAACATTCTTCCGAAGTATAGCAATACGATCAAAGTCAATGTGTTTAAATTGCTATAACATCATACAAAGTAACTTTAGTCCTTAGACCATGAGGTCATGTCAATCACTAACACCGGAAGAGAAACTTGATAACATGAAACGTCACACCATAACAGGGTGACAATAAAGGTGGGTTCAGATACTCTAAAAGTCTTATGTAGAGGATCATGGATAAAGAGTGGGATTTTTCTATCCCGATGACAGAGAGATATACCCTAGGCCCTCTCGGTGATATCACATTGACGTAGCTTCCAAGCAAGTGATAAGATCACTAGAATGTTATATCACGGGGACGAGAAAAGAATACATGTTGGTAACGAGATCAAACTATGTATGGGGATACCAATGATTGTATCTCGGACATGTAATATATCACGAGACAAAAAGATTTAGTTATAAATGTTAAAGGTTCTCACGATCACTGAAGTCATCATTGAATATGTGGGAGTCAGTACGGATCTCTAGGTCCCGCTGCTGATTATAGATCAGAGAGGAGTATCGATCATGTTTGCATTATTCACGAACCTTAGGGTGACACACTTAAGGGATACTGACACCATTTAGGAGAAGATATTTTTCAGATAAATATTATGAAAACGATGAAATCATTTTGATGGACACCGAAATTGTTTCGGGTGAAATTGCTGAAACTAGTTCTGTATGTGATATTGAAATGTTGCAGGGGTTTTATGTGAATGTTTGTTAATTAGAGTAATTAAAAAAATTCTGAATAACATAAATAAGAGAGTTTTAGTAAATGATAGTTGCATTAATTTTGGTGGAAAATTAATGCATGTGAGTGGAAGTGTGAGTGGAGGGGTGTTTATGTGAGTGGAAGATCCACCCACATGAATGATGGAAGAGGTGGGGGCACCTCCATGGCCGTCGGCCATGGAGGGGGCTGCCCCCTCTCCCTATAAAACGCCCCCTCCTCCTCCTCCTCTCGCTACACACCTCCTCGTGAAGGATCTCTCTCCCCCTCTAGTTTATTCCCCCATGGTCTCGGATTAGCGAGATACATGTTGCCGGTGGCTTTGTATGAAAGGAGTTGGTGCTTCCGCTGCATCGCTGGAGCAAGAACACGGAGGTTGTCGGAGGATCGGACGTGTGTGCGATTACGAATGCGCCGCTGAGTTGCGGTGCTGGACTTCCTCACGATCTTGAGATTGGCAAGTGAACGACTACATCATCCACGAGTCCAACCTCGTAATGCTTTGTCGCTCTTCAAGGGTATGCTCTCTATGGATGTATATCCACCCGTTGATTGTATCTAGGTAGATAGATCTTGGTTCTTAGTTGTTCACTTCATATGATTTTTTTAATTTTATCATTGTGCGCCTCTCATAGGTGATATCGCATGGAGACAATTAGATTTCCCAGAGGGTGACTCGCCCTGTCGCTTCTGGGTTGTTGAAGATCTGGGACAGTGGCAAATCGTTGACCACTATTATCGGGTGCTCCTGGAAGTAGTGGTGCAACCGACGTGCTGTCATGATGACTCCATATGCCAACTTCTAGTAGTACATGTACTGCAGTTTAGTGGGAGTGAGGACCTCGCTGAGTTAGTACATGGGTCATTGCACCCCGTGGATCTTGCCTTCTTCCGCGCGCTCTACAACAAGAATGGTATTGTCCACCTGGTTGGTGGCGGCGATGTATAACGGCATTGGTTCCCTTTCGTGAGAAGTAACCAGAACCAGTGAAGTGGACAAAAAGCGCTTGAGATCCTTGAAAGATGTATGTGCTTCCATGGTCCACTCGAATCTGTCCGATTTTTGGAGTAGCTGATAGAATGGTAGTGCTTTTTCTCCCATCCCACCGATGAATCGACTGAGTGCTGCTATGTGCCTTGCCAGCTATTGGACGCCCTTGAGGTTTTTCGAATGCTTGATTGATAGGATCGCCTTTATGTTCTTTGGGTTGGCCTCGATTCCCCTTGTTGAGATGAGGTACCCGAGGAGTTGACCTGCTGGGACATTGAAGGTGCATTTGAGAGGATTCAACTTGATCCATTAGCGGTCGAGGTTGTCAAATGTCTCGCGAAGGTTGTCGATTAGGTGGATCCTTCCTTGGTCTTGAGGATAACACCGTCCATATAGACTTGGACGTTCTTGCTAATTTGACCCTTAAGACAAGCTTGCATGCACCTCTAATAGGTGGCACCCGTGTTCTTCAGCCTGAAGGTCATGGTGTTGTAGCAGTAGACACCGTATGGTGTGATGAAAGAAGTTTTTTCCTGATCCTCGACCTTCATCCTGATTTGGTTGTAGCCTGAGTACGCATGGAGGAATGAGAGGCGCTCGTATCATGCGGTAGAGTCAACAATTTGGTCGATTGGTGGTAGGAGAAGTGGTCCTTTGAGCAGTGCTTGTTCAGGGACATATAGTCCATGCACATGTGAAGTATATCAGTTTCCTTCTTCGGGACTAGCACGGGATTCGCTACCCAGGTGATTTCCTTGATCTCTCGGATGAAGTCTGCTTCAAGTAGTTTGTTGACTTCCTCGCCAATGGCTTTGCGCTTCGGCTCCGAGGAGCGGCATGTCGATTATCTGACCGGTTTAGCATGTGGGTAGACATTGAGTGCGTGCTCAGCGAATTCCCTAGGGACACTTGGCATATCATATGGACACCAGGCTAAGATCTCCTAGCGCTCACAGAGTAATTTGACGAGCGCGAGTTTATATGCGGAACTCAACATTGTCAATATGAGGGTCGTCTTTGTTGGGTACGTCGGGTGGACAAGGACCTCCTTTGTATCACTGGTTGAGTCGCAAGATTTTTCGGGTGCGTTTTGCTGAGTAATAGTAGAAAGACTATAGTTTGTCAATTCCTTTAGCTGTGTGAGATCCTCTTGCATCCCAAATGATTGCGAGATCCTGTTGAAGTCTCTATCACAGTTATCGGATCGTGTGAAGCTTTCACGGATGGTTTTTACACTATTGGATCCTAGCATCTTTATCTTGAGTGTAGCATCCCAATTGTCTAACATTGTATGATACATAATAAATAAAGATTAATGCTACTCTATACCTGTTATTATTGCATCATCATAATATCATGCTCATGTCACCATGCCACATTGCATTTGAGCATCATATTAAACCCCTATTTCATTTGGTTCTTCACATCATAATTCGTTTGCCTTATTAGTTATATTTGACTCTTGATATATTGTATTTGGTTCTTGATACAATGCTTGATGCCCAAGTTGAGTTGGGGGACATGTCTATTATAATTCCACCACCTTTCTTTTGGTTCTATCTAAATTCCGCCATCCCAAATAATATGAGCAATTGTATTTCTCTTTGGTATTTAATCTAGATCATATGAGTTGGGGTGGATATAATCCTTGTCTACATGCTTACATATGTGCTATCATATTGTCTTCACAATATTTATTATGGAAGCCTACATGGCCACCTTTGCATGCCATGTAGTAGTAGAATCTCTTTTAATTCATTTCATGGGTTATTCTAGTTGTGGTTGTATTTGGATTAATGGGGCCATATCAAAACATACTGGCACATGCACACTAAACTTGGCTTTTAATTCAAATATACCCATTTCTAAAAATGCTCATGAGAGGAAGCTTGCTTGGTTTCATACTTGGTATGTTGAACTGATAAGGGAAGTAGGCTTTTCACCACTACATCATGCAATTCAAGTTGTTTTGGTTTGTTTTCTCTTTCTTTGAGTTGGCTTGAATTCAAACAAGAAGGAACAAATAAAAACAAAAGAAATAAACCTAAATCTAAGCTACCCAACCATCCCACTTGATCTGATCATTGGATCAGATAGACACCACATGCCCACATACACCTCCTATAATCTAGCTAAACCTAGATGGATTAAAACCCTAAACCTCCTCCTTCTATCCTATCTAGCTATCACCCCAAACATGAACCTGACCAAGCCTGGTGCGGCTTTTGGATCAGCTCCTTTCCTTTGAACCCGAACCCCAGCTGGACCACACCACCCCCAAGTTCAGTCGACCAAGCCAGTACACCGTGCCGTCCCTGTTTCTCTCCTTCCCTCCCAAGTCCGTGTCCCTCTCTGCCAGCTACCCTTCCTATCCTCCCCAGCTGCCCAGATCGGATCTTGGCTTCCTCTTCTTACTCTCCAAGCAAAGACATCCGACCATGGCCGCCAAGCTCCCTCTCGGCCAAACCTCCCCAAGCGAGCCCAGCCGTACCAGGAGCAGCACAAGTTCCGGGAGATCGTTGTCTTCCCCTTGTACATGGAGAAGCGCGTCCAGGACACCGACGCCGAGCTAGTGCATGCCGTGCTCATCGGCTGTGGTCACCACCGTCACCGTCTCGATACCGCCTGCTTCCTCTTCACCTCCCGTGCACCCTGGCTCAGCTAGGCACGCGCTAGGTGTGCCACCCTCCCTTCTCCTTCCTCCCTCATGGCATCGCGCGTGCCCAGCTCTGCTGCAGCTGCCAGCGCACGCGCTCACCACGATGCGCGCATCGCGTTCTGCAAATGACAGCAGCAGCAGCACTTGCTACACCCCTGTTCTTCGTAGTTTTTAGCCTCCACGGTCCTCCTCTGGCTGACCCGCTTGCACTAATTGGAAGACCTATCTCCCCTGTTTAAAACAAGCCCAAGTTCTCGCCGTTTGGTGCCATGTAGCCGTCGCCATTGTTGCCACAAGTCGCCACCATCGTAGTTCAGTCGCGCACGAGCCCAACAGTACAGCAGCACCCGCCGCGACCCGCCTGTCCCCCTCTGTTAGTCAAGGATTACACGAGCACTACAGTTCGCCTCCGTTGAAACACCGAAAACAAAACTTGTAGCCCATAATCACCTATTCAGCTTTTGTTTTTTCGGCGTCGCGATATTCACAATGGATTAGTCGTCATTGTCCTCCCAAAATCGTTCGAGCCATCGGGTTACTGACGGAGTTCGTAAGTTTGACATATTAACAGCCGCCGAAAGGTTTTGTATTTAGGACCCTGGGCTTTTCCGAGCATCAACCCGCGACCCCTCCTAGTCCCACGTGTCAGCCGCCTGCCACATTCGCCTCGTCAGCAGCCCGCCTGTCTTTGGTCCCACTTGTCATGCACCGTGGCTGACTTCAAACATATTTTCTGTAATTTCCAGATTTGATCCTAACTATGCAAACTGTTGACTTTTGCCTTTTTAATACAAATGATATATGTTTTCTAATCAGAAAATGCCAGAAATATGAATATGCTGTCTAAAATAATTTCTGGGCATTTACATTTTTTTGAATTATTAAATACCATTAAATGCCTATTTTTTAATAAATCTATATATTTTAAATCGTAATTCCAAATTTGACAAATAATATGTCTAAATCTATCAGCGTGATGAGCTCTTTCTAACTATACATTCCATGATATCAATTGAAGCATGTATAATAGAAATATTAATTAGGCAGCAAGGTTCATGGGAGTAAAACTTGACTAAAAAAATAATAAAATGCTTTATTCTTGTTCCTACATCTCACTCATGCCATGCTATATTATACCATGGAATTGTGCATCATTCCATCATGGAATACCATTTTTTCTTGTTGCATATTTTTCATATGTTTGCGCACTTTATTTATTATGGCCCTTGTGTGTTTGGTTTTTATTCCGGATAGACGCCGAGCAAGAGAGTTATTAGGAGATCCAAGAGTACTACCCGGATTCCGGTTATCCTACTGATGAGTTAACATGCAAGAATTTCCCCATGCTTGTATTACATATAGCACATATGCCTCTATCTTTATTCTTGCATAATTGTATCACGATTCAAATTAAATTGCAATCCCAAGTACTGCACAACCTTTTACTTTTAAACCCCACTAAAGCTCATACCTCCATCCTATTAGACCTTACTACAGAAGTTGTTTGAGCCATGCGAGTCGTAGAATTGCATCTTTAGGGTTTGTGCGAGTCTGTTATGGATAACGAGGAACCTAAATAACTTAAACTGTGTAGTAATGGGATAACTAAAGAAAGAGGCACTGGTGGGCAATAGCTGATATTTGGTTTTTAACCGCTCACTTGTGTACCGTAGGACCCAAGTACTTGATTCTTGTTCCTTGACTATCACACTATCCGCATGTGGGACCATGAATACCCTTTGCTTGAGCTTGATTCACATCTTATTTTTTGGGGCCACAAAAAAGTTTGGGGCTTTACTAATATCATGTACTTATGTCATGTTTGACTACTTTATTTACTACTATTGCGTGTGGAGCGCTTACCTGTACTGTTTTGGAATGTGGAATATTTTCGCGGTATCGACAAGCCCAGTCATACTTTCCGGTTTCTATTCATTTATAGCTATTAACACAAACCTTGGGTCCGTATCAGAACCCGACCGACTTCGTTGTGGGTAGCTTAGTGGGGTGGGCCCCGGAAATCATTTTTGAATATTGCAAATGCTTTGTCGTGATGCCTCATTGCTTTTCATTTGGTTTTTCCCGAGGTTGATCCTGCGTGTGTTGGTATTTGTGCACCCCTGTAGGATAAATCTTTCTGAAAGTCGTGTCCATGGTTATGGACAACCTGGAGCACAGTTTGTCGATCATAAACAACTATAACTAAAGTACCATGTTTAACTTGACTAAAACCTGACTAGTAATTAGTGCAACACTCAGGAAATGGTTAGTAAAATTTCCCACGAATAGGTTATTCTTCTGCCTTCTCGTTCGGTAAGAGGGAAGGAGGATGAGATATGTTTATTTTATGTTGCTTATATAACTATTGGTTTCTAGTTAATGAGCATCCGTCTATATCTGGTTAGGTGGATGTTGTAGCGTGTCTCTATAGAACTGTTTAGATGTTTATCTTTTACCGTAATTGTGTCATCCCCAAGTTATCCCTTTAGTTGCATAAAGACTTGCTGAGTACCCTAAGGTTTCACACCATAAATATTGATCAAATTGTTAGGTATAACCCTGGAGGCTACTACGTTGATGAGACCGATGATGGAGGCAACAACCCTTGCGTAGAGATTCCGGGAATGGAGATCTCTGAGAGCTGTGAGCGGGAATGTGCTTATTTCTATGGCATATTATGCCGATTTGACTCTTAATCCGTACTCAGATCTGTGTTTTCTGCTTCTGCTTGATTATTTGTTGAGTGATGTATGAGGATATAATCCTAGTATATTATTACTACTATCTATATAATTTGATTCTTGCCGTAATGGAGTTGCAATATATTTTTATTTCTTTTAGATGGAATAGCTATTATATACTCTTGTATGTCACTGGCGTACATACTCACTTATGTACCTAGACTAGAAGCCAAACAGTCACGTTTCTCGCACTTGAAGCTATAACCATGAATTTTGGGGTGGATGGTTGGCCGGTACCGTGTCCTGCCATTGGGGCCTGCTTGCGGGCGGCCTCGCAGCCTCCACGGTAGTACGTCCTTCCTAGATTCGGGTTATACCAGCTTGTGATTTAGAAACGTCGGGTCTAGGGATTACAATGAGGTAGGCATAGTGAGGCACTGCTAGTAATCATGCAAACGCAACTTGCCCAAGTATTACATGGTACTGGGATGGCTAGTCGACTACTTCAAAGTCGAGTTTCTCATGCCTGAAGTTGTCAGGTTTTCCGAACATCACGCCCAAAGTGATTTTTCCTAGGGGTAACTGGTTTCCTGGTACAATGTCGTGGAAGGTTGTGTCAGATTGCTTGAGTCTTGCCAGAGATATGTTCATGGAGCACAAGGTACTGGCTAAGATGAGGTTGATGCCACTTCCTCCGTCCATGAATACCTTTCTCATCTCATACCCACCGATTTGAGCATCGAGAACTAGGGCGGCATGACCTGGCCTCAGGACCTTGCAAGGATGATAGGATCTATTGAACATGCTGCATGACTCAGACCCCCTGAGGTACTCATGGATGGCCGGAGGTGAAGTTATGGCCAGGTTCACTACGGGGGAGATCACCTTTTGGCCTCTGTTTGATGGGCGCCCCTTCTAGATCTTGCTCATGCTTCTAAAGGGAACAAATAGGGTTTGGCTTCATTGTTATGGGCAGACGCCATGACGGGTGGTGTCCTATTTGTTGGTGGCGGGGGAGGTGGTGGTGCTCCGTATGCTATCGGCCCTAGGACTGCAGCATAAACTTGGTAGGTTACATTTTTCTACATTCTGGCATAAGCATCCTACAACTTATGGAACTGATGGTAGTATTTTAGGAGGTGGATTGATTTTCTCTTGTCGTCCTTCTCATAAATGTAGAAGTGGAGATTGCAATGACCCCATAGGATTTGATTGGGGGAAGGTCCATCATTGTGAGGGCTTCATCGCTAGTCGCGACTTGATTTGCTAGTGTTTCTTCCATCATGGTAACCGCCAACACGGTATTCGCTGCCACGCTTGTCATCGCCGCACTTGTCAGCATATCTCGCCACTACCATGTTGACTCCATCATTATCCTCATAGTCGTGCATCTTGCGCTTCCCTCAGCGGTCACACATATGTCCTTGGTCGACATCGTACCTTCCCTCTGCATCATTATCATCTGGAGAGCGCATGTGGTCATTATGGACATCATCCTTTCCATCCGCCCATCAGTTGGTGATGTCCATCAGGAGGTTGATACGTCGTAAACGTATCTTTAATTGTTGATGCTCCATGCTTGTTTTGTATGAACTATCTTATGTTTTGTCTACACTTTAAGGCATTTTTATACATTTTATGGAACTAACCTATTGACAAGATGTCGTAGTGCCGGTTGCCAGTTTTCTGCTTTTTTGGTTTCAGAATAGCTAGTAAAGAAATATTCTCGGAATTGGACAAAACAAAAGCCGAAGTTCCTATTTTTCCTGACACGACACGGAAGTCCAAAGCAGAGACGAAGGAGAGCCACGAGGTGGCCACACCATAGGGTGGTGCCCCTAGGTGCGCTAGGCCCTGGTGTGGGCCCCTCAGGCGGCCACCAACCTCGCCTTTTCGCCTATATAAACCCCCTAAGACAAAAACCCTAAGGAGAAGAAGTGAATTCCACGAAAAGTTCCATAGCGCCACCGCCACCGAAGAGGAGATTCGGGGTACAGAAGTCTCTGTTCCGGCACCCTGCCGGGACGGGGAAGTGCCCCCGGAGCCATCTCCAACGACTCCACTGCCATCTCCATCGCCGTTGCTGACTCCCATGATGAGGAGGGAGTAGTTATCTCTCGAGGCTAAGGGCTCTACCGGTAACTATGTGTTCATCTCTCTCTTTGCATGATCTTATGAGATCATTAACTTTGTAATCTATAGATCTATTATGCTACTCAAGTGCTTTAATTAATCTCTGCTTATCCCCACGTGTGTGAAGTTGACAGTGTGCACACCGTGTGGCACTTTGGCTAAGGTTACAAAAATACTTATCATGAGTATAATTTGAGTTGGATGTCTCTATGAGATTGTGGTGTTTATTGGAACCATCTAGCGCTCAAGGTGACAGTGAGGGGTTATCTAGATGGGGAATGTGAACTTTAAAGTGTGTTGTTATAGCCCTACATCGTCCAACCGGAGAGTAGTTCAGGGTAGCATAATGAAGAGAAGATATTTATACGAGAGTGTCCACTAGTGAAAGTATGATCCCTAGGACTTGTTTCTAAGCATTGAAACACCGTTTACAATCAATCATGTTACATGTTTGCTTGCTGCCACTCGTATTTCAGATTGCAATTACCACTTATAATCATCCATATTACTTGTATTTCACTATGTCTTCGCTTAACTAGTGCACCTATACACCTGACAAGTGTATTGGGTGTGTTGGGGACACAAGAGACTTCTTGTATATTGATTGCATGGTTGCTTGAGAGGGATACCTTTGACTACTTTCTCGCTGAGTTCGATAAGCCTTGGGTGATCCACTTAAGGGAAACTTGATGTTGTTCTACAAACCTCTGCACTTGGAGGCCCAACACTGTCTACAAGAATAGAAGTGTGCGTAGACACCAAGCTATTCTCTGGCGCCGTTGCCAGGGAGGTAAGGTAAAAGGTACTCACATCCTCTGGCTACTAAGCTATCTTCTAGTAATGTTGCTAGTGCGTGAGTGCTCGAAGTTATTTCCTTTAGATTCTGCAATTATATATTTTTGTTTCTTGTTTTTATTTTCACTAGTTAGGCTTAATGGAAAACAACAACAAAATTAGAGAGCTTTATAGTATTTATCTTGAGTTAGGACATGAAGTGTTTGAAGCAAAAATTTAAAAACCTATGGAACTTTATTTGCATGCTAATAGCAATGTTATTAGTATGAATTATTTGAACACCATTATTGCTAATGCTATGGAAAAGTCTAAGCTTGGGGAAGCTGGTTTTGATGAGCATGATATTTTTAGTCCCCGAAGCACGGAGGAGAAAATTTACTTTGATGATAATATACCTACAATATATGATGATTACAATGATGAATATGATATTTTCAGTCCACCTATTATTGAGGAGAAAATTAATTATGATTACAATATGCCTCCTATATTTGATGATTATGGTGATGAGAATAATAATGATAGCTATATTATTGAATTTGCTCCCACTACGATTAATAAGAATGACAATGCTTATAGGGAGAGTAATAATTATGTTATGCATGTCACTCATGATAAGAATGTTTTATGTGATATTTATATTGTTAATTTTATTCATGATTCTACTAAAAGTTATTATGAGAGAGAGAAACATGGTTTTATGTATCTCAACAATATTAAGTTTCCCCTCTTTATGTTAAATTTTTTGAAGTTGCACTTGTTTTGATTTCCTATGCTTGTTGCTTTGTGCTTTCATGACTTATTTCTTTACAAGATTATTTTTCATAGGAAGTGGGTTACACTTAAATTTGTTCCATATTTCCTTCTTGAGCTTTTGGGAGACAACCCATTATCTTTTTACTTTCAGTTTATTTTTGTTTTGTTGAGTCTTGGAAGTTATTGCCTCTTTAATAACCTCTCCTTATCCTTTTTGTTTGGTTTTGTGCCAAGAATAACCTATAATGAGAGGGAAGTAAGATATGGAGAAGTTGCTGTCCCAAAACAGATTTCTATGCGCCACTATAAAAAATCGTGAAAACTCTCAGTACGTCGGATTGAGCTGTAATTTTTTGTTCTTATGACCCAGGTTATTACCCAACTTTCGTTAGTTTTACACTTTTCGATTTGAGCAACAGAAGATTTTCAAAAAAATCAGTTTTTACCTGCTGGTCTGTTTTGACAGATTTCTGCCATTATTTGCATTTGCCTCTTAATCGGTTTCTTTTTGAGTTCTCTTTGATCACTTGAGCTTTTAGAAGGAATTGCTACAATAGCTTGTGTTTTAATGGAAGTTTTACTTGTGTTGAAACTAAACCCAAAGACTTATTATCTTGAATACACTAATGTTGCTAATGAAGATTGTGTGAAGTTTTGTATGAAGGAAATTTTCAAGTGTAGGGAAGAATAATGTTATGAGATGAAGTATGGACAAAAGATCAAGCTTGGGGATGCCACCCATTTCACCTCAATAAATACTCAATAAGTACAAGCATCAAAGCTTGGGGATGCCCAAGGCATCCCCTTCTTCATCAATAATCTCAGGTCTTCTTTCAAGACACTTTATTTTTATTACCTTATGCACTGCGTGTTGTTCTTGGAGCGTCTTTGTTTTTAGTTTTCTTTTTCTTTATTTGCTGCAATAAGTTGGTTGGATCCCAACACACTTCTTTTGGAGAGAGACACACCCCGTTAATCATTGCCTAGAACACTCTAGTTTTCACTCTTATTGTTCTGTGAGTGTTCTCCTTTGCTAGCACTACGTTTAGCTTTAGTTTTCTTATTCTTTTGTCTTAGAAATTTTTAGTTCTTCTTTGTATATGGGTGAGACATGCTCTCTGGTATTTATTGATTATTATCTTTGATAGTTGTTTCAAATAAGTCGATTGGTGTTGGAAAAGAGTAGGAAGTTTCATGCTTATAGTGGTACAAAAGGAAGCTTGTTTTGACTGTGACTTAGACTTTATCATGTCATGCTAGATGTTGCTTTGACCATATGCTTAGTGATTATTGTTGTAGCATGAATTGTTTCAAACAATTGATATTGCTTAATGTGCCTTAAAAGAATCATGCGTTGTTTTAGCATATAAAAGCATAATATTGTGGTATTCACCTTTGATGCTTTGTTTGGGTTGACTTGACACATGCTTACACCATGTTAAGACTATGAACCAGTCACCATAGCCTCTACGATCATTTAGTTTTTGACTTGCAATATCACTTTATGCTTTAATTAATAATGTTTTGTCGCTTTGCATTATTATGGCCATTATTGCTCTCTTAGTTGGTCGCTCCTAGTCTTTTGCTAGCTTCCACCTATACTGAGTATGAGTTCTACTCATGCATCCAACTCCCAAGAAACCTAGTTCTTCCAAAGAGTCCACTATAAATTCCTATGCATGGTGTGTTACACCATTCCAAGTATATTCATGTTTTTATCTTTCTTCCAAATTAAACTTTTGTTATATGAAAATTAGTGATTAAAGCTCTCACAAACTTGATGGCACACTATATTTTCTTGCACTTAATAAACTTGAACCATTATGTCCATCTATGTTGCTTATATTCTTTCACTTTATAAGTTGTGAATTAGCAGAACCATGATACCATGGGAACGCTTTCAACATTGCACTTATTATTCAGTTGATATCATGTTCTTTTGTTTATGGATCCCGACGGTGTGAAATAAAATGAGAGCTTGTAAGCTCATGGATTTTGTATGTGTGTTAGAGAAACGCCTAGGCGCCTAGCCTAAGCCATGCCTAATCATGGTGGAAACTTACAGCATAACCATAATGAGCATTCTGTGAAGCATCCTCAATAAAAACCTATGCAAATAGCAAATAAAAAGATCGCTGAGATGCTCATTGTCTGTTGCCTTGTCATTTTGATATGGGAAAGCTCCTGTCATGGGGCAAGGGGTACCTCGTTGGCGGTTCTCCATGATACACACGTACTTACAATGACAAGAACTTACTTGTGACTAAAGTTGAGTAGCATGAGGTTCAGTACTCATAAGCAAGGGGCATGAAGATTTTCAACTTATAACTTGTCAAGCATATCCTAATATTTGTGTCACTTTAAACTTAATCACCTCAAGATGCTTATGATATGGGCAATGAGAGCTAAAAGCTAACAATAAGTACCATAATTTTTGGAAGCTCTTTATGAAACTTGAAATCCCTGCTTCTCTTTGTGAAGGGCCTTTCTTTTTACTTTTATGTTGAGTCTCCATCTTCTATCTTTATGCACCAGATGAGAGAGCATAGTGGTCATTCTTAGTTTAATGTGCATTGTCCCAAAACTTGTTGATTGATTCATAACTTTGATATTGCTTGTTCTTAAATTCTTTGTATCTAGTCACCCTTATGAACTTTGAAGGTGTCCTATGCATTTATGTTTTGGTATACCATGAGGGAAAAGCTGAATACCACTCTTATTATGTTTTTTATATGTGAAACAAATAAACGTCTTTCAATGCATTGCTATTCATGATCTTTTGTTTGTACCTTTTCATGTTACAACATAGTTGCTATGTCTTATTGTTAGAACTCTATCTTTCATGCTCATGTTTACAATACTTTGATCCCAGCTATCAATGCTTTACAAATACCTTGATCAAGATTGTGATGGTGCATGTCACCTCAAAAATTATTTTTTTATCACTTACCTACTCGAGGACAAGCAGGAGTTAAGCTTAGGAATGCTTGATACGTCGTAAACGTATCTACAATTTTTGATGCTCCATGCTTGTTTTGAATCAACTATCTTATCTTTTGTCTACACTTTGAGGCATTTTTATACATTTTCTAGAACTAACCTATTGATAAGATGTCGCAGTGCCAGTTGCCTGTTTTCTGTTGTTTTTGGTTTCAGAATAGCTAGTAAAGAAATATTCTCAGAATGGGATGAAACAAAAGCCGAAGTTCCTATTTTTCCCGACACGACACGGAAGTCCAAAGTAGAGATGGAGGAGATCCACAAGGCGGCCACACCATAGGGTGGCACGGCCCCCTGGGCGCGCCAGGCCCTGGTGTGGCCCCCTCGGGCGGCCATCGACCTCGCCTCTTCGCCTATATAACCCCCCGAGACAAAATCCCTAAGGAGAAGAGGAGAATTACACGAAAATTTCTGCAGCGCCACCGCCACCGAAGAGGATATTCGGGGGACAGAAGTCTCTATTCCAGCACCCTGCCAGGATGGGGAAGTACCCCCGGATCCATCTCCATCGACTCCACCGCCATCTCCTTCGCCGTTGCTAACTCCCATGATGAGGAGGGAGTAGTTCTCTCTCGAGGCTAAGGGCTCTACCGGTAGCTATGTGTTCATCTCTCTCTCTCTCTCTCTCTCTCTCTCTATGCGTGATCTTATGAGATCATGAGCTTTGTAATCTATAGATCTATTCTGCTACTCAAGTGCTTTAATTAATCTCTGCTTATCCCCACGTGTGTGAAGTTGATAGTGTGCACACCGTGTGGCACTTTGGCTAAGGTTACATACATACTTATCATGAGTATAATTTGAGTTGGATGTCTCTATGAGATTGTGGTGTTTGTTGGAACCATCTAGCACTCAAGGTGACAGTGAGGGGTTATCCAGATGGGGAATGCGAACTTTAAGGTGTGCTGTTATAGCCCTACATCGTCCAACCGGAGAGTAGTTCAAGATAGCATAATGAAGAGAAGATATTTATATGAGAGTATCCACTACTAAAAGTATGATCCCTAGGCCTTGTTTCTAAGCATTGGAACACCATTTACAATCAATCTTGTTGCATGTTTGCTTGCTGCCACTCTTATTTCAGAGTGCAATTACCACTTATAATCATCCATATTACTTGTATTTCACTATCTATTTGCCAAACTAGTGCACCTATACACCTGACAAGTGTATTGGGTGTGTTGGGGACACAAGAGACTTCTTGTATCTTGATTGCAGGGTTACTTGAGAGGGATACCTTTGACCACTTCCTCCCTGAGGTTGATAAACCTTGGGTGATCCACTTAAGCTTGCTACTATTCTACAAAAATCTGCACTTGGAGGCCCAACATTATTTACAAGAATAGAAGCATGCGTAGACACTAGAGGTCGATAGTTTTTTGGGTAGATGTGCCCTAGATCATCCTTGAGTTCTCACCTGCGTACACTGTTGTTAAACACGTCAATTGCTCGTTCCTTGGAGATGTCTTCCGTGGAGTTCTTGATTGTGGACCAGTGCTAGATGTACGCGTGGAACTATTCACTGGATTTCTATGTACATGCCCGAAGCTCCTCGATGGATGCAAGTCACTTGTACGTGTCCTTGAAGTTGTAGATGAAGACATGGACTAGTTCCTCCCAACTAACAATCGAGCTATCAGGGAGGCTCTAGAGCCAAGCACATGCGAATCCTTTCATCTGCAGATGTAGGCATTGCTTGGTGGTGTTTTTGGACCCGACATGGCATTTGACTGACTACAGGTGGTCGTCTAGACGGGTTTTCGGCTCTAGGAGCCCATCGTATTTAGGGTTATAGGAGGGTAGCTTGAAACCCTTCAACATATTTGTTCTTCGGATGCGGCGCCTAAAGCATCTAGCCCCGCATGATTATGTGTCTTCCTCATTGAACAAGGTGTAGTCACGGTAGGCGCTCTTTGCACAAGATTTGTCGACCTTCCGCTGCGTGATCTTGTCACGGGCATCATAGTCCCGCTCTTTCTGCTATGGGCTACGACAATGTCATGGTGAATTATCGTCTCGCGGTGGCGAATGACTAGCCCTTCGATTCACAGGTGCCATATCCCTGCTTTTATTTGGATCTGATGTGAGTGTGGCGTTTACTAGGCCGAGACCAGCGATGGCAGATCGGTGGATGGCCACTCATGGATCTCCTGTTGGAGGTTGTTAGAGAGTAGATATGTGGTGGCTGCAATGATGGTAGCCTAAAGTCTCATGGGAATCATGTTACCTAAGGAGTACATGCTCATAAAGGAGGAGTGAGGATTTTGGAGAGCTCGCGTCTCTCATCCATGCCCATGTTTTTCATCATTAGTGTCGCTTGTGTGCCTGAGGGACATAATTTTTCCTTGATGAGGACCTACCAATAGAGGACAGCTCCTCCCGGTGAGCGCTCGACGCGTCGGCTAGCCTCTTGCGTTTTCCCAATTGAGCCTGATGTGCCATCTAGCGATTGCACTCCTGCTGTAGGAGGTGGTGGTAGCCCATCAGCTCTTTGCGTGTTGCTTCGGGTCCTAGGGGCATGCCCCTTAGGGATAGTTTTATCTTGTCCCACTTTTCGTTCGTGAGGTTGATAGTTGGACTGCTGCTATCATTTGTTCG
Organism: Avena insularis; assembly: GCA_023614405.1. Classification (NCBI taxonomy): domain Eukaryota; kingdom Viridiplantae; phylum Streptophyta; class Magnoliopsida; order Poales; family Poaceae; genus Avena; species Avena insularis. The sequence continues at coordinate 171,850,522 of CM042688.1, forward strand.
GTTGGTTCAGTTCTCATCCTCGGGTCCGGTGTCAGTGTTGACGATGGCACACATGTAGAGGTTGGGGTGGGTGTTATGTATGCATATCTTGAGATGGAGTTAACGTGATCATCTCCCGTGAGTGGGCCGCTCAGGTCGGAACTACAGCGGCTGCTGCTATTGGTCTCGTAGCTTGATGATGAGGTGGCATGCAACTCGTTGAGCGTGTTGAGGGACGGTGGTGTTGATGATGCTGGTGCAATCGACACAGGTGTCAACAACGCTGAGACCACGCTGATCTGGTCCGGGAAGCGGAGAGTGCCCACCTTGCTGATGTTGAAGTTGTTGGAGATATGCCCTAGCGGCAAAAAAATAAAGGGTTTTTATTATCATATCTCATTAGTTCATAATAGGTTTTATACCATGTTATAACTATATCAATTGGAAACATGTGTGCACGTGTGGTATGTAAACAAACAAAGTCCCTAGTAACCTGTATTCAACTAGTTCATAGGAATTTATGTCAATTGACAATGAGGTCATGTCATTGGTGAATGATGTGATGGACACACTTACCCAACATAAATATTGCAACATGATGAAGTCACCAAGTTCATTGTTGCAAATAATTAGGAAACAAAGTATCCTACTCCTTAGACCGTGAGATCATATATAATCACCGCCACCCGAGGTTGCCTTGATTGCATCAACTGTCACATTGTAATAGGATGATCATAAAGGTGTATCTCAGGTATTCCGAAGGGATAGGTTGAGGTGTATGTATTGCTATCAGGATTTGTTCTCCTGCGTGACGGGAAGATACACTAGTCCCACTCGCTGAGATTACATCCAAGAAGCTATAGCATATGACTAGGTCATGAGGATGAGATATCACAGGAATGAGTTAAGTAGCACTTGTCGGTAACAAAATCGAACTAGGTATGATGATATCGACAATCAAATATTGGTCAAGTCATGTATCAAATTAACAAAAGGAATTTGACTCGATGTTTATGGTTCAAACATCATCTAAATCATGGAATGCATAGGGATCATTATGGGTTTCCAAATCCTACTGATGATCATTGGTCAAAGAAGCATTTGGATCATGTCTGTGATGTTCCTGAACCATAGAGTAACACTTAAGGGTTCTATAATGCTTGGAGATTGTTTTGGAATCACAGGGATCACCGATAGAAAGAGAAGAGAGAACCGGTAGGGTTCCGGGAGAATACGAAGGTAATATGGAGTGATCAAAATGTATTTTTTTAACATCATAGGGAATTAATTAAATGCGGTTTTAATATTAATTGTTCGAATTATGTATTAAAATCTAATTTAAAATTACCTTTTTGGTTAGCCCACCATGGGCCTTTTCCCAGAGGAAAGGCCCAAGTGGGGATCACGGCCCCAAGATAGGAAGGAGGAGCTAGCTGGCATGGGGCTATGCATGGGGTAGGGCCCGCCCATCCACCACCACCTCCACCTAGTGTCACTGCCTCCTCCCAAAACTCTGGTGTGCCTCCCCTTCCCCTATATAAGGAGAGGACACGTGGGGGAGGGGAGGCACTTCAAACCCAAGCCCCGAGGCACTTTTGCTCCATGGGTTTTCTCTCTCCCGCTTTTTGGCTCTCGTGCTTGTGGTTCCAAGAAAATTGTGCTTTTGGGAGACGACACCACCACCGGCATGCCGTCGTGCTTTTGGACCCCCATCCCAGAAGATCTACTTCCGCAATCACATCTAGATCGAAGGGACCAGGAGTCATTGTTGAGCACCGAATGTGTGTGAAACCAGGGAAGTGCTGCCAGTTGGGGCACCTGGACACCGTGCGAGGAGCAACGTGAAATTGAGGTCGGCTATGAGTACGACTACATCATCCATGTTCATCGTGAATGTTAACGCTTCGGTCTACAAGGGTATGTCCCCAAATTTTTTGTTCGTTACAACATTAACTCATAGATGGATCTTGGCAATTGGTGTTGCGCTAGTTAGAAAAAAATATTGTTTTTTTGCTGCGAACCCCTTTAGTGGTATCAGAGCCGATCTATGCGTAGTTATTCTTGTACGGTTAGAACACATTTTGAATATTGGCATTGATCCTATAGTTGTTACCCTCCCATGTGTACTTGTTCATATCGCAGTACTATTTGATGAAGCGGACCGGATCGAACTTATATGTACTGTTACGCGAGTCTAGTTCCACACTTTACATATGGCTTGTACCATATATGTGGCTAACAGGTGTCTGTCTCTATCACAGTAGTTGATATTGTTGGAAATATACCCTAGAGACAAATATTAATAAGGACTATTATCATATTTCATAAAGTTTATGATTAAGTTTAATATCATGCTATAACTGTATTGAGTGGAAACATAAATACACGTGTGATATATAAACAACTAGGGATTCCAAGTGAAACTCTAGTCACTGGTTCATTGGTCAATAGATGATCAAGTTTCCTGATCATGTGGCATTTATGCCAGTTGGAAATGGAGTCAACTCATTCTGAGACTGAGATGATGAACCAATATCCAACCTAAACATCGTGACCCGATCATGTCACGAAGTTCAAGTTACGATGATTAGAAATGGATCCTCGTAGACTATTCCTTAGACCGTGAGGCTATATCAATCACTGTCTCCCGAGAGTGCTTAGATAGCATCAAGCGCCACTTGGTAATACAGTGATTATAAAGGTGTGTTCAGGTACTCGGAGGAAACCGTAGAGGCAATATATGTCAAGAGCGGGATTTGTCCGTCCACATGACGGAAAGATACTCAAGGGCCCACTCGGAGAAGTTATATCCAATAGCTGTGTAGCATGTGATTTGATCACAAGGATATCACTTGTCGGAATGAGTCAAGTAGCATTGTTCGGTAACGAGATTGAACACAACATGGTGATGTCATTGATCAGATCTCGGGCAATGCAAGTATCAAGAGACAAAGGGAATAAGACACGACTGTCCCGATTCAAACGACGAAAGATCTTCGTGGAACGCACAGGGGTCACATGGCCATCCAGGTCCCTCTGTTAATAATTGGTCCGGGAGTGTCCCGACCATGTCTGGAGTGTATCCGAACCATATGGTATCACGCTTAAGGGTCTGATGATGCTTAGAGAGTGTTTATAGGATCGGTAGAGTCGCCGAAGAATAGTAAAGAGAAAACCGGAAGGGTTTCGGTAAGTCCGGAGGATGTTCGGAGTGGAGGTGGAAGGTGTTCCATAGCGACGGAGATTGATTAACATATGAATGAATGTTAAATATTGATTTAATCATTTATCCATAATTATTTAATAAAGAGAAAATCAATTTAAAAGGTCAAAAGGCTTAATGGGCCAATTCCGGAGGGAAGAGGTCCCATTAGGGAAAGGTGAGAGGGAGAAGGGCCAGAGGGGGTGGCCTGCGCCCTAGTGGGCCAGCCCTCCCTCCCGCGCGGGGCCCCTGGAGGTGGCCGGCGGTGCCCACCCCTCCCCCTCTCCTCTCCTTTAGTCCCACCCCGGGAATTTAAGGGAGGTAGTACCTCCCTTCCCCTATATATAGTGGGGGTATTTGGCCAGATAAATACACACAATATTCAATAAAGGTCTTCTCACTTTTGGGAACACATCCAATTGATATTCTCTCTCTCTCTCTCTCTCTCTCTCTCTCTCTCTCTCTCTCTCTCTCGTGACCGTGGTCCCAAGTTCGGACTGCGCGAACGAGATACATCTTCACCGCGGAGCGCCATCGTGCTGCGGGATTCGGATCCAGGAGATCTACTTCCGCAACAGCTGCTGGATCGGGGAAGCGGGAGTTATCGTCAGGCACCGGACGTGTGTAACTCCCCGCGAGGTGTCACACTTGAGGCACTCAAGTCGTTGGAGCCGCTGGAGCGCAAGGACTTCATCACGACCTTGAGGTCGGCTTCGGCTCGTCTATGTCAACCACCCTCTCCTGAGCGTTGACAATGCTTTTCGGTCTTCAAGGGTAAGTTCGCGAAAATCCCCTCCCGTTACTGTATTACTAATAGATAGGTCCTAGCAACATCAGGGGTTTAGGGGCGTAGGGTAAAAATTTATTGTTTTCATACGGGGAACCCCTACAGATATGGCATTTGCAATGGAGGTCCCCGAAAGGGGTGTCATAGAGAGAACTATTTGATCGATGTTGTGGTTGGAAGTTCATAGTAAGAAACGGCTCTATCGCGAAAGCCCTAGCAGCCACATAAATCATGCACAAGATAAAGTAGAGACGTTTAACTTTATTTTGTAGGGCCGTGTGATGTGATATGGTCATGGTTGTAAAGTAAGTATTACTTTCTGTTACTAAGTCATATTAGTAGTTATCAACATGATGGACGACCAACTGATGGCGTCAAGGACTTGGTGTCGTACTGGTGGGCAAGATGGAGATCATCCTGGAGCGCTCGATGGAGATCAATACGCATTCAAAAGGACCATATCATGTCACTATAATTGCATGTGATGTAATCCTTTATGCATCTTATTGATTGCTAGTATTAGATACTAGATGGTAGCATTTATAAGATCATCCCTAATTAATACCAACAATAGTGTTCTCCCTTAGTATGCACCACTAAGAAAGTTCTCCGTTATGAAGCACACCATGACGACCGGGTGTTAGGCATATCGGCGTTCGCATATGGTGGGCGTAAGACATGTTGCACATCAAATACACTTAAGTTAAATTGGCGAGCCTAGCATGTAAATACATGGCGTATGAACACAAGAGATCGAAAGATCAAGCATGATTCACATGAATGATATGATCGACACTTCGTTGTCCACCTTTGTAGCTATACCATCGGTCATGATGACCGGGAATAGTGTAGTAAATTAGGGTTGTATAATCACGTGAACCTTCTTAGAGATGGTAGTTTTAGTGAGAGCTCATTTAATAATGTGATTATAAATAGTAGACTCCTCTCTACGCCCCCGGGACACAGCCAAAAGGCAGAGCACATGATGATATGATCACGCTACATCTACGTGTAAGAAAAAATGGAATCAAGCCCAACCATGAAGAGCAGCAAGTTTTAAGAAAAAAAGAGATGGCAAGCATGTCAGTAAGAATAGATCCATAGAGGCTATATACCTACGTCCCCCGAAGCGTGACTGTTAATCATCCCGTTTGATGAGACAGTTGCCTAGGGGGTAGCATTATCATAGTTTACGACCGAGATAGCTGACGGACGTCGTGTTTTTTAGAGGAACACGCAAATGCTTTCTCATGATAAAGAAAGACTCTTGTTTTAACAACATACAAGTGACAAAACATTTCTACTGCTCAATCGCACTAATAGAAAAAAGACAAATGATAAGATTTTTCTTCAAGAGCCTTAGTCAGGACATTAGACTATTACGATTCTAGATGTAGAGTCCTCCCGATTTCGCTATTGAACATGGTTCCTAAGACGGCGTACACTCAGTAACTGAAGGTAGAAATTTAGCTTCAACATCAAAGAGAAGAAAGATAAAACGTGAACAACCCCACAGCGATTGACGATCTTCGACGTACCGCTCACACGAAAATCTTTTCATGTACCTGCGTTCGGGAGAACACAGTCATAATATTGCGCCACCTGTGATATAATCCAAAAGCAACAGACAAAGAAAGGACCCTACCTCTTGACCATCGACATCGCACCACAATCATTCAGGTCAATGTACCATCTGCAAGCGTTATTACCGCTGAGGATGCATCTAGCTTCCGGAGTTAGAACCATCCTGATGAATATAACACTTACAGGCCTGGTATGACACGCTCGTAAAACCTTGTGTGCCGGGAACCTGATAACCGAATCGCCCCATAGATCCACCATTGCTTCGTTTTCGCTGAGTAAACAATTGTCAATGTTGTAAGCAACACAAATTGTATGTGAAACTAAATAGTAATAGTTGTATACCTTTTGTCTCATAAAAAGATTGTCCACTTGCTCACGATCGGTGGCTTTACTATTCACGAAGCTTGTTGGACAATGTGCACATGCTGAAGATTGGTAGCGCTAATGATAATACCAATTATGTCTGCGACAAAAACAGATTAAATAGTCATACGATGTAGACTCATTAGTTTTCTACATGAGAGTTAAGACCAAGAGGAACACACCAATTAAACTAGAGACACAGCCGACAAAGAGAGGAAGCTCAGGAAAGACGACTAGATTGCATGCGATTTTCAGGAACTCATAAGGAACTTCTACCACCTTGTCGATAACGGTGCACCTCATGATATCGATCATGAGGTCACCCTTCACGACACGGAACCCACATCTAGCATCGGAGACCATATAACATTGTAGCGCGTATACGGGATCTTCCTCCATCCTCGGCCTACAATCGCTGACGGCTGTGCTGTCAATTTCAGCATACATTCTATTGTCCTGTTCATGAGCATACATTTTAGTGCACCAGAATCCGTACAACATAAGGATACGTAATGTAACGTATAAGCGTAAAAATAAATGGACACGTGACGACATCGCATTACCTTGGAGTCCAGAACACTGGCGGACCTTCATGGAGGCGAAAAGGGCCGTCGCCCCCAGCCCATGAAAAAATAGGCTTTTATTTACAGGTATTTAGCCCATTTGTCTATTAAAATCAGCCTGTAGCTCATCTTTTAGCCCCCCCAGCCCATTTGCCCCTCTAGAAATTCGGCTCAAGGTCCGCCAGTGGTCCAGAAGCACCATATCAACACGCACGATCCGCCCATCGTCCGTACCATTTGATAGTCCCACGCTCTGGAATGCCTGAGAGCCATGCCCACTTCTTGAAAGCCCATCTTCAAATTTTACAGGAACATTACACAAGTCGTCTACATAAAAAAATTCGTATACACATCGTGAAATGGCTATAATGGAACAGGATGTAAACGAAAGAAAAATAACGCAACAACTGGTACGTCAAAGAAAACATACTGATACAGCTTTAAGCAAAGTCAATACAGAAGACATTCGCAAAAGCTCATGGCATCCATAGCAAGAGTGGACGAACCTGAAAGTACGTTCAGAAAGGAGTCTTCCTCAACGTGCATGCACAGGCCCACGTGTGGCGCGCTACTGATATGCGACCTGCCAATGCTTAAAAAACCTTGCCCCAACCTTGACTCCATGGTCACTAAACATGATTTAGGTAGTGTTTTCCAATAAAAGCGCCGCCCTAGAAAATGTTAGAATGTTGTACGTTTATCTAATACCAACCTATAATTCGCGCAAACTAAAGCATTTCCCAATGAAGAATATGTGATGAGGATTCATAGAGTACGATGATTCTACTTGTTTAAACTTAAGGAAATATTGAGTCAAACTTATGATCAATATCAGGTGAATTTATTCCTAGTTGAAAATAATACAATAGGATTTAAGAATTATATACTATCTAAATTATTTTATAGTGTTTTTACTAGATTTGACATCTATCGGACTAGCGCCAGTGGGAGAAGAGGGAGGACGGCTACCGAGAAATAGAAAACGACCAAGTTGAAATCACGAAAATCTGATGAAGAGAAATGACGCACCAGGACAATCTACAAAAGAGGCCATTTGTCTAAGATACATACGATCAGCCACCAGATTAAATGTTCTAATTTAACAAGCATCACCGTGCCATTGTGCATTCATGTTTTTCATGCAGCCAAGGTGGGGCCAGCCAAGTCGCAGAACACGCGTTTCTGCCAAGGAAAGGAATAGGCTAAGCCTACGTATATGTGTGCATGCGGATTTTATTAGTTTGGCCAAATCAATTAGTATATTTTATTTAAGGCAAACCATAGTTGTGTTCGGTTAAGATTCCACGCAGGTCGGCTACCTCTAGGCCTTTATATTTGCTGGTACTATCGTGCAAAAGTTAGACCACATTTGATTAAACATTAGTTTCAAACAGTTTTGCTACGAGCAATCCTCTGAATTACTCTAGACCAATTCATAATGATCTAGTGTTTGTTCTACCGAAGTTTGAGTGCTATCTATTATTCTATTGAAACTGAACGATTGGAAGTTTGAGTGTTATCTGCTGTTTTATTGGGAATTAGGAAATTATGATACCGCTTCGTGGTCAGCGGCTACGTGCGCAAATGTGTGAAGTTACGTATATACATAGGGTTGAGAATCGTTGCACTAGCAGCAGGGATTAGCCGGAGAGATCTCACTGTCATATAAGTTATCAACATTATCCTCATCACCATCTGCACCAGCTCACTGAGAAGATCGGGTCATCTCATATCATTTTTTATCAGATTTCAGCATTTTCTGGGTGAGCATCCACAAATTCATCCGTAGATTAGTTTTACTTTTATCCTATATAGAAAAAGCCACTAAAAAATAATAGGGTTTATAGATTTGTCATAGCCTAGATAACGTTGTTCGTGAGTTCTCGTGTTGATAGTAGCTTTTTTGTATCCTTTCTTCGATCTCCGTCGTAGTTGAGTTTAGTTCTTTTTTCGTCGTGTGTTGTTTTTGCGTCCGAGTTTTGCGCCCCTGCGTCCAGTTCTTTCTAATCTGATCGAAGTCCTGGAGTAACGGAAAGGAATGTGCTCGATTCTCCAATCCCAATCTAGTACGTACAGATCGAGCATGTCGTTTGACAAAAAAACAGATCTGATTGTCTGGACTCCACAAGCATTACGTATCCAAAATCCTAGTTGTTGTTCCATTTGAAAAAAAGAAGAATTCGATCGCTACTGGTTTGTATTGGTAATAGACTTAGTTTTGGTCGCTAGCATAAAAAACAGAACATATCAAGAAATCGAACATAGCCCAGGAGGCACCCTATTGTTTTTGTCTGTTCCACCGCGTGAAAAAGAAAAATAGCAGATCGATCTCCACCTGCGTGTATGCGAATCAACGTACGCGATAAAAAAAAAATCTGATCGGGAGCAATTGCAAGACCATAGACGGTCTCTTTCCCTGCACGTGAGCATGTCCAGCCAGTCTTATTTTGTGTTTCTTTTTGTCTCGAGTCCACACATCGTACTTATCTTTATAAGACTTAGTAAGCCTTTCTATGTAGAGTTATCCTACAAGAATAGCTTTTTTAGTACTCTTCGGACTGCTCAGGTAGCAATCTTGTACCTGTTTTGTTGACATATTGTTAGCATCTTTTCTTGTACATTGCAACACGAGCATAACTCCGACATATCTTAAATTTTGAGCTCATTTTTAGAGTTGCAATTGCCCCATTTAGCTCTACCGTGTGCGTTTTCGTGGGTCTTTGTCATACGATCAATAATAGGATTTGTGAATTGGTGATGTTAGGTATCCAAACCAAGCTCCACCATATATCCTAGTTTGTCGTGTGATCCTTCCTGTACCCTCAATATTCACTTCATCATATTGTGCACATTGTTGTTTATCCAAGTTGGTGAGCATTTATAATTTAATTTGGAATGGTAAGATACCTATTTCTTTCAGTTTTGAGTGAGTTGTGAACGTTCCAGCACCGTATTTTTTATTTTATACACTAATCTACTAATCATGACTTCTACTAGTGTTGATGTGATGCATAAATCGGACAATGTATATCATGACTATGCAAATATTGTGATCGGTTTAACATATGATGCAACTATAATCAAGTGACGATTGGAAAGTTCCGACACACCAACATAATGTTAGACTTGGGAATCAGATATGGAACTTGGTTTTTCTAGATGACATACACTCGATTACAGGTTTGGTGGACATAATGAATATATTATTGCTCACCGACGTATGGATGCAAAGGTAGCTCGTTGGTGGGAGGACGTAAGGTATGTGTATGGTGTCATAGGCAAAACATTCCATTGGGAGGATTTTAAAAAAAATCTGCATACTATGTTTTTGAAGAACTACAAATGGCATATTCCATAAAATTTAAGAGTGAATATTAATGAGACATGTGAGGTATCTACTAACGTAATCATGTCTATTTCTAGTGTTGTATCTTGTGATGTGCAGATTGCTTTTGAAGAAAGGGAGCCATCTGTTTTACAACCTGCATCACACGATTGGACATTGCCACTTGAGGAGGATGTTTAAGTTCCTACTACATCTGAGGAGAACGTTGTTGAAATTGGTACTGGCTTGGAGCTTCATCCAATATGTGCGACATATTATGAGTCTATTCTTTTGCTGCTACCTCCTTGTGACTTGTCTTGCACCGATATTGCAGCATCATGTGATAAGTTGCTAAATTCGAATTATAAATATGTGGTACTGATGACACATAAGAAAATACTTGCTCGAATACCACCTGCTGATATTGTGTATTCCATCATGCTAAATGAATCTATAAATATGATTTGTGGTATGGATAAGATTTCTGAAATTTCTTGCCTGAATTCTTGCACATATTCTCCTTGTTTCACTATCAATCTAATTTGTGAATATAACATGAATGAAAATTTTCTTGTGGATCACATCTGCATTACTTGTGAAAGAATCACTGAACTGAAACATACTGTTTTCAGCCATATATGTTATGTGTCGGTGGATTTTTTTGTGGGACATATGCTAAAATTTGTGATTGTATAATACTAAATTCAGATCTAGTTGATATATTACAGTCAAAAAAAAATAACTTCACATATGTTGGATTATTCTGATGTTTCTAAAATACAATTTGATTTTTCATATGTATTATGATTTTTCCAACACATGGTGCATTTATATGCTACTGATATAATCTTCATTTATAATTGCAAATTGTGTTGCATGTTACCTATAAGGCATAATGATCATGCACATATAACTAATTACTTTTATGTCAGTTCATCACTTGTTTATAATAATCAGAGTAACGCAGTTGAAGCATGGCATAAATCAATTTTGTTTCATACCTTTTAGATTGGTTTGATCTTGTCCATCTCAAATTTGATCATCGATCTTTTTTGAGAAAAATGAATTTAATATTGAACAACAAGACTATATATCTATTTTTTCACCATGATCATTATTCTTTGTACTTCACTTATGCCTGCAATTTAAGTTGCTTGATTTATACTAGACATATTATTCATGTGTACAAAAATAATACAAGATGTTACATATACATATATTCTGCCTACACGCTGTTCTTTTTGTATATTGCACTTCTAGCTTCCCCAAAGCCGCGGACGGCTTTTCTTGAAGAAACGGAGGATGATGAGGGTACATTCATAGAGTACGGAGATTCTTCTTGTTTAAGCTGGGCTATGTTCCTAGTTGAAAATATTGACTCAAACTGATGATCACTATCTGGTGAATTTATTCCTAGTTGAAAATAATACAATGATATCTAAGAATTATATACTATCTAAATTATCGTATTGTTGTTTGACTAGATTTGACATCTATCGGACTAGCACTAGCGGGGGGAGAGGAAGGTCGGACACCGAGAGATGGAAGATGACCAAGTGGGAATCACACAAATCCGATGAAGAGAAATGGCGCACTAGGGCAGTCTATGAAGGAAACCATTTGTCTAAGATGCATATGATCAACCACCAGATTAATGTTCTAATTCAGCAAGCATCACCATGAAATTTTATATTCATGTGTTGCATGCAGTCAAGGTGGGGCCAGCCAAGTCGCGGAACACGTTTCTACCAAGAAAAGGAATAGGCTAAGCTTATATATACGTGTGCATGCATATTTTCTTAGTTTAGCCAAATCAATTAGGATATTTTATTTAAGGAAGATACTATTTGTGTTCATTTAGGATTCCACGCACGTCGGCTACCTCTAGGCCTTTATATTTTCTAGTACTATCATGTAAAAGTTAGACCATGTTTTGATTAAACCCTAGTTCCAAACAAATTTGCTACAAGCAATTATTTGAATTACATAGCACCAATTCGTATCGATCTGGTGTTTGTTCTACTGAAGTTTGAGTGTTATCTATTGTTTCACTGTGACCTAGATGATTGCAAGTTTGAGTGTTATCTACTGTTCCATTGGGAATTAGGAGATTGCAATATCGCTTCGTAGTCAGCAGCTACGTGCGCAAGTGTGTGAAGTTGCGAATATCCATAGGGTTATGAGATGTCGCACCGGCAACAGGGATTAGCCGGAGAGATCTCAGTGTTATACGAGTTATCAACATCATCCTCATCGCCATATACATTAGCTTACTGAGAAGATCGGACCACCCCATATCAATACGTGTTAAGAAATCACGGAGAAACTTACGCATGCACAATAAAGCGCGAAGAATAGATCGACCAAAGGAATAAGAAAAAGAGGAAAGCACTTACATGAATGATCAAACGCGGCGACAATGGCTATCGATATTGTAGTTACGGTAGACCTCAGTAGAACATCCTCCACTTGAAAAGTGGAACGAACCTAATAAAGAATAACAAAGACGTAGAGAAAGACGAACAAAAAGAGTAAACATCCAAAAAAATATTAAAAACAAAACATTGAAAGAAACAGAGAATTCATCACAAGTAGAATACTTCTGACCTAAGTAAACGTAGGCCCAGTTCTTTTAGCGGCTTCTCCGAGAAGCCGCCCTACCCCCAGCTTCCTGGGGAAGCCGGTTTAAAAAATTTAGAAGGCTTCCAAAGTGGTTAAAGCTAAACTAACTTGGAAGCCTCGCAAAATTTTGGAACCGGCTTCCCCAGGAAGCTGGGGGTAGGGAGGCTTCTCGAAGAAGCCGCCAAAAGAACTGGGCCGTAGTACACCGATGCCCAAGATAATAAAAAGTTGTACACGGAAAGAAAAAACAGTAGTAACCGTGTAAGCGAGGGAAATCTAGCAGAAAACATAACGGATAACACACAAACGTAAGAAGACGACAGTAGCAAAAAAAAAACGGAAAATCACCGACCAATAGAAGAAGCGAGGACGTAAGAGAAGCCGGTAAGAACAACAGACACGTAGCAGGAAGGGATATGGAAAATGCAGTATTTAGCACGGTGTGACAAAACAAGCATAAATAAATAAGAAGCATTGAGAGCGTGACTCACATGAAGAAGAAGCAGCGAGGACGCGACTCACCGTGTAGAAGAAGCAGATGGGTCGCAAACCACTTCCATATATGAATAAAAGTCAAAATCAAAGAGGGAGAAGCACTTAAGAGATATCTAGCAACAGAAAGGAAGCAAGAGAGTGTAGTTGATAACAATGTCATATATCGTCACTGCAGCCTATATAAGATATGAAAACATGGTCAGAAACTCGTATGTCACGGGCGTTTATGACACGACATGCGATCAATAAACTCTGTGAGCATACACACAGAATCATGGTGGCTCGCCGTCTTACTACACCTCATAGAAATTGTGGACACCTACAGTCTACACTACCAGCTCTACTCTTTGCCATGAGAGCCTGTGTACGTATATAGCGTAGAATGCCACATCATCTTTGTTTGAGCCCCACGAGCGAGACAAAACATAAACGACATGAGATCTTCGCACCATGTAGACTCTGAGCGGTCCCTAGGACCACAAGAATCTATGGACGACATGGGCTCATGGCGCCACGTCGGTTTTGGGAGGGCCCCGCCACCCGACAGGAGTGGAGTCGTGTCGCGGCCAAAACGCCTCTCACGGACTGTGACCTACCCGCGCATGATGACGGCAAGTCCATGGCATGCGCGTGGTCGACCTTCCAGCGATACAGGTTCGACGGCGCGCGCAACACATGCACGCGACAGGGAACCTTTCGCCCTGGACCATAGCGGGGCTCGCCTCCTAGGAGAGTATGGCTCCGTAGAAATAGCGTTGCATGTCCTTTTCGGCGTCCATCCCATGAACAAAAAGAATCAAGACAACATGGATAGCAGTTTGGGTCGAAACATTCTAGCGTTATTATTTACTCTGATGAAATCATATTAGAAACTTAGTCTTAATGTATTTGCGAATATCCTTATATATCTTGTCGTATCCCCATGTGTATTTCGACCATGGGTATTTCTTGCGTGATGAGGAACTTAAAATAGATGAGTCTAACTTCATCGATTGGTACCAACACTAAAGGGACATCATCAATGTAAATGACTTGCTCTGCGTGATACGATAACCGCTAGGAGATTCTCCCGACGACTCCACAAGCGAGGAAGATGATGATGATTATCGTTCTCACTGTAACATGTACATAACTATCCAATGCACTATTCTTTACTCCATGGAATCAGAATCGTGGTCACGCTTTTTCCACACCAAACCATATGATATGGTCGATGAGCTTAAGGCACTCTTTATATCGCAAGTCAGAGTGATGAAGTATGAATTGTTGGACAAGTTTCTTTCAACCAAGATGGAATAAAAGACCTTCTTGGAGAGTAACTTGGTGATCATACATGGGATTCATGGACGCATTGTGCATGACTTTGACTACTAGATGATGGACATATTTGTGATAGATGGGTGTTTTGTTCAGTTCCTCCCAGCTACAAAGATGTTGTCATGGGCTATGTCATGAGAGAAGAATCTTTCATCTTTCATGAGTTCCTATCTCAGCTGAGAACTGTGAAGGTAGAACCAACTTCAAGGGAATTCATTGACGGAGAAGGTATATATGATATAGAGTTTGTAAATGTTTTCCTTTACAAAACACTTATTGTAGTTTTACTAAGTATTTGATACTTGTTATGTTTTATGAAAACATGGACCTTCTTCTTGAGAGTTGCGTGGATGGGATGAGGCGACATAGCATGTTGATGGCAAGAAATATGGTTGATGGCTGACGATGCTCTCCCTGTATATTTATTATTTTGATTAGGGGATTTGAATAAAATGTGTAATCGTTATGGGTGTGTGTACTTTTATTAGTGTGTCTTGCATCTCGCGAGACGGTTATTCATATGTATTAGTGACAAGTCAGTTGTTCTATATTTTATGAAGAATATATTTTATGGTGCCGTCATGGTTATAAATGAAGTTGTTCTTATTTTTTGTCTAAATGATAAATCGTTTATACATTTATAAATATTAAATTTCCAAAAGATATCCAAACTTAATAATGGCATCATCTTTGGATGATACTACTGTTAAGTCATAATGACATTATGTGTAAATATTGGATTCATTTTGATGAAGCATGAAAGTCTTTAGATACTTGATCTTTTAACACATGCATAACCATGACTCTCTAAGTGACATGAATAAAACTCTGTATTCTGGTAAAACAGAATATGCGTTGAATCATTGTATATCATGCACAATGATATATTATTCAGCAAGTAGTGGATACCGCTATTTTGTAAAACTTCATTGTAGATTTAAGTAAGTATATGTATTTGCTTAATGACACACGAGTCTGAAACTATTTGACATGTTCAAAGAATTTTAGAATGAAAATTGGTATTAAATTAACAAGAATATCAAGTATTTGTGATTTGATCAAAGTGATAGGTATTTGAGTTATGTTTTGGCATATATACTTGTGAAAGATGTTTTCACAAATTACGATGCTTCAAACACTTCAATATGTTGATATGTTTGAAGCATTATAATCATACTCTTTCGGATATTGTATGGTCTAAAATTATCTCTTATTGTTTTACCGTTATTATTTAAAGTTAGTGCTAAAACAACAAATACTCACTTTAAAATAGGAAACCATCCAAGTTTGTGCAAATGACACCATATGATTTATGGCATGATGTAGTTTCTAGAATTTTGAATTATGCGATAATTCAAGATTATAACGAATAAATAAATCTGTGTAGTGTATCCTTAGGAAATTATGAATACATATTCCACAACTATAAACCAAAAGGGCAATAAAGGCTTTCCAAGCATGGTACTCTCTCAAGAAGGAGTTCTTTGATGAAGGTGTTGGAATGTCGTGGTGGTGTCACGGTAGATGCCATTGGATGGCCTACTTGGGGCCAAATAGACGCCGAAGGATCCGGGGAGGGATAATACGGTAGCAAGCACACACAGAGGTCAACACAAGAACGCACGATGTACCCAGGTTCAGGGCTCTCCTATTGAGATAACATCGCTGCTCCTGCATGTTAGATGATATATCTTAGATTATTACTATAGCTACAATGGCTCCTTGAGCTGTATGCGGGAGGAGGAAGAAGAAGCTCTCTGCTCTCGCTTCTCTCTTAGAACTAAAGGGCGAAAAGAGGAAACATGTGTCGATCCTCTTCTAGGAGGTCCTGCGGCACCTTATAAAGGGGTCTCCGGGTTATAAGTTTGGTCAAAGGTGGAACTAAATATGCTCTATAGATGCTTCACAAAGTCGTTGCCCTGGGCCCAGATTCTCCTCTTGTAGTGGGGTCACTCCTAGATACCCTCTATGAGACTTGACGTGCCCATTCCTACTAACGGTCTCCACGCTGACAACGATCTCCTCCGGAATATCCTCGATGGGAGTACTCTCCTTAATTGATATGTCGTAAGCGTATCTATAATTTTTGATGCTCCATGATTGTTTTGTATCAACTATCTTATGTTTTGTCTACACTTTGAGGCATTTTAATACATTTTCTAGAACTAACCTATTTACAAGATGCCGAAGTGATAGTTGCCTGTTTTCTACTGTTTTTGGTTTCAGAAAAGCTAGTAAAGAAATATTTTCGGAATTGGACGAAACAAAAGCCGAAGTTCCTATTTTCCCAACACGACACGGAAGTCCAAAGCAGACACGGAGGAGAGACACGAGGCGGCCACACCATAGGGTGGCGCTCCCTGGGCGCGCTAGGCCCTGGTGTGGGCCCCTCGGGTGGCCACCGACCTCGCCTCTTCGCCTATATAAACCCCCCGAGACGAAAATCCTAAGGAGAGGATAAGAATTCCATGAAAAGTTCCACAGCGTCGCCACCACCGAAGAGGAGATTTGGTGGACAGAAGTCTCTGTTCCAGCACCCTGCCGGGATGGGAAAGTGCCCCCGGAGCCATCTCCATCGACTCCACCGCCTTCTCCATCGTCGTTGCTGACTTCCATGATGAGGAGGGAGTAGTTCTCTCTCGAGGCTAAGGGCTCTACCGATAGCTATGTGTTTATCTCTCTCTCTATGCGTGATCTTATTGAGATCATGAGCTTTGTAATCTAATTTAATAAGTAGATATATTCTGCTACTCAAGTGCTTTAATTAATCTCTGCTTATCCCCACGTGTGTGAAGTTGACAGTGTGCACACCGTGTGGCACTTAGCCTAAGGTTATAGAAATACTTATCATGAGTATAATTTGAGTTGGATGTCTCTATGAGATTGTGGTGTTTGTTGGAACCATCTAGCGCTCAAGGTTATAGTGAGGGGTTATCTAGATGGGGTATGCGAACTTTAATGTGTGCTGTTATAGCCCTACATCGTCCAACCAGAGAGTAGTTCAGGGTAGCATAATGAAGAGAAGATATTTATATGAGAGTGTCCACTAGTGAAAGTATGATCCATAGGCCTTGTTTCTAAGCATTGAAACACCGTTTACAATCAGTCCTGTTACATGTTTGGTTGCTGCCACTCATATTTTAGATTGTAATTACCACTTATAATCATCCATATTACTTGTATTTCACTATCTCTTCGCCGAACTAGTGCACCTATACACCTGACAAGTGTATTGGGTGTGTTGGGGACACAAGAGACTTCTTGTATCTTGATTGCAGGGTTGCTTGAGAGGGATACCTTTGACCACTTCCTCCCTGAGTTTGATAAACCTTGGGTGATCCACTTAAGATAAACTTGCTGTTGTTCTACAAACCTCTGCACTTGGAGGCCCAACACTGTCTACAAGAATAGAAGCGTGCGTAGACATCAAGCTATTTTCTGGCACCGTTGTTGGGGAAATAAGGTAAAAGGTACTCATATTCTCTGGCTACTAAGCTATCTTCTAGTACTGTTGCTGGTGTGTGTGTGCTCAAAGTTATTTCCTTTAGATTCTGCAATTATATATTTTGTTTCTTGTTTTTATTTTCACTAGTTAGGCTTAATGGAAAACAACAAAAACATTAGAGAACTTTATAGTATTTATCTTGAGTTAGGACATGAAGTGTTTGAAGAGAAAATTTAAAAACCTATGGAACTTTATTTGCATGCTAATAGCAATGTTATTAGTATGAATTCTTTGAACACCATTATTGATAATTCTATGGAAAAGTCTAAGCTTGGGGAAGCTGGTTTTGATGAAAATGATATTTTTAGTCCCCCAAGCATGAAGGAGAAAATTTACTTTGATGATACTATACCTCCAATATATCATGATGACAATGATGAATATGATATTTTAAGTCCACCTACTATTGAGGAGAAAATTAATTATGATTACAATATGCCTCCTATATTTGATGATTATGGTGATGAGAATAATAATGATAGCTATTTTGTTGAATTTGCCCCCATTACGATTAATAAGGATGACTATGCTTATAGGGAGAGTAATAATTATTTTATGCATGTGGCTCATGATAAGAATGTTTTATGTGATATTTATATTGTTAATTTTATTCATGATGCTACTGAAAGTTATTATGAGAGAGGGAAACATGGTTTTATGTATCTCAACAATATTAAGTTTCCCCTCTTTATGTTGAAAATTTTGAAGTTGCACTTGTTTTGCTTTCCTATGCTTGTTGCTTTGTGCTTTCATGACTTGTTTATTTACAAGATTATTTTTCATAGGAAGTGGGTTAGACTTAAATTTGTTCCATATTTGCTTCTTGATGCTCTCTTTTACTTGAATTCATATTTCTTATGTGAGCATCATCGAAATTATCATGCCTAGCTTAATGGCTATAAAGAAAGAGCTTTTGGGAGACAACCCATTATATTTTAATTTCATTTTTTTTTGTTGAGTCTTGGAAGTTATTGCCTCTATAATAACCTCTACTTATCCTTTTTGTTTGGTTTTTGTGCCAAGAATAACCTCTAATGAGAGGGAAGTAAGATATGGGAAAGTTGCTATCCCGAAACAGATTTCTGTGCGTCACTGTAAAAAATCCTTAAAACTCTCAGTACGTTGGATTGAGCTGTAATTTTTTGTGCTTATGACCTAGGTTATTACCCAAGTTGGTTAGTTTTTCAATTTTCGATTTGAGCAACATAAGATTTTCGAAAAAATCGGTCTTTACCTGCTGGTCTGTTTTGACAGATTTTTGCCATCATTTGCCTTTGCCTCTTAATCGGTTTCTTTTTGAGTTCTCTTTGATCACTTTATCTTTTAGAAGAATTACTACAGTATCTTGTGTTTTAATGGAAGTTTTATTTGTGTTGAAACTAAACCCAAAGACTTATTATCTTGAATACACTAATGTTGCTAATGAAGATTGTGTGAAGTTTTGTATGAAGGAAATTTTCAAGTGTAGGGAAGAATAATGTGATGAGATGAAGTATGGACAAAAGCTAAAGCTTGGGGATGACACCCATGTCTCCCCAATAAATATTCAATAAGTACAAGCGTCAAAGCTTGGGGATGCCCAAGGCATCCCTTCTTCATCAATAATCTCAGGTCTTCTTTCAAGACACTTTATTTTTATTACCTTATGCACTATGTGTTGTTCTTGGAGCGTCTTTGTTTTTAGTTTTCTTTTGCTTTCTTTGCTACAATAAGTTCGTTGTATCCCAACACACTTCTTTTGGAGAGAGACACACCCCGTTATTCATTGCCTAGAACACTCTAGTTTTCACTCTTATTGTTCTGTCAGTGTTCTCCTTTGCTAGCACTACGTTTAGCTTTAGTTTTCTTATTCTTTTGGCTTATAACTTTTTAGTTATTCTTTGTATATGGGTGAGACATGCTCTCTGGTCTTTATTGATTACTATCTTTTAGAGTTGTTTCAAATAAGTCGATTGGTGTTGGAAAAGAGTAGGAAGTTTCATGCTTATAGTGGTACAAAAGGAAGCTTGTTTTGACTGTGACTTAGACTTCATCATGTCATACTAGATGTTGCTTTGACCATATGCTTAGTGATTATTATTGTAGCATGACTTGTTTCAAACAATTGAGATTGCTTAATGTGCTTTGAAAGAATCATGCATTGTTTTAGCATACAAAAGCATAATATTGTGGTATTCTCCTTTGATGCTTTATTTGGATTGACTTGGCACATGCTTACACCATGTTAAGACTATAAACCAGTCACCATAGCCTCTATGATCATTTAGTTTGTGACTTGCAATATCACTTTATGCTTTAATTAATAATGTTTTATCGCTTTGCATGATTATGGCCATTATTGCTCTCTTTGTTGGTCGCTCTCAGTCTTTTGCTAGCCTCCACCTATACTGAGTATGAGTTCTACTCATGCATCAAAATCCCAAGAAGCCAAGTTATTCCAAAGAGTCCACTATAAATTCCTATGCATGGTGTGTTACACCATTCCTAGTATATTCTTGTGTTTATCTATCTTCCAAAGTAAACTTTTGTTATGTGAAAATTAGTGATTAAAGCTCTCACAAACTTGATGGCACACTTTATTTTCTTGCACTTAATAAACTTGAACCATTGTGCCCATCTATGTTACCTATATGCTTGCATTTTATAAGTTGTGAGTTAGCAGAACCATGATACCATGTTTATGGATCCCGGCGGTGTGAAATAAAAGGGGAGCTTGTAAGCTCATCGAGTTTGTATATGTGTTAGACAAATGACTAGGCGGCTAGCCTAATCCATGCCTAATCATGGTGGAAACTTGCAGCATAACCATAGTGAGCATTCTATGAAGCATCCTCAATAAAAACCTATGCAAATAGCAAATAAAAAGATCATTGAGATGCTCATTGTCTGTTGCCTTGTCATTTTGATATGGGAAAGCTCATGTGTCATGGGGCAAGGGGTACCCCGTTGGCGGTTCTCCATGATACACATGTACTTACAATGACAAGAACTTACTTGTGACTAAAGTTGAGTTGCATGAGGTTCGGTACTCGTTATCAAGGGGCATGAGATTTTCAACTTATAACTTGTCAAGCATATCCTCATATTTGTGTCACTTTAACCTTAATCAACTCAAGATGCTTATGATAGGGGAAATGAGAGCGGAAAGCTAATAAGTACCATAATTTTTGGAAGCTCTTTATGAAACTTGAAATCCCTGCTTCCCTCTGATACGTCCAAAACGTATCTACTTTCTCGAACACTTTTGCTATTGTTTCTTCTCTAATTTGTGTGATTTGGATACAACTAATGCGGACTAATGCTGTTTTCAGCAGAATTGCTTTGGTGTCTTGTTTTTGTGAAGGAAATCAACTTTCAAGAAAAATCCCGGAAAATATCGCAAAACTCCTATTTTACCAGAAGACTCACGGAGCCAGAAGACGAGACGAAGAAGGTCCATGAGGGGCCCACACCACCTGGCCACGCGGGCCAGGTCAGGCCGCGCCAGGAGTTGGCGTGGCCGCCTCAGACTCCGCCTCGACCTCTCCTTTTGCCTATAGAAGCCCTCTAACCTAAAACAGACAGGGGGTTCGACGTTTTTTCAGATAGAATTTCATTGCGCCGCCACCACCAGATACCGCGATTCGGAAGCAGAAACTCTGTTATGGCACCCTGCCGGGACGGGGAATTGGAGGAGATCGTCGCCATCATCATCACCATCACTTATCTATCAACCATCCATGATTCTCCCATCCATGAGTGAGTAATCCCCCGCAGTAGGCTATGGGGATGGTAGGGATTGGATGAGATCGTTCATGTAATTGCACCAGATTGTTAGGGCATGGTGCCTAGTATCTATTGTTAGTGCTTTTTGACATTCTTGCAACTTGTTATGCTTAATGCTTGTCACTAGGGCCTGAGTGCCATGATTTCAAATCTGAACATGTTATTGATTCATGATGATATTATTGTTTATGATCGTACATGAAAGTTGTATACACACATTGTTATCCGGAACCCAAGGCCCCGAAGTGACAGAAATCGGGATAACTAGAGGGGATGGCTATGATGTGAGGATCACATGTTCTCACGGAGTGTTAATGCTTTGATCTGGTTCTCTATTAAAAGGAGCACCGTAATTGCTAGTAGATTCCCTTGAGGCCCTGCTATAACGGGCTGGCAGGACAAAAGATGTTGTGCAAGTTCTCATTGTGAGCACGTATGACTATATATGGAACACATGCCTATTATTATTTAGTACTTGGATGTTTTACCTTATTTATCTGCAAATGCCTTATGTCTTGATTGTTACATGAATTTTCTTGTCCATGCAACGCCCGTCTATCCATCCCTATGCCTACCGCGCTTTAATCCTACTGTTTACTGCAATTGTTACTACTGTATTTACTTTTACTACTGCTATTACTTTGCTATTGCTATTACAAAACTGTTGCTACTGATAAACTACTGTGAGCAAGATTGTTTCCAGGTGCAGCTGAATTGACAACTCAGTTGTTAAGGCTTATAAATATTCTTTTGCTCCCCTTGTGTCGAATCAATAAATTGGGTTTTACTTCCCTCGAAGACTGTTGCGATCCCCTATACTTGTGGGTCATCAAGACTGTTTTCTGCCGCCATTGCCGGGGAGCATAGCTCTATTTATCAAGTTCACTTTGAATCACTATAGTTCGCTGCTATCCATTCATCATGGGTAAATCTCGTGATGGAAATGTTCATATATTACCATCCACTACAAGGAGAGGTACTGTTTTGAACACCTCTATTGATCTTGATTCACCATCTGTGATGAGTAAGATCCTTACACCACCACCACATACACATACTGCTACTTCTACTGAATCTGAAACTTCTGATACTTATGATGCTGCTTCTACCGTGCTTAATAAGAGTGGTTCATTAGGTCCTTTCCTAGATGCTACGATTGCTAGAACTATAGCTGGAAATACTGTAACTCCAAATGAGGATACTACTACACCTGTCAGTTCACCTGAGTCTAGAGAGAGCTATGATATTGAAGACAGATATCTAGAAATGACTGATGAATTTATTAAAGAATGCCAAAACACTCATGGTAGAAGTGCTACTAAGAGTCTTCTTGAGAAACATACTGTTAGGCCTAAATTATCTCCTAATGCTAAGTTTGCTACATCTCCCATAAACATTAAAGATAAGTATTATGATTTCTCTCTTGAATTATCTTACATAGCCATTGTTGAGAAAGAACCTTTGTGTGGGACTAAAAATGAAAGTGCTGTAGCACATATGACTGAGCTTTCTACCATGAGTGGCCTATTTTCTGATGATATTAAGATGCGCACCTACTTTGTTGCTAAAATTTTCCCTTTTTTACTGAAAGGAAAGGCTAAAGCTTGGTTTAATAATTTACCTCCTGGATCTATTAATAGCCCTGGTTGCTTGATTGATACTTTCTTTTAGAAATATTTCCCTCCTAGTGCTCGACATGCCATTTTGCAGGAACTTTTTGATTTTAAACAGGGAGAAAAGGAGATATTGCCTGAATCATGGGCAAGGTTTTGTGCTTTAATTCACGCACAACCTGTATGTCCAATACCTAAAAATGAGCTTCTTGATATATATTATAATGGACTAACTGAAGAATGTAGGACATACCTAGATAGTTGTGCTTATTGTGTTTTCAGGAAGAGAACTACCAAAGAAGCTGAGGAATTAATGGCTAAGATAAGAAAGAAGTATGATGACTAGACTTCACCCGAGTCCACTGTGCCTGAGCCAACACCAACACCAAGGAAGAGGGGAGTTATTGAACTAAATGATGAAGTGATGAAGAAGCTAAGAAATGTCTCAAGGAGAAGGGTATTAAATCTGAAGATGTGAAGAACTTACCTCCTATAGAAGAGTTATGCAAGCCAATCTCCCACTCATTCACTATTGAGGTACACTCTCTCCAACATTTTGATGAAGGTGATATTCCTTATTCTAAACCTCCTGATCAATGCTTAGAAGACTTTGATATCTTTGTTGTTAAGCAAGATAATTTTAATAAAAGAGTGCAGAATCATTTGATGGAAAACTCTAGAGCTATTATTGAGTTGAGGGATATTGTGGAAAGAAACTCCAATGATGTTAAAATGCTTATTAAACATTTCCAAATGGTTCAAACTCAAATTGATCAACTTATTAAAGTACAAAAAGATTTGCTAGTTAATGCTTCTAAAGAAAAACATGCTTATGAAATTAGAACTAGAAGTGGTGATGCCACTCAGGATCCTCTATATCCTGAGGGGCATCCTAAAAGAATTGAGCAGGATTCTCAACAAATTGAAAATAGTGGAACTTCTTCTAAGAGAAAGAAAAAGAAACATAAAACAGTTGTAGAATCTTTTGAACCTGCTAAAGATCCTAATAGTATATCTGTCTCTAATGCTGAAACTGAGAGTGGTAATGAGAAAAATGATACTCCTGATAAAGAAGAAATTGAAGAAGAACCTGAAAGGCACACTAAGAATACTAAGTACACTAAGGAATATTTTGTTGCTAAAAAACATGGTAGTGAAAGAGAGCCTTGGGTCCAAAAACCAATGCCTTTTCCTGATAAGAAACACAAGTCAAAGGAAGACGAGCACTATAATAAGTTTTGTGAGTGGATGAAACATTTATTTTTGCAAATTACTTAGGCTGATGCTATTAAATTACCTCCTTATTCACAGTATATGAAGGATATTGTCTCGAATAAAAGGAAGATCCCTAATGAGGAAATTTCTACTTTGCTTGCTAATGATTCCTTTAATGGTAAGGTTACAAAGAAACTTGGAGACCCAGGGATTCCAACTATTCCATGTTCTATTAAAAATAATTATGTTAGAACTGCTTTGTGTGATTTGGGAGCAGGAGTTAGTGTTATGCCTTTTTCTCTCTACAAAAGACTTCAATTGGAGGAATTAATACCAACTGATATATCTTTGCAAATGGCTGATAAATCTACCACTATTCCTGTTGGTATATGTGAGGATGTTCCTATTCAAGTGGCTTATAATTGCTTGATATTAACTGACTTTGTTGTGCTTGAAATGCCTGAACATGATAATATGTCTATTATTCTTGGGAGATCTTTTCTTAATACTGCAGGAGCTGTCATTAATTGTACTCAAGGAAAGGTAACTTTTAATGTTAATGACAAGGAGCATACTGTCTATTTCCCCAAGAAGATTGATAGGACTTATGGCCTAAATTCAATTGAAAATATTGACAGCATCCAAGTTGGAGAAATATATTGTCCCATACCAAGAGAAAACTATGAAATTATTATGATTGGGACCATTGCTATCAAGTTTGAGGTAACATAATCATTTAGTGAAATGCAAAGTTTTGTTTCATATAAATTTGTTTTGGTAACAAGACCTCATCAACCTTGTTAACAAAGGGATTTTAATGAACAAAACAATGTTTTCACCATGATTATCTTTGCTCACTTTTATTTTATCCATTTTAATTTTTGCTTTCACTTAGTTTACTTTTCTGTTGCTAGTTGCTTGCATATTAGAGTGTCTTAGAACTTCTGAAGTTTTAGTTTTGTTTTGTTATTGCATTATTCAAAAATTATCTTTCTGCCAGAAAATCATTCATCAATACCTGAAAATTGCTATAAAATTAAGTGTCTAAAAAAATTCTAGAAAATTCATATTAATTTTTTAGTCAAAAGAGGGGCAGAGAAGTACCTGGAGTGACCCAGGGGATCCCACTAGTCAGGCACACCACCTGGTGGCGCGGCCACACCAGGGGCATGCCTGGCCATGGTGTGGGCCACCCCTGGCCCTCCACTTATTCTCCCTCCTGCCACTACCTTATCTCTCTTGAGAAAATATCAGTTCATTGCTCAAACCCATTTTCTTGCTGTTCTTGCTCGTGATTTTCGATCTCCTTGCTCAGCCCATCTTTGCTGCTGAGATTTGGAGCATTTGTTCTTCGGTATGTGACTCCTCCGCTTGTCCAAGTAGATTTGTGATTAGTGGATTATATCTTGAGTATTTTGCTACTGTAGGTGACAGGTTATGTGAGATTGCATGCTTGTTCAATGCTTAGAGAAATTGTTTTGATGCATGTTTAGGCCTTTACAAATACCTATAAGTAGTTCCTTTCATTGTGTAATCTCTTTGCAATCACTTGTATGATGGTTGTCTAAAATTTCAGAAAAGGAGATGAATGAACACCAACTCAACCAACATGAATTAAGGTTGCCTGAGGTTATGAAAGTTCAATGAGAGAAATAAGTTTTCCCTTCTATTTATCCATGCCCCGAATTCATGAAGGCTGTAGGGATTTCTCAAGATTTCCACACTCTAATTTCTAATGCAGGATTGGAGCATTTTCTGGGAGATGAACCTTACCAATATGTGAAACTAACTATGTCTGTGGTGCAGGATTTTCGATTTAGTTGGTCCTTACCTAACCCCATGGTTCATTACAAAATTTACAATATACCTGTCGACCTCCCTTTTGATGATTTTTGTGCAGCTATTTAAGTACCATAGTGGGGTTCGTGTGAAAGGATTAGTGAGCGGCTTACACCACTCGTGGACTTGTATGTAGAGATTTTCCAAGGGAGTAGCTTCTCGAAGGAGAGTGGTAAAATTTGTAATATACATCTCCCTTCTATTCGATATTTTGCCTACTTTATTGCCAAGTGCATTCTTGCTAGGAAAACCATTAGTAAATTATCCTCATATGATCTAGCCTTTATCTCAGCTGCCTTAAAACAAGATAGAACTTATAACTTGGGTGCTTTGATAGCTTTCTGTCTTACTGCTAACCGCGAGAAAGGTGGAATTTGTGGAGGCCTCATCGCCTCTCGTTTATTAGCTTTGCATGGTGTAGCGCCTCATCATTCAGACTTACAGTTTCCCATAGAGAGGCTTGATCTTAATTCCATGATACAACATAAATTTGTTTCTTCTTGGGCTAATTTGAGTGATTTATCTTATGAAATAACCTTTCTCAGGCTAGTTGGAGAAGGGGTAAGTCCGAGCGTGTGGTTCTTTTGCCTGCGTCTGTTTTGTTTAACCTTGATACCAGGGTAGGATGGTCACTCACTGAGGAAGAGCTCGATACATATCTAGGGGAGCTCTCCTAGCAAGAGAAGGATGCTGGAAGGGAGGTTACAGATGATTCGGTCCAGCCCTCCAATGAGGAGGAGTCTTCGTATCAGCAGCCTGCCTATGATTGGGGAGTTTCTTCTTCTTTGCAAGGGCCTAATCATGATCATTCTTATGACGACCCACCAACTTGGAGTTCCTACCTGCGATGGGGTTGATACCCACTTAGGCCAAAAGCTTAAGCTTGGGGAGGTATACCGACATCACACTCATCTACATATCCTGTTCAGTCGGTACTTTGTATATCAAAGTTTCGTTTTCTTTTTATTTTTTGTTCTTTATTTCTTCTTTCCAAAACACAAAAGGACCAAAAATATTTTTGTTATTCCCCTTTGTTTTCTTCTTTATCTTTTAGCCTTGGTTTGCTTCATCCTTTTTAGCTCTATTTTTATTATGCGAAAACCCAAAAAGATTTCACTTTGCTTGCTCTTTCCTTCGGTTCTTGCCTTTAAAAATCGAAAACCCAAAAAGGTTTCGCTTTGCTTGCTCTTTCCTTCGGTTCTTGCCTTTAAAAATCGAAAACCCAAAAATATTTGTTGTTCTTCTCTGGTTTTGTAAAGTTCATTGCAGGGTTCAGAGGTCATCAGTGACTCATTGGAGTTTGGTTTTATCTTATTATTCAAGTCACACAAGTGAAAGGCAATGATGATTTATGACAACTCGAGGTGTGGTAAGAGGCTGATATGAACTCTATTTGTTTTCATTTTTGTACATATACTCATCATTGTGAGCATGCTTAGTCTGTTTATGTAAGGTGTATGTTATTTAATGGATGCTTAGTAGTCCTTACCTTCTTATGATTAGTTCCAATCCATTATTAGTTCGTAACATGTCATATAACTGTTTGCTCACATTGTTCTATTCATAACTTGGTATGACATTGTGGTGCCCTCCTCCAAATGTTCTATTTGAATCGACTTGGGACATGCTCAAGCATGCATATGACTAAACAAAAAGTCAGTTAAGCCTCGATGATTTATTCTGCCTCAGAGATCTCGTGTCACTTTTATGCCACTATTAATTTTTTTTTGTCGCAAGCATGATTATGACAGTTACAGCTCTCTCGATTGTCGCTCCCTTTCTATTGCTAGCCTTCACTTGTGCTGAGTATAAGCTTCACCCGTGCATCCAACTCCCCAAAACCAAAGTTGTCAAAAATAGTCCACCATATCTACCTATTAGCTTTATTGCTATTCCTTGCATATTTATTATGCTTTGTTTTCTTCCGATAAAAATGTTTGCTTGTTATGTGAAAATTAGTTAGTAAATCTCTCACGAATTTGATGGCACACTTTACTTTCTTGCACTTAATAAACTTGAAACATTGTGCCCATCTATGTTGTGCATATGCTTGCACTTTGTAAGTTGTGAATTAGCAAAACCATGTTATCATGGGGAACGCTTTCAACATTGCACTTTATGTAGTTGATATCATGTTCTTTTGCTTATGGATCCCAGTGGTGTGAAAACAAAGGGGAGCTTGTAAAGCTCATGGAGTTTGTATATGTGTTAGAGAAACGCCTGGGTGGATAGCCTAAGCCATGCCTAATCATGGTGGAAACTTGCAGCATAACCATAGTGAGCAATCTGTGAAGCATCCTCAATAGAAAAAAACCTATGCAAACAGGAAATAAAAAAACCCTATGCAAACAGGAAATAAAAACCTATGCAAATAGGAAATAAAAGGATCACTGAGATGCTCATTGTCTGTTGCCTTGTCATTTTGATATGGGAAAGCTTCTGTATCATGGGGCAAGGGGTATGGCGGTTCTCTATGATACACATCTACTTACAATGACAAGAACTTACTCGTGACTAAAGTTGAGTAGCATGAGGTCCGGTACTCGTAAGCAAGGGGCATGATATTTTCAACTTATAACTTGTCAAGCATATCCTCATATTTCTTCACTTTAACCTTAATCACCTAAAGATGTTTATGATAGGGGCAATGAGAGCTCAAAGCTAATGAGTACCATACTTTCAACATTTGGAAGCCTTTCAAACTTTTAAATCCTTTCTTTCGCTCTTATGTTGAGTCATCGTTTATTCTTTGAGCACTTTCCCAAGAGCATATCTGTCATTCTTAGTGTAATGTGCTTGTCCCAAAACATGGTTAATTATGACATAACTTTGATGCTTGTATCTTTGATATTTTTATTTCTAGTCTTCACTTAAACTTCAGAGGTGCCTTGGCATTTATGTTTTGCTACAAAGAAAGGCAAGCGAGACACCACTTTATCATATCTTCTGATGAGCACTACAATCCTGCATATGCTTATGTGTCATGTTCCTTATTATTAATGGGTTGGAATCTCTTCATAGTTTGCATGACTACTAGGTAAACTTATTTGCATACTCTTTATTATGAATTGCCTAAGTATTTGATAATATGCTAGGAATATATACATCTTATCAAGCAAATGTGTTCATGAAAGTTTCTTCTATCGCACTCAATTTTCAACTGAATTGCTTGAGGACAAGCAATAAGCTAAGCTTGGGGGGAGTTGATACGTCCAAAATGTATCTACTTTCCTGAACACTTTTTCTATTGTTTCTTCTCTAATTTGTGTGATTTGGATACAACTAGTGCGGACTAACACTGTTTTCAGCAGAATTGCTTTGGTGTCTCATTTTTGTGCAGGAAATCAACTTTCAGGAAAAATCCCGGAAAATATCACAAAACTCCTATTTTACTAGAAGACTCACGTAGCCAGAAGACGAGACGAAGAAGGTCCACGAGGGGCCCACACCACCTAGCCGTGCGGGCTAGGCCAGGCCGCGCCAGGAGGTGGTGCGGCTGCCTCGGACTCTGCCTCGACCTCTCCTTTCACCTATATAAGCCCTCTAACCTAAAACAGATTGGGGGTTTGACGTTTTTCTAGATAGAGTTCCGTTGTGCCGCCACCACCAGATACCGCGATTCGGAACCAGAAACTCCATTCTGGCACCCTGCCGGGACAGGGAATTGGAGGAGATCATCGCCATCATCATCACCATCGCTTCTCCATCAACCATCCACGATTCCACCATCCATGAGTGAGTAATCCCCCATAGTAGGCTATGGGGATGGTAGGGATTGGATGAGATCGTTCATGTAATTGCATCAGATTGGTAGGGCATGGTGCCTAGTATCTATTGTTAGTGCTTTTTGACATTATTGCAACTTGTTATGCTTAATGCTTGTCACTAGGACCCGACTGCCATGATTTCAGATCTGAACATGTTATTGATTCATGATGATAGTATTGTTTATGATCTTACCTGTAAGTTGTATACACACATTGTTGTCTGGACCCGAGGCCCCAAAGTGATAGAAATCGGGATAACTGGAGGGGATGGCTATGATGTGAGGATCACATGTGTTCACGGAGTGTTAATGCTTTGCTCCAGTGCTCTATTAAAAGGAGCACCTTAATTGGTAGTAGATTCTCTTGAGGCCCCACTGCAACGGCCTGGCAGGACAAAAGATGTTGTGCAAGTTCTCATTGCGAGCACGTATGACTATATATGGAACACATGCCTATGATTATTTATTACTTGGATGCCTTACCTTATTTATCTGCAAATGCCTTATGTCTTGATTGTTACATGAATTGTCTTGTCCATGCAACGCCCGTCCATCCATCCCTATGCCTACCGCGCTTTAATCCTACTGTTTACTGCAATTGTTACTATTGTCTTTACTTTTACTACTGCTATTACTTTGCTATTGCTATTACAAAACTGTTGCTACTGATAAACTACTATGAGCAACATTGTTTCCAGGTGCATCTGAATTGACAACTCAGTTGTTAAGGCTTATAAATATTCTTTGGCTCCCCTTGTATCGAATCAATAAATTGGGTTTTACTCCTCGAAGACTATTGCGATCCCCTATACTTGTGGGTCATCACCCTCTATGAAGGGCCTTTCTTTTTTACTTTTATGTTGAGTCTCCATCTTCTATCTTTATGCACTAACTGAGAGAGCATAGTGGTCATTCTTAGTTTAATGTGCATTGTCCCAAGACTTGTTGATTGATTCATAACTTTGATATTGTTTGTTCTTAAATTATTTGTATCTAGTCACCCTTATGAACTTTGAAGGTGTCCTATGCATTTATGTTTTGCTATACCATGAGGGATAAGCTGAATACCACTCTTATATGTTTTCTATATGTGAAACAAACAAATGTTTCTCAATGCATTGTTATTCATGATCTTTTGATTGTACCTTTTCATGTTACAACATAGTTGCTATGTCTTATTGTTAGAACTTTAACTTTCATGCTCATGTTTAGAGTACTTTGATCCCAGCTATCAATGCTGTACAAATACCTTGATGAAGATTGTGATGGTGCATGTCACCTAAAAAATTATTATTTTTATCACTTACCTACTCAAGGACGAGCAGGAGTTAAGCTTGGGGATGCTTGATACGTCGTAAACGTATCTATAATTTTTGATGCTCTATGCTTGTTTTGTATAAACTATCTTATGTTTTGTCTCCACTTTGAGGCTTTTTATACATTTTCTGGAACTAACCTATTGACAAGATGCCACAGTGCCAGTTGTCTGTTTTCTACTGTGTTTGGTTTCAGAAAAGCTAGTAAAGAAATATTCTCAGAATTGGATGAAACAAAATCCGAAGTTCCTATTTTTCCCGACACGACACGGAAGTCCAAAGCAGAGACAGAGGAGAGCCATGAGGCAGCCACACCATAGGGTGGCACGGCCCCCTAGGCGCACCAGGCCCTGTTGTGGGCCCTCGGGAGGCCACCGACCTCGCCTCTTCGCCTGTATAAACCCCCCGAGATGAAAACCCTAAGGAGAGGATAAGAATTCCACGAAAATTTCTGCAGCGCCACCGCCACCGAAGAGGAGATTCAGGGGACAGAAGTCTCTGTTCCAGCACCCTGCCAGGATGGGGAAGTGCCCCCAGAGCCATCTCCATCGAATCCACCGCCATCTCCATCGCCATTGCTGAGTTCCATGATGAGGAGGGAGTAGTTCTCTCTCGAGGCTAAGGGCTCTACCGATAGCTATGTGTTCATCTCTCTCTATGCGTGATCTTTTTTTTGAAATGAGGCAAAAGCTTTGCCTTTCATTGATATAGCAGAAAAGAGCTGGGCAGTTTATAAGGAAAACTGGCCAAAAAAACCGTTACAACACAACACCACACGCCAGCCCTGAGGCTACACGCCACACGGGTCGACGACCAACCAGGTCGACACCACACCTCAACACATCAGGCGGAGGCGAAAGACCGGAGCCACCGCTCCAACTACCACACCGGCCCCAGGGCCGCACCCCGCCTAGCCGAAGACGAACCCGCATCCGCCAAACCACCAAACAAACACACTCCTCAGGTCCCTTAGTCCGGTGGACGTCCAAAGCGAAGCCCCAAGAGGCAAAGCGACACAAGAGCGTCGCGAGATCTAGGGTTTCCCCTGGAGAGCCCGAGCAGAGGAGCAAGAAACACCCGCTTCGACGACGACTTCAAGAAGGATGCAGCACCCACGGGCATCACCGTCGTCGGTCCCGGCCAGCCGCCAAGACAAGGCTTTCGCCCAGCGAAGAGTCTCAAACCTCATGCCCGCCCAACAAGAACCGGCACTAACCACCACACCTCCCCTCCTCCCCCAAGCTCCCGATGATCACCAAGAACCTTCCGCCACCACGCCTAGGCTCCCCGTCACCGCGAAAAAGGCCGCCGTCCGGATCATCACCACTGCCCGCGAGACAGTTGAGGAAAACAACTAGAGCAAACCCGGGCAACCGCCACCGTGAAAGGGCCGGAGACCACCGCCACCAAAACACTCGCGCCACCATGACGAATCCTCCGACCACGCACCCTCCACCAAGTATCACCGCACACAGACGCGCCGACACCGCATCAGCCCGCCTCCCGTGCAGGCAGAGGGACAGCAGCATGAACCCTCAGGCCCGAAGAGCTTTGTAATCTAGTTGAATAATTAGATATATTCTGCTACTCAAGTGCATTAATTAATCTCTTCTTATCCCCACATGTGTGAAGTTGATAGTGTGCACACCGTGTGGCACTTCGGCTAAGGTTACAGAAATACTTATCATGAGTATAATTTGAGTTGGATGTCTCTATGAGATTGTGGTGTTTGTTGGAACCATCTAGTGCTCAAGGTGATAGTGAGGGGTTATATAGATGGGGAATGCGAACTTTAAGGTGTGTTGTTATAGCCCTACATCATCCAACCGGAAAGTAGTTTAGGGTAGCATAATGAAGAGAAGATATTTATATGAGAGTGTCCACTAGTGAAAGTACGATCCCTAGGCCTTGATTCTAAGCATCGAAACACCATTTACAATCAGTCCTGTTACATGTTTGCTTGCTCCCACTCTTATTTCAGATTGCAATTACCACTTATAATCATCCATATTACTTTTATTTCACTATTTCTTCGCCGAACTAGTGCACCTATACATCTGACAAGTGTATTGGGTGTGTTGGGGACACAAGAGACTTATTGTATCTTGATTGCAGGGTTGCTTGAGAGGGATACCTTTCATCACTTTCTCCCTAAGTTCGATAAACCTTGGGTGATCCACTTAAAGGAAACTTGATGCTATTCTACAAACCTCTGCACTTGGAGGCCCAACACTATCTACAAGAATAGAAGCGTGCGTAGACATCAAGCTATTTTCTGGTGCCGTTGCCGGGAGGTAAGGTAAAAGGTACTCACATCCTATGGATACTAAGCTATCTTCTAGTACTGTTGCTGGTGTCTGAGTGCTCGAAGTTATTTCCTTTAGATTCTGCAATTATATCTTTTGTTTCTTGTTTTTATTTTCACTAGTTAGGATTAATGGAAAACAACAAAAAATTTAGAGAACTTTATAGTATTTATCTTGAGTTAGGACATGAAGTGTTTGAAGAGAAAATTAAAAAACCTATGGAACTTTATTTGCATGCTAATATCAATGTTATTAGTTTGAATTCTTTGAACACCATTATTGCTAATGCTATGGAAAAGTCTAAGCTGAGGGAAGTTGGTTTTGATGAAAATGATATTTTTAGTCCCCCAAGCACGGAGGAGAAAATTTACTTTGATGATACTATACCTCCAATATATGATGATTACAATGATGAATATGATATTTTTAGTCCACCTACTATTGAGGAGAAAATTAATTATGATTACAATATGCCTCCTATATTTGATGATTATGGTGATGAGAATAATAATGATATCTATTTTGTTGAATTTGCTCCCATTACGATTAATAATGATAGGTGGGGAAATACACATGCGCGTCGCGGCCATGGTGGGTGCAACCAAACCCATGACCCACGACACTGCCAGCCCCATAAACAGGGGGCAGGGGAACCCATGTTCACTTTCCCCATCACCCTTCTCCTTCTAAGCACCGCCGCCGCTCTCTACTTCTCACCGCTGCGCTGCGATTTTTCTCCTCGCGCCTCCAACAACCTTTCCTTCTTCTAGTTGTTGATTCAACTCGCGCGCATGCCACCGCCGCTTCTACGGGACACCCTTACTCCAAGCCGACCAGCCCTGAAGATAGCGCCACCATGGACAATGCCGCCGAAGAAATGGAGTCTCAGGAGGTTGTCCTGGTCGAGCACGTCGAGGAGGAGGTGGATGCCATTCTGGAGCGAGCTTCCTACGAGGGCTCCGATGTGACCTCTGGTGATCTCGAGTGGCTCCTCCTAACATGGCGGATCCCACCAGAGGTGGAGTGCCACCTACCTGGCACCGAATCCACGCCGGAAGTAAATCCCAGTGAGTTTGTAGTGTTCCTCTCCCACTTTGAGCAAGGGTTTGTCCTCCTAGTCAGCGACTTTGCCCAGAAATTATTTGAGACATTCAGTTTGCAACCACACCACTTTCCTACCAATGCTATCACCACATTGTCCTCCTTTGTTTCTTGCTATGAGGGTTACCTCGACCTTTTGCCCTTAATCAACCTCTAGGCCAAATACTTTCAATTCTAGCCCCAGGTTTTGCCAGATCCAGATTTTCCTGTCGGTGCAAAACCCATGACTCAGCGCGGAGCCGCTACTGTCATACCCCGGTGAAGCTCCGCCTTTCCTTGCAAGAAATGGCAACAATCATTTTTATATGTGAAGACCCAAACCAAGGTTGATATGATCAGATTGCCAACATTTGCCATTGGTGCTCCTAAAGCAAAACTCAACTGGAAACTTGACCCCAAGGAGCTCATTGCTGAGGTGAACGAGATTCATTTGGCCAGCATCCTCGAGCTCATGCGATACGGTATGACAGTTGACGATCTTTTGGCGACATTCATCACTCGCTGAATTTCTCCACTTCAACGCATGACACACAAGATTTGCCATATGAGTGGCTGGCATGATCCTATCCGAACTTCGATAGTCGAGATGACCAAGGTCGAGGCTCGGAAACGAGTTAAGGACATCTCCAAGACCAAGATGGTCGAGGAATGGGAGTGGGGAAAATCTCCCTATGACCAATATCACCCTACACCTGTGGTAAGTAATGACACAATCTCACATCTGACATAATTTGCTACCGACATAACTTCATCATTTGACTTTGGTCCACATTTGTTTATTATGCAGAAGTTTACCCGAAAAATCACAGAGGATGAGAAAAATCCCCCGGAGACTTGAGGTAAATACCACGAGAATTCAAATAAGGCGGATCCTAATTCGGAGGACTTCATCCCCATT
Organism: Avena insularis; assembly: GCA_023614405.1. NCBI lineage: Eukaryota > Viridiplantae > Streptophyta > Magnoliopsida > Poales > Poaceae > Avena > Avena insularis. The sequence continues at coordinate 171,886,083 of CM042688.1, forward strand.
ACTCATGTTGGCATTAGTCCGTCTTCGGGTAAGGCCCCTACCCGAGATACATTAAGGGGTTGGTCGAACTGTGATGATGATGATTGATGAGTCCAAAATTGAAGCATATTTACCTTTTGTTTTTTGCATAATAGAATAGGGATTTTGGTATTTCACTGCATTTGCGTGCACCTTTTTGTCCTTGTTTCAACAGGATCCCGAATTACTAAGTCTCTTATGAACATATCAATTGGAACTATCATATTATGTTGTAATATGATATTTTAAGTGATAAAAGTCATTTTATTGATTTACCTTCACACGTAGGAGAATACCAAACATGGGGAAAACATCTATAGCAATAACGACCAGTGGTACGGGCGGAGCCCGCCTGTATCGTTCGCTCGTACCACACGGCAGCACGTCCGCCTTGTCAAATACTTTCTCGTAGCGAATACGGTAGGGGGATCCGACATTCACAGCAACCTAGAACCATGAAAACCCACACCAGAAAGGGATTTGAAGGAGGAACTTGGAGAAGGGAAAATCGCTGCTGCCTCACGGACCATTGGAGGACATCGCATCATCCCCTTCATCATCAACTTCTGCATCTCCATCATCATTACTACCCCTATCTCTCATCTATTATATCTTGTTGTAATTCCAGATTCAATTGTGATTTGCACTAGATTTACCTCCATACTTTTATCCATCCATTTGATTATGATGACGTCGTTGATTGCTTCCATGTGTGAGTAGTTTTCCCTCATTCTTTGGGAGATGGAGAAACCCTAGCACTATTATGAAGTTGCAATAAAGATGATCTATTCTTGTGTCCATATGACTTGTCGGTTTATGATAGATTTGTGATTTGTGTTTGATCTCTTTCTTTAGATGGTATGTGTAGTCAGCCACATATCATTTGCCTTCGGGACTAAAGATGAGGGAGAAATCCTTTGGACGTGTTTGGAAGTGTGCCCGAAAAGCTTCGTGACAATTGGTACCGGCAAGCAACATACACGACCAAAGGAGGATAAAGAGAGACTCCCTAAGCTAATTACGATATCCACGGGGATACCCTTAATTGTGGTGGTTTGTATAGGTGATTTCTCTCAGAAATCGCGGTGGTTATTTAGAGGTGACCTCATTCTTGGCTCAACAAAGTGGCTTCCTACGAGCCTTGTAGTGAACATCTTATTATGGAGCTCTCTCCACACATATCATGATACAATAAGTAGGTTATCCTAATTATGATTAATAATATTATCCTAGTGGTGTATCCTACACCCCCGAGAACTCTTTAGACCTATTGAGTTCAACCACGTTTCCAAACACTCTTCTTACTTGCTTTCTTTTACTTGTTTTTATTACTTTTCTGCACTCAACCAAAAACCTTTCAAACACCCTTTACTTGAGATCAAAGGTAGTTTATAAGTATCCTATGGTAGAAAGTGACGAGGGGCATAAAGACCTTAACCAAATAGCTCTTTGTGAGTATGATACTCTTATTCTGAAACTAGCTACAATTGATCTGTGCACTTGCAGCCATCAAGATATTTTCTAGCGTCGTTGCCGGGGACCTAAGCACTTTTGGTCTTTGTTCTTAGTTGCTTATTCTACTAATTGTTTTGCTAAAGTTTTTTACTAGTTTCAACTAAACACCATGGGCGAGTACCAACATATAATTCAGTTGGAGGCTGTAAAGAATTCTGGCCCACCCATGGATGCTTATTTAAAATCCAATAACCTGAGAGGGTATGATATTAACCCCATGCTTTTGGATATTTTGCATGCTCAAAAGTTTGCAGGGGATAGTACAGAAGATCCATATGAGCATGTAGGGTTCTTTGAAGATAGTTGTAGGACTTGTTGTCTTAATATACTTACTGAGGATGAGGTTAAATCTGCTCTTTTTGTTCAAATTCTTATTGATGAGGCCCGTTCTTGGTATATTCAAAGTACTACAAAGATTACTAACTCCTGGGAGATCTTAGCCTCTTTGTTCCTAGTTGATTTCTTTCCCAGGACGAAAACTCTTGCAGCGAGATGCGTGATACCAGTTTTAAAGGAAACCTAAAGAAAGTTTGCATGACGGATACATGAGGTTTAGGGAATTGCTCGATCACTGCCACCATCCCAACTTCCCGCCTTGGTTGGTAATACATACCTTCTACGCAGGTTTAAGAACTAATAATATAAATGAACTCGACTCCCTTACCATTGTGTCATTTACTGAATTTAGTGTTTAAAGAGCATGGAATTTGCTAGATACAGTGCATAGGATAGAGACAGATTATTGTGGGGCTGAACTTAACAAAGAGAATACTATAGAGTATAATTGTTTGAGAAGATTTATAGCTTCGGGTAAAGTAGAAAAACTGCTTAGAAATTTGAACCTTGACCCCCGTATTATTGTTCAGATTGTTAAAACATATGCTGAATATCTACAGATCCCAAAAGAATGGGAACGCTACACACCACCTAGTGAGGAGAAGTCCTCTAAATCTTGCCATAAGGACAAATACTCGCAAATGCAGAAAAAAATGTTAGACGAGGAAGAAACTATCCTCACAAAAATAATAGAGTAAGGGTGAAAGAAATAAAAGGATAGGGGGGTTAACTAAGGACCTGGGAACCATTAGAAAGAACATTGGGATAGTGAAAGAACTTCTAGAACCTTAGGTGTTCGAAGATGAAGTAATGGTAGTGAGTAAAGAATTTTCTGATATGATAAGATGCAAGTTTGATGGTAAAAGTAGAAGTCAACAGAAAATCCCTTTTTCTTTAGGGGGAACTACTTATGTAGGGTTTTGTGACTTAAGCTCTTCCATTAACATTAAGCCTTACACAATCTATGAAGAGTTGTGATGCCATCTTAATGAACCAGACCTTGAGCCATCAAAAGTTACTTTTATGCCTTCTAACCGAATTTTGCAGCGAACTCATGGGATATTTTGCAATGCGTGCGTTTCCATGGCAGCTTTTGTGTACCCAGTTGATTTTCATATCATTGAAATTCCTTTGAACTCCTTTTGCCCGGTCATTTTTGGTAACCATTTTTACGGCTCTATGAATATTGATATTGATAACAAGAAACAAGTTTTGTCTCTACATTTTGGGGAAGAAGTTTTAGAAATTATTTGCAGCCAATTCACAAAGTTGTCTTATGAAACGAAAGTTGAAGTTAAAGAGGAGAGAACTATTTAAGAATTGGCGACAATCAATTTTGGTACTCCACAATCCGAATTGGAGAGGAGTTTGTCAGGTAATATGATTCACTCCTAAACGATTTGGCAAAAGAAGATTTGTATAAAATCCTCAATGTTGCACCAGAAATGGAGACTCTCCTTAGAGACAAATTTGAAGAACTTGAAAGAAAAGGGGACGAGGATCCACCACCTCTCGTTTTAAAGCCTCTCCCTCCAGGGCCCAGGTATGAATTCTTAGACAAGGAAGGTAAGTGCCGTGTAATTTTAGATGATAAGCTCTCTCCTGAAGAAAATAAGAAATTGTTAGAAGTACTTATCAAACAGCGATAAACTTTTGGATACACCCTTGGCGACATAAAAGGGATAGATCCTTCCATAGTGAATCATAAAATACCTATGATTGAGGATGCTAAACCATGTGTTGATAATCAAAAAAGGTTGAATCCCAAAATGAAAGACGCCGTAAGAAAAGAAATCATACATATGTTGGACAATGGTATTATCTATCCAATTTTCGATAGCAAATGGGTAAGCCCAACTCATTGTATGCCCAGGGAAGGATGTATAACTATAATTAATAACGATAAGGATGAATTAATCCATGCTAGAACAATAGCAGGTTGTAAAATGTGAATAGATTTTAGGAAGTTAAACAAGGAAACAATAAAACAGAATAATCAAATACATCTCATGAATAACATCATGGAAAGGATGTGTAGTAACTCTCACTTCTGTTTCCTTGACGATTATTCGATTTACTCTCAAATCGCTATTCAGCCCGAAGACCAAGAAAAAACTACTTTTGCTTGTCCTTACGAAACCTATGCTTATCTAATGCCTTTTGGATTATGTAACGCAGATGCTACTTTTCAAGAGTGTGTTTTGAAAATGTTTGAAAGTATTGTGGAAAGCTCCATGGAGGTTCTTGATAGTTGTGAGATTCGACACATTTTTGATGGCTTTTATTGATGGTTTTCTCCCGTATTTGATTGTTTTCTGACTTTACCTAACGCTAATACTTAGGTAACAAAGAAAACTTGGTTTTTAATGTGTGTTTTAGGTTCCAAACATAAATAGAAGGATTTAACTAGAGAAATACAATATTCTACAGAAAATAAGCAAGTCTCACTTTGGAAGCACGTGAAAAGAGCTCACAGAAGCTTTAACAAGCAACTATACAGAAGGAATATTTTTCCGGCCGTATAGTTCCCCCGTATAGTTGCCTCCGCCTCTGTCTTGTCAAAAGGGACAACTTCCATGAAGGGACAGGGGCGAAAACAGAACACAGCAGCCGCCATACCATCCAGAAGGGAGAAAGAAGAGATCCGGAGAAGAAGGAGAAGATGTTCTTCATCTCACTCCACGATCTTCGACCTCCTAGCCAATACACCCCCATAGCCACTACTTGTACTTGAGAGAGAGGGATCTCCACCTTGCAAGACTAGGGTTTGAGATTGTTTCTTCCCATCTTGAATTGTGTTGGATATTTTTCTATTCTTATTGTGGATCTCCACGGTAATACAAAGATGAATTCCCTTTATTTGATTATATTGATGATCCGTTCTTCTCTCATGTGTGAGTAATTCTCTTGGGCGTGGGAGATGTAGGGGATTGGTGAGATGTGATGTGCCTTCATATATTTTCCATTAGTTTGTGATTGATTCTAATTACTATATTATTTGTGCTTGACTATCTCTGGGATGCCTAATGCTTGTTGTCCAATTAAGGGCCTAGACAACATGATACTTTGTTCTACATAGATGAGATCTTGTTTTCTAGTGGACCGACGACCCCCGGGTGACATGGGGATATCAATGGAAAGCTAGTTGACTCAAGGATAACGAGTAACCATTATGCTTATTGCATTAGTCCGATCCAAGGAGCTTAATCGCTAAGTGACCTGAAGGGTCTTAATCGTCTAGTGCCTGACCATGGTTTTGGTAGCAGGCTAGTAGGATTATTGAAGTTGGGATGAAATCTACCAAGAGGAGTTTCGACTAATTATGGGTTGCTCACCTACACATATATCTATAAGATTATAATTGTTACATTTACCACTCGTCCACCTGGCACAATCACTATCACCATGAATTGAATCTCCCCATGCCTTCTTTCTCCATCTGTAGGAAACAACAAACAACCAAAGTCGTTCTTTACTTTTATGATTTATATTTCTGAAGTTTACATGTTAGTTATATTTAAATCTATCGCATTTAATCAAAATACCATTCTTATTTCAACACTTGTAGTCAATTCACTCGAAGACCTCTGACAACTTCGGCTGTGACAGAGACTTCATCAAAAAAACACTTACCTTTGGGCTCCCTGTGGGATCGATATCTGAACTTCAAAACTAGCTACAAACGATTTGTGCTCTTGCAAACATCAAGATATTTTTTGGCGCCGTTGCCGAGGAACTAAGCATTAAGTTTTTGTCTTTTGACATTTCAGGTGTTGCTACTACAAAATGTTCTCCTTAGGAGACAAAGGGTCTACATGCTCTGGTAGGACCTACCTGCCGAATTATATTGAGCGCGTGCCTGCTTAGAGGCGCGAAGAAATTATTGAAAAACATTTAAGATCAAATAAAGTTGAAGTTGAAAACCTAAGTGATATTATGGAAATCATGTCTATTTATAGGACAACTCCTATGAAACCTGAGAAAAGTCTCAGGGAATATAGTGCTCCAAGTTCTGATTTTCTTAAACAACCAATAGAGCTCCCTAATCCTGGAGTTAGAGAATATCGATTTGATGGTGGAATCATTAAAATTTTGCAGGAGAAAGCTTTCAGTGGAAGGAAATATGAAGACCTAGGAAGACACATTAGAGAATTCGATGATGTGATAACATCGCTTGGACCAAAAGGTTTCCCGAGAGACTTTTCTCGTCTTAAATTATTTCGATAGTCTCTTAAAGGTAAAGCTCTAGACTGGTTATATTCTCTCCCTCGCCATTACATTAAATGTTGGGAAAACTGCATTACTAAATTCATAAACATGTTTAATACTTTTAAAAAGGTAACTGAACTAAGAAAGAACATAGGCAACTTTAGTCAGAACATGGGAGAAAACTACCCACAAGCCTGGGAAAGATTCTTTGGAATGATCAATAGTATTCCTAATCATGGCTATTCTGAACTAACAATCTACCATTTATTTTACCACGGTCTTAATACTCAATGTAGAGAATTGCTTGACCTCTGGATAGGAGGGTCTATAAATACTCTAACTATTAAGGAATGTTTGGAATTAATGTGTACTAGGGCTAAGAATAATTCTTTATATAACCTTGATTTTGGCACTAAGCTGGAAAGAGGGATACTCCGGATAACTCCTGATAACTCCTGATCTTATGCCTGAGGTACGTAAAACTATGAAAGAAAAAGGTAATTCTTCTGAACTTGCTAAGGAAAACAAAGAGGATTTGTTACAAGTTTTAACTGAAGAAGATGAAACTAGAAAAGTTTTTCAAGAATTAAAACATCGACAAGTGAAATCTCATAATAACTTTCATAAGCATTTCCAAAAACACAAAAAGATTTTGGCGGAACTCACTGAAAATTATGATGAGATTGGCCAAGAAATAAAACTATTTCACAAGTATCTTAATATGATTGAAACCCAGTGTAAACAAATAGCATATGGTTATCAATTTTTTCTTCGTGATGATAAAGATATTTCTGTTTCTACTAATGTTGTCACAAGAAGGGGTCCAAAGGACCCTTAGGACCACTAGAATACGAAGCTGAAAAAGAGCGAAAGGAAATATCCTTGCTCGAAGCAAGCCAAGAAGATGATACATTGGTGGATCCTCAAGATGAGACTGAAACACAATATCAAACCAAGGAGGACCAAAATGATGACCATTATGACTCCGATGCAGAGACGGTTGATCCAAGAGAAGATAAAGAAGTAAGCAAGGAAGATGAAGTTGTTGTAGTAGAAAATAATAAAAGCAATAAGCAACAACAAAAGAAAGCAACGAAAGAGCCTGACCCCCCAAAAAAGGTAAAAGACAAGAGTAAGTCAGGTGAGAAAAAGCTTCCTTATCCAGATCGAAAAAAGAAAGCACCGGATGAGGTAATTTATAATTCTTTTACAAAGGCACTTAGTGACCTTTGTCTAGAAATTCCATTTGCGGATGTAATCAAAGTTCCTACTTATGGTAAATTCCTTTGTGATATTCTTAGTAGAAAGAAAGAAATAACTAAAACTGTTGCCATGGTAACTAGCTATCCTTCTAACGGAAAGTTGTTGTCTAAGTCTGGAGATCCTAGAATACCAACTATTTCATGCTTGATGGCTCAGTGTTGATGTAGAGCTCGTTGGGAACCCCAAGAGGAAGGTATGATGAGCACAACGACAAGTTTCCCTCAGTTATGAAACCAAGGTTTAATCGAACCAGTAGGAGCAAGGAAACACCCCAAAGGTGTTGCTAGCTGAGCCTTGGCAGGGCGCACTACCGGTGCTAGTAGCAACGTGGAGACCTGCACAACACAACAACCACGTAACTTTGTCCCCAACTTGCGATGAGGTTGTCAATCTCACCGTGTTTTGCTGAAAACAAAGGATTAAACGTATCGAATGGAAGGAAGTAATAGTTTGCAGAAAGTAAACACAAAGCAGTAAACAGTTTATAGATTGTATGTAAAAGAAAAGGATCGGGATCCATAGTTCACCAGAGGTGGCTCTCCCTAAGATAGATAACATGCTGGGTGAACAGATTACGTCGGGGCAATTGACAAACATCGAGAAAGAAATACGTGCATATACTAATCATCTTGACTCCTTTGGAACTTGATTGGGCATTACAACATTGTACATAGACCGCCATCGAACTGCATCTATGACTAATAATCCACCTTCAGGTTATCATCCGAACCCCCTCCAGTATTAAGTTGCCAGCAAGAGATTATTGCTTTACAAATTGCGTGTAATGTAAACAATACGATTGCTCTATGAACAAAGGATTGTTGTTTTCTCCCTAGTAGCAACAGCACATCTAGTACCTTAGAGATTTATGTCACTTCCCAAGATTACCAGAGGCATGAACCCACTATCGAGCATAAATACTAACTCTTGGAGTTGCTAGCATCTACTTGGCCAAGATAGCTACTAACAACAAAAAGCATGCAAGATCACAAATAATAAAGACATGATAGAATCAATAATCAATCTAAAATAGCATCTCAATATCCATCGGATCTCCACAAACACAACATGTAGAATTACAAATAGATGATCTTGATCATGAACGGAGCTCACAAGATCTAGACATGAAAGCTCAAAGGAGGAGAACATCTAGCTACTACATGGATCCATAGTCCAAGGATGAACTACTCACGCATCACACCGGAGGCTTGCATGATGATGAAGAAGGCATCCAGGGTGAATTCCCCTCTCCGGCAGGGTGTCGGGAAGTGCTTCAGATCCCTCCCGATCTAGGGATGGAGACGACGGCGGCTACAGACTCTTTCGTGGATTTTTGATCGGGTACTTAGGGTTTTCGTCCTGAGGGCATCTTATAGGCAGAAGGAGAGGCCGAGGGGGTACTAGGGTCGGCCATACCACCCCCTGGCGCGGGCCAGGCCTGGCCGCGCAGCCAGGTGGTGTGGCCGGCCCCAAGCCCTTCTCCATCTCGTATTCTGGCATATGATGACTTCCGGAAAAATAGGCACTTTGGCTTTTGTCCCGTCCAATTCCGAGGATATTCATTTTCTGACTTTCCTGGAACCAAAAACAGCAGAAAAGCAAATGTACTGTGGCTCTTGTTAATAGGTTAGTCCAAGAAATCATATGAAAAGTACTCTAAATTGTGGACAAAACACAAGAAAGTAGATAAAACCAAGCATGGAGCATCAAAAATTATAGATACATTTGCAATGTATCAACATCCCCAAGCTTAACTCCTGCTCGTCCTCTAGTAGGTAAGTGATAAAAGGAAAGAATAATTTTTGAGGTGACATGCACCATCAAAGACTTGATCAAAGTATTTGTAAAACATTCAAAGCTGGGATCATAGTACTTCAATCATAACATGAAAGACAAAGTTCTAGCAATAAGACAAAGAAACTATGATGCAACATGAAAAGGCACAAATAAAAGATTCATGAATAATAATGCTTTGCAAGACGTTTGTTTGTTTCACATAAAGAAAACATAGCATAATAGTATTCAGCTTGTCCCTCATAGAGTAGCAAATATAAATGCATAGGACACCTTCAAAGTTCATAAGAGTGACTAGATACAAATAGTTTAAAACAAGCAATATCAAGTTATGCATCAATCAACTAGTCTTGGGACAATGCACATAGAACTAAGAATGGCCACTATGCTCTCAAAGTAGGTGCATAAAGGTAGAAGGTGGAGACTCAATATAATGGTGGAAGAAAGGCCTTTATAAAAGGAAGTAGGGATTCAAGTCTCATAAAGAACTTCCAAAAATTATGGTACTTATAGCTTTCAGCTCTCATTGCCCCTATCATAAGAATCTTGAAGGTGATTAAGGTTAAATTGACACAACTAAGAGGATATGCTTGACAAGTTATAAACCGAAATCTCATGCCCCTTACTTATGAAGACCGAACCTCATGCTACTCAAATTTAGTCACGAGTAAGCTCTTGTCATTGTAAGTACATGTGTATCATAAAGAACCGCCAACGGGGTACCCATTGCACATGATACAGGAGCTATCCCATAATCAAAATGACAAGGCAAGCAGACAATGAGCATCTCAGCAATCTTTTTATTTGCTATTTGCATAGGTTTTTATTGAGGATGCTTCATAGAGTGCTCATTATGGTGATGCTGCAAGTTTCCACCATGATTAGGCATGGCTTAGGCTAGCGTCCCAGGTGTTCCTCTAACACACATACAAACTCCATGATCTTACAAGTTCCACTTTTATTTCACACCGCCGAGATCCATAAGCAAAAGAACATGATATCAACGGGGTACAAAGTACAAGTGCAATGTTGAAAGCGTTCCCCATGATACATGGTTCTGCTAATTTCAACTTATAAAGCATAAGCATATATGCAACAAAGAAGGACCCAATGGTTCAAGTTTATTAGATGCAAAAAAGTAAGGTGTGCCATCAAGTTCGTGAGAGCTTTAGTCACTAGTTTTCTCATAACAAGTTTAATTTGGAAGGTAAACAAAAGCATGAATATACTTGGAATAGCATAAGCTAGTAGGTAGGTATGGTGGAATCTTTGGTATAACTTGGTTTAGGGAGTTGGATGCATGAGTGGAACTCATACTTGGTTGTGGAGGCTAGCAAAAGACTCGGAGCGACAAACTAAGAGAGCAATAATGGCCATAATCATGCAAAGCGACAAAACATCATTGATCAAAGAATAAAGTGATACTACAAGTTGAAAACTAAAGGATCATAAAGGCTATGGTGACTTGAGATAGTCATAACATGGTGTGAGCATGTGCCAAGTCAACCCAAATAAAGCATCAAAGGAGAATACCACTATACTATGCTTTAATATGCTAAAACAACACATGATTCATCCAAGGCACATTAAGCAATCTCAATTGTTTATAAAAAGTCATGCTACACTAAATAATACTAAGCATAAAGCCAAAACAATATCAAGCATGGCATGACAAAGCATAGGCCACAGTCAAAAACAAGCTCTTTTTACCACATAAGTATGAACTTTCCTACTCTTTTCCAAACCAAACCAAACTATTTGAAAACCAATGTATGAAAGAGGGGCTCCAACCAATTTATTCATCAAACTAAGCAAACAAATCAAACAGAAAACCAAAACAAAAATGAAAAAGAAGATGCTCCAAGAACAACACAACTGTGCATGAAACAATAAAAATGAAACGTTTGGAAGAAACCTGGGATTTTTATTGATAAAGAAGGGGATGCCTTGGGCATCCCCAAGCTTTGACGCTTGTACTTCTTGGATATTTCTTGGGGTGACACGCGTGTCATCCCCAAGCTTGAGCTTTAGTCCATCCTTCATCTCATTACTCATTCCTTCCCTACACCTGAAAATTTTCCTTCATACAAAACTTCACACAATCTTTATTAGCAACATTAGTGCACTCAAGATAAATAAGTCTTAAGGTTCAGTTCTAACACCAAATAAACTTCCATTAGAACACTATCTACTGTAGCACTTCCCTCAAAAAGCTCAATTCCCCAAAAGAACTCAAAAAGGAACCAACAAAAAGTAAATGCAGAAAATGGCAGAAATCTGTCAAAACAGACCAGCAGGTAAAGACGAATTTTTTCTAAGACCTTCTGTTGCTCAAATCAAAAAGTGTTGAACTAATGAAAGTTATATAACAACCTGGGGCAGAAGCACAAAAATTCATGCCTCAAAAAGACGTTCATAGAATTTACACAAATTTTTACGGTGAAGCACATAAATCTGTTTCGGGACAGCAACTTTCCCAATCATTACTTCTCTCTCATTAGAGGTTACTTTTGGCACAAAAAGCAAATAAAAAGGATAAGGAGCGGTTATTACTGAAGTAATAACTTCCAAGACTCATCTAAAACTTTTGGGTTATCTCCCAATAAGTACTTTTCTTTAACGCCTTTAAGTTAGGCATAAGAAGCAAGAAAAAGAATCAAGTATTCTCAAATGAAGAAGCATTAAGACCAAATTTTGTTTTCATAGGAGAGGCAAAAGAAATCTTCTCTCTCTTCTTGGGGAAGTGTTCTATACCTTTCTTGAGTGGGAGTTGATATTTAATGGTTCCTTCTTTCATATCAATAATGGCACCAACAGTTCTAAGAAAAGGTCTTCCCAAAGTAATAGGACAAGAAGCATTGCATTCAACATCCAAAACATAGAAATCAACGGGGACATAGGCATTGTTAACCATTATAAGAACATCATTAAGACTCCCCATGAGTTTCTTTTTAGCATTATCATCAAGTGGGACATTCAAATAACAATCTTCAAGTGGAGGCAAATCAAGCATATCATAAATCCTTCTAGGCATAATAGAAACACTACTATCAAGATCACATAAAGCTTTGAAATCAAAGTAATTCACTTTCATATTAATGATGGGTTCCCAACCATCTTCTTGTTTTATAGGAATAGAAGCTTTATGTTTCATCTTTTCTTCTTTAATCTTTATGAGAGCATCATTAATGTGTTTTGTAAAGGCCATGTTCATAGCACTAGTATTAGGAATTTTAGCAAGCTTTTGTAGGAACTTAATAACTTCAGAGATGTTACAACCATCAAGATCAAAATCATAATTATCATTTAAAGTAGTAGAACTATTACTAGCCTCAACACTAGTGGTGGTAATAGTACAAACACTAATGTTTCTAGCAATTTCATCTTCTCTTTCCCACTTAGCATGTAATTCAGCTAATAGTCTAACATTTTCATCAATTCTTACTTGTATAGCATTAGTAGCTGCAAAGGGATTATCATTAGTTTCAGGTTTAGCAGCCATTTTATTCAAAGAAGATGGAGCTTCAGCCAAAGATGCTATATTTCTTTCAGCATTAGAGAGTTTTTCCTCAATAGTTTTATTGAAAGCAGTTTGTTTACTAATAAAGTCTTTAAGCATAACTTCAAGTTCATAGGGTGCACTCCTATTATTGTTGTAAGAATTTCCGTAAGCATTACCATTGTTGGGAGGATATGGCTTATAATTGTTGTTACCAAAATTGTTCCTATAAGCATTATTGCCAAAATTGTTATTTCTTATGAAGTTCACATCAACTTGCTCTTCTTGAGCAACCAAAGAGGCTAAGGGAACATTATTTGGATCAATATGGGCTTTCCCATTCACAAGCATAAACATAATAATATCAATCTTATCACTCAAGGAGGAGGTTTCCTCAACAGAATTTACCTTCTTACCTTGTGGAGCTCTCTCGGTATGCCATTCAGAATAATTAACCATCATATTGTCCAGGTTTTGTTGCAGCACCCAAAGTGATGGTCATAAAGGTACCTCCAGCAGTAGAATCCAATAGGTTCCTTGAAGAATAATTCAATGTGAAGATGTCCTTGACTCCCCGACAACGGCGCCAGAAAAATGCTTGATGGCTCAGTGTTGATGTAGAGCTCGTTGGGAACCCCAAGAGGAAGGTATGATGAGCACAGCAACAAGTTTACCTCAGTTATGAAACCAAGGTTTAATCGAACCAGTAGGAGCAAGGAAATACCCCAAAGGTGTTGCTAGCTGAGCCTTGGCAGGGCACACTACCGGTGCTAGTAGCAACGTGGAGACCTGCACAACACAACCACATAACTTTGTCCCCAACTTGCGATGAGGTTGTCAATCTCACCGTGTTTTGCTGAAAACAAAGGATTAAACGTATCGAATGGAAGGAAGTAATAGTTTGCAGAAAGTAAACACAAAGCAGTAAACAGTTTATAGATTGTGTGTAAAAGAAAAGGACCGGGATCCATAGTTCACTAGAGGTGGCTCTCCCTAAGATAGATAACATGCTGGGTGAACAAATTACAGCGGGGCAATTGACAAACATCGAGAAAGCAATACATGCATATACTAATCATCTTGACTCCTTTGGAACTTGATTGGGCATTACAACATTATACATAGATCGCCATCCAACTGCATCTATGACTAATAATCCACCTTCAGGTTATCATCCGAACCCCCTCTAGTATTAAGTTGCAAGAAACAGATTATTGCTTTACGAATTGTGTGTAATGTAAACAATACGATTGTTCTATGAACAAAGGATTGTTGTTTTCTTCCTAGTAGCAACAGCACATCCAGTACCTTAGAGATTTCTATCACTTCCCCAGGTTACCAGAGGCATGAACCCACTATCGAGCATAAATACTAACTCTTGGAGTTGCTAGCATCTACTTGGCCAAGATAGCTACTAACAACGGAAAGCATGCAAGATCACAAATAACAAAGACATGATAGAATCAATAATCAATCTGAAATAGCATCTCAATATCCATCGGATCCCCGCAAACACAACATGTAGAATTACAAATAGATGATCTTGATCATGAACGGAGCTCACAAGATCTAGACATGAAAGCACAAAGGAGGAGAACCAGCCATCTAGCTATTACATGGATCCGTAGTCCAAGGATGAACTACTCACACATCACACCGGAGGCTTGCATGATGATGAAGAAGGCCTCTAGGGTGAATTCCCCTCTCCGGCAGGGTGCCGAGAAGAGCTTCAGATCCTTCCCGATCTAGGGATGGAGATGACGACGGCTACAGACTCTTTCGTGGATTTTTGATCGGGTGCTTAGGGTTTTTGTCCCGAGGGCATCTTATAGGCGGAAGGAGAGGCCGAGGGGGTGGTGGGGTCGGCCAGACCACCCCCTGGCGCAGGCCAGGCCTAGCAACATGGCCAGGTGGTGTGGCCGGCCCTAGCCCTTCTCTGTCTCGTATTCTGGCATCTGATGACTTCCAGAAAAATAGGCACTTTGGCTTTTATCCTGTCGAATTCCGAGAATATTCATTTTCTGACTTTCCTGGAACCAAAAACAGCAGAAAACAGGCAGCTGGCACTATCGCTCTTGTTAATAGGTTAGTCCAAGAAATCATACGAAAAGTACTCCAAAGTTTGGACAAAACACAAGAAAGTCGATAAAACCAAGCATGGAGCATGAAAAATTATAGATACATTTGCAATGTATCAATGCTCAATAGGTAAAACAGATATTCACAATGCCTTATGTGATCTAGGAGCAGGAGTTAGTGTAATGCCATACTCCCTCTATTAAAGGTTAGGATTAGGGGAGTATTCTCCTACTACTATCACTTTACAGATGGCTGACAAGTCTACTATACAAGTCGTTGGTATGATTGAGGATGTCTTACTTAGGATAGATGAGCATGTTATTCCCACTGATTTTATTATTCTTGAAATGCTAGAAGATGAAAGATTATATATAATACTTGGAAGACCCTTCCTTAGTACTGCAGGTGCGTCAGTAGATTGTGCAGAAGGGAAGATAATCTTCAATGTTTATGATGCTGAAATCATCTGGCATTTTCCAAAGAAGCTAGAAGTAGGAGAAAGATATGTTCCACCAAGAAAACGAGTTCATGTGGTAAGTGCCATTGATAAGGGGCAACCAAAGGTAAGAATTCAAGAAGAGAGAAGAGGTTGAGTTATTAAACCATTCTTAATAAATGCTTAATGGGAGTCAACCCATTTTAGTAAATTTAGTAGAATAGAGAATAATAAGTTCATCGCATTCCCACCACTTTTTCATAGACATTCTTGCGGAAGCGCGCCCGTGAAGATGCAGCTGTCAAAAAGTAGTGGAAATGTAGATTGAATGAGTATAGAATAATAATAATAAAAGTTTGAGTTTTCTATTTACAGAAGCTAAAATTTTGCTTTTAATATGCTAATGTTGGTCGATAGTTTTTACTATCAAGTTTCTGTTAAAAACTTGGTATTTCGCTAAGTTATGGGATAAGAAGGTATCCTTGAAGAAATAGAAAAAATTTGATAACTACTGAGGTTTAACGACCAACTATACGGCGGGAATAAAAATTCCGGCCGTATAGTTCCGGTCGTATAGTTATCTTTGCCATCAACAAATTTTCCTCGAAAACACAGAGAGTTTAATGACCAACTATATAGTGGGAATAAAAATTCTGGTCGTATAGTTCTGGTCATATAGATATCGATGCCTTCGTAGAATTTCATCCCAAAGGTACTGAGAGTTTAACGACCAACTATACGGCAGGAATAAACATTCTGGCTGTATAGTTCCGGTCGTATAGATATCGATGCCTTCGTAGAATTTCATGTTGGGCCACGCAGAGAAAAACAAAACTTTTTCCTACGTGGTGATCCTAAGATCTAGCTGAGGTAGTAGGCCACGAGAATTACCACTAGACGCGCGGTTGCGGAATCGATGAAGCACATCGCTTGATGCAGTGCAGTCCTCACGATCCGTTCCGATCCACGATCGTCGAAGTGCTGAATGTACAACACCTCCGCCAGTATCCACACATACGAGGAGGAGCGCCAGCGATGGACTGCTAGGTCTGGTACGACGGCGACATGCCTGTACTGGACTGGAGCTAGGGTTTCCAACACATGGAGTGACCTAACCGTGTGATCTAAGCACATGCGCCCCAGCTTATATAGGAAGTGAAAGTGGGCTCCACTCATTTGTGGCCCATTCACTAAAAGGCCTATGTTAGTCACTACGAGTCCAACTCACTGACTCTGTCCATTTCCTTCTTGGGTCCAACCCAAATATGCTCTCGCTCTTAAGTGTGTGACCCAACAGGCTCATGGTGACCCGGACACGATCCGAGTCTCACTCGTGACCGATCAGTTGGTAGCGGCTCCTAGCAGAATGTGCCAACTCCCAAGTATCAAAGAGTCATGACTACATACCTTCGAATGCGACTTTCGTCTGAGTCCCTTTTGCCTCACGATATACCTTGTCGGACTATAGGCGAATGATCGTCATCCCTTAAATAGTCCGACTCTCTTTCTCAATCTGAGATAAGTGATTCATCCGACTAACTCTTAGTCGGTTGCCTCGGTTAACACTTAACCGAGTCATGCATGGCCATGCTTTCCGAATCATATCTTCCGAGACGGCCCAGAGAATATCTCTCCAGTCGGAGGGGCAAAATCCCATCTCGGTTATTCACATCACGCAGCTTGATTCTCAGTCGACCCGAACTCCGCCTTTATAACTGCCCAGTGACGGAACATCGTTTGACAGAACCTAAGTTGGTGATCCTCAACTCGGACTGTTCAATAACCTCAGGTCTAAGGATTACATTGATTGAGACATGCAAATGGCGACTTGTTCGTTGCATCTCAATATGGGTCAGTCCGACTCGCTAAACTCTTTAGCCGAGTCCGTGTACGTCGGAATAGCATCTCTATGCCCATGACAAGTGGAACCGAGTCATCAGCCGACTTTCACATCAGTCTAACTTGCGTGTCCAGCACAACCTCAACGACCAAGGACAATTCGTATAAACAATATGTATATATATAGTTCCACAATCGAATCACATATTCAATGATATATATCAGTAGTTCATACATGGACAATAACTTTATGAATACATTGGAAATAACATCATACATGATTGTCTCTAGGACATATTGCCAATATTTCATCCCAAAGGTACTGAGAGTCTAACGACCAACTATACGGCGGGAATAAAAATTCTGGCCGTATAGTTCTGGTCGTATAGATATCGATGCCAGTTTTAGAAATTTATCTCGAGAGGCAGACAGTTTCACGACCAACTATACGGCATGATCATTGTGATCCGACCATATATTTGTGCCCATATAGCTATTTTCTATATAAAGAAACCCTAGTTGGCGGTGCCGCTGCAACTATATGGGCGGAGCAACATCACCCCCCGTATAGTTCTGGCCGTATAGTTCAGTGTGACCACAAAATCACACCGGGGCGGCTAGGTCTTCCTCCTCTCCTCATTATTTCTCTCATATTCTCTCTCCAAACCTCTCAAAATCCACCTAGAACTCTTGATTCTTTGCGGATTTTGTTTGTTCGAGTGGGGGAATCAACAGATCCGTATGTTTCTCTCCCTATCCATGCTTTATTTTCAGATTTCAATGGTTGAAACTCTCACATTGATCTAGTGGATGAACTCAAGCTTATTTTGTTTTTCCTATTAATTTCTCACATTAGGATTGAATTTTTCCACGTAGAATCGTTCATATATCATATAGAAACTATATGCCTAAGGTTTTATGGTGAAATTTTTAGTGCATCACGATGAACAAAATCGGTCACCTCTTTCATTCGAGTAAGCGCCAATGGGGTGAGGGCTCAAGCTCGGGGTCCCGAGCTCTGCGCAACTCCAAGTTGGACATTGTCTCATCGAGGAGGGTGCTGCCCACACGTTGGGCCGACCACAACTTTCTCAGCGCTGCAGGGTTGAAGGCGGACTTCGACCTCATGTGCAACATGTCAGGGTTGGCGGTACATGGCTTCGTAAGCCACGGCACCTATGCTGAGCTCACTCATGAGTTCCTTGCCTCCTTCTACAACGACCACAGAGAGAAAGGTAACATGTGCACGATAAGCTTCACCATGAACCAGGAGAACTATGAAATAAATTTCAGACAATTTTGTAGTGCCTTCAGCTTCCCTCATACTGGGGAGCCCAATGTTACTAACCTCTATAGCGTCACAAGTGGAGAGACTTGGGGGGTTATTTCTGTTAATGGTGGTAGTAAATTTTACCAAAAGAAGATGTCCACCATTCAGAACCCAACCATCCGCTACTATGCTTTGTTCCTCGCCAACACACTACTGGGAAGGGGTGACACTAGTTCCATGGCCAATGCGGACATGGCAATGATCACCAATGCTCTCTTCCCCACTGCACCGCAAAGCCCCAGTCATGCAGCTCTACTCATCCAACACTTTCGCCACTAGAGCAACAAGACCAAAGGTGATATTTGCATTGGTGGATTAGTAACCCACCTTGCCTATGTATTAAATATTGTACTACCTGTTATGGAACCTATTGATGGATCCAAACTTATGGACGTCAAGTATTTGACTTCTTGTGTCTTCCTTGGTGTTTACCATGCTAACCGGAGGCTCCGAGCATATCAACTCAGTTATCTTGGTGATGCACAGGGTGAGCAGGTTCAGTTGCCATGCCCCCAAGCATTCTCGATTGTGGAGAAGGATGCTTGGATCCTCACCAAGGACCAAGTGATGGAGATCCTGGACAAGCTCCAGCCCGATGAAGAGGAAGGTGAAGAAGGAGGGCAGCAGGATGAGGAGGAGAAGGAGCAGGAGTAGGAAGAAGAACAGGGACATAGCCCTGCTTGGGAAGGACAACAACACCAACACCTAGGAGGAGCCTGGGACCTGTGGCCCAACCGGCCACAGCAGGGGTACGGCTATGTCCCCTATCAGGAGTTCTAGCAGCTCAACCAGCGTGTTGGGGAGATTGACCACACTCTTCAGGATGTGAATGAAGATGTGAACACTTTGACTCACAACTTCAGTCACTTCATGACCCACTTCCCATACTTCTACCAGTAGTATCCGCACCAGCTGTCAAATGACGGCAACAACTGAGCCTGGCAATCGTCTAAGCTTGGGGGAGGTTTGAAAACCTCCAAACTTTGCATCCATGTTTTTATTTCTTCTTTTGATTTATCTTATTTCTTCAAAATTTGCATGTTTATTTTCAGTTTTGCATTCCTAAACAAAAAATACAAAAAAATTAGTTGTAACTTTTTTTGCAAGTTTGTTTCTTTGTTTCTCTCGGAGATTGCTTAATTTTAGGTGAGTTGGCAATATGGAATATAGGAGAGGTTTGACTCAAATACGAGAACGTAGCAAGCAAGAGGAGGTATCACATTCCTTTCATCACACTCTTTGCAACCTTAAATTGATCCTATAATTATTTACCTGCTTGCACTAGAGTCACTCCACACTTAGCTTGTTATCCTACAAATTCTATTCCTTTGCTAGTGTCTCCTTTTTAGCTTTGAAACAATGAGCAATGAACTTGGTTAAAAATACTTCCTACATTTTTACAACAAGAAAAAGCATCTGAAAGATGACTTGAGTCCATGCTTAGCTCAAAGAATTTGATTTTAGAACTACTCCATCCCATTTGAGCTTAACATAAATAGACTCGATAGTACCCTTGATTGAAATTGTTTGATTAAATGGATGCTTCGAAGTAGTAGCAATTATGCCACTACTTTTTCTAATAATTACCGTAAAATATTGCTTTACGTGTGTCATTACAACTCTATCGTGCTCCATGGGGAACTATTAACTCCGCTGGCCAACGAACGATCTAAATGTGGGAAACCACTTGATTTCGTCTATTGAGTTATGTAAACGTTTGTACCCGCAATGCTATGATGTGTAAAAAATTTAGTCTCCTCATGGTTTCACGTTCCAAGTGAAGTTGTAGTAATCCTCTAGCCCATTATTGATCAACATCATTTATTGGCATGGTCACGAGTGCACAACACAGCCCCAATTAACATGTTAAAAATAGTGGCATGATTTCTCTATGAAAGAGCTGAAGTTTTTGAAAGACAAAAGAAAGAAAAAAGTGCTTTGAGGGTCTTGAAATTTTGACATGGGAGTAGATGAGTTGTTCTTAAATTAAATGTTTTGATGCCAAGTTGAGCACTCGTAATTGGTTAAATGAACAAGAACAAAAAGTTTTGATCTCTCAACAAAGAGAGGCACCAAAAGAATTTGTCTCACTCTCCTAGCTAAAACTTTCGACACTTGCTTGGGCATATGATTTATTTGCTAACAAGATATGTGTGGTTAGGAAGTGGACTCAGTGCAATCTTGTGAATATTTCTATGATCATATTTAAGATTGCAAGGATTGTGAAGAAAAGAATTTGACACCAATTCAAACTTGTGAGTTCCTTTATTTTCAGTCTCAAATCTCTGCTATTCTTCCTTATTTCCTTGTCACTCAAGGGCGAGCAACATCTAAGCTTGGGGGAGTTGATAGTTGTGAGATTCGACACATATTTTATGGCTTTTATTGATGGTTTTCTCACAAATTTGATCGTTTTCTGGCTTTACCTAACGCTAATACTTCGGTAACGAAGAAAACTTGGTTTTTAATGTGTGTTTCAGGTTCTGAACGTCAACAGAAGGATTTAACTAGAGAAATACAATATTCTAGAGAAAACAAGCAAGTCTTACTTTGGAAGCACGCGAGGGGATCTCACGAAAGCTTTAATGAGCAACTATACGGCGGGAATATTTTTCTGACCGTATAGTTCCCGCCATATAGTTGCTGCCGCCTCTGTCTTGTCAAAAGGGACAACTTCCGTGAAGATACGGGGGCGAAAACGGAACACAGCAGCCGCCATACCATCCAGAAGGGAGAAAGAAGAGATCCGGAGAAGAAGGAGAAGACGTCCTTCATCTCTCTCCACGATCTTCGACCTCCTAGCCAATGCACCCTGATAGCCACTACTTGTACTTGAGAGAGAGAGGGGGATCTCCACCTTGCAAGACTAGGATTTGAGATTATTTCTTCCCATCTTGAATTGTGTTGGATATTTTTCTATTCTTACTGTGGATCTCCACGGTAATACAAAGACGAATTCCCTTTATTTGATTATATTGATGATCCGTTCTTCTCTCATGTGTGAGTAATTCCCTTGGGCGTGGGAGATATAGGGGATTGGTGAGATGTGATGTGCCTTCATATATTTTCCATTAGTTTTTGATTGATTCTAATTACTATATTGGGTGGCTTGACTATCTGTGGGATGCCTAATGCTTGTTGTCCAATTAAGGGCCCAGACAACATGATACTTTGTTCTACATAGATGAGATCTTGTTCGCTAGTGGACCGGCGATCCCCGGGTGAAACGGGGATATCAATGGAAAGCTAGTTGACTCGAGGATAACGAGTAACCACTATGCTTATTGCATTAGTCCGATCCAAGGAGCTTAATCGCTAAGCAACCTGAAGGGTCTTAATCGTCTAGTGCCTGACCATGGTTTTGGGATGAAATCTACCAAGAGGAGTTCTGGCTAATTATGGGTTGCTCGCCTACACATATATCTATAAGATTATAATTGTTACATTTATCACTTGTCCACTTGGCACAGTCACTATCACCATGAACCGAATCTCCCCGCGCCTTCTTTCGCCATCTGCAGGAAACAACAAACAAGCAAATTCGTTCTTTACTTTTATGCTTTATATTTTTGAACTTTACATTTTAGTTATATTTAAATCTATCGCATTTAATCAAAATCCCATTCTTATTTCAACACTTGCAGTCAATTCACTCAAATACCTGTCACAACTTCGGGTGTGACAGAGACTTCATCAAAAACACACTTACCTTTGGGTTCCCCGTGGGATCGATATCTGAACTTCGAAACTAGCTACAAACAATCTATACTCTTGCAGGCATCAGTTATCATGGAAAACTTTGTTGTGCATGGATCCGCTTTTGAGCAGTTCCTCTATAATCTTAATAGAGTTTTACAATGATGTAGACAAACCAAGATGGTTCTCAATTGGGAGCACTGCCGATTTATGGTAAGAGAAGGTATAGTTTTTGGGCATAGAGTTTTTAAAAGAGGGATCGAGGTTGATAGTTCAAACCTTGTTACTTTAGAAAAGTTACCGATCCCGCAAGACATAAAAGGGGTAAAGAACTTTCTTGGCACATTGGTTTCTATAAGCGTTTTATTAAGGATTTTGCTAGAATAGCTACTCCTTTAGCTCGTCTCCTAGATAAAGATACCCTTTTTGCTTTTGATATAAATTGCATTGATTCGTTTGAATAGTTGAAAAAGCGCTAGTTTCTGCACCCGTTATCCAACCACCAAATTGGGACGAGCCATTTGAAATTATGTGTGATGCTAGTGACTATGATATTGGGGCTGTTCTAGGACAAAGAGATGGATCAGACCTAAATGTCATTTAATACGCTAGTCAAGCTTTCAATGAGGATCAAAGAAATTATGCAACAACTAAAAATGAATTTTTACCTTTGCTTTTTGCTTGTGATAAATTTAGACACTACATTATGAATTCAAAAGTAATAGTTCATACATATCATCAGGCTTTGAGACATCTTCTAGCTAATAAAGTTTCTCAACCTCGTCTAATTAAATGGGTCTTGTTACTCTAGGAGTATGACTTGTAGATAGTGGATAGGAGAGGTAAGGATAATCCTGTTGCCGATTATCATCTGTCACGTATGGAAGGTATCATAGAAGACCCCATTCCCATTAACGAATCATTGCCGGTAGAATATCTAGAAGCTATAGAGTCTCATGACCCTTGGTTTGCATATTATGCTAACTTCCTTGTAGGTAAGTTACTACCAAAAGGAATGGATTACAATCAAAGAAAGTAATTCTTTAATGATTTAAAACATTACTTTTGGGATGACCCTTTTTTGTAAAAGCACGGTTTTGATGGGATAATTAGGAAATGTGTACCTGACCATGAGGTGAGAGCCATTCTTAAGGCTTTTCATGATAGTCCTTATGGAGGACATCATGTTGGTGATTGTACAGCAACCAAAGTCTTACCGTTAGGCTTTTACTGGCCTATGTGGGGAATGGATTTTATGGGGCCTTTTGTCCCCTCTAACGGTTATACTCATATTCTAGTTGTTGTTGACTATGTTACTAAGTGGGTAGAGGCTATACCCACTTCCCATGCAGATGCAGCTACTTCCATCAAAATGATCAAGGACATCATTTTCCCAGGTTCAGAGTACCTCGATTTTTGATTACTGATGGTGGAACTCATTTTATGAAAGGTACTTTTAGCAAGATACGTCAAAAATATGGAGTCGATCATTGAGTAGCCTCACCTTATCACCCACAAACTAGTGGGCAAGTGGAACTATCTAACCGGGAAATTAAAGTCATACTCGAGAAGATGGTGAATAGGTCAAGAAAGGATTGGGCTATGAAGCTTAATGATGCATTATGAGCATATCACACATTCAAAAATCCAATGGGAATGGCGCCATACAAGATGGTCTGCGGTAAAACTTGTCATCTTCCATTAGATCTTGAGCATAAGGCTCGTTGGGCTATCAAAACTATGAATTTTGATTTTAAAATTGCTGGGGACAACGATTCTTAGATATTCATGCTTTGGATGAACTCATAAATGAGGCCTATGAAAATGCTAGGATATTCAAGGAAAAGGTAAATAAATTGCACGATAGAAAGTTAGAGAATAAGGAATTTAAATCTGGAGATAAAGTTTTGCTCTACAACTCTAGGCTTAAGATTTTTGCACGTAAATTAAAATCCAGGTGGGAAGGACCTTATGAAGTTGAGGAGGCATACCCTTCGGGAGCGGTAAAGTTGAAAAATACTACTACCTCTTCTTCATCCTGGATTGTTAATGGGCAGCGCTTAAAGGACTATAGAGTTGGGGAAGTTAACACGGTGGATCTAATCTCCTTAATCTCGACCAAAGAGTATAGTAAAGTAAGGTAACAAGATTTTACCTGCTTAATTTTTGTTGTTCTGGAATCTTTTTAGTTCGTTTAGTCTTACATTCCCTTTATTTTTCCGATTTTTTGAGCTATTTTCCAACATGGTATGGGCAGGCCATACGAGCAAATGCACCCGTACTAGTGGTCATTAAATAGTCAGAACCCCGCGCTCGTTTGCTTGCATTTTGTTACGACCGGGCCGTATGATCACACACGCCCATACCAATGGATCTTACCAACATTGTTTTCTTCCTCGCTCATTCGCCGTGTTCGACCATTTCAAAAATGACGATGAAAGCCAATACAACGTCAGTACGGGCGCACGGTATGGATGGGGCCTGTCCGCACCATTACCTATGGCCGACTCCATCCCTTTTATCTAGGGTTTTTCTTTCTTTTATTTGGACCTTTTCTCCTTCTCTGTCTTTTGCCATCACCTTTTAGATCTTGAGTTTTATTTCTTTGCCTTCTACCATGACACCTCAGATCTCACTTGTTCTCTTAAGAACTCTGCAGCCTTTTCATATCAAGCAGATCTAGACCAAGAAGGAAGATGTTCCTATAGCAAAAGCCAAAAGAAGGGGATTCAAGGGGATACTTCGTCTTCCTCAACCCAAGAGTCTACTCAAGTGGTTCCACTCCCCAACTAGGAAGATATGTTTTTGTGCAAGTTGGAGATGCTCAGACACGTGGAACAAAGGAAGAGCAAAGGAGAATCCCCACTAAACCCCTACAGGTATAACGTTCGTGGATCTTCTCTCAAATATCCTCCGGGGTCCTCTTCTCGACAAGAGGAAAGACGAGATGAGATTTGGGAAAAGATTGAGAACCTTGAAAAGATTTCCAAAGATTGTGTTGAAATTATTGGGGAAGGAGTTGAATATTAATGGATGATGGGTAAAGACCTCGAAAAGAAAGTCGATGACATCGACAATAGAGTTCTAGCCCTAACCAAGATTATCATGGAGATGACTGATGACATGAAGATGTTAAGCAAAATAATTACAGAATAGCATGCTAGCATCACTTTGATGTCCACTCGATTCATATGTATTGCTCATGCCTGCAGCCTCAAGGCGGAAGAAGGAGAGGAACACGATGACTTCTTCACTCCCAAGAAGGAGTAGGTATTCACAATGGGTATTTGATCCCACCGGCTTGATTCCAAGATTGGGGGATCTGTGAGGACCTTGTAATCTATCTTACAATTTTAGCATTACTACTTTCCTACACGCATGTTAGGTTTTAATTCAAGAATTTGCATTAGTTGCATCAACTTCAAGCTCCCTTTTGTTTAAGAGAATATTTATATCCATTGAGTTTTGAGACTTTATGATATTTGAAGTTATCTTTTGATTCATGATTATTATATTAGATGATTGAATTAGGTTGAGTGTTATGATACTTGTATAGTTGTCATGATCATAGGGACTTCCACACCAATAAGAGTATTGATTAAACTATGAGAAGAAGAATTTTCCTAGCATATTATAGTCACGAGTTTTAAAAGCCATAAAAGTAGTGAGCGTGATCAAGTGGCTGTAGTAAAAAAAGAGAGAAAAGAGAGAAACGAACAGCTATCAAAAGAATCCCAAGGCAAAAGAAAGATACAAGAAAAAGAATGATCATGAATATTCATTACTGAAATCAAGTGCTCA
Organism: Avena insularis; assembly: GCA_023614405.1. Classification (NCBI taxonomy): domain Eukaryota; kingdom Viridiplantae; phylum Streptophyta; class Magnoliopsida; order Poales; family Poaceae; genus Avena; species Avena insularis. The sequence continues at coordinate 171,911,898 of CM042688.1, forward strand.
ATTAGTTTAACTTTATGATTATATAATATGTTGAATCACTAAAAGCTTATTATAACTTCATTGATACTAAAAAAAGGTGTGGAAGCCTCAAAGTCATGTGATGTGTAAGGGTATGATAATACCCCCAAAGTAATTTTACATCTGATATTGTATTCCTGTTTCAATTTTTGCCTCATTTATTGTAACGACTCGTGCCTCATGAACATGATGATCTTGTCCATAAGCCACTATCTTGCTCGGGGATGAACAATAGTCTATATTGGGGGAGTGATGAGTCCAAAATAAAAGCATATTTACCTTTTGTTTTTGCATAAATAGAATAGGGATTTTGGTATTTCACTACATTTGCGTGCACCTTTTTGTCCTTGTTTCAACAGGATCCCGAATTACTATGTCTCTTATGAACATATCAATTGGAACTATCATATTATGTCATAAAAGTCATTTTATTGATTTACCTTCGAACCTGGGAGAATACCAAACATGGGGAAAGCATCTGCAGCGATAACAACCAGTGGTACGACAGGGGGACCCGACATTCATAGCAACCTAGAACCATGAAAAACCACACCAGAAAGGGATCTAAAGGAGGAACTTGGAGAAGGGCAAATCCCTGCTGCCTCATGGATCATTGGAGGACATTTCATCATCCCCTTCATCATCAACGGTTGCATCTCCATCACCATTACTACCCCCATCTCTCATCTGTTAGATCTTGTTATAATTCCAGATTTAATTGTGGTTTGCACTAGATTTACCCCCATACTTTTATCCATCCATTTGATTATGATGATGTTGTTGATTGCTTCCATGTGTTAGTAGTTTTCCCTCGTTCTTGGGGAGATGGAGAAGGCCTAGCACTATTATAAAGTTGCAATAAAGAGGATCTATTCTTTTGTCCATATGACTTGTCGGTCTATGATAGATTTATGATTTGTGTTTGATCTCTCTCTTTAGATGGTGTGTGTAGTCGGCCACATATCATTTTCCTTCAGGAATAAAGATGAGGGAGAAATCCTTTGGACGTGTTTAGAATTGTGCCCGGAAAGTGTTGTGACAATTGGCATCGGCTAGCAACCTGCATGGTCAAAGGAGGATAAAGAGAGACTCCCTAAGCTAATTATGATATCCATGGGGAGACCCTTAATTGCGGTGGTATGTATGGGTGATTGCTCTCAGACAGCGCAGTGGTTATTTAGAGGTGACCTCATTCTTGGCTCAACAAAGTGGCTTCCTACGAGCCCTATAGTGAACATCTTATTATGGAGCTCTATCCGCACATATCATGACACATGAAGTAGGTTATCCTAATTACAATTAATAATATTATGCTAGTGATGTATCCTACACCCTCGAGAATGCTTTAGCCCTACTGAGTTCAACCACGTTTCCAAACGCTCTTGTTACTTGCTTTCCTTTACGTGTTTATATTACTTTTCTACACTCAACCAAAAACCTTTCAAACACCCTTTACTTGAGATCAAAGGCAGCTTCTAAGTATCCTTTGGTCACCTATGGCTGTCAGAAGCCAGGCTGGAACCAAGAGATAGGCCACGGCTGCAGTCTCGAAGCCCTAGAGGAAGAGACGCAAGGTGGGGGTCCGAAAGCCTAAGGAGAGGCCAGCCACAGCCGGGTAACATTATTGTGCTGACATATATTCTTACTTCTCTATTTCTTGTTTCTCTCTTTCTTTTATCGTACTCGAAATGCTTTTAACTATAGAGTGGCATTGGAAGTGGCATTGGAAGTTCACCAGAGGGCAACTTGCATTGCTTCCGAGATTAATGTGCTGGCGTATCCTCCTCCGGCCGACACTCGGATTCTGAGTCTAGCAAGAGCAAGTACTCCTCCAGCCTCTGATGCCGAGATAACCAAGCTGACATGAGTGACTGATACTATAGAGGAGTGTACTACTCTAGAAGACGAAGCCACGCATCGAGCGAGGTATGACACCTCGGTCCTCGCAAGAGAAGAGGATTTCGGTGCCTGCAATATGGTTACGAAGACAACTAATCTTGAGACTCCGGAAGTGTCAGACCAACCTCAACCATAGCAATAGCAACAAACTCATCAGCAACCACTACCAGAGAAACAACAGCCTACTCAATAGCGCCAATCTTGGGAGAAGCATACACAACAACAGCAAAAGGCTTTGCCGACACAACAGCATCCAAAGAAATCGGGAAAGTCAACAACTGCGTCCAAACAGATGTCGGTTGTTGATACGATGAAGAAAACTCATGTTGCCACTATGAAGGACTCAAACGAGCAATTGCCGCTGCATGTGAGCAGGGTTGCAGCTGGAATTAGTGCCAAAATTACTCCTACTAGGAAAGGATTTGTCTCAACCCGGACAATGAGCAGAAATAGCTTGGGTTCCCTCAACCACTTTGCAATGGATTGGAAGAATGTTGATCTTGGTGAAGTGACTTCTGCGAACCCTCATCAAAAATAGCAATAGGTGGGTCCGAGTACTGTCTCCTAGAGGGTGTTCCAATCTAAGCTTGCCATAGTCGAAGCCAAAAAATCTCTTGAGGTAAACATATCTCTCTTTCTTTTCAGTTTTATGCTAGGCATATATAATCCCTAGTCCTCGAGGTTCTGGTGGAATAAGATTTTACTCGTCTGGAAGCTCTTAGATCATATTTTGCCTAGCCTATATTTCATTAGCTTCGAATCCCTATTTCTCGAGATTTGGGTTGAGTTATCTTAACTCGGCTCGAATTTTTTATTCCAATTCCCTATTTCCCAAGATCTGGGTTGAGTTATCATAACTCAGCTTGAATCTTTGCATTGATTGCCTCTTTTTGGAGATTCGGGTTGAGTTATCATAACTCGGCTCGAATCTTTGCCTTGATTCCCTATTTCCTGTGATTCGGGTTGAGTTATCATAACTCGGCTCGAATCTTTGCATTGATTCCCTCTTCCAAGATTTAGGTTGAGTTATCATAACTCTGCTCCAATCTTTGCATTGATTCCCTATTTCCCGAGACTCGGGTTGAGATATCATAACTAGGCTCGAATATTTGAATTGATTCCCTATTTCCCAAGATTCGGGTTGAGCTATCATAACTCGGCTCGAATCTTTAATTCGAATTCCTTAACACTTCATATTTTTTAGGTTAGCACCAATGCTCGGACTAAACTATATCAGAGTCTTCTCTTTGAGCACAATAATCTTTCGAACAAGCACAAACAACTACTGATTGAGCTGAAAAGCAAAGGTATATCCTTGCTGCCTCTGATGTGATTCTCCATCTCTTATTTGTCAGCCTATTTTTTGCCACTAACTTGCATCCGGGATACAACAGCAAAATGAAGAGCTGGAGAAGCGGATCGCCGACATTGAGGGTATACAATATTCTTTACTTTAATCTGTACTTGTCTTGCTTTATTCGTATAACCATTTCTATCTCGATGTAGCCAAGAAAATAGCTTTTGCAAAAGAACACCAAGACTATGTATCTATGCCAGAACTAATGGACCACTTTCTAGAACAACCAGGGGAATACCAAGCTCATCTCGGAAAGGAGCGAGATGAGGTATCTCGGCTGTAGGCGAAAATTGAAGAGCTAAAATAAGATCACAAAGATGTGCTTTAGAAGGTCTCCCTGGACTTCACAGAAGAAAAAGAATGTCTAACTAGACAAGCCGAGAAAGACAAATATTTGCTCAAAGAGGCCGAGATTATGGTTAACTCGTGATACGTTGTAAACGTATCTGTCATTTTTGATGTTCCATGCTTGTTTTATATCTACTTTCTTATGTTTTGTCCACACTTTGGAGTATTTTTACACATTTTCTAGAACTAACCTATTAGCAAGATGCCACGGTGCCAGTTGCCTGTTTTCTGCTGCTTTTGGTTTTAGAAAAGCTAGTAAGGAAATATTCTCAGAATTGGACCGGACAAAATCCAAAGTCAATATTTTACCCGAAGCAACACGGAGTCCGGAGGGGAGACGAAGTGGCGCACCAAGGCGGCCACACCTAGTGGCGGTGTGGCCTAGGGGCGCGCCATGAACGGGTGTGAGCCCCTGGTGCTCCACCGACATTGCCCTTTCGCCTATAAAATCCTCCCGGGACGAAAACCCTAAGTACCCGATCAAAATTCCATGAAAGAGTCTGTAGCCGCCACCATCTCTATCCCTAGATCGGGAGTGATCTGAAGCACTTCCTAGCACCCTGTCGGAGGGGAGAGATCACCCTGGAGGCCTTCTTCATCACCATGACTGCCTCCGGTGTGATGCATGAGTAGTTCATCCCTGGACTACGGGTCCATGTAGTAGCTAGATGGTTGGTTCTCCTCCTTTGTGCTATCATGTTTAGATCTTGTGAGCTCCGTTCATGATCAAGATCATCTATTTGTAATCTTACATGTTGTGTTTGCAGGGATCCGATGGATATTGAGATGCTATTTCAGATTGATTATTGATTCTATCATGTCTATGTTATTTGTGATCTTGCATGCTTTCTGTTGTTAGTAGCTATCTTGTCCAAGTAGATGCCAGCAACTCCAAGAGGGAGTATTTATGCTCAATAGTGGTTTCATGCCTCTAGTAATCTGGGGAAGTGACAGGAATCTCTAAGGTTCTAGATGTGCTGTTGCTACTAGGGAGAAAACAACAATCCTTTGTCCATGGGACAATCGTATTGTTTACTTTACACACTTTTCTTAATGCAATTATCTGTTGCTTACAACTTAATACTGGATGGGGTTCGGATGATAACCTGAAGGTGGATTATTAGTCATAGATGCAGTTGGATTACGGTCTATATATAATGTTGTAATGCCCAATCAAATCTCGTAGGAGTCAAGATGATTAGTATATGCATGTATGCTTTCTCGGTGTCTGTCAATTGCCCCGCTGTAATTTGTTCACCCAACATGTCGTCTATCTTAAGGAGAATCACCTCTAGTGAACTATGGACCCCGGTCCATTGTTTTACTATCAATCTACCATCTATTTATTGTTTACTTTCTGCAAGAAATTACTATCTTTGACACAATACATTTAATCCTTTGTTTTCAGCAAAAAAGGTGAGATTGACAACCTCACTGTAAGTTGGGGCAAAGTTCTGTGGTTGTGTTGTGCAGGATTCCTAGTTGGAAACAACACCTTGGAGGTGTTTCCTTGCTCCTACTAGTTCGATAACCTTGGTTTCATAACTGAGAGAAAACTTGTTGCTGTGCTCATCATACCTTCCTCTTGGGGTTCCCAACGAGCTCGAATATATTTTGAGGCATCAACTCGGTGCAACAAGAACTAGAAGATCACAGGGGGAAAATTCGAGTTTGGTTGTCGGAGCTGACTCGGATAAATAGCAAAATGAACAGTAAGTTCCTCTTACTCCGTATTTTATGCTGACATATGTTATATGTCGACATATTGCTAGTTTTACCATTTATGTCTGCCTATTTTTTCAGGTCACTTTCCTGAATCAACTCCTGCAGCATCACTACCATTTGTCAAAGCCCAGAGGAAGAGAAGCGACATTAGCCCACTATCTGAATAATGGGATACATATGACTATTTGGTTACTTTGTCGGCTCAGGTAAAGCCTCTCTAGGTGTTCGGAGTTTACATGCTCAATGCTACCATCCGCACCTTCAAAGATTTATGGCCTAAGGTTCCACCTCCTAAATCTCCCGCTGAATTGGCTGCGTGCCTGGTGGACAGCGAGGACAAGATCAATAGTAGCGAGAGTCAGCTACCCGAGTTGGTGTTGATGAGGCTTTGAGTTTCATGATCTCTTGGTATGAGTGCACTAATCTCGACTGTCTTCAGACTATGCAGCGGGGCTGAAAATGGACAGCAGACCCAACATTTATTAAGCAATGCCAGGATAGAGCCTACTCGCTCATTCCCTGTGTCATTATCCATACCTTCGTCGAGGGCCCGAAGGATCCCAATGATGAAGAGGAAGGAAGCGACAAGGAAGATGAAGAGGAAGTTGATGAGGACATTGAAGCCGAGAGTGATGCTCCCTTAGCCGGGACTACAAATCCAGAAACTGGCACATCTGCACCTCTAGTTGATCCTTCTAGTCCTGTCACAGCTGCTTAGGTTTTAAAAACTGAATTCGTTAAAGCCCAGGTATGCTGGGTGCAGATGTAATATATATAATTAAGTTCTTGTGTTACTACCAGACTTATGCCGGATTACTTTGGGCTAAGTCCCCGAGGTTTTTTCTTGTTTACTCAACTCCATAATCTTGGCTCTTGTCTACCATTTTCTGCGTTCGACATATGAGTCACAAGGTCACAAAATCAAATTAACAATACTCAAAACTTTGAGAGCTAGCTTAGAGACATTCGACATAAGAAAATAAACCGAGATAAGGGGTTAGTCAAAATACAACACGTATCGGCTCGCTTATTTTTTCTTTCCTTCGCCATTTTTCATGTGCACAACAATCTCTAGCTTTTGCTCTTGCTTGCCATGACTCTGGGTTGTGGACAACATCAAATCGAAGAGTGGGACTTGGGTGCTGACACATTACTAATCTAACATAAGAGAGAAGAAAGGTAAGATAGCCGACATAAAATAGTAAAATTATTGAAAAGACGGTGAAGGTAGTCCCCCGAGTTTCTTCTCGGGGTGCCGACAATTTATTCATTGCCCATAATCGGCACACATATCATATATATGAGGGAGTTTGAGATACACACACTTTTTCCCTTAGGTGTAAATGGCGCGAGGTAAAGCTACATTCCACGGCCTCTTGGTTTCTTCGTCGGACATGTCCATATTCTTCTTCTTGTTGGGTCCGCAGCATAGAAAACAAAAAAAAATTACGATGAGAACTACACGCCAAGATCTATCTCCTAGGTACAAAGCAACGGGTGGATATACATCCAACAAGAACTTACCCTCGAAGACAACGAGTTTTGTTAATGAGTAGGAACTCGTGGTTGATGTAGTCGTACACTTGCCGATCTCAAGATCGTGAGGAAGTCCTAGCACCGCAACTCAGCAGCGCATCCGTACTCGCACACATGTTCAAGCCACCGGACAACCTCCACCTCCTCGCTCCTGATCCAGTGAAGCAACAACTCCTTCCGGACAAAATGCCACCGAACATGTATCTCGCTAATCCGAGACCATGGGGAAATAATTCTAGAGGGGAGAGAGATCCTTCACAAGGAGGTGTGAGGATGAAGGAGGAATGTGGTTTTTATAGGAGGAGGGGTGCCCTCCTCTCCATGGGCGCGCATGGGGGTGACCCCTCACCTCCCCCATTCATGTGGTGGTAACCCCTCCACATTAAAATGCCTCTTCACATTCCCTTTTAATGTCTCCACTTTAAATGCATTAAAATTCTCCAAGTTTAATGCTCTCTCATTTAATAAAACTCTTTTATTAAATTTATTCATAATTTTGTTAATTACTTTAATTAACAAACATTCACATATAGCCCCTTGCAATATTTCAATATCACATGCAGAACCACTTTCCGCAATTTCACCCGAAACAATTTCCGGTTTCTATTGAAACAATTCCTGCGCTTTGCAATTCTTTCGTCTGAAACATATGTGCTCCAAAATGGTGTCCGGTAACTCTTAAGTGTGTCACCCTACGGTTGGCAAATAATGCAGACATGATCGAGACCCTTCTCCGATCAATAATCAGCAGCGGGAACTAGAGATCTGTACTGACTCCTACACATTCAACAATGACTTCTGTGATCGTGAGAACCTTTAACGCTTGTAACTAAATCTCTTTGTCTCGTGATATATTACATGTCCGAGATTCGATCATCGGTATCTCCATACCTAGTTTGATCTCGTTACCGACATGCACTCTTTTCTCGTTCCCGTGATATAACATTCTAGTGATCACATCACTTGCTTGCAAGCTATCTCAATGTGATATCACCAAGAGGGCCCAGAGTATATCTATCCGTCATTGGGATTGACAAATTCCACTCTTGATCCATGAGCCTCAACATAACACCTTCGTAGTACTGAACCCATCTGTATAGTCACCCTGTTACGGTGTGACGTTTGATGTTATCAAGATACTCTTCATGTTTTAGCAATTAACATGATCTCATGGTCTAAGGATAAAGATTACTTCATATGATGTTATAGCAATATAAACATAATGACTTGATCGTAATGCTATACTTCGGATGAATGTTCATCACATCATTCCACCAATGGTGTGACCTTGTTATTAACAACATCCAATGTCCATGATCAGGAAACCTTGATCATCTTGTTAATCAACAAGCTAGTCTATAAGAGAGGCATAATAGGAACCCTTTTTTAAACACACATGTATTGATGTTTCCGATCAATACAATTCTATCATGCAAAATAAACATCTATCATATATAAGGAATACATAATAACAACTTTATTATTGCCTCTCAAGGCATATTTCCTTCAGTCTCCCACTTGCACTAGAGACAATAATCTAGTTCACATAGTGATAAATCTAACACCCATGGAGTTCTGGTGTTGATCATGTTTTGCCCTAGGGAGAACTTTAGTCAACGGATCTGCTACATTTAGGTCCGTGTGTACTTTACAAATCTTTATATATCCATCCTTGACATGCTCGCGGATGGAGTGAAACCGGCGCTTAATATGCTTGGAATTCTTGTGAGACCTCGGTTCCTTTGCGTTGGCTATGGCTCCATTATTGTCACAATAGATCACCATTGGATCCAATGCACTAGGAACCACACCTAGTTCCGTAATGAACTCTTTCATCCAAACCGCTTCCTGCGCTGCTTTTGAAGCAGCAACATATTCCGCCTCCGTCGTTGATCCAGCCACCACAGGTTGTTTGGAACTCCTCCAACTAACTACTGCTCCGTTCAAGAGAAATACGTATCCGAATTGAGACTTAGAGTCATCCAGATCGGTGTCAAAGCTAGCATCGACATAACACTTAGCGACTAGCTCTTCTTTACCTTCATATATAAGAAACATATCCCTAGTCCTTCTCAAGTACTTTAGGATGTTCTTTACCGCTATCCAGTGTTCCGAACCTGGATCATATTGGTACCTACTAGTCAAACTAATAGCATGTGCCACATCCGGTCTTGTACATAGCATGGCATACATAATAGAGCCTATGGCCGAGGCATAGGGGATCTTATCCATCATCTCTCTTTCTTCCGCCGTAGCCGGACTTTTGAGTCTTACTCAATGTCTTGCCTTGCAACATAGGTAAGAACCCATTCTTACTTTCGTCCATATTAAACTTCTTTAAAATCTTATCAAGGTATGTACTCTGCGATAGCCCAATTAGGCGCCCTGATCTATCTCTATAGATTTTAATGCCTAATATATATGACGCTTCACCAAGGTCTTTCATCGAAAAATTTGCTGTTTAGATAACTTTTAACACTGTTTAAAAGATCTATATCATTTCCAATCAATAATATGTCATCCACATATAATATCAGAATTTTTTTTCACATTGCTCCCACTCACTTTCTTGTAAATACAAGCCTCTCCATAAGTTTGGACAAATCCAAACTCTTTGATCACCTCATCAAAGCAGAGATTCCAACTCCGGGATGCTTGCTTCAGTCCATAGATGGTTCGCTGAAGTTTGCATACCTTATTAGCATCCTTAGGATCGACAAAACCCTTAGGTTGTATCATATACAACTCTTCTTCAATATCACCATTGAGGAATGCAGTTTTGACATCCATCTGCCATATTTCATAATTGAAATATGCAGCAATTGCTAACATAATCCTAACCGACTTAAGCGTCGCTACAGGAGAGAATGTCTCATCGTAGTCAACTACTTGAATTTGTCGAAACCCCTTTGTGACAAGTCGAGCCTTATAGATGGTCACATTACCATCAGCATCAGTTTTTCTTTTGAAAATCCATTTATTCTCAACAGCCTTTTGATCGTGAGGTAAGTCCACCAAGGTCCAAACTTGGTTATCGTACATGGATTTCATCTCGGATTTCATGGCTTCTAGCCATTTGTGGGAATTCGGGCTCATCATCTCTTCTTCATACGTCGCAGGGTCATCCATTTCATCAACCATGAAATTCACAACAGGATTGCCGTACAGTTCAGGAGCTGCACGTGTCCTGCTTGACCTGCGAGGTTCGGTAGTTTCCTCTTTCGGAGTTTCATGATCAATATCATTAGCTCTCTCTTCATTAGGTGAAGTCAACTCCGAAACAACTTCCGGTGCTACGCCACTCGCCATTTCATGAAGAGAAGGTTCAATAACCTCTTCGAGTTCTACCTTCCGACTACTCACACCTTTCGCGAGAAACTCCTTCTCAAGAAAGGACCCATTCTTGGCAACAAAAACCTTGCCCTCGGATCTGTGATAGAAGGTAACCCAATCATTTCCTTAAGGTATCCTATGAAGACGCATTTTTCCGCTTTGGGTTCGAGTTTATCCGGTTGAAGTTTCTTCACATAAACATCGCATCCCCAAACTTTAAGAAATGACAGCTTAGGTTTGTTTCCAAACCATAATTCATACGGTGTCGTTTCAACGGATTTAGATGGTGCCCGATTTAAAGTGAATGCAACTGTTTCCAGTGCATAACCCCAAAATGATAGTGGCAAGTCAGTCAGAGACATCATAGATCGAACGATATCCAATAAGGTACGATTACGACGTTCCGACACACCATTACGTTGTGGTGTTCCGGCAGGCGTGAGTTGTGAAACTATTCCACACTCTTTCATGTGTGTGCTAAACTCGTAACTTAGATACTCTCCTCCACGATCAGACCGTAGAAATTTGATCTTTCTATTACGATGATTTTCCACTTCATTCTGAAATTCCATGAACTTTTTAAAAGTTTCAGACTTGTGTTTCATCAAATAGATATACCCGTATCTACTCAAATCATCCGTGAAAGTAACAAAATAACGATATCTACCTCGCGCCGACACGCTCATTGGTCCACACACATCAGTATGTATGATTTCCAATAGATCTGTCGCCCGTTCCATTGAACCGGAAAACAAGGTTCTAGTCATCTTGCCCATAAGGCATGGCTCACATGTATCAAATGATTCAAAATCAAGTGATTCCAAAAGTCCATCAGAATGGAGTTTCTTCATGCGTTTAACGCCAATATGACCTAGACGGCAGTGCCACATATATGCAGATATATCATCATCAAGTTTAATCTTTTTTAGCATTAACATTATGAATGTGCGTAATATTACTATCGAGATCCATCAGAAATAAACCATTCAACACAGGTGCATGACCATAAAAGATATTATCCATATAAATTGAACAACCATTGCTTTTCAGATTTAAACGAATAACCACTTTGCATCAAACATGATCTGGATACAATGTTCATGCTAAGTGCAGGCACCAAATAACAATTATTTAGGTTTATGACTAATCTCGATGGCATATGGAGAGGCAGTGTTCCGACGGTGATCACATCAACTCTTTATCCATTGCCGACCCGCATCGTGACCTCATCCCTTGCTAGTTGTCGCTTGTTCCGCAGCCCCTGAATCGAGTTACATATATTAGCAATCGATCCCGTATCAAATACCCAGGTGCTACTGGGAGTACTAGTCAAGTACACATCAATAACATGTATATCACATATACCTTTGTTTTCCTTGCCGTACTTCTTGTCCGCCAAATACTTGGGGCGATTATGCCCAATGGCGATCCCCTTGCAATAGTAGCACTCGATATCGGACTTAGGGCCAGCTCGGGGTTTCTTTTCAGGTGCGGCAACAGATTTTCCACCCTTCTTTCCCTTGTGCTTGCCTTTCTTGTCCTTCTTGAAACTGGTGGTCCTATTGATCATCAACACTTGATGTTCTTTCCTAATCTCCACTTCTGCAGTCTTAAGCATTGACAGAAGCTCGGGAAGAGTCTTCTTCATGCCCTGCATATTATTGTTCATCACGAAGCTCTTGTAGCTAGGTGGCAGAGATTGGAGAACACGATGTATGCCTAAGTCAATGGGAATCGTTATTCCCAAGGACACAAGCTTATCGGCGTACCCAGACATTTTGAGTACATGCTCACTAACGGAGCTGTTCTCCTCCATCATGCAGCTAAAGAACTTTTCAGTAGCATTATAACTCTCTACGGCAGCATGGGTATCAAAAATCATTTTCAATTCTCCCATGGTATCAAAGGCATTGCCATTTTCGAAACACTTTTGAAGTTCTGGCTCTAGCCCATACAGTATGCCACAATGAACTAAGTTGTGGTCCTCCTGACGAGTCACATAGACATTCTTTTCCTCGTCAGGGGCATCAGGAGCTGGTGGGGGGGCCTAGAGGCACATCTAGCACATATTGCTTTTGTGCAGCAGTGAGGAGAATCCTCAAATTCATAGCCCAGTTGGTGAAGTTGCTACCATTCGCAGCAAGTTTCTCTTTCTCCATGAACACATTGAAATTAAAAGCAGGTGGTGCCATCTAGAACAGAATTTGTAAAGTTTATTTAGACTAAGTTTATGATAGATTGAGTTCAACTAATCCAAATTACTAATGAACTCCCACTCAAAAACGACATCCCTCGTGCCTTTTTGGTGATTACATGAACCAAATCCACTACACCAAGTCCGATCATCACGTGAGTCGGTGTAGCTTCAAAGGCGAGCATCTATATGGGCATCATATCAACCATATGACTCATGCTTAACCTTTCGGTCCGTGTTACGAGGCCATGTCTGTACATGCTAGGCTCGCCAAGTAAGAACCTTAGTACTCGCGTGTGCAAAACTGTCTTACACCCGTTGTATGAAAGCGTAGAGTTGAGTACACCCGATCATCACGTGATGTCTCGAAACACGATCCATAGGGGTGCATACTCAAGGAAGAACACATTTTATCTTGATATCTAAATGAGGGATCATCTTACAATGCAACCAAAAGCGCCAAGCTAGCAGTATAAGATGCTAACATCTAATGTGTAAAGTGAGATGATATGGTCCATGCATTTGATCTCTATCATTTGCATCGTGGTATGATCTCTATCATTCCTTTGTGTGTAAGGCCAAGGTCTATGGAACTTACACGTTGAATGTGTTGTAAGAGTATCTATCATACATCTACTTACAACAATACCATATCAATACACTAGCCCAGCAACGATCTAAACTAGACGCCTCTAATTTATCAATTGCAAGTTTTACGTGGCCTAGGGCTTTCGGAGATAGAACCGTTCTCACCTACGAACATGAACCACAACGAGGATAACTAAGTTATTAGCAACTCGTTGTAAATCATATATTGACTATAGTAGGAGAGACAGACACCCGCCAGCCACTTATGCAAAACAAGTTGCATGTCAGTCATGGAACCGGTCTCATGTACGATGACATGTAAGGTTGGTCCGGGCCGCTTCATCCTACTATGCCACCAATATCCAAAATACATAGAAGGTGCAATAACATGATCATCATCGCCCACATATAAACATATGTGTACTACCCGTGCAAAGCACCTAGGCATAGATCAGGCTCTGATACCACTGTTGGGTCCGTAGCATAGAAAACAAAAAATTTCCTACGATGAGAACTACACGCCAAGATCTATCTACTAGGTACAAAACAACGGGTGGACATACATCCAACGAGAACTTACCCTCGAAGACAACGAGTTTTGTTAACGAGTAGGAACTCGTGGTTGATGTAGTCGTACACTTGCCAATCTCAAGATCGTGAGGAAGTCCGAGCGCCGCAACTCAGCAGCGCATCCGTACTCGCACACACGTTCAAGCCACCGGACAACCTCCACCTCCTCGCTCTAGCGATCCAGTGGAAGCAACAACTCCTTCCAGACGAAATGCCACCGGGAACATGTATCTCCTTAATCCGAGACCATGGGGAAATAATTCTAGAGGGGGAGAGAGATCCTTCACAAGGAGGTGTGAGAATGAAGGAGGGAATGGGTGGCCTTTTATAGGAGGAGGGGGTGCTCCTCCTCTCCATGGCCGGCGCATGGGGGTGACCCCTCACCTCCCCCATTCATGTGGTGCTAACAACTCCACATTAAAATGCCTCTTCACATTCCCTTTTAAAGTCTCCACTTTAAATGCATTAAAATTCTCCAAGTTTAATGCTCTCTCATTTAATAAAACTCTTTTATTAAATTTATTCATAATTTTGTTAATTACTTTAATTAACAAACATTCACATATAGCCCCTTGCAATATTTCAATATCACATGCAGAACCACTTTCCGCAATTTCACCCGAAACAATTTCCGGTTTCTATTGAAACAATTCCTGCGCTTTGCAATTCTTTCGTCTGAAACATATGTGCTCCAAAATGGTGTCCGGTAACTCTTAAGTGTGTCACCCTACGGTTCGCGAATAATGTAGACATGATCGATACCCTTCTCCGATCAATAATCAGCAACGGGACCTAGAGATACATACTGACTCCTACACATTCAACGATGACTTCTGTGATCATGAGAACCTTTAACGCTTGTAACTGTAATATCCCAAAACTTTAATCCAAGCTTATCAAGATCAAATCATCCAAAAATAGGGTTAACAAAAACTTTTCCAAATTAAAAATGAAAGCATTCATATGTATGTGCATTTAAAATAGGAGTTGAATTGAAGTGCCTTGTTTAAGTGATCCAATGGTTGTAAAATGTTTCCTAGGTGATTTAAACATCATGTACATGATTCCCAAACTTTTACCAAGGAAAACCAAATAAAAAAGAATTAAAAAGGAGGAATGGTCATTTTGGCCATTTTAATCCCCTACACTACTTTGAGTGTTCCTAGCACTCATTTCTTAACAGAAACAATTCATGATCTTTGCACCCCTTGCTAGTACACATAATGAGGTACCAAGGCCCACCTTGTGATCTGCAAAAATCTTTCAAATACTAATTTTAAATGATAGTTCAAAATTGAATCTAGTTCATATGGGAAGATCCCACTTTTTCAAAAACCATTCAAACAAGCTCCACTTTCAAAACCCTTGCAACTAGAGACTACCTAGCACTAGTGGAGAACACTCAAAAAATTTGAAATCAAAATTCAAAAGTTTTTCTCTTTTGGCCATTTCATCAAACACCTTGCTGGCAAGATCAAAGTGGCCTAACTATTACTGTTTTGGGGTTGATCTTGTCTAGCAAATTGAAGTGCTTTGATCATCTTTGTCTCCCTCAAGCCCAATCAGACCCACACCAGCACATCCCCTACCTCCTAACTGCACTGGATTGCCATGCCGAGCCACTCCTCGCCGGCCGACCGTGCACTCGCAGCAGCAGACCTCTCCAGCCCCTCTCGCCTTGTCTAGCACGTTGCTAGTGGTCCACCACCACCGTCCAACCAGCCCCAGGCCAGAGACAAAGAGCAGAGCGGCCAGGAACCGCCGCGCCCGGAGCTGGTCGACCATGCCGACGCCGCCCGCAGAGCATGCTCTGTCCCCGCGTGCACAGACCGCCCCTTTGCCACAGCCCGTGCCCACCGCTCCACCATGACCTGGGGAACACCCCAGACACCCCTGCTGGCCGCCCAACTCACCCCAGCCACCACTCGCCGTGCACACCGCCGCCTCTGCCGCTCAGAGCGCCAGCTCACCCAGACCACATGCCACCGCCCCTACGCCCGCATTCACTTCCTAGAGCACCGCCAGGAGACCACCTGTCGATCACCATCCTCCGCCATGCCGCTAGCCGCCCATAGCCGTGTCGCCGGAGTCGCCTGCCCATACCCTTTGGTCTCACCGTCGGGCCTATATAAACCGGCCTCCCCCGCACCAATTCTCCACACCCACTCACTCCCCACCTCTCACTGATCCTTTCACCCCTACCACCGGAGCCAAGCGAGCTCTGCCTCGCCGGAATTGGAGCCAGAGCAGCCGCAGCAGGAGGAGAAGGGCGCCTGCGATTTAGGGCACCCCAAGCTCCGCCACAACCGCGCCTCGCCTCGCCGTCGTCTTCCAGTTCATTTGCCCGCCTCGCCTACCCCGCTGGAGCCCTGGTACGTCCCTAGCAGACCCCCACCGAGCCACTAGGGTTCAAGCTCGCCGGAGACCTGTTCGTCGTCGACGACAACCCTCAGCCGTAGATCCCCTTTCTAATCCTATTTACCACGCTGCAGACTGCTTTAGCGTGTTAAGACCCACTGACAAGCGGGACCCCCTGTCAGCTGAGCCCCTGGAGCGCCACTGGGCTGGCCCAAGTTCTTTCCCGCGCTAGCCCAACCGTTCAAATCTGGATTTTTCTTTTTAAGTTGAATCTAGTTTCTGTCCACTAGTTTAAAATTCAATTCAGAGAGTTTTATAATTCCAAATTGCATGAAACCAATTTTGCACCTTACAACATTTTTATAAAATCAATCAAGTTAGCTTTTGAGTTGATTCCAACTCTCAAAAATCACATTTTCATCATATCTATCTAAATATGTAATAATATTAAGGTTTACATGCAGTGACTTTGGACTAGTACCAAATTAATGCTATATAGGCATTTCTAGTCACTTTAAATCATTAAATAATGAACTTAAACCAAAGTATTTATGATCCAACCTTTAAATCTCATTCCCACATGTTAGAGTATGTGGTGATGACATGTGTCAACATGATCCCATATTTTAAGTGGTGAAATTTAAATCTTAGTTAATTTTTCAATGAGTAGAAATTACTTTTCTAAATTAAAAAGAATGAAACTATTGAATTAAACTTGTGATGCTTATGATGATAATAGATCATAAATTGTGTGTCTTAGAATGCTAATTAGACTAGTTAAGTATTGTTTGGTGATTGTGCACTCCGTATGTATTTATAGAATATAATACCGACCAAGCTTATGAGGAGGAGGAGTGCTATCAAGACGAAGAAGAAGAAAACTTCAACCACTGCACCAACCAAGGCAAGCTACCATTAGCAAGTTAGGATTGAACTAGATGGTTTAGCAAAGATGCTTAGTGCATGCTTTGATTATACCACTTTGACTAGTATTTACCCCAAGTATTATTTTTCAAGCTGTACTTCCTTTACCTTACCCAAAGTTCTTTACTTTTTCGAAGGTAGCATAAAAAGTATAAAACTTGACCTATTTAGATAACTTTAAATGTCATTCTATGGCATGAGATTGATCCCATCCTTCCACCTTAGTGAACACTCTTAACTTAGTAGTTTAGAGTAGATCAAAAACTTGAGTTACTTTAGATGGGAACACTTGGTGAAAATGAATTATGAAAACCTTGGAATGATGAGTCATTCTATTGAGATGTTTTGGACATGTGTTGAGAAACACAAATGGTTGATGATGAAAATGTTGAGGCATGAGCCTTAACCCTTTTATAAAGCTGATGGTTGGATTCGGATGCGATACCATTCCAAATTTACCGTACAACCACATTACCTAAATTGGGTAAGGCTTAGCTGGAAATTTATATGCATTAGTACTAGTTCCCTCGCGGGAGAGGTTTGAGCTGAGGCTACCTCTCATGATGTCCACCTATGCAGTGCCCAAGATGACTGATGGTCATGGTTGGGAGGACATACTCATAGGAGAGGTGCTTATACTAGGGTGTGTAAAGGGAAGGTTATGTTTGATTATCTGCATACTAAGTATGATGATTCAGGGTTATCCCTGATAGGTGTATCGAATCTTGTGGTGAAAGTGTACCACCTCTGCAGAGTGTCAAACTATTCGAATAGCCGCGTCCGTGGTTATGGACAGTTGGAATGGCCATACTGTTTCATTGTCAGATGTTTTCCAAATAACTTGAAATGAATGATGAACTTTGACTTGACCACAACAGGGTTGTGTTTATGACAATAGCTTCCCAACTTAAGTGATTCTAGAACTTTATTTTATCTTTCTTTGCTTCTGAACTCAGCTTAGGTTTCAAACTTAACTTTATAGTTAAACTTAGATTTAGCACTTTACCTAAGAACTATAGTACCTGTTAAAAGTAGTTTGCAAGTACTTAAAGAGTACTCATGGCTTTTGTCCCTGGCTATTCTCATGGCCAGACTATGAAGGAGACTATCAAGATAATGGCCATCAGGACGGCTATGATAACTAGGACCATCTGCCTTCGTCAGCATTGCCTGTGCCCCTGAAGATGGACCCCACTACTACACTTATCTTTTATTTCCGTTGCTTGTTGTATTAAAGACTGGATCATGAGATCCTTATTTGTGTAAGACCTTATGTATGGTTTGTAATGGATGATGTACTGCGATATCCAATCCGTTATGTCTCGCAAAAATGGTAATCCTGGGATTGCGAGGTATGGCATAACGGGCATCTGGGATTAAAAATCCGGGTGTTGACAGTAACTAAATCCCTTTGTCTCGCAATATATTACATGTCCGAGATTCAATCATCGGTATCTCCTTACCTAGTTTGATCTCGTTACCGACATGCACTCTTTTCTCGTTCCCGTGATATAACATTCTAGTGATCACATCACTTGCTTGCAAGCTATCTCAATGTGATATCACCGAGAGGGCCCAAAGTATATCTATCCGTCATTGGAATTGACAAATTCTACTCTTTATCCATGAGCCTCAACATAACACCTTCGTAGTACTGAACCCATCTTTATAGTCACCCTGTTATGGTGTGACGTTTGATGTTATCAAGATACTCTTCAGGTGTTAGTAATTAACATGATCTCATGGTCTAAGGATAAAGATTACTTCATATGATGTTATAGCAATATAAACATAATGACTTGATCGTAATGCTATACTTCAGATGAATGTTCATCACATCATTCCACCAATGGTGTGACCTTGTTATTAACAACATCCAATGTCCATGATCAGGAAACCTTGATCATCTTGTTAATCAACAAGCTAGTCTATAAGAGAGGCATAACTAGGAACCCTTTTTGTTTATTAAACACACATGTATTGATGTTTCCGATCAATACAATTCTAGCATGCAAAATAAACATCTATCATATATAAGGAATACATAATAACAACTTTATTATTGCCTCTCAGGGCATATTTCCTTCACTTCTCCTATGCCTGAGCATCTATCAAATAGTATGCATCATTGTGTTGAGCTTTTGCTCATGATGAGTGGCCCTTACAATGGACGCAATAATTTGTGCATGCTGACAGTGCGTTGCACTAGCCAAAGCACTAATTGACCTTCTCGAATACACAAGGGTTTATCTTCTAGCTATGATAACATTGGAGATTTTGCTGATATATAGGCGATCTGGACAGTGCCAGCTGTCGTGCTTCTTCAAGCAAATGGACATCATTTTCTAGATCCTCTTTTACCTCGGCCTCGGTATACAAGGTGACTCTCGGCGAGTCATGCGCTATGTCGGCTAGTAAAATAGCTTTTGCCCCGTATACAAAGAAAAATGGTGTATAGCCGGTTGAGCGATTTGGTGTTGTCCTTAGACTCCACAATACTATTTGTAGCAGTGGCTCAATAAGCTGAGGTTTTATTCTGGACAATAATAGTCCATTTGCTCTTTCCACTTTCCCATTTGGTTCTAGATGTGCGACCGATGCTACATCAAGTCTTATCCTTTTATCTATACAACACCGAGCAAAGGCTCCTTCGGCAAAGTTTGTGCCATTATTTGTGATTATGCTATGTGGGTAACCATATCTCAGGATTATATCCTTTAAGAATGACACTATTGTGTGGCCGTCACATTTTCTTATCGGCTTTTCTTCTATCCATTTGGTGAACTTATCCACCATTACCAAGGTATAGGTCATATTGCCACGAGCCGGCTTGAATGGTCCCACCATATCCAAACACCATACAACAAATGGCCATGTGATTGGAATAGTATTGAGTGCTGAGGCCAACATGTGAATATTGCTTGCATATTCTGGCAACCGTTGCACTTCTTGACTATCTCCTCATCTTCTTGGAGGGAACTTGGCCAATAAATCCTATGCCAGAATGCCCTTGCAACTAGGGCTCTTGATGAATCATGGTGCCCACATTCTTCTTGATGAATATCTCAGAGTATCTCTTGCCATTATTCTGGTTCGACACAACACTGAAGCACATTCGTAACACTTCTCTTGTATACTTCACAATTTATGATGGTGTATGGCTTTGCCCTTCTCTGCACTTGCATGGCCGAGGTTTCATCATTCAGCAAACTGCTATCCATCATAAACGACATAATCCTTTGTGCCCAAGATGGCATAGTGTTGGGGAACGTGCTACGCAAAACAAAAATATTCTGGCGCATAACTAGGATCATATGCAAGGGGAGAGGCAACGGATCATACCCTCGAAGATCGAACTAGCGGAAGTTTGTTGATGATGAGGTTGGTCAAGCGTCGATCCCTGCAACAAGCCTTAGAGAGTCTCGAGGAGATGTATTATCCCACGGATGGCTCCCACGAACATGCACCGAAGAAGACGGCATTGTCGAAGTAGTCAGTACGTCGATTCCCGCAGCTAGTGGATTAGCTGTGAGAAGATGTCTCCTTGTGAAGATCCCCATGATCAAGTTCTCGAATTGTGGCACCTCCACCGGTATCCACACGTACAAGATCAGTGGCACCACATCGAGGTGTGATCAAGAACCCAGTCAAAGTGGGAACATGTTGATGAAGATCCGGTAGCACTTCTGCAGTCCCGTCGAGAATAGATCCATACGGAGGTAGAACTCAGGCAGCGCTCTAGCATCATAGAAGAAGAATAAGTACCTAGGGCACACCCGCCCTAGTATTTAGCACCATGCTATGGTGATGGAGGAGATATTCGGCGGCGGCGGAACGCGGCGGCGGCTAGGGTTTTGGGGTGGCGGGGTGCAGTGGCTTGGTGAAGGCAAAGGCCACGACTTGAGTGCCTCTTGGGGTACCCCTTGGTGCCCTTTTATAGGCATCAAGACCCCTTGGGTCTTCCTTGACCTAGCCCCAAAGTTTGGATGAGTTTTGGTAGGTGTAGGTCAATCCAAAACTGCCTCCTTTGACCAATCCGAATTGGGCTAGGGGCATCTCCTTGCCCCTTACAGCAACGTGGCTTCACCTATTATGGAACCTTTCGGACATCCTAAGATGACCCGGGTCACCCCGGTACCTTCTAGAACCTTCCATAACATTTCGTAACCTTCCACTCCTTCCAGATATGTTTGAACAATTCTGGGCACTCCCGAGACCATTCCGGACACTTTCGGGATCATCCGAGACCTCTCGGAACCATCCCGAGACCATCCTAGACACTCTAGGAAACCTTATCTCATTTCATTAATGCTCAAAACTTATTTCGAACTTTCTCGGCAATATTCTGGACACCTCCGATATATTCCGAGACACTCCAAACATCTTAGGAATTACTTCTCTACTAGATCTCCATTTGCACTCATATTCTGAATTCCATTAAACTCTTAAGTGTGTGACCCTATGGGTTCGGATATTTGTGGACATGTCCGGAACTCTTTCCGCGACAATGATTACTATTGGCGTCTTGATACACGTAGTAATCCCCGCAAATAACACGGAGATTTGTATCATGTGAACCATTGTATTATGTCTGATATATATCGTATTGCTTCGTCGATACTTTATATTCCCAAGATGAAACACTAGGTTATTCTTGTTACCTGGCATGTACTCTTTACTCATACCACACTATCGATGTTCATGTGTTCAACAACTTGATCACGTGTTTGGGCAGACGATGACGAACATCATAGTACATGAGTGGGCCCAAAGTGTATCTCTCCATCGTTAAGAGTAGCAATTCCTGCAAGCACTCCATGTGAATAATTGGCATACCATCTGGTAAGATCAAGTATCAACATTATGATTAATCCATTAATAGCAACATTTGAAGAACCTTGCCACGTCCATATTGTACCGAAGTTCACATGTGTCTCGTGCTCAAACGATCTTTAGTAAAGGCAATACATTGTTTATGAGAAACTATCGATAATAATATTGGAGATGTGTTTCGCAGTAGATCATGTTGGGTCTATCCATCATCATTGTTCTCCCAACAACTCCGATCTCTGGAAACTTCACAACACATTATTGTTTTTCCCATAGTCAGGAAACCGGGACTATCAATGATACAACTAGTCTTAGAGGCGAGACTAGGGATATCTAAATGGTGTTTATGATTCCACACAGGTATTAGGGTTTTCCTACAAATAATTAGTATCCAGAACTAATACAATTATAGCACGGAATAATAAACTTAATCATGAACATGAAATATAGAATAATACAGTTTATTATTGCCTCAATGGCATATTTCCATCAGTCTCCCACTTTGTAACATCCCAAATCTTTAATCCAAGTGATCAAGATCAATCTACCCAATTTAGGGTTAACAAAAACTTTTTCCCTTTAAAAATCTTTAAGCATTCATATGTGTGTAAATTTAAAATAGGAGTTGTTTGAAAGGCCACTATTGTTTGTTCTAATGGTTGTAAAATGGTTTTATGATGAATGTCACATCATCTAGATCATACCCAAGAAAATCCTAAAGAAAAAGAAATAAAAAAGAATTAAATAAAGAAATGGTCACTTTTGCCATTTTAATCACCTAGCCCACTTTGGGTATTCCTAGCACTCAAATTCAAACAGAAACAATTGTGGATCTTTGCACCCCCTTACTAGTACAAGTAGTGATGTACCAAGGCCCACTTTGTGATCTCCCAAAAACATTCAAACCCTAATTTTAAATGACATTTGAAAATTGAATCTAGTTCATATGTATAGATCACACTTTTTCAAAAACCAACCAAATGAACTCCATTTCAAAATCCCAAGCAAACCTAGATTCTTAAGCATAAGATAAACCACTCCACCAAAAATCTTTGAAAAATTCAAATCTTTTGTTCATGCGGCCATTTGGTCGAACACGTGGCATGCACAGAACTAACTCACTAGTGATATCACTGTTTCTACAGAAGTTTGCCACCCAATTGAACCCGATTTACTCCATGTGTCCCTCCTAGCTCTAACCAAACCATAATCAGCCCACCCCCTTGTCCCTAGCAGCAGTCCACCGCCACCCCGAGGACATGCCTGCCGGCTAACCTTGCCCAAGCCACAGCAGACCGCCAGCCCATCTCCGCCGCTCCAGGGAGTGAGGCGTGACCTCACCGCCGCCCACGGTCCACCCCACGATCACTGCCAGCCCCTGGACCACCCCAGAGCAGCGCCACACTATCCTCTCTGCGCCGCGCTAGAGCACACCAGAGCGCCTTCGCCACCAGCACGCCACAGACCGCGCCTCGACCGCAGACCGTGCACGCTGCTCCGCCTTGACCCCCGCACCCTGCCAGACACGGTCGTGCACCACAGCGCGACCCACAGTCGCTAGGAACCCCGTCGAGCACCGCCCCTGTCCCTCAGAGCGTGGGAAGCTCCCGATCACTAGCCACCTGCATCGCCAGGGAACCGCCCACCGTCCGCCTACCTCGCCCGCGGTAGCCCCAATGCCGTCATCATCACCGAGCCTATATAAGGAGGCCACTCCCAGCCTCAATCGCCACACCATTCCACTCCCCTCTCTCCACTGATCATTTCCCCTCTCTCGATGGAGCCGCTCGAGCGGCCCATCGCCGAAATTCCGCTGGAGACAGCCGCAGCAGAGGAGGAGAAGCTCCCGTCGATTTTGTCCACCTCAGCCCCTGCCGTGACTTCGCCTGAGTCCGCCGCCATCGCCTCGTTAGTTTGCCCACCTCGCCGCACTCGCTGGAGCCCTGGTATGCCCCCACTGCACCCCCACCGACCGTGCTAGGGTTCAGTCTCGCCGGCGACGTGTCCGTCATCGACGACGACCGTGAGCCGTTGATCCAGGATCTAATCGTGTGGTCCTTATCGCCCCGTACCGTTTTGTGTTTAATGAGTCACTGACAGGCGGGACCCACCTGTCAGCACCCCTCAGCGCCGCGGAGTGTACACGGGCCGGCCAAATTAGTTTCCCGCGCTAGCCTTGTAATTCAAATAAATCTTTTTCTTTTTAGACTTAGACTTAGTTCTGTCCCTTAGTTTAAAAATCAATTCAGAGAGTTTTACAAATCCAAATTGAGTGATTCCAATTTTGTTGGAAAGGTAATGAAAATCTATATCCAAGCCCGTTGGATTTAAATCAATTAGAGTTAGAGATATCTCCTAGTAAAAATAACAAGACAGAAGCTTTTGCACATTCAAACATTTTTCTAAAATCAACCAAAATAGATTTTGAGTTGTTTCCAACTCTCAAAAATCACATTTAACCATACCTATTTGAATATGTAATCATATTAAGGTTTACATGTAGTGACTTCGGACTAGTACCAAAATAATGCTATATAGGCATTTCTAGTCACTTTAATTCATTAATTATTAAACTTAAACTTAAAATGTGATCCAACCTTTAAATCACTTTCCCATATATTAGAATATGTGGTGATGACATGTGTCCACATGATCCCATATTTTAATTGGAGAATATTAAATCTTAGTTAATTTCAATGAGTAGAAATTACTTTTCTCAAATAAAAAGAATAAAGCTAGTTCATTAAACCTTGTGATGCTTGTGATGATAATAGATCATCAAATGTCTGCCTTAGTATGCTAAGTAGACTAGTTAAGTATTTTTTTTGGTGATTATGTATCCCGTATGTATTTATAGACGATAGTACCGACCAAGCTTTCGAGGAGGAGGAGTTCTACCAAGAGGAGGAGGAGTTCTACCAAGAGGAGGAGGAAGAGAATTTCAACCACTACACCAACCAAGGCAAGCTATTCTTAGAAAGCTATAATTAAGCTAGATAACCTAAGACAATGCATTAGGCATGCTTTGGTTATACCATTTTGACTTATACCTACTCCAAGTGTTATTTTACAAGCTTTGCTTTCTTTACTTTACCACAGTTCTGTACCTTGTTTATAGGAAGCATAAAGAGTATAAAACTTGACCTATCTAGTTAGACTTAGATGTCATTTTATGGCTTGAGATTGAGATTATCATCCCACCTTAGTGAACACTATTAACTTAATAGTTTAGAGCTAAACCCAAAACTTGATTATCTTTAGATGGGAGTACTTGGTGAAAATGATTTGTGAAAACCTTGGAATGATGAGTCATTCTATTGAGATGTTTTGACATGTGTTGAGAAACACAAATGGTTTATGATGATGATGAAAATGTTGAGGCATGAGCCTTAGCCCTTTTATAAAAACTGATGGTTGGGTTCGGATGCGATACCATTCCAATTTAACTGTACAACCACAATACCTGAATTGGGTAAGGCTTAGTGATGACCCACAAGTATAGGGGGTGTATCGCAGTATTTTCGATAAGTAAGAGTGTCGAACCCAATGAGGAGCAGAAGGTGCTGGCTAGTGGTATGGATCAGGAATTCACTGCAAATACTTGGCAAACTGATTTTTAGGGGTTTTTGATAAAGCAAGTAAATAAAGTACGAGTAAATAAAAGACAATAAAAATAGATGCAGCAAGTGGCCCAATCCTTTATGCAGCAAAGGACAAGCCGGTTGTATTACTTAAGATGGCCAAACGTTCTCGAGGACACATGGGAAGACTGTCAAGTGCTTTCACTTCATATAGTTGATTAATCTTCTTTAGCTTGGTAAGTGGTGTGTGGGTGAACCTGTGCTAATGTACTGACCTTCCTAGGACTAATACATACTTGTGATTATACCCCTTGCAAACTCCGTAAGTACAAGAAAGTAATTAAGGTAGAAACCTAACCACAGTTTTAAAGTCTAAGACCCTTATGTCCCTTGTGCAATGGTTTCCTAATGGGGGTTTGGGTTTCTGTCACTCCAGCAACCCTTACGATTAGTATCCAAATACACAATGCATTCCCCTAGCCCCATATAGGTGAAGTGTCATGTAGTGGACGTTCACATGACACCACTAGAAGTACACCACAACTTAAATATCAAACTATTGAATCTTTCTCAACACAACTCCACTACTAACAACATGAATTCTCCCATGTCCTTAAGAACAAAACGAACTACTCACAAGACATCATATGGATCATGATCAAAGATGGAATAATGATGTATAACAATCTGAACATAAACAATAATTCAATAGTTCACTCAATAGCATCAACTACAAAGAGTAATCAACACCGGGAAAGTTTCCCCTATGAACTATGCAAGATTCAACCCAATTGTTACAGCAATATGGAGATGGTGATGAGGGTGCTGATGGTGATGATGGTGGTGATGATGATGATCCCGATGAAGTCCAGCTTGATGGTGGTGTTGATGGCGACAATCTCCCCTCTCCGGGAAGGAATTCCCCAGAATCATCACGGAGAGATCTTTCTCTCTCGGTGTTTTCCGCACCGCAGAGGCGGTGGAATCTTTCTGTGGTCGCTCCCCGAGTCTTAGGGTTTCGGGAGGATAATATACGCCGGAGGGGAGTGCCAGGGGTGGACCAGGGCGGCCACACCACCTGGTGGCGCGACCTAGGCTGGCCCGCGCCAGGGGTGGTGTGGGCCCCCTGTGGCCCATCTCCAGCCCCCTTCCTTCGCGTCTTCCGGAAAAATAGGATTTTCCGTATATTTTCCTGATTTTCTAATCTTCAATTTTGCCTCCAAACAGCACCTTTTCCATCGTAATCCTCGACTGCGGTCCATACTCCAAAAGTCATCAACCATGCAAAAACAGATGAAATAACATAAGTATCACCTCTCAATATGAAATATATCAATGAATAACAGTGAATTATGACATAGAATAGTGATGCAAAATGGACGTATCAACTCCCCCAAGCTTAGACTTAGCTTGTACCCAAGCGAAACTGAGCTCAATAAACATGGCCTCAGGTTTATGGAGTGAAGAGTCGATAAAAGAATACGAACAAGAAGCATCACATTCATCAATACATAGATCATAATAGAAGACAACTCACTATTATATAACTCAAATTGAAATGAGTAAAGGAAACACAATAAAGATACATAAAGTAAATCATAATTGGTAATGGCAAACTTAGCTCTTGGTCGAAGAATAGTTGATAACTTGCTGGAGTTCACAAATAACTGGTTTTTCAATGATAGCTTTCAAAGTAGTAAACATCAAGATAAGAGCAATGTGCAAAACAAGGAACATAAGAAACATGATTGAATAAATCGTCATATGAATGAATGAAACACAACAACTCAAAATACTTGCTGAGATAGAAAGGAATAGGTTTACTGACTCAACTACAATGTAAAAGAAAGGCCCTTCGCAGAGGGAAGCAGGGATTGCAAGTCTCATAAAGAGCTCCCAAAAATTATGATACTTACTAGCTTTCATCTCTCGTTGCCCCTATCATAGGCATCTTTTGGTGATTAAGGTTAAAGTTACACAACTAAGAGGATATGCTTGACAAGTTATAAGTTGAAGTCCCATGCCCCTTACTTATGAGTACCGATCCTCATGCTACTCAACTTCAGTCACGAGTAAGCTCTTGTCATTGTAAATACATGTGTATCATTAAGAACCGCCAACAGGGTACCCCTTTCATATGACACAGGAGTTATCCCATAATCAAAATAACAAGGCAAGCAGACAGTGAGCATCTCAGCAATCTTTTTATTTGCTATTTGCATAGGTTTTTATTGAGGATGCTTCATAGAATGCTCACTATAGTTATGCTGCAAGTTTCCACCATGATTAGGCATGGCTTAGGCTAGCGGCCCAGGCGTTTCTCTAACACACATATAAACTCCATGATCTTACAAGTTCCACTTTTATTTCACACCGCTGGGATCCATAAGCAAAAGAACATGATATCAACTAGGTACAAAGTACCAATGCAGTGTTGAAAGCGTACCCCATGATACATGGTTCTGCTAACTTCAACTCATAAAGCACAAGCATATACGCAACAAAGAAGGACCCAATGGTTCAAGTTTATTAAGTGCAAGAAAATAAAGTGTGCCATCAAGTTCGTGAGAGCTTTAATCACTAATTTTCACATAACAAGTTTAATTTGGAAGGTAGACAAAACAAGAATTTACTTGGAATAGCAATAGTGCTAATAAATAGGTATGGTGGACACAAATGGCAGAGGTTTTGGTTTAAGGGATGGATGCATGCGAAGAATTCCCTCCCAGTACAGGTTTTTGGCTAGCAAGGCTGGGTAGCAAGTATAAGAGTTGAAGGAAACAACCAAACATACAAGTGATAAAAACAAACATGCAATCTTCCTTGGAAGCACAAAAGATCTTAACTAGAGAATACTAGACTTATGAGCAAATCAAGAAAGAAAGATGATGAAATTATTTTTCTTTAGAGTACTTGTATCTTTTTCATTCAACTCTCAAAAATAGTGTTGCTACTGACCGAGCCAGGTTTGCCAAAACCAACTAGATTAACTCAATGATCCCAAAGTGATACCAATACTAACAACAAGATCAATCATATAACCACGAATTGAAAACTAATATAAGATATGCAAAAGAGTAAATGATAGAACTTCTCATTAATATTCCATAACGGCAACTCACACCAAGGGATACATATCTAACGAGAGAGGGGACACTTCCATAATGCAAACCATCCTACATAATAACTTCTTTATTCATGATATGACTCTACTAATAAGGTAAAAAGATAGAAGATAGTGATGTGATACCGCGGCACTCCCCCAAGCTTGGAACAAACCAAGGGGATGCCAAACTTGATGATGAATTACTCCTTTGGTGGTGGTGGTATTCTCTCATCATCATCCGACTTCTAGGGTAAGGGTTTCCCATCAACAAAGGACATCGTGGTTTCCAGCATCCTGAAACTTGCATCAGCACTTATGCGTTTAAATCTAACCTCATACTCACAGTTTTGATTTTGAACATCGTAGAGCTGTGCTTGCAGTTCGTTGGTTGTTTGGCGGAGTGAGAGGACTTCATCCTTGAGTTCAGTAGTCTCCTTTTGGTGCTCGGTGATGAGTTCAGAACAAATCTTATGGATGATATCCACTTTGCATTTTGCCATCTTATTGTACCTAAAGACTTCTTGCTCTAGTGCTTCCATCCTGTCCTCTAGACTTCCTTCACCTTTAGGGCCTCGAACCTCTTTTATCCGGAGCTCCCCATCTTCAAGCAACAATTCCTTGGGATGAATCTTCAACTCTCTCATGTATGGGTTGATGATATCCTCTAAAGAATCTTCCTTGGCTGATCCAGAGGAAGACATTATGGCTCCAAATCCGGGACTCTACCTGTCAGAAACAGATCAAAATGAAAACACGACGAAAACACGATATACGAGCCTCGGGAGATCCGGGGGATTATATATTATGAAGTTTCATGACGAAAGGAAGGTACTGGGAGAAAACGGGTCGGAGACGGACTCTGGGGTGGCCACACCACCTGGTGGCGCGGCCAGGGGTGGGCCCGCGCCACAGGGTGGTGTGAGCCACCCTGGCTCCGTTTCCGTCCCCCTTCCGCTTCATAGCTTTCCATATTGACTAAAAACTGCAAAAATATAGTTGGATAGTGTTTTCACGGAACTTTTCTTACCAGAATTGTTACCTATTTGAAAGCGGACTCTACAGGTCTCTGAATTTGGTCCTTGATAAATTTTTCCGGAGTTATAACTTGAAAGGCATCAACATCTTCATTGTAAGAATCCCCAGCAATATAGTGTTTGAGTCGCTGCCCATTCACTACGTGTGTAGTATTATCTTTTAAAGAAGAAATTTTTATTGCTCCTGAACGGTATACTTCTTCAATAATGAGAGGTCCTTCCCATTTTGACAGTAGCTTTCCTGCAAAAAATCTGAGACGAGACCTATACAATAGAACTTTCTCACCAACATGAAATTCTCTCTTAAGTATTCGCTTGTCATGCCACCTTTTAACTTTTTCCTTAAAGAGCCTAGCATTTTCATAGGCTTCACTCCTCCATTCATCTAAAGAACTTAAGTCAAATAATCTTTTCTCACCAGCGAGCTTACAATCTCTATTCAGTTCTTTAACTGCCCAGTAAGCTTTGTGTTCTAATTCTAAAGGTAGGTGACAAGCTTTCCCATAAACCATTTTATAAGGAGACATCCCCATAGGATTTTTGTAGGCAGTTATATAAGCCCATAAAGCATCATTCAACTTTTTAGCCTAGTTTTTTCTAGATCTATTAACAGTTTTTTGCAAGATGGATTTAATTTCTCTATTTGATAACTCTACTTGCCCGCTAGTTTGGGGGTGATAAGCTGAAGCAATTCTATGATTAACATCATATTTAGCAAGGGTCTTTCTAAAACCACCATGAATGAAATGAGAACCCCCATCAGTCATGAGGTACCTAGGCACTCCAAACCTAGGAAAGATAACATCCTTAAGCATTTTTAGAGAAGTTTCATTGCAAGACTCTTCGTAGGAATGGCTTCTACCCACTTAGTAACATAATCAACGGCAACAAGAATATGAGTATAACCTTTCGAGGGAGGAAAAGGACTCATAAAGTCAAATCCCCAGCAATCAAAGGGTTCAATAACTAGAGAGTAGTTCATAGGCATTTCATTGCGTCTAGAAATATTACCAACACGCTGACATTCATCACAAGATAAAACAAATTTTCTTGCATCTTTAAAAATGGTAGGCCAGTAGAAACCTGATTATAGCACCTTTTGTGCAGTTCTATCTCCTGCATGATGTCCTCCATAAGCACTACCATGACATTTACGCAATATCTCCTTTTGTTCATATTCTGGAACACATCTTCACATAATACCATCCACTCCTTCTTTGTATAAGTGTGGGTCATCCCAAAAATAATGCCTCAAATCATAGAAGAACTTCATTCTTTGCTGAGCTGTAAGAGTTGGAGGCAAATACTTGGAGATAATAAAGTTAGCATAATCAGCATACCAAGGGCTCCCTTGCGAGCTTACCCCTACCGCGGCTAACTGTTCATTTGGGAAACTATCATTAACAGTATTGGGTCAAAAGAGATGTTTTCCAATCGAGATAAATTATCAGCTACACGGTTTTCAGCACCTTTCCTATCTACTATATGTAGATCAAACTCTTGTAACAACAACACCCATCTAATAAGCCTAGGCTTAGCGTCCTTCTTCGTCATAAGGTATTTAATAGCAGTATGATCAGTATGAATGGTGACTTTTGAGTCTACAATATAGGGTCTAAACTTATCACAAGCAAAAACGACAGCTAGAAATTCTTTTTCAGTAGTAGCATAATTCCTTTGAGCAGCATCTAAAGTCTTACTAGCATAATGAATAACGTTTAACTTTTTATCAATTTGTTGCCCAAGGACAACACCTAGAGCAAAATCACTAGCATCACACATTATTTCAAAGGGTAAACTCCAATTAGGTGGTTGAACAATAGGGGCTGTAGTTAAAGCCTTCTTAAGAGTTTCAAAATCTTCCTTACAATCATCATCAAAAACGAAGGGAACATCTTTTTGAAGAAAATTAGTGAGGGGTTTTGATATCCTAGAAAAGTCTTTAATAAACCTTCTATAGAAACCAACATGACCAAGGATACTACGAATACCTTTGATGTCTCTTAGGCATGCCATCTTCTCAATTGCCTCAACCTTAGCTCTATCAACTTCTATGCCTCTTTCAGAAACTTTATGCCCAAGGACAATCCCTTCATTAACCATGAAGTGGCATTTCTCCCAATTAAGAAAAAGATTAGTTTCTTCACATCTCTACAAAACTTTATCAAGGTTGTGCAGACAATTATCAAAAGAAGTTCCATAGATAGAAAAGTCATCCATGAACACTTCTACAATTTCCTCACAAAAACCATGAAAGATAGCAGACATGCATCTTTGAAAAGTAGCAGGAGCATTACATAAACCAAAAGGCATACGTCTATAAGCATAAGTTCCGTAAGGGCAAGTAAAAGTAGTTTTTTCTTGATCTTGTTGTTTAACAGCAATTTGAGAGAAACCAGGATAACCATCAAGAAAACAAAACTGGGTCTTTTTAGACAACCTTTCCAACATTTGATCAATAAAAGGAAGCGGGTAGTGATCTTTCTTAGTAACTTTATTCACTTTTCTAAAATCAATGCACATCCTATAGCCTACTACTATTCTTTGGGGAATAAGCTCATCATTATCATTAGGAACAACAGTAATACCTCCTTTTTTAGGAACACAATGAACATGACTAACCCATTCACTATTAGCAATAGGGTAAATAATACCAGCATCAAGGAGTTTCAATACCGCATTCCTTACCACTTCCTTCATCTTAGGATTTAAACGTCGTTGGTGCTCTACTACTGGATTTGCATCTGGTTCTATATTGATAGAATGCTAACATATAGTAGGTGAAATCCCTTTTAAATCATCCAGAGTATAGCCCATAGCTCCTCAGTGTTTCTTCAAAACCTCCAATAACCTTTGTTCTTCCTTTCCTGAAAGTTTAGAGCTAATAATAATAGGATATATCTTTTTATCATCAATATAAGCATATTTAAGATCATCAGGGAGAGGTTTTAGATCGAAGACCGGATCCTTTTTAGGTGGCAACGTGGTACCCAAGTCTTCTAGAGGCAAGTTATGCTTAAGCATCTTGGGTTGACGACGGAGAATCTCGTCAATCTCATTCCTTTCTTCCATGAAGGTCTCACTTTCGTGATCTTCCATAAATTGCTGCAAAGCATTGTTAGGAGCAAGAGAGATAGAAGCAAGTTGTTCAAATCCAAAATCCTCATTATGGGTTTCCTCTTCACAGAGCTCTTTAGTAAATTTCGAAAAATTAAACTCATAAGATTCCCCATCAAACTTAGTCAAGATTTTCTCCCTCTTGCAATCTATAATAGCTCCACAAGTACTCAAGAAAGGTCTACCAAAAATGATAGGATAAGTTTTACTAGTAGCAGAACCAAGTACTAGAAAATCAGTAGGATACTTAATCTTACCACAAAGAACTTCCACATCTCGTACAATACCAATTAGAGAGATGGTCTCTCTATTAGCAAGGTGAATAACCACATCAATCTCTTCCAATTCGCAGGGACTGATTTCATGCATAATTTCTCTGTAAAGCTCATAAGGAATAGCACTAGAACTTGCACCAATATCACATAAACCATAATAGCAATGATCACCAATTCTAACGGAAAGCACAGGGACACTAGCTTGTTTAATTCTATTAGGATGTGAAACAATATTAGAAGCATCCTCACAAAAAACTATGTGTCCATCTTCTATGCTTTTAGTGACAAGGTCTTTCACAATTGCTACCGCAGGTTCAACATTTATTTGTTCATCAGGTTTTACAGTTCTCTTTTCACTTTTAGTGATTACATTAGTTATCATAGGATGATCCTTTACCTTATCTAGGAAGGGAATCTTCTCGATATAAGGTTCAGGTAAGATGTGATCAATAGTGCAATACTCAGAACTCCCAACAGAACACAAATAACAATATCTTTATAAGTTGCATGGTACTTGTTCCATCCCCTTTCTGGAATTTCAATATAAGAAGCAAAATCCCTAAAGCAATTCGTAATAACTTGTAAATCAAGAGCATAAGCATTACTAATATTTTGAAAGTCATCAGTTCCCATAAAAGATTCAATGCATTCATAATCATAATTTATACCTGACTTTCTACCTTTGTCATTCTCCCAAGCTTTAGCATTGTCTTGAATACGGTCCAGAAGATCCCATTTAGCTTCTTCTTCCATGCGAGTGAATGATCCAGCAAAAGAAGCATCCAATAAATCCTTGTCATGTAGAGGAAGCCTTGCATAAAAGTTATTGATAATAATATTGTTGGGGAGCTCATGAATGGGACATTTGAGCATTAGTAACTTCAATCTCCCCCAAGCTTGAGCTATACTCTCTCCATTAAGAGGCCAAAAGTTGTATATTTGATTCCGATCTTTATGAATCTCACTGGGAGGATAAAACTTTGAATAAAAGAGAGGCACTATTTCCTCCCATTCTAGAGCTTGACCATTCTTCAGCAGCTTATACCACTCCTCGGCTCTTCCTTTCAGTGATAATGACAATAACTTCTTCTTAACTTTATCTGTAGTAATACCTGCACACTTGAACAACCCGCATAATTCGTGTATAAACAGCAAATGATCACCGGGATGGACAGTTCCATCCCCAACATAGTAGTTATCCATAACACGATCAATAATTCTTGTAGGTATTTTAAAAACATCATGCTCAGTAGGTGGTGGCTTATCTACTACCTTAGTAGTGGTAGTAGCATTACCAAATAAGAAACTCAGCGAATTATCCATAACAAAAATAAAGCAACTAACAGAAGTAAAAAATACTCACAGTAGAAGTTTCCTTTACCAGTTCCACTCCCCAATAGTGCTTCACTCCCTGGCAACGGCGCCAGAAAATAGTCTTGATGACCCACAAGTATAGGGGTTGTATCACAGTATTTTCGATAAGTAAGAGTGTCGAACCCAATGAGGAGCAGAAGGTGCTGGCTAGTGGTATGGATCAGGAATTCTCTGCAAATACTTAGCAAATGGATTTTTTGGGGTTTTTGATAAAGCAAGTAAATAAAGCACGAGTAAATAAAAGACAATAAGAATAGATGCAGCAAGTGGCCCAATCCTTTATGCAGCAAAGGACAAGCCGGTTGTATTACTTAAGATGACCAAACGTTCTCGAGGACGCATGGGAAGACTGTCAAGTGCTTTCGCTTCATATAGTTGATTAATATTCTTTAGCTTTCTAAGTGTTGTGTGGGTGAACCTGTGTTAATGTACCGACCTTCCTAGGACTAATAAATACTTGTGATTATACCCCTTGCAAACATCCGTAAGTACAAGAATGTAATTAAGGTAGAAACCTAACCACAACTTTAAACTCTAAGACCCTTACGTCCCTTGTGCAATGGTTTCCTAACGGGGGTTCAGGTTTACACACTCCGCAACCCCTACGATTAGTAGCCAAATACACAATGCATTCCCCTAGGCCCATATAGGTGAAGTGTCATGTAGTCGACGTTCACATGACACCACTAGAAGAAGTACACCACAACTTAAATATCAAACTATTGAATCTTTCTCAACACAACTCCACTACTAACAACATGAATTCTCCCATGTCCTCAAGAACAAAACGAACTACTCACAAGACATCGTATGGATCATGATCATGGATGGAATAATGATGTATAACAATATGAACATAAACAATAATTCAATGGTTCACTCAATAGCATCAACTACAAAGACTAATCAACACCGGGAAAGTTTCCCCTATGAACTATGCAATATTCAACCCAATTGTTACAGCAATATGGAGATGGTGATGAGGGTGATGATGGTGGTGATGATGATGATGATCCCGATGAAGTCCAACTTGATGGTGGTGTTGATGGCGACGATCTCCCCTCTCCGGGAAGAAATTCCCTCGATAGAAATCTGTCTGCCGGAGAGATCTTTCTCTCTCACTGTTTTCTACCCCGCAGAGGCGGCAGAATCTTTCTATGGTCGCTCCCCGAGTCTTAGGGTTTCGGGAGGATAATATACGCCAGAGGGGAGTGCTAGGGGTGGACCAGGGTGGCCACACCACCTGGTGGCGCGGCCTAGGATGGCCCGTGCCAGGGGGTGGTGTGGGCCCCCTGTGGCCCATCTCCAGCCCCCCTTCTGGCTTCCTTCGTCTTCTGAAAAAATAGGATTTTCCGTATATTTTCCCTGATTTTCTGATCTTCATGAATTTTGCCTCCAAACAGCACCTTTTCCATCAGAATCCTGACTGGAGCGGTCCATACTCCAAAAGTCATCAACCATGCAAAAATAGATGAAATAACATAAGTATCACCTCTCAATACGAAATATATCAATGAATAACTGTGAATTATGACATAGAATAGTGATGCAAAATGGACGTATCACTTAGCTAGAAGTTTATATGCATTAGTATTAGTTCCCTCACGGGAGAGGTTTGAGCTGAGGCTACCTCTCAATGTTGTCCACCTATGTAGTGCCCAGGATGACAGATCGTCATGGTTGGGAGGCCATGCTCATATGAGAGGTGCTTATACTAGGGTGTGTAAAGGAAAGGTTATGTTTGATTATCTGCAAACTAAGTATGATGATTCAAGGTTATCCCTGACAGATGTATTGAATCTTGTGGTGAAAGTGTACCACCTCTGCAGAGTGTCAAACTATTCGAATAGCCGCGTCCGCGATTATGGACAGTTGGAGTGGCCATACTGTTTCGTTGCCAGATGTTTTCAAAATGACTTATGAAATGAATTGTGACATGACTTGACCACAAACGAGTTGTGACTATGACAACTAAGTTCCCACTTAGGTGTTTTCAAACTTCTTTTATCTTTCTTTGTTTCTGAACTTAGCTTAGGTTTCAAACTTAACTTTACAAATAAACTTAGAGTTATCATTCCTATGGCCAGACTATGAGGAGGACTACCCTGAAGGAGGACAGCAGGACGGCTACGACAACTAGGATCATCTCCCATCGTCAGCATTGCCCGTGACTCTAAAGATGGACCCCACTGCTACGCTATTTATTTTGCTGCTTGATTGTACTAAGACTAGATCATGAGATCCTTTATTTGTGTAAGACCTTATTATGGTTTGTAATGGATGATGTACTGTGATATCCAATCTGTTATGTCTCGCAAAAATTGTAATCCTGGGATTGCGATGTATGGCATAACAGGCATCTGGGATTAAAAATCTGGGTGTTGACAAGGTTGTATCTGAGCTATCCTGACCATAGGAGACCCTAGTTAGAATGGACGTCTGAACAAAAACTTAGTTTCAAAAACCAAAGTGAGTATTTATGAAAATTATTTCCTCTCTTACCCTTGGAAATTCTTTCTCTCCTAAAATTTCATGTTCCTCCAAATTCTTACATTACTTCATAAAACTTTGACACACTTGATCACTTCACTAACTTTCTCATCCTAAATTCTTATAGATGGAAGCTCAATACAACAAGTTCTACCAGTTGGGCAACGGAGGCCAACTGATCTTCGAGAGGGATCTAGATTCACTGTCTGAATTCTTGGAGCGTCCGCATCTGGAATTTCTTGGAGCTCAACTCCCGGGTCCACCAGGAGGAGATTTACAATGGCTAGTGACTGCTGATCTTCGAGGTAAGATAGAAGCACCAGTATCTGGGAGGATTCAGTTCTCCGTGAGAGAGAACAACTAGCTAGATGGATTAGCCAGGGCAATGCATGAAGCTCTCGCACGTCTGTGTGCCCAGAGTGTCAACCTAATCCAAGGAACCCACTTTGTCCACTATGAAAGGCGTGATTCCATGGGAATGCCGCTAGAGATGCCAAGTCACCCAATACTGAAGCGTCAAATGGAGAACCTCGACTTCCTACTGTACAGCAGACAGGAGGAGTTGGACAACACTAGAGAGGTCACCAACAACAACCTCGCCCTTGCCGCCCAGAAGGCCCAGACTTTCTCACTGCTAGTCGAGGACCGTTAATCTCTTCGCTGACAACACGCAAAGAAGGATCACACCATCGACCGTCTTCACAAGAAGGTGGCCGACCTCGAGAAGACCATCAAGGAGCAAGAAGCTCAGCTTGCAGCAAAAGAAGAAGAAGAGGAAGGTGAAGATATCCAAGGAGATATTGACTCCTACCTCAGCAATGATGATGACTATCTGGAGGAGGATGCCATGGACTTCTACACCGACAATGATGACTCCGACTTCATCGATGATGAGTAGATGCACTAGAGCACTATCATAGAATGAGGAGTATCGGTCCCAGTGTATCGTAGCTTACAGAATGGTTCTTAAAACCATCTGTTTTACTTTGATGTTATGGTGTGTGTTTGTATTGTGTGCTTTGCTTGAATGAATGAAAAGAAGTTAGTTGCAAAACCTGGGTCAAACTCAAAGTTTTAGCTCTGAAACCAAAACCATGAACCTTAGAACTTTCCCTCTTACCCCTTTATCTATCTCAATCTTTAGATGACTCGTACCAAGGAGGGAGCAGCTCATCGCAAGACCCAATGCTGTAGATTTTGCAGACTCTCATTGCAGACCGTGAAGCTAGCAGGGCAGAGCGCCAAGCTAATCTAGCAACACTGCAGCAGATCGCCCAGATGGCTCTCAACAATCAGAACCATGGAAATCAGGATCATCATGGATCCAAACTCAAAAACTTCCAGAATACCAATCCCCCAATCTTTAGTACTTCGGAGAACCCACTAGATGCTGATGACTGGTTGCAGACAATGGAGAACAACTTAGAAGTAGCAGGAGTGGATGCCAACGAGAAAGTTATTTTTGCCACCCACTATTTGACAAGAGATGCCAGAGCATGGTGGAACAACATCCGCACAATGAACCATGGTCAAGTGATGACATGGGAAGCCTTCAAAATCAAGTTTAGCCGCACCCACGTGCCGCAGGGTCTAGTCACCTGAAAGAGGGATGAATTCAGAGAGCTAAAGCAAGGAAGAATGATTGTACTGGAGTACCGTGACAGATTCTTGTCCCTTGCCAGGTATGCACCTGATGAGATCAACACGGAGGCTAAGAAGAAGGAGAGATTCTGTCAACACCCGGATTTTTAATCCCAGATGCCCGTTATGCCATACCTCGCAATCCTAGGATTACCATTTTTGCGAGACATAACAGATTGGATATCACAGTACATCATCCATTACAAACCATACATAAGGTTTTACACAAATAAGGATCTCATGATCCAGTCTTTAATACAACAAGCAGCGGAAATAAACGATAGCGTAGCGGTGGGGTCCATCTTTAGGGGCACAGGCAATGCTGACGAAGGAAGATAGTCCTAGTTATCATAGCCGTCCTGCTGACCATCATCTTGATAATCTCCTTCATAGTCTGGCCATGATAATAGCCAGGGACAAAAGCCATGAGTACTCTTTAAGTACTCACAAACTACTACTAACAATGGTTACCATTCTAAGTTAAAGTGCGGAAATTAAAGAATAACTATCAAGTTAAGTTTGAAACCTAAGCTGAGTTCTGAAACAAGAAAAGACAAAGTAAAGTTCTAGAATCACTTAAGTTGGGAAGCTATTATCATTAACACAACCCTGTTGTGGTCAAGTCAAAGTTCATCATTCATTTCCAGTTATTTAGAAAACATCTGACAACAAAATAGTATGGCCATTCCAACTGTCCATAACCGCGGACGCGGCTATTCGAATAGTTTGACACTCTGCAGAGGTGGTACACTTTCACCACAAGATTCGATACATCTGCTGTGGATAACCCTGAATCATCATACTTAGTATGCAGATAATCAAACATAACCTTCCCTTTACACACCCTAGTACAAGCACCTCTCCTATGAGCATGGCCTCCCAACCATGACCATCAGTCATCTTGGGCACTGAATAGGTGGACATCATTGAGAGGTAGCCTCAGCTCAAACCTCTCCCGTGAGGGAACTAATACTAATACATATAAATTTCCAGCTAAGCCTTACCCAATTCAGGTCATGTGGTTGTACGGTAAATTTGGAATGGTATCGCATCCGAATCCAACCATCAGTTTTATAAAAGGGTTAAGGCTCATGCCTCATCATTTTCATCATCATAAACCAATTGTGTTTCTCAACACATGTCAAAACATCTCAATAGAATGACTCATCATTCCAAGGTTTTCATAACTCAATTTCACCAAGTGTTCCCATCTAAAGTGACTCAAGTTTTTGAGCTATTCTAAAGTACTAAGTTAAGAGTATTCACTAAGGTGGAAAGATGGGATCAATCTCGTGCCATAGAATGACATCTAAAGGTTTCCAAGTAGGTCAAGTTTTATACTCTTTATGCTACCTTCAAAATTAATTAAAGAACTTTGTGTAAACTAAGGGAGGTAAAACTTCTCAATAAGACTTGGGGTACTAATAGTTAAAGGGGTGTGATCAAAGCATGCTTAAGGCATCTTTACTAAACCATCTAGTTTTATTCTAGCTTGCTACAATATCTTACTAAAGAATGTTTTGCAAGGGTTAGCTTGCCACTAATAGCTTGCCTTGGTTGGTGTAGTGGTTGAAGTTTTCTTCCTCTTCTTCTTCTTGGTAGAACTCCTCCTCCTCGAAGGCTTGGTCGGTACTATCGTCTAGAAATACATAGGGAGTGAACAATCACCAAACAATACTTAACTAGGCTAAGTAGTATTCTAAACCACACAATTGATGACCTATTATCATCCCAAACTTCACAAGTTTAATTCAATAGTTTCAACCTTTTTATTTTGGAAAAGTAATTTCTACTCATTGAAATATTAAATAAAATTTAATATTCACCATTAAAATATGGGATCATGTGGACACATGTCCTCACCACATATTCTAACATGTGGGAATGAGATTTCAAGGTTGGATCAATATTACTTTGGTTTAAGTTTATTATTTAATGATTTAAAGTGACTAGAAATGCCTATATAGCATTATTTTGGTACTAGTCCAAAGTCACTGCCTGTAAACCTTAATATTATTACATATTTGGATAGATATGATGAAATGTGATTTTTGAGAGTTGGAATCAACTCAAAAGCTAACTTGGTTGATTTTACAAAAATGTTTCAAGTTGCAAAAGCTTCTGTCTTCTTATTTTTATTAGGAGAAATCTATAACTCTAAATGAATTAACTCCAATGGGCTTGGATAGAGCATTTCCATACCTTTCAGATAAAATTAGTTTCATGTAATTTGGATTTGTCAAACTCACAGAATTGAATTTTGAAACACTGGACAGAAACTATATTCTAACTAAAAAGAAAAATCCAGATTTGAATCTACGGGCTTGCGCGGGAAAGGAAATGGGCCGGCCCAGTGGCGCTACGCGGCACGGGGCTCAGCTGACAGGGGGGTCCCACTTGTCAGCGGCACTTAAAACGCGAAACGGTACGCGCGCTGTGGGCCGTGCGATTAGAGGCTAGATCTACGGCTGAGGGTCATCGTCGACGACGGACAGGTCGCCGGCGAGCTCGAACCCTAGCGGCTCGGTGGGGGTCTACTAGGGGCGTACCAGGGCTCCAGCGGGGTCGGTGATGCGGGCGAACAAAGTGGAAGACGACGGCGAGGCGAGGCGTGGTCGCAGCGGAGCTTGGGGTGGCCGGAATCAACGGCACCCTTCTTCTCCCGAGGCGGCGGCTCCGGCGAACTTCTGCTCCACTTGCTCCGGCGAGAGGTGGGTGAGGTTCAGAGAGGTGAGGGGAGTGGAATGGTGTGAGTCTTTGGTGCTGGGGAGGGCTCCTTTTATAGGCTCGACGGGGAGACCGAGCGGGATGGGCGGTCGACGGTGGTGACATGGCTACGGCGAGCTAGCGGCATGGCTGGGGATTGCGATCGGTGGGCGATTCCCTGGCGGTGCTCTAGGACTTCAATGCGGCCGTAGGGGCGGTGGCATGCGGTCGGGGCGAGGTGGCGCTCTGCGCGGCCGAAGCGGCTGTGTCCACGGCGAGCGGTGGCTATGGGGCTTTGGGCGGCGAACGGAGGTGTCTGGGGTGTTCTCCAGGTCGAGGCGGAGGAGTGGCGCGAAATGGTGCCAAGGGCGGTCGTGCGAACTAGGGCAAGGCTCATGCTCTGTGGCAGCGTCGGCATGGTCACTGGGCTTAGTCGTTCTTGGTCGCTTGGGCTGGGACTGGTTGGGTGGTGGAGGTGGACCACGGGCTATCTCTGGACACGGTGGATGGCGGCCCGTGGCGTCTTTGTCGCCAGTGGGGTGCCCAAGTGGGGGCTCGGCCTTAATGGCCATGACCATTTGGTCGTGGCACAGTGAGTGGCTGGGCTAGAGAGGGGTTAGGGGGAGTAGTGGAGAGATTTTGGTGGCAAGTTGGGGAACAAGTTTGGCCAGAACACTATTTAAAATAGTGAAATTTGTTTAGATTGAAATCACCGCCAAGTGTTTGATGAAATGGCCGCAAGAGAAAAAGTTTTGAATTTTGAGTTCAAAATTTTTGGGTGATCTCCACTAGTGATAGGTAGTCTCTGGTTGCAAGGGTTTTGAAAATGGTGCTCAATTAGATGGTTTTTGAAATAGGGGTGATCTATGCATATGCATTAGATTCAATTTTAAACTGTCATTTAAAATAGTTTGCAGAATGTTTTTAGTAGATCAAAAGGTGGGCCTTGGTACCTCATTATGTGTACTAGCAAGGGGTGCAAAGATCAAGAATTGTTTCTGTTAAGAATTGAGTACTAGGAATAGCCAAAGTAGGCATGAGGGTTAAATTTGTCAAAATGACCATTCCTTCATTTTAATTCTTTTTGATTTGATTTTCTTTAGGAAAAGTTTGGGAATGATGTAGATGATGTTTAAATCACCTAAGAAACATTTTACAAGCATTGGATCAATCAATCATGGCAATTCAAACAACTCCTATTTTAAATGCACACATATATGAATGCTTTCATTTTAAATTTGGAAAAGTTTTTGTTAACCCCATTTTTGGATGATTTGATCTTGATAAGCTTGGATTAATGTTTTGGGATGTTACAGATTCATGAACGGACTGCATGATGAGATGCAGACTGTCCTCGTCAACATCCGTTTCGAGGATGTCGAAGAGCTAGTCGACTCTGCCATTCAGATAGAAGGGAAGATTAATCAAGCAAACGGCAACCACAAACGTCGTATGATGCACCAAGCTGGATCCAACAGTCACCAGAAGTACCGTCCCAACCCGTTCGCTGGATATGCATCGTGGAACAATCGACCCCCAATGTCTCGCCCAAGATACCTCAACCGTAGCGGAGGAAATGTGAAGTCCGGAGGAAACAACAATCACCCCGGCAACGCCAGCAATTTCAACCGTGCCCCTCCCAAGAACAACAACAACAACACTGCACCCAGAACTGGAAGCAATGTTGTGCCTGTGGCAGCGAAAGACAAGTCTCAGATCACTTGTTTCAAGTGTGGAGTGAAGGGTCACTACTCCAATGAGTGTCTGAAGAAGATTGCCGCCACTGCCAATGTGAACGCCCCAGCTCAACAGTAGCGTCGTGTTCAACCAGGAAGAAGATTCGCCCCAGGGAACCCTCACAACCGCAATAGCCGTCCCTTCCATATGAATGCCGAAGAAGCCCAAGAAGCGCCAGATGTAGTGCTGGCTTGTTTTCTGTCAACTCAGTTTTTGCAAGAGTGTTGTTTGATTCTGGAGCATCGCACTCATTTTTCACCAAAGAATTTGCATGCACTAGTAAGATTCACCCAACCAACTTGAAGCATGTCATGATAGTTCAAATCCCTGGTTCAACTACAAAAGATAGAAAAATTTGCAAAGTTGTGCCTATCAGAATACATGGGATAGATTTTTATGCCAATCTAAAAGTACTTGGAACCAAAGGTTTGGAAGTAGTATTAGGAATGGATTGGATGTCAAAGCATAAAGGATTGATTGACTGTGCCAAGAAAGCCATCACCATGACCAGTAGCTCTGGAGTATCATTAGAGCATATATCTGAAACCTTACCCCATCAATTCAAGTGTAACAAGAGTCTAGCCCTACCCACCATAGACCAAGTCAAAGTAGTTTGTGAATACCCCGACGTATTCCCAGATGAATTTCCCAGTATGCCCCCGGATAGGGATATAGAGTTCATTATTGAACTAATCCCCGGAACCGGACCCATAGCCCAGAGACCCTATAGCATGAACCCCTCGGAGTTAGTAGAATTGAAGAAGCAGTTGGATGCTATGTTGGCAACAGGCTTGATTCAACCAAGCGCATCGCCATGGAGATCGCCCATGTTATTCGTCGACAAGAAAGATGGAGGCAACCGGTTGTGCACAGATTACAGGAAGCTAAATGACGTCACCATCAAGAACAAGTACCCTTTGCCAAAGATAGAGGATCTATTTGATCAGTTGACTAGAGCAATTGTGTTCTCTAAGATCGATCCTAGGACTGGTTATCACCAACTTAAGATTCGTGCAACGGATATTCCGAAGACCGCCTTTACTACTCGTTATGGCTTATACGAGTATACGGTCATGTCTTTTGGATTAAACAATGCCCCTGCTTATTTCATGAATCTCATGAATAAGATCTTTATGAATTTTCTGGATAAGTTTGTCGTTGTGTTTATCGACGATATCCTCATCTACTCCAAGTCAGAAGAAGAGCATGAGCAACATCTGAGAATCATTCTTGAAACCCTTAGAGAGCATCGGTTGTATGCCAAGTTCAACAAATGTGAGTTTTGGTTGAAAGAAGTAGGATTCCTAGGACATATTGTGTCTTATGGAGGAGTCGCTGTTGATCCCGCCAAGATCAAAGATGTCGAAGAATGGGAAGCCCCAACCACTCAAACCCAAGTCCGTGCATTTCTCGGATTAGCGGGATATTACCGCAAGTTCGTAGAAGGATTCTCGAGCATCTCCAGACCCATGACCCAATTGTTGAAGAAGGACAAAAAGTTCGAATGGACCGACAAATGTGAAGCCATTTTTCAAGAGCTGAAGAAAAGATTGATTTCAGCCCCAATATTGATCATGCTAGATATCAAGAAGCCATTTGAGGTGTATTGTGATGCATCCAAGATTGGTCTCGGATGTGTATTGATGAAAGAAGGCAAATTCATCACCTATCTATCTCGACAACTGAAGCAGCATGAGCAGAACTACCCTACTCATGATCTGGAGTTAGCAGCCGTAGTTTTGGCATTGAAGACATGGCGCCATTATCTTATGGGTAATTGCTGTGAGATTTACTCAGATCACAAAAGTTTGAAGTATATTTTCACTCAGAAGGAGATGAATATGAGGCAAAGGAGATGGATAGAGTTAATCAAGGATTATGACCTTGACATTCACTATCACCCCGGCAAAGCCAATGTGGTAGCGGATGCTCTTAGCAGATTGCCGTGTAAGCT
Source organism: Avena insularis (assembly GCA_023614405.1). Lineage (NCBI taxonomy): Eukaryota > Viridiplantae > Streptophyta > Magnoliopsida > Poales > Poaceae > Avena > Avena insularis. Next base: position 171,956,593 of record CM042688.1, read on the forward strand.
AAACACCATGATCAAGGAGAAGCCACCAAGTTTGTATGAGGAGTTGGAGCAGTTTAGAACGGAGCTAGTTACAAAGGATTTTTGGATAGCATATAACTTCAACCCACTCTGATTGGCCAAATCAAGGAAGCCTAGAAGGGAAATGCAACTATCGATGGAATCAAGCGTTGTATTGGTACAGGAAACAAACCTGGATTGACCGAAGACGAAGAAGGAGTTCTGTGGTACAAAGGACATATTTGTGTGCCAGCAGATTCGGAGTTGAAGCAAGTTATCATACAAGAATCCCATGATACTCTTTATTCTATCCACCCAAGAGGAACGAAGATGTATCAGGATCTGAAGAAGCAATTTTGGTGGCACAAGATGAAGAGAGAAATTGGAAGCTACATCGCCAAGTGTGATATTTGTCAGAGAGTCAAAGCGGAACATCAGAGACCCGCAGGACTGTTGCAACCATTGCAGATTCCGGAATGGAAACGGGATTCTATCAGAATGGACTTTATCACTGGTTTGCCTACTTCTAGTAGGGGAAATGACTCAATCTGGGTCATTGTTGATAGACTGTCTAAGGTAGATCCTTTTATACCTGTCAAGACAACCTACCAGAGTTTGAAGCTGGAAGAGTTGTAGATTGCTAGAATTGTTAGTCTGCATGGAACCCCCAAGACTATAGTATCAGATCAAGGAACCCAATTTACCTCGAGATTTTGGCAGAAAGTCCAAGTTGAATTTTAGCACCGCTTATCACCCGCAAACCGATGGACAGACTAAGAGAGTCAACCAAATCTTAGAAGATATATGGAGATCTTGTGTGTTAGAGTATGGATCAAAATGGGAAGATTGTCTGCCTTTCGTAGAATTCTCATACAACAACAATTATCAATCCAGTTTGCAAATGGCACCATTTGAGTTATGATACGGAAGAAAGTGTCTTACCCCTTTGAATTGATCGCAAGTAGGAGAGAGTCAGATTTTTGGACCCGACATTCTCCGAGAAGCCGAAGAGAAGGTTCACAAAGTCCGTGAGCACCTCAAGACAACCCAGTCCAGACAGAAGAGTTATGCTGACAAGAGAAGGAGAGACCTGACTTTCAATGTTAGAGATTTTGTATATCTCAAGGTTTCACCATTGAAGGGAACCCAGCGTTTTAGTCTAAAAGGAAAGTTAGCCCCTAGATATATCGGCCCCTTCAAGATTATGAACCATCGAGGAGAAGTATCTTATCAACTAGAACTGCCTGAAGAGATGTCTGCCATCCACAATGTGTTCCATATCTCACTACTTCGCAAATGCTTAGAAGTGCCGGAGAAGACCGAAGTTTTCAAGAACATCGATCACCGAGCTGTTGATATCAACAAGGATCTGACGTATCGTGAAGTGCCCATCCGTATCTTGGAGGAAGCCTACAGAACCACCAGGACCCGGAGTATCAAATTTCTCAAGATTCAATGGAGCAACCATACCGAAGAAGAAGCCACTTGGGAGCGAGAAGATTACATTAGGACCAAGTTCCCAGATCTCTTTAGTTCCTAGTTTTCTTTCTTAAATCTTGGGACGACATTTTGTGTAAGGGGGGAAGGTTTGTAACATCCAAATCTTTAATACAAGTGATCAAGATCAAATCTACCCAATTTAGGGTTAACAAAAACTTTTTCCCTTTAAAAATCTTTAAGCATTCATCTGTGTGTGCATTTAAAATAGGAGTTGTTTGAAAGGCCACTATTGTTTGTTCTAATGGTTGTAAAATGGTTCTATGATGAATGTCACATCATCTAGATCATCCCCAAGCAAATCCCAAAGAAAGAGAAATAAAAAAGAATTAAATAAAGAAATGGTCACTTTTGCCATTTTAATCACCTAGCCCACTTTGGGTATTCCTAGCACTCAAATTCAAACAGAAAAAAATGTGGATCTTTGCACCCCTTGCTAGTACAGGTAGTGATGTACCAAGGCCCACTTTGTGATCTCCCAAAAACATTCAAACTCTAAATTTAAATGCCATTTGAAAATTGAATCTAGTTCATATGTATAGATCACACTTTTTCAAAAACCAACCAAATGAACTCCATTTCAAAATCCCAAGCAAACCTAGATGCTTAAGCATAAGATAAACCACTCCACCAAAAATATTTGAAAAATTCAAATCTTTTGTTCATGCGGCCATTTGGTCGAACACTTGGCATGCACAGAACTAACTCACTAGTGATATCATTGTTTCTACAGAAGTTTGCCACCCAATTGAACCCCATTTACTCCCTGTGTCCCTCCTAGCTCTAACCAAACCATAATCAGCCCACCCCCTTGTCCCTAGCAGCAGTGCACCGCCACCCCGAGGACATGCCCGGCCTTGGCCAAGACTCACCGCCACCCACGGTCCACCCCACGATCACTTCCAGCCCCTGGACCACCCTAGAGCAGCGCCGCACTATCCTCTCTGCGCCGCGCCAGAGCACCTTCGCCGCCAACACGCCATAGACCGCGCCTCGACCGCAGACCGTGCACGCCGCTCCGCCTTGACCCCCTCACCCTGCCAGACACAGCCGTGAACCGCCACGTGACCCACACTCGCCAGGAACCCTGTCGAGCACCGCCCCTATCCCTCAGAGCGCGGGAAGCTCCCGACCGCTAGCCACCGCCCCTAGCGTCGCCATTAAGCTCTAGATGATCACCAGGGAACCGCCCACCATCCGCCTACCTCGCCCACACCGGTAGCACCCTGTGCTGTTGTCACCGACAAGCTCCGCCCACACCCGTCGGTCCCCTCGTCGAGCCTATATAAGGAGGCCACTCCCAGCCTCAATCGCCACACCATTCCACTCCCCTCTCTCCACTAATCATTTCCCCTCTCTCGTCAGAGCCGCTCGAGCATCCCATCGCTGGAATTCCGCCAGAGACAGCAGCATCAGAGGAGGAGAAGCTCCCGTCGATTTCGTCCACCTCAGCCCCTACCGCGACTTCGCCTGAGTCCGCCGTCATTGTATCATTTTTTTCCCACTTGGTTGCACTCGCTGGATCCCTGGTATGCCCCCACTGTGCCCCCACCGCCCGTGCTAGGGTTCAGTCTCGCCGGCGACGTGTCCGTCATCAACGACGACTGTGAGTCGTTGATCTAGGATCTAATTGTGTGGTCCTTATCGCCCCGTACCGTTTCGCATTTAATGAGTCACTAACAGCTGGGACCCCCCTGTCAGCAGCCCTTAGCGCCTCAAAGTGAACATGGGCCGGCCCAATTAGTTTCCCGCGCTGGCCCTGTGATTCAAATAAATCTTTTTCTTTTTATACTTAGACTTAGTTCTGTCCCTTAGTTTAAAAATCAATTCAGAGAGTTTTGCAAATCCAAATTGAGTGATTCCAATTTTTTTGGAAAGGTAATGAAAATCTCTATCCAAGCCCATTGGATTTAAATCAATTAGATTTAGAGATCTCTCCTAGTAACAATAACAAGACAAAAGCTTTTGCACATTCAATTTTTTTTCTAAAATCAACCAAAATAGCTTTTGAGTTGTTTCCAACTCTCAAAAATCACATTTTACCATACCTATCTGAATATGTAATAATATTAAGGTTTACATGCAGTGAATTTGGACTAGTACCAAAATAATGCTATATAGGCATTTCTAGTCACTTTAATTCATTAATTATTAAACTTAAACTTATTAAAATGTGATCCAACCTTTAAATCACATTCCCATATATTAGAATATGTGGTGATGACATGTGTCCACATGATCCCATATTTTAATTGGAGAATATTAAATCTTAGTTAATTTCAATGAGTAGAAATTACTTTTCTCAAATAAAAAGAATAAAGCTAGTTCATTAACCTTGTGATGCTTGTGATGATAATAGATCATCAAATGTGTGCCTTAGTGTGCTAAGTAGACTAGTTAAGTATTGTTTGGTGATTGTGTATCACGTATATATATTTATAGACGATAGTACTGACCAAGCTTTCGAGGAGGAGGAGTTCTACCAAGAGGAGGAGGAAGAGAATTTCAACGACTGCACCAACCAAGGCAAGCTATTGTTAGCAAGCTAGAATTAAGCTAGATAACCTAAGCCAATGCATTAGGCATGCTTTTGTTATACCATTTTGACTTATACCTACTCCAAGTGTTATTTTACAAGCTTTACTTTTTGTACTTTACTACAGTTCTTTACCTTGTTTATAGGTAGCATAAAGAGTATAAAACTTGACCTATCTAGTTATTCTTAGATGTCATTCTATGGCATGAGATTGACATTAGCATCCCACCTTAGTGAACACTCTTCACTTAGTAGTTTAGAGCTAAACCCAAAACTTGATTTACTTTAGATGGGAGTACTTGGAGAAAATGATTTGTGAAAACCTTGGAATGATGAGTCATTCTATTGAGATGTTTTGACATGTGTTGAGAAACACAAATGGTTTATGATGATGATGAAAATGTTGAGGTATGAGCCTTAGCCCTTTTATAAAAACTGATGGTTGGGTTCGGATGCGATACCGTTCCAATTTTACCGTACAACCACAATACCTGAATTGGGTAAGACTTAGCTGGAAGTTTATATGCATTAGTATTAGTTCCCTCGCGGGAGAGGTTTGAGCTAAGGATACCTCTAAATGTTGTCCACCTATGCAAAGGCTCAGATGATGATGGTCATGGCTGGGAGGCCATGCTCATAGGAGAGGTGCTTATACTAGGGTGTGTAAAGGAAAGGTTATGTTTGATTATCTACATACTAAGTATGACGATTCAGGGTTATCCCTGGCAGATGTATCGAATCTTGTGGTGAAAGTGTACCACCTGTACAGAGTGTCAAACTATTCGAATAGCCGTGTCCGTGGTTATGGACAGTTGGAGTGGCCATACTGTTCCGTTGTCAGATGTTTTCAAAATGACTTATGAAATGAATTGTGACATGACTTGACCACAACAGAGTTGTAACTATGACAACTAAGTTCCCACTTAGGTGTTTTCAAACTTCTTTTATCTTTCTTTGTTTCTGAACTCAGCTTAGGTTTCAAACTTAACTTTACAAATAAACTTAGAGTTAGCATTCCTACTAGAACTATCCTATTTGTTAGTGGTAGTTTGCGAGTACTTAAAGAGTACTCATGGCTTTTGTCCCTGGCTATTTCTATGGCCAGACTATGAGGAGGACTACCCTGAAGGAGGACAGCAGGACGGCTACAACAACTAGGATCATCTCCATCACAAGACATTGCTGTGACTCTGAAGATGGACCCCACTGCTATGCTATTTATTCCGCTGCTTGATTGTACTAAGACTGGATCATGAGATCCTTTATTTGTGTAAGACCTTATTATGGTTTGTAATGGATGATGTACTATGATATCCAATCTGTTATGTCTCGCAAAAATTGTAATCCTAGGATTGTGATGTATGGCATAACAGGAACTGGGATTAAAAATCCGGGTGTTGACACACTTGCACTAGAGTCAATAATCTAGTCAATATTTTAGCACTTAACACTTATGGCAATCCGATGTCTTTCATGCTTTGCATGTGGTAAATTTTCTCAACGGATCTTACAAGTTTAGGTCCATTTGTATTTGCATATCTTTGTGTCTTCATGCATCACTCATTTTCAATGAGATGTCATTTGTATATGTATGGTCAACTAGTGGGACCTTAGTTCAGTGGCCGAAACTATGTGTCCTCTATTGTCTCACAATAGATCTTCATAGTACTAGCATGCTCAGAACTACACTAGGTTCAAAAATGAACCTTTTGACTCATAACTCCCTCCTTTGTCATTTTCATGACAATGATATACTCAGCATTTCGTAGTAGTATCCATCACATTATTTAACTTTGGAACTCATCCAAATCCAACATGGAACTTACTTCCATCCCACTGCACCACCTTCTGTAATTCACGTAGCCTAATTGAGATAAAATTATTTGTATATGTAACAAGCCGAGTATCAATGTAACACCTTACAACGAACTGTTTGTCACTTATGCATACAAATCATATTATTTGTCCTTCTAAAGTGCATAAGAATATACTTACTATTGTCATGTGATCATCATATGTATCACTCTAGTATATGATGATAACAATTTGTAGCATAAGCCAAATCTGGTTATGTACATATCATGGTGTACATGATTGATATAATCGTTCATGCGGTTTTTACTCATCAAGTGTCAAAACACTTGATTCTTGCTCCAACCTCTTCCATGCATCAAGAACTCTTTCTTGTCGTCTCTATATTGAACCAATTCAATATCTCATCTATGTACTTTGACATAACTATATTAGATGCATCAATCTATCTATATAGATATTGATGCCCAATATTCCTGTTTTACCTAAGACTTTCACACAAATCTAATTTTAGTGAAATCTTACCTGTGTTAAGAAAAGATATATAATTTCTAATTAACAATATGTCGTCCACATAAAGTATTAGAAATATTTCTTTGTGCTCCCACTTAATTTCTTGTAAACATACAAACATCTTCACCATTCTTGATGAAACAAAACTCTTTCAATTTCATCAAAGTGAAGATTCCAACTTCGTGATGCTAACTTCTACCATTGAAGTTTGCACCAATTTTTAGCATCCTTTAAACTAACAAAACCCTTGGGCCATGTCAATGCACGTCCTAGGTTAACACTCCTTGGAAGGAACTTTGTTTTGTTATTGAACTGTCATATCTTGTGAATATGTAGTGGTTACTAGAATAATCCCAATAGACTTAAGCACCGCTATGGAAGATCCAATCTTATTGTAGTCAACTCTTTGAACTTTGTCATAAAATCCTTTTCGACAAGTCGAGATTCTATGGATATGAACATCCATGTCTATTTGTTTACAGATCCATTTACGTTCGATAGGCTTAATGCCTTCCGGAGGGTCTACCAAGTATCAAAACTTAATTTTTGTACATGGATACTATCCTAGATTTGATGGCGTCTAGCCATTTAACAGAGTCAGGGCCCATCACTCCTTCTTTGTAGTTGGTTCATCATTGTCCAATAATAAATTTTCATCTTCAAATCTTACTATTTGAGTACAAACTTTGCCCAACCTATTTGTTTCAATAGGAACTTCAATTTCCGGGACTACAACATTTTAAAGATGCGGCAGCCTGAGGCGCCATAGCCGTCTATGGAACACTTTCCGGTGCTGCGCTACTTTGCTCATCTTGCTCAGATTCAATAACGTCATCAAGTTCTATTGTCCTCCCACTCAAAAACTTTCGCGAGGAACTTCTTTCTCGAGAAATATGTCATACTTGGTGAGAAACAATTTTGTCTTTTTCTTTTAAGGTAGAAGGAATCCCCAGGTATTACCAAGGGATAACCTACAAAGAGGCATTCATCCTATTTTGGTTTGTAAACAATTTACATATGCCTAGCATACCAAAATTTAAGAAAAGACATCTTGGGTTTGATCCCATGCCATAAATCATATGGTTTCATTTCAACGGATTATGATGGCACACTATTCAGTGTAAAGTGGTAGTCTCTAAAGCATAATCCATAAAAATATAACAGCTGTTTTATTTGTTTCATCATAGATCCAACCATGTCAAACAAGGTTTGGTTACATCTCAAGAACACTCCACACTCTTGTGGTGTTTTGAGAGGTGCAAGTTGTGGAACAATTCTACAACTCTTAGATGCTTGCTAAACTCGTACCTCAAATATTTCTCCTCTATGATCCAATCATAGACTCTTGATTTTCTTATTATGATGATTTTCCACTTCATGTCAAAACACTTTGAAGACTTTTCAGAATTGTCATACCTCTTTCTCATCAAATAGATATACCCATATATATCCACTCAAATCATTGGTGAAAGTATATGAAGTAGAAGAATCCACCACGCACGGCTACACATAATGGACTACACACATCAACATGTATGATCTCCAACAAGTTATCTATCCATTCAATATTGGCATGTGAATGGAGTTTTTGTCTTTTAGATAAATCTCATAAGTGTCAATTGATTCAAAGTCAAATGACTCCAAAAGTCCGTCAACATGGATTTTCTTCATGTGTTTCTTTATAATATGACCTAAATGGTGGTGTCACAATTAAGAGAAATTCAATCATTGTCTTGCGACATTTAGTGTCAATGTTATGATGTGTGTATCACCATCAAGATTTATAATAACTAATCCATCTAATATCCATCACAACTTCAAGTTAAACAACCATTGTTCTCATAAAGCCTGAGGTATGTAACAATTACTAAGCTCTTATAATAAATCTCATAGGCTAGGTAAGATGCCGATGATGAACACAATAACATTTTGTTTTGTTCTTGGCATGCATCATCACCACATCCTCTTGCTAGTTACTTAGGCCATTGTAGTTCTTGCATTCGTTGCTATGTATGACACTTCATACCAACCAATTTGGTATCCAATACCCAAGAATTACATTATTAACTAGCAAAGAATACATCCATAACTTGTATATCATCTATATACTCCTGAGTTGGATATTTCCAAACTTTCTTTTCTTCCATATAATTTTTGCAATTTTTCTTTCGGTTTTTCCTCTGGTTGTAGAAGAAGCATAAACATCAATCGTGGTGCCAGCTACATTGGCACAATGATCCTAGGCATGTTAGTCAGGTACTAGCACCCTTGGATTGAAACTTCTGAAATTGATGTTTTATTCACTATCATCACATGGCTAGCGTTCTTCTGGATTCATCTTTTAGCAATCTTTAAGTATAGTAAACAATTTACCCATACCTTTTTATCCATCCCATCATGACTACTTCATGATGAATCTACTATAGCTTGATAGGAGGGATGCGAGAACAAGATCAATGCTTCAATTTTTGATTGATTTAGGCGCCTAGCATCTTCAATCTTTGCATACACTCACATGGTATGAGCACATGTTGCACCTGAATAATTCTCAATCATATTGCAACAAAAAAAGGTTTAAGATATCAAATATATTTCACTCCTTACTTGTTTCTGAAAAAATCTTTTCAGTTCCTAAAACACTTAGATTCTCAAAACATATTTTGAAGATCAAGTTTCATGGAGGCAAGCATGATGTAGATACTAATTGGAACCATTGCTCTTTGCTCAAATTGCATCGAGCAGGGGAGGGTTTACCAAAAGTTTGCAATAGGACTCAATCTTTAATTGTCACTCTAACATTACAGTACCAGTCCATAAAGTAAATTACCAGATATCTACAGTTCTTTTATGACAATTAACAAACTAAGTGTACGGTGGATAACGGATGCTAATGACTACTACGAACTATGCAAATTCACTTAGTATACCAGCAATGTGACAGTTTCGCACCCACATTATGAATGTCGCTAGGTTCACCCATGTTACATGACCCACACTAGTTCAAAGCCCAAGTTATGTGGTGCCTAACTTAGTGAGAACACATGATACCTTGATAATTTTAAGTGAGAGATAACCCTATTTATTACGACTACCATGCAACAAATAAATTGCATAAAAAGGATTAACATCACATGCAATTCAAATAGTGACATGGTATAGCCCTTTACGTCAATGATCTCCATCATCAACGTCTTTCGGCGCCATATACTCCTCCACGCGCCTTGGGCATAGCATCGAGGTCCATCATTTCTTGGTCGTCATCGCCAAGTCTTGCTTTTACAACTATTGTTACTCTAGCTAATAAAGTAAAAAAACTATGGCTATTACAATAATATTATGAGAATCATCACGGCTCTAGACACTCATGCCCAATGAGATTACGACATAGCACATCTCATACATCACATTGCAAACATCTCATTGCTATACCACATCACTTCCTGCAAAAAAAGCTAGATGCCTCTAACATGCTTTGCTAACCTACGGGGCTCTATGGTGATATAGAGAGCTGTTCTTTTATCTACATGGTAAGAAATCATCATCATTAATCGACTTGCTTTTTAACTTGTTCAGGGTGTGTCCCCATTGCACTATAAATAGTACAATAGCTTCACTAGACTTCGTCAATATGCGTGACCCCCCGTGTGAACTTCACCAAATTCACAAAAGTCCAAAGTGCTTTTCTCTCGACTATTGTTGAAAAACAGGCACCCGACAAAGTTGTTTTGTGCACCCGAAGTACACTTCACAAACGAGTCTCGATCCAAAGATCCTAAAGTCGGCTCGGCCCGCTAATCACACAATAGTGCCAAGATCCAAATTGCAACAATTGGGTAGCAAGAACGAGATTAACAATGCCGGAATTCGATGATTCCTCTATCCATACCTTTGTCTATGCATAGACCGCTCTGATACCACTGTCGGGGAACGCGCTATACAAAACAAAAAATTCTAGTGCATAACCATGATCATTGCAAGGGGAGAGGCAATGGATCATACCCTCGAAGATCAAACTAGCGGAAGTTTGTCGATGACATGGTTGGTCGAGCATCGATCCCTGCAACAAGCCTTAGCGAGTTGTCAGGATATGTATTACCCCACGGAAGGCTCCCACAAACATGCACCAAAGAAGACGTCATTGTCGAAGTAGTTGGTACGTCGATTCTCGCAGCTAGTCAATTAGTCGTGAGAAGATTTCTCCTTGTGAAGATCCCCACGATCAAGTGCTCCAAGTGTCGCACCTCCACTAGTATCCACACGTACAAGATCAGTGGCGCAACATCGAGGTGTGATCAAGAACACACGGTCGAAGTGGGAACATGTCGATGAAGATCTGATAGCCCTTTCGTAGTCCCGTCGAGCTTAGAACCTAACGGAGGTAGAACTCGGGCAACACTCTAGCATTGCAGAAGAAGAATAAGTACCTAGGGAACACCCGCCCTAGGATTTAGCACCACGCAATGGTAACGGAGGAGAGAGTCCGCGACGGTGCATAGCGCGCGGTGGCGGGCGGCAGGCGATGGCGGCTAGGGCTTTGGGGCGGCAGGGTGCGGTAGCTTGGTGGAGGCAAAGGGCACGACTTGATACCACTTTGGGTGCTCCTTGGTGCCCTTTTATAGGAGGGAAGGCCCCTTGGGTCATATTTGACCCAGCCCCAAAGTTTGGATGAGTTCTACTAGGTGTAGGTCAATCCAAACCTACTCCAAAACTGCCTCCTTTGACCAATCCGAATTGGGGTAGGGGACATCTCCTTGTCCCTTAAGGCAACGTGGCTGCATCTATTATGGAACCTTCCGGACATCCTATGATGACCCAGGTCACCCCGATACCTTACGTAACCTTCCATAATATTCCAGAACCTTCCGCTCCTTCCAAAACCTTCCATATATGTCTGGGACCATTTTGGATACTCCCGGGACCATTCCGGACACTTCCAGGATCATCCGAGATCTCTTGGAACCATTCCGAGACCATCCAAGGCACTCTCAGAACCCTTCTCTCATCTCATTAATGCTCAAAACTTATTTCGAACACTCTCGGCAATATTCCGGACACCTCCGATATATTCTGAGACACTCCGAACACCTTCAGAATTACTTCTCTACTAAATCTTCATTTGCAATCATATTTAGAATGCCATTGAACTCTTAAGTCTGTGGCCCTATGGGTTAGGATATTTGCGGACATGTCCGTAACTCTTTCCATGACAATGATTACTATTGGTGTCTTGATACACGTAGTAACCCCCGCAAATAACACGAAGATCTTTATTATGTGAACCATTGTATTATGTCTGATACATATCGCATTGCTTCGTCGATACTTTACATTGCCCGAGATGAAACACTAGGTTATTATCGTTACCCGGCATGTACTCTTTACTCATACGACACTATTTATATTCATGTGTTAAACAGCTTAATCACGTGTCTGGCCAGATGATGACGAACACCATAGTACATGAGTGGGCCCAGAGTGTATATCTCCATCGTCAGGAGTAGAAATTCTCGCAAGCACCCCATGTGAGAAATTGGCTTACCATCCAGTAAGAGCAAGTATCAACTTTATGATTACTCCATTAAGAGCAACGTTTGAAGAACCTTGCCATGTACATGTTTGGTTTGTAGCATAGAAAACAAAAAATTCCTACGATGTGAACAACTAAGCACCAAGATCTATCTACCTAGATATAATAAATGGGTGGATATATATCCATAGAGAACATAGCTTTGAAGAGCGACAAATCATTACGAGGTTGTACTCATGGATGATGTAGTCGTACACTTGCCTATCTCAAGATTGTGCTGAAGTCCAACGAGTCTAACCGGTCCAACACCAGCAAGTCCAGCACCGCAAAGCAGCGGTGTATCCGTGATCGCACACATGTCCGGTACCCCGACAACCTCTGAGTCCTCGCTCTAGTAAAGCAACAGAAGCAGCAAATCCTTCCAGAAAAAGCCACCTAGAACTTGTATCTTGCTAATCCGAGACCAGGTGGAATTGCTAGAGGGGGGAGAGAACCTTCGCGAGGAGGTGGTGCAAGAGGAGTGGAGCCATAGGGCTCCTTTTATAGGGGGTGGGGCGCAGCCCCATGGCCATGTCTGGACGACCATGGTGGTTGCCCCCACCTCTCCTTCATTCATGTGGGTGTAGCTTCCACTAAGCCCACTCACATAAATTTCAACTCCACTCACTTGCATTTAATATCTACTAAATTAAATGCATTTTTTCTTTAAATAAAACACTTTTATTTATTTTATTCAGAATTTTGTTAATTAATTTAATTAACAAATATTCACATAAAACCCCTTACAACATTTTGATATCACATGCAAAACCAATTTCAGCAATTTCACCCGAAATAATTCCCATGTTCATCGAAATAATTCCAGCGCTTTCATAATCTTTCTATGGTATCTTATTTGCTCCAAATGGTGTCAGAGTCCCTTAAGTGTGTCATCATATGGTTCGTGAATAATGTGGACATGATCGATACCCCTCTCCGATCAATAATCAACAGCGGGACATGAAGATTCATACTGACTCCCGTATATTCAACGATGACTCTAGTGATTGTCTGAACCTTTGGCGTTTGTAACTAAATCCCTTTGTCTTGCGATATATTACATGTCCGAGATTCGATCATCGGTATCTCCATACCTAGTTTGGTCTCGTTACTGACATGCACTCTTTTCTCGTTCCCGTGATATAACATTCTAGTGATCACATCACTTGCTTGCAAGCCATCTCAATGTGATATCACCGAGAGGGCCCAGAGTATATGTATATGTCATTGGGGTGGACAAATCCCACTCTTGATCCATGAGCCTCTACATAACACCTTCGGAGTATCTGAACCCACCTTTATTGTCACCCTGTTATGGTGTGATGTTTGATGTTATCAAGTTACTCTTTCAGTGTTAGTGATTGACATGATCTCATGGTCTAAGGACTATAATTACTTTGTATGATGTTATAGTAATTAAAACACAATGACTTTGATCGTATTGCTATACTTTCGATGAATGTTCATCACATCATTCCACCAATGTTGTGACCTTGTTATTAAGAACAACCAATGTCTATGATCAGGAAACCTTGACCATCTTGTTAATCAACGAGCTAGTTTATATGAGGGGCATAACTAGGAACTACTTATTTGTTTATTAAACATACACATATTAACGTTTCCAATTAATACAATTATAGCATGCAAAATAAACATTTATCATAAACATGAGATAAGATAATAACCACTTTATTATTGCCTCTCGGGCATATTCCCTTCAGTTATCACTTACATTAGAGTCAATAATCTAGTTTGTAAACTTGAGCATTCAACACCTATGGCTTTCTAGTGTTGTATATACACGTTTGCTACTGGTTAACATAATCTCTAGATCTGACATTTTCAGGTCCGCGTGTATTTGCATGTCTTTGCGTCTCTACGCATCACTCAATCTCTAATGAGATGGCATTGTATAAATTTAGTCCTTTGGTGAGACCTTTAGTTCCTTTGGGTTAAAACATGTTGATATAATTGTCGCACAATATATCTTCATAATACTAGCCCACTATGAACTACACCTAGTTTGATAACAAACTACTTAACCTAATTCCCTCCTTTGCTGCTACTATAGCAGTCATATACTTAGCCTTTTGTTGTAGAACTATCACAATGTATCAACTTTGAAACTTATCCATATCCATCATGGAACCTCCTTTCCATTACATTGTGCCACCCATAGTTTAAATTGAGATAAATTTAATTTGTATCATGTGACAAACTAGTACAAATGTAACATTTTACAATGAACTATTTGTCACCTCTACATAAATATAGTCTTAGTTCTTCCAAAGATCATAAGAATATCCTTACTATTGTCCAATGATCATCTTATGAATCATTTCGGTATATGCACAGAACATTTAGAGCATAGGACATATCTGGATATGTACATATCATGGTATACATTATTGATCAAAATATTCATATGATTTCACTCACCAAGTGTCAAAACAGTTGAATCTCGTTTCACTTACCAAGTGTCAATACACTTGAATCTTGATTCAACCTTTCCATGCAGCAAGAACCTTTCTTATCGTTTCCGTATTGAACTTATTCAATATCTCATATATGTACATCTGGTACAACCATATTAGCGCCTCAATCTATCCATATAGACATTGATGCCAAATATTCCGGTTTGGCCCAAGTCTTTCATCGAAATCTAATTTTAATAAAATTCTTAACCCATGTAAATAAAAGATATATCATTTCCAATCAACAACATGTCCTCTACATAATGTATTGGAAATTTTTCTCAGCGCTCCCACTTAATTTCTTGCAAATGCAAGCATTTTCATCATCTCCGATGAAATTAAAACTTTTAACAGTTTCTCACGGTGAAGATTCCAACTCCCTTATGATTACTTCAACCATTGAAGTTTGCATGCCCTTTTTAGCATCCTTTGATTTAACAAAACTCTTCGGATCATGTCCTGTACACGTCCTACGTAACCATTCTATTGGAAGAACATTGTTTTGTTTGTTCAACTACCATATACCAAATTATATGTAGTGGTCGCTACATTAATCTGTCAAGACTAAATATCGCTATGAAAGATCAAATCTTGTCATAGTCAACTCCTTGAACATTGTTGTAAACTCATTTCCGACATGTCGACTATTTCGTAGATGTCAAACATCCATGTCTATTTCTTTATAGATCCAAACACGATCGATAGGCTTCATGCCTTTCCGGAAGGTCTTCCAAGTTCAAAAAACTTGATTTCTCGTGTATAGAAACTATCACGGATTTTATGACTTATAGTCATTTTATGGAGTCAGGGCCCATCATTGCTTCTTTGCATGCAGTCGGTTCATCATTGTCAAAACAATAATGACTTATTTATCAAATCTTGCTATTTGATTTTTATCCGACGCATAAGGTTCAAATAGGAACTCTAATGTCCAAGATCACAACCTTTGTAATCACGGGAGCCATGAGCATTATAGCCGCCACCGGGACATGTTTTTGCGCTGTGCTACTTAACACATATAGCTAAGGTTCAATAACCTTATCAAAGTTCTATTGTCCTCCCACTTTACTTTTCGTGAAAAATTCCTTCTCAAGAAACTTCATGTTCGAAGTGTCAAACTCTTATGTCCTCGGTGTTATGGAGGAATGCCCAAAAAATTCTTTGGGATAACCTACAAAGACGTGCTTATCCGACTTTGGTTGTAAACATTTTACTTATGCATAGCATACCAAAATTTAAGAAAAGACAACTCGGGTTTTATCCCAAACCATAACCTTTATGGTGTCATTTCAACGGATCACGATGGTGCTCTTTTTAGAGTAGAAGTGGTAGTCTCTAAAGCTTTAGTCCTTAAAACATAATGGCAGTTTGATAAATGACACCTTTGACCTTACCATGTCAAACAAGGTTCGATTTCATCTCTCAAACATACCATACTCCTATGGTTTATCGGGAAACACAAATCCATGGAAAAATTCCTCAAATCATAGGTGTTTTTCTAAACATGTAACTCAAATATCTTCCTTTATGATCGAATCATAATTTTTTATTTTCGTTTTACAATGATTTTCCACTACATCTTGAAAGTCTTTGAACAATTTTCAAATGTTTCATACTTCTTCCTTATAAAGTAAATATACAAAAAAAAATCACTCAAATTTTCGGAGAAAGCATATGAAGTTGAAAGATATACCGCACATGGCTACACATAATGGCCCATATACATCAACATGTACAATGTCCAATAAGTTAGTCATTTGTTCCTCTTTGGCCTATGAACGGAGTTTCAATTATCTCGAGGAAAGTGTCACAAGCGTCAATTGATCAAAATGAAAGACTCCAAAAATCCATCAACATGGAGTTTCTTCATGTTTTCTTTCCAATATAATTTAAACGACGATGTCATTTCATAAGTGATCTTTCAATCATTTGTCTTGTGACATTTTAGCATTAGTTTTTATGGACGTGTGATTTCCCCCAACTAGACTTGTAAAAGTTCATCCATCTTCTATGGAATATGGTAAATATTTGAACAACTATTGTTCTCATAATACCGGAACAAAATAACACTTATTTAAACAAATCTTGAAGGCAAACTTTGATGTCAACAAGAAACACATTAACGCTTTATTTGTTTTTGATGAACATCATCACATATTCTCTTGCTAGTTACTTAGGCCATTGTAGTTCATGAATTGTGTTGTTCTGTATGATATTTCACACCAACCAATTCGGTATCCAATACCCAAGAACCACATTGTTTAACAAGCAAAGAATACAACCATAACATGTATATCATCTATATACCTTGGCTGGACATTTCTAGTATTTTCCTGTCTGCCACATATTTTATAGATTCTTTTTCAACATTTCCTTTTCCTTTTAGAAGAATATATCAATATCAACAGTGGCACCATACATATGACACATAATCCAAAGTGTGTATAGTCAAATATTAATAACTTTGGACTTGCACTTTGAAGTTGATCACCATCATCAAATGTTTGGCGTTCTTTCAAAATCCATTCTTTAGTAATATATTAGTGTAGTAAACATTTTACCTACATCTTCTATTCATCCTTGTCATGAGAACTTTCATGATCAAGCTACTATAGCCTATAAGGACAAATCATGAGTATCATGTTAGTTCCCAAAACCTTTTTGGGAGATTAGGATGCCTAGCGTCTCCAACCTTCGCAAATTCTCATACAATATGAGAACATGTATTTTGCTAAATTATACTCTATCATATTGCAACCATAAACATTGTTTCAGATATCACAATATCTTCCACACATGATGGTTTCTGAAACAATTCTTTCAGCTCCTAGATAACCTTGATATAAAAACATCTTTTTTGAATATCAAGAATCATAGAGGCAAACATGATACTTTAGATACTAACACTCAAACTGTTACTCTTGATTTAATACTACTTATTAAACTTTATGGAGTAAATGGAGTTTTTTGAAAGTTTGCAATAGGACTTCTCTTGACACTTAAAACAATACGATACCAGTTCGTAAAGAAAATATCCAGAATTCTATAGTTCTATTATCTCAACTAAAACTAACCATAAGGTAGTAAACGGATGCCAATGACTATAACAAATTATGCAAATTCACTTTGATTTAGTTTATGATAAATTGAGTTTGACTAATCCAAATTAGAAATGAACTTCCACTCAAGGCCAACATCCATCAAGTTGTTTTTGTCATTACATGAACCATATGCACTACACCAAGTCCGATCATCACATGAGTCATTGTAGGTTCAAAGGCGAGAATCTATATGGGCATCATATCAACCATATGACTCATGCTTAACCTTTCGGTCCGTGTTCTGAGGCCATGTGTTTACATGCTAGGCTCGCCAAGTAAGAACCTTAGTACTCACGTATGTAAAACTATCTTACACCCGTTGTATGAAAGCGTAGAGTGAAGTAAACCCGATCATCACGTGATGTCTCGAAACGACAAACTTTCTTAATGGTGCATACTTAAGGAAGAACATATTTTATCTTGATATGTAAATGAGGGATCATCTTATAATGCTATTAAAGTGCCAAACAAGCAATATAAGATGCAAACAAAACATCATAAGCATAAAGTGAAATGATATGGTTCTTGCACTTGATCACTATCATGTGCATCATGGTATGATCTTTATTATTCCTTTATGTGTAAGTCCAAGGTCTATGGAACTTACATGTTAGGTATACTATAATTTTCAATAGTATCAACTATACTTCAAATTATAACATTGCCATATCATGACACTAGCCTAGCAACAATCTAAGCTAGACGCTTCTAATTTATCAATTGCAAGTTTTACGTGGCTTGGGCTTTCAAAGATAGAACCAGTCTTACCTACGAACATGGAACTACAACGATCATAACCAAATTATTAGCAACTCATTGTAAATCAGATATTGACTATAGTAGGAGAGACAAACACCCGCTATCCACTTATGCAAAACTAGTTGCATGTCAAGCGTGGAACAGATCTCATGTGCGGGGACATGTAAAGTTAGTCTAGGCCGCTTCATCCCACTATGCCACCAATATACAAAATACATATAAGATGCAATAACATGATCATTATTGCCCACATACGCTTATGTGTTCTACCCGTGCAAAGCATCTACGCATAGATCAGGCTCTGATACCACTGTTGGGTTTGCAACATAGAAAACAAAAAAATTCCTATGATGTGAACAACTAAGCACCAAGATCTATCTACCTAGATACAATCAACGGGTGGATATACATCCATAGAGAACATACCCTTAAAGAGCTACAAAGCATTACGAGGTTGTACTCATGGATGATGTAGTCGTACACTTGCCGATCTCAAGATCGTGATGAAGTCCAACGAGTCCAGCAGGTCCAGCACCAGCAAGTCCAGCACCGCAAAGCAGCGATGCATCTGTGATTACACACACGTCCGGTACCCCGACAACCTCCAAGTCCTTGCTCCAGCAAAGTAGTGTAAGAAGCAAATCCTTCTAGAAAAGTCCACCTAGAACATGTATCTCGCTAATCCAAGACCATGGGGAATTGCTAGAGGGGTAAGAGAACCTTCGCGAGGAGGTGGTGCAAGAGGATAGGAGCCATGGGGCTCCTTTTATAGGGGGTGGCGTGCAGCCCCATGGCCATGGCTTGTTGGCCATGGTGGGTTCCCCCACCTATCCCTCATTCATGTGGGTGGAGCTTCCACTAAGCCCACTCACATAAATTTCCACTCCACTCACTTGCATTTAATGTCCACTAAATTAAATGCATTTTTCTCTTTAAATAAAACACTTTTATTTATTTTATTCGGAATTTTTTTAATTACTATAATTAACAGACATTCACATAAAACCCCTTGCAACATTTCGATATCACATGCATAACCAATTTTAGCAATTTCACCCGAAACAATTCCGGTGTACATCAAAACAATTCCAGCACTTTCATAATCTTTCTTTGGTATCTTATTTGCTCCAAACGGTGTTGTTATCCCTTAAGTGTGTCACTCTACGGTTCGCAAATAATGTGGACATGATCGAGACCCCTCTCCGATCAAGAATCAGCAGTGGGACCCGGATATCCGTACTGACTCCCACATATTCAACGATGACTCTAGTGATCGTGTGAATTTAACGTTTGTAACTAAATCCCTTCGTCTCACGATATATTACATGTCTGAGATTCGATCATCGGTATCTCCATACCTAGTTTGATCTTGTTACTGATGAGCGCATATTTGCATCATGTTTTATATTATTATTTTGCATTGTAGATGTAGGATCTTGGTACTTTAGAGCGCTCGCACGCACATTTTATGTCTGTTTTCACCAGGATCGGGACAGATCATGAATCCAATGGATACAATTATAGAAGTAGTTGTATTGTGGAGAAAAGGAGTCAAAAACAATGTAAATCGCATATTTGGGAAATATTAATAATACCAGAAGAAAACCAGAAACGAACAAGGGAGGCAGAGAGCCCAATGACCAACTATGCGGCGGGAGCAACTCTTCCGCCTATATAGATCCGGCCATATAGTTGGCACCGTCTCCGCCTCGTCAAATAGTTTCACCCCATGCAATTGGTTTGGAGAGACAACATACAGAACACCCAGAAATCGCGAAAACCTCACCTCCGGAAGGCATCTGGAGGGGGAACTCATCCACAAGGGATCCATCTTTGCCCTGCGGAGATTCAGGAGGCTAAGGCATCGATCTTCATCAACCAGTGCTACATCAACACCATCTTCATCCATCCCATCTACATCTTGTCTAGATCTTGTTTTAATTCCTATACTCGTTGTGGATTTATACAAGTACTATTCATCTATGACTATTTCCGTTACCATTGCCATGATGTTAATTGCCTCCATGTCTAAGTAGATATGTAGTTCTTGGGGATATGTAGAAACCCTAGCATATGACTGAGATGAGATAGAGATTATAATGTTATACATCATTATGTGTATGTGTTAATTGTCTTCATCTTGATATTGGGAGAAGTGCACCTCCTTAATATTTGCCTCTTATGGGGACTCAATGGAGGGGATTACTTGTTAGTAGACGGAGAGATGATAGCACTTACTATGACTATAAAGTTGTTGTCATTATTTACGTACTAACTTGGGGAATGAAGGAGAACTCAGCAAGCCATGTACATGCCATGGTAGAAATCCCTTAATAGCGTGGTAATGTGATGGTTGTCGGTTACGGTCTGTTGCAGTTATGAGGACGATGTGTGCAGCGGGTGCTGGCAAATCGTCCATATATGGAGCTCCTCCCACATACATACACACTATGAGAATATTCGTTATAATACTCTCGATTACTTAGTATAAATTTCTAGTGGTGTATCTACTACTCCTTGCGAACGCATTTTCCCTATTGTAGTTCCAAAGTTCTATTACACACGCTATTCTTACTTTCTGCATTAAGTTTTGCTTTACTTTAAATTACCTTGTTCAACAAAAAACCCAAAAACAACTCTACTTATCTTGCATCTTAAAGTTATTTCTTAAGTACTTTGTTTAGTTGTAGTTAAAAGCATTTTAGTCTTTCGCCTACTGCTCCTTGTGGGATTGATATCTTTATTTCAAAACTAGCTACAAACGATTTGTGCACTTGTAGTCATCAAGCTATTTTCTGGCACCATTGCCGGGGAGCTTAGCGCTATAAGTCACTTTACTTTTAGTTATTTACTTTCGTTGTACTAATTTTTACTTGAGTTGCAAGACCACAACAATGGACAATACTCAGCATTTAAACCAGCTTGAGGCAGTAAGGAAAATGGGTTTGCCCATGGACGGTTTTATAACTGTCAACAAAAGCATAAATCCGGATGAAGTGGAAATCCATCCTTTATTATTCGAATTGTTACATTCTAAGAAATTTGCAGGAACCAATGAAGAAAGTCCGTATAGACACTTACAATTCTTTGAATACATTCTCAGTTCCTTTATATTCGATGACTGTAATCTTGATATGGTTAAAATCAAGTTGTTTAGACAAACTCTCTCTAATAATGTTTATGAATAGTACAAATATTTTTGTGCAGAAGCACCAAGGACTTGGGAGGAATTGACAACAAGGTTCCTATCAAAATATTATTCTGAAAGCAAAGCTCACAGGATGAGAGGTATTATTATCAGTTTCAAAAATAATCCTAGTGAAGCCTTATATGAAGGATATCTAAGGTATAGAAGTTACCTAGATAATTACCCTCATCATCGTTTGCCTGATTGGTTAATCACCCATGCATTTTATGGAGGGATAAATATTGAAAATAGGATGAATCTAGACACTGCTTCAAATGGCAGTTTTCTATCTTATACCTATGATGAGGCTTGGAATCTAATAATAAAAATGAGAGAAGCAACTGAAAATTCTAAAGATAAGGAAAATATTACAAATAGTTTTCAGAATATGCTTGCATTAACGATTTCCTTGTAGATGAGAGGACAGATACAATGATTAAAACCCTCGGTATTGATTCTTACTTAGTAAAGAAAATTATTGAGAATTATGCAGGGCATTTGCAAGTACTATAGAATGGGAACCTCGTAAACGTCTCAAAGAAAAGAAGCGTGCAAGAGCACTTATGGAAGAGTTCTCCACTATACCTATATAGGGAATCTTTGAAAAAAGACAAAAAAGAGGAAGAACAAATAAAGAAGAGATCGAAGAAACCAGAAAGGAATTCCGAACCTACAAATACAAATAATGTTATAATAAAAGATCTTATGGAAGAACGAACAGTGGAGGATGAAGTGGTTATGTTAGAACGTGAAACTTCAGAATTCATCCAAGGTAAGGTTCGAGGTAACGAAACTTCAAAACCTATGACCCCTATATATTATGGAGAAACTTTCTTATATGAAATTTGTGAACCAATTTCTACCAAAAATATTATGCCGTCATCACTTTATGAACAACTTCGCTACAACTTAATTAATCTAGATGTTGAACCGGTAGACACTATTATTAAATTGTCTAATAGAACCAATATAAAACCATAAGGGGTAATCAGAAATATCTATGTCTTTATTGGCTCGCTCATGTACCCCCTTGATTTTCATATTGTTGATATGCCTCGAGATTCTTTTTGCCCTATTCTTTTAGGCAGGCCTTTTATTTCCATCACCAAAGCTCAATGGATAATCAGAAGGAAACCATTTCACTGAAGTTTGGAGAATAGGAAATGACATTCCACTTTTCCAAACTAAAGAAGAGGCCATATGAAGTGGAGGATATAAAGGAAGAAAAGACGATTGCCGAGCTAGCAGCAATTCATTCAGTACTCCACAAGATGAATTAGAAAGGAGCTTGATTAATTGGGAAGAAGCACCAGATGATGAGAAGAAAGAAGACATGGATGATTACCTGGATTAAATTTTGGAAGCACAAAATCCACATGACTATGAAGAATTGGTAAGAACAAGAGATGAAGAACCTCCACCAATATAATTGAAAAACTTCAAGACAATATGAGGTATGAGTTTTTAGATAATGAAAATAAATGTCATGTTATTATTAGCAGGAATCTATCAGAAAATGAAACGAATAAACTCATTTTAGTTTTGGTTAAGCATCATGAAGCCTTTGGATATACATTGAGTGATACTAAAGGAATAAATCCATCTATTGTAAGACATAAGATTACCATGGTTGATGATGCTGAACCCGTAGTAGATACGCAAAGAAGGCTTAATCCTAAGATGAAGGAAGTAGTAAGAAAAGAAGTTATACGCTTACTTGATGCTGGCATAATATATCCTATTTCTGACAGTAAGTGGGTTAGCCCATCTCATTGCATACCAAGACAAGGTGGTCTTGATGCTGCTATAAATGAGGAAGGTGAGCTAGTTCGTGTGAGACCAATTGTAGGATATCGTATGTGCATTGACTTTAGGAAACTAAACCATGAGACACAAAAGAATCATAAACCTATACCATTCATGGATAAAATTCTAGAAAGACTTAGTAATAATTCTTACTTTTGTTTTCTTGATGGTTATTCTGGATTTTCTCACAAATTGCCATACAGCCAAAAGATCAAGAGAAAACAACTTTCACTTGTCCATATGGCACTTATGATTATAGATTAATTCCATTTGGCTTATGTAATGCAGAAGCAACTTTTCAGGAATGTGTTCTAAAGATTTTTGATGATTTTGTTGAGAAGACTATGGAAGTCCTAACAAACAATTTTGTCATTTGTGGAATAACTTTTGATAATTGTCTCTACAATCTAACCAAAGTTTTGCAGAGATGCAAGCAATCAAACTTGGTTTTGAATTGGGAGCAATGGCGTTTCATGGAAAGAGAAGGTAAAGTTTTCAGCCACAGAGTTTGGGAGAAGGGAATAGAAATAGATAAAAGTAATATAAATGTTATAGAAAATCTCCCAATTCCTCAGGACATTAAAAACTTAAAAATGTTTTTGGGACATGCAGGATTTTATAAGCGGTTTATAAAAGATTTTGCTAAACTAGCTATGCCCCTTACCAATCTTCTTGATAAAGAAACTACATTCTATTTATACCATTACTGCATTGCAGCTTTTGATAACCTTAAGGATAAACTAGTTTCAGCACCTATCATGCAATCTCCAAAGTGGGATGAACCTTTCGAAATTAGGTGTGATGCTAGTGATTATGCTTTAGGGGCTATGATGGGACAGTGAGATGGAAAGAATTTGAATGTTATTTATTACGCTAGTAGACCTCTTAATAAGATTTAGAAACATTATGCTACTACATAAAAAGAGTTTCTAGCTATAATTTTTGCTTGTGACAAATTTATATCTTACATAATTAATTCTAAGGTAATAATTCATACGGATCACCAAGCTTTGCGTCACCTGCTTGTGAAAAGGATGCTAATCCCAGGTTGATTAGGTGGGTTTTATTACTACAAGAATACGATTTGAAAATAGTAGATAGGATGGGTAAGGATAATCTGGTAGCAGATCATCTCTCTAGGATGGAGGGAATAATTAATGAACTCATACCTATTACTGAATCATTTCCGGGAGAATATTTAGCAAGGGTAGAAATTGCTGATCCATGGTATGCAGATTATGCTAACTATCTAGCAACAAAATTCTTACCTCCCGGTATGTCAAGAAATCAAAGAATGAAATTCTTTAATGATCTTAAATATTACTTTTGGGATGATCCGTATCTATATCGTCATGGACTTTATGGAATGATTCGGAAGTGTGTTCCTAATCATGAAATGAATACGATATTGAAGGCTTGTCATGACAGTCCATATGGAGGTCATCATGCAGGTAAAAGGACTACTGCAAAGGTACTTCAATCCAGATTCTATTGGCCCACCTTGCTCAAGGATGCACATAGGTATTTGGAATACTGTGATGCTTGCCAAAGAAGAGGTAATATAGGTAGGAGACAAGAAATGGCGATGAATTATAGTCTAATAATTGAACCCTTTGATGTATGGGGAATGGATTACATGGGGCCATTTACAGAGTCAAATGGTTATACTCATATTCTTGTTGTTGTTGACTATGTTACTAAGTGGGTTAAAGCTATCCCAACAAGTCATGCAGATGCAGCTACCTCAGTGAAGATGATCAAGGATGTCATATTCCCCGGGATTGGAGTTCCTAGATTTTTAATTATTGATGGTGGTTCTCATTTTATGAAAGGGACTTTCAGGAAAATCCTCAACAAGTATGCAGTAACTCACTGCGTTGCTTCACCATATCATCCCCAAACAAGTGGTCAAGTGCAACTCTCAAATAGAGAACTGAAGACCATACTCGAGAAGACGGTGGACAAATCAAGAAATGATTGGGCATACAAGTTAAATGACACTCTATGGGCATACCGTACTGCATTTAAAAATCCAATGGGTATGACACCTTATAAGATGGTGTATGGTAAGGCATGCCATTTACCATTAGAACTAGAACACCAAGCTTTTTGGGCAATCAGGAATCTTAATTATGATCTCAAAGCAGCAGGGGAAAAGCGTTTACTAGATATGCATGCTTTAGATGAGTTTAGAAGTGAAGCCTATGATAATGCTAGGTTGTTTAAGGAAAAAGTTAAAAGATGGCAAGATAGAAAAATAGAGAATAAAACTTTTAAAAGTGGAGACAAAGTGTTGCTCTATAATTCTCGTCTTAAGTTGTTTGCAGGAAAACTCAGATCAAAGTGGGAAGGTCCATATGTAGTCAAAGAAGCTTATTCGCCAGGAGCAGTGAAGCTCCAAGGAAAAACACCCTCTCTTGCATGGGTGGTAAATGGACAACGCTTGAAGCATTATCTGGTGAAAGAAGATATAAGTGCAATCACTATAGAGTTGAGCACCCCCGAAGAAGTGATAAAGCGAAAATATACGAAGAATGACAATTGCAAGAAGAATGGACTCAAGACGGAATAAGCGGTACTATGGTCAAGCTATTAACCATAAAAGAGTGCTTCATGGGAGGCAACCCATGAGAAATAAAGTTTGAGTAAGTTTTTAAATTTTCAGTTAAAGTCTAGTTTGAGTATTGTTTTTAATGAGAACGAGTCATGCTCTAGCAAAGAAGAAGGAAGTTTGATGATGCCAAAATTGGTCGAAAGTCTAAGCTGACATTTCTCTGTCAAAACTCAATATTTCGTTAAGTTTCAAATTAATCAAGAATACTTGGAGAAGTAGAAAAAATTTTGTGGACACAGAAGTTTTAACGACCAACTATACGGCGGGAATAAAAATTCTGGCCGTATAGTTCCGGCTGTATACTTATTGCTACGTCAACGCTTCCATCCAAAAAAGGTACTGAGAGTTTAACGACGAACTATACGGCCGGAACTAAAAATTCCGCCCATATAGTTGCGGTCGTATAGTTGTCTATACCTTTGACAAAATAATTTCTAGAATACTGAGAGTTTAACGACCAACTATATGGCCGGAATTAAAAATTCCGCCCATATAGTCGCGGTCGTATAGTTGTCGACCCTTCTCCAAAAAAATTATCCAGGAAATAGAGAGTTTAACGACCAACTATACGGCCAGAATTAAAAATTCTGCCCGTATAGTTCCAGCCGTATAGTTAGGTTCTGTCGTAGATCTAATCTATAGTCGGTTCACAACTATACGGTAGGAACTATATAGGATGCACCCGTATAGTTGCTCGTTACGCAAGGTTGCTAGGGTTTTTGACCCCTCCTTTTAAAGTTTATCGCATCTAACCTTTTTCATTAAGTTTTCACAGAGCTACAGCCTCCAGCCTCAAAAGATCTTCGTCATCCCTATATAGGCCCCTTTAACAACATCCATGCAGTGAAGCCATGCAACCCTTCCACGTCAACCAGATCTGGAAGAAGAAAGAACATAAGCCCGTGAAGAGGATCGAGGAAGCAGAACCTAAAGGATCATCGTCATCATCCGGCCTGGAGATCAAGCCTCTCCCAAATTGGGAGGACCTGTTCCCACAGAGGATGGAGATGATGAGACAAGCTGAGCGGG
Organism: Avena insularis; assembly: GCA_023614405.1. Classification (NCBI taxonomy): domain Eukaryota; kingdom Viridiplantae; phylum Streptophyta; class Magnoliopsida; order Poales; family Poaceae; genus Avena; species Avena insularis. The sequence goes on from CM042688.1 coordinate 171,983,487, forward strand.
GAAGGAACAAGGATGAATACCTCCTTAATCCTTATCGTTACAACATTGGATCCTATTATGATAAGATCTATGAATTACAAAAGGCTCCTAAGGCTCCTAAGGGATTGACTCCTACTGGCTGATGAGCAAACACCTTGAGAAGAAGTTCGATGCAATCGATGGTAGAGTTGGTTTCCTGATTAAAACTGTCTTTGAGTTAACAGATGAGAAGAAATTCCTCAAGAGGAAAATGTTGAAGCTCCAATACGACATGGCCAAGCTCAGCATTCACTTTGAAAGCATAGTTAAAGCGGGCAACATAAAGGAAGAAGGCGACACTCTATCTACCCAAGAGGAGGAATAGGTACCCACAAGGAGTTAATTGATCCCGCTTGGCTTGATTCCAAGGTTGGGGAGATCTTTAAAGACCTTGTAATCTTTCTTATAAATTTTATATTATAGTTTTTGCATTAGTTCAAACTAAAAATAAAGTCTGCATCATTAGAATTCCCTTCAGGAATAGTCGATCCCTTTTATGAAATTCCAAGTTTATTATTATATATGGAGAAATATTGAGTTTGTGTTTGCCTTATTGATATATGAAAGGCTTGAGTATGATTTTACTTTCACTTGATGATAGTAATAGGAGTCTTCCACACCATTGGTATTAATGGAACACATAAAGATAATTTAGTCAATATGCTATAAGTCTATGGTTTGATTCACAAGAAAATTATCTATACAATTAAGTTAAAAAAAGAAAGCTTGAACAAAGGAAAATGAAAGTGCTATCCAAATAGAGTGAGAACAAGTTGAGGTAGAATCTCCAAGTCATAAGAATGCTTCATATATAGTTGGAATTTGATAATTGAGATCATTGAACTTTGAATTCCTACATAAGGTGGAATATATGACTATCTCCTTTTGCACAACACTTAAAAGAAAAGTGTGAGCATATATGCAAAAGAAAAGAAAAATAAAGAAGAAAAATAGCGAATGTGCAAAGAGCAAAGAGGCATATACCACTATATTGTAGTATGACAAAGAGACACTTTTGAGATTTTGAATCCCAAGTGAATATTTTGATCCTAAAACACTTGGGACTACCTCATTAGCTCATTCAGTTGAACCGGATACTTTTACATTATGTTGAGATTCATCTTTTATGACCCGTTAATAACTAAGGTGTGGAAGCCTTCCAATACTATTCAGATGGTTCGAGTAAGGTACTATTCATGAACTTATTCTCCTGTATCGTACATGATAAACACATGTTGCAATTGTCTCATTTATTTTATCGACTCAGCTTCATGAATATGAGGATCACACCCATTAAGCTAAAAACTTGCTCGGGACGAGCAAGAGTCTAAGATTGGGGAAGCTGATGAATGCATATTTGCATCATGTTTTATATTATTATTTTGCATTGTAGATATAGGATCTTGGTATTTTACGGTGCTCGCGCGCATATTTTATGTCTGTTTTCACCAGGATCAGGATAGATGATGGATACAATTATTGAAGCAGTTGTACTATGGAGAAAAGGAGTCAAAAACAACGTAAATCGCTTATTTGGAAAATATTAATAATATCAGAAGAAAACTAGAAGCAAACAAGGGAGGCAGAGAGCCCAACGACCAACTATACTGTGGGAGCAACTCTTCTGCCCGTATAGCTCTAGCCATATAGTTGGCACCGTCTCCGCCTCGTCAAATAGTTTCACCCCATGCAATTAGTTCGGAGAGACGACATACAGAATACCCAGAAATCGCAAAAACCTCATCTCCGGAAGGCATCTGGAGGGGGAACTCATCCACAAGGGATCCATCTTCACCCTGCATAGATCCGGGAGGCTAAGGCATCGATCTTACTCAACCACCACTGCATCAACACCATCTTCATCCATCACATCTACATCTTGTCTAGATCTTGTTGTAATTCATATACTCGTTGTGGATTTATACAAGTACTATTCATCTATGACTGTTTCCATTACCATTGTCATGATGTTAATTGCCTCCATGTCGGAGTAGATCTCTGGTTCTTGGGGAGATGGAGAAACCCTAGCATATGACTAAGATGAGATAGAGATTATTATGTTATACATCATTATGTGTATGTGTTAATTGTCTTCATCTTGATATTGGGAGAAGTGCACCTCCTTAATATTTGCCTCTTATGGGGACTCGATGGAGGGGATTACTTGTTAGTACACAGAGGGATGATAGATCTTACTGTGACTATCGAGTTGTTTTCATTCTTTACGTACTAACTTTGGGAACCAAGGAGAACTCACCAAGCCATGTCCATGCCACGGGAGAAATCCCTTAATAGCGCGGTAATGCGATGGTTGTCGGTTACTTTCTGCTATGGTTATGAGGACGATGTGTGTAGCGGTTGCTGGCAAATCGTCCATATATGGATCTCCTCCCACATACATACACAATATGAGAATATTCGTTATAATACTCTCGATTACTTAGTCTAAATTGCTAGCGGTGTATCTACTACTCCCTGAGAACGCCTTTTCCCTAGTGTAGTTCCAAAGTTCTATTGGACACGCTATTCTTACTTTCTGCATTAAGTTTTGCTTTACTTTAAATTACCTTGTTCAACCGAAAACCCAAAAACAACTCTACTTATCTTGCATCTTAAAGTTATTTCTTAAGTACTTCGTTTAGTTGTAGTTAAAAGTATTTTAGTCTTTCGCCTACTACTCCCTATGGGATCGATATCTTTATTTCGAAACTAGCTACAAACGATCTGTGCACTTGCAGTCATCAGTTGCCGACATGCACTCTTTTCTCGTTCCCGTGATATAATATTCTAGTGATCACATCACTTACTTGCAAGCTATCTCAATGTGATATCACCAAGAGGGTCTAGAGTATATATATATCCGTCATCAGGATGGACAAATCCCACTCTTGATCCATGAGCCTCTACATAACCTCGTAGTATCTGAACCCACCTTTGTCGTCACCCTGTTACGGTGTGACGTTTGATGTTATCAAGTTACTCTTTCAGTGTTAGTGATTGACATGATATCATGGTCTAAGGACTAGAATTACTTTGTATGATGTTATAGCAATTTAAACACAATGATCGTATTGCTAGACTTTGGATGAATGTTCATCACATCATTCCACTAATGTTGTGACCTCGTTATTAACAACATCCAATGTCTATGATCATGAAACCTTGATCATCTTGTTAATCAACAATCTAGTTTATATGAGAGGCATAACTAGGAACTCTTTATTTGTTTATTAAACACACATGTATTAATGTTTCCAATTAATACAATTATAACATGAGAAATAAACATTTATCATAAACATGGAATAAGATAATAACCACTTTATTATTGCCTCTCGGGCATATTCCCTTTAGTACGTATTGTACCCAAGTTCACATGTGTCTCACAATCAAACAATCTCTAGTAAAGGCAATACATTTTTTATGAGAAACTACCGACAACAATATTGACTATGTGTTTCACGGTAGATCATGTTGGGTCTATCCATCGTCGTTGTTCTCCCAAAAACTCCGATCTCATATATCACTAGCAACTCCACAACACATTGTCGTTTTTCCCATTGTCAGGAAACCGGGACTATCAATGATACATGAACTAGTATTAGAGGCGAGACTAGGGATATCTAAATGGTGTTTATGATTCCACACATGTATTAGGGTTTTCCTCCAAATACTCATTACCTTGAACTAATACAATTATAGCACGGAATAATAAATTTAATCATGAACAGGAAATATAGAGTAATACAATTTATTATTGCCTCTAGGGCATATTTACATCACATAGCACGAACAGGGAAAACATCTTCACCAATCATCATTGGCTCAAGCGACATTGCCTCAGCCGACAAGGGTTGTGAAGTCCTCGGGTTTGATAGAGTAGTCCCCGGGTTTGACTGAACAGTCCCCAAGTTACTCGAACCATTTCCCACATCAATGTCCATTCGGACAACCTCTTCTTCTAGATTTGCCTGGATAAATATTGACTCTGACTTAGACGATGGCTTGATGGACGGTTTTCGAAGATGCTCGAGAGCTATGCCGGCTGGAATTGCCTGTCGAGATGAGCCTAGCTTGGCTAATATGTCTACTGCTTCATTCTCGGCTCACGACACATGATGAAATTCGCATCCCTCGAAATACCCGCAAATTTGTTGGACATGAAACCAATATAAAGTCATGTTGGCATCCAGTGCATCCCAGTTACCAGAAACTTGCTAAACCACGAGGTCCAAATCACCAAAACACATAGTTTGGCGGATGCCAATTTCCTTGGCCACTTTAAGTCCATGAACCAGTGCTTCGTACTCGGCCACATTGTTGGATGTTGCAAAGTGGATCTGCAGCACATATCTCAGTTGATATCTCTTTAGTGAAGTGAGGACTATGCCGACACCCAAACCACTTTTCATCTTGAATCCATCAAAGTGCATCATGTAGTAATTGGAGTTAAGCAATGGCGCCACATACTGTATCTCGGCCCAATCAATGAAAAAGTCAGCTAATGCCTAGGACTTTATGGTGTCTCTTCTATCATATTGTGGTGCTTAAGGTGCTAGCTCAATTTCTCACTTGTCTACCCGGCCACTTACATCCTTATTACCTTGTAACATCCCAAAATCTTCCTAATTTTGGAATGTTGAAATAAATAAAAATAAGTAGATGGATTTGTTTGATCTTGTTGAAACTTTTAAATAAAAATGGACATTTGAGTTCTTGTTTAAATTTTCCTAAGCCACAATGAAAAGAGCGGATTCACATGACTATCAAAAATATAATAGTTAGTTGGGAAACTTTTATACAGATCCAAAAATTTATCTTACATCTTATTTGCATACTTTTTGATTTTTAAGGCTTTTAAATATTTTTTCCAAGCGCATGTTTTGTTCTACAAGAGAGAGAATAATATGACATTTTCGAATATAAGAAACATGTTGGAAAATATGTTACGGTACTAATTGGATTTTTGTCGCATTTTGGACTCTCATGGATATTAAAGATAGTTTCCAATTCAAAGAAAAATATCTAAGAGAAGATCAAATGACATCTTTATAATATCCGGTTGAAAGTTTTTGATATAATATTCTTACGTATTTTGGAGTTCTAAAACAATTTGGAAGTATTTAAAATCCTAATTTTATTTCAGTCAAATATAGCCACGACAGGGTTTATAAAATCAAAACTATTTCTGTAAAATTATGTTCGGACTTGAAACATATTTTTCCAGTACATATTTTTTTTTCTTCAAAGTATTTTCAGGTTTTTAGGGATGAGTTTGGGGCATTGTAAAGTCCGATTTAATTCCCTAGGTAACACTAAAAAACAAACAAAGAAGAAAATAAGAGCAAACGATAGGACCGAATTAGCCGGGCTCATTTTCTCCGTGATGGCATATATGCTAACCTGGCTGCATGCATGCTGGCCAACCCAACCAAGCGAGTCTATCCTCTCTCCTCGTTTTTCTTTTCTGCCCACTGACACCATAGACCCACCGGTCCATCTTCAACTGGCCACGAGAGATCGAGTCTGAGACGTTTCTCTCCCGTATCAAAACCAAGCGCGAGAATTCCACCCGATTCGCTCGTATTTCTTGCCCCCTCGGCCACGAAATACGCCCATAAATACCACCTCCTCCTCCCGGTTCCTTTCTTTTCGAAGATCTATCTACTTCCGAGTCCGAGGCCAGACACCACAAAACAAATCTCGCCGGAGTTAGTTCCGCCGAAGCTTTGAAACGGAGGTTTCTGTCACCTGCCAGACTTCTTGAACTCCCTCCCTCTGTCTGTTCTTCTTCCTTACTACACCTCACCTCCTGATCTCTTTTCCCGTGTCCAGGAACGACGGAGCAGGCCACGCGACATTGCCGAAGTTCTTTGGAGCTGCTGCACTCGGACAGCCATGCCCCCGCTAGATGCTTTGCCGAGAGCCACCAAGGACGCCACAAAGTCCATCGCATGATACATTGTGCAGTTGCGTTCGCAGAATCCGGAAGAACACCAGGTGCATGTGGCCGTTCACGCCGAGCCAGCATCACTGTTTCCCTCGTCGCTGATGTCCCACGGCTGGTAACACCATCTGTCCTACTGCCGTTATCTCTCTATTGAACCAGTATATCCTAGCCTCTCTGCTTATTTATTCCCTCGCGTCGTGTGTCCACACGGTGACTGTGCAGGTCTGATGGAACATAATTCGTCCACGCCTCGCCAAGCCCTGGAGATCGCCGGATCGTCGCCTGCGTCCTTGGCTGACCCGCAGTCGCCGTCATCTTCTCCGTTACCGACGTCTCACCGCTGCTGTCAAGGGCCGCACTAGGACTCGTCGACTGCGCTGCATGGCTCGCTGTCTTGAGACAGAGCCTGCAACCCCCGGAGCACGTCAACCATCGGAGCCTCGCAGCATGCATCCACACCCGAGTCGCTGCGCATCTGTTTCTCCATCACCAACGCATCAGCTCATCAGGTCAGAGCTGGTAAGTCGTCGTCGCCTGGGTTGCTGGCGTATGGTTAGATACACAGCTATTTAGTGGTACTGTGTTCTTCTGTTTTTTTTTCCTATTTAATTGTCTACAACCCGAGCGATTCAAATCAGTTTAAATTAATAACCTGCCCTACCACTGTTTCTTTTCCTCCACATGAGCGCGGGTTCTAACTAGAAATAAAAGGCACAGGATCAATTCAGATGCAATCTACTAGTTCACGACCCAACTTATAAATTCAATATCTTTTGATCCGTTGCCCTAAATCAGGTAATTTTTTTTGTTGCGTTAGATGCATAACTAATTTCTCTATCCATTAATATTAGGTTTTTCAATTATAGAATTTTCGAATTTGTATTTCCAAATTTAAATTTTAATCATACTTTAGCCGTATCTTCAGATCTAGATCTCCGTTTTAGTCAAATCTTTTTGCGCTGGGTTCGTAATTGCAATTTCAATCTGTTAGTAACATCAAACCTCAGAAGTATACATTTTTAGATTTGTTCCTCTGTAATTTTGGCCATAATACCACAACACAAGAGTCTTGAACAATATGAATATACTATTGTATATTAACTAATCTTTGGAGTGTTGCATGTTTTGTTTTGTTCACGTGTTGCATGTTTTGGTATTTCATGTTTTTATTTTGGCTCTTTATTTGCAATGGATGCTTATTATTTTAATGTATTCTATACGTTAGATTTATTCGGAGTGCGAGAGCGTTCACGGAGAATTATTCATCATCAAATTATACTAAGGCAAGTTACACCACTTGTTCATATTTATGTCCTAGTTTTGACTATGCATGTTTTGATCTTCAAATTCTGTAGTATGCATGTGTAGGACTTTGGTAGATTTTCTTAGTATTATTTTGCAAGTGCGGTTTTGTAGTATGCCATGAGTAGCTCTATGCTTAGGATTTTCCATCCCAATAGGTTATCCTGTTTTGCTAAGTTATGCTTGCTATGTTATATATGTATATATATCAAGTACCGTTGGGGGTTCGAAAGACTCAAAATTTTCTAAGTATAAAGCTCTCTCGAGCGAATATTTTTCTTCTCAAAACCCCCTTCAAAATAAAACTAAGTTTTCTTCTGGACGGAATGGTTGTCGGATCAACGAGTGGAATTTGGTGGAGGATGGCCACCCAGGAATCAAAGAAATCTGCCATGTTTCAGAATTCATAAGCTTCCACTGCAACCATAATACATATGGGCTCTTTCTTGGCCTATTACTTAGTGGAAAACCTCATCGGGGTACCAACATTTGGAAGTTCACGGTTGGATCCAGCTGGTAGATGGGCTACTAAGGGAAAGCCTCGCCATGGTCTTTTCTGTAAAAGGCGTCGATTGTGGGGAAAGTGCACAACCTCTCGGGAGTATTGCAATCTGATCGATCAGCTGAGTTCACGGAAAACAACACTTTGAGCATCTGAAGATGGAGCCTCTGAAAGATCTTCCCCTCTCTTTCCAAACTTAAAGTTTTCTAAAACCCTAGGGCATGTGTAATATCGCCAATGGGTGGGATTTTGGGGACTTGATGGGTAATATCCAAGTGCTAGGTTGATTGGACACTTGGTGAGTAATATTCTCGTGTTCCACTCGACCCTATACTACTCAAACAATGTTTATAAAGTAGGGTAAAACTCTCCATCTTTTCTTCTTACTTAGAGAAAATTGGCTTAATGCAAATAAACCCCAAAGCCTACAACTAGCCTTGCATGTAGAGTTAGTTTTCTTTCCATAATTTGCCAATACATTCAAAGTATTGACCAACTCGTTTGGATGCACGTTTTCTGTGCAGACATTGGAGGTCGTTGAAAGGTAAGCTAGGATCGCGGGTCTTCACTCAACTAGCCTGTGGTGTTGATGGGACTCCAAGTTATACTTGTTTCTCTTCTGTTGTAATAATGTAAACTCTGGATTATTCGATTCATGTAATAAATACTTGTGTTTTATATGATATTTCATCGACTGTGAGTGCTAGCTATTGATCCAGAGACTAGCATGATAATCACAGGGACTTAGGATCCTTACTGGATCCCAGGTCATAACATAACTAGAATTTCCAAGATAGGAGCTTCGCATTACCCTTATTGGATGTTCCTGGAAATAGTGCTTGAGTTTCTTGGCCGCCATATAGACGCCATATGTCATTTTTTGGTAATGTGGGTGATACGTTGCTAACGTATCCATAATTTTTGATGTTCCATGCTTGGTTTTTATCTACTTTCTTATGTTTTGTCCATACTTTGGAGTACTTTCTATACACTTTTTTAGACTAACTTATTAACAAGAGCCACAGTGCCAGCTACCAGTTTTATTTTGTATTTGGTTCCAGGAAAGTCAGAAAATGAATATTCTCGAAATTGGATGGGACAAAAGCCAAAGTCAATATTTTACCCGAAGCAACACGGAGTCTGGAGGGGAGACGAAGTGGCGCACCAGGGCAGCAACACCTAGTGGCGGTGCGGCCTAGGGGCGCGCCACCAGGGGGTGTGGGCCCCCTGGTGCTCCATCGACCTTGCCCCTTCGCCTATAAAAGCCTCCCAGGACAAAAACCCTAAGTACCCGATCAAAGACCCAATCATAAACCCACGAAAGAGTCTATAGCCGCCGCCATCTCCATCCCTAGATCGGGGGGATCCGAAGCTCTTCCTGACACCCTGCCGGAGGGGAGAGATCACCCTAGAAGCCTTCTTCATCACCATGACTGCCTCCGGTGTGATGCGTGAGTAGTTTATACATTGCAAATGTATCTATAATTTTTGATGTTCCATGCTTGGTTTTATCTACTTTCTTGTGTTTTGTTCCAACTTTCGAGTACTTTTTATATGATTTCTTGGACTAACCTATTAACAAGATGCCACAGTGCCAGTTGCCTATTTTCTGCTGTTTTTGGTTCCAGGAAGTCAGAAAATGAATATTCTCGGAATTGGACGGGACAAAAGCCAAAGTTCCTATTTTACCGGAAGACTCACGGAGCAAGGAGAGTCGGAGAGGGGCCACAGGGTGGCCACACCACCCCTAGGCGCGGGAAACCCTAGGCCATGCCAGGGCATGGTGTGGGCCCCCTGGTCGGCCATCGACCTTGACTCTTTCGCCTGTAAGAGCCTCCCGATACCAAAACCCTAAATGATCAATCAGAAATCCACGAAAAGTTCCGCTGCGCTGCTGCCATCGAAGGGGAGATTCGGGGGATAGAAAGTCTCTGTTCCGGCACCCTACCGGGACGGGGAAGTGCCCCCGAAGCCATCTCCATCGATCTCCACCACCATCTCCATCACCATTGCTGATTCCCATGATGAGGAGGGAGTAGTTCTCTCTCGAGGCTAAGGGTTCTACTGGTAGCTATGTGTTCATCTCTCTCTCTACGCATGATCTTATTGAGATCATGAGCTTGTAATCTATAGATCTATTCTGCTACTTAAGTGCTTTAATGAATCTCTACTCTCCCCATGTGTGTGAAAGTGACGGCGTGCTCACCATGGTGGCACTTAGGCTAGAGATTACAAATACTTGTTATGAGTTATATTTGGAGTTGGATGTCTTTATGAAATTGTGGTATTTGTTGGACTCATCTAGTACTCAAGGTGACAGTGTGGGTTTTTCTAGATGGGAAAGGCTTACTTTGAAGAGTGTTGTTATAGCCCTACCAATGATTAGAGTGTTCAACCGGAGAGTAGTTAAGAGTAGTATCATAAAGAGAGTATATTTATATGAGAGAGTGTTCACTAGTGAAAGTATGATCCCTAGGCCTTGTTTCTAAGCATTGATACACCGTTTGCAATTAGATCTATTGCATGTTTGCTTGCTTCCTTCTTTATTTCAGTTTGCCTTTAGTCTTTTCCCATATCAACCACACGCCATCAAGCTATTTTCTATCACCATTACCACTTATAATTATCTATACCACTTGTATTTCACTATCTCTTCTCCGAACTAGTGCACCTATACACCTAACAAGTGTATTGGGTGTGTTGGGGACACAAGAGACTTCTTGTATCTTGATTGCAGGGTTGCTTGAGAGGGGATACCTTTGACCACTTCCTCCCTGAGTTCAATAAACCTTGGGTGATCCACTTAAGGGAAAACTTGCTTCTGTTCTACAAACCTCTGCACTTGGAGGCCCAACAACTGTCTACAAGAATAGAACTGTGTAGACATCAAGCTATTTTCTGGCGCCGTTGCCGGGGAGGTAAGGTAAAAGGTATTCACATCGGAGGATTAAAGAAGAAGAACCTCCCACGGCAAACGCCTATTTTCCGGTGTGAGTGCTCGAAGTTATTTCCTTTAGATTCTGCAATTTTATCTTTTTGTTTCTTGTTTTCACTAGTTAGGCTTAATGGAAAACAACAACAAAATTAGAGAGCTTTATAGTATTTATCTTGAGTTAGGACATGAAGTGTTTGAAGAGAAAATCAAAAAACCTATGGAACTTTATTTGCATGGTAATAGCAATGTTGTTAGTATGAATTCTTTGGACACCATTATTTCTAATGCTATGGAAAAGTCTAAGCTTGGGGAAGCTAGTTTTGATGAGCATGATATTTTTAGTCCCCCAAGCATGGAGGAGAAAATTTATTTTGATGATACCAAACCTCCAATATATGATGATTACAATGATGAATATGATATTTTTAGTCCACCTACTATTGAGGAGAAAATTGATTATGATTACAATATGCCTCCTATATTTGATGATTATGGTGATGAGAATAGAGAATGGATTTTATGCTTGTACACATGGGTACGTGATATATCACATCCACCCACCTGCTTTGAGATCTGCACCATAATATTAGATTCTCTCATTTATAGTAATTTCATTATGTCCCATCGTGAAACTGTAGAGTGACCTGTACATGTACTTTTTCTTCCAGTCCAGCCGCATTTCCCGGAGAGCATCAGAACCTATCTCTACCTAGCATCTGCCCATAGCTGTAGGAGCGACTCTGTTACAAATTCTATGAACCATGGGGTCGTCGAACTCGCGAGCCTCCTCTCGGAGGACGCAGCATGGGCAACGGCCACGGCACCATAGGTCCGGTTCGCCACGCCTCCCGCGGGCTGCGGCAAGGAAGCGAAGTCGCGGGCACACTGATATCTTCCAGGCTAAAATGATGTCATTTTTTTACTCACGAGAGAGCTTCGTCCATGACCTTTTCACTAAAAATTAGCTCATGTTTATTTGCTACATGAACGAATTAATCTACCGCATGGTCAAAAGTCTGACAGTTTGACTGGAATACTGGATGTAACTCATAATTAAAATGGCACCCTTGCGTTAATCAATGTGGTATGCTCGTATTTCTGTATGGTTGTATGCCTGTATCTCGTTCCGTTCCTGTCGCACAGGGTCGGCATACTTTCTGCCAGCGCGCACACTGATTGAGAGGTTGAGCTCGGCGAGGAGTAGAGGACAGATTTGGACGGCCGGCCTCGCCGTGCTTGTCCACGACACGTCAGGACGTCGTGCCTCGGCGGAGGTGCTGGCTATGTCCCTGAAGATGCTTCAGACGCATTCCCCTTCCCCGACGACCACCTGTACGTGCAACGTAGACAATGGCGTGCGTGAAGCTGCCCTTGCGCGGCGGCGCTGTCGACGGCACGCAATCGTGCCCTCCAATTTCTCCTAGGTGAGGTCAAACAAAGCGTGGAGGAGGGCGCGCTCGAAGCTGCCCTCGACGTACGGCGTGTGCGACGGTGTTCGCGGCGAGGTCCAGCATGACGTGCTTAAGAGTGTAGAGCGTATGCGGCGATGTCTTGCACCGTAGGTGCGGCAGCTTTCACGACAAGCTCCTACACCGCACGTACAGGAAGAGGCCACACACCCATCGGGTACATCGCCATGGCCTCCACGGCAAGCGAGTCCAGGTTTCCAGGATGAGGCCCTTCTTGGCATGCGTTTCGTCGTCTGTCTTCCCGTGCCGCAGCTGCGGAGCTCCACCTGAAGTGATAAAGTACACGGTTGAAGACGACCTGCTCATGCGGAAGAAGAAATCATGTGCATGTGCGTGTGAGCTGTGCAGGAAGTGAGAGAGAGTGAGATACGCGGGAATCATGCTGGGAGAGAGTGGGGAAGATGTTCATGAGTGTCAGAGTAACGGCGGGCGAAAAAGGCTACATCGTAGATCTATAGATGGACCATGGACCATGCATTTTTTGAACGAATGGACCATGTATGAGACCAGCTTTCCCCTATGTAGACCGTCGCTTTTCCCGGAATTTTCGTTCGGTACTGTGACTTTATCCCATCGCTACAGTACCGTCTCTCCTTTTTCGGTCATTTGGAAAATACAGAAAAGAATTCCTGCATTGTATCTTTCTTCGGATCTCAAAGCACATGTTCCGCAATCAATGGACAAGATACCTCCTGTAGCCATGTGTACAAGTACAAATGCATTTCCCGATGAGAATAATAATGATAGCTATTTTGTTGAATTTGCTCCCACTACAATCAATAAGAATGACTATGTTTATGTGGGGAGTATTAATTCTTTTATGCATGTGGCTCATGATAAGAATGTTTCTTGTGATAGTTATATTGTTAATTTTATTCATGATGCTACTGAAAGTTATTATGAGAGAGGGAAACATGTTTTTATGTATCTCAACAATATTAAGTTTCCCCTCTTTATGTTGAAAGTCTTGAAGTTGCACTTGTTTTGTTTTACTATGCTTGTTGCTTTGTGCTTTCATGACTTGTTTCTTTACAAGATTCCTATGCATAGGAAGTGGGTTAGACTTAAATGTGTTTTGAATTTGCTTCTTGATGCTCTCTTTTACTTTAATTCATATTTCTTATGTGAGCATCTTCTCAAACTATCATGCCTAACTTAAATGCGTTAAAGAGAAGTACTTATTGGGAGATAACCTAAAAGTTTTAGATGAGTCTTGGAAGTTATTACCTCAGTAATAACCTCTTCTTATCCTTTTTATTTGATTTTTGTGCCAAGAGTAACCTCTAATGAGAGAGAAGTAATGATTGGGAAAGTTGCTGTCCTGAAACAGATTTATGTGCTTCACCGTAAAAATTTGTGTAAAATCTCTGAACGTCTTTTTGAGGTGTGAATTTTTGTGCTTCTGCCCCAGGTTGTTATATAACTTCCGTTAGTTCGACACTTTTTGATTTGAGCAACAGAAGGTCTTCGAAAAAATTCTTCTTTACCTGCTGGTCTGTTTTGAAAGATTTCTGCCATTTTCTGCATTTGCTTCTTGTTGGTTCCTTTTTGAGTTATTTTGGGGAATTGAGCTTTTTGAGGGAAGTGCTTCAGTAGCTAGTGTTCTAATGGAAGTTTATTGGTGTTAGAACTGAACCTTAAGACTTATTTATCTTGAGTGCACTAATATTGCTAATAAAGATTGTGTGAACTTTTGTATGAAGGAAAAATTTTAGGTGTATGGAAGGAATGAGTAATGAGATGAAGGATAGACTAAAGCTCAAGCTTGGAGATGCCATGCGTGTCACCCCAAGAAATATCCAAGAAGTACAAGCGTCAAAGCTTGGGGATGCCCAAGGCATCCCCTTCTTCATCAATAAAAATTCCAGGTTTCTTCCAAACGTTTCATTTTTATTGTTTCATGCACAGTTGTGTTGTTCTTGGAGCGTCTTCTTTTTTGTTTTCATTTTGGTTTTTTGTTTTATTTTGTTTTCTTAGTTTTCTGAATAAATTGGTTGGACCTCCTCTTTCACACTTTGGTTTGCAAATAGTTTGGTTTGGTTTGGAAAAGAGTAGGAAAGTTAATGCTTATGTGGTAAAAAGAGCTCGTTTTTGACTGTGACCTATGCTTTGTCATGCCATGCTTGATATTGTTTTGGCTTTATGCTTAGTATTATTTGCTGTAGCATGACTTGTTATAAACAATTGAGATTGCTTAATGTGCCTTGGATGAATCATGCGTTGTTTTAGCATATTAAAGCATAGTATAGCGGTATTCTCATTTGATGCTTCATTTGAGTTGACTTGACACATGCTCACACCATGTTATGACTATCTCAAGTAACCATAGCCTTTATGACTTGTAGTATCACTTTATGCTTTGATCAATGATGTTTTGTCGCTCTGCATGATTATGGTCATTATTGCTCTCTTAGTTTGTCGCTCCCAGTCTTTTGCTAGCCTCCACAACAAAGTATGAGTTCCACTCATGCATCCAACTCCCTAAACCAAGTTATTCCAAAGTGTCCACCATACCTACCTACTAGCTTATGTTATTCCAAGTATATTCATGCTTTTGTTTACCTTCCACTTGTTATGAGAAAACTAGTGATTAAAGATCTCACGAACTTGATGGCACACTTTACTTTACTTGCCCTTAATAAACTTGAACCATTGTGTCTTCTATGTTGTATATGCTTGCACCTATTTGTTGGGAATTAGCAGAACCATGCTTTCATGGGGAACGCTTTCAACATTGCACTTGGTACTTGTACCTAGTTTATATCATGCTCTTTTGTATATGGATGTAAATGGGTGTGAAATGAAAGGGGAGCTTGTAAGTCCATGGAGTTATGTATATGTGTTAGAGAAACGCCTGTGCCGCTGGTCTAATCCATGCTGACATGGTGGAAACCTGCAGCGTAACCATAATGAGCTGTCTATGAAGCATTCTTCTTATAAAAAAAGAGTCCTACATTGAGAAAAGAGAAAAGAAAAAAAAGATACTATGAAAAGAGGAAAGAGAGAAAAAAGCACCATATTCCCATGGTAAATAAGAAGAATGCTGAGATGCTCGTTGTCTGCTTGCCTTGTCATTTTGATATGGGGATTCTTCCGTATCATCGGGCAAGGGGTACCCCGTTGGCGGTTCTCAATGATACACATGTACTTACAATGACAAGAACTTACCGGTGACTACACTTGAGTAGCATGAGGAGCGGCCCTCGTATACAAGGGACATGAGATTTCTGACTTATACTTCGTCAAGCATGTACACCATAGTTTGTTCACTTTAACCTTAATCACTTCAAGATGCTTATGATAGGGGCAATGAGAGCTGAAAGCTTTAAGTATCATAATTTTTGGAAGCGCTTTATGAGACTTGAATCCCTACTTCCTTTTACAAAGGCCTTTCTTCCACCATTATATTGAGTCTCCACCTTCTATCTTTATGCACCTACTTTGAGACAATAGTGGCCATTCTTAGTTCTATGTGCATTGTCTCAAGACTAGTTGATTGATGCATAGCTTTGATATTGCTTGTTTTAAACTATTTGTATCTAGTCACTCTTATGAACTTTGAAGGTGTCCTATGCATTTATATTTGCTACTCTATGAGGGACAAGCTGAATGCTACTATGCTATGTTTTCTTTATGTGAAACAAACAAACGTCTTGCAAAGCATTGTTATTCATTAATATTTTTTTTGTGCCTTTTCATGTTACAACATAGTTTCTTTGTCTTATTGCTAGAACTTTGTCTTTCATGTTATGATTGAAGTACTATGATCCCAGCTTTGAATGTTTTAAAAAATACTTTGATCAAGTTTGTGATGGTGCATGTCACCTCAAAAATTATTCTTTCTTTTTATCACTTACCTACTCGAGGACGAGCAGGAGTTAAGCTTGGGGATGTTGATACATTGCAAATGTATCTATAATTTTTGATGTTCCATTCTTGGTTTTATCTACTTTCTTGTGTTTTGTTCCAACTTTGGAGTACTTTTCATATGATTTCTTGGACTAACCTATTAACAAGATGCCATAGTGCCAGTTACTGTTTTACGCTGTTTTTGGTTCCAGGAAGTCAGAAAATGAATATTCTCGGAATTGGACGGGACAAAAGCCAAAGTTCCTATTTTACCGGAAGACTCATGGAGCCAGAAGGAGAATCGGAGAGGGGCCACAGGGTGGCCACACCACCCCTAGGCGCGGGCAACCCTAGGCCGTGCTAGGGCATGGTGTGGGCCCCCTGGCCGGCCACCGACCTTGACTCTTTCACCTATAAGAACCTCCCGATACCAAAACCCTAAATGATCAATCAGAAATCCACGAAAAGTTCCGATGTGCCGCCGCCACCGAAGGGGAGATTCGGGGGATAGAAAGTCTCTGTTCTGGCACCCTGTCGGGACGGGGAAGGTGCCCCCGGAGCCATCTCCATCGATCTCCACCACCATCTCCATCACCATTGCTGATTCCCATGATGAGGAGGATTAGTTCTCTCTCGAGGATAAGGGTTCTACTGGTAGCTATGTGTTCATCTCT
Organism: Avena insularis; assembly: GCA_023614405.1. Lineage (NCBI taxonomy): Eukaryota > Viridiplantae > Streptophyta > Magnoliopsida > Poales > Poaceae > Avena > Avena insularis. Next base: position 172,000,186 of record CM042688.1, read on the forward strand.
CTCTCTATGCATGATTTTATTGAGATCATGAGCTTGTAATCTATAGATCTATTCCGCTACTCAAGTGCTTTAATGAATCTCTGCTCTCCCCATGTGTGTGAAAGTGACGGCGTGCTCACCATGGTGGCACTTAGGCTAGAGATTACAAATACTTGTTATGAGTTATATTTGGAGTTGGATGTCTTTATGAAATTGTGGTGTTTGTTGGACTCATCTAGTACTCAAGGTGACAGTGTGGGGTTTTCTAGATGGGAAAGGCTTACTTTGAGGAGTGCTGTTATAGCCCTACCAACGATTAGAGTGTTCAACCGGAGAGTAGTTAAGAGTAGTATCATAAAGAGAATATATTTATATGAGAGAGTGTTCACTAGTGAAAGTATGATTCCTAGGCCTTGTTTCTAAGCATTGATACACCGTTTGCAATTAGATCTGTTACATGTTTGCTTGCTTCCTTCTTTATTTCAGTTTGCCTTTAGTCTTTTCCCATATCAACCACACGCCATCAAGCTATTTTCTATCACCATTACCACTTATAATTATCTATACCACTTGTATTTCACTATCTCTTCGCCGAACTAGTGCACCTATACACCTGACAAGTGTATTGGGTGTGTTGGGGACACAAGAGACTTCTTGTATCTTTATTGCAGGGTTGCTTGAGAGGGGATACCTTTGACCACTTCCTTCCTGAGTTCGATAAACCTTGGGTGATCCACTTAAGGGAAAACTTGCTGCTGTTCTACAAACCTCTGCACTTGGAGGCCCAACAACTGTCTACAAGAATAGAAGTGCGTAGACATCAAGCTATTTTCTGGCGCCTTTGCCGGGGAGGTAAGGTAAAAGGTATTCACACCGGAGGATTAAAGAAGAAGAACCTCCCACGGCAAATTCCTATTTTCCGGTGTGAGTGCTCGAAGTTATTTCCTTTAGATTCTGCAATTTTATCTTTTTGTTTCTTGTTTTCACTAGTTAGGCTTAATGGAAAACAACAACAAAATTAGAAAGCTTTATAGTATTTATCTTGAGTTAGGACATGAAGTGTTTGAAGAGAAAATCAAAAAACCTATGGAACTTTATTTGCATGCTAATAGCAATGTTGTTAGTATAAATTCTTTGGACACCATTATTTCTAATGCTATGGAAAAGTCTAAGCTTGGGGAAGCTAGTTTTGATGAGCATGATATTTTTAGTCCCCCAAGCATGGAGGAGAAAATTTACTTTGATGATACCAAACCTCCAATATATGATGATTACAATGATGAATATGATATTTTCAGTCCACCTACTATTGAGGAGAAAATTTATTATGATTACAATATGCCTCCTATATTTGATGATTATGGTGATGAGAATAATAATGATAGCTATTTTGTTGAATTTGCTCCCACTACAATCAATAAGAATGACTATGTTTATGTGGGGAGTATTAATTCTTTTATGCATGTGGCTCATGATAAGAATGTTTCTTGTGATAGTTATATTGTTAATTTTATTCATGATGCTACTGAAAGTTATTATGAGCGAGGGAAATCAGTTTTTATGTATCTCAACAATATTAAGTTTCCCCTCTTTATGTTGAAAGTCTTGAAGTTGCACTTGTTTTGCTTTACTATGCTTGTTGCTTTATGCTTTCATGACTTGTTTCTTTACAAGATTCCTATGCATAGGAAGTGGGTTAAACTTAAATGTGTTTTGAATTTGATTCTTGAGGCTCTCTTTTACTTTAATTCATATTTCTTATGTGAGCATCTTCTCAAACTATCATGCCTAACTTAAAGGCGTTAAAGAGAAGTAATTATTGGAAGATAACCCAAAAGTTTTAGATGAGTCTTGGAAGTTATTACCTCAGTAATAACCTCTCCTTATCCTTTTTATTTGCCTTTTGTGCCAAGAGTACCTCTAATGAGAGAGAAGTAATGATTGGGAAAGTTGCTGTCCCGAAAAAGATTTCTGTGCTTCACCGCAAAATTCGTGTAAAATCTCTGAACGTCTTTTTGAGGCGTGAATTTCTGTGCTTCTGCCCCAGGTTGTTATCTAACTTTCGTTAGTTCGACACTTTTTTATTTGAGCAACAAAAGGTCTTCGAAAAAATTCGTCTTTACCTGCTGGTCTGTTTTGACAGATTTCTGCCATTTTCTACATTTGCTTCTTGTTGGTTCCTTTTTGAGTTCTTTTGGGGAATTGAGCTTTTTGCGGGAAGTGCTTCAGTAGATAGTGTTCTAATGTAAGTTTATTTGTGTTAGAACTGAACCTTAAGACTTATTTATCTTGAGTGCACTAATATTGCTAATAAAGATTGTGTGAAGTTTTGTATGAAGGCAAAATTTTAGGTGTATGGAAGGAATGAGTAATGAGATGAAGGATCGACTAAAGCTCAAGCTTGGGGATGCCACGCGTGTCACCCCAAGAAATATCCAAGAAGTACAAGCGTCAAAGCTTGGGGATGCCCAAGGCATCCCCTTCTTCATCAATAAAAATTCCAGGTTTCTTCCAAACGCTTCATTTTTATTGTTTCATGCACAGTTGTGTTGTTCTTGGAGCGTCTTCTTTTTTGTTTTCATTTTGGTTTTTCGTTTTCTTTTGTTTCCTTAGTTTTCTGAATAAATTGGTTGGACCCCCTCTTTCACACTTTGGTTTGCAAATAGTTTGGTTTGGTTTGGAAAAGAGTAGGAAAGTTAATGCTTATGTGGTAAAAAGAGCTCATGTTTGACTGTGGCCTATGCTTTGTCATGCCATGCTTGATATTGTTTTGGATTTATGCTTAGTATTCTTTGATGTAGCATGACTTGTTATAAACAATTGAGATTGCTTAATGTGCCTTGGATGAATCATGCGTTGTTTTAGCATATTAAAGCATAGTATAGGGGTACTCTCCTTTGATGCTTTATTTGAGTTGACTTGGCACATGCTCACACCATGTTATGACTATCTCAAGTCACCATAGCCTTTATGATCCTTTAGTTTTCAACTTGTAGTATCACTTTATGCTTTGATCAATGATGTTTTGTCGCTCTGCATGATTATGGCCATTATTGCTCTCTTAGTTTGTCACTCCCAGTCTTTTGCTAGCCTCCACAACAAAGTATGAGTTCTAATCATGCATCCAACTCCCTAAACCAAGTTATTCCAAAGAGTCCACCATACCTACTACTAGCTTATGCTATTCCAAGTATATTCATGCTTTTGTTTACCTTCCACTTGTTATGAGAAAACTAGTTATTAAAGCTCTCACGAACTTGATGGCACACTCTACTTTACTTGCCCTTAATAAAGTTGAACCATTGTGTCTTCTATGTTGTATATGCTTGCACTTATTTGTTGGGAATTAGCAGAACCATGTTTTCATGGGGAACGCTTTCAACATTGCACTTGGTACTTGTACCTAGTTGATATCATGCTCTTTTGTATATGGATGTAAATGATTGTGAAATGAAAGGGGAGCTTGTAAGTCCATGGAGTTATGTATATGTGTTAGAGAAACGCATGGGCCGCTGGTCTAATCCATGCTGACATGGTGGAAACCTACAGCGTAACTATGGGTCCATGTAGTAGCTAGATGGTTGGTTCTCCTCCTTTGTGCTATCATGTTTAGATCTTGTGAGCTCTATTCATGATCAAGTTCATCTATTTGTAATCTTACATGTTGTGTTTGTAGGGATCCGATGGATATTGAGATGCTATTTCAGATTGATTATTGATTCTATCATGTCTATGTTATTTTTGATCTTGCATGCTTTCTGTTGTTAGTAACTATCTTGGCCAAGTAGATGCTTGCAACTCCAAGAGGGAGTATTTATGCTCGATAGTGGGTTCATGCCTCTAGTAATCTGGGGAAGTGACAGGAATCTCTAAGGTTGTAGATGTGTTGTTGCTACTAGCGATAAAACATCAATCCTTTGTCCATGGGACAATCGTATTGTTTACTTTACACACTTTGCTTAATGCAATTATCTGTTGCTTGCAACATAATACTGGAGGGGGTTCAGATGATAACCTGAAGGTGGATTATTAGTCATAGATACAGTTGGATTACGGTCTATGTATAATGTTGTAATGCCCAATCAAATCTCATAGGAGTCAAGATGTCTAGTATATGCATTGTATGCTTTCTCAAATCTGTCAATTGCCCCGCTGTAATTTGTTCACCCAACATGCTATTTATCTTAAGGAGAATCACCTCTAGTGAACTATGGAGCCCGTTTCATTCTTTTACCATTGATATACCATCTACTATTTATTGCTTACTATTTACTTTCTGCAAGCAATTGCTATCTTCCGCACTGTACGTTTAATCCTTTGTTTTCAGCAAAACCGGTGAGATTGACAACCTCACTGTAAGTTGGGGCAAAGTTTTGTGGTTGTGTTGTGCAGGATTTCAAGTTGGTAGCAACACCTTGGAGTTATTTCCTTGCTCCTACTAGTTCGATAACCTTAGTTTCATAACTGAGGAAAACTTGCTGATGTGCTCATCATACCTTCCTCTTGGGGTTTCCAACGAGCTCGAGATATCTTGAGCCATCAAGCCTTTTTGTGGCACCGTTGCCGGGGAGTTAAGGACAGCTTCACAAGGGGAGTCCCTCACAACCAATCTCTTTACTTTGTTTTTTGTTTTGCTTAGTTTATTTTTGCTTTGTTTGCTTGTTTCTTTTTATCAAAACACACAAAAATAGTTGTACTAGTTTGTTTCTTTTATTAAAAACACAAAAAAATTCTGTTTCAAGTTCCTATTATGTCTAGCATTGCTCCCATCACTATGTCACCTGAGGAAATGATTTTTACTTTCAAACAAGGAATTGAAGAGAGTTTCAAAGAATCTTGGTCTAGAATCTCTAATTTACATGAAAAAACTGAACCCAAAATGACTCTAAGCTTGTTTCTAGCAGTTTGTACTTTGGTCTTGCTCTTTACTATAGATATGCTTTGGATGCTGTAGTAGGAGGAGATTTCCTCTAGTGCAATGAGGGTGAAGCTTTTAATGCCATACAAAAGTTGGTTTCAACATATAACTTTCCTAGCAAATCTGATTCCTCCTTTATAAACATATTTGCTAGATTAAACACTCTTGAGACCAACACAGTTAGTTTGAAAGAATGCTATAACATGCTTAGAGAACATCATGAATATGTTCCAATAAATTCTGAATCTTCAAAATGGCTCCCTACAGTAAAAGTAGTTATAAATAATGAAACTTTTTATGCTCGTTGTGATATCATGTCTGAATTATGTCTTATGCCGAAAGATATCTATGAATCTTTAAATATTTGGGGACTTTCTGAAGGAGGAGAAGAAATATCTCTTACCAATAATGCCACAATATTACCCATTGGAATAGCTGAAGGAGTGTTTACAAAGATCTTAGGGAAAGTGGTGTCTACTGATTATCTTGTTATTGAATGTGTAGGGAAAGGACAAATTACACTTGGAAGATCCCTACTAAAACTCCTTAGAGCAATAATAGATGTGGAAAAAAGCATCATGCACTTTGCTTCTCTACCAAACAATCATACGTTTCCTAAAGGTAAGAAAGGTAGGGGCAAGAAATTTGGTTTTAATGCTTCTTCATTTGAGAATACTTGAATCTTGCTTCATATGCCTAGGTCAAAGGCATTAAAGAAAAGCACTATTGGGAGATAACCCAAATTTTTATTCAGTAAATTTTTCTTTTGTTGAGTCTTGGAAGTTATTGCCTTAGTAATAACCTCTCCTTATCCTTTTTGTGTGGTTTTTATGCCAAGAATAATCTCTAATGAGAGAGAAGTAAGACTTGGGAAAGTTGCTGTCCCAAAATAGATTTGTGTGCTTCACTATAAGAAATCGTGAAAATCCTTGTACGTCGAATTAAGCTGAAATTTTTTGTGCTTCTGCCCCAGGTTGTTATCTAACTTTCCTTATCTTAACACTTTTCGATTTGAGCAACAGAAGGTCTTCGAAAAAATCTTTTTTTACCTGCTGGTCTGTTTTCACAAATTTCTGCCATTATTTGCATTTGCCTCTTAATCTCTTTCTCTTTGAGTTCTCTTTTGATCACTTGAGCTTTTAGAAGGAATTGCTACAGTAGCTTGTGTTTTAATGGAAGTTTTACTTGTGTTGAAACTGAACCCAAAGACTTACTATCTTGAGTACACTAATGTTGCTAATGAAGATTGTGTGAAGTTTTGTATGAAGGGAATTTTAAAGTGTAGGGAAGAATAATGTGATGAGATGAAGTATGGACAAAATCTCAAGCTTGGGGATGCCACCCGTGTCACCCCAAGAAATATTCAAGAAGTACAAGTGTCAAAGCTCGGGGATGCCCAAGGCATCCCCTTCTTCATCAATAAAAATCTCAGGTTTTCTTCCAAACACTTCATTTTTATTGTTTCATGCACAATTGTGTTGTTCTGGAGCGTCTTCATTTTTGTTTTTAGTTTTCTTTTGTTTGGTTTGCTTAAATAAATTGGTTGGACCCCTGCATTCATATGTGGTTTCAAATAAGTTGATTTGTGTTGGAAAAGAGCAGGAAGTTTCATGCTTAAGTGGTACAAAAGGAGCTTGTTTTGACTGTGGTCTAGACTTTATCATGTCATGTTTAATGTTGCTTTGACTTTATGCTTAGTGATTATTGCTGTAGAATGACTTGTTCCAAACAATTGATATTGCTTAATGTGACTTGAAAGAATCATGCGTTGTTTTAGCATCCAAAAGCATAATATTGTGGTATTGTCCTTTGATGCTTTATTTGGGTTGACTTGGCGCATGCTTACACCATGTTAAGACTATACCAGTCACCATAGCCTCTATGATCATTTAGTGTTCGAATTGTAATATCACTTTATGCTTTAATTAATAATGTTTTGTGTCTTTGCATGATTATGGCCATTATTGCTCTCTTAGTTGATCGCTCGCAGTCTATTGCTAGCCTCCACATGTACCAAGTATGAGTTCCATTCATGCATCCAACTCCGAATAAAACCAAGTTATTCCAAAGAGTCCACCATGCCTACCTATTAGCATTGTTGTTATTCCAAGTATATTCATGTTTTTATCTACCTTCTGAATTAAACTTGTTATGTGAAAATTAGTGATTAAAGCTCTCACAAACTTGATGGCACACTTTACTTTCTTGCACTTAGTAAACTTGAACCATTGTGTCCATCTATGTTGCATATATGCTTGAACTTTATAAGTTGTGGATTAGCAGAACCATGTTACCATGGGGAATGCTTTCAACATTGCACTTATTATTCAGTTGATATCATGTTCTATTGTTTATGGATCCCGGCGTGTGCAATAAAAGGGGAGCTTGTAAGCTCATGGAGTTTTTATATGTGTTAGAGAAACGCCTGGGCGGCTAGCCTAAGCCATGCCAAATCATGGTGGAAACTTGCATCATAACTATAGTGAGCAATCTATGAAGCATCCTCAATAAAAACCTATGCAAATAGCAAATAAAAAGATCGCCGAGATGCTCATTGTCTATGCCTTGTGATTTTGATATGGGATAGCTCATGTATCATGGGGCAAGGGGTACCCCGTTGGCGGTTCTCTATGATACACATGTACTTACAATGACAAGAACTTACTTGTGACTAAAGTTGAGTAGCATGAGGTTCGATACTCGTAAGCAAAGGACATGAGATTTTCAACTTATAACTTGTCAAGCATATCCTCATATTTGTGTCACTTTAACCTTAATCACCTAAATATGCTTATGATAGGGGTAATGAGAGCTTAAAGTTAATAAGTACCATAATTTTTGGAAGCTCTTTATGAAACTTGAAATCCCTGCTTCCCTCTATGAAGGGCCTTTCTTTATACTTTTATGTTGAGTCTCCATCTTCTATATTTATGCACCTATTGAGAGAGCATAGTGGCCATTCTTAGTTTAATGTGCATTGTCCCAAAACTTGTTGATTGATTCATAACTTTTATATTGCTTGTTCTTAAATTATTTGTATCTAGTCACCCTTATGAACTTTGAAGGTGTCATATGCATTTATGTTTTGCTATACCATGAGGGACAAGCTAAATACCATTCTTATTATGCTTTATATATGTGAAACAAACAAACATCTTTCAAAGCATTGTTATTCATGAATCTTTTGTTTGTACCTTTTCATGTTACAACATAGTTGATATGTCTTATTGTTATAACTATATCTTTCATGTCTATGTTAGAGTACTATGACCCCATCTATCAATGTTTTACAAATACCTTTCATGGTGCATGTCACCTCAAAAATTATTCTTTTTTATCACTTACCTACTCGAGGACGAGCAGGAGTTAAGCTTGGGGATGGTTGATACGTCATAAATGTATCTATAATTTTTGATGTTCCATGCTTGTTTTATATCTACTTTCTTATGTTTTGTTCACACTATGAGGTATTTTTATACCTTTTCTGGAACTAACCTATTAGCAAGATGCCACAGTGCCAGTTGCCTGTTTTCTGCTGTTTTTGGTTTCAGGAAAGCTAGTAAGGAAATATTCTTGGAATTGGACGGGACAAAAGCCAAAGTCAATATTTTACCCGAAGCAACACGAAGTCCGGAGGGGAGACAAAGTGGCGCACAAGGGCGTCCACACCTAGTGGCGGCGCAGCCTAGGGGGCACGCCACCAGGGGGTGTGGGCCCCCTGGTGCTCCACCGACCATGCCCCTTCACCTAAAAAATCCTCCTGGGATGAAAACCCTAAGTACCCAATCAAAGACCCAATCAGAAATCCACGAAAGAGTCCGTAGCCGCCGCCATCTCCATCCCTAGATCGGGTGGATCCGAAGCTCTTCCCGGCACCCTGTCGGAGGGGAGAGATCACCCTGGAGGCCTTCTTCATCACCATGACTGCCTCCGGTGTGATGCGTGAGTAGTTCATCCTTGTACTATGGGTCCATGTAGTAGCTAGATGGTTGGTTCTCCTCCTTTGTGCTATCATGTTTAGATCTTCTGACCTCCGTTCATGATCAAGATCATCTATTTGTAATCTTACATGTTGTGTTTGCGGGGATCCGATGGATATTGAGATGCTATTTCAGATTGATTATTGATTCTATCATGTCTATGTTATTTGTGATCTTGCATGCTTTCTGTTGTTAGTAACTATCTTGGCCAAGTAGATGCTTGCAACTCCAAGAGGGAGTATTTATGCTCGATAGTGGGTTCATGCCTCTAGTAATCTGGGGAAGTGACAGGAATCTCTAAGGTTGTAGATGTGTTGTTGCTACTAGCGAGAAAACATCAATCCTTTGTCCATGGGACAATCGTATTGTTTACTTTACACACTTTGCTTAATGCAATTATCTGTTGCTTGCAACATAATACTGGAGGGGGTTCAGATGATAACCTGAAGGTGGATTATTAGTCATAGATACAGTTGGATTACGGTCTATGTATAATGTTGTAATGCCCAATCAAATCTCATAGGAGTCAAGATGTCTAGTATATGCATTGTATGCTTTCTCAAATCTGTCAATTGCCCTGCTGTAATTTGTTCACCCAACATGCTATTTATCTTAAGGAGAATCACCTCCAGTGAACTATGGACCCCGGTCCATTATTTTACCATTCATATACCATCTACTTTTTATTGCTTACTATTTACTTTCTGCAAGAAATTACTATCTTCCGCACTATACGTTTAATCCTTTGTTTTCAGCAAAACCAGTGAGATTGACAACCTCCCTGTAAGTTGGGGCAAAGTTCTATGGTTGTGTTGTGCAGGATTCTAAGTTGGTAGCAACACCTTGGAGTTGTTTCCTTACTCCTACTAGTTCGATAACCTTGGTTTCATAACTGTGGGAAACTTGCTGTTGTGCTCATCATACCTTCCTCTTGGGGTTCCCAATGAGCTCGAGATATCTTGAGTCATCAAGCCTATCATCTCTTCTCTTGCCACAATAATTATTGCGATCATATCGCCTAGATGACCCAGCTCCATCATGAGCCTGATATTCACTGTTTTTCTCAACCGACATAAGAAGCAACTGAGTGGGGTCACCTAACGCGTATATATCAGCAATATTTATTTTATCGGCCAATGTTGCCAGCATATCCCTCTGTAACCTCTGCCAAAGCACACTGCCATGTCGGCAACCCTAGGCAAACCACGTTATGGCTTGCAATTCAACAATCCCCTCACAGGAATTTCACACTCTACTCCATCTCGTAAAGAATTCTCTGTCAGTTTCATTATCTCTCTGCCTACACATGGACAGCTGCTGAGGACGATACAACCTCTTATATGTGCTTGTGAAGTTACTAACCAAGACCTCTTCAAAATCAAGCCAATTGTTGATACTTCTCTTTGGAAAATTGTTTAACCAAACTCTTGTAGGACCTTCCAACATCTGTGGCACATATCTCACCGCCCACCTATGCTTTCCTTGTGCGACATGCACTGCTGTGACATAGTCTATCAACCAATGTTCCGGTGTTGTGTTGCCATCATACATTTTCGTTCCCGTAGGCAACTGGAAGTTTAGCACCGGTGGTTCTCTCATTATCCGAGGTCCAAAACAACTGGGACCCGGAGGACCTTGCTCCTCAAGGATTTCTGACTGATAAATTTTGTCCATCTTGTACCGATCATCATTTTGTGGTAAATGAAAATTCCCTAGCTGGGACCCAAGTGGATTTTCAAGCATTTGGTGCTCATATCTCGGGTATCCGGCATTCTCCATAGTCGAATAACCATCATTGTAACGGTTCACCCTCGGGTCAGCACATTGTTGCTGATACGCTTGTCCGGCGCTCTGTTGCTACTGAGGAAGAACGGATGCCGAATTCTGAGGTGACTGTCCACTGCTAGCCGAGTTATGGCAGTGCTGGTTTTGATTGTTTTGGCTCGCATTGCCATGGCCGACATTTCCTTGACCAACATTTCCCTAGCAAGCATTTCCTTGACCAGCATTCCCTTGGCCGACATATCCCTTCCCTACTTTACCTTGCTCGGCAGTCTATTTTCTGGCGAATGCCGGATCATATGCTAGAAGTAACACTTCCTTCACGCCTCGAGACGACATTGGGAGATGACGCTTGGCCGACAGATTTTCCCCAGCACCCCTAACCAAATAAACTACCTAGGTACCTCCTACACCACCTATGTTTTCCTTGCGGTATGCCTCATTCTGACAGTTAGCTATACATACTAACTCATTTACTCGCTCTTGTTGGTTGCACCAGGCTTCTCTTGCCAAGTTAGATACATTGGCTGCTGCTACCTCTATAGCTCTGAGGTTCTTGGCCGGAGTACTATATTTCGGCTTACCAGTCGACACTTGACCAACTGACATAGCTGAATTGGTTCTATCGTGCCTAGCTATCTCGGCATTAAGGTTTTTACCCCGGTTTCACACTCCATCTATGTGACTAGGTTTAGCTACATTAGTAAACCCGTGAGCTCTTTTGTACTCATGGAGGGTGATACTAGCTCTTGTCGGGCTCAAGTTACCTCGACTGTCTCCTCGAGAAGACTCTAGCGCAGATCATCCAGCTGAGCCTGTGCCTGAGCCGGATCTGCAATAGGAGCAACTAGCATAACCATCTTCTCGAGGGATGCATGAAGAGGGTTTGCCCTTGCTGGCATGCTGCTATCGGTGATGTTTTATGGCTTATCTAGTGGAGGGCCCTTGATCTTGCGGGCTTGGGGGTTGTGTCCACATCCTTGACAGCACCTTTGATGGCACAGGCTCCAGGAGCGGTCATCATGACCTCTGCATAGCTAGCGGGGTGATCTGTATTCCAGCCGTGAGCCGCACAGACGGCGGGAAGATCTACAGCAACGATCACCCTCTACGGGAACTTGCACATGATGTAGACTTGGTGAGTGCTGAAGGTGTCGAACTTGACATTCCTCGAAAAAGGCATGTTGTCAAAGCAACCAGCATTGTCGCTGACAAAGTTTAGTGAACCGAGCCTCTAGGCAAGGCCAGAGACCACGTGCTCACCGGAAGCAAAGAGGTTTACTGTCCGGATGATGACTCCAGCCAACGCTGATGATGGCCCCAGCGTGGGCGCCAACTGCTGTGGTGGTGTCACGGCGGATGCCATGGGATGGCTTATCTTTGGACCGAATGGACACCGGAGGATCCGGGGAGGGATGATGCACTAGAGAGTGCACATAGAGCTCAACACAATCACACACAATGTACCTGGGTTTGGGGCTCTACTATTGATATAACGCCCCTACTCCTGCATGCTAGATGATATATATCTCAGGTTATTAATGCACCTACAATTTCTCCTTGAGTTATATGCGGGAGGAGGAAGAAGAATCTCTTTACTCTCGCTTCTATCTTAGAACTAAAGGGGTGGAATGAGGAAACATGCGTCGATCCTCTTCTAGGAGGTCCCATGGCACCTTATAAAGGGGTGCCCATGTTACAAGTTAGGGCACAGGTGGCACCGAATATGCTCTATAGATGCTTCCCAAAGTCATTGCCCTAGGCCCAGATGCTCCTCTTGTCATGGGGTCACTCATGGATACCCTTGATGGTACTTGACATGTCCATCCCTACTAACGGTCTCCACACTGACAACGGTCTCCTCTAGAATATCCTCCATGGGATTACTCTCCTTAATCCACGAGCATGCCTGTAGAGGAACAGTTATCTTCTTCGGGTTTTTGGGAGAGACAGAGGTATTGACTTAGAGGCCAGCATACGACCTCTGGCCGTATGCCAATCTCATATGTCGACCTCAGCCGAGATAACTCGGCCATACTGATCCTGCAAATAGAAGACAACTTGATTATGCCGACATATCTTCTATATGTCGGCTTGGGTATGTCAGCCTATGTTGGTTAACCTTAATCATTGTCAACCTTACTTTATACCTAGCTTGACCCACCTGGGGGTCATCCCCCGACATGGAATAAGAAAGTAAAATCTCAAAACAAGGTTAATGGCCTTTACCCCAAGTGTCGAGTAGAGCAATGGAATATGTTCCAGAACCAACTCTACAAGTATAGGAGAAACTAATGATAATGATCATGATGTTTGAGCTAATATTTTGCTAAAGAAAGTAGGATTCAAGAAGACATTCTGCTAATTTGCAAAATTATATATTGTTGATTCACTTGTCATGTTAATAGAACAAGACATACCTACGAACTACGAAGAAGCAGTGATGGACCTAAGTACAAGAAATAACTAAAGAGTCACACAATCCCATATTAAGTTACATTTAAGATTACAAAATAAATGTTGCCAAATCTTATTGATTAAATACATTACTTGATCTTCCCAATAACTGCAAAGTTAGAAGGAAGAAATGAAAATTTAAAGAAAAGACATCAAGGTCAATTTGTCATAAAGAATATCTTGACAAATTCAAAGGTTGACTACAATGTGTAGTGACGCTTGAGTTTGTTGGGTTTACACTAACAATTACTACAATTTGTGTAATTGATAGAAGATTGTCAAAACTGCATCTCCTTTAGTATCAAGATTGAAGAAAGGTTGTAATTGGTACAACATGCAGATTTTGTCAATTATGGATGCTAGTGTCTCATAGGTGGAAATTCTCTATTTGATTGGTGATCAAAGAATTTTGGAATTGCCAAGATTTTAAGAAGACCTGCGCTTACAAGAATTTGAGTGGGATCTAAATAGCTTTCCTAATCTTAATATGTATATGACATATTCTGAGTTGGAGCTAAATAAGTTTCTAGTCTAATATATTGATGACATATTTGAGTGGTAATTAAGTAAGTATCCTAGTCTATATGTGTATGACATATTCGAGTGGGAGTTTAACCAACATTCTAATGTACGTAGATGACATATTGTGAATGGTGTAGTGGGTATTAGTAATTACTTAAGATGGTAAATATTCTATCGATGAAGTTGAACAAGTATTAAACATTGAAATCTATCAGGATAGATCGATACATTTAGTAAACATTGAAGTCATGATGTTTGTTGAATAGATTTTGAAGGAAGTTCAGAATGTCCTAGATTAGATTCTGAAAAGGTTCATAATAGAACAAGTCAAGAAAGAAGTTCTTACTTGTATAAACTAGGTGGACCATTGAGTGTATCTCGGTATAACAACAATGATTAAAAGATAGAAAATGGATGTGTTACACCTCTTATGCCTCAGTGATAGGTTCTTTCGTATAAAACTATGTTATATACTCATCGTAATGTGATCCATGTTCCTAGATGGAAGAACATGTTCTAAAGTGATTCCTGAGTGAAACACATGAATAAAATCTTTAAGCATATCCATTGTGTCTAGAGAGAACTAAGGATCTACATTGATATACAACGATGTGAACACTTCAGAAGTGGGAAGTATGATTATTATGGCCTAGGAAGTTCGACTTTGAACTGAATGTGTTTTCGGTATACAGGACTATAGTGAAAGTCCACTTGACTAAACACATGTCATTGTAGACACAAGGAAAAAAGTCTCACTCTGCCGCCAAAATATATACTTCAAGAATATTATGTGATAATAGAATAAATGTCAAGTTGGTGACATTAATGATTTGTAAAGATAACATGGATTTGGAAGATACATGATATTGACAGAAAATTTTCCATAATAAAGCATGATGAATAGCACACTATGTGATATGGTGTTTATGATTAGTAACAAATGCAACTAGATTATTTGTACTCTAGTGCAAGTGGGAGTCTGTTCGAGATATGCACTGGAGGCAAATAATAAAGGGTGTTTATTATCATATCTCATTAGTTCATAATAGGTTTTATACCATGCTATAACTATATCAATCAGAAACATTGGTGCGCATGTGGTATGTAAACAAACTAAGTCCCTAGTAGCCTATATTCAACTAGTTCATTGGTCAACTGATGATCAAGGTTTCCTGATCATGGGCCTTTATGTCAAATGACAATGAGGTCATGTCATTGGGAATGATGTGATGGACATGCTAACCCAACATAAGTATTGCAACATGATCAAGTCACAAAGTTCATCGTTGCAATAGTTAGGAAACAAAGTATCCTACTCCTTATATTGTATCATATCTAATCACTATGACCCGAGGTTGCCTTGATAGCATCAACCGTTAGAGTGTAACAGGGTGATCATAAAGGTGTATCTTAGGTATTCCGAAGGGATAGGTTGAGGCGTATGTATTGATATTGGGATTTGTTCTTATGCATGACGGGAAGATACATTGGGCCCACTCAGTGAGATTACATCCAATAAGTTCCAACATATGACTATGTCATGAGGATGGAATATCATGAGAATGAGTTAATTAGCACTTGTCGGTAATTGAATTGAACTAGGTATGATGATACCAACAATCAACTCTCGGAAAAGTCATGTATGGAAATAACAAAAGGATTTGGACTCAACGTTTATGGTTCAAACAACATTTAAATTGTGGAATTCACATGGATCATTATGGGTATCCATATCCCACTGATGATCATTGGTCATATAAGTGTCTCGATCATGTCTGTGATGTTCCTGAACTATAGACTAACACACTTAAGGTTTCTATGATGCTTGGAGATCATTTTGGAAGCATCAAGATCACCGGTAGAAAGAGAAGAGAGAACTGTAAGGGTTCTGGGAGAATCCAAAGGTAGTTCAAAGTGATCGAAAAGGAGTTTTGGATCATAGGGAATTAATTAAATATGATTTTAATATTAATTATTGGAACTATGTATTAAAATCTAATTTAAAATCAAATTTTTGGGAATCCCACCTAAATGGGGCTTTTCCCGGAGGAAAGGCCCAAGTGGGGGTCACCGCCCCAAGAGAGGAAGGAGTGGCCAATCAGCCTAGGGATACGTTTGGGGTGGGGCCCTCCCAGCCGCCGCCGACTCCACCTGGCACTGCCACCTCCTCCCCAAACCCTGGCTACCCTCCCCCTATATAAGGAGGGGACACCTAGGGTAGGGAGGCACTTAAAACCCAAGCCCCAAGGCACTTTTCCTGCGTGGGTTTTCTCTCTCCCTCTCGTTGGCTCTCGTGCTTGCGGTTCCAAGAAGAAATGTGCACGTGGGATACGACAACACCACCGGCACACTGTCACACTGCTAGATCCTTGTTCTAGAAGATCTACTTCTACAATCTTGTCAAGATCTTAGAGACCAAGAATCGTCGTTGAGAACCAAACATGTGCGAAACCACGGAGGTGTTGCCATTTGTGGCACCTATACATCGTGCGAGGAGTAACATGACCTTGAGGTCCGCTAGAAGTACGACCACCTCATCCATGTTTATCATGAACGTCAACACTTTCGGTCTACAAGGGTATGTCACCAAAACTTCTCTCCATTACAGCATTAACTCATAGATAGATCTTGGTAATTAGTGTTGTGCTAGTTAGAAAAAATATTGTTTTCTGCTATGAACCCCTTCAGAAGTTCATATCGCTAATCATCAGACTCGCCCCAATGTTGATGGATTCGAAGGCTGGGCGAGTGTTCGGTGAGTGGATGGTGAAGTCGAAGGAGCCGAGGCAGATCTACTCCTTAGGAATTGACAAATCGTATATCACCAGCAATGGAACCACCGAAGTTGCAACATCAGCACACGGGCTTACCACAAATGGCGCCAATTGATGTGGGGTGATCATGTCAATGCCCATACTTGATGGACTTGGGTTTTTGGGAAGATGTGTGCGCTAGAGACTTCGATGCATAATAGACAAACAATGGGGACGTGAGTTTACCCAGCTTCAGGGCCCTAGAGGGAAAACCCTACTCCTCCTTATTTGATCTTGGTTGATGAAGAAACCGAAGGTTAGAATGTCGCCGAGATGGCTATGTACACGTAGATTGGATCTGGCGAGTTTGTGGTGAGCTAAGGTGTCTCCTCGATGACCCAAAATCATAGCCCTTATATGGGGAGGCTAGGTCTCAGGTGCTGTCTGAGTCGGTTACAAGTTGTAATATATCTCTAACTTTCCTAGCTCAGAAGCGAGTCTTCTTGCTTGTTACATAAGGAGTTGGCGTCCTTATGGGATTCATATCACCTGAATCTTCATGGGCCTCATAGACCTTAGCAGATCGTCTCGTGGGCCTCCATCTAGACCGAACTGGATAGGCCAAGGGTGAGTACTCGTTTGACATACCTATGTCAATATGTTTCTGCAAACATACTACATTACAAAATAGAAGGAATATGTGTAGAAGGTCTCTACCAACTTTGATCAAATCAGAGATGATTCATTTTTTCCTTTTAGAACTATCAAAGGCCTTTTAAAGGCCTAAACACCCTTTTTGTGTCTTTGCTTATAGAGGCACTCATAAAAGCTTCACCGGTTATCCTTTTTCTTGTTGAATACGAATACAAATCAATTCCTAAGTGGCAATATGAACTATTTACTTATCTTCTTTATCTCTTATTGAATTTAGCAATTTTTATTTCAAATATTTTTAAAGGAAAACATATCATGTAGGGAAAGTTTTGTTTATTATTATTGAAATATAGTTTATTTGATATGAGTTCTTCTTTCTTTTGTGTAAAAAATGTTCCTTTTTTAGAGACAACATAGTGTTTTTCTTTCTTGTCTGCAACTGCGATATTATCTGTCTAAACGAAACCGTTGAAAGGGAAATATTCCCTTATCCATTATTTTGGTTAATAATTACACTAATTGTGGGGCCCCCGAATTAATCCTCTAAGAATCCCTATTATGCATACATCACGATCCCATGATCAGTTAGTCGTGGCACATAACTGACAAGTATCAAAGGAAACATCCATTACTTAAGCGGATACATGTCATACCTTACATGCCATTATGGCTACATCAATATTCATCAGCAGCACTTCATCAAGCGTAGAGCCCGAGCCATGCCATAACCTACAGGCAACTGACTGGGAGAACGTCCTAGATCGCATAGTCGTCAACTTCACCTTGTTCTTGATATCTGACCAAGTTAATAGCCAGGGACAATGCTAGTGAGTACTTTGAATGTACTCGCAAACCACCTTAAGAGAAAAATAGTAACAAGAGGATATGCAATATGGCAGTGGTAGTAGGAGTGCTCCAAGAGAGGTTCTTTTCTCAAATAGCTTCTCTTGTAGATATAGCATCTACATAACTTTGTTGAAAACTTTTGTAAAACATTTGAAAAGTTTTGGAAACCACCAGGATTAGTTCACCCATTTGTTCCTCCTTCCGGTCATCCCATGACCAAACTCCTTTCCTTCCTTTCCGACCATCCCATGGTCAAAACATGTATCCTTTCCGACCATCCCATGGTCAAAACATTTCCAAAGCCATTGCTTTTCCGAAATCCTTTTTGAAATCAAAACCATCAATGCTCTACAGTAGTTTGTCTAACACGTCCATGACTGCGGACACGGCTATTTGAATAGATTTACACTCTACAGAGGTTGTACACTTTACCCACACCATCCGGGTACCCTACCCTGATCTACACCGAACGTGGGTCGAGTAACCGATCAAGACTCTCCAGATGCTCACTCCAATATAAGTGCCTACCCTATGAGTGTTGTTCCCCTCAACATCGGGACGCCCTATATAGTTCCCAAGCCAACCGGAGCGCTTTTTGCACTTCACAAAGTGTGCGCTTTCAATGAGGGGCTCATAGTAATGCGTGGAGGCCTGTAGACCCTTCGTTCCTTCTCCAGGTCGATGTCTCACATGGACCTTACAGGAGAAGGCCCACCCTCCAGGATTTTAAATCCTCTGTAGTAGTTGTAGGCAGCTTATACCAAAGTAAACAAACATCAAGCCCAACCCTGTCCCATTCCAGAGTAATGTGGTTGCACGGATGAAGTTGTTATAGCTAAAGCTGCAAAGAACCGGGTGCGTTTTTGTAAACATTTTACCTCCTCTTTCCTTCAGCATCTTTTGTAAAACAAAAACCTTTTTCTTTCTCAAAGTTCTCTTGGTAGGTCAAACCTCACCAAGGTTTGATCATAAAACTCTTTGTAAAACTTTTCCGAGGCCTTCCCATCCTATAGCTTTGCTTCGGCTAAAATAGGGTCTCCACAGAGTTATGGTGTCATGCACCATCTATTCTACTAGGGGCCAGTAGGTGTCATCAAGGGGGTTGTACTTAATAGTACAAAAGTGTAATAGTTCGGAGGAGCCAATCCACTACCAAATACAGATCATCATAGTATAAAAGAATGCAGTTTCATAAAAAGTAGGTAAACCATGTATAAGTAAAACAGTAGGACAAGGCTGATGAGCAAGAAGGTGGCTTGCCTGTGATCAGCAATCTGGCAATATATGTCCCTAGACTTCTTCTTTAGATAACCAAGAATACCAATGCCAATAATAATAATAATATATCTTCTTCTTGTCATCAAAACAATCGCAACTATCGCCGTCATCGAGTATACATGAAAACAAGCGATGCCACAATCAAAACAAGGCATACAAGTATCAATACATACAACAAGCAATGAACAATACAAGTTTACAATTCAGTAGGTTTGGAGTGGTTGGCTTCTACACAAGTGGAATTACTTGAAATGCCTTGTGGGTTTTCTTTAATGATTTGGATGCCAAAACTACTTAATTAAGGGTTTTAAATATAAGGTACAAGTTCTATAGGATATCTTTGTATAAAAATGTTACCATCAGATAGGTAGTGATAATATGAAACCAACAAAAGTGGTTTCACTATTTTATCATTTTCCTTTGATTTAATATGCATTTTCTAGTGATAAAAGCTCTAGTTTTAGGAAATAATTCAGCAGAAAACTTATGTGTGTCCAAAAATTATTTACTTGGGTGGTTAAGTAGGAATTTACGTAGTGGTTCAGTGAGAGTTCGAATCACTTCAAATTATTTAATAGAATTCCCTTGGGAAAAACCCAAAGTTAGTTCTGCATAGTATTTGTCTTTTTAACCAGAATTAGTTTACAAGTCCAAAAAGTATGAGGTCAAAGGAATTGGATAGGTATTACAAATACCTTTATTTTGGAATTTGAATCACTATATTTGGAGTTGTATAACTATAGGTGTAATTTATCTAGTGAAACAACCACATACATAAGTGTTTAATTCATTAAAATTCAACAGAGACTCAATAAATCATGAACTATTGGGTTTTGATATATCTTATAGTACTACATAAGATAGAGTTGGAATTAGCCTAATAGGTGCTATAGATATGCCTAGGTAATTTTCTAAAGTCATATCTGCATTGTTTTTGTTATTTTTGTTACAGGCAAAGGACAGCTCAACGAGGCATGAGATAAAGGACCAATGGTTGGTACCTACAAAATCCATCAGAGCAAGTTGGAAACACATTGTTTGGAGTTGTAAAACTCTTTGAAATGATTATTGAGTTGTTTCGACACTTCTTGGTAAATTAATTTCTGGGAAAAACTTTGTTATAGGTTGGCCCAGGTACTTGGTCTGCATGTTGTAAAACACACAAAGTAACATGTGGGGATTTGTATCTGTCCAGAATAGGGTGTTTTACATTTTTATTTTGAATTAATCCTTACAGCTATTTAACCAGATCTGGAATATTTATTATAAGCAAAGGAGGCGGGCCAATTCGGAGGGCCCGGGCATGAGGCATACCGGCCCACCTGGCTGAGCGGGAGGGGCGCGGTTTGAAGCTGCCAAGCAGGGCCCGGCCGTCAGCGGCTCACCCTACCGAAGGGGTATCGGGCGTTGTCAGCCGTCCGATCTAAAGAAGATCGACGGCGGCACGCCGTCTCCTACCTCACGACGTGGCTAGTGGGGAAGAAACCCTAGGGGCGGTGGAATCTCACTGGAGAGAGCTTACCAGGGGTGGAGAGGGGATGGGGAGGCTCTGAGGGGGCATGGCACGACGAGGCGGTTCTGGAGAGGGGCGACATGGGGCGGTTAGACGTTGATGAGAGGCTCGCACGAGGACGACCGGAGGGTAGCTTCAGGAGCTCTCCAACGAGGTGGCTCTGGACGTTCCTGAGAAGAGAGGGAGACATGGTTAGAGACAGCGAATCGAGGGGAGCTCGGGAGGGCAGCCTGCAGAGAGAGAGGATCTCGAGAGGGAGATCTATGCTCGGATCTAAAACAACGGCTGAAGCACCTTCCTCTCCTTCTCTCGGGCAGGACAAAGCAGGGGAGGAGGAGTGGCTCTCTAGGGAGGGTAGGTGGGAGGTGAGGGAGCAAATAAGCCAGGAGTTGGGGGCTGGGGTGGCATGTGGCTTTATCAACCGAGGGGAGAGGCCTTTGGTGGACCATGTCCATGGGGGTCTTGGGGAGGAGAGCTAGGGTGCTGGTTGGGTGAGTTGGGCAGTGCTGGGAGGTGGGGTGGGCCTAGTTCTCGACCAGAGAGGGAAAAGAGGGTTGGGGCTGCTGCCAATGGCTTAAGTTTCCAAGATAGGCAATAAAGGCTTCTCTCTCTTTATTAGTCTCTCTTTCCAAGAGGAAAATGACACAAGGCCTGGGGTGCTACAGTAGCACACGACCAGAGGGAGTATGGGTTGCTGTGGAGGAGTGTTGGACAAGGTGGGATGAGGTTTGGAAGTGATTTGATTAGTGTTTTTGTGTCATGATCTAAATTGTCATGATGGGTGGTTATGAAGAAGGTCCTCATTTGTGATCTTGGCAATATGAGGAAATGGTTCTGGTGGAAGGGTATAGTCCATATATACCTCCTCTATTTATTTGGGATTTTTCAGATGATTTTTAGTTCACTTAAAATCATTTATTCAAAAAGTGCAAAAATGTTTTCTATAAGCTCATTTCATATTTTTGAATTAGACAAGTGTGGTTTTTGGTGTAATATGGTGCTAGATACCAAAACACACTTTGGATAATTTTCCTGGAATTTATTGAGACGGAAAAGTATTTTTGAGCTATTATTACTTGTTTCCGCCATTTAAGAAAATGGGCAAAAGGAAATAATGAAGCTCTTCAAAAATATTTATTTTTGAATTTGAGAGTTAGGATATTATAATTAGTCTTCAAATGAGCCTAAATATGGGAATATGTTTTGGAGAAAATCAAACTTTCTTTTATAGATTAAGTTTTGGAGCTTTTGTCAATTTAAGAGATTAACTAGGTTTTGGTCCATAATAAAGATGGATAATAATTGGTAAATCCTCATAATCAAGGTAGATGATGTTCATAAGGTGTATCTAGAATTTTAACCTTGGGTGTTGAGAATCCAACTTGAATTTGGTAGGAAACAAGGAATAAGGGATCTAGGTTGATGTCATTTTCATACCATCAAAACCTTGTTAGATCTTGGAGCTCATAGCTCCCCTTGGATCATGGAATATATGGATTGGTATAACAAGTGATGTAGATCACCATGGTATAGAGTTTTGAGGTTGGTCGCGATTGAGCTCTCCAAGGATTGATGCCAGAAATTGACTAAAATAAGGGTGCCAGAACAGATTATCAAATAGCCTCCAAAACCATGTGGGTTCTAGAAGCACAAACCTCCATTTGAACAAAGTGAAGTAGGTATGGATAGACCTTTATGAGTAGAGCACACTCATGCCAAGATTTGGTCCAAAGAAGGTAGTATGGAGATGCGAGCTTCTGATAAATTAGGCTAGTTGATAAGATTTGCAGTAGTTATTATTTTTTTGCCTGCAAAACCATCAAGAACAAGTGGTTTGGAGGATGATCTAGCCAAGGAAAAAAGTGGTCCTTGGTATTCCTTATGATGTTTTACAAGATGGTTCAAGTGCATTACCAAAAATGCGCAAGGGTTGAGAAAGAGAGGCATTCAAAGAAGTGATGTTGAAACGGTTTCCAGACTTAGTCAAATTTAGCAGATTTAGGGTTTTTGACTAGAATATGAGTGGGGATGGTTTTGATGGGTTGCAAGGTATCAAAGCATCATAAAGTGGATGATGTTGAAGTGTACATTGATAAGAATAGATCCATGCTTGATATTGGTCTTCATTGGCTTGGAAACTTCTAGAATGAATAACTACAGAAGTGATCCGGTTAATGGTTTTACAAGATCACCTAGTGGCTATAGACTAGATCCAGCTTGGTTAACTTTCTTAGGGTTGACACTATTGGATTACCTAGAAGTTAGATGATGAGCCCTAGAGTATCTCATACTACTCCTAGGCAAACAAGTCAAACAACAGATCAAGACAATTCAGTAGACACCAGATCAAGGCCATTCATCTTAGCAGATCAAGACAACTCATCTTACAAGCAATTCAACTACTACTAGGGTTACCATCAAGCTTAGTTTGAGGTAAGGATGGATACTTTGAAAGGTTGGGTTTTGAGTAATGTGAGATTCTTTGGTATTTCTACCAGGAGTGGCATTCAAAAGCTTTATAACCAGGTTTTGGAAAACCTAGAGGTCAGAGTAGTTGAAGTTCTGTCTTGAAAACATAAGGATATTATACTATATAGCTCTCCATAGTTTGATCAATAGAAGCTACTAAAATAGTTTGGGTTGCAAGGGCATCTTGGCTCAGGTTTTGAAATGCCAGAACATTTGAGAATATGAAACATAAGCCAAGACGGTTTTTGTTAAATAGATTTTGTCAACTGAGGTTGAGGTAAGGAGTATATCATCTGTTGCACATTCAGAGGCATAAGCACAGACAAGCAACCAAGCAACACTACATCAATCAACAAGATTTTTTTTGTTCCCCCTGATTTTTGCATTCTGGACAGCTAATCAGGGTTGCTGAAATTGGGATGTTACAGACCTTTCCCCCTTAAAAGAATCTCGTCCCGAGATTCGGGAGAGTAAAGTTAGGGGGATTTTGAGTCGGGTTTGGTGTTAGGCACTTCTGGTGGACTGACTTACGGATTTCGTCTTTGAACATGGTTAATTTGTCGGTGAAGTTGGACTTCAGTCTTTTAGGGTGCACGAATGTTGAGCAGGCTTCAATCGGGATTGTGAGGGGTGATCTTCCTTCTATAAGGATTTACGGCGTTTCTCTTAAGGTTTATCGTATCCTAGTTCATGATTTTGGGTCTAACTCATGAGGTTGCTTCTGACAGATGGTTAGTCTATTTTTGCGGGAAAGACACAGGTATTTCCCCCTTAGGGTTAAACTAGGGTAGCTCGGTAATACGTCAGTCCCTCTTTCTTGGAGTCGTCGGATGATGTTTGGTGGATATCGCAATCTTCTTCCCAGAGTTGAAATCTTCAGATGGTTGATGTCTACGCACTTCTATTCTTGTAGACAGTTGTTGGGCCTCCAAGTGCAGAGGTTTGTAGAACAGCAGCAAGTTTTCCCTTAAGTGGATTACCCAAGGTTTATCGAACTCAGGGAGGAAGTGGTCAAAGGTATCCCCTCTCAAGCAACCCTGCAATCAAGATACAAGAAGTCTCTTGTGTCCCCAACACACCCAATACACTTGTCAGGTGTATAGGTGCACTAGTTCGGCGAAGAGATAGTGAAATACAAGTGGTATGGATATAAGACAACGGTGCTAGAAAATAGCTTGATGGCGTGGAAGAGACTAAAGGAAAACTGAAATAAAGACGGAAGCAAGCAAACATGTAACAGATCTAATTGCAAACGGTGTTTCAATGCTTAGAAACAAGGCCGAGGGATCATACTTTCACTAGTGAACACTCTCATATAAATATATTCTTCTTTATGATACTACGCTGAACTACTCTCCGGTTGGACACTCTAATCGTTGGTAGGGCTATAACAGCACTCCTCAATGTTCATCTTTCCCATCTAGATAACCCCACACTATCACCTTGAGCACTAGATGGTTCAAACAAACACCACAATTTCATAAAGACATCCAACTCCAAATATAACTCATAACAAGTATTTGTGATCTCTAGCCTAAGTGCCACCATGGTGTGCACACTATCAACTTCACACACATTGGGAGAGCACAGATCTTTTAAAGCACTTGAGTAGCAAGGTAGATCTACTTGATTACAAAGCTCATGATCACAATGATCACGCATAGAGAGAGATGAACACATAGCTACTGGTAGAACCCTTAGCCTCAAGGAAGAACTACTCCCTCCTCATCATGGGAATCAGCAATGGTGATAGAGATGGTGGTGGAGATCGATGGAGATGGCTCCGGGGGCACTTACCCGTCCCGGCAGGGTGCCGGAACAGAGACTTTCTGTCCCCCGAATCTCCCCTTCGGTGGTGGCGGCACTGCGGAACTTTTTGTGGCTAGAGGCTTGATTATTTAGGGTTTATGCATCAGGAGGCTCTTATAGGCGAGAGGGGAGACCGAGAGGGTGCCGGAGGGGCCCACACCACCCCTTGGTGTGGCCTGGCCTGGCCCGCACCACCAGGTGGTGTGGCCAGCCCCTGGCCCCTCTCCGTCTCATCTTCTGGCTCCGTGAGTCTTCCGGTAAAATATCGACTTTGGCTTTTGTCCGGTCCAATTCCGAGAATATTCATTTTTTGACTTTCTGGAACCAAAAACAGCAGAAAACAGGCAACTGGCACTGTGGCTCTTGTTAATAGGTTAGTCCAAGAAATCATATGAAAAGTACTCCAAAGTGTGGAAAAAACACAAGAAAGTAGATAAAACCAAGCATGGAACATCAAAAATTATAGATACATTTGCAATGTACCAACATCCCCAAGCTTAACTCCTGCTCGACCTCGAGTAGGTAAGTGATAAAAAGAAAGAATAATTTTTGAGGTGACATGCACCATCATAAACTTGATCAAAGTATTTGTAAAACATTGATAGCTGGGATCATAGTACTTCAACATAGCATGAAAGACAAAGTTCTAACAATAAGACAAAGCAACTATGTTGCAACATGAGAAGGCACAAACAAAAGATTCATGAATAGCAATGCTTTGCAAGACGTTTGTTTGTATCACATAAAGAAAACATAGCATAGTAGCATTCCGCTTGTCCCTCATAGAGTAGCAGATATAATTGCATAGGACTCCTTCATAGTTCATAAGAGTGACTAGATACAAATAGTTTAAAACAAGAAATATCAAAGTTATGCATCAATCAACTAGTCTTGGGACAATGCACATAGAACTAAGAATGGCCACTATGCTCTCAAAGTAAGTGCATAAAGATACAAGGTGGAGACTCAATATGTATAAGTGGAAGAAAGGCCTTCATAGAAGGAAACAGAGATTCAAGTTTCATAAAGAGCTTCCAAAAATTATGGTACTTATTTGCTTTCAGCTCTCATTGCCCATATCATAGGCATCTTGAAGTGATTAAGGTTAAAGTGAACAAACTATGGTGTACATGCTTGACGAAGTATAAGTTAGAAATCTCATGTCCCTTGAATACGAGGGCCGCTACTCATGCTACTCAAGTTTAGTCACCGGTAAGTTCTTGTCATCGTAAGTACATTTGTATCATAGAGAACCGCTAATGGGGTATCCCTTGCCCGATGATACGGAAGAATCCCCATATCAAAATGACAAGGCAAGCAGACAACGAGCATCTCAGCAATCTTCTTATTTACCATGGGAAAATGGTGCTTTTTTCTCTCTTTCCTCTTTTCTCATATCTCTTTTTTTCTTTTTCTCTTTTTTCTCAATATCTGATGCTTTTTTTATAAGAAAAATGCTTCATAGACAGCTCATTATGGTTACGCTGCAGGTTTCCACCATGATAGCATGGATTAGACCAGCGGCCCAGGCGTTTCTCTAAAACACATACAAAACTCCATGGACTTACACACTCCCCTTTCATTTCACACCGACGACATCCATAGACAAAAGAGCATGATATCAACTAGGTACAAAGTACAAGTGCAATGTTGAAAGCGTTCCCCATGAAAGCATGGTTCTGCTAATCCCCAACATATAAGTGCAAGCATATACAACATAGATGACACAATGGTTCAAGTTTATTAAGGGCAAGAAAAGTAAAGTGTGGCATCAAGTTCGTGAGAGCTTTAATCACTAGTTTTCTCATAACAAGTTTAATTCGGAAGGTAGATAAAAACATGAATATACTTGGAATAGCAAATGCTAATAGGTAGGTATGGTGGACTCTTTGGAATAACTTGGTTTTAGGAGTTGGATGCATGAGTGGAACTCATACTTGGTATGGAGGCTAGCAAAAGACTGGGAGCGACCAACTAAGAGAGCAATAATGGTCATAATCATGCAAAGCGACAAAACATCATTAATTAAAGCGTAAAGTGATATTACAAGTCGAAAACTAAAGGACCATGGAGGCTATGGTGACTTGGTATAGTCTTAACATGGTGTGAGCATGCGCCAAGTCAACCCAAATAAAGCGCCAAAGGAGAATGCCACAATATTATGCTTTAATATGCTAAAACAACGCATGATTCTTTAAAGGCACATTAAGCAATCTCAATTGTTTGTAACAAGTCATGCTACAGCAATAATCACTAAGCATAAAGTCAAAACAATATCAAGCATGACATGATAAAGTCTAAGTCACAGTCAAAAACAATATCCTTTTATACCACTTAAGCATGAACTTTCCTACTCTTTTCCAACACCAATCGACTTATTTGAAAGAACTCACAAAGATAATAATAAATAAAGATCAGTGAGCTTGTCTCACAAATCCACAAATAAGAACTAAAAAGTTCTAAGCTGAAAGCACAAGAAAACTAAGGCTAAACACAGTGCTAGCAAAAGAGAACACTCATAAAACAATAAGAATGAAAACTAGACTGTTCTAAACAATGAAAGCAGAGCGTGTGTCTCTCCAAAAGAAGTGCTGAGATAAAATCAACTTATTGCAGCAAACAAAGCAAAAGAAAACTAAAAACAAAAATAAAGACGCTCCAAGAACAACGCAACAGTGCATGAAACAATAAAAACGAAGTGTCTAGAAAGACCTAAGATTTTTATTGATGAAGAAGGGGATGCCTTGGGCATCCCAAGCTTTGATGCTTGTACCTCTTAAATATTTCTTGGGGTGACACGGGGTGGAATCCCCAAGCTTGATCTTTTGTCCATTCTTCATCTCATTACATCATTCTTTCCCTACACCTGAAATTTTCCTTCATACAAAACTTCACACAATCTTCATTAGCAACATTAGTGTACTTAAGATAATAGGTCTTTTGGTTCAGTATCAACACAAGTAAAACTTCCGTTAAAACACAAGCTACTGTATCACTTCCTTTAAAAAGTTCAAATGATCAAAGAGAACTCAAAGGGAAAGAGATTAAGAGGCAAATGCAAATAATAGCAGAAACTTGTCAAAACAGACCAGCAGGTAGAAACCAATTTTTTTCAAAGACTTTCTGTTGCTAAAATCTAAAAGTGTTGAACTAACGAAAGTTGGATAACAACCTAGGGCAGAAGCACAAAAAACCAATTTTCTCTTCAAACACTCCATGTCCTAACTCAAGATAAATACTATAAAGCTCTCTAATTTTGTTGTTGTTTTCCATTAAGCCTAACTAGTGAAAACAAGAAACAAAAAAGACAAAATTGCAGAATCTAAAGGAAATAACTTCGAGCACTCACACCGGAGGATGTGAGTACCTTTTACCTTACCTCCCGGCAACGGCGCCAGAAAATTGCTTGATGTCTATGCACTTCTATTCTTGTAGACAGTTGTTGGGCCTCCAAGTGTAGAGGTTTGTAGAACAGCAGCAAGTTTTCCCTTAAGTGGATTACCCAAGGTTTATCGAACTCAGGGAGGAAGTGGTCAAAGGTATCCCCTCTCAAGCAGCCCTACAATCAAGATACAAGAAGTCTCTTGTGTCCCCAACACACCCAATACACTTGTCAGGTGTATAGGTGCACTAGTTCAGCGAAGAGATAGTGAAATACAAGTGGTATGGATATAAGACAACGATGCTAGAAAATAGCTTGATGGCGTGGAAGAGACTAAAGGAAAACTGAAATAAAGACGGAAGCAAGCAAACATGTAACAGATCTAATTGCAAATGGTGTTTCAATGCTTAGAAACAAGGCCTAGGGATCATACTTTCACTAGTGAACACTCTCATATAAATATATTCTTCTTTATGATACTACGCTGAACTACTCTCCGGTTGGACACTCTAATCGTTGGTAGGGCTATAACAGCACTCCTCAAAGTTCATCTTTCCCATCTAGATAACCCCAACTGTCACCTTGAGCACTAGATGGTTCAAACAAACACCACAATTTCATAAAGACATCTAACTCCAAATATAACTCACAACAAGTATTTGTAATATCTAGCCTAAGTTCCACCATGGTGTGCACACTGTCAACTTCACACACATGGGGAGAGCAGAGATCTATTAAAGCGCTTGAGTAGCAAGGTAGATCTACTTGATTACAAAGCTCATGATCACAATGATCACGCATAGAGAGAGAGATGAACACATAGCTACCAGTAGAACCCTTAGCCTCGAGGAAGAACTACTCCCTCCTCATCATGGGAATCAGCAATGGTGATGGAGATGGTGGTGGAGATCGATGGAGATGGCTCCGGGGGCACTTCCCTGTCCCGGCAAGGTGCCAGAACAGAGACTTTCTATGCCCTGAATCTCCCCTTCGGTGGCGGCGGTGCTGTGGAACTTTTCGTGGCTGGAGGCTTGATTATTTAGGGTTTATGCATAGGGAGGCTCTTATAGGCGAGAGGGGAGACCGAGGGGGTGCCAGAGGGGCCCACACCACCTGGCGCGGCCTAGCCTGGCCCGCGCCACCAGGT
Organism: Avena insularis; assembly: GCA_023614405.1. Classification (NCBI taxonomy): domain Eukaryota; kingdom Viridiplantae; phylum Streptophyta; class Magnoliopsida; order Poales; family Poaceae; genus Avena; species Avena insularis. The sequence goes on from CM042688.1 coordinate 172,029,675, forward strand.
GGTGTGGCCAGCCCCTGGCCCCTCTCCGTCTCGTCTTCTAGCTCTGTGAGTCTTCCGGTAAAATATTGACTTTGGCTTTTGTCCGGTCCAATTCCGAGAATATTCATTTTCTGACTTTCTTGAACCAAAAACAGCAGAAAACAAGCAACTGGCACTGTGGCTCTTGTAAATAGGTTAGTCCAAGAAATCATATGAAAAGTACTCCAAAGTGTGGACAAAACACAACAAAGTAGATAAAACCAAGCATGGAACATCAAAAATTATAGATACATTTGCAATGTATCAATGGTGTCCGCCGACTAAATCTTGTGAGGCTCATATACTATAGTTATTTGTACTTATCCTATCTTGGCAGTTCAAATTAGTGAATTGTCCAGGCAGGTTAGAGCTGGTGGAGTTAGTGAATTTGGAGGTCTTTCAGGTGGGTCTTCAGCTAAAGTAGCAGAGGGGCTTCATAAAATATTTAGTTAGTTTCTCATCTAATGACTCGCGAGTGGATGCTTGGTGAAAAGACGTCGGATCTAGAAGTCTTTCTGGAGTATCTTCCGGTAGACAGTCTTTCGGAACTGAGTGGGAAAGATGTAGTCTTTCCACCTTAGACCTTCACTAAGGTTCTTCAGGAAGGATGTAGATCTCGCTGGCGTGATGTTGAAGAAGGCCGTATCTCCATAGGTCTTGAGTTGAGGTCTTCGAGTGACGTCCTTTTGCTCAAACCTTGTCGGTGTGATTTCCTAATGAAGCCCTAAGGAGCTAGCTCAGGGCAAGTTAGTGATTAAAGGCTCTTCTAGTTAGTCTTCAGTCAGGTTAGAGGCATCCAGCTTCAGATGAGTTGTCTTCACTTGAACTTTTGATGTTGCTTCTACATGATGGTGGAGTAAACTCGATGTCTTCATGCATCCTTATCTTCAAGAGTTTGGATTATTTTGGCCTTCTGGTGGGGGACTTCCTATTGATTTGGGTGGGGTCGGCTAAAATAGTTAGTCTCATGAGGTGGTCAGAACCTCTAATATACCGAAGGTTTGTGTAGTTAGGTCTTCACTTCTTGTCTTGGTTAGCAGATCTTGTGGTTTCTTGTGGGTGATGAGGGTCCTTCGGTGGTAGGCTTCCGGCTTCAACGGGAATCTTGCTAAAATTTTGGCAGATGAAGAGTGGAGTGTTGCGTTATCGGCGAGTCTTGAGAGGTGAGTTGAATAGGGTATGCCATCCTGCTGAGGTGGAGTCTTCGAATTGTTCTGTCTTGATGATGTCGAACTATTGGTTCTTGCGATGCTTTTCCTCTCATCTCTCCCGAGGTTTGTATGATTCTGGTTAGCAACCACTAACAGGGGGTTCCTGAGTTAGTGGGTGGGTTATCGCTCCTCGAGTCACATTTTACAAGGTCAAAGCAAACCAGAACAAACATACAAGGCGAACAGAGCGAGGAGATCGCAATGTCCGTGGAAAACAACACACATTGAGCAACATATGATGCACTTAGGCAAGCAAACACGGCCAACTAGGGGGGCCAAGGAGTTAACTACTCGTGAGATAGGGGAATCCTAATCTTAGGGTTATTGATCCTAGAGATCAAGCTACTGAGATCTGGGTCACTATCTTGCGAATGAAGCCTTCGCCGTGTCATCAAACGCTTCTCGATAGTGACATACTTGATTTCTTCTGGTTATGGGGATTCTGCTTGTAGGGCGATCTTGTAGTCTCCTTGTGTTTGCTGGTAGTTGTTACTATTCATCTCGTCCTCATCGTCTTCATCGTATTATAGGTCCTAGTTATTTGAAATCTATAGGTTTGGAATTTGTACGAGAGATAGAGGAAGTCATTTTTAAAATCATTTAAACTAGAATGATATAAGAAGTAGAATCTTTCAAAATGTTTTGAGGAATTAGTTTTCAAAAGCTGATGTTTTCCAAAATAGTTTTCCTGTCTAACGACCATACTAACTAAGGTTCTCCTACAGTCAGGATGGCTCTGATACCAAGTCTATGGGGCCTCTGGATTAATCCTCCGAGAATCCCTATTATGCATACACCATGATCTCATGATCAGTTAGTCATGGCACATAACCAACAAGTATCAAAGTAAACCTGCATTACTTAAGAGGATACATGTCATACCTTACAGCCATTATGGCTACATCAATATTCATCAGTGGAACTTCATCAAGGGTAGAGCCCGAGCCATGCCCTAACCTATAGGCAACTTACTGGGAGAACGTCCTAGCTCACATAGTCGTCAACTTCACCTTCTTCTCGATATCTGACCAAGTTAATAGCCAGGGACAATGCCAGTGAGTACTTTGAATGTACTCGCAAACCAACTTAAGAGAAAAATAATAACAAGAGGATATGCAATATGGTTGTGGTAGTAGGAGTGCTCCAAGAGAGGTTCTTTTCTCAAATAGCTTCTCTTGTAGATATAGCATCTACATAACTTTGTTGAAAACTTTTGTAAAACATTTGAAAAGTTTTGGAAACCACCAGGATTGGGTCACCCATTTGTTCCTCCATCCGGTCATCCCATGACCAAACTCCTTTCCTTCCTTTCCGACCATCCCATGGTTAAAACATGTATCCTTTCCGACCATCCCATGGTCAAAACATTTCCAAAGCCATTGCTTTTCCGAAATCCTTTTTGAAATCAAAACTAGCACCGCTCTACAGTAGTTTGTCCAACCCATCCATGACCACGGACACAGCTATTCAAATATATTTAGACTCTACAGAGATTGTACACTTTATCCACACCATCCGGGTACCCTACCCTGATCTACACCGATCGTGGATCGAGTAACCGATCAAGACTCTCCGGATGCTCACTCCAATATAAATGCCTACCCTATGAGTGTTGTTCCCCTCAACACTAGGACGCCCTATATAGTTCCCAAGCCAACCGGAGCGCTTTTTGCACCGCACAAAGTGTGCACTTTCAATGAGGGGCTCATAGTAACGCGTGGAGGCCCGTAGACCCTCCGTTCCTTCTCCAGGTCGATGTCTCACATGGACCTTTACAAGAGAAGGACCACCCTCCAGAATTTTAAATCCACTGTAGTAGTTGTAGGTAGCTTATACCAGAGTAAACAAACATCAAACCTAGCCTATCCCATTCTAGAGTAATGTGGTTGCACAGACGAAGTTGTTATTGCTAAAGCTGCAAAGAACCGGGTGCGTTTTCGTAAACATTTTACCTGCTCTTTCCTTCAGCATATTTTGTAAAACGAGAACCTTTTTTATTTCTCAAACTTCTCTTGGTAGGTCAAACCTCACCAAGGTTTGATCATAAAACTCTTTGTAAAACTTTTCTGGGGTCTTCCCATCCTATAGCTTTGCTTCAGCTAAAACAGGGTCTCCACAGGGTTATGGTGTCATGCACCATCTATTCTACTAGGGGCCAGTAGGTGTCATCAAGGGGGTTGTACTTAATAGTACAAAAGTGTAATAGTTCGGAGGAGCCAATCCACTACCAGATACATATCATCATAGTATAAAAGAATGGAGTTTCATAAAAAGTAGGTAAACCATGTATAAGTAAAACAGTAGGACAAGGCTGATGAGCAAGAAGGTGGCTTGCCTGTGATCAACAATCTGGCAATATATGTCCTAGACTTCTTCTTTAGATAACCAAGAATACCAATGCCAATAATAATAATAATAATAATAATATATCTTCTTCTTGTCATCAAAACAATCGCAACTATCGCCGTCATCGAGTATACATGCAAACAAGCGATGCCACAATCAAAACAAGGCATACAAGTATCAATACATACGACAAGCAATGAACAATACAAGTTTACAATTGAGTAGGTTTGGAGTGGTTGGCTTCTACACAAGTGGATTTACTTGAAATGCCTTGTGGGTTTTCTTTAATGATTTGGATGCCAAAACTACTTAATTACGGGTTTTAAATATAAGGTCCACGTTCTATAGGATACCTTTGTATAAAAATGTTACCATCAGATAGGTAGTGATAATATGAAACCAACAAAAGTGGTTTCACTATTTTATCATTTTCCTTTGATTTAATATGCATTTTCTAGTGAAAAAAGCTCTAGTTTTAGGAAATAATTCAGCAGAAAAGTTATGTGTGTCCAAAAATTACTTCCTTGGGTGGTTAAGTAGGAATTGATGTAGTGGTTCAGTGAGAGTTCGAATCACTTCAAATTATTTAACAGAATTCCCTTGGGAAAAACCCAAAGTCAGTTCTGCATAGTATTTGTCTTTTTAACTAGAATTAGTTTACAAGTCCAGAAAGTATGAGGTCAAAGGAATTGGATAGGTATTACAAATACCTTTATTTTGGAATTTGAATCACTATATTTGGAGTTGTATAACTATAGATGTAATTTATCTAGTGAAACAACCACATACATAAGTGTTTAATTCATTAAAATTCAACAGAGACTCAATAAATCATGAACTATTGGGTTTTGATATATATTGAAGTACTACATTACAAACAGTTGGAATTAGCCTAATAGGTGCTATAGATATGCCTAGGGAATTTTCTAAAGTCATATCTGCATTGTTTTTGTTATTTTTGTTACAGGCAAAGCACAGCTCAATGAGGCATGAGATAAAGGACCAATGGCAGGTACCTACAAAATCCATCAGAGCAAGTTGGAAACACATTGTTTGGAGTTGTAAAACTCTTTGAAATGATTATTGAGTTGTTTAGATACTTCTTGGTAAATTAATTTCTGAGAAAAACCTTGTTATAGGTTGGCCCAGGTACTTGGTCTGCATGTTGTAAAACACACACAGTAACATGTGGGGATTTGGATCTGTCCAGAATAGGGGGTTTACCATTTTATTTTGAATTAATCCTTACAGCTATTTAACCAGATCTGGAATATTTATTATATGCAAAAGGGGAAACTGGTCCAAATTCCAGAGGGAACTGGGCCGCACAGGGGGCATACCGTTCCAACTGGCTGATTGGGAGGGGTGCGGTTTGAAGCTGCCAAGCAAGGCCCGGCCGTCAGCGGCTCACCCTACCGAAGGGGTATCGGGCACTGTCAGCCGTCCGATCTAAAGAAGATCAACGGCGGCACGCCGTCTCCTACCTCACGACGTGGCTGGCAGGGCAGAAACCCTAGGGGTGGCGGAATCTCGCCGGAGAGAGCTTACCAGGGGTGGAGAGGGAATGGGGAGGCTCCGAGGGGCGCGGCACAACGAGGCGGTTCTGGAGAGGGGCGGCATGAGGCAGTTCGACATCGGTGAGAGGCTCGCACGAGGACGGCCGGAGGGTAGCTTCGGGAGCTCTCCGGCGAGGTGGCTCTGGATGTTCCTAAGAAGAGAGGGAGGCACAGTTAGAGAGAGCAAATCGAGGGGAGCTCGGGAAGGCAGCATGCAGAGAGAGAGAAAGTATCTCGAGAGGGAGACCTATGCTCGGATCTAAAACAATGGTCGAAGCACCTTCCTCTCCTTCTCTCGGGCAGTACAAAGCAGGGACGGAGGAGTGGCTCTCTAGGGAGGGTAGGTGGGAGGTGAGGGAGCAAATGAGCCATGAGTTGGGGTCTGGGGTGGCCTTTGGCTTTATCAACCGAGGGGAGAGGCCTTTGGTGGACCATGTCCATGGGGGTCTTGGGAAGGAGAGCTAGGGTGCTGGTTGCGTGAGCTGGGCGATGCTGGGAGGTGGGGTGGGCCTAGTTCTTGACCAGAGAGGGAAAAGAGGGTTGGGGCTGCTGCCAATGGCTTAAGTTTCCAAGATAGGCAATAAGGGCTTCTCTCTCTTTATTAGTCTCTCTTTCCAAGAGGCAAAGGACACAAGGCCTGGGGTGCTATAGTAGAACATGACCAGAGGGAGTATGGGTTGCTGTGGAGGAGTGTTAGACAAGGTGGGATGAGGTTTGGAAGTGATTTGATTAGTGTTTTTGTGTCATGATCTAAATTGTCATGATGGGTGGTTATGAAGAAGGTCCTCATTTGTGATCTTGGCAATATGAGGAAATGGTTCTGGTGGAAGGGTATAGTCCATATATACCTCCTCTATTTATTTGGGATTTTTCAGATGATTTTTAGTTCACTTAAAATTATTTATTCAAAAAGTGCAGAAATGTTTTCTAGAAACTCATTTGATATTTTTGAATTGGACAAGTGTGGTTTTTTGTGTAAGATGGGGCTAGATACGAAAACACACTTTGGGGAATTTTCCTAGAATTTATTGAGATGGAAAAGTATTTTTGAGCTATTATTACTTGTTTCCGCCATTTAAGAAAATGGGCAAAAGGAAATAAGGAAGCTCTTCAAAAATATTTATTTTTGAATTTGGGAGTTCGGATATTATAATTAGTCTTCAAATGAGCCTAAATATGGGGATGTGTTTTGGAGAAAATCAAACTTTCTTTTATAGATTAAGTTTTGGAGCTTTTGTCAATTTAAGAGATTAACTGGGTTTTGGTCCAAAATAATTATGGATATTAATTGGTAAATCATTATAATCAAGGTAGATGATGTTCATAAGGTGTATCTATAATTTTCAACCTTGGGTGTTGAGAATCCAACTTGAATTTGGTAGGAAACAAGGAATAAGGGATCTAGGTTGATGTTATTTTCATACCATCAAAACCTTGTTAGATCTTGGAGCTCATAGCTCCCCTTGGATCATGGAATATATGGATTGGTAGAACAAGTGATGTAGATCACCATGGTACAGAGGTTTGAGGTTGGTCATGATTGAGCTCTCGAAGGATTGATGCCAGAAATTGACTAAAATAAGGGTGCCAGAACAGATTATCAAATAGCCTCCAAAACCATGTGGGTTCTAGAAGCACAAACCTCCATTTGAAGAAAGTGAAGTAGGTATGGATAGACCTTTATGAGTAGAGCACACTCATGCCAAGAATTGGTCCAAAGAAGGTAGTATGGAGATGTGAGCTTCTGATAAATTAGGCTAGTTGATAAGATTTGCAGAAGTTATTATTTTCTTGCCTGCAAAACCATCAAGAACAAGTGGTTTGGAGGATGATCTAGCCAAGGGAAAAAGTGGGCCTTGGTAGCCCTTATGATGTTTTACAAGATGGTTCAAGTGCATTACCAGAAATGTGCAAGGGTTAACAAAGAGAGGCATTCAAAGAAGTGATGTTGAAACGGTTTCCAGGTTTGAGAAGATGAGTGGGGATGTTTTTTGATGGGTGGCAAGGTATCAAAGCATCATCAAGTGGATGATTTTTAAGTGTATATTGAGAAGAATAGATCCATGCTTGATATCGGTCTTCATTGGCTTGGAAACTTCTAGAATGAATAACTACATAAGTGATCCGGTTAATGGTTTTACATGATCACCTAGTGGCTATAGACTAGATCCAGCTTGGTTAACTTTCTTAGGGTTGACACTCTTGAATTACCTAGAAGATAGATGATGAGCCCTAGAGTAGCTCATACTACTCCTAAGCAAACAAGTCAAACAGCAGATCAAGACAATTCAGCAGACAGCAGATCAAGACCATTCATCTTAGCAGATCAAGACAACTCATCTTACAAGCAATTCAACTACTACTAGGGTTACCATCAAGCTTAGCTTGATGTAAGGATGGATACTTTGAAAGGTTGGGGTTTGAGTAAGGTGAGAGTCCTTGGTATTTCTAACAGGAGTAGCATTCAAAAGCTTTATAACAAGGTTTTGGAAAACCTAGAGGTTAGAGTAGTTGAAGTTCTGTCTTGAAAACATAAGGATGTTATATTATATAGCTCTCCATAGTTTGATCAATAGAAGCTAGTAAAATAGTTTGGGTTGCAAGGGCATCTTGGCTCAGGTTTTGAAATGCCAGAACATTTGAGAATATGAAACATAAGCCAAGACAGTTTTTGTTAAATAGATTTTGTCAACTCAGGTTGAGGTAAGGAGTATATCATCTGTTGCACATTCAGAGGCATAAGCATAGACAGGCAACCAAGCAACACTACATCAATCAACAAGAAAAAGTTTTTGTTCCCCCTGATTTTTGCATTCTAGACAGCTAATCAGGGTTGCTGAATTTGGGATGTTACACTAATGCTAAAGTGTGGACTAATGATTAACTACTAGTGTTTACACAGGCTTTAGTCCACAAGTGATGGTGAGAGGTGGTGTGAGGCCCACCATTTGCTACTCAGGAAAAGAGCTGATGTTTTTGTTATATTTCTCTCTACTTTTCATTTGATTCTAGTAGGAAACACTGCACTATTATGAGGGGAAGTCTCGATGAGATCTTTGGGGATGTCTTACTGTCATATACGCATCATATCACCTTATAGCCATTACACCCACAAAAGAAGAGCCTTTAGTCAAAGGGAAAACATGCTGTTGGGGTTTCAGCAAAACCGTTGGTCGGTACGGCACTGTCGGACGTGGCACCGAACTGTCTTTAGGTTGCTAGGTTGAATTGCCCTTATAATGAACCTGTATTCTGACAGATATTTTGGTGGGGCACTGGTTCGCTTCAGCCCAGGTCCTGGCTCGCCGACTTTGCCGCTGATTCATCCGGTGCACGGTCCAACAACACCGGACATGGTGCTGGTTTGCGCGTAGCTACCTCCAGATGGCTACTTTTTCTCTTGTACTATATATATACCCTTTTCTTCTCCATTGAGAGGTTAGGCATTCCATTCCATATTATATCTTTGAGCTCTCTCTCTCCATTGTTGAAACACCAAAAGCTTGAGGTTCTCCCATTCTACCCAACCAAAGCCAAATCCCTTTGGTAGAAAGCTAGAGGAGGTCCCGATCTATGTTTCCACCAAGCCAAAGTTCATTCCCCCATGAGTTCATCGAGTTTGTTTGTTACTCTTGGGTTTGTGGGAAACCCTATGCGGATAGGGTTGCCTGGAGGCATTCGGCTTGTGATTTACCTTGTGGAAAGTTTGTGAGGGTTTGGGTAATACCTTCAAGTCTACCACGAGTAAGTGAGCTATTTCTTCGTGGAATAGGCTTGGAGAAGAAGGTGAGCCTTCGTGGCCTTGGAGAATCCTTCATGGGACCTCACACCTATCCAACGTGACGTAGCCCCTTCCCAAAGGGAGTGAACACGGGAGTACATCTTCGTCTCCGCGTGCTTCGGTTATATCTAAACAGAATCTCTTACTTGTGTTGTTTACCTTGTGATAGCCTTCGTTCTTGAAGTGTCTTGGTGCATCATCTAGGTTGCCTCACCTAGTTTGCATTTAGGCACACTTATATTCCGCTAAGACAAAACTTGCAAAATATTATAAATAAGCTTGTACAAACCTATTCGCCCCTATAGGTTAACCATCTTACCCTTTCAATTGGTATTAGAGACAAGGCCTCTTCTAAAGGCTTTACCGCCTAAGAGAAAAGATGGTTTTCTCCGATGATGATGATGAAAAGACTTATTCGATCAAGGAGCTTCATGAAATCCTTGCCAAAAGTTCTCGTGAAAAGACTAAGGTGGATTATGACCTCCTTGCTCGAATAAGTTACCTTGAAGAACATTTTATGGGGATTGGTGAGGGGTCCCTTCTCGCTGGACCTTCGTAGTACCTCATGGGAGGCTGATGGACACCAGAAAGGAAACCATTAACGACTCCACTCATGAGAGTGACCCGTATATATCCTAAGCAAAAGAACATCATGCATCATATTAATGGTTCAGGTCCCACACCCCAATATGATGGAACTCACTTCTCTCATTAGAAAGCTATTCTGGAATATCATCTTCGTAGCTGCAGTGTGGAGCTTTGGGAGATTGTGTGCAAAGGCTTCAACTCATAAGATACCAACGACATCACCTTCGAAGAGTACTATGACCGTGAACTAAATTGTACAGCTTGTGACAAGATACAGAGTGCCATCAACCGCACTCTCCATGATAAAGTTAGTTACGTCCACACCACAAAGGAACTTTGGGATAGGATTGTCGTTCTCCAAGAGGGAGCGTCTCTCATTTGAAATTCCAAGTATGAAGCCACCAAGTCAGAGATGAATTTGTCCATGAACCATGATGCTGATTCCATCGCAGAAGAATACACAAGACTTATTTCCCTTCATGTGAAGATTAGTGGTCTTGGTTGTGACAAGTATGATTATGGGTTCAATTTGAATGACGATCTCATCAAGTCCAAGATTGTTTCATGATCGTAGTGCTGACTCGTGTACTAACGAGCTCGTTAGGGAATCCCAAGAGGAAGGTATGATGAGCACAGTAGTAAGTTTCCCTCAGTTATGAAACCAAGGTTATCAATCCAGTAGGATCAAGGAAACACCCCAAAGGTGTAGCTAGCTGCACTTTGGCGAGCGCTTACTACGGTGCCAAAGACAACATGGAGACATGCACAACACAACCACAGAACTCTGTCCCCAACTTGCGATGAGGTTGTCAATCTCACCGGTTTTGCTGAAAACAAAGGGTTAACCGTATCGAGTGGAAGAAAGTAATAGTTTGCAGAAAGTAAACACAAAGCAATAAACAGTTGATTGTAGATTGATAGTAAAAGAAAGGACCGGGGTCCATAGTTCACTAGAGGTGGCTCTCCTTAAGATAGATAACATGTTGGGTGAACAAATTACAGCGAGGAAATTGACAAACATCAAGAAAGCATACAAGCATATACTAATCATCTTGACTCCTTTGAGATTCGATTGGGCATTACAACATTATACATAGACCGCCATCCAACTGCATCTATGACTAATAATCCACCTTCAGGTTATCATCCGAACCCCCTCTAGTTATTAAGTTGCAAGCAACGGATAATTGCATTACGAATTGCGTGTAAAGTAAACAATACGATTGTTCTATAAATAAAGGATTGTTGTTTTCTCCGTAGTAGCAACAGCACATCTAGTACTTTAGAGATTTCTGTCACTTCCCCAGATTACCAGAGGCATGAACCCACTATCAAGCATAAATACTAACTCTTGGAGTTGCTAGCATCTACTTGGCCAAGATAGATACTAACAACGGAAAGCATGCAAGATCACAAATAACAAAGACATGATAGAATCAATAATCAATCTAAAATAGCATCTCAATATCCATCGGATCCCCGTAAACACAACATGTAGGAATTACAAATAGATGATCTTGATCATGAACGGAGCTCACAAGATCTAAACATGATAGCACAAAGGAGAAGAACCAGCCATCTAGCTACTACATGGACCCGTAGTCCAGAGATGAACTATTCACGCATCACACCGGAGGCTTGCATGGTGATGAAGAAGGCCTCCAGGGTGAATTCCCCTCTCCGGTAGGGTGCTGCGAAGAGGTTCAGATCCCTCCCGATCTAGGGATGGAGATGACGGCGGCTACAGACTCTTTCGCGGAATTTTGATCGGGTACTTAGAGTTTCTGTATCAGAGGCAACTTATAGGCGGAAGGAGAGGCTGAGGGGGTGCCTAGGGCGGCCAGACCACCCCCTGGTGCGGGCCAGGCCTGGCCGCGCGGCCAGGTGGTGTGGCCAGGCCCTAGCCCCTCTCCGTCTCAGATCGCTCAGTGTCCCTCGGTGAAAAACTGACTTTGGCTTTTGTCCCGTCCAATTCCAAGAATATTCATTTTCTGACTTTCCTAGAACCAAAAATAGCAGAAAACAGGCAGCTGGCACTGTGGCTCTTGTTAATAGGTTAGTCCAAGAAATCATATGAAAAGCACTCCAAAGTGTGGATAAAACATAACAAAGTAGATAAAACCATGCATGGAACATCAAAAATTATGGATACATTTGTAACGTATCAACATCCCCAAGCTTAACTCCTGCTCGTCCTCGAGTAGGTAAGTCATAAAGAGACAGAATAATTTTTTAGGTGACATGCACCACCATAAACTTGATCCAAGTACTTTTAAAACATTCAAAGATGGGATCATAGTACTTCAATCATAACATGAAAGACAAAGTTCTAGCAATAAGACAAAGAAAAGGCACAAACAAAAGATTCATGAATAACAATGCTTTGCAAGACGTTTGTTTGTTTCACATAAAGAAAACATAGCATAGTGGCATTCAGCTTGTCCTTCATAGAGTAGCAAACATAAATGCATAGGACACCTTCAAAGTTTATAAGAGTGACTAGATACAAATAGTTTAAAACAAGCAATATCAAGGTATGCATCAATCAACAAGTCTTGGGACAATGCACATAGAACTAAGAATGGCCACTATGCTCTCAGATTAGGTGCATAAAGGTAGAAGGTGGAGACTCAACATAAAAGTAAAATAAAGGCCTTCATAGAAGGAAGCAGGGATTCAAGTTTCATAAAGAGCTTCCAAAAATTATGGTACTTATTAGCTTTCAGCTCTCATTGCCCATATCATAAGCATCTTTAGGTGATTAAGGTTAAAGTGACACAACTAAGAGGATATGCTTGATAAGTTATAAGCTGAAATCTCATGCCCCTTACTTACGAAGACCGAACCTCATGCTAATCAACTTTAGTCACAAGTAAGCTCTTGTCATTGTATGTACATATGTATCATAGAGAACTGCCAACGGGTACCCCTTGCACATGATACAGGAGCTATCCCATAATCAAAATGACAAGGCAAGCAGACAATGAGCATCTCAGCGATCTTTTTATTTGCTATTTGCATAGGTTTTTATTAAGGATGCTTCATAGAGTGCTCATTATGGTTATGCTGCAAGTTTTCACCATGATTAGGCATGGCTTAGGCTAGCGGCCCAGGCGTTTCTCTAACACAAATACAAACTCCATGATCTTACAAGTTCCCCTTTTATTTCACACTGTCGGGATCCATAAGAAAAAGAACATGATATCAACGGGGTAAAAAGTACTCGTGCAATGTTGAAAGCGTTCCCCATGATACATGGTTCTGCTAATTTCAACTTATAAAGCGCAAGCATATACGCAACAAAGATGGACGCAATGGTTCAAATTTATTAAATGCAAGAAAGTAAAGTGTGTAATCAAGTTCGTGTGTTATGACCTAGGATCCGGTAAAGATCCTAAATCCCTGTGATTAACATGCTAGTCCCTGGATCATTAGCTAGCACACACAGTCGATGAAATATCATGTAAAACACAAGTCTTTATTACATGAATCGGATAATCCAGAGTTTACATTATTCCAACGGAAGCAAGATATATACAACTTGGAGTCCCACCAATGCCATGGGCAGGTTGAGTGAAGACCCGTGATCCTAGCGCACCTTTCAATGATCTCCAATTTCTGCACATGAAACGTGCAGCCAAACGAGTTGGTCAATACTTTGAATGTATTGGCAAATTACACCAAGGAAAGAACAAGACTAACTCTACATGCAAGGCTAGAGTAGGCTTTGGGATTCATTTGCATAAAGCCAACTTTCTCTAAGTAAGAAGAAAAGAGGAAGAGTTTTATCCTACTTTGTAAACATTTGCTTAATTAAAAATAGGGTCGAATGGAATACGAGGATATTACTCACCAAGTGCCCAAACAACCCAACACTTGGATATTACTCACCAAGTTCCCAAGATCCCACCCATTGGCGATATTACTCACGCCATGGGGTTTTAGAAAAACTTTGTAAAGAGAGAGGAAGATCTTTCAGAGGCTCCATCCTTCAGATGCTCAAAGTGTTCTTTTCCGTAAACTCGGTTGATCGATCAGATTGCATTACTCTCGAGAGGTTGTGCACTTTCCCCACAATCCACGATCAAGTCCTTTTACAGACAAGACCATGGCGAGGCCTTCCCTTAGTAGCCCCTCTACCAGCTGGATCCAACCGTGCCAAGAACCTCCAAATGTTGGTACCCCGGTGAGGTTTTCTACTAAGTACTAAGCCAAGACAGAGCCCATATGTATTGTGGTTGCACTAGAAGCTTCTGAATTCTGAAACATGGCAGACTTCTTTGATTCCTGGGCGGCCGTCCTCCACCAAAATTCCGCATGTTGTCCCGACAACCATTTCGCCCAGAAGAAAACTTAGTTTTATTTTGAAGGGGGTTTTGAGAAGAAAAGTTCGCTCGAGAGAGCTCTCATACTTAGAAAATTTTGAGTCTTTCGAACCCCCAACGGTACTTGTATATATATAGCATAGCAAGCAATACTTAGCAAAACAGGGGAAACCTATTAGGATGGAAATTCCTAAGTATGAAGCTACTCATGGCATACTACAAAACCGCACTTGCAAAAATAGTACTAAGAAAAACTATTAAAAACCTACACATGCATACTACAAGATTTGAAGAGTAAAACATGCATAATCAAAAACTAGGACATTAATATGAACAAGTGGTGTAACTTGCCTTAGTATAATTTGCTGAGGATTACTTGTCCGTAGAACTCATTCGTGCACTCTGAATAATTCTAACGTATAGAAAAATATAACTCTAATAAGCAATCATAGCAAACAAAGTGCCAAATAAAACACATAACATCAAAAACAACGATCAAAATACAAAACAATATTGAAATCCATATTAATTTTTGGTTAACAAAGTTCTAGAGAGTTCTAGTGATTTGAGGATGTCACAAGGATCAAATTACATCGAGAATCAATTTATTAGGATTTTTATAATTCTAATTATGATTAAATTAGGGTTTAAAGTTCAAATTTCAAATAGTCAGATTATTTTTTTCATAAATTGTAAATACCCAATTATACTAAATAGATCTTGAATTTTTAAATCTAACCTAAAAAAATTCATCTAAATAGATGCAGAATTTCAAAGTGATGGCATGAGCTAGTGTGGTATATCGATCGGATGGTTAGAAAACGTACGAGCATGATAGAAAAAAAACATGAAGGCAGGTTGGGGTGATACGGTTCAGTTAACCTAATCTGGACAACAAAACAAAAAACTCAAACGCTTACACCCGTATACATACCGTCTCGTCAGGGGACAGAGAATACAATCGCGGCAGCAGGTTGGCGTGGATGCATTCGACGGTCCGGTGGTGCTGGGAAAGATGTCCAGAGCCGCGTCTTGTGACCAGAGAGGCGGTGGTGCACTCTTCTATCCTCATCGTCGCTCGAGCATGTGACACTTTTTGTTTTAAGTCATGTCAGATAGCTCCGGCCAACTCAAACAGCAGATTATTCGCAAACTCCTGTAGATGATAAAGAAAGATCAAAGGCGCACTAGAGTATGGGAAAGATAAACGAGGGAGGTAGAGTCGTCGGATGGAGCGAGAAAATACGGTCGGATTGACTTCCGATTTCAGTGTATATTTTTCTAGGATTTCAGTGGGAATTGAACAAGGAGAAGGAGGTGGTATTTATGAAGAGGATCTGGTGAACAATGGAGCCAGAAATTAGGCGAATTTTGGAGAATTCTGGCGCTCCGCTTGATACCGGAGAGAACCGTCTCAGGCTCGATCTCCTGCTACAGCTTGAAGATGGATCGCTGGGTGCATGGTGTGAGCGAGCATACCAGGACAGCAGAACGCGGACGAAGAATACGATCGTGATGGCGCATCTGCCGGTTGTTCCTGTGATCTTCGGCGCTTGTGGATGGGCAGGAGGCGTCTGTACCTCGACTGCAAGCTTCGGTTCTGGCTTTCCGACGAGATCGATCTGGCAACGTGATGTTTAGGTTAGATATTTTGCCGAAAATCGACCGAGAAGGATGAGGGAATATATACGGGGGATTTCGTGGGGCAGGGGCAAGGAAATCGGCCGAACCACAAAGATTTTGTAGGGATATCTCGTTGCAGAACACGAACTCGTGTCGAGTTTGGTCTCCGCTGGAGCAAAGAGATGACAAGTGGGTCCCCATACTAGTCAAAGGAAAATAGATGAGGAGAGAGGATTGGGACTGGACCAAGCGGCCGATTCGGCTCGAGCGCACGTGAAAGGACCGGTTAGTCAGGCTGGCAGCTTGGTGCATGCGTGCGTACGTTCCTTCAGGTTCAGCAAGGTCTCGTTCCCTTTTTTATTTCTTTTATTTAGGAGAAAGTCTAAAGGATTTTAACAAATGCAAACCTTTTTCAGAAAAATTATAATCTAGAAAATATTATATTCATCTGGATAAACATATTATGCTTACATAATATATATCTGACCAGAATAATATTTTATTTAAACCATTTATTTTATATTTTAGAAACTTCATTATGGCTCACTCTATCTTCCCAAAATAAATTTAGGGTCTTAAGTATTTCCAAAATTACTTTAGAATACCAGAATGGACAAGAATATTAAATGGAATATTAAACCTGATATTTTGAAGAAGTCATTTATCTTCCCTAGGTTTATTTTCTTTGAATTGGAAATTCTTTTTAAAAGTCCCAAGCGTAAATAAAAATTCAAATAACACCAGTTAGAGTATTTTCCAACTTGTTTCATATATTTGAAAACGTCATATTATTTCCTCTCTTTTCGAAATGAAACAAGTTTTTGGAGAATATCCAAGTATTTCAAAAATCAAAATGAACATGAATAAAATGCAAGAAAAACATTTTTGGATATGCATAAGAAATTTCCAGCCAATAGGATAGTCATGTTAATCCACTCTTTTAATGCGGCTACAAAATTTTTAAACAAATCGTCAAAAGTTTCTTTCCATTCAAAAGTTTCAACAAGCTCAAACAATTTAATTAATTTATTTTATTTATTTTAACATTCCAAAATTAGGAGAATTTTGGGATGTTACATCGTGAGAGCTTTAGTCACTAGTTTTCTCATAACAAGTTTAATTTGGAAGGTAGACAAAAACATGAATACACTTGGAATAGCATAAGCTAGTAGGTAGGTATGGTGGATTCTTTGGAATAACTTGGTTTTAGGAGTTGGATGCATGAGCGGAACTCATACTTGGTTTTGGAGGCTAGCAAAAGACTAGGAGCGACAAATTAAGAGAGTAATAATGGTCATAATCATGTAGAGCGACAAAACATCATTGATCAAAGCATAAAGTGATACTACAAGTTGAAAACTAAAGGATCATAAAGGCTATGGTGACTTGTGATAGTCATAACATGGTGTGAACATGTGCCAAGTCAACCCAAATAAAGCATCAAAGGAGAATACCACATACTATGCTTTAATATGCTAAAACAACGCATGATTCTTCAAAGGCACATTAAGCAATCTCAATTGTTTATAACAGGTCATGCTACAGCAAAGAATACTAAGCATAAAGCTAAAAAAATATCAAGCATGGCATGACAAAGCATAGTCCACAGTCAAAAACAAGCTCCCTTTACCACTTAAGCATGAACTTTTCCTACTCTTTTCCAATCCAAACCAAACTATTTGAAAACCAATATATGAAATAGGGGGTCCAACCAATTTATTCAGCAAACTAAGCAAACAAAGCAAACGAAAACCAAAACGAAAAACGAAAAAGAAGACGCTCCAAGAACAACACAACTATGCATGAAATAATAAAAATGAAGCGTTTGGAAGAAATCTGGGATTTTTATTGATGAAGAGGGGGATGCCTTGGGCATCCCCAAGCTTTGACGCTTGTACTTCTTGGATATTTCTTGGGGTGACACGCGTGGCATCCCCAAGCATGAGTTTTAGTCCATCTTTCATCTCATTACTCATTCCTTCCATACACCTGAAATGTTTTCCTTCATATAAAACTTCACACGGTATTTATTAGCAACATTAGTGCACTCAAGATAATAGGTCATTAGGTTCAGTTCCAACACCAATAAAACTTCCATTATAACACTAGCTACTGTAGCACTTCCCTCAAAAAGCTCAATTCCCCAAAACAACTCAAAAACGAACCAACAAGAAGCAAATGCAGAAAATGGCAGAAATCTGTCAAAACAAACCAGCAGGTAAAGATGAATTTTTTCGAAGACCTTCTGTTGCTCAAATCAAAAAGTGTTGAGCAAACTAAAGTTAGATAACAACCTGTGTCAGAAGCACAAAAATTCATGCCTCAAAAGGACATACAGAGATTTGACACGAATTGTTACGGTGAAGCACAGAAATCTTTTTCGGGACAGCAACTTTCCCAATCATTACTTCTCTCTCATTAGAGGTTACTCTTGGCACAAAAAGCAAATAAAAAGGATAAGGAGCGGTTATTACTGAAGTAATAACTTCCAAGACTCATCTAAAACTTTTGTGTTATCTCCCAATAAGTACTTTTTTAATGCCATTAAGTTAGGCATAAGAATTTCGATGATGCTCACATAAGAAATATGAATTGAAGTAAAAGAGAGCATCAAGAAGAAAATTCAAAACACATTTAAGTCTAACCCACTTCCTATGCATAGGAATCTTGTATGCAAATAAATTCACAAAGAACAAAGTGAAAGGCATAGGAAGATAAAACAAGAGTAACTTCAAAACTTCCAGCAAATAGAGAAGTGTTTCAGTACCATAAAAACTTTTACAACCATATTTTCCTCTCTCATAATAATTTTCAGTAGCCTCATGAATAAACTCAACAATATAACTATCACATAAAGCATGATTTTCATGATCTACAAACACTAGAGCTTTATTATAAACATTTTCAAAAGAATCCTCAGGAACATGACATTCATCCTCCTTTGGTAAGCATGGGCGACAATCAAATAATGTAAGGGGTAAAGAGTTACTCTCATTAGAAGGTAGGGATGGGTAGATCCATTCCTCCTCCTCTTGATCATCACTCTCCTCCTCTTTTTCATCCAATGAGCTTCCAGTTTTAGCAATTTCTTCTTCCATAGGCTCCTGCAAGGCATTAGTCTCTTCCATTGGTGGAGAGCATCTATTAAGATATTTAAGAATATAGCCATTTTCTACCTTGTAATTATCAAAGCAAAATTTAAGTATATCATAAACCTCATATTTATAAGGTGAATCATCAGTATTTTCAAGCAAACTAGCAAGTTCAAATGCACCCTTCCAAGCAATAAATTCTTCAATCTGTTCCACATCATAAAAGTCATAATTTCCTTTAACATAAGAAGATATGGTAACATTATCATTATACTCACATTGAAAAGGAGGTGTTTATACCTCCTACAGCAACAGGATTTATCAAAGCAATAAGTAATATTATAAGTACAGCACACGTTTATAGCAATGGTATACAATTTATCAATTTGTTCCCATAAGTGTTTCCCTTTTTGTGACAAGCGGTGTTCCTTATAATAATATTTTTGTTGTTCCGTGAACCCACCTTGCCAATAAGATTCAGTTTCAAAGAAACCAACCATTGATAGAAAGCATGATAAAGTAAGACAATAACAGACCAACAAAAATAACAACTGTAGTAGGAACTAATTTTTTCTATTTTTGATAAAGAAACAAGCAAACAAAGCAAAAAGTAAACTAAGAAAAACAAAAATAACAAAGTAAAGAGATTGGTTATGAGGGACTCCCCTTGTGAAGATGTCCTTGACTCCCCGGCAACGGTGCTAGAAAAATACTTGCTGACTCGTGTACTAACAAGCTCGTTGGGGAACCCCAAGAGAAAGGTATGATGAGCACAGCAGTAAGTTTTCGTCAGTCATGAAACCAAGGTTATCAATCCAGTAGGAGCAAGGAAACACCCCAAAGGTGTAGCTAGCTAAACTTTGGCAGGGCGCACTACCGGTGCCAGCAGCAACGTGGAGACCTGCACAACACAACCACAGAACTCTGTCCCCAACTTGCGATGAGGTTGTCAATCTCACTGGTTTTGCTGAAAACAAAGGGTTAACCGTATCGAGTGGAAGAAAGTAATAGGTTGCAGAAAGTAAACACAAAGCAGTAAAAGTTGATTGTAGATTGATAGTAAAAGAAAGGACCGGGGTCCATAGTTCACTAGAGGTGGTTCTCCTTAAGATATATAACATGTTGGGTGAACAAATTACAGCGGGGCAATTGACAAACATCGAGAAAGCATACAAGCATATACTAATCATCTTGACTCCTTTGAGATTCGATTGGGCATTACAACATTATACATAGACCGCCATCCAACTGCATTTATGATTAATAATCCACCTTTAGGTTATCATCCGAACCCCCTCTAGTATTAAGTTGCAAGCAATGGATAATTGCATTACGAATTGCGTGTAAAGTAAACAATACGATTGTTCTATGAACAAAGGATTGTTGTTTTCTCCCTAGTAGCAACAACACATCTAGTACCTTAGAGATTTCTGTCACTTCCCCAGATTACCTGAGGCATGAACCCACTATCGAGCATAAATACTAACTCTTGGAGTTGCTAGCATCTACTTGCCCAAGATAGCTACTAACAACGGAAAGCATGCAAGATCACAAATAACAAAGACATGATAGAATCAATAAGCAATCTGAAATAGCATCTCAATATCCATCGGATCCCCGCAAACACAACATGTAGGAATTACAAATATATGATCTTGATCATGAACAGAGCTCACAAGATCTAAACATGATAGCACAAAGGAGAAGAACCAGCCATCTAGCTACTACATGGACCCGTAGTCCAGAGATGAACTACTCACGCATCACACCGGAGGCTTGCATGGTGATGAAGAAGGCCTCCAGGGTGAATTCCCCTCTCCGGCAGGGTGCCGGGAAGAGCTTCAGATCCCTCCCGATCTAGGGATGGAGATGACAGCGGCTACAGACTCTTTCATGGAATTTTGATCGGGTACTTAGGGTTTCCGTATCAGAGGCAACTTATAGTCGGAAGGAGAGGCCGAGGGGGTGCCTGGGGCGGCCAGACCACCCCTTGGCGCGGGCCAGGTGGGGTGGCTGGGCCCCATCCCCTCTCCATCTCGTATTCTGGCTCCGGGTGTCCCTCGGTGAAAAACTGACTTTGGCTTGTGTCCCGTCCAATTTCGAGAATATTAATTTTCTGACTTTCCTGGAACCAAAAACAGCAGAAAACAGGCAGCTGGCACTGTGGCTCTTGTTAATAGGTTAGTCCAAGAAATCATATGAAAAGCACTCCAAAGTGTGGAAAAAAGATAAGAAAGTAGATAAAACCTGTAGGGGTTCGTAGCATGGAAAACAAAAAATTTCTATCGCATACAAACAAACAAGCCAAGATCTATCTACTAGATTGTAGCAACGAGTCGATAGAGGAACTCACCCTCGAAGATTCCAAAGCGGTTAATGAGAGCAGATTCTCGTGGGTGATGTAGTCGTACTCTTTCCGGTCTCAAGATCGCGTAGACGATCCTTCCAGCGCCACGTTCCGGCAGCGCTCCCTTGATCGATCACGTTCGATTTTCGATGAAGACCTTCCTCTCCCTTGTTCCAAAGAAGCGGAGGTTGTAGCACTCTCCTCGCGATTCCGGAAAGACAACTGTGGCGTGGTACCGGAAGTAGAGGAGATCATGAGGCTTCGCCTTAAGCCGGTGCAGTATGGAGGAGCTTATGAGAGAGGCTATTAGTGGTCTAGTAATTAGACACACCAATTAGAAGGCTCTAAACCAATTAGAAGGCTCTAAACCAAATAGCTCTAAACCGGGGTTTAGATCTAGGGTTTAGTTTAGAGGATAGGAAGTAGTGTGTGTAAGGAGGGGAGCCCTGCCCCTCCTTATATAGGTGGGAGGCTGGCCGGCCAAGGGAGGTGGAGTCCCTCCCAACTCGGCCTTGGAGTGGGCGCCCGGCTTGGGGAGGAGGAATCCCTCCCCAACTCGGTTTCCACTTCTCCTCCTCTTTCCACTTTCCAAAACTTGCCGTTTGACTTTCAAACTAGCCGTTTGACTTTTCAATTTAGGATTTAAATAAACCCTTTATTTTGGACAGCGAGAACACTTAGTACATGATGCAATCAGTCCAATATGTAATGTCACATTCATGTTCCCTTCCTCCGGAGTCTCTGGGACATTCCGGACCTTCTAGAATGTTCCAGATGAAAACACGGAATCATTCCGCCACTCAAACAGGACTTTCCTTATATGAATCTTATTCTCCGGACCATTCCGGATCTCCTCGTGATATCCGGATCCCATCCGAGACTCGAACAACATTCGGTCTCTTTCTCATAATACCATAACTACTCAAAACAACGTCAATCCTTAAGTGTGTCTCCCTACGGTTCGTGAATTATGCGGACATGATCGAGACACTTCTCCGATCAATAACCAATAGAATCTGGAAATTCATATGGCTCCACATATTTCTATGATTACTTTGCGATCGAATGAACCACTTACATACGATACCAATTTCCCTTTGTCTCACGATAGTTTACTTATCCGAGGTTATGATCGGTATCTGCATACCTAGTTCAACCTCGTTACCGATAAGTACTCTTTTCTCGTTCCCGTGATATGTGATCCCTTGTGACCAAGTCACATGCTTGCAAGCTAATTGGATGACATTTCACCGAGAGGGCCCAGAGAATATCTATCCGTCATGTGGATGGACAAATCCCACTCTTGATCCATGTGTTTCAACCAATACTTTCCGAACACTCAATGCCACCTTTATAGCCACCCTGTTACGGTGTGGTGTTTGATGACATCAAAGCATCCATCTGGTAAAGGTGATATGCATGATCTCATGGTCGAAGGAATCAGGTTACTATGTATCAGAAAGCATATAGCAATTGAACTATTGAAATGACTTGATCTTTATGCTACGCTTATCTATAGGAGTATGTCCACCATATCATTCTCCTAACGATATGATCTTGTTGTTAATAACATCTCAATGTTCATGATAGGGAAACCACAATCATCTATTTAACCAACAAGCTAGTATTATATAGAGGCTTTACTAGGGACTCTTTTATGTTTACAAATCACACAAGTATTAATGTTTCCTGTTAATACAATTATAGCATGGTATGTAAACATTTATCATAAATATGAAGATATGATAATAACCACTTTATTATTGCCTCTTGGGCATATCTCCAACAAAACCAAGCATGGAACATCAAAAATTATGGATATGTTTGTAACGTATCACGCAGCCACCGATAAACAACTTTAGTTGAACTTTAAACTCCTAGATTCAGCTGCCACTTCTCTCCCGATGATCTAGTATCAGATCTTGTTGCCACGGATAATTTGGCAATTGATGGACAAAATATCAAGGAGATCAACCGTGCTATTGGGTCTCCCCATACCCTAGCATTGAAGTCCAAGCATGTGGAAGAAGATGTTGAAAGTGAAGAAGAGAATGATAGTGATCAAACGGGTGAAGTTGATGAGATGCTCTCTCAACTTGCACTCTTCACTAAGAACTTGAAGTTTTGAAGAAGGAGAAGTTCAACCGGACCAAGTGAGAAGAAGAAGACTTTCTACAATTGTGTTGAATCGAATCACTTTGCTGACAAGTGCCCATATGAGAAGAGGCTTGACAAACCCAAGTATGAAGAGGGCACCAAGACAAGATTGAAGCCGAATCCCATCGACAAAAGATTCAAGAGGAACAAGAAGTGTGATGGAAAAGGCTTCCTAGGTCAAGAGTACATATCCGGTGCAGATAGTGAGGATGAGGAGAAGGTTGTGGGTGTGGCCGGTTTGGCTTTTGCCGAACCCGGGTCCCTATTCACGTATGACTACACCAAGGACTACGCCAATGATTCCACTACTCCCAAGTTCACCGGCACTTTCCTTATGGCAAGAAGGTGGTGGATGTGGCTAGTTTGGTTTATACTGAACCCGGTTCACTACTCACCTACGACTATACCAAGGACTACACCGACGACTCTTCTACTCCTAAGGTCGTGGGATATTGCCTTATAGCAAGGATCTCCAAGGTAATCCCTTCCCCTCCATCTCTCTGTATCATCTTGGATGATTATGATAGTAACAATGATAGTGATAATGATGAGTTTGATGAAAATATACAAGAAATGTATAAAATTATGATGTCTCTTCCTAGCAATGCTCGTTCTAGAGTCAATAAATTAATGGACATTGTCAATTCATGTGATGAGACCATTGATATCTTGTAATCTCATATTGATGATGTGAAACAGGGATTCAATCTCCTTAAGAAAGAGCTAAGCGAGGAAAAGAACACCACCTCACTTCCCAAACAATGAATTGAAACCTTTGATCTTGATAAGGCAAAAGATGTGGATACTCTTGATATAGGGCTATTTCCTTGTCCCAAGAGCTTTATGCCTCAAAGAAAGAACTTGAGATTTCTCATGCTTCTCTCACCAATGACCTTGATAACCTTGAGAAAGCTAATTTTCTTGTCAAGTGTGAGCTCATAAAGCTTGGGGAGAATCATGATATAAACTTAGAGTATCTTATGAAAAGGCTCTTGGTACATTGAAGGATCCAATTATTGTTGAAAATATTACTTGTATCTCTAACTCTACTTTGGATCAAGCTCTCCCCCTTGAGGAAAATAAAAAGTTGAAGGAACAACTTGAGAAGGAGTGTCTCACACCTACTTCCAAGGGCAATATTCTTGATGAGATTCTTGCTTGTCAAAATGTGAGAGCTCCAAAGCAAGGTATTCGATTCGAACCCAAGAACAACAAGAATGGTGCTTACCCACCTAAGAAGATCAACATTGTTCAAGAAAGTCACAAGGTGGTTGAACAAGCCGAGAAGAATGTTGTGAATGGGGGAGCCACAAGGGGCAACCCCAAACATAAATTTGCAGGAAAATATAATCCATCATATGTGCTATGTAAGGGCACTCAATGGGATGTATATTCCAAATATGTTGAACCTCGCAATGGTTATGCTTATAGATGGTAGTCAATTTGGGTACCAAAAGATCTTATTGGTAATGCTTGGGGACCCATTACTCGATGGGTTCCTAAATCATGGAATTGTTTTGTAGGGATATGCCTCTGGTGGATCAAAGTGGGTGTTTGATAGTGGATGCACCAATCATATGACCAGAGGTAGGAGTGTGCTTGACCAATTCATTCATGATGTCAATTCAATGTCAAGCATCACTTTTGGAGACAACTCTAAAGGAAAGGTACTAGGTTATGGAAAGTTGGTGGTATCCAAGGCTTTGACCCTAGAGACCATCATGCTTGTTGAAAACCTTGGCTACAACTTGCTTTCAATTAAACATATTGCGGGTGCCGGTTATTTTTCTAGAACATTCCTGAAAGACTCTAGGAGAGATAATCTCAATTTGAACTTTGTTGGATATGTGGAAGATGACCTGGTCGATCTCTCAAAAGAGAGCCCATATATTCCTACATGTCTAATGTACAAGTTTGATGTGGGATGGATTTGGTATCGCCGCCTTGGCCACATCAACGTGATAAATCTTAAACAACTCCTAAAGGGTGAGAATATTGTTGGACTAACCAGTGTTCCTTTTGAAAAATATCGTGTGTTTAGTGCTTGTATCTCCGGTAAGCAACATGGGAAGATTCATCCATCCATATCCAAGGTGTCCACCTCAATGCCTTTAGAGCTCTGATACATTGGAAATGTATCTATAATTTTTGATGTTCCATGCTTGTTTTATATCTACTTTCTTATGTTTTGTCCACACTTTGGAGTATTTTCACACATTTTCTGGAACTAACCTATTAACAAGATGCCACAGTGCCACTTGCCTGTTTTCTTCTGTTTTTGGTTCTAGAAAAGCCAGAAAATGAATATTCTCTGAATTGGACGAGACAAAAGCCAAAGTCGATATTTTACCGGAAGACTCACGGAGCCAGAAGACGAGACGGAGAAGGGCCAAGGGTTGGCCACACCATGTGGTGGCACGGGACCCCCTGGCCACGCCACCAGGTGGTGTGGGCCCCTGGTCCACCCTCTGACATCGCCCTTTCGCCTATAAGAAGCCTCCGATGCAGAAACCCTAAAGAATCCAGCCTCCAGCCACGAAAAGTTCTGCAGCGCCGCCGCCACCGAAGAGGAGATTCGGGGGATAGAAGTCGTTCCGGCACCCTGCCGGGACAGGGAAGTGCCCCCGGAGCCATCTCCATCGATCTCCACCGCCATCTCCATCGTCGTTGTTGATTCCCCTGATGAGGAGGGAGTAGTTCTCTCTCGAGGCTAAGGGCTCTACCGGTAGCTATGTGTTCATCTCTCTCTCTATGCATGATCATATTGTGATCATGAGCTTTGTAATCAAGTAGATCTACTTTGCTACTCAAGTGCTTTAATAGATCTCTGCTCTCCCCACGTGTGTGAAAGTGACAGCATGCACACCATGGTGGCACTTAGGCTAGAGATTACAAATACTTGTTATGAGTTATATTTGGAGTTGGATGTCTCTATGAAATTGTGGTGTTTGTTGGAACCATCTAGCGCTCAAGGTGACAGTGTGGGGTTATCTAGATGGGAAAGGCGGACTTTGAGGAGTGCTGTTATATCCCTACCATGGATTAGAGTGTCCAACCGAAGAGTAGTTCAGAGTAGTATCATGAAGAGAAGATATTTATATGAGAGTGTTCACTAGCGAAAGTATGATCCCTAGGCCTTGTTTCTAAGCATTAAAACACCGTTTGCAACTAGATCTGTTACATGTTTTCTTGCTTCCATATTTTTGCCTTTAGTCTTTTCCTCCCGAAGCTCTTTTCTGGCACCGTTGTCTTATATCCATACCACTTGTATTTCACTATCTCTTCGCCGAGCTAGTGCACCTATACACCTGACAAGTGTATTGGGTGTGTTGGGGACACAAGAGACTTCTTGTATCTTGATTACAGGGTTGCTTGAGAGGGATACCTTTGACCACTTCCTCCCTGAGTTCGATAAACCTTGGGTGATCCACTTAAGGGAAACTTGCTGCTGTTCTACAAACCTTTGCACTTGGAGGCCCAACAACTGTCTACAAGAATAGAAGTGCGTAGACATCAAGCTCCTCCACTGGGATATCTTTGGGCCACCAACATATGATTCTCTTGGTGGAAGGAAGTATGGACTTGTCATCATTTATGACTATTCAAGATACACTTGGGTCTTCCGCCTAAAGTCAAAGGATGATACCTACAAGGAATTCATGATCTTTGTCAAGCAAGATCAACATACCCATGAAGTGGATATCAAGACAATTAGAACCGGCAATTGGCACCGAAATCAAGAACTAGACCATGCAAGAGTTTGTTCAAGTTTAGGGGATCAAGCATGAATTCTTGGCTCCCTACACCCCTCAAAAAAATAGTGTTGTTGAAAGGAAGGACTGGACAATCATCGAGATGGAAAGAACAATGCTGATTTAATTCAAGCCACCCCACAACTTTTGGTGAGAATCCATTGCCACCACGGTTCACTACACGAACCGAGTCTTCCTTCGAGTTCCTTTTGACCTGACCCCGTACAATATACTCACAAAACAATCCCAACATCAACTACTTCTGCATCTTTGGGTGCAAGTGCCTCGTCAAGAACAAGAAAGAAAGGCTTGGTAAATTCGAATCTAGAAATATAGAGGGTATCTTTGTTGGTTATGCAGAAAACTCTCATGCCTATAGATACTACCAAAAAACTATGGTTGTTTTGAAGTATCTTGTGACGTGGAGTTTTTGGAGAATAATGGCTCCCAAGAGGGGCAAGTTGTTTCATGTGATGTAGGTGATGGAGATTCTTCCAAAGTCATCAAGTTGATGGTAATTGGGCATATCTGGCCCACCGAATCTCATATTCATGATCACGAATATGATGGGGGAGAATCAAGCCCAACCCACGAAGAGATTAGGTCTACTCAAGTTGAACCATCAAGTGCACCACAAGACGAACAACTCTATCAAGAAGTCTCGCAAACCGAAGAACAAGAACCAAGCCATCAACCTGTTGAGAAAGACCAAGAATAAGAACAAGTTCCTCCATCTCAAGGCCAAGCTCAAGATGTTGTCAATGATCAAGGACCGTCAAAAGATGAATTTTTTGATCATGAAGGCACAATTCGGAAGATCAAGGCCGCCTCCATTGCAAGTGGGATTCAAGTCAACAATATTCTTGGAAGCATATCAAGAGGGATCGAGACTCGCAGCAAGAAGAAGCATCTCACAAACTTTTGTGGTCATCATGCCTTTGTGTCTAACTTTGAGCCACTCAAGGTCCAACACTCAGAAGCTATTTTGGGATGAATTTATAGTGAGCCTAGACGGATGTTGAGTGGCCATCTTGTGCTCCCCAAGGTTATCAATGTTGAGCATTACAACCTGTATGCCTCCACGGACTTCTAGTTCATTGACGCTGCTATGAAGAAGATGGACGTGTTTGATCTTGTCTCTATGGAAGAGGCTCTACATCCATTGCTCATTCACTAGTTCCGTGCTACAATATTCTTTCATTCTGATCCAGCTCGCAGGATCACTTGGATGACTAGAGTTGGTCCCTATTCAGTGACCTTTGAGCAGTTTTGCAAGGCCATGTGCTATGGAGATGGAAGGACTGAGAATTTTTTCCCTTGATTCACGAAAGGTTATGACAGCTGATTACATTACTCACTGCTACCATCCCGATCCAACTCAGCTACCACCCAGGATTTCTGGCATGTATTTCTATCACTCTTTGGCCAAACTGTTCCATGAGAACCTCGTTAGCAAGGCCGGTTGAAAGATCGGTATAAGCGACTAGAGGGGGTGAATAGGCCTACTCAATTTTTAGCTTCTTTTCAATTTAAGGCTTGACACAAAGTAAGTTCTCTAGATGTGCAACTAAGTGATCAAACCTATATGACAAGCAAGCAACAATAATAAGGAGTAAAGGATAGAAATCACCAAGAGGGGACACATAGATGTTTTCCCAAAGTTCCTTCCTTTTGAGGGGAAGTACGTCTATGTTGGAGGGGTGGGAGGTAGTAAGACCACCAGCGCCACAAAGTCCTCACCCTATTCTCCCGAGCACCCGCCTGTAGCAAGCACCCGATCCACTATGCGGTGAACTTGAAGGTGGCGACCGAAACCTTGTACAAAACCTTGGGCCACCTCTCCACAACTGAATTGGAGGCTCCCAAGACGACCTCGAAGCTCTTACACATGAGGATGAGCTATGGAGGGTGACTTCTTCAAGTTAGGGTTTCCTCAAACCCTAGAGAAACAACAACTTACACAAATGGTGGGGAAACACAAATCCCTTTGGTGGAAAGCTAGGTCTAGGACTCCTCCCTCAAATCCCCAAGGGGTAACAAGTTTGAGTGGCTAGAGAGGGAGATCTAGGAGGTTGGAGCTCAGCATTAATAGAGGAGAGAGAGTTGAAGCCGCAACCTTCACTTGGAGAAGAGGGGGTATATACCCCCCTCCCCCCGAAAATAGTCGTTGCTGCATCACTAACTCCAAGAGTCTCCGGTCTTGGGCGCTGGAGTCTCCGGGCATGGCCGGAGTATCCGGGGTGGGCGCTGAACTCTGGGCAGGACTCCGGAGGGGGTTACTGAATGCTTCTCGAGCCACCCCGGAGTTAAGGCTGGAGACTGGCCTAGAGTCTCCGGGCTCCAGCCTCGGAGTCTCCGGTGGCACGCTCGACTCCGGGTCCAACTCTAGACCTGGATATAGAGAGTTTGCCTGGGGGGCAGAGACTTGCCCAGATACCTGGCCAGAGTCTCCGGGCCTGGACCCCGGAGTCTCTAGACTCAGGGGAGGCAGCAGACCAAAGCTCCCAACAGGCATCTTTTCTTCATGAAAATTTGAACCCTTCTCCTTCAAAAACTAGAACACTGTCTTGTGCCTTTATACGGATGAACCTGCAATACTTAGCACACGGTAAAAACTATTTTGTGTTGACACCAAACATCAAAACATGATTAGGGCAGGAAATGCCCTTTCAATCTCCCCCTTTTTGGTGTTTTATGACAACACAAGGATTTGCACAAAAATAAGCAATCACAAGGTACAAGAGGTAGAGAGGCTCCCCCTCGAAGTGTGCACACACGAGATTTGCATATGAGTATAATTGCATAAAAACAAGGGAGGACACTCCCCCTAGATATTACAAACCTACCCATATACAAGGAGATAAGAATTGTTAAGTGATACTCATACCTTTGTACCAATAGATGTGGTGAAGAGATATATATAAGAGCATCCGATAAGAGGGGTCTTCATCATACATGATATATAAATCCATAGATAAGATAGATACCACATAGTCTTCACAAACATAGTCACACACCATGGGTCCACAGAGCATACATAACATAGGTCCACAAATAAAGCGAGGCAAATAAGAACAAGTCACAAGAAAAAGAATCAATGGATGAACGAGCTTGTGACTTCCCATGCAAATCCCATGCTACCTAATAGCAACTTCTACCCCTTTGTCATCGAGACACCAAAAGGGGACAAGAGCGAGACTACACGCCCCAACCGAATCACTCATCATCCTCGTCCTCGTCATCACCGGAGCTCACCTCAGAACCTTGATCATCATCAACAGAAAGGCCCTTGCCACGGAGAGAAGAGGAAGCATCATCATCAAACATGCGCCAATCAATGGAGCCTTGAACCCAAGAACCATAAGATAGAGTGCGAGAGGGATGAGGTCAAGTCTAAGCATCATCAGATCCTTCGGCATCACTATCTTCCTCCCATTGGTGAAACTTCTTCAGAATCTGCTTTTCCCTCTTGTACACTTCATATTAACCCTTGCGGATATCTATGTTCATGCACAAAAGCATCTTCTCCCAAAAGGTGGCCTTCTTCATTTGCCCCTTCACATAGTCACGAGAAAATGTAGGCATACGGGCATTGCTAACATTCTTCCTCCTAGCACAGATAGGGCTTGCAGTAGGAGGGTTATCCTCCTCATCCTCTCTAATCTCATCATCGGGCACTAGGGCATAAGAGCCACAAGGATCCGTAGTGGTAGTGGGAGCCTTGCGCTGCAACTAGGGAGGGGCATGAGCAACAACAGGCGGGCCCTCAAGCGGAGAAGGCAAGTTCATCTTTGCAAAGGTGGAAAGCACAAGCCTCATGACATAGAGGGAATAGGTGGGAGTCTTCTTCTTAGAGATGTTGATGGCCATTTATATGAAGATGAAATACATGATGTCGAGGGGAGTGGCAGGAGCATCGGGGCCTTTGAGGTACACGGAATGAGCAAGAGTCATAAGAGGAACCAAAACTGACCGAATAGTGTCAAGATTGCTCGCTTGAGGGTAAATGTTCTCACGAAACATGCGGATCATGATGTGGAACGGTGGCCTTAGATTCCTTGCTTCTCCAAGGACACCATTCTTGTTGTTGATAGGATCTAGAGGCTTCTTGTTGTACTCAAGCCCGGTAGTCTCATGAATGCAACAACCAATCGGTGCATTCCTGCCCTCAAATGGATACTCCAAAACTGCAGCAAACTCACTCATGATAGACTGACAATGAACCTCGCCAATCATCCAAGTCATAGGAATATCATTTCCTTCTCCAAACACGAGAGTCACAAAAAACTGATGCACAATATGAACATTGTAGCTCTACTGAAAACCCATGAGATGATGCAACCCAAGTTTCTCGGTGATCCAGAGACCCTCAAAGAAATAGGTCTTGTTGTTCATGAAGCCAAAATCCAGAGGACGCTGCGGGCACACGGGCTTCTTCTCAGACAGATGAGCATAAATCTCGGTCATGATCAAATACTTCGCACGCCTCCAGAAACGAGAATCTGGGTTGTTACATGCCATATCATAGGACAACTGCCTCCTCATGACCCGGAACTCATCATTGTTCAGCCCTGAGAGAGTGGTGAGATTATCATACTTCCATTTCTTAGCAAGTTCCATACAATGAAGAAACTCTTCCTCTTGCCACTTCAATGACATGGATTTCTTGCCCTTGGCCTTTACAGCTTGCTCCTCACGGCTATCATACGGGTGTCGACTTGACATCTTGCAAGGGTTGCCCCCATAGTTCGAGGTCTTGGACTTGGTGCGACGAGGACAAGAGATACCAGAACCACCTGCACAAACAAGCAAGAAGGCACGAAAATACATCAAGAAATGAGTTTTGCAAGCCCTGGAAATATATGGTGGAAGAAGTATGAGAACTGGATCAAAAATAGAGGAAGACCCCCGGAGTATCCATCTCTTGCCCTGGAGTTTCCGGCCAAGGATGGAGTCTCCGGGCCACCGGAGTCTCCGGTCGTGGTGACCCGAGTCTCTGGCCTGGAAACATGGCGAGAGACGAGAACTGGGGGGGACTTCACCCAGTCGTAGATCAGGGTCTCAGGAACTTCCAGAACACGAATTTGCCAAAAAAAAGTGCCAACAACGATGGACAAGGAGGTCCCTAACCGCATTCCTATCTAGGAGAAACCCTAGGCAGAGAAAGAGAGGAGGGGGCACATTGATCCATGGGGATGGCTCCCAGCCGGCGGTGAGGAGGGCCAGTGGTGGGGAGAAGAGGGGGAAGCTGGCGGTAGTGGCAGATCTGGGGCGGAGGAAGCCTCGGCAGCAACAGGAGGAGGAGGGAACGGGTGGGTGAGGAGATAAGGGAGTCGGGGTGGAGAGGAGTAACTAGGAGCTACCCCCACCCCGACTCTCTACTCGAATCGTGCGAGAAACCGCTAGGCTAGAGTCTCCGGGCTCCAAGGGCTAGAGTCTCCAAGCCACCGGAGTCTCCAGGGTCATACCACGGAATCTCCGGCCTCCACTACCAGAAAACGCTAGATTCATGGAGGACATGCAAAAATCATAAAAAAATGGCACAAGGAAACCATATGAAGAGCCAAGGAAGACACAAATTACCATAGAAGAAAAAGGAACCATCAAGGATGCAAAGAACACCTAGACACACACCAATGTGTGGGTCGGTGGCCTAGGCCGCCATGTTTGAGTGTACTTGGCTTGGCACCGCGGAGATATATCTTGGGTCCATTACCAAAACTCATCATTGAAGCTCACATATCACAAAATGATATAAAGAGGATGATTGTCTTACTTTGGGCATAATGGGGGGAGGGATGGCCCAATCAATTAGGACCGCACCCCCTATGTCCATGCCTACATCTAGATAGGATAACACATGAATGCAAGGGTATGGGTGCATGATATCAAGCCACATTGCTCGAATCAATGATATTTAGCTCATGCTTTAACTCTCGGAATCTCTTCTCATCAAGGGGCTTGGTGAATAAATCCACAAGATTCTTCTCGGTGCTAACATAAGAGAGTTCAATATCTCCATTATTCACATGCTCTCGGATGAAGTGATGACGAATATCAATATGCTTGGTTCTTGTGTGTTGCACCGGGTTGTAGGCGATCTTGATTGCAGTTTCATTATCACAAAGAAGAGGCACTTTGTCACAAGTGACACCATAATCCTTTAAAGTTTGCCTCATCCATAACAATTGTGCACAATGACTAGTGGTCGCAATATACTCGTCTTCGGTGGAAGACAAGGAGATACAATTTTGTTTCTTTGATGACCAACACACCAAGGACCTACCAAGGAATTGGCAAGCCCTAGAGGTTGATTTCCTTCCAACTTTGTCTCCCGCCCAATCTGAATCCGTGAAACCATGAAGAACAAAGCTTGAGCCCTTAGGATACCATAAGCCAAAGTTTGGGGTATCAACTAAATATCAAAAGATTCGCTTGACTGCCACAAGGTGGCTTTCTTTTTGGCTGGCTTGAAACCATGCACAAATACCCACACTTAACATGATATCCGGTATAGATGCACAAAGATAAAGCAAAGAGCCAATCATAGATCGATATACCTTTTGATCCACATCTTTAACCTTAATATCGAAAGTGAGATCACACTTGAGGGGCATGGGAGTCTTGGATCCATTTAAATCCGTCAACTTGAACCTCTTGAGCATATCTTGAATGTATTTGGCTTGATTAATGAAGATACCTCCAATTAATTGCTTCACTTCAAAGCCAAGAAATAATTGCAACTCCCCCATCATAGACATTTCAAACTCATCGGTAATTAGCTTAGCAAAAACATCATTGAAATCTTTGTTAGGGGAACCAAAGGTAATATAATCAACATAAATTTGACATATGAACAAGTTTCCTCCAACTCTCTTAGTAAAAAGAGTGGGGTCGATTAGCCCAACTTCGAAACCACGGTCTACCAACAACTTTCTAAGGTGCTCATACCACGCATGTGGAGCTTGTGTAAGGCCATAGAGTTCCTTATCAAGTTTGTAGACATGGTTTGGAAACTTGGGGTCCTCAAAACCCGGAGGTTACTTGACATACACCAACTCATATAAGGGACTATTAAGAAATGAATTTTTAACATCCATTCATTGTAACATAAAGTTATGATGAGATGCATATGCAAGCAATATACAAATGGATTCAAGACGGGCAACGGGGGCAAAAGTTTCACCGTAGTTGATACCCTCGACTTGGGAGAAGCCTTGAGCCACCAATCTTGCCTTGTTATGAATAACCATTCCATTTGCATCTTGCTTGTTCTTGAAGATCCACTTTGTTCCGATGACATTATGGCACTCCTTTGGTCTCTTTGCCAATGACCACTCTTTGTTGTGCACGAAGTTGTGAAGTTATTCATGCATGGCATCACGCTAGTCTGGGTCTTCAAGCGCTTCATACACCTTTTGGGGCTCTACACAAGAAATGAAAATATTGTGGCCAACAAAGTTAGCCACTTGGTTACAAGTAGAAATTCCCCTTTCAAGATCACCAATAACATTTTCAAGAGTAATTCCTTCTCGGATGAGCTTGGCAATCCTTCTTGCTTCACGATGAGCATGATCTTCCTCAATGGATTCTTGAGAAGCTACTTGGTCATCACCACTATTTTGATCCTCGTCTTGACCTTGAAATTGAGCTTTCTCCTCTTCTTGAGCTTGCTCGACATTTTGACTTTGTCCTTCCTCATGAGCTTGATCTTGGTCATTATGGGGTGAAGAACACCCATCATTTACTTGAGCTTGACCTTGATCATGAGTTAGCTCTTCAACAATGGTATCTTGGTGGCTATGGGGTTGATGTAGATCTAGTGTAGGTGAGGGCTCCACTTGAGTAGAGCATTGTCCTTCTCCTTCCACCACAAGGGGTTCCTCAACGGGGCGAAAAAATCTCACACCCATTCTTCTTATGGCTTGAGGAGGAGTTTCATCACCTACATCACCGAGATCAATTTGCCCCACTTGGGAGCCATTATGCTCATCGAATATCACGTTATAGGAAACTATAACTTTCCTGGTGGACTTATTATAGATCCTATAGGCCTAAGAGTCCGATGCATAGCCAACAAATATACCTTGAATAGTACGATTTTCGAATTTAGACAACCGGTTACCTTTCTTGAGAATATAGTACTTTCACCCAAACACCCGAAGGTAGTGGATACTTGGCTTCTTGCTGGTGAGGATCTCATATGGAGTCATATCCAAATATTTGCAAAGATAGACTCGGTTGGCAATATGACATGCGGTTGAGATAGCTTTGGCCCAAAACTTATATGGAGACTTGAACTCCGCAATCATGGTTCTTGCCATATCTATTAGAGTCCGGTTCTTCCTTTCTGCCACACCATTTTGTTGAGGGGTATATGGAGCGAAGTATTGATGCTTGATTCCCTCATCACCAAGAAACTCATCTAAGGTGTAGTTCTTGAACTCGGTACCATTTTCACTTCTTATGGCCAATATCTTCTTGTTATGTTGACGTTGCACTTCATTGGCAAAGTTGATGACGGTTTGTTCAGTCTCACTCTTCTTCTTGAAGAAATATACCCATGTGTATCTTGAGTAGTCATCAACAATAACCAAAAAATACTTCTTCCCCCCAAGACTATCAAAGGATGGAGGACCAAAGAGATCCATGTGAAGGAGCTCCAAAATCCCATCGGAATAGATGGTTGTAGTTGGGGGTGTGCCGTCTCATGGAGCTTCCCTTAAATGCATGCCCTACGCACACGATCTTTGACAAAACATAGGTTATCTTTTAAACCAAGGATGTGGCCTCCCGTGTGGATGCTTTGAAAAGACCACATGTTGACATGGGAAATAAGGCGATGCCAAAGCCATCCTACGTCACCTTTAGCCATTAGGCACGTTGCTTTAGTTGTGGGTTTCTTATCGAAATTTACCACATACAAACCGTTCTCGGCGTACCCAACAAAGGCTATAGAGAGAGTCTTGCTCCACATGAGAACCACAACCTTCGGGGTAAAGTAGGCATTAAATCCCATAAGCGTGAGTTGATGAACGGAAAGTAAATGGTATGAAAGGGTTTTGACAAGCATAATGTCCACAGTGGATATATCCGGTGTGACCACTACCTTACCCAAACCCAATACCTTAGAGGTTGAACCATCTCCATAAGTGACATACATATTGGAAGTATTAGGTCTCCTCTCGTCAAGCATCTCTTTGCTTCTGGTCATATGACTTGTGGCACCACTATCAACCACCCATTTTATTCCACTGGAAGCATAACCTTACAAGAAATCAATGCTTGGTTTTAGGTACCCATTGTTGAATGGGTCCTCGTTTATTAGTCACAAGAATCTTGAGAACCCAAATGGCCCAATGGTAATCATCACCATAAGAGGTTCCTACATATTTAGCATATACATGACCATCATACGATTTCATAAGAACATAGGATGGGTTATATTTTCCCACAAAATCATTATGAGATGGTTCATCACCATTCCTAATGACACTTAGTTCCTTCTCTTTTGCCACCTCCCCCTCCTTCACAAAAGTAATCATTTTGGAAGGGGAAGAGGGCAAGTTCTTCTTCTTCTTCTTCTTACCCTTGTTCTTCTTCTTTGACTTGGATGTAAACCCAAGTCCTTCCTTAGTCACATTGTCCCTTTGATTACTCAAAAGGTAATTTAGACTTTTCTCACCTTGGATGCATGAGACAAGGCCTTTCTCAATTGTAGCTTTCAACTTCTTGTTCTCCTCGAGAAGATTTCCATGCTCACAACAAGGGTTAGTAGAACATGGAGAAATACTAGTTGGCATGATTGAAACATATTTTGTTACTTGAGTTTGAAGTTGTTCATGTGACTTTGAAAGAGTAGAGAATTTGCTCAGCAAGGCCTCATGTTCCTTCTTGAGTTTCTCAAAACTTTCGTTCAGTCTATCATGACCAACACCAAACTCGAGATTTTCTTTTTTAAGAACATTAGAGAGAGTAAGAGCATGTTCATGTTATTTAACAAGTTTAGAGATATTTAAGTTAAAGGATTCTTCATGAGCAATATACTTCTCTTCTAGGGTAACTCTTTTACTTTTCTCTTCCTCAAGACCATCGGTCAAGGCGGCTACCTCCATGGAGGGCTCCCTAGCTTTCCCAAACATCTCCAAGATGGAGTCATCCCTCTCGTCAATGATATAACGTGCTTCACCTAGTTGACTCAACAGGGCCTCAACACTTACCTTGGCTTCTCCTACCAAGTTATCCAAGCAACTAGTGGATTCCACTACTTCCTTCTTAATTTTGAGACTCATTTCACCATCATATGACGATGCATCAATAGAAGGAGGAATAGTGGGTGGAGTTGTTTCCGTGGAGGCTTTAGCCATGAGACATGTAAGGTTGGTGACGAGCTTGTCCTCATTTGGAGAGTCAAAGATGAATGTCAGTGAGTAGGTTGATGTAGTAGTAGCCACTATACATGTAGACTTGGTGACGCGCTTGTTCTCATTGGGAGAGCTGAAGAGAGATGTTGGTGAAGAGGTTGTGGTAGTAGTAGCGGAAATGGTGAAAATTGTGGCAATGGCAGCCACACCCACAATCTCTCCATCATCTTCATCATCACTATCAATCTCATTGTTCTCTTCATATTCTTCATGGGCCACCAACACATATTTTTGAGGCTCCTTCTTGTTGGGGAAGTTCTTGTTTCCGAAGTTCTTGTTTGGAGTGGGCTTGAACTTGGATTTCAAGATGAGCCTTCCTCCATGGTCTTCTCTCTTCTCATATGGGCACTCGGCGATGAAGTGGTTGGTTTCTCCACAATTGTAACATGATCTCAACTTGGGTCTTCCACTAGTTGTGGTAGTCCTTGATGGATTGCCCTTTCCTTGGTTCTTCCAAAACCTTCTTAAGACTAAAGCCAATTGCTCATGGAGAGCACACTTGGTGTCTTCATCATAACCTTCAATCATCCCCAATGAGTCAACTTCTTCTTCAGAGACATGATCCTTGGCCTTAAAAGCAAGAGTTGGAGAATCCATTCTCCGTGCACGAGCAAGAGCATCATCGGTGGTCTTGTTCATGATTCCAAGAGCCATAAACTCATTCAACAATTCATTGGAGGACATGGCATAGAAGTCCGCTCTTGAGCGAATATTGTTGGCCATTTCTTGATGGAAGGGCAAGATGGCTTGCATGAACTTGCTCTTGATGCACTTGTCATCCAATTCCCTACTACAATGGTCAATCATCCTAATTCAAAGGGTCGTGACCCTTCGATAGAGATCTTTGGGAGTCTCATCCTCCTTCCCAACAAAGGCATTGGCTTCATAGTGCATTTCTTCAAACTTGGAGTTTTGAATGCTTTCATTGCCAAGATAGACTCGTTGAAGAGCATTCCAAGATTCATTGGCGGTGCCATAATAGCGAATGTGAGTCATTTGCTCATGAGTCAAAGCATCTTGGAGAATGGCCATTGCGGTGGCATTGAGTTAATTGTTGATTTCCTCGGCGGGTGTCATGTTGTAGGGGTTGCATGGATAGAAGCCGAACTCCACAACCTTCCAAAGATGAACACTAGAACTTTGAAAGTGAGAGCACATTAGATATTGCCAATTGGCGAAATTAGATACATCAAGCTTAGGTGGTGGACCACGATGATTTATATGTGGCATTGGGAGAGGGGCATTATTATAGCTAGGTGGTGGAGGCATGTTTCCCATGGGGTTGCTTTTAGCCTTGTTGCCATCTTCATCGATGGGAGATTCCTTGTCGGGATCTTCCACCGGTTTGGAGCCACTTGATGGATTATCAATGGCGTCGGCAACCACAACTTACTTTTTACCAAGATATGATTCAAGCAAGTCTTTCATCTCTTGTCTAAGCATATACATAGATGCGGAAATCTCACTCTTAGTGATGCGGTGTTCATTGGGAGGGACTTCACTCCCCTTCGAGTCGCTCATACTTCTATTAGGCGGTTAAGGCAAAGAAGAGAGCCTCGCTCTGATACCAATTGAAAGATCGCTATATGCGACTAGAGGGGGTGAATAGGCGCTACTAAATTTTTAGCTTCTTTTCAATTTAAGGCTTGACACAAAGTAAGTTCTCTAAATGTGCAACTAAGTGATCAAACCTATATGACAAGCAAGCAGCAAGCAACAATAATAAGGAGTAAAGGATAGAAATCATCAAGAGGGGACATGGAGATGTTTTCCTGAAGTCCCTCCCTTTTGAGGGGAAGTACATCTCCGTTGGAGGGGTGGGAGGTACTAAGACCACTAGCACCACAAAGGCCTCACTCTATTCTCCCGAGCACCCGCCTTGCGGCAAGCACCCGATCCACTATGCGGTGACCTTGAAGGTGGCGACCAAAACCTTGTACAAAACCTTGGGGCACTTCTCCACAATGGAATTGGAGGCTCCCAAGACGACCTTGAAGCTCTTACACATGAGGATTAGCTATGGAGGGCGACTTCTTCAAGTTAGGGTTTAACCCTAGAGCAACAACAACTTACACAAATGGTGGGGAAACACAAATCCCTTTGGTGGAAAGCTAGGTCTAGCTCTCCTCCCTCAAATCCCCAAGGGTCAACAAGTTTGAGTGGCTAGAGAGTGAGGTTTAGGAGGTTGGATCTCAGGATTAATGGAGGAGAGAGAGTTGAAGCCGCAACCTTCACTTGGAGAAGAAGGGGGTATATATACCCCCCCCCCTAGAAAAATAGCCGTTGCTGCATCACTAACCCTGGAGTCTCTGGTCTTGGGGGGTCGGAGTCTCCAGGCATGGCCGGAGTCTCTAGGGTGGGCGATGGACTCCGGGCAGAACTCTGGACGGGGTTACTAAACGCTTCTCGAGCCACCCCGGAGTCTAGGACAGAGACTGGCCCGGAGTCTCCGGGCTCCAGTCCCGGAGTCTCCGATGGCATGCTCGACTCCGGGTCCAACTCTGGACCTAGATACAAAGAGTTTGCCTGGGGGGCAGAGACTTGCCTGGAGACCTGGCCGGAGTGTCCGGTCCAAGAGCCCGGAGTCTCCGGGCCTGGACCCCAGAGTCTCCGGACTCAGGGGAGGAAGCAGACCGAAGCTCCCAATAGGCACCTTTTCTTCATGAAAATTTGAACCCTTCTCCTTCGAAAACTAGAACACTGTCTTGTGCCTTTATACGGATGAAACTGCAATATTAACACATGGTAAAAACTACCTTGTGTTGACACCAAACATCAAAACATGATTAGGGAAGGAAATGCCCTTTCACCGGTGCTGAAGCCAACTATCGTTCTTATCATCTCAACCTCATGTACTAGTGTCATACCAATCGTCTTCAGAAAATACATGGTTGTGACTTCATCTTCCGTGAGCTTCAGCGGTGTGTGGAGAAGTGTATGACTCCCAAGTATAGTCAGTATGTTCAGAGTTTGATCAATGTGGTTGTGTGATCCAACAATGCAACTTGTGGTTAGCGGTATAGGATGGAAAAAGATCACTCTTACTCATCATGGTTTGTATCTTGATATTCCTAAGATGATGCCAGTTGAGGGAAGTACCGAGGCTCGCCATATCCCACCGCCTCGTGCTTCTAGCTCCTGTTGCACCATCCGTGCTCCCAAGCAAGGTCTTGCCAAGTTCTTCACCAACTTATGGGATATGTGTCGGGGCCCTTATGATGTTTCCCATCAGGGGATAGAGTTGAGCCAAGAAACAAGGAGGAGGCCGAATGCTTTCACGGCTGAGAGGGGACATGTTGTTCCCATAGTTGGCACTGAGCTTGATTCGGTTCCCTATGTCATCTATGTGACATGTTCCATGGCTTTCATTCTTCTCAGTATCCGATTTTTGCTCCCCATCGCTCTACTGCTGCACCCAGGGTTGAGGATGAAGATGAGAATGAGGATGAAGAAGGAGAAGACGAAGATGAGGAAGTGTCCTC
Organism: Avena insularis; assembly: GCA_023614405.1. NCBI lineage: Eukaryota > Viridiplantae > Streptophyta > Magnoliopsida > Poales > Poaceae > Avena > Avena insularis. The sequence continues at coordinate 172,070,377 of CM042688.1, forward strand.
CGCTGCTTGTGATCTATATTTCCTCCCTTGAGCGCTAGCATCGTCTATTCCCTTCCTTCCTTTTTGTGTTTCGATGCCGAAGGGGGATAATAGAGTAGAGTCTATCTAGGATTATGGGGATATTTGCCATGGTTTCCAGGCTTCACCGTATGCACAAGCTTTGCTACTTTATTTGGTTCTCGTTGGCTTGTGCTACTATTTGCTATTTAGAACCATTTGAACCTTTCTTTGTGTGTGTATGACAAGTTGTACTATGTTTATCGTACTTGGATATCTCCATGCTATCATGCCTTTGTCTAACTATTGTTAGATAACCACGCCTTTATCTTGTCTATACCATTCTTGTTTCCTAAAGATATTGGGGGAGCTCTCCATATTCCTATTGTTGCACTTTGCATTCCAAAAGAAAAATCAACCATGTTCACACTCTATGGGGGAGCTCATCTAATATTTCCAATGGAAATGTCTTTATAAGATCGTCATAATATCATTTTGTGTCTCTAACTCGGTTTGTCATCGTTAACCAAAAAAGGAGGAGATTGAAAGGGTAATATGCTCTTATCCATTATTTTGGTTAATGATTACACCGATGCTAAAGTGTGGACTAATGATTACCTACTAGTGTTTACACAAGTTTTAGTTTGCAAGTGATGGTGAGACGTGGTGTGAGACCCCCCATTTGCTACTCAAGAAAAGAGCTGGCGTTTTCATTATATTTCTCTCTACTTTTCATCTGAGTCTAGTAGGAAACTCCACACTATTAACAGAGGCGGTCTCGATGAGCTCTTTGGGGATGTATTTCTGTCATATACGCATCCTATCACCTTATAGCCATTACACCCACAAGAGAAGAGCCTTTAGTCAAAGCGAAATTATGCTTGTTTGGGGTTTCTGCAAAACCGGCGGTCAGTCCGGCACCGTCGGACGTGGCGTCGAACCGTCCATGGGCTATCGGGTTGAATTGCCCATATACCGAACCAATATTCCGACGGCTATTTCAGCGGGGCACCGGTTTTCTTTGGCCTAGGTCCTGGCTCACTGACTTTGCTGTCGGTTCATCCAGCGCTCGGTCCGGTGACGCCGGACTTGGTGTCGGTTTGGCGCAGCTGCCTCCAAACAGCTACTTTTCATATTGGACTATATATCCTTTTCTTCTTCATTGATAGGTTAGGCATTCCATTCTAGATTCTATCTTTGATCTCTCTCTCCATAATTGAAACACCAAAAGCTTGAGGATCTCCCATTCTATCCAACCAAAGCCAAATCTCTTTAGTAGAAAGCTAGAGGAGGTCTCAATCTACGTTTCCACCAAGCCAAAGTTCATTCCCCCTTAAGTTTATCGAGTTTGCTTGTTACTCTTGGGTTTGTGTAATACCCTAGGGGGCTAGGATCGCCTAGAGGCATTCGGCTTGTAGTTTGCCCCATGGAAAGTTTGTGAGGATTTGGAGATCACCTTAAAGTCTACCACGAGTAAGTGAGATATTTCTTCGTGGAATAGGCTCGGAGAAGAAGGTGAGCCTTCGTGGCGTTGGGAAATCCTGCATGAGACCTCACACCTCTCTAACCTGACGTAGCCCCCTCCCCAAAGAGAGTGAACATGAGAATACATCTTCGTGTCCGCGTGTTTCGGTTATCTCTAAACTGAATCTCTTACTTGTATTGTTTACCTTGTGATAGCCATCGTGCTTGAAGTATCTTGGTTCATAATCTAGGTTGCCTCACCTAGTTTGCACACACTTATATTCCGCAAAGCCTAAAACTTACAGGAGATTATAAAGAAATTTGTATAAACCTATTCACCCCCTCTAGGTTAACCATCTTACCCTTTCAATTGGTATCAGACCATGGGCTCTTTTAAGGGCTTTATCGTCAAAGAGTAAAGATGGTTTTCTCCGGTGATGAGGAGGAAAAGACTTATTCGGTCGAGGAGCTTCGTGAAACCCTTGTCAAAAGTTCATGTGAAAAGGCTAAGGCAGATTCCGAGAAAAATATCATGTACAGAAAGTTTTGTTTATTATAGAAATAGTTAATTTGAGAGATAATTGCCAATATACCACTAGTAAAAACCGAGAGTTCCAAAATACCACTTAGAAAACCAAAGTTGCCAATATACCACTACAATCTAGATTTTCATGCCAAAATACCACCGAGGTCAATTATCAAACAATTTCTGTTAGTTAAACCGTGAACTGGATTGTAGTGGTATATTGTCAACATTGGTGTTTTGAGTGGTATTTTAAAACTTTTGGTTTTAACTAGTGGTATCGTGGCGATTCTTTCTTAATTTGATATAAATTGTCCTTTTTTTTCCTTTTTTAGAGACAATCTAGTAATCTATGCTTGGTATCTTTATCAAGGGGTTATCCTTACTAAAAATAATCTTATTAAGCAGAATCGGCATGAAAATCTTAGGTGTATGTTTTGTCATCATAACGAGATAATCAAACACCTGTATTTTCAATGCAATTTCGTCGGGTCCATACGATAAGTTACTCAAGCAGCTTCAGTCTAGTATTACCAACATATTTGGATCACAAGTATAAGTTACTTTTTCGGATTGGAGCGATTACCATTATATTGTCGCTATGGCTATGTCGAAATGATAAAGTTTTTAATGATAAAAATTGTTCTCTCATCAGGTTACTTACAGATGTACCAACACCCTGCGGTCTTGGTCGGCACTGCATCGTGCAGATTATCGTGACCTTTTTACAGAGGTGTGTACGCGGCTGGAAGATACGGCGCGGAATTTGTTTACTCGACATAGATGGCATCATAATCTACGGATAGATCCGTCTTCAACATCTTAGACGTTTTGCAATTTCTTATTTTGATACTATGTAACTCGCCTTCTTTTATTTTTCTCTGTTTGGATCTATGAACTTGTGATGAATGTGTGCATCCTAACGATGTAAAGGCCGGATGTAATACTTATAAACCTTTTAAATAATAAATCGTCCCTTATAAAAAAGACAGCATAGTGTTTTTCTTTTCACTTTTCCTAAAAAACAGCTAGCTGTTTTCTAATTAGAAAACAGACATTCTACGGTCGGATATCTGTCTCGTTTCCGAATCTCAGCGCGTCTCTTTTCCCCTCGTTTCTGTCCGGCGCATGGTTGAGTCAAATATGTTTTTTTTTTTGAAAATCAGTCTGTACTCTTTGTCTCTTTCGGCTTGCTTGGGGAGAGGTGGCGTGGCCATGGCGGAGAGGTCTGCGGTGACGCTGCAGCCTACTAGGCCAGCGCCGGAGGGAGCGGGTGTTCGCGAGCGAGGAATACAGCCGATGGAGAGACCGGCAACCCTCCAGCCGGATGTAGCGTCGACGGACAGCTGCGGCTTGCGTTCCTCCTCGACCTACTGTAACAAGAGCGGCGATTCGACAACAAGGAAGGCAGGTGTATCACGGGGGATATGGGTATTTACCTGAACTTGTTACTCAGTTCAATTTCTTTCTCTTGTTTCGTTCAACTTCGAGTTTGTATTTGAGCTGGTTCCATTCGATTTCGATGCTGTATTCGCTCTATTTGCCGCGAGATCCAAGGAATCAGGCACCCCTGCTTGTGGCATGGACGTGGTGAATGGTAGCTCGTATCTTTTGGATGCAGCACGGCGAGGTGTAGGAGGAGAGCTTGGATGTGGCATTAGGGACAGTAGGGAGTAACCTGAAACCTGTTGTGCTTTCTCTGTTATGCAGTGCTTGCACTTGGCTTCCAGCTAGCCAAGCAAGTTTTCCATCTCATAGATAACGGAGTTTGTAGCTGTAGCTTGCTTGTTTTTTCCAACTACTGTTAGTCAGTCAGTCAATCAATGTGTGAGGCACCACTCTGAAGTTATAAGGAGCGCTCTACTTGTATCTAACTTGTCAAGATCATGTATACATTAGTATGTTATTGACGTGCTTCTACCTGTATGTCCTCGGGCTGGCAGCACATTTCATGTGTTTGCCGTTGTAAATAATACAAATTGTTTGATGTGCAAACCCCTGCGGCAAATTAAGGTATCAGTTTGCAACCTGTATTAATTTCTCATGCACTTGGGATGAAACGGTAGCAGAAGCATGTCATGGCATTGCAACAAGAGAATAAGAGGTAATTTGATGCAAAAAAAAAAGAGAGGAGAAGGGGTAATTTAAACTAGGAACTGATTCATGCAGATATGGATATGTTAACATTACTCCCATTAGGAGCATATACATATCTCTCCTGTGAACGGATACCAACTTAACAAGCTTCTCAGGTTCAATTTCCCCTATTGGTCAGTTATGTGGTGTTTTGTTGTCTGAACTGTAGGGGAGTTTTTCCTGTCTGCTGCAATTGTAAAGAAGATTTTGTATTCTGTGATGATGTATATTTTCACTGATCTGGATGTCCTCATGGTGTCATCTCGATTGGTTTTTTCAGCACCTGGCTACCCAATATTTTTTCTTGTCTGGATGATTGTTACCTGAATAACCAAGACATATATTTCGTTGATTCGAGGTTGGAACTCATGTTCATTTGTGCAGGAATGAAGAGAACCACGAAATCACTCACACAATCACCTAACTTCATGTACTCATGTTCTTTTCATTTTTTTCAGGAAGTAAGCTCATTGGTTATATTAGGTTTTTTTAGTTGACTTTTCAGGTTAGAGAGCGTGCTCACATGTTCGATTTTCTAGCTTATGTGTCCCGCATTTTTTAGTGTTTTTATTTGATTTGTGTTTCCATTGTAATACTTTTCGACACCGATGACTTTTTTGAGCGAGGTAGGTTTTTGTGTTCATATTGTTCAGTTTATTTCAAAATCATCTTGATCCTGGTTCTGTAGGCTTTTGTGATTTATACTTGGCTCTTTTTGATTGTTTGCATGAGGTTTAGTCCCTTGTTGACATGATAGTTCATATTTTTACTGTTGTACAACTACTCACAAAAAAGGTTTTGGTGGTAGTTCATATTTTTTCTTTCTCTTATTTTTCATTCTTTTATCATTTCATTCTATCATCTTATTTATATCATATTTCATCTTATTAGTTTCTTTGCTCTGTCCTCATGTTATCTCTCTTTTTTCCTCATAGCTTTTTATTGTCATAGAATTTTAGTTTTTCTTGTTATTTTATCTCTTATCTTTTCATTTTATCATAATCTCATTTTTGTTTCCTTTTCATTTTCTTCATTACTCTTCATGTTATTATAATTGCTTCAGCTTTCTAGTATATCATCTTATTTGATTTATTTTCTCATTTTTTTGTCAGTCTTTAGTATCTCCGTTTTTATATTGGGAAAATGTGAGGAGTTTTCTTGGTTATCATTTATTTTGTTCAGCCTCTCAGTTTTCTTCTTCAGTTCTCTCTCTTGTCATTCTCGGATTGGGGCCTTTTGCACTTTCTACATTCATGTTTCTTCCTTGCCTTCTTCGTTTATTATTTCAGTCCCTCTTTCTTCAGTTATCTTTCTTCATTTTCTTAAGTTATTTTTGTTAATTATTTCTTTAGTTTTTTATTTATTAATTTCTTCAGTTATTTATTAAACTATTTTCTTCATTTTTTATGTCTTTTGTATTGAACAGTAGTGCTTAGTTCAAAATCTTTTGTTGACTAGAGCAGAGCCACACGACAAGGCCATATTTGTCATAAGCTGCCTGCATGCTATTCTGCACAAGATGGAGGCCTAGGTTCTGAATGTTCATAGGGGTTCCAGGACGGACCGATCAAGGAAAGGTATGTTTATGAAGTGTTCATGTGGTTTTATGCAGCATCGAACTGAAACAGAACATCTGCTCTTGCTAAACCCTTATATGTTGACAGCTACTCCCTCCGTTTCAAAATATAAGATGTTTTAGTTTTGTGAAGAGAGTGTATCTAGATCCTTTTTAGTGTGTAGGTTCAATCCAAAATTAAATAAGCCTACACACTAAAAGAGGACTAGATACGCTCCATTCATAAAGCTAAAACATCTTATATTTTGAAACGGAGGGAGTACATGTGAGTAATGGGATAGACAGGGGCCCTCGAAAGGGCTTCGTCTGTTAAGTTCTCTTCATGTGAGGTGGTAGAGTAGCCAGTAGAAATGTGGGAGACAGAGAGAGCTTCCTTTTGTCGCTGGGCTCGAATGAGTTAGCATGCGGTGAGTGGTAGGACTAGTGATGTGGGTACTCACGGTTGAGAGTGCTTGTTTCTTCTGCTCGAGTTCTTATTTTTTGCTGAGTCTATTGAAATAATCAGTTAGCTACTGTTGGAAAATTAAGTTAGTGCAGACTTGGTCATTTTTCAGTTTGCGGTTTGCTACATTCAATTCGCCGATTTGAGCTAGACGACCTTGTTCAGTTTATTAACCCCTCAGCTTTTCATTATAATTTTTTCTGTCTCTCTCTTAATATTCTGAAGTTGGGCATAGATAATTGTGTTTATTCTAGTAATATGTGAGAACCAGAGTGTAGCCAGTAACTTTGTTCGTACATGTGTATGTGCCAGTTAAATCTTCAACTTGTGTGTTGCACTTTGGTGCAGAAACATGATTACTTTCTTAGTCCTTGTGGTGTACGTGCTTGTCAAGGTTTTTTGCCCCTTGTTCCGTGTAATTGCTTCTTCACTCTCCTAAATGTTTGATTTTTCACTATGCAATATTATTATGTATCATCCACGAGACTGAGCTGGTTTTCTCTCCATCGTTCACAAGTGAGAGACCCCCGGGGGGGGGGGGGGGGGGGGGGTTGGTCCTTGCTGAAGAAGATGACCTGTCGCAGCCTCAGTTTGGTGTTAAGTTGCAAGGCCTTGCCGTTTGGGAACTCAAAAAGATTACTCAACGCCAGGCTGAGAAATGTATCTGTTTATAGGACCGAAAACAGACAGTTTTCGCTGGTTGTCAGTTTTCCCGTTGTCATTTTCTCATTGGTTTAAAAAATATGTCTGTTTCTCAACAGCTAACTGTTAACTAGTCACTCCCTTTCTTTTTTGTCATATACTATTGTCGGCCTGAACGAAACCTTTATGCAACGTGTGTACCAGGAACCGGTAATATCTGGCCGCAATTCGAAAAAAAAGAAGGTAGTATCCGGCCGTCTATTGCGTTTAGGACTAGGAACTTAGAACGGTGTGGATCCGATTCCACTGGGAAAACAATGATCCGGCCCGCCAAGAACTAGGACGGGCCGTCGCCGGCGGGCGGTTAGTTCTTTCCGCGGAACCCTATCAAGCCCCCTCCTCCCGAAACTCATCCCGCCGTCCTGCTCTCAAGCCCCGGTTCACTTTCCTTTGGATGCAGACTCGCCGGCTCCTCTCTTGTGATCAGATGAAACGCATGGTTGGGGTTTTCGCCGGGGGATCGTGTTCGAGTCGGTATCGGTTCCTGGGTCCAAGAAACCTTTGCTTTCCATATCGAGTCTCCCGAGAACTCGGCGTCTGATACGCTGATACCGACTCGTATCCCTCTCGCCGAGTTAATATATACCGCCGCCGCCGCGTGCAAGACCTAGCAGTAAAAAGAGATCCCCGTGATTGCGGCGTCACATCTTCAATAACAGGAGAGGGGAAGGGATCGAGGGGAGAAAACTCAGCCATGAGGATCAAGACAGGGATGATGGTGGAGGCGTGGATCACGGACGACCCGACGACTATGGGGGCGTGGCGCGCCGGCGAGGTGATTTGGGGCAACGGCCACTCGTACATCATGAAGTGGTTCGACGGCGGCCCCGACTCCGCGCGCATCTCGAGGAAGTTCGTCCGGCCGATCCCCGATCCCGACGTCCAGGTGCCCGACGACCTGGCCGCCGGCGACATCGTGGAGCTGTTCGACAGCGGCCTGTGGAAGTGGGTCGAGGTCGTGCGCGTCGGCGACCGCCACTTGGACGTCAAGTTCGTCGGCTCCACCAAGGTACTTATGGCGGACAGGAGCATTCTCCGGCCCCGACTGCTGTACGGGCAGGACGGCTGGGTCGTGGTCCACAAGGTAACGCCATCGCCGCCGTCCCCTTCATCTCCCCACGCGCCGCCCTCTTATATATATGCCGTTGCATCTGCACAAGTACTAACGGCCTCACGGCGTCTTGCCCTATTTCTTCTCCGCTTCAGAATGACAAAATCCCCATCCGGAGCGCCGTGCCGTCGCGCCCAATCGCCGGTAAAAACATCAAAAGCAAAGCCATTGGCAACGGCGGCAGCAACTTCGCCGCGCACGCCGTCAAGCTAGGAAAGACGAAGAGGAGCGACTACATGGTGCACGCCGACATCGTCAGGGATGTCAAGAGATTTCAGGGCAACAACGACACCAACAGGGTCTTTGCCAAGCCCAAGCGAGAAGAACCGGCAGCTAGATACAATGACAACACAGAAGTGATGGATGTACACCCAAGCCATTGTTACCTCAAGAAGCGACAGGAGACAGGCAACAATTTGGATCGTTTATTGGCTCCAAGAACAGAAAGCGACAAGGACGATGATGTTAGCAGCAAGTCTGAAACTTCGTCATCCTCCGGTGACAGTAGCAGCACTAGCAGCAGCAGCAGCAGCAGTGGAAGCAACAGCAAGGGCAGTGATCACATAGTTTCCAGCGGGAATGGCGCAGTTTTCCCCACCCTTGAGCATTGCGAAGAAAATCAAGAAGCGGAGATTCAGCCGATGCCGAGCTTCAAGGAAGAGGAGCAAGATTCGGGCGACAAGACGGAGTCCCGTGCCAGCGCAAGAGTGCACGACTACCGGGCGAGGGCGAACGAGGTACAGGTGGTGGTGAAACAAGATGAACAAGAAGAGCAACATGACCGTCGTGTCCGTGGTCTGGAGCTGGAGGCGTACGTGAGTGTCATGAAGGCCTTCTACGCCAAAGGACCGCTAACCTGGAGCAAGGAGGAGCTGCTGTCTGACCTCCGCGCGCAGCTCCACATCTCCAGCAACGACCACCTGGAGATCATACGGGGCTTAAAGGGGAAGAAGAAACCTGCAGGCGGACCATGCAATGGCCGTTCTTAGTTTGTCACTAGAATCCGGCAGTGTGATAGATTCTTGTACTATTGTGTTTATTCACGGACGAGGGGATTGAGATTGCCCTGCGATAGATTATTGTCGTGTTTTATATTTGGTCTTTTTTTCCAGCGCATGCTCAAATTATCTGTCTTTTGCGATCTGTATCCATGCAGAAGTGGGAGTGATCTCTGCTAAAGAAGGGTGTATACTGATGGCGCTCAAGAGTGGGCCGGAGCACAGCTTGAAGAAAGGTGCCTTGTTGTTATGCTATGGTTGATTCTGAAGGAGATTAAGTTTAGGAGCACTCTTTTCAGTAAGGTTTTGTTTCGTTTCATCATGAGAACACGGAGTCGAATTGGGATGCACATCTTCCAGCAGCTTTAACGCTAAGGGAGAAACGTTCTTTGCCGTATGGCCAATACTACATGCAAAGGAGACTAGGAACATGGTAGAGGCTTTGCCGTGTGTATACACACGGCAAAAGCCACAGGCAGCATCTGGAACGGCAAAGGGTCTCACTATGGGAAAAATTGTCGCTGCTATGTAGACACGGTTTTGCCGTGTGCCAAATAGACTGGAACACGGCAAAGTTTGTCTTTGTCGTGTACAACCTACAAAGCACACGGCAAAGTACACGAACACGGTAAATTTCTGAAAAAGAATACGGCAAAGAAATATACACGGCAAAGACCTACAAAGGAACACGGCAAAGAATAAACACTCGGCAAAGTTGACAACGGCACACGACATAGGTGTCATCACGGCAACGAGGTGTGACCCTTGACCCCACAGGTCCACTTGACGGGAATGAGCTAACGTCAGCAGACGGTGGCCTCTTTGCCGTGTGTCCTCGCCAGCCGAAAGTGGTGTCACGACCGTGGGGATCAAATGGATGGTTTAGGAAAGTCCTTTGTCGTGTGTATTCCGCAGTATACATGGCAAAGGGTCTTTGCCGTGTGTATTCTGCAATATACACGGCAAAGGGCCTTTGCCGTGTGTATTCCGATATATACACGACAAAGTTCTATTTTTTTCTTTTTTCTTTTTTCTCTTTTATCACATTACTCTTAGGAAAATCATAAAAAAATCATTCTATTTCAGAAAAATAGAAATAATATATCAAAATTTGCATAAAAATAAGATCTATCTATCTACACTCAAATATTTGATATTTATGTTGAATATGAATCTTCATACTCGCCATTTTGACCATAGTTTAAAAAAGGCATAAAAAATATAAAAATGAGCGAAACAATGTGAAACCTTAGCGTGGAGTCATATTATGTGACATAGTTGGGAGAAAAAATATCAAACTTGGTATATTAATTATGTCTCAAAAAACTTTCATAAAATGACCTATCTCATTCGAGGATTCCTGGCCTTCGGTTCAAATGACCAATGTTATGGTCAAAATCGCAACATAGTTTGTTAGATTGTGCATCATAGGATGAAGAATAATGTTGCAGGAGGAAGTTTTCTTTTTTGTTGCACGGAAAAGCCATTTTCTATTTTCGGAGCACAAAAATCGGGACGTTTTGTGAAGCAACACCAAATATTCAATTCAAAAATTCTACCACCCCACTTTTTAAAAATACTAGACCATCTTACATGAACAATGTCCCAACCAGAGATTTTAAAATATTTTCGTCCATCCCTGATAAAAAGACAAATTTCTGCAGAATAGGTAGGAAGTGGATAAGATATGAACTGCAGGTACATGATCTGATGCTCATGAGTTTTTACAAAAATCATATTTAGGTTCAAAATATGATGTTTCTTCAGAGATCCAATGCAAGTTTAGCGAGGCTCAGCCCCGAGCTAAGAATCGTCATGCCCGCTGTTCGATTAGGGTTTGATGATAGTTTCGAATGACCATAACTAAATCAAAAAAATACGAGACCTTCGCGTGGTGTCATATTTTGTGATATAGTTGGAAGAAAAATATCAAACTTGGTATATTGATTATGTCAAAAAAACCTTCACAAAATGACCTATCTCATTCGAGGTTTCTTGGCTTTTGGTTCAAATGACAATGTTATGGGCAGAAGCACGACATAGTTTGTGATAATGTGTCCATATTATGCATACGTGTGCATCATAGGATGGCGAACAATATTGCAGGAGGACGTTTTCCTTTTCGTCGCACGAAAAAGCCATTTTCTATTTTCGGAGCACAAAAATCGGGGCATTTTGTGAAGCAACACCAAATGTTCCATTCAAAACTGCTACCACCCCATTTTCCAAAAATACTAGACCATCTTACATGAGCAATGTTCATACCGGGGATTTTAAAACCTCTCCGTCCACCCCTGGTGAAAAAGACAAGTTTTTACTGAATCGGTAGGAAGTGGGTCAGATATGAACTGCAGGTACATGATATGATGCTCATGATTTTTGACAAAAATCATTTTTAGGTTCATAATATAATGTTTTTTCAGAGATCCAATGCAAGTTTAGCGAGACTCAGCTTCGAGCTAAGAATCTTCATGCCCGCTGGTCGATTAGGGTTTCACGATAGTTTCAAATGACCATAACTAAATCAAAAAAATTCAAAAAAATGCGAGACCTTCACGTGGTGTTATATTTTGTGATATAGCTGAAAGGAAAAATATCAAACTTGGTATATTGATTATGTCTCAAAAAACCTTCACAAAATGACCTATCTCATTCGAGGTTTCTTGACTTTTGGTTCAAATGATCAGTGTTATGGGCAGAATCACGACATAGTTTGTGATAATGTGTCCATATTGTGCATGCATGTGCATCATGAGATGGAGAACAATATTGAAGGAGAAAGTTTCCTTTTCGTCGCACGGAAAAGCCATTTTCTATTTTCGGAGCCCAAAAATAGGGGCGTTTTGTGAAGCAACAGCAGATGTTCAATTCAAAAATGCTACCACCCCATTTTTTTTAAAAATAGACCATCTTACATGAACAATGTCCTAAGCGGAGATTTTAAAACCTTTCCGTCCATCCCTGGTGAAAAAGACAAATTTCTGCCCAATCAGTAGGAAGTGGGTAAGATATGAACTACAGGTACATGATCTAATGCTCATGATTTAAAAAAATTATTTTTAGGTTCACAATATGATATTTTTTCAGAGATCCAATGCAAATTTAGCGAGGCTCAGCCCCGAGCTAAGAATCTTCATGCCCGCCGTTCGATTAGGGTTTGACGATAGTTTCAAATGACCATAACTAAATAAAAAAAATGCGAGACCTTCGCGTGGTGTCATATTTTGTGACATAGTTGGGAGGAAAAATATCAAACTTGGTATATTGATTATGTCTAAAAAAATCTTCACAAAATGACCTATCTCATTTGAGGTTTCCTGACTTTCGGTTCAAATGACCAATGTTATGGGCACAATCGCGACATATTTTGTGATAATGTGCCCATATTGTGCATGCATGTTCATTATGGGATGGCGAACAATGTTGCAGGAGTAAGTTTTCCTTTTCGTCGTACGGAAAAGCCATTTTCTATTTTTGAAGCGCAAAAATCGGGGTGTTTTGTGAAGCAACACCAAATGTTCAATTCAAAAATGATACCACCCTATTTTTCAAAAATACTAGACCAACTTACATGAACAATGTCTCAACATGGGATTTTAAAATCTTTTCGTCCATCCTTGGTGAAAAAGACAAATTTCTGCTGAATCGGTAGGAAGTGGGTCAAATATGAACTGCAGGTACATAATATGATGCTCATGATTTTTTACAAAAATCATGTGTAGGTTCATAATATGATATGAATGTCATATTTGGATTCCTCTCATTTTTTTGATCAATTTAGATATTTTATTTGTCGAATTCTGATTTACGGATTTAAATATTTAAATTATTCCTTATTAAATAGAAAAAGGTAAAAAAATAAAATCATTTTATTTTTTATTTGGATTAAAGATTATTATTACTTATTCATTGTTGTCTACTTAAATAATTGTTTGGAATCTAAAACTGAGATGTGTGACATCATGGTCCAATAGTTAATAGGATTGATATGAAAGTATTATCAATAAGGTATGATTTCTTTCTTGAGAGCTCATTCGGAAGAAACGAAGAAGTTAAGCGTGCTAGGGCTAGAGTAGTGTTAGGATGGGTGATCGGAGGGGAAGTTTGATCATGAGTGCAATTTGACCTAATATTAAGCATACTTAGGATTAAAAATATCCCATATGAGATTAACAAGTAAAAAATATTCAAAAAAGTTTGAAAAAAATTTGAATTTTTTTCAATTTATTTTGAAAAGGCAGCCTCTTTTTCGTATACGTAACACACGGCAAAGGCAGCCTTTGCCGTGCAGGTTTTATGGGTGACACACGGCAAAGGTTGCCTTTACCGTGTTAGATTTATGCATGACACATGGCAAAGAATAGACACCGTCATCTCCAAGGGGAACCGTCATCTCACTTTACTTTGCCGTGTCTACGCGTAAGACACACGGCAAAGACTTTGCCGTGTCTTATTTAGAAAACACATGATAAAGAGCATTTGTCGTGGCAAACGTTGTCGTGTGATATTTGCCGTGTGTATACACATGGCAAAGCCTTTGCCGTGTTTCAGAAGGTCTTTGCCGTGTTATATTGCCCACACGTCAAAGGGACGCTCTGCCGTAGTGTCTTTGCCGTGTGTCTTACGCACAAAACACGGCAACAGATTTGCCGTGTGTCTAACATGCGTACACGGCAAAGGAAAGCAACTTCACGGTTCCGACCGTTTAATGGAGCCAGCGGGTCTTTGCCGTGTGGGCACTTTCCCGTGTGTTTTTATCGTTGCCGTGTACAATGGCTTTGCCGTGTGCCACCTCTGTACCGTGTCTGCTTCCTTTGCCATGCGTCCTCTGGGACGTACCCCCTTTATAGACATGCGTTGTCTCCTAAAAATGAAGTGTCTGCAATCTAACTATTAGGGGTAAACTCCCCGTTTCGGTGAAACCGGGGTGTTTCTTATCACAACATGTTTACAAACATGGTTTTACATCATCCCATGACCTAACCAAGAACAAAATAAGAGAGAACTACACCGGGATAACCCTGTCAGAAGAAAGTCTAGGGAGGAAGACGATCTGAGGCCGGCGGATCAGGGTTTCGTAGGAAGAAGCGCTTTGGGGCATCGGAACACCTCCAAACCATGCATGTGACCCTAGCATGTGTAATAAAGTGTGGTGGCATGCTCAAACCTCCTAAACCTGGTTACCAAGTGTGACCCCTTTCGCAGACATGCGTTGTCCCATAAAAACGAAGTGTCTGGAATCTAACTATTAGGGGGAAACTCCCCGTTTCGGTGAAACCAGGGTAGATCTTGTCACAACCTCTGCCAAAACATGGTTTGGGATTGTCCTATGACCTAACCAAACACAAACCAATAGAAAATTCCACTGGGCTACCCCTGTCAGAAGAAAGTCTAGAGGGGTAGACAATCTGAGGCTCGCGGATCAGGGTTTCGCAGGAAACCACGCTCCGAGACATCGGAACACCTCCAAACCATACATGTGACCTAAGCATGTGTAATAAAGTGTGGTGACATGCTCAAACCTCTCAAACCTAGTTACCAAGTGTGACCCCCTTCGCAGACATGCGCTGTCACCTAAAAACGAAGTGTCTGCAATCTAACTATTAGGAGGGGGGACTCCCTGTTCCGATGAAACCGGGGTAGATCCTGTCACAACCTCTGCCCAAAAATGGTTTGGGATTGTCCTATGACCTAACCAAACACAAACCAAGAGAAAATTCCACCGGGCTACCCTCGTGAGAAGAACATCTAGGGGGTAGACGATGCGGGGCCCAGGGTTTAAGGTTTCGATTAAGGTTTAACCATAGTTTCAAATGACCATAACTAAATCAAAAAAAAATCAAAAAATGCGAGAGCTTCACATGGCGTCATATTATGTGACTTAGTCGGGAGGAAAAATATTAGACTTGGTATATTGATTATGTCTCAAAAAAACCTTCACAAAATGACCAATCTCATTCGAGGTTTCCTAGCTTTCGGTTCAAATGACCAATGTTGTGGACAGAATCGCGACATAGTTTGTGATAATGTTTCCATTTTGTGCATGCATGTGCATCATGCGATGGTGAACAATATTGCAGGAGGAAGTTTTCCTTTTCATCGCACGGAAAAGCCATTTTCTATTTTCGAAGCGCAAAAATCGGGCATTTTGTGAAGCAACATCAAACGGTGAATACAAAAATGCTACCACCTATTTTCAAAAATAGTACACCACCTTACATGGACAATGTCCCAACCGGGTATTCGTAAACCTTTTCATCCACCCCTCGTGAAAAAGACAAATTTCTACCGAATCGGCAGGAAATGGGTCAGATATGAACTGCAGGTACATGATCTGATGCTCATGTTTTTTTGTAAAAATCATTTTTAGGTTGAGAATATGATGTTTCTTCAGAGATCCAATGTAAGTTTAGCCATACTCAGCCCCAAACTAACAATCTTCATACCCGCCATTTTGACCAACGTCGAATGAGATATAAGAAATAAAAAAAACATGCTTTGTCATGTATGGTGCATAAAGCACACGGCAAAGACATATCTTTGCTGTGTGTATACCTGAATGTGTACACGGCAAAGGACCACCATCAGCCGCCGTCAGTTGGCTCACCTGTGGGACCGTGGACCCCACCTCTTTGCCGTGGGGATAGCTTTGCCGTGTGCCCCGTTTTGTCTTTGCTGTGTACTTTCTCTTTGCAGTGTGCCTGTCGTTGTACATTGCCGTGTCCATTTCTTTGCCGTGTGTTTTTGCAGGAATCTACCATGTGGATTTTCTCTGCCGTGTGCTTCGGTAAGCCCACACGGCAGAGATAATCTTTGTCGTGTTCCTAGGCTTTTAGCACACGGCAAAGGACGGGGGCGACGACAAAGAGAATTTTTCCGTAGTGTAAGCTCCCTGGAAACAAAGAGTCGTGGTCGTGTCCCTTGGGTTAGGCCCTACCTGTCAGTCACCTGTGTGTGTTTGTGTCTCTTTGTGCATTGGTGTGGGCGTGACCAAAGCCGGTTTTGTTTCTCCTTTGACCTGTGATGCACTCGCCTAAACCGCCTCCTTCTTCCTCTTTTTTCTCCATTAACTTTGAGCATGTCTCCCGTTCCTCTCACACAGCTTCCACGAACCGGAAAAGCAATTATAAAGTTAACTTCATGTGAAGCAGCCTTATCTATCCTCTCTTTTTCTTTGAGGTTCGGGTATTTGTCTATTTTTTTCCAGCCTCCACATGGATGACGTCATGTTGAGTCACTAATTGAAATAGACTAAAACATTATTAAAACACATTATTGAAACATTGAAACAACAAGTGAATAGTACAAAAATATTTCATAAGTTTTAAAAATGATCCATTGAAACAGTCTGTAAACAGTACAGAAATGTCTCATAAGTTTTAAAAATGTTGCAGTTTTCCTAGACAACACTGGCTGACGTCACGCAAACACACTACTTCACATGAAGTTACCTGTAGAAAATCATTGTTGTCTCATGAACGCACTTCTCCCCTGTGGCTGTCGGTGGCTATGCCGCCCACTTCTCCCGCCCCGGCCTCATCTACGCGCTTCTCGAGTACTCCTCAAGCGTCATCCGCGCCTAGACGAACGACGGCGGGCCCCAGCACAGGATGCCGCCGAAGGGGATGTGTCGATTCAGATTCAGATCGTCGGGCTAGTGGCGAGGCGGGGCTGCGCACTCCTGGGGCTAACACGGGGGAGGTGCCTGCGCCGCGGGAGACGAAGCTAAGGGGAGGTGGAAGGGCAAACTCGCCCTAGCAGGGCTATCTCATGCAGCCGGTGGCAAGGTAGGCTGAGCATGCCCACCTGCTCCTGCTCGGCCTCTATGTCCATCACCATCCGAACCTGCAAAGGCATAGAAAACGAACTTGTGGGCAAACCGGCAAAGCAAATGTAATTTCCCCGCATCCACTTTTCTTTCTATGCTACTTTGCTCTTTCCCTGTAATTTGGACGGACGCTTTCATGCTTTGTGTGAGAACGAGCCTTATATGATGAAACTTTGATTTATGTCTCCATTAGGTTTAGCTTCCTCTCAGTAGTACTCAGTTAATAATGATTTTGAGAATAATTTGACAATGCAGATGTCAGATTAGTTCATTGCTCACCTTCTAGGTTTCGAAAGATTTAATTTTGCAGTCACATGTATATATACCTGTAGCAAATAGTAAAGAAGATATACGCCGAGTGTTGGTTTGGTTCCTCATTTTTCTATGTGAAATTATGGGCTGGAGTCTGGCTAGATTAAGAGTTTAAGCCTCATAATCCATGACACTGAATTCTAGTGTTCTGTAGATCGTGTTGGAAAACAATTTTTATTACTGTTGCCCATAAATATGTAATTTGGTCACAAAGGTACATAATTTTCCTCATATTTTACTGCATTGCAAATTTTTAGATGAGAATGATATGCTGCCTCAGATGAGAACTTTGCAGGCAGAAATAGTCAGATTATGTGATCTTATACTTCCTGCATTAGTTTTCTTGGTTTTCCTTTATTTTCCGTATACTTCGCAACTTAGTATTTGAAGAGCATGATAAGCATTTTCCCTCTAGGTATTGCAAGGTATTAGTGAGGTTCCACATAGAAGGCTGGACGTATGATTTTGATTGTTGTTGCAAATTGATATCTCATAACTAAGATACATTATTATTTCTAACTTTGTACTTGGCGTGCAATTTTGCAAGTCTAATAGAATGATATGATGTCCTCATATCAGAACCTTGCAAGCAAGAAAAAGACCAGGTTACAACACCATATGATTGTCGCATCCGTTTCCATTTCATGAATTTCGTTTTTTCATAATACTTTGCTACTCAAATTTTGAAGAGCATGATGATTGCAAGGATTTTTCTACCGGATGCAAAGGTATTGGTGTTGCTTTACAACCATTGCTGAAGAGTATCCCTCCGATTAGATCAATCTTAATGGTAATTTAAGGAACAATATTTTGGTTGGCAGAGGATTCTTATGGGACACCTTATTCACTTTATTTCATTTTGTTTTCAGACTAATGTTGTCGGAGTGGAAAAAACGGTGAGTATGTATGGTTATTCTTAGTGCATCATACGCCTTCCTCTAGAAAATTGTCATTGCAAGCAACCAATATTTTTTCCCATTCTCTGGAGATGATCACATAATCTTATTGTCCTGATGTCAATAGCACTTATGTCTCGACCATCAATATAGTGAGGCTCAATGTTTAGTCTGTCCCTATGAACCTCTAGAATGCATACCTATAATTTTTAAATTTGTAAGGTAGTTGTAGAGGTTAGCTGGATATTTTCAAGATCTAGGAACAAGAAAACAAGCCTCTGCAAAGAAAATAACCTCGAAATTAAGCGTTTAAATTATAAATACAGTAGTGATTTTGATCAGAATTCAATGTTAAAAGAGTAAATATATTTATGAAATTTATTCCTTTGTGATCACCCAGAGATCTATGGACGATCTTAACTTCATGATATGTGCATGCATTGGTCTGTAGAAATCTTCTACATAAGCATTGGTATTGAAATTTCTTCATTTGAATTTTAAAGGAACTTTCCTCAACTGGAGGTTAAGATTATCAGGGAAAGCCAGTGAAAAAATCATGGTTATATACATCTATGTATTGTCCACATCTTGATTTTTTATATGTTATATTTGAGGTTGTACTAATTTCTCTGAGGACATGCACATTATCATTATCTTTTTAGGTATAATCAAGATGTCTAGATGGGTATTTGGTAAATACCGCAAACTCGATATGTTATCTCCTACATCCTAGAACTTCCTCATATTGTGTTGTGGATTTGGGGGTTACACTTCCAATTTCTCTAGAAGATTGTCGAAAATATTGTAACCTGAATTTTTTAGCTACTACAAACTACAACTTTAGCATACAAACTACAACTTCAGCATTCTCTCTGCTATAGTTTTTTGTTAACAATTAAAAATAAAAATATATAACGTGTTAGAGAATAGATGTGGCTGGATGAGCGCTGCTAGACTAGGTGCCAGAGAGCATGCTAAATTTTATCATGGTCCAGCCATTCCTGGTATGGTGACGAGGCACAAATGCAATGTGAGCTGTTGATGGGACCTGCTACACTGTCTCGGCGCGTTGTACCGAGTTCTCTTCACTTTTGTCGAAGTTTAGGTTGATTGTAGGAAAAGGTATGTGGCCTACCTGTGTAAGCTAGAACTTATAGCTATATGAGTGATTCATGGCCTCAAGGGTAACAATATTTTTGCTGGGTTGTGTAAGACATGCATTAGATAATATTTTGGGTTGTGTAAGACATGCATTAGATAATATTTATCAGATTTAAATCCCATGTTGATGTGAATTTGTTGCGTATTCAGACTTTTGTCTAGGATCTTTTCTGAAATCAACTTATATAGCTTAGCTTATGTTTCTCTCATGAAATAATTTCGAAGATTTGAAGTCACTGTGAATAATGTATAAATTTGACAGAGACACAAGCAAGGACATCGAGCCGAGAATACAAGCCACCAATTTGCAGTACAATGGCAGTTGGAGAAGGACCATGCCCCCCTAATGCGCGATCTATAACCGCTTCCATGTACTGGTCAATGCTCCTCCGTGTCCCCAATGTCTACTCAGGAGGTCTATTCGATCTGTGGAAGGGTTAGTCTTGGTCAGGTGGCACAAACGATGTTGCTGGTATCAACGGTGGCGGAGAAAGTGTCGGTGATGGTCACCAGACACCCTCGAGTTCATGCCCTACGAAGGCGATAGCATCATGGGGAACTTCATAGTCGTCGTCGACCCTGGTATTTTCTGGTCCTCCTTTGACCATCCGACATTGACGTCATGGTAAAACGACCATCTTCATAAGCTCTTGATTTATATTTGGGTTGTTTTAATTGGGATCTGGGAGATTGATTGGGGGTCAAGTGGAATTGGGAACTCCTTGTGGGACATTCTTGGGTGCAAATATATGCATGTGCTTATGAGTACAATTAGTGATGCATTTTCAATGTTGTGGGAATGGACACGGCAGTGGCTGCCAGGGGTAGCGATTGAATCGATTGGGGGGGGGTGCAAGAGCGAGTCGCCATATGGGTATTGAGATTGAGTGCACACACAGAGGTTTATCCAGGTTTGGCCCACCGTAGGGTAAAGACCTATTTCCTACTTGATTGTATTGATTGTGAGTGGATTACAAGGTGGGCGAGCTCGGCGGCTAGACAACGCGTCGCTTGGATGTGGTAGCTAATAGCTCATGAGTATAATGAGTACCCTAGGGAGGTTTGTATAGGGTCACCTTGCTAGGGTTTACAAGATTACAACCGAATCAGTTTAGGTTTGAGAGGGTTTGACCTAATTCGATAGGTCCTAACTAAGGTCTTGGGCCTTCAGCTTCCAGTCATCGGGCTTCATTAAAGTCTCCTTTCAGTCGTCGTGTCAGTAGGCCCATCCGTCATGGTCTTGGGCCAGTTGAATCCTCCTTCTGGGCATACCCCAATTGGTATATCCCCATCATTCAAGTTTAGTACAAATGTCATTTTTATGAGAAAAGGTATCTTAGTATAGACCAGTTCTGTAGTGATTCCTTTTAAACTTCAGTTACATTTTGGTCATGAGACTTTTCTTTCTTGTTCCATGAGAACTTCACGTACTGTACATATTCTTTCATGAGAGCTTGCAGGCATTACTAATGCTATGGTATATGCTTTAGTTTAGCATACAATATTTTATTATGTTGATCTTAGCATGGCAAAATAAAATTGTCTCTTGTTCATTTAGTTATAAAACCTTCCATCAAATCATACTCCCTCTGTCCGGAAATAAGTAACTCGGATCCCTAGTTTTTAGAGCTTGGGCCGTTTCCCGCTAGATGGGACCCATCTGTCAGTGTGTTTTTGATTTGGTGTAGTTGGGACATTGTAGTTGCTCGGGCTGTGTCCTACGGGTTGGGGCCCACATGCCTGCGTGTTGCTGCTTCGCTGCTTGTGGAATTGAGGTCGCATGGTTGCTTGACTCGTGGGCCTTTGGGTCGGCCCTACATGGCATTGTCTTATTGTTTTCCTTGTCGACATGTGTGTCAGAGTGTCTTATGCGCGAGTGGAGTTTGCGGCTGGTCGCTTTTGGCCGCATGTGCTCTACATGGAAGGGAAACATGGGCCATGGGGTCGGTTCTCTACTGCTCTGATAGTTGGTTCCGTCTTTCCCCTGATCTTCTCACGGGCCAGTGGTTTCCTTCCGTAGTGTGGTGGTCTCCTGCTTCTCACCTCTTATGGTTCGTTGGTGCGCGGGTGGGGGGGAGGGGGTGGTTCTAGCCACGACCGCTTGCATTCTCCAGGGGCTGTCTATTCCCTGCTCTGGTTAGTTTCCTCTTTTCTCTCTGTATTTTTCTTTCGTCTTGTTGTGGTTGTTGGTTCTGGTGTTGGGGTGGTTGGTTTTGGTGATGTGGTTATGGTTCGCGGGGCGTGTCCTAGTGCCGTTAGTCTGTTGTGTGTGTGTGTTGTTATTGGTTCAACTATCGCGGCGTCTCAGTGACCGTCATTTGGGGGTGCTCTAAATTTTCGGTGTTCCTGCTGCAGAAGCTTTGGTGTGGGTGTGCCTAGGGTAACTACATACCCCATGCCAACCTCCCCGTATTGTGACCAAGCACAGTCCATAACGAACCCAAAACAATAATCAAACAAGCACATCAGTCATAGAATTGAAACACCATTAGTGGAGGACGGCGTGGCAAAGCACGCTGGCTCCATCTAGTTCTATTGTAAAGACAACTGTATCATTGTCAGCTGGTCGTCATGCGTGGCTTCTAGCCACACCTGATATCCCACTGAACATTATCGATGAATAAAACTCCCTAGTTTCCTCAAAAGACATGGCACACATGCTAGGCTGGACCAGAAGTTCAGACTCCACATGTCAAAAAAACAAGTCCAGACTGGAGAACCAATGCACGCGCACGTACATGCCTTCCTCTCTCTCATTCGATTCCCCTCTCGCGGACCATAGGCCCATGAGGCTTATGCCACCACCGACGACTTTGGCCGTCCCAACCTGCGTCCTCCTCCACTACTCAGTGGTGCCGCCTCTCCAAGGTCTCCTCTATGTCGTAGCATATACTCTGAAGATGAATGCCGATGTGCCAAGGAAGCGTAAGTTGAAGGAGGTTGATCCGGTGTGGGCCTAAAGTAGAGACAAGTCATGGGCCTTGGGCCGGATGTAGGGGTTGGTGTCGAGACCGGTGTGCTTCAAAGCCGAGCATGGTTATAAGCCCTAGATCGAGATATAATCGGGGCAAATTAATGAAAATAGTGGAGCATGTCTGATTTCTCCTCCTCTATTTCTTCGTCCTTAGGTTGCAACCCCCATTCCCCCAACCCGTGGAGAAATCCATCGTCAAGGACACAACAAGTTGGTATCAGAGCCTCTATGATCCGATCTATGCTCCGCAAACTCGATATCGTCCCAGTAACATTGACTGGTCGGATGTAGGTTGCTCATGAGCGATCTACTGTAGATCTGAGATCAGAGTTCAGCTGATTTATAGGGAGTCACAATGGCTCTGTTTAAGGCAAGTGCTCAGACCAGGAACATGGTGGAGATCATAGGTTCATTTGAGGAGAAGGTCATGAAGGAGTTTGAGGCATTACGGCTGATTCAGCAGCAGATGGAGTGGATCGAGACTATCAAGACACGCCTCAACGAACTGGATGCCAAGTTCATCAAACAGGTATCGAGACTTGACCAACTTCAGACCAAAGTGGATTTATCTTTTAATTCCACGGGGCAATCCATCAAGAGCAACTGAATGTGGCGAGGGTGCTGAAGGAATCGTCAAGCACTCGAGATCCTTCGGTGGATAGGCTGGCGAGGGAAGGATTGCTGGCATCATCACCTGCGTTGGTGGGAAATTCAGGGGAAGACCACCACCACCACCACCTCCAGCAGGTCAACCACATCGTCAAAAATATTTCCCATCGGAACACCACAAGGTAATGAAGACACAAACTGTCACAGATGAGGGTGCCAGTAGTGGAAGCAGAACATGCATGCCTAACATGGAGTTTCCGCGCTTCGATGGCGACGACGTTCGTATCTGGTTGGATAATTATGAGGCATATTTTCTATTGTACAACATAGCAGAGAACTTCAAACTTATGTCCGCATCCTTGCACTTGTTGGGCAACGCGGCTCATTGGTACCACTCGGTTAAGCTGACAGATGTGTGCTTGAGCTGGTCATCTTTCTACACCGCAGTATTGGCTAAATTTGATGCCAACGAACACCGAGACTACATGAGAGAACTGATGGTGCTGAAACAAATAGGTTCCATGCACGAATATCATTTGCAGTTCAGTCAGTTGGTGTACAAAGTGCGGCTGTACGAAGGAACTGTCAGTGAAACAATGTTTGTTACCGGATTTGTGTTGGACTCAAAGAAGAGATCAGGCAAGCTGTGGAGATGAAATTACCTTGCACAGTGCAAATTTCCACTGAATATGCTCTTGTACAGGAAGCAATGTTGGAGAGAGGAAAGGGTCACGGGGAAAATTCCAGAAATCCTACCAAGCAAGGAACAATACATTCCGCACTGATCAACCAAGCAAAACACAGTTTGCTGCTGGAGACATTTGGAAGGCTAGGCAATTAAAATATTACCGAAGAGCTAATGGTATGTGTTACAATTGTAGAGAAAAGTTTTCTCCTCGACATTCTTGTGCAACCAAACAAGGGGCAAAAATCAAGGCTATAGAAACTAAAGTGGATGGAGTGGTGTTGACTGATGAGCTACTGGATGCAGTAGTAGTGGAGGAAACAATGAAAGATGCGTCATCTTTTCTCACATCAAATGCCATATCTGGCACAACACATGCAAAATCCATCAAGCTAAGAGCACCGGTGGGAATCAAGTGATGCTTCTGCTGGTGGATTCAGATAGTTCTCATACATTTCTAGATGAATAACTAGTTGACAAATTAAACTGTAAAACTGTAGAACTGCCAACTGCTTTAAAAGTTAAGGTGGCAAACGGCCAACACATGTATACTTCTGAGGCTATCCCTGCTTGGGACGTGTCGCTGGGTGGGGCCATTCTGCGGTGTGTTACCATTTCGTTGCCTATCCGATTGGGGGCATGTGGCTGCCTTGGACATGTGCCGCTGGCTGGGGCCCACCTGTTGGCGTGTTACCCTTTTTCGCTTTCGTAAGAAAATTCCTGTACTTTCATATGATAACGATCAGGATCCTATAACATTTCCACGTTGGTAGCGCCGCGCTCTAGCTGCCTATTAACCATGCGGGCATGCGGCCTGAGTGCAACATCAGCTAGCTACACAACACACATGAGCATCACTGTTCCGGTAGACGTACCCGGCGTACCGGATGTAGAAAGTGAGTTCATCGGCGACCTATGCTGACGGAGTACAGAACCATGGAAGACATGGCAGAGCGCTTCCTCGTCTATCTCCGCACTTCTAAAAACATATGGCTGGACGATGTGAACAACAAGAAGCTGGTGGAGAGGGAGCGCAGGTTGTTCACCGCCAAATAATTTCAGATGCTCCATCCATGCTTGATGAGGAGGCTCAAGAACCTATCACTATCGCTGCCAAAGTACACAGCCATTTGCCGCTCTGCTGCAGCAGCACGCCACATTGTGGTAGGACCACGACCAACTCCTCCGACAGAACAGCGTACTACAACACAAGTGGGATGCCTTCAGGCAGCAACAGGCCGAGTTCTCCCACCTGGACATCTCCGCTTATGCAGCACAACCATGCTACCTGCATGATGCCCTTTCCCAGCACCAGGCTGCCCTCACACAGCACTGCAGCAGCCCAGCGCCCTCGCGCGCAGAGGAACCCGCTCGAGACTAATCGATAGATGATTAGTTCCTAATTACCCAGGGGTCACGTCACGTGAGCTATATATCAGCAATATGCAAAAACACACGATTGTTACTACAGAGATGGTTCCTTGGGTAGAGCCAAATACAAACCAAGGACTATTTACTGTACATGTATGCACATATTCAGCCAAACATACTCCAAAAAACAGCAAAACAAAACAAAACAACTATATCGTCTAATACATACCAAAAAACAACAGCTCACCTAAGAGTTTTCGTCTAAAAGAGATCACACTTCAATATGATATAGAGTACAAATAGCAGTCAATATCAGCATGGGATAAATTTTGGATAATGTGTTGCTTGCCAACAAAAAAATATAATTGAATAAATTGCTATGAATCACATCGGATACACAAAAGATGTCGTTTTTAGTGCGTTGTCATAAGGAAACATGACTCCGCACATAAAAAGTAAGAATTTAGGTATAAATAGCACTGCGTGAAAAGGAAGAATTAGTTTAGGTGTGGTTCCTATTCTGATATTTTTTAGACCACTTAGTCACATTGTAAGTCAATAGAAAAAACAAAGTTTTGCATGGGGTTGATCTTGTGGCCACACAACATCATTTAAATTTGAATGAAGCTTCACATTCACAATGTTTTCGAACAAAAGACATGATCAGCACAAACCGCTGGTCACATGAGAGCTGACACAAAGTCGAATGGATAATGACTAGGTAGCCTACCGTCATGTTACACATTATGGTTCCTTCCACTGAAAATTTCTGAGAATCGCCCGACTCAAAAAACAAACCCAAGCTAGACAATGAATCCCGAGGTAAACCACACAAACCCTCGCCAACTCTAGCTCGATCATTATTTGGTGGACAAGTTGTCAACCCCTGATCACTCACTATCTAGTGCCCCACAATCGCTCGCCGAAGCATATAATCGACCTCAGCACGAACGGCAATGACTAGAACGCAAGAGAAAATGCTACAAACAAGCCATAGACGGACAAGTCCACCACCTCAGAACGACCCTCTGCTTCAAAAACAAGCCATTTTGTCCTCGTTTTTTTAACACGACGCACCATCACACCAGCAAACCACCCACACAAAATCAACAGTCTACACTTGCCAAACTCAGTAAGCACATTTCACATTTCACTGAAAATAGTAGACAGAGATAGAAAACACAACCGCTTTCACATAGCCATAAGAAAAATACAGAAAATATCAAAGATACATACACATACCATAGCCAAAACTATGAAAAGAAAACAAACTACACACAAACAGACAACACACATGTTGTCCTTGTGCACAGCACACACCCCGCAAACTCATTCACTCTTCACCGCTCGGAGCTAGGCCGAACTTTGCCGCGTCAATCTCCTGTTCAACCATATCGCCCATGAGATACACTCAAGAAAATGCCCCAACGTATTTGTGGCAACGTCATGTGTCCTAGCATAATCTACGCTGGCCTCCACCATATAGTGAACAAGCCCAAGCCATAGGGAGATGAAAACAAAACCATATATACACCAGCAAACAAGCACGCCCAACACAAAATTTAAACGCTATTAGCAGAGGATGGCGCGACAAAGTGCTCGGGGTCCATCTAGTGGTGGATACATGGCACCACATTTCAAACTTAAATGAAGGTGGTGAACTTGGGAGGGTATGATGCCATTTTGGGAATGGACTGGCTATCTCTCTGGGGGAAATGACATGCCACTAGCAAGATAGTTTGATTTAGTTTGTCAAGCAAGGGAAAATGGTAAAGCTACAAGGAATGTCTGATGAACCTGTCACCCAAATACAAGAAGTTTCTATAGAGGAAATGGAGAAGTCTTATAGAGGTAATGACATTCAGACCACTATAGTGGTGACAATGCCATAGGCATCTGAGAACACTGGGATACCTAATTGTGTCCAAACAACATTAGTCCAGTTTGAGGATGTGTTCACTGATGCAAAGGAGCTACCACCTCATAGGGTTTTTGGTCATGCCATATCCTTGTTGCCTAAAAGTGCACCTGTCAATTCAAGGCCATACAGACATTCACCCCAACAAAAGGATGAAATAGAAAAGCAAGTAAGAGAGATGGTAGCATTTGGGGTAGTTGCTCCTAGAATGTCCCATTTTGCCTCACATGTACTTCTGGTGAAGAAAAAAGATGGTTCCTAGAGGTTCTATGTGGATTACAGGAGGCTGAACAATATTTCTGTAAAAGGCAAGTTTCCTACCTATAGTGGATAAGCTATTGGATGAATTGAAAGGAAAAAAGTGGTTTTCCAAGCTTGACTTGAGGGCTGGATACCATCAGATAAGGATGGTAGAAGTAGATGAAGAAAAACAGCCTTCAAGACGCATCATGGATAGTTCCAATTTAGAGTGATGCATTTTGGGCTCTCTAATGATCCAACTACCTTCCAGTGTATGATGAATGATGTCTTTGCTGATTGCATCAGAAAGTATGTCCTAGTGTTCATGGATGGCATTTTAGTTTATAGCAAGACTTTGCCTGATCATGTGGGCCACCCCAAACTGTATTGGAAATTCTCAGGAAAAACAAATTATATGCTAAGAGAAGCAAATGCTCCTTTGCTTAACAAAAGTTGGAATATTTGGGCACATCATCTCTAATCAAGGTGTGGCCACAGACCCAGATAAAACATCTACAATGGCACAATGGCCTGTACCTACCAATGTAACAGAACTGAGAGGGTTCTTGGGTTTGACAGTCTATTATAGGAAGTTTGTCAAGAATTATGGCATACTGGCAAAACCACTGAAATCCTTGTTAAGGAAGAATTCTTTCCAATGGGCTGATGAATCTCAGCAGGCTTTTGAGGCACTCAAATAAGCAATGATCACCACACTTGTGTTGACATTGCCATATTTTTCCCACCCCTTTTGCATTGAAATAGATGCATGTTCATCTGGCATTGGAGTTGTGTTGAGCCAACAGGGCCATCTAGTGGCCTATTACAACAAAGCTCTAGGACCAGCTAATCAGAAGCTGTCCATATATGAGAAAGAATTTCTAGCTATTATGATGCCAGTGGATACGTGGGGATCTTACATTTCAAGAGTACCCTTTGTTATCAAGAGTTACCATAAAAGTTTGTGCCATCTAGAATACCAAGTACTCATTTCTGACTTATAGAGGAAGGCAATGACAAAATTGATTGGGTTGCAATTCAAGTTTCAATTTAAAAAGGGGCAGAAAATATGGCAGTTGATGCTCTACTCCTTGCATGCCATATCTATTCCTCAACCAGTTTGGCTACATAAAATTTTGAACTCCTATGCTGTGGACACTGCTGCATAGATGTTGCTGCAAAAATTGGTTGTTGACCCTACAACAGAACATAACTACTCTTTGGACATTGGGATGATCAGGTATAAAGGGAAGATATGGGTGGGGGAAAACTCTGGCCTACAAACAAGACTAACTGAAGTTTTTCATTCATCTCATGTTGGGGGACACTCTAGACAACAGGCCAGTTACCATAGGCTCAAGTTGTTTAATGGACAGGCATTAAGCAAGCAGTAATAAACTTTGTGCAGCAATGCCATGTTTGCCAGCATGCAAAGTATAAACACTAGTAGTACCCAGTATTCCTCAGCCCTCTACCAATACCTGATTGTCCATGGGAAGATATCTCTATGGATTTTATACAAGGTTTCCCCAATTCAAATGGGTATTCTGTTATTTTAGTAGTACTAGACAGATACACCAAATATAGTCATTTTATTCCTCTGAAACACCCATGTATAGCAGCCACAGTGACACATGCATATATCACCAATGTAGTGAAGTTACATAGTATGCCATTGACAATTATATCTGATAGAGACAAAAAATTACTAGCCATTTTTGGAAAGAGTTACACAGGATCTCAGACACCAAGCTTTAGATGTCCCCTACTTATCACCCACAAACAGATGGGCAGACTGAAAGAGTTAACCAATGTCTAGAGATGTACATGAGATGTGCAGTTCATGACACACCAAAGCAATGGGCCAATTGGCTCCCTCTAGCTGAGTTCTGGTACAATTCTTCTCATCATACTGCTTTGTGTTGCACTCCATTCAAGTTAGTATATGGCAAAGAACCAAACATGGGAAACTTTGCTCACACGGGCCCTGCTTCACATCCTGAGTTGAACAGTTGGTTACACAAAAGGGATAATTATCTGGCTTTTTTAAACAACATCTCCTCAGGGCTAAAACAAAGATGAAACATGAAGCTGACATCAAGATAACTGCAAGACAATTCTATCTGGGCACAATAGTATCCTTCAAGCAACAACCATATGCTCAATATTCTTTAGTTAACAGGACATGTCCTAAGTTGGCTATGAAGTATTTTGGTCCTTTCATGATTCTGGAGAAGATTGGAGCTGCAGCCTATAAGTTACAGCTGTCGGAACAGAGCTTAATACATCATGTCTCGTAGTTCAAGGAGCATATTCTGGATCATACTCCAGTTTTCACCACCCTTCCTGAACCCTTGGCCTTGGACAGGGTAACCTTGTTGTCCAAGGAAATTCTGGAATGTCGAGTGGTAAACAAAGGGAATTCAGGTCTGCTTCAGGTACTCATTCACTAGACCAAACTACCTATAGAGTATGCTACTTGGGAAGATTATGAGGCTCACCGTCAGAGGTTCCCAGATGCACCAGCTTGCGGGCAAGATGGCAATCCAAGGGGGATTACTGTCACAACAACTACTCGTAAGATGAAGGAGGTTGAGCCAGCGTGGGCCTAAAGTAGAGACAAGCCGTGGTCCTTGTGCCGGATGTAGGAGTCTATAGCACCCCGGAAAAACCACTACTAGAAAACCGCTTGTTGTTTATTACTTATGTGCATCATCATGATAGCATGCTCATGTCATCATGCCACATTGCATTTGAGCATCATCATATCATCATGCATATTTCTAAACTAAACTATTTCCCTAAGAGCCTATCTTTGTTTTCAACTTATCCCTCTCTTATTTCAAACTTAAAACCCCAGGCTTTTCCGAAATATTTTGTTTCTCTAAAAACGTATTTAAAAATGTTTTGTTTTAAAATAAATAATAAATAAAATGTTTTACAGGGGGAACCAGCCAACCAGCCATGTGGCCAATCCGACCCCTCTGCCCTAATCCTAGTCCAACCCAAAAACCGCATGCCACTCCCCCCACACACCAAACCTGTTAGAGTATGATACGTACACGGTTATTGTGGTAGTTTAGGATAGTTAGGATTCTAACCTAACTCGTTTTGTACTCCAAGTTAATCCCTGGACGCCTATATATACTCGCCCATGAGGCTCAATAATATATTTATCATATTCCTTCAAACTCATACTCTTTCATGGTATCAGCCTAAATCGATCTCAAGCCTAGCTTCCACTGCGCTTCCCCCAAGGAGATCGATCTCTATGATCTCCGCCGGGGACTGCACAACCCGTATGCAGGGTTCGTCCGCCGATCCGTGATTGGCTGCCCTGTAAGTCTTTTTCTCTCTTCTCTTGATCGGCTTTCTTTTTGGTTTACCGATCTTAGATCAGATTGAGTCGCCCACCACCGTTGTCATTACCGTGCATCTACTCCGACCATCGGTATCGAGGATGTACATCGCGTCTGTGCGCTTGCCCCTCCGTTGCTGTGCCTGCCTCGGCAGGCTGTCGCGGCCTCACGGCAGGCTGCTACGCACCACGGACGGCTGCTACGCCTTCCTCGGAAGGCTACCACGGCTGCCCCCTCGGATCCTTTTCATCGTCATCGTCCAGGACTTCACCGACAACGTCGTCATCGAATCCGATCTACGCGTCGTCCACGCCATGGCGCATACGGCGCACAGTCGGTTTGATCAAGCGATCTCGTGCCTGTCTACGCTAAGCATGTCCCCAAGCACGCGCCTACCACCGATCGAGCTACGGGCTGCCACTATGTCGCCTCGTCAGGCCCCAGCACCACCGCCTTTGGTCCATGCTACCGGCTTCCAACGCGCCTTCCTTGGCATGTACGTTGCTGGTGGTCTCCCAGCCGCTGCACCGACTTGTGCCCTGTAGCTATGCCGCCCCCTCGGGTCGTAGCGTGGCTGCACGTAGTCTACTTCGCCGTCCTCGTGCATCGACGACCTCGACTTTCACCGCGCCATCTCCTACGGCGTGGATCACCGCCGTCTGCACATGGTCTTCGTCACGTCGCCGGGTCTTTCTTGCCTACTTCGAGCACCGCCGCCGCGCTTCACAAGGTAACCAGCAGGGTGCCCTCTCGCCGTTGTAGGTCCCGCCAACTACCCCATCACCACTCTAGGAATCTAGCATGACTAACCCAGTTCGCCGCTAGTTTCGCCGCCTTCTATATCTTCGTCCACTACAACTTTGCCGCTAGCGTCATCGCCTCATCCCCAACTACACCACCTGCTACTCTACTCCGACAACCGCGGACAACACCGTCATCTCTCCCTTAGCCGCTCTGCGTGTCGCAACCGCTCTAGAGGCTTCCTCTGCTAGTCTTTCTGACACGGCGACAAGTTCATGATGGTCCCTGCCCCCGGACACCTGGTACTGGCAACACCGGGAGTGCCTTCGTCGCTGACGTGTTCCCGAGTCTGGCAAACTCGGATCGGCGCCTCGTCTTCATCGGCTTCGACAATGTCTTCTTCGGCATGGACCCCTCTACGACTGCCTCGACTGCGTCACCGATGAGTTCTTCTTTGCATACTCGATTCTGGCAAAACCAGAGTGTGCGTTCGTCCCCGACGTGCGCCTAGTTCTGGCAAAACTATGGCCGCACCTCGTCTTCGACGGCTCAGACTACATCGACTTCGGCATCGACACTCTCAATGACTGCCTCGACGCGTGTCCGTCATCCTCCTCGCGCACTATGCGCATGCGGCTTCACGTGCGGCTACCTTGACACGGGCATCCCCGACCACGACATCGACCACGATGACCCACCGCATGGCTACCTCGACCATGACACCACCTCACGCTCTCAACTCCATCGACATCGACACAAGGGCTACCACCTCGCTTGAGCATTACCAGCTTCCTCTACAGTTCAAGCTACTGCGATGCGACACCGTGCAAGACGTTTCCACTACGACTGCGGGGGGATGTCAGCCTACTAGATGCTACTTCAGTTTATATCTAGTCTGACCATCCGCGACGTTCCGGTTGTTCACGATGCTACCGCTACGACTGCAGGGGGTGTTAGAGTATGATACGTACACAGTTATTGTGGTAGTTTAGGATAGTTAGGATTCTAGCCTAACTCGTCTTATACTCCAAGTTAATCCTTGTAAGCCTATATATACTCGCCCATGAGGCTCAATAATATATCCATCATATTCCGCCAAACTCATACTCTTTCAAAACCCTAGCTACCCTACCTACCACCACACACCCTAACCCACCCCTGCGTGTCGCCGTAGCACACCACCGCCCTACCTGACGCACCCCTGCGCCCACACGCGCACGCAATCCACACAGCAGTGCAGCGACCTACCCACCCCCCGCGATGCACTGCTCTCTCTCAACGCGTCGCTCGCACCTCACCCGTCCCGCTAACCGGCCCCACCCCGACGCGTCTAGCCCCAACCCTGCACGGTGCACCCTCGCTCATGTCGCCCACCACCTACAGCTCACATCAACGCCTAGTAATCATGCGGATCCGACCCTACCACACACTCACGCCGCGATGGCCTCGACCTGGCCCACCTCCTCGCTCGCGTCGCTCCCTCCAACCCCGAGCGCCTCCTCCCCTATGCCACCACCTCGTCCGCCACCGCAAGAAACTCGCCTCCCTGTGTTGCCTCCTTGACCGCCCCACTCTCGAGCGCCTCCTGTTCACCGCGCCTCGCCCTCCTCCGCTGGCCTCTATCGAGCCCCAGCGAGGTCCTCGCACGCGCCCCTTCTCTGCATCAAGCCGCCGCGAGCGCCGCCCTCCAACCTCTGCCCGAGCGCCTTGCCTCTGCCCCTCTACTCTACTGGTCATCGTCACCAGGCCGCCGCCAAAGAGCTCCGCCCCATGACGGCTCCTCACCGGACACCCTCCTTGTCGCCCTCGTCAACCGTCGCCTCTCCGCCCGCCCCCCCGCTGCGAAGCACGGCCTCCTCTTCTCCGACCTACGGGCTCTGCGATCGCCACCGCTAGGGCCACGCCGTTCTCCGCAACCTCGCCATGCCCTCGAGCTAGAGCCTAGCAAGGGATTGTTCCGCTCTCCCTCATGCGCCCCCATGGTCGTCCTCCTGCCAGTTGCCCTGCGCCCCTGGTCCATAGTGTGGCCACTGTCCTTCTTCGCTTGGTCACCTGCCACCGCACGGCCTCCTCACCGCCTTGTGCTCGTTCTTCTATATCAGGGACTCTGCCTTAGTGCCTCTCGAGCCCCCTATATGGTTGCATCTGGTGCCCTATCATGGACAGGATCTCTCTATCTCAACCCCGTATCTATTGATGGTGGTGTGATGGCACCCGAGAATCAATTCAATATATGGCGATCGATGTAGTGGTGTGGCGCTGCACATACGAAGACGGTGTGAAGATGGGGAACATGCAACATCGGTTGCATCGGCTACTTCGCCCTCACGACGATTCAAGTGCGCCCTCGACGGACACCGAGGAACTCCGACACGGACCCGAAGACCCCGAGTCCTCCTTCAGCGTGGGATCACCTAGATCGCCTTCACGGGACCGAAGATCGATCTCGCCGACCACAAGACCCCGATCCCGCCGAACCTGAACCCAAGATCGTCGACCCTAAACGTGCAACCCTAAGCCCCTATTTCTGTAAGATGATATTTAACTTGTGCATCTTAAATTTTTCATGGTTGCATTCATACTCTGTCATTTGGGGTTATTTTGTCAAATCACCTAATAATTAAATATGGAGTGTATATGCAGGATACTTTTGTCTTATCTAGACTCCATTTAAATTTGTGTAGCGAACCGATGCCATGTTTTACCTTGTTGATCCAACATTTAAATTGCGGGGTACCTAAACAACTTGAACCTTCTATTTAATTGCCGGGATCCCGATTCCGCTTAATATTGCCTAGTTGCATCACATCTTTGCCATGTCATGCATCATATCATGAACATCTCCGATCTTCTGCCGTAGTATTAAATACTGCATTCAGTGTTTCTTTTAGTGTTTTGCTTCTACGTGGATGCGCGCCTTGATCTGTTCTCCAGTGTATCTTCGGCTATGTTTTTAGGCGAGCATTCTCCCTGTTTCTACCTATTTTGTATTTATAGTCTTTACTCCCTCTTGTTGATCTATTGCTATTTGTGTTGTCGATGCTTTAGTTTCATGTACCAGTTATATCTCCTGCAGCCTATATTCCCATTGTCTGTTGTTTGGTAGACAGTGGCCTTGTGAGTCGTAGTTGCTTGCTCAGGTGTTGGTTCGAGTCGTCGAGTTCCACCGCTGTTGGAAAGTTGGCAGATGCTTAATGGTGGAGATGATCATGGCTTTCGATATAACTTGTAAATTAAAATGCTGGAAATAGATGTTATTTGGTTTTTATCCACCCACTTGTGTCCACCTAGGACACAAGTTCTTCACACTTGTTCCGAGATCGAGCGCTAACCTGATTTCAAAGTACTGTACTACAGTCACAAACTAGTTCGGCCTTTATATGTTACCTAATGTACCTATTCCATTTATCCCATGTTTATTACCTGTTGCTCGATGAGCGTTTATTACTGTTGCGTAGGTGTGGCACTCTGTAACGGGAATATATTGTCTATGGCCTGTACTCGCGTGACAAGTGCATGCAACCTCAGGGTCCGTGCGAGGATTAGCTATACCTCGTATAGGTAGCTCTTTCGGGTGGCCCCCATGTACTTGCTTTGGGTCTAGGAAAGCGTCGTGTCCGAAGCCCCGCCGACATACTGATGGGTGTATGTTAATTGTTCTGGCAAAAAGGGCGGAAGTGCGTGTGGAAACTTTGGTGCACCCCTGCAGGGTTAAATCATTTTGAAAAGCCGTGTCCATGGTTATGGACGACTTCGAGCACAATTTCTCGATCATAGACAACTAGAACCTAAGAATTACTATTATAATTTGACTTGGATATGATATGACTAGTAAGTTGTCTAATCACCATGGAATGAATAAATAAAACTGCCAACTAAATGAGTTTCCTCGGAAGGACTCCCTCGTTTGGTCTCAAAGGGGAAATACCAGGATGGGTATGCTTGCGGTTAGTATTAGTTTGGTTCCAAATATGTCTTTCCTATCCCTCTTTGATAGCCGACTGTTGTATCAAGTATCTATTGGTTGTGTAGTGCATGCTTCTTTGCCGCTTCAGTCCACCGTACCTGCATGGCGAGAGCATGAATTCTAGACTTCATGTGTCTTGACCTCGATCTTCGAGCTCCCTTTTTATTTTTCCCTTAGCCGGCACCCCTTTTGATTTCACAGGTATGAGTTCGACGACGTTAGTAAGGTTACCCTTTCCGACTTGGCCTGGACAGGGTTATGAATGCCATTGGTTATTCTTCGGGGCTTTTAGCCCCATTTGCATCTTATCTATACTCAGATGTTGTATTGTTTTCAAGGTGATTTGGATCTTTGTACTGTATATCTGTATTCTTGACTCGTTGAGTCATTGTTCTATATATATGTTTTGTGGGTTCCATCGTGAATTATTGTGTAATGGTATTACTTCGTTTTCCACCCGCACGCAAGTGCCTGGTGAGCATCTTTGAATCGCTTCTATGTGGGTTTCGCGGGAAGCGCTAAAATCTGCATATGGCCGATTCGAGGGTGTTACAATATGGTACCAGAGGTCAGTAGTTGTGATACCCCACTGGTCCAACCTATAGGATAACCTAGCTAACGGCCTATGTAGAGTGTCAAAACTATTTTTAAAAATTGGTTGGATAGATCTGATTAGGTCTGCTTTTACTCCTTACCTCTACGCTATTGTCCTCATACCTTCGCGTGTTTTAAATATGCTCTCTTTTGTTTTCTTCAAGTCCAGGAATTCTCGTGGTTAGGTTTCCATCATACCTTCAGGGTTTTGATTCCCTCCTTTTGCAACGTGTTTTGCATCTGATCTTCTTGCTATCCGAGGAATCCCTCATCTGTTGTATCTTTCAGTGGACCAAAAGTTCACTAAAAGTTCTCTTTGTATCTTCCGGTGTTTTCCCACGCAATGACATCATCTACATCAGACCTGATAAAGAGTCCGCATCACTCCTTTTTGTCCGAACATCACTTATGAAGATCTTCAGGCTAAATTCCGAGAATGGGTTGCACAATTTTCCTACTACATGTGTGGAGTAATATTAGAGTGCGTGCTGGATTGGCCCCCATGCCGACTACTCATTCTATTCGCTCGTGTACATTGAAGTGGATTAGGTTGCAATTTTCTCTCCTCTCACGGAAGTTAGAGGTGGCCTTATCTTTTGAGACCTCTACCTTCGTCTTTTTTCTCCGGAGTGTTCTCCCGATGAACATGAACAATGACCCCTTGATGGTGGTGTTGCCGATTTCAACATGGAGTAAGAATCTTTGTTAGTGGTGTCACAAGGATCTACATGAAACGAGAAGATCCAGATCACCGGCCTTCTTTCTTGTACCATCAGGCGAATCTCGAGGGCGAGATCTCTTGTTAATGGTGTCGAATTGTAGCACCCGGGGAAAACCACTACTAGAAAACAACTTGTTGTTTACTACTGATGTGCATCATCATGATAGCATGCTCATGTCATCATGCCACATTGCATTTGAGCATCATCATGTCATCATGCATATTTCTGAACTAAACTATTTCCCTAAAAGCCTATATTTGTTTTCTACTTATTCCTATCTTTATTTTAAACTTAAAACCCCAGGCTTTTCCAGAATATTTTGTTTGTCTAAAAATGTATTTAATTTTCTTTAATAAATAAAAATAAAATGTTTTACAGGGGGAGCCAGCCAGCCAGGCATGTGGCCCAGCCGGCCAGCTACAACCCCGCTGCCCTAATCCTAGCCCAACCCAAAACCGCATTCCACTCCCCCACACCAAACCCTAGCTAGCCTACCTACCACCACACACCCTAACCTACAATTGCATGCTGCCGCAGCTCACGACTGCCCTACCTGATGCGCCCCTGCGCCCATGCACGCATGCAACCCACACAACAATGCAGCGACCTACCTACCCCCCGTAGTGCTCTGCTCGCTGTTGACTTGTCGCTCGCACCTCACCCGTCCCACTAACCGGCCCCACCTCAACGTGCCCAGCCCTAGCCCTGCGCGCTGCATCCTTGCTCGCGTTTCCTACCACCTACCGCTCGCGTCAACGCCCACCAATCCCTCGGACCTAACCCCACGATGCACTCACGCCGCGGCGACCCCAACCTAGCCAACTCCTCGCTCGCGTCGCTCCCTCCAACCCCAAGTGCCTCCTCCCTGATGCCACCACCTCGTCCACCTCAGTCAGAGCCTCGCCTACCTATGCTGCCTCCTCGACCACCCCGCTCCTGAGCGCCTCCTATCTGCCGCACCTCGCCCTCCTCCGGTCGCCTCTCTCGAGCCCCAATGAGGTCCTTGCTTGCGCCCCTTCTCTGTGTCAAGTCGCCGCAAGCGCTTCCCTCCAACCTCTTACCGAGAGCCTTGCCGCCGCTCCTCTCCTCTACTAGCCATCGCCGCCAGGCAGCCACCAGAGAGGTCCACCCTGCGACGCCTCCTCCCCGGCCGCCCTCCTCATCATCCTCGTTAACCACCACCTCTCCGGCCATCCCACTGCTGTGAAGCCTGGCCTCCTAAGCTCTAACCTGTGGGCTCCACGACCGCTGCCGCCAGGGCCACGCCCTCCTCCGCAACCTCGCCTTGCCCTCGAGCTACATCCTAGAAAGTGCTTGGCCTACTCTCCCTTGTGCGCCCCCCATGGTCGTCCTCCTCCCAGTCACCCTGCGCCCCTGGTCCGTGGTCTAGCCACTGTCATTCTTCGCTTGGTCACCTGCCACCGCACATC
Organism: Avena insularis; assembly: GCA_023614405.1. Taxonomy (NCBI): domain Eukaryota; kingdom Viridiplantae; phylum Streptophyta; class Magnoliopsida; order Poales; family Poaceae; genus Avena; species Avena insularis. The sequence continues at coordinate 172,108,133 of CM042688.1, forward strand.
CTCCTCACAGCCTTGTGCTCGTGCTGCTGTATCGAGGACTCTTCCCTAGTGCCTCTCGAGCCCCCTATATGGTTGCATCTGGTGCCCTATCTTGGACATGATCACTCTGTCTCGACCCCGTATTTATTGATGGTGGTGTGATGGCACCCGATAATCAATTCAATATATGGTGATCGATGCAGTGGTGTGGCGTTGCACATATGAAGACGGTGTGAAGATGGGGAACATGCAACACCGATTCATCGGCTACTTCACCCTCATGCCGATTCAAGTGCGCCCTCGACGGATATCGATGAACTCCGACATGGACCCGAAGACCTCGAATCCTCCTTCAGCGTGGAATCACCAAGATCGCCTTCACGGTACCGAATACCGATCTCGCCGACCACAAGACCCCAATCCCGCCGAACCTGAACCCAAGATCGTCGACCCTAAACATGCAACCATAAGCCCCTATTTTTGTAAGATGATATTTAAATTGTGCATCCTAAATTGTTCATGACTGCATTCATACCCTGTCATTTAGGGTTATTTTGTCAAATCACCTAATAATTAAATATGGAGTGTACATGCGGGATACTTTTGTCTTATCTCGACTCCATTTAAATTTATGTAGCGAACCGATGCCATGTTTCACCTTATTGATCCAACATTTAAATTGCGGGCTACCTAAACAACTTGAACCTTCTATTTAATTGTCGGGATCCCAATTCCACTTAATATTGGCTAGTTGCATCGCATATTTGCCATATCATGCATCATATCATGAATATCCCCGATCTTCTGATGTAGTATTAAATAGTGCATCCGGTGTTTCTTTTGGTGTTTTGTTTCTTTGCGAATTAGGCCATTGAGTTGATGCGAGCCTCGATCTGTTCTCCGGTGTATCTTCGGCTATGTTTTCAGGCGAGCATTCTCCCTGTTTCTACCTATTTTGCATTTATAGTCTTTACTTCCTCCTGTTGATCTATTGCTATATGTGTTGTTGATGCTTTAGTTTCACGTACTAGTTATATCTCATGCAACTTATATTGTCTTGGACACCTCCTATTGCATGTTGTTTGGTAGACAACTGGCCTTGCGAGTCATAGTTGCTTTCTCAGGTGTTGGTTCGAGTCGTCGAGTTCCACCGTTGTTGGGAGGTTGGCAGATGCTTAATGGTGGAGATGATCATGACGTTCATTATAACTTGTTAATTAAAATGCTAGAAATAGATATAATGCAGAGGCACTGGTGGGTAATAGATGTTATTTGGTTTTTACCCGCCTACTTGTGTCCACCTAGGACCCGAGTTCTTTACACTTGTTCCAAGATCGAGCGCACAAACCACATGTGGGGTGTGTGTGGGCACCCCTATCGGCTTATTACCTGATTTCAAAGTACTGTACTGGAGGCCACAAACTAGTTCGAGCTTTATACGTTACCTACTGTACCTATTCCATTTATTCCATGTTTATTACCTGTTGCTCGATGAACGTTTATTACTGTTGCGTAGGTGTGGCACTCTGTTACGAGAATATATTGTGTATGGCCTCTGCTCGCGTGACAAGTGCATGCAACCTCAGGGTTCGTATGAGGATTAGCTATACCTCGTACGGGTAGCTCTTTTGGGTGGCCCCCATGTACTTGCTTTGGGTCTGGGAAAGTGTCATGTCCGAAGTCCCGTCGACATACCGATGGGTGTATGTTAATTGATCTAGAAAAGAGGGCGGAAGTGTGTGTGGAAACTTTTGTGCACCCCTGTTGGGTTAAATCTTTTTGAAAATCCATGTCCACAGTTATGGATGACTTTGAGCACAGTTTCTCGATCATAGACAACTATAACTAAAGAATTGCTGTTATAATTTGACTTGAATCTGATATGACTAGTAAGTTGGATAATCACCATGGAATGAATGAATAAAACTGTCAATTGTGTGAGTTTCCTCAGAAGGACTTCCTCATTTGGTCTCGAGGGGGAAATACCAGGATGGTTATGTTTGGTGTTAGTATTAGTTTGGTTCCGAATAGGTATTTTTTATCCCTCTCTGATAGCTGATAGTTGTATCGAGTCTCTATAGGTTGTGTAGTGCATGCTTCGTTGTCGCTTCAGTTCACCATACCTATGTAGGTGAGAGCCACCGAATTTTAGACTCGCCGTGTACTGGCCTTAGTACTGACCGCTCCCTTTTTCCTTTGCCCTTAGCCAGCACCCCTTTTGACTTGACAGGTATCAGTTCGACGACGTTAGCAAGGTTACCCTTCCGGCTTGGCCTTGGCAGGGTTATGGATGCCATTGGTTATTCTTCAGGGCTCTTAGCCCCATTTGCATCTTATCCGTACTCGGATGTTGTATCATTTTGAAGGTGATTTGGATCTTTGTGTTGTATATCCGTTTTTTGACTCGTTGAGTCGTTGTTGTGTATATATGTTTTGTGGGTTCCATCATGAACTATTGTGTAATGGTATTGCTTTGTTTTCCACTCACACGCAAGTGCCTGGTGGGCATCTTTGAATCGTTTCTATGTGGGTTTGGCGGAAAGCGCTAAAATCTGCATAGGGCCGATTCGAGGGTGTTACAGGGTCGGTGTCGAGAGCAGTGTGCATGGAGCACGACATGGTTATAAGCCTCAGATCGAGAGGTAATCAAGGCAAATTATGAAAATAGTGGAGCATGTCTGATTTCTCCTCCTCTCTTTCTTCGTCCTCAAGTCGCAACCCCTAGTCCCCAATTCGTAGAGAAATCCATCGGCAAGGACACAACACTCTGCTACTTCCTTGTGTCCACGCTCACAAGTGCTTACCCACGGCTAACCCTAGCTGTAGGGTTCGGCTCGGCCGATGCGATCCCGACGCCACCGCGGCTCCGACTGCTCCCCCTCATCGCCTACGCCTCCTCTGTGTCGTCTATGGTCTCCTCCATGACCTCTCGTGCTCCTGCCCCACTACTCCGACGCTAACAACTACCTCCTGAAACCCTGCATCGACCACACCATTCCCTTGCTCCTGCTCGCCTCCCTTTCATGTTCCCGTCACGTCCTGGCTTCTCCAGATCGACGATGTGGTGGTGGTGACCATGTGGTGATGGCGGTGCTGATGCTGCCATGGGCTGACCAGCTCGTCTGCTTTAGATTACGTCGTATGATCCTACTATGACCGGCCCTCGAGCCGATGAGCAGTGCTAGGTTTACGACTATGGTGGTGATGGTGTTTTCCTAGACATTGTTATACTTGTGGTGGTTCTGTTGAGCTCCTATTTGTGTTGGTGTTCTCCAAGATAGTTGTTATATGGTCATGATTTGGTACTAGTGGATGGTGCTGGCTAGATAGGTCCTAATCTGGTCTGTGTAAAATAGTATTATAGTACGTGCAATGCACGTCCAGTTTCAAATTTCAAATATGCTAGCTTCAGAACTAAGAGCATTAACGGGTGATAAGTGACATGGCTTGTTTAAAGCAGTTTATTTGATCTGAGGCACTCATGAAGTAAACCTGAAGGAAGCTCACTAAGAGCCGCAGTTCTTAGGAGTGAGAGAGCCTACGATGATGGGGTCTCCAAGAGTGTGGCAATGAGTGGATGAGCTCGTTCTGGGGATCGATCGGGATGCAGCGCTCGCTGGGTTATGCACTCGCGGCCGGTGTAAACCATTTTACACGGGGATTTTTTAAGCATTGACGAAGATATTTCAAAAAGATCGTAAAGTTCAGTTGGAAACAGTAGACGTGAATCCGTGCAACCTAGCTCTACTTTCTTATGATCTTTATCTCTTTTTTTGCCATGTTAGAAAATAATGTTGCGGTTGACAATTTTGATATCTATACTTTTTCACTTTCTTTTTCTATATAGTGTACCACTTTTGAAATCTTTAATCGTAAGATTGAAAGGTAATATCAACAGTCAATGGTTTTGACCCAATGGTCTAGATGTTCGAATCAATTTTTCCAGGTCAAGTATTTTCATGTTTTATAAATATAAATTCTGACGAATGACTGAATGGTACTCCGATATGATACAATCAGAAATTGATTTAGAGAGGAAGTCCCGCTAATTCTTTTCCATGGTAGGCAGGAACGTTTACTAAATTATTGTTACCATCATACAAACGGCAACCCCTTTAGAAATTAGGTTCCCCTTTTAGATATGACCCATCATAAGTACTTTTCGTCACTATCGAGAATTATATTGACATGTTGGTTTATTCAAATAGAAGTGTATTTGGGGTGCTGAAGTGTGCATTAGCTCAACCAGGCATACTAAAAGACTATAAGCTAAGATTAACTCGTTCCTCTCCTCGTGTGACTTTGATACATCCTTGGATGGCTTGCTATTTCATGCAACTACTCTATGCATCATCAGCTATGAAGCCCCAACGCATCGCTAAGCCCCCATGGATGAAGTACAAGGAGCTGGGCGAGAAGAAGAGGCTGCTGAGGATGAAACACCGGAGATTCCAACCCCGAAGACTGGAGTCTCCGGACCGTCACTCGGAATCTCCGGCTGGACTCCGGACCAGCCTCTGGACCGAGGCCTGGGACAGTCTGAACCCCACTCCGGAGACGACACAAAAGACAGACCGGAGTCCCCGGACCACAGTGGAGTCTCCGGCACATGACACCGGAATCTCCAGTTTCCACGACTCCAGGCATGTTAAGGCCTTTCGGCCTTGGGCCCATGTAACCCCAAATTCGTCCAGACTTTAGCCCTTATTGCCTAAACTACCCCTGAACTAGTGGCTGGCCTATAAATAGCCCCCACCTCTATTATAAACCCTAGACTAGAAATTGGAATTAGAAGACACCCTTTGAGGATCTCCCTAATTCTTGTCTCATGCTCCTTTGCTAAAGGAGCACCAAATATCCACCACCTCGTTAGAGTTTGCATCGTGCCTCCCTAGATGTACAAGGCCTTGGCATCGGAGTCCCTTTGAAAAGACGTCAAGATCTCACCAAGACTCCCCACTCACTGTGCCGGTTCAAGAGAGAGATCTTCGCCCGACGCCGATCCTAGGGATTGCACCGGACCGGTAGCTTCCGGCGTGAGCTATTGACTTGTATCGTGTCTTCGTGTGTGTGTGTGAGTTCATCGTGTTCTTCGTGCGTGAGTTCACAAATTTCAGCCTCTCCCTCTTCCCCCACTCACTCTGCCGTGATTTCAAGGGATTCGTAAAATATCGGGCCACCCACGAGGTTTTCCCTCAACATATTGGTATCAAGAGCTTCGTTGCTCATGAATTTCCTCTCCAATTTTTCTTCTATCGACCAAAAATTCGAAAATCCCCAAAAAAGAGCCCTAAATTTGCCTTTGGACCAATCTCTTGATTTGGAGTGTTATTTGTGATTTTGATCTGATCAAATCTTGTCTTAGGTGTTGGTCCAACTTTATCCTGCGTTTTCCCAGCCCAATTTGGACAATTTTTCGCGGATTTGATATCCCAAGGTGTGGATTTCCGCTCAAGAACACGAGTAGTTCGAGTTGTTTTCCCCACATCAGAGTTTCCGGCCCATAGCACCGGAGTCTCCGGCCCACACCAGAGTTTCCGGCCTGCCTACACCGGAGTCTCCAGACCACACCAGAGTCTCCGGCCCTGACGCCTGATTTTGACTTTTTGCCTCTTATTTCACCTTGGCTAATTTTCCTCTTGTTTGTTTGTGTCCCGTGTGCGGGTCGTCAACTAACAATAAGCTTCTGCATCAACTCCATCTACGCTCATCGACACCACGGCACCCGAACATCATCCCGCACCACCGACCGTAAGTTCAACGAAGGTATATCTTGTGTCACCTTGTTAACCCTATCTTCCTTTGTGTGTACCTATCCCACAAGAGTGGCTCATATTATGTTTGCTTGAGCATTGTGCATTTATAACATCAAGCAGAGAAAAAAAGAAACAAAAGAAAAAGATATATAGAAAAAGAAAAATAGTCTCCCATAGCAAAAGAGAGTCTCAAGCTTGTGAGCAAGAGAGAAAAGAAGAGCACCCAAGGCAAGTGCATAAATCCGTTGCTCATTTTTCTCTTTGCAAACGGGCCACCGTCTCTCCTTGCATTGGCACGACAACCGAGCTTAGTCTTCGTTAGGACATTCTGTTACTCATTTTCATAGTCGTGTCAATCCCACTAATCTTCACGTGTGTGTATATATTCATAGGTTCCCGTCACCCTTTTGAGTTGTTGACCTTTACCTTTGAGTTGACTTTATCGGATTTTACCCACTTTTGACTATCCCTAACCTTAACCTTCCACCAAAAGCTTTTGAGAGTCTTAGTCCTTTCGTTAGTGTGAGGTTTCTTTGCAATTTCACTTTGCAAGCTAATAGTTCTCTCTTGTGGTTTCTAGTTTGGTGCAATCCCCAAGGTGAGGTAAAAGTCTAACACCCACCATATTACACTTCCATATACAATCCTTGTGTGTTTTGCATGATGGATAGGCATGGTGAGCCAAGCCAACCACCTCCCCAAGAAGAAGATAAAGGGTCATACATGACATGTGCAAGCCACTACATTATTCGCCATGAGTTTCATGAATGTTGCGAGGATCTTGAGACGCGACAAGATGAACAATTTGGCGAGACTCAAGCTGAGTTCAAGAGCATCGAAAACCGCTTCGATGGCCTCGAAAGACAAATGCATGCAATGCAACACAACTTTGGCCATCAAATTAAGCGCTCCAATGTTCCGCCACTGAAACAGATGACAAGCTTCGCCTCCTCATCGACGGAATGACAAACAACACAAGATCGCATTCACGCACATCAAGCTCTTCAAGCTCGTCGCGTCACCGTTCTCCTCTTCATCAAGATCCTCATCCAAGTGCTCCAAGATGCAATGATGCCCCCGTGGTTTAAGATGGAAGCTCTTCACACTATGTACCTTCCCCACAGCACGCCGCAATGTCAAGATATGATGGTGATTTCTCCTCAAGTACTCAAGCAAGGCGCGAGGGACACCGTCATCATGCAAGGGCACTAGTGATCCAACAAGACCAACCTCAAGTAGAACCCCGAGTGCAACGTCAACTACAACGCCATCGGCCGTGACACATACTCGACACCACACGTGATAACTTCAACTTGGAGGATCAAGCTCATCATCACCGTCATGAACATCCACGCCAACACGATGGTCATCACGAGGCGCCTCCCCCACCACATCAAGACATGGAGCATCAAATTGTACATGTTGAGCGACGCCCACCACGTCATGAGGCTCAAGGCCATGATCTTTGTTGTGAGGCCCAAGTGCCTAACCCGCAACACCCACTAAGGAACGAGCCTCCTCTTCCCCAACAACCACGTCAAGAGGCACCACATCCTCAACACCCTCGTGAGGCCAAAGTGCCTCAACCTCGTCATCAGCTGCGCCAACAGAAAGAGCAAGCTCCTCAACAACGTCACGAGAACCGAGTTCCACCTCCCCAAAATGAGGCTTCTCAGACTCAAGCACATCAACAAGGTCACCAAGCTCGTCCAATGATTGCATGGAATATGAAGACCGTCACCATCATGGCAACCACCGCCACCGTGACTACAATGAGGAAGAACCTTCGGCAAGCTCAAGTTCACGATGCCCAAGTTCACCGGTTCAAATGATCCTGAAGAATACCTCTCATGGGTACTCAAGGTCGACAAGATCTTCCGGATGCACAACTATAGTGATGAGACGATGGTCTCCATGGCTTCGCTTGAGTTTGATGATTATGCAAACCTTTGGTGGGAACAAGTTCAAGTCACTCGTGACGCAAGAGAAGAGCCTCCAATCACAACTTGGCATGACATGAAGGCTCATATGAGATCCTGCTTTGTTCCTACGCACTACATGCATGACCTCTTCAACAAGCTACAATCGCTTAGTCAAGGAACAAAGACTGTGGAAGAGTACTTCAAGTAAATGGAGCTCAACATGATCCACGCCAACATTGATGAGCGCGAGGAGTAAACAATGGCATGTTTCCTCATTGGCTTGAACCATCCAATCAAGCGCATCATCGATTTTCAAAAATACAACAACATGGTTGAGCTTGTTCACATTGCAACAAAGGACAAGCGTCAAGTACAAGAGGACAACAAATACAACAAGCCCAGGATGTACTTCACCTACAAGAAAGCCTCAACCGCTACACCAACAACCTTGAATGGAAGCTCCTCAAGTACCTCCAAGCCTTCCTTGAAACCCACACTTCCTCAAGGGAAACCGCCCCAAGTGGAAAATATACAAAGGATGCCCCGCCATTTAACAACAAATGCTACAAGTGTGGAGGCAAAGGACACAAGTCGGCCGATTGTGGAAACAAGAAAGTATTGTTCATCCATGACAATGGCGACAAAGAATACTTGAGTGTGGAAGAATTTGATGCTGGAGTCAAAGAGGCAATGACAAGGCAACGTGTGGAAGATTACCAAGAGCTCCCCATGTGTGAACATGACGCAAGTCCATCGCTTGTCGTCATAAGGATCTTGACTACTCAAGCCCAAGAACATGAAGATCAAAGATCCAACATATTCCAAACCCGTGTTGGCATCAATGGGAAATCTATCAAAGTGATCATCGATGGTGGGAGTTGTCACAACCTTGCTAGAACCGAGTTGTGTGAGAAGCTCGACCTCACCCTACATGCTTACAAGCACCCCTACCATGTCTAATGGCTAAGTGACCAAGGATCCATGAAGATCAAGAACACCTTCTTGGTAGCATTCTCTCTGGCCCATACAAAGACACGGTGGAGTGTGTGGTAGTCCCAATGACAGTTTGCCATGTGTTACTTGGCAGGACATGGCAATTCGACAAAGGTTCTCTACATGATGGTCGCACAAATGTATACACCTTCAATTGGCTTAACAAGACATTTGTTTTTCAACCGATGACTCCTAGCCAAATAATTGCGGATAATGCAAAGGCTTTAGCGAGGGCACAAACCACAACACCATCTTGTGAGAAGAGTGGTGAGTGAGAGAACCACCATATAGCGACTGAGAGCCACAAGCCTAACTCGAGTGAAAAAATAAGAGTGTTCTTCTTGCCACCAAAAGTGAGATGACAGATGTGAGGAATAACCCATCCATCTTGCACTACGTCCTCATTTGCAAAGGACTAGCGCAATGAACTAATGAGTTGACAAATATTACTCCCTCTTTGATGGCTATTTTGCAGGAATTCAAGGATGTGTTTCTCGAAGATCTCCCTCATGGACTTCCTCCTCTTCACGGAATCGAGCATCACATTAACCTCATAACCGGCGCACCCCTTCCAAAATGCGTCGCTTACCGCACAAACCCGGAGGAGACAAAAGAGATCCAGTGTCAAATCAACCAACTCATCTCTAAATGTTTGATCCAAGTGACCACTAGTCCAAGTGCGGTACCCGTGATTCTTGTTCGAAAAACGGATCATACATTGCGGATATGCATGGACTATCGTCCAATCAATGCTATCACCGTGCGTTATCGACATCCTATACCTCATCTCGATGACATGCTTGATGAGTTGTGTGGAGCCACTATTTTCTCGAAAATTGATCTTCGTAGTGGTTACCATCAAATACGTATGGCGGAAGGTGATGAGTGGAAAACCACCTTCAAGGCCAAACTTGGTCTCTATGAATGGTTGGTCATGCCTTTTGGCTTATCTAATTCCCCATCCACCTTCATGCACCTTATGAATCATATTTTATGTTCTCTCATTGGAAAAGTGTTGTTGTCTATTTCAATGATATACTTGTTTATAGCAAGTCACTTGAGGAACATGTTACACATGTCAAGGAGGTCTTGCAAATCCTTTGACATGAAAAGCTATATGCTAATCTTCCCAAGTGCACTTTTTCTAAATACAAGTTGATTTTTCTTGGTTTTGTTGTTTCTTCCAATGGCATTGAAGTTGATGTTTCTAAAGTCAAAGACATTTGAGATTGGCCCATCCCCACAAATGTGAGTGAACTTCGAAGTTTTCATCGGTTGACCGGTTTTTATCATCACTTTGTGAAAGACTTATCTACCATTGCTTGCCCTCTCAACAAGTTGACAAAAAATAATGTCACCTTTGTGTGGGGAAAAGCACAACAAAAAGCTTTTGATGAACTTAAAAAGAGGCTTACTGAAGCACCTCTTCTCGCATTACTGGCTTTCACAAAAACTTTTGAGATAGAGTGTGATGCTAGTGGTATTGGTATTGGAGGAGTCCTTATGCAAAATGGATGTCCTATCGCCTACCATAGAGAGAAACTTGATGGCACACGCCTCAATTATCCGATTTATGACAAGAGCGTTTTGCCTTAGTCTGTGTCCTTCAAGTTTGGTAACACTACCTTTGGCCTAAGGAATTTATCATACATTCTAACCATGAGTCATTGAAATATCTCAAAGGCCAAGCCAACTTGAGTAAGAGACATGCTAAGTGGGTTGATTTCATGTAATCTTTTCCTTACATTGTCAAGTATAAGAAGGGCAAATATAATGTAGTTGCAAACGCTTTTTCTCGCAAGTGCACAAGCCTTCTTACTCGACTCGAAGTAAACGTGTTGAGTCTTGATGAAATCAAAACTTTGTATGCTTCCGACCCATTCTGTGGAACAATTTTCGCAAAGTGCTCCATTGAAAAAGGAGTTGATGATTTATAGATGATTTCTATTTGCATAAGGGATTTCTCTTTAAACAAAACAAGCTTTGCATTCCGAAGTCATATCTCCAACTTTTGCTTCTCCAAAAATCACATGGTGGAGGCCTCATGGGTCACTTTGGCTGTGACAAGACATTGGACATGCTTTCCACTCATTACTATTGGCCCAAGATGAAGCGGGACATGGAGTACTACATTCAGTGATGCACTACATGTGTTCAAGCTAAGTCTAAGTCTAACCCATTTGGTATTTATATGCCATTGTGTATACCTCATGCACCTTGGTCTGACATTAGCATGGATTTTGTTTTAGGATTTCTGAGGTCTAAGCATGGTCATGATTCTATATTTGTTGTCATGGATCACTTTTTCCAAAATGGAACACTTCATACTGTGCCATAAGACTGATGATGCTTCACATGTTGCCAATTTGTTTTTCAGGGAAATTGTCTGTCTTCATGGTGTGCCAAGAACAATCGTCTCCGACCACGACGTCAAATTCATGAGCTACTTGTGGAAGACCCTCATGGCCAAGCTCGACGTCAAGCTCCTCTTGTCATCCGCATCGCATCCGCAAATCGATGGCCATGAAGTCATGAACCGAAGCCTCGACACACTCCTTCATGTGTAGATCAAGAAAACCACAAGGATTGGTAGGAATGCATTCCCCACACCAAGTTCACCTACAATCGTGCCAAGCACTCTACGATGAAGATGAGCCCATTCATGGTCGTCTATGGCTTCGAGCCCCTCACTGCGCTCGACATTCTACCACTACCTCTCCATGAGCACACCAACATGGACGTTGACAAGCGTGCCCAAGCTATGAAGAAGCTTCATGAAGAAACAAGAGCTACTATCGAGCAACAAGTCCTTCGCCAAGCATCAAGGCTAAACAAGGACAAGAAAGAGATGGTCTTCAAAGAAGGTGATCTTGTGTGGATACACTTGAGCACGGACCATTGCCCCAAGGAACGTGATTCCAAGCTCAAACAAAGAGGAGATGGTCCCTTCAAGGTCCTCAAGTGAATCAACAACAACACCTACATCATTGACGTACCAACCTTGAAGTATATCTTGAGCTCAACATTCAATGCCAAGGACCTTTCACCCTACCAAGGAGATGTTCAAGATGATAACCACGAAGACTCGAGGAAAACTCTTTCCCAAGGGGGGAGCTGATGGAGCCCGTCCTACGGACGTCCCTACATCCATACCACCCAGTCCCCCATATGGACCAATGACTCGCGCCCGAGCTAAACTCCTAGAAGCTAAGGTTAACTCGCTCCTCTCCTCGTGTGACTTTGATACATCCTTGGATGGCTTGCTACTTCATGCAACTACTCTATGCATCATCATCTATGAAGCCCCAATGCATCACCAAGCCCCCACGGATGAAGTATAAGGAGCTGAACAAGAAGAAGAAGCTGATGTGGATGAAATACCGGAGTCTCCGGCCCCGAAGATTGGAGTCTCCAGACCGTCACGCCGGAATCTCCGGTTGGACTCCGGACTAGCCTCCGGACTGAGGCCTGGGATAGTCTAAACCCCACTCCAGAGACGACACTGGAGATAGACCGGAGTCTCCCCACCACACCGGGGTCTCCGGCCCATGACACCGGAATCTCCGGTGTCCATGACACCAGGCATGTTAAGGCCTTTGGGCCTTGGGCCCATGTGAAGGAGATATGCCCTAGAGGCAAATAATAAATAGGTTTTTATTGTCATATCTCAATTAGTTTATAATAGTTTAATATTGTGCTATAACTATGCCAAGTAGAAACATTGGTACATGTGTGGTATGAAACAACCAAGTCCCTAGTAGCCTCTATTCATACTAGTTCATTGGTCATGAGGGTGATCTGGGTTTCAAGATCATGGGCATTTATGCCAATTGACAACAAGATCATATCATTGGAGAATGATGTGATTCGACATTCCTCGAAGGATTTCAACACGATCAAGTCATATAGTTCATTGTTGCAACAGCTAAATCTAGACTGCTAATTCCTTAGACCGTGAGGCTATATCAATCACAGTCTCCCGAGAGTGCTTTGATAGCATCAAGCGCCAGTTGGTAATACAGTGGTTATAAAGGTGTGTTAAGGTACTCGGAGGAACCGTTGAGGCAATATATGTCAAGAGCGGGATTTGTTCACCCACATCACGGGTAATGATACATACGACCGGCTTGGTGAGATTACATCCATAAATGTTGCAACATGTGACTCGGTCACGGGGATGTAATATCACTGTAACAAGAAAACATAACTTGTTGTGAACGAGATTGAACAAGGTATGTGATACCAATGATCGGATCTCGAACAAGTCGTATCAAGAAACAAAAGGAATATGGATGCTACATTTACTGGTTCAAACGACATTGTCATCAGGAATGCATAGGGGTCACATGGATATCCCTGGTCCCTCTATTGATCATTGATACAGATCATGTCTAGAGCATTCCCGAGCCGTGAGAGGATACACTTAAGGGTACGATGAGAGCGATCATTCATAAGACAGAATCACAGTAGAGAAAGAATAAAGGACCGGAATCATTACGGGAAAGATCCGAAGTCGTTCGGAGGAAATCGAAAGGGAACTGAAAGGTGTTTCGGGTCAAGACGGATTTTGTAATATGTATTTACATATTAATCAATGTAATTAATATTAAATATAATATTAAAATCTAATTTGAAGGGGTATTCCACTAATGGGCCAAACTTCCTAGGGAAAAAGGGCCCATGAGGGAAAACCGAAGGAGGGAAGGTCCAAGGGCCAAAGGGCCAAGGCCTAGGCGCCTCAAGGGGGCCCACCAGGCCAGCCTAGGGCTATGCGCGGGGTGGGGCCCACCCCTGGCCGGCTGGCCCATGAGGCCCATGCGCCTCCCCCTCTCCCTTGAATAGTCCCACATGGGAAACCCAAAGGGGAGGACACACCCCCTCCCCCTATATAAAGGGGTGCCCATGGGGCCTATTCATCTATGGCACCAAAGTTCACAGGCCAGCGCATGGCGGTACCTAAGTTGCCTAAAATTGTCGCGTTTCGAAATGTTGGGTCGCCAACTACTGAGAGGGGCCGTTTCGAGGCAAACTCATCTCACCCCTGCCAAATTCAAACATTCCGTTAAACTGGCCCATGAAGTAGACGGTCGGGACCCTCATGTCGGTCATCTGTCAGTGACACGAGCGCCAACGCGGCAAACTCTTAGGCAAATCGAGTAGCTAAGTGGATTGGATGCGTTGACCAATTTCACAAATCCATTCCCACCTTTCCCCTAGCACTGGTGGCGTCAGAATCCACCCTCCAGGTAGGACGATCTCTTCGGACATTTGACTTCCGGTGCCAAGTTGCTGCGCCCAGTCGCTGATCCCGAGCTCCAATGGCGCATGCCGTAGCCGCTGTTGCGAGGCTCTAGCCCGCCTCTGCCGCCGACAAGCCAAGAAGCTCGGAGGATGGCAGATCCTACTATTAAGGAAGAAGAAGTTCTGTCTACAAGCGGGTGAGCTACCCTTATCTTTGCTATTCGCACTAATTATAACTGCTAGCTGGCTACTGAACCTCAAATTGTTTGTTAGCCCAACGCTGACAAACATATTTTGTCCATAGTTTCTGTCAAGTGGGATCTCCGCAGACCCCCTTACCTGGTTACGATAGTCCTCTTCAGGTACGACTCTAAGGATAAGTGGTATGGACACCATTGTATCACGATGGAAGAAGCGCCTGCGCAAATCTGCACTATATCTGGTATGGTTGCTACTCTATGTAATCATGATGAATTATGGCCGAAGCAGACTGCAAAGTTTAGCTTCATGGATGAACGTGGCATCATGGTTCCTCTAACGTGTGACAGTCAGCTAATTGGGTTGATGAAAAGGTATGCTTCGGCTTGCATGTTTGATCTGAATTGTGATGTACTGGATGTGGAAGCTGCTGCAACTGGGAGTCGCCCTTCTATTCTTGGACAGGGTGGTTGCTCTAACCCAATTAGCTCCTAGTAAGCAAAGGTCTCTTGGGGTTCACATGTTTGTGCTGAATTGTAATTTTTGTTTTATTTACTCTGTAGATATTGGGTAGTTATGCAACATTCTTGTTTTCTTTGACAGGAAGCGTGATACATTGCAAATGTATCTATAATTTTTGATGTTCCATGCTTGGTTTTATCCACTTTCTTGTGTTTTGTTCCAACTTTGGAGTACTTTTCATATGATTTCTTGGACTAACCTATTAACAAGAGCCACAATTGCTACTGCTTTTTCTACTGTTTTTGGTTCCAGGAAAGTCAGAAAATGAATATTCTTGAAATTGGACAGGACAAAAGCCAAAGTGCCTATTTTTCCGGAAGGATTCAAGTGCTAGAATACGAGACGGAGAAGGGCCTAGGGGCCACCACACCACCTGGCCGCGCGGCCAGGCCTGGCCCGCGCCAGGGGGTGGTGTGGAAGCTCCCGGCACCCCCTCGGCCTCTCCTTCCGCCTATAAGTTGCCCTCGGGACGAAAACCCTAAGTACCCAATCAAAAATCCACGAAAGAGTCTGTAGCCGCCGTCATCTCCATCCCTAGATCGGGAGGGATCTGAAGCTCTTCCCGGAGCCCTACAGGAGAATTCACCACAGAGCCTTCTTCATCACCATGCAAGCCTCCAAGGTGCGTGAGTAGTTCATCCTTGGACTACGGATCCATGTAGTATCTAGATGGCTGGTTTCTCCTCCTTTGTGCTTTCATGTTTAGATCTTGTGAGCTCCGTTCATGATTAAGATCATCTATTTGTAATTCATACATGTTGTGTTTGCAGGGATCCGATGGATATTGAGATGCTATTTCAGATTGATTATTGATTCTATCATGTCTTTGTTATTTGAGATCTTGCATGCTTTCCGTTGTTAGTAGCTATCTTGGCCAAGTAGATGCTATCAACTCCAAGAGTTAGTATTTATGGTCGATAGTGGGTTCATGCCTCCGTAACTGGGAAGTGACAGAAATCTCTAAGGTACTAGATGTGTTGTTGCTACTAGGGAAAACAACAATCCTTTGTTCATAGAACAATCGTATTGTTTACTTTACACGTAGTTAAGTAAAAGCAATAATCTGTTGCTTGCAACTTAATCTTTGGGTTCGGATGATAACCTGAAGGTGGATTATTAGTCATAGATGCAGTTGGATGGTGGTCTATGTATTATGTTGTAATGCCCAATCAAGTCTCAAAGGAGTCAATATGATTAGTATATGCATGTATTGCTTTCTTGGTGTTTGTCAATTGCCCCGCTATAATTTGTTCACCCAGCATGTTATCTATCTAAGGAGAGCCACCTCTAGTGAACTATGGATCCTGGTCCTTTTACTTTACATACAATCTTCAATCTTTTACTGCTTTGTGTTTAGTTTCTGCAAACTTTTGCTTCTTTCCATTCGATATGTTTAATCCTTTGTTTTCCGCAAAACACGGTGAGATTGACAACCTCATCGCAAGTTGGGGACAAAGTTCTGTGGTTGTGTTGTGCAGGTCTCCACGTTGCTACTAGCACCGGTAGTGCGGCCTGCCAAAGCTCAACTAGTAACACCTTTGGGGTGTTTCCTTGCTCCTACTGGTTCGATTAAACCTTGGTTTCATAACTGAGGGAGAACTTGCTGCTATATTCATCGTACCTTCCTCTTGGGGTTCCCAACGAGCTCTACGTCGAAATTCGAGCGCATCAAGATTTTCTGGCGCCGTTGCCGGGGAGTCAAGGACATCTTCACAAGGGGAGTCCCTCATAACCAATCTCTTTACTTTGTTGTTTTTGTTTTGCTTAGTTTCTTTTTGCTTTGTCTTGTTTTGTTCTTCAAAAACACAAAAAAAATAGTTCTACTTGTTTGCTTTCTTATTTGAAAACCCAAAAAATGACTACTCTTGAAAACACTAAGTTGTGTGACTTCACTAGCACCAACAACAATGATTTTATGAGCACTCCCATTGCTCCACCTGTGGCTGAAAATACTTTCTTTGAGATAAAACCTGCTTTGCTCAATCTTGTTATGAGAGAACAATTTTCTGGTATTGGTAATGAAGATGCTGCTTCCCATCTAAATAACTTTGTTGAACTTTTTGAGATGCAAAAGCATAGGGATATAGATGGTGATATTATTAAGCTGAAATTGTTTCCTTTCTCTTTGAGAGGAAAAGCTAAAGAATGGTTGAATTCCTTAACTAGGAATAGTATTGATTCTTGCACTAAGTGCAAAGATGCTTTTATTGGAAAATACTATCCTCCTGCTAAGATTATATCTATGAGAAGTGAAATAATGAAGTTTAAACAACTTGATAATGAGCATGTTGCTCAAGCTTGGGAAAGAATGAAATCTTTGGTAAAGAATTGTCCCACTCATGGACTGACTGCTTGGATGATCATCCAAACTTTTTATGCACGATTGAACTATTCTTCAAGGAACCTATTGGATTCAGCTGCTGGAGGTACCTTTATGACCATCACTTTGGGTGCTGCAACAAAACTTCTGGACAATATGATGGTTAATTATTCTGAATGGCATACTAAGAGAGCTCCACAAGGTAAGAAGGTAAATTCTGTTGAGGAAACCTCCTCCTTGAGTGATAAGATTGAAGGAAATATGCCCTGAGAGGCAATAATAAAGTTGTTATTATGTATTCCTTGTATATGATAGAAGTTTATTTTGCATGCTATAATTGTATTGATAGGAAATATCAATACATGTGTGTTTAATAAACAAAAAGGGTTCCTAGTCATGCCTCTCTTATAAACTAGCTTGTTGATTAACAAGATGATCAAGGTTTCCTGATCATGGACATTGGATGTTGTTAATAACAAGGTCACAACATTTGTGAAATGATGTGATGAACATTCATCCGAAGTATAGCATTACGATCAAGTCACTGTGTTTATATTGCTATAACATCATACGAAGTAATCTTTATCCTTAGACCATGAGATCATGTTAATTGCTAACACCGGAAGAGTATCTTGATAACATCAAACATCACACCGTAACAGGGTGACTATAAAGATGGGTTCAGTGCTACGAAGGTGTTATGTTGAGGCTCATGGATCAAGAGTGGAATTTGTCAATCCAGATGACAGATATATATACTATGGGCCCTCTCGGTGATATCACATTAGGATAGCTTGCAAGCAAGTGATGTGATCACTAGAATGTTATATCACGGGAATGAGAAAAGAGTGCATGTCGGTAACGAGATCAAACTAGGTATGGAGATACCGATGATCGAATCTCGGACATGTAATATATCGAGAGACAAAGGGATTTAGTTACAAGCGTTAAAGGTTCTCACGATCACAGGAGTCATCGTTGAATGTGTAGGAGTCGACGGATCTCCGTGGTCCATTGCTGATTATTGATCGGAGAAGGGTCTCGATCATGTCTGCATTATTCGCCAACCATAGGGTGGCACACTTAAGAGTTATCGGACACCATTTTGGAGCACATATGTTTCAGATGAAAGAATTGCAAAGCGCAGGAATTGTTTCAATAGAAACCGGAAATTGTTTCGGGTGAAATTGCAGAAAGTGGTTCTGCATGTGATATTGAAATATTGCAAGGGGCTATATGTGAATATTTGTTAATTAAAGTAATTAACAAAATTCTGAATAAATTTAATAAAAGAGTTTTATTAAATGAGGGAGCATTAAATTTGGAGAAACTTAATGCATTTAAAGTGGAGACTTTAAAAGGGAATGTGAAGAGGCACTTTAATGTGGAGGGGTTACCACCACATGAATGGGGGAGGTGAGGGGTCACCCCCCATGGAGAGAGGGGGAACCCCCCTCCTCCTATAAAAGGCCACCCATTCCCTCCTTCATCCACATACCTCCTTGTGAAGGATCTCTCTCCCCCTCTAGAATTATTCCCCCATGGTCTCGGATTAGCGAGATACATGTTCCCGGTGGCATTTCATCTAGAAGGAGTTGATACTTCCTATGGATCGCTGGAGCGAGGAGGTGGAGGTTGTCCGGTGGCTTGAACGTGTGTGCGAGTGCGGATGCGCTGCTGAGTTGCGGCGCTCGAACTTCCTCACGATCTTGAGATCGGCAAGTGTACGACTACATCAACCACGAGTTCCTACTCGTTAACAAAGCTCGTTGTCTTCAAGGGTAAGTTCTCCATGGATGTATGTCCACCCGTTACTCTGTATCTAGTAGATAGATCTTGGCGTATAGTTCTCATCATAGGAAATTTTTTGTTTTCTATGTCATGACCCAACAAAGGGTATCGAGCCTGATCTATGCGTAGGTGCTTTGCATGGGTAGTACACATATGTTTATATGTGGCGATGATGATCATGTTATTGCATCTTCTATGTACTTTGGATATTGGTGGCATAGTGGGATGAAGCGGCCGGACCAACCTTACATGTCATCGCATACATGAGACCGGGTTCCACGACCGACATGCAACTTGTTTTGCATAAGTGGTCAAGGGTGTCTGCCTCCTACTATAGTCAATATCTGATTTACAACGAGTTGCTAATAACTTGGTTATCCTCATTGTGGTTCATGTTCGTAGGTTAGACAGGTTCTATCTCCGAAAGCCCTAAGCCACGTAAAACTTGCAATTGATAAATTAGAGGCGTCTAGTTTAGATCGTTGCTGGGCTAGTGTTTTGATATGGTATTGTTGTAAGTAGATGTATAATAGATACTCTTACAACTCACTTAACGTGTAAGTTCCATATACCTTGGCCTTACACACAAAGGAATGATAGAGATCATACCACGATGCAAATGATAGAGATCAAATGCATGGACCATATCACCTCACTTCACACATTAGATGTTAGCATCTTATATTGCTAGTTTGGCGCGTTTGGTAGCATTATAAGATGATCCCTCATTTAGATATCAAGATAAAATGTGTTCTTCCTTAAGTATGCACCGTTTTGTGGATCGTGTTTTGAGGCATCACGTGATGATCGGGTGTTCTCAACTCTACGCTTTCATACAACGGGTGTAAGACAGTTTTACACACGCAAATACTAAGGTTCTTACTTGACGAGCCTAGCATGTACAGACATGGCCTCGGAACACGGACCGAAAGGTTAAGCATGAGTCATATAGTTGATATGATGCCCATATAGATGCTCGCCTTTGAAGCTACACCGACTCATGTGATGATTGGACTTGGTGTAGTGGATTTGGTTCATGTAATCACCAAAAGCACACGAGGGATGTCGTTTTTGAGTGGGAGTTCATTAGTAATTTGAATTAGTTGAACTCAATCTATCATAAACTTAGTCTAAATATACTTTACAAATTCTGTTGTAGATGGCACCACCTGCTTTTAATTTCAATGTGGTCATGGAGAAAGAGAAACTTGCTACGAATGGTAGCAACTTCACAAACTGGGCTATGAATTTGAGGATTCTCCTCACTGCTGCACAAAAGCAATATGTGCTAGATGCTCCACTAGGCCCCCCACCAGCTCCTGATGCCCCTAACGAGGAAAAGAACGTCTATATAACTCGTCAGGAGGACCACAACTTAGTTCATTGCGGCATACTGTATGGGCTAGAGCCAGAACTTCGAAAGCGTTTCGAAAATGGCAATGCCTTTGATACCATGGGAGAATTGAAAATGATTTTCGATACCCATGCTGCCGTAGAGAGTTATAATGCTACAGAAAAGTTCTTTAGCTGCATGATGGAGGAAAACAGCTCCGTTAGTGAGCACGTACTCAAAATGTTTGGGTACGCTGATAAGCTTGTGTCCTTGGGAATAACGATTCCCATTGACTTAGGCATACATCGTGTTCTCCAATCTCTGCCACCTAGCTACAAGAGCTTCGTGATGAACTATAATATGCAGGGCATGAAGAAGTCTCTTCCGAGCTTCACAATGCTTAAGACTGCAGAAGTGGAGATTAGGAAAGAACATCAAGTGTTGATGATCAATAGGACCACCGGTTTCAAGAAGGACAAGAAAGGCAAGCACAAGGGAAAGAAGGGTGGCAAGTCTGTTGCCACGCCTGAAAAGAAACCCTGAGCTGGCCCTAAGTTTGACACCGAGTGCTACTATTGCAAGGGGACTGGCCATTAGAAGCGCAACTGCCCCAAGTATTTGGCGGACAAGAAGTCCGGCAGGCAAACAAAGGTATATGTGATATACATGTTATTGATGTGTACTTGACTAGTACTCGCAGTAGCACCTGGGTATTTGATACGGGATCGGTTGCTAATATATGTAACTCGATTCAGGGGCTGCAGAATAAGCGACATCTAGCAAGGGATGATGTCACAATGCGGGTCGGCAATGGATCAAGAGTTGATGTGATCGCCGTCGGAACGCTGCCTCTCCATATGCCATCGGGATTAGTTATAAACCTGAATAATTGTTATTTGGTGCCTGCACTGAGCATGAACATTGTATCCGGATCGTGTTTGATGCAAAGTGGTTATTCATTTGAGTCTGAAAACAATGGTTGTTCGATTTATATGAATAATATCTTTTATGGTCATGCACCTGTGTTGAATGGTTTATTTGTATTGGATCTCGATAGTAGTATTACGCATATTCATAATGTTGATGCTAAAAGAATTAAACTTGATAATGATATATCTACATATATGTGGCACTGCCGTCTAGGTCATATTGGCGTTAAACGCATGAAGAAACTCCATTCTGATGGACTTTTGGAATCACTTGATTTTGAATCATTTGATACATGTGAGCCATGCCTTATGGGCAAGATGACTAGAACGCCGTTTTCTGGTTCAATGGAACGGGCGACAGGTTTATTGGAAATCATACATACTGATGTGTGTGGACCAATGAGTGTGTCGGCGCGAGGTGGATATCGTTATTTTGTTACTTTCACGGATGATTTGAGTAGATACGGGTATATCTATTTGATGAAACACAAGTATGAAACTTTTGAAAAGTTTAAAGAATTTCAGAATAAAGTGGAAAATCATCGTAACAGAAAGATCAAATTTCTACGGCCTGACCGTGGAGGAGAGTATCTAAGTTACGAGTTTAGCACACACATGAAAGAGTGTGGAATAGTTTCACAACTCACGCCTGCTGGAACACCACAACGTAATGGTGTGTCAGAACGTCGTAATCGTACTTTATTGGATATGGTTCGATCTATGATGTCTCTGACTGACTTGCCACTGTCATTTTGGGGTTATGCACTGGAAACCGCTGCATTCACTTTAAATAGGGCACCATCTAAATCCGTTGAAAAGACACCATATGAATTGTGGTTTGGAAACAAACCTAAGCTGTCATTTCTTAAAGTTTGGGGATGCGATGTTTATGTGAAGAAACTTCAACCGGATAAACTCGAACCCAAAGCGGAAAAATGCGTCTTCATAGGATACCCTAAGGAAACGATTGGGTATACCTTCTATCACAGATCCGAGGGCAAGGTCTTTGTTGCCAAGAATGGATCCTTTCTTGAGAAGGATTTTCTCGCGAAAGGTGTGAGTAGTCGGAAGGTAGAACTCGAAGAGGTTATTGAACCTTCTCTTCATGAAATGGCGAGTAGCGCAGATCCAGAACTTGTTTCGGAGTTGACTTCACCTAATGAAGAGAGAGCTAATGATATTGATCATGAAACTCCGAAAGAGGACACTACCAAACCTCGCAGGTCAAGCAAGACACGTGCAGCTCCTGAACTGTACGGCAATCCTGTTATAAATTTCATGATTGATGAAATAGATGACCCTGCGACGTATGAAGAAGCGATGATGAGCCTTGATTCAAACAAATGGCTAGAAGCCATGAAATCCGAGATGGAATCCATGTACAAAAACCAGGTTTGGACCTTGGTGGACTTACCTCACGATCGAAAGGCCGTTGAGAATAAATGGATTTTCAAAAGAAAAACTGATGCTGATGGTAATGTGACCATCTATAAGGCTTGACCTGTCGCAAAGGGGTTTCGACAAATTCAAGGAGTTGACTACGATGAGACATTATCTCCCGTAGCGGTGCTTAAGTCGGTTAGGATTATGTTAGCAATTGCTGCATATTTCGATTATGAAATATGGCAGATGGATGTCAAAACTGCGTTCCTCAATGGTAATATTGAAGAAGAGTTGTATATGATACAACCTAAGGGTTTTGTCGATCCTAAGGATGCTGATAAGGTGTGCAAACTTCAGCGATCCATCTATGGACTGAAGCAAGCATCCCAGAGTTGAAATCTCCGCTTTGATGAGGTGATCAAAGAGTTTGGATTTGTCCAAACTTATGGAGAGGCTTGTATTTACAAGAAAGTGAGTGGGAGCAATGTGGCATTTCTGATATTATATGTGGATGACATATTATTGATTGGAAATGATTTAGATCTTTTAAACAGTGTTAAAAGTTATCTAAACAGCAAATTTTCGATGAAGGACCTTGGTGAAGCTTCATATATATTAGGCATTAAAATCTATAGAGATAGATCAAGACGCCTAATTAGGCTATCCCAGAGTACATACCTTGATAAGATATTAAAGAAGTTTAATATGGACGGAAGTAAGAAGGGGTTCTTACCTATGTTGCAAGGCAAGACATTGAGTAAGACTCAAAGTCCGGCTACGGCGGAAGAAAGAGAGATAATGGATAAGATCCTATGCCTCACCATAGGCTCTATAATGTATGCCATGCTATGTACAAGACCGGATGTGGCACATGCTATTAGTTTGACTAGTAGGTACCAATCTGATCCAGTTCGAACATCGGATAGCGGTCAAGAATATTCTTAAGTACTTGAGAAGAACTAAGGATATGTTTCTTATATACGGAGGTGAAGAAGAGCTAGTCGCTAAGTGTTATGTCGATGCTAGCTTTGACACTGATCCGGATGACTCTAAGTCTCAATCCGGATACGTATTTCTCTTGAACATAGCAACAGTTAGTTGGAGGAGCTCCAAACATCCTATGGTGGCTGGATCAACAACGGAGGCGGAATATGTTGCTGCTTCAGAAGCAACGTAGGAAGCGGTTTGGATGAAGGAGTTCATTACGGAATTGGGTGTGGTTCCCAGTGCGTTGGAACCGCTGCTGATCTATTGTGACAACAATGGAGCCATAGCCAACGCCAAGGAACCAAGGTCTCACAAGAATTCCAAGCATATTAAGCGCCGGTTTCACTCCATCCGCGAGCATGTCAAGGATGGAGATATAAAGATTTGTAAAGAGCACACGAACCTGAATGTAGCAGATCCGTTGACTAAAGTACTCCCTAGGGAAAACATGATCAACACCAGAACTCCATGGGTGTTAGATTTATCACTATATAAACTAGATTGTTGTCTCTAGTGCAAGTGGGAGACTGAAGGAAATATGCCCTGAGAGGAAATAATAAAGTTGTTATTATGTATTCCTTGTATATGATAGATGTTTATTTTGCATGCTATAATTGTATTAATAGGAAACATCAATACATGTGTGTTTAATAAACAAAAAGGGTTCCTAGTCATGCCTCTCTTATAGACTAGCTTGTTGATTAACAAGATGATCAAGGTTTCCTGATCATGGACATTGGATGTTGTTAATAACAAGGTCACAACATTTGTGAAATGATGTGATGAACATTCATCCGAAGTATAGCATTACGATCAAGTCATTGTGTTTATATTGCTATAACATCATACGAAGTAATCTTTATCCTTGGACCATGAGATCATGTTAATTGCTAACACCGGAAGAGTATCTTGATAACATCAAATGTCACACCATAACAGGGTGACTATAAATATGGGTTCAAGCTTTCTGAAGGTGTTATGTTGAGGCTCATGGATCAAGAGTGGAATTTTTCAATCCAGATGACGGATAGATATACTCTGGGCCCTCTCGGTGATATCACATTAGGATAGCTTGCAAGCAAGTGATGTGATCACTAGAATGTTATATCACGGGAACGAGAAAAGAGTGCATGTCGGTAACGAGATCAAACTAGGTATGGAGATACCGATGATCGAATCTCGGACATGTAATATATCGAGAGACAAAGGGATTTAGTTACAAGCGTTAAAGGTTCTCACGATCACAGGAGTCATCGTTGAATGTGTAGGAGTCAGTATGGGTCTCCAGGTCCCGCTGCTGATTATTGATCGGAGAAGGGTCTCGATCATGTCTGCATTATTCGCGAACCGTAGGGTGCCACACTTAAGAGTTACCGGACACCATTTTGGAGCACATATGTTTCAGACGAAAGAATTGCAAAGCGCAGGAATTGTTTCAATAGAAACCGGAAATTGCTTCGGGTGTAATTGCAGAAAGTGGTTCTGCATGTGATATTGAAATATTGCAAGGGGCTATATGTGAATGTTTGTTAATTAAAGTAATTAACAAAATTCTGAATAAATTTAATAAAAGAGTTTTATTAAATGAGAGAGCATTAAATTTGGAGAAACTTAATGCATTTAAAGTGGAGACTTTAAAAGGGAATGTGAAGAGGCACTTTAATGTGGAGGGGTTACCACCACATGAATGGGGGAGGTAAGGGGTCACCCCCCATGCGCCGGCCATGGAGAGAGGGGGCAACCCCCTCCTCCTATAGAAGGCCACCCATTCCCTCCTTCATCCACACACCCCCTTGTGAAGGATCTCTCTCCTCCTCTAGAATTATTCCCCCATGGTCTCAGCTTAGCGAGATACATGTTCCCGGTGGCATTTCGTCTAGAAGGAGTTGCTGCTTTCGCTGAATCGCTGGAGCGAGGAGGTGGAGGTTGTCCGGTGGCTTGAACGAAAAGCGGATGCGCTGCTGAGTTGCGGCGCTCGGACTTCCTCACGATCTTGAGATCGGCAAGTGTACGACTACATCAACCACGAGTTCCTACTCGTTAACAAAGCTCGTTGTCTTCGAGGGTAAGTTCTCCATGGATGTATGTCCACCCGTTGCTCTATATCTAGTAGATAGATCTTGGCGTATAGTTCTCATCGTAGGAAATTTTTTGTTTTCTATGCTGCGAACCCAACAAAGATTGATATGATTATGTCTATGCTTGTTAATGGGAAAACCCATATTGATCCAAATAATGTTCCTTTAGCCTCTTTGGTTGCTCAAGAAGAGAAAGTTGATGTGAACTTCATAAGAAATAACAACTTTGGCAACAATGCTTATGGTAATAATGCTTATAGGAACAATTTTGGTAACAAAAATTATAAGCCATATCCTCCCAACAATGGTAATGCTTATGGAAATCCTTACAACAATAATAAGAGTGCTCCCACTGAACTTGAAGTTATGCTTAAAGAGTTTATTAGTAAACAAACTGCTTTCAATAAAACTATTGAGGAAAAACTCTCTAATGCTGAAAGAAATATAGCATCTTTGGCTGAAGCTCAATCTACTTTGAATAAAATGGCTGCTAAACCTGAAACTAATGAGAATCCCTTTGCATCTACTAATGCTATACAAGTAAGAATTGATGAAAATGTTAGACTATTAGCTGAATTACATGCTAAGTGGGAAAGAGAAGATGAAATTGCTAGAAACATTAGTGTTTCTACTATCACCACCACTAGTGTTGAGGCTACTAATAGTTCTACTACTTTAGATGATAAAGTTGATTTTGATCTTGATGGTTGCAACATCTCTGAAGTTATTAAGTTCCTACAAAAGCTTGCTAAAAGTCCTAATGCTAGTGCTATGAACATGGCTTTTACAAAACACATTACCGATGCTCTCATAAAGATTAAGAAAGAAAAGATGAAACATAAAGCTTCTATTCCTATAAAACAAGAATATGGTTGGGAACCCATCATTAATATGAAAGTGAATGACTTTGATTTCAAAGCTTTGTCTGATCTTCATAGTAGTGTTTCTATTATGCCTAGAAGGATTTATGATATGCTTGATTTGCCTCCTCTTGAAGATTGTTATTTGAATGTCCCACTTGATGCTAATGCTAAAAAGAAACTCATGGGGAGTCTTAATGATGTTCTTATTATGGTTAACGATTCCTATGTCCCCGTTGATTTCTATGTTTTGGATGTTGAATACAATGCTTCTTGTCCTATTGCTTTGGGAAGACCTTTTCTTAGAACTGTTGGTGCCATCATTGATATGAAAGAAGGCACCATTAAATATCAACTCCCACTCAAGAAAGGTATAGACCACTTCCCTAAAAAGAGAGAACATATTTCTTTTGCTTCTCCTATGAAAACAAAATTTGGTCTTAATGCTTCTTCATTTGAGAACACTTGATTCTTTCTTTGGTTCTTATGCCTAACTTAAAGGCGTTAAAGAAAAGTACTTGTTGGGAGATAACCCAAGAGTTTTAGATGAGTCTTGGAGGTTATTACCTCTGTAATAACCTCTCCTTATCCTTTTATTTGCTTTTTGTGCTAAGAGTAACCTCTAATGAGAGTGAAGTAATGATTGGGAAAGTTGCTGTCCCAAAACAGATTTTTGTGCTTCACCGTAAAAATTCCTGAGAGAGCTCTGTATGTAGGATTGAGCTGTAATGTTTTGTGCTTCTGCCCCAAGTTGTTATAACTTTCGTTAGTTCAACACTTTTTGATTTGAGCAATAGAAGGTCTTCGAAAAAATTCGTCTTTACCTGCTGGTCTGTTTTGACAGATTTCTGCCATTTTCTGCATTTGCTTCTTGTTAGTTCCTTCTTGAGTTCTTTTGGGGAATTGAGATTTTTGAGGGAAGTGCTATAGTAGCTAGTGTTCTAATGGAAGTTTATTTGGTGTTAGAACTGAACCTTGAGACTTATTTATCTTAAGTGCACTAACGTTGCTAATGAGATTGTGTGAAGTTTTGTATGAAGGAAAAATTTCAGGTGTATGGAAGGAACGAGTAATGAGATAAAGGATGGACTAAAGCTCAATCTTGGGGATGCCACACATGTCACCCCAAGAAATATCCAAGAAGTACAAGCTTCAAAGCTTGGGGATGCCCAAGGCATCCCCCTTCTTCATCAATAAAAATTCCAGGTTTCTTCTAAACGCTTCATTTTTATTGTTTCATGCACAGTTGTGTTTTTCTTGGAGCGTCTTCTTTTTCGTTTTTGTTTTGGTTTTTAGTTTGCTTGGTTTGGTTAGTTTTCTGAATAAGTTGGTTGGACCCCCTCTTTCACACTTTGGTTTGCGAATAGTTTGGTTTGGTTTGGAAAAGAGTAGGAAAGTTCATACTTATGTGGTAAAAAGAGCTCGTTTTTGACTGTGGCCTATGCTTTTTCATGCCATGCTTGATATTGTTTTGGCTTTATGCTTAGTATTCTTTGCTGTAGCATGACTTGTTATAAACAATTGAGATTTCTTAATGTGCCTTGGATGAATCATGCGTTGTTTTAGCATATTAAAGCATAGTATAGTGGTATTCTCCTTTGATGCTTTATTTGGGTTGACTTGGCACATGCTCACACCATGTTATGACTATCACAAGTCACCATAGCCTTTATGATCCTTTAGTTTTCAACTTGTAGTATCACTTTATGCTTTGATCAATGATGTTTTGTCGCTCTGCATGATTATGGCCATTATTGCTCTCTTAGTTTGTCGCTCCCAGTCTTTTGCTAGCCTCCACAACCAAGTATGAGTTCCACTCATGCATCCAACTCCCTAAACCAAGTTATTCCAAAGATTCCACCATACCTACCTACTAGCTTATGCTATTCCAAGTATATTCATGCTTTTGTTTACCTTCCTCTTGTTATGAGAAAACTAGTGATTAAAGCTCTCACGAACTTGAAGGCACACTTTATTTTACTTGCCCTTAATAAACTTGAACCATTGTGTCTTCTATGTTGTATATGCTTGCACTTATTTGTTGGGAATTAGCAGAACCATGCTTTCATGGGGAATGCTTTCAACATTGCACTTGGTACTTGTACCTAGTTGATATCATGCTCTTTTGTATATGGATGTCGTCGGTGTGAAATGAAAGGGGAGCTTGTAAGTCCATGGAGTTATGTATATGTGCTAGAGAAACGCCTTTCAGCTGGTCTAATCCATGCTGACATGGTGGAAACCTGCAGCGTAACCATAATGAGCTGTCTATGAAGCATTCTTCTTATAAAAAAAGAGTCCTATATTGAGAAAAAAAGAGAAAAGAAAAAAAAAGAGATACTATGAAAAGAGGAAAGAGATAAAAAAGCACCATATTCCCATGGTAAATAAGAAGAATGCTGAGATGCTCGTTGTCTGCTTGCCTTGTCATTTTGATATGGGGATTCTTCTGTATCATCGGGCAAGGGGTACCTGCTACGGTTCTCAATGATACACATGTACTTACAATGAAAAGAACTTACCGGTGACTAAACTTGAGTAGCATGAGGAGCGGCCCTCGTATACAAGGGACATGAGATTTCTGACTTATACTTCGTCAAGCATGTACACCATAGTTTGTTCACTTTAACCTTAATCACTTCAAGATGCTTATGCTAGGGGCAATGAGATCTGAAAGCTATTAAGTACCATAATTTTTGGAAGCTCTTTATGAGACTTGAATCCCTACTTCCTTTTACAAAAGGCCTTTCTTCCACCATTATATTGAGTCTCCACCTTCTATCTTTATGCACTACTTTGAGAGCATAGTGGCCATTCTTAGTTCTATGTGCATTGTCCCAAGACTAGTTGATTGATGCATAACTTGTTATTGCTTGTTTGAAACTATTGTATCTAGTCACTCTTATGAACTTTGAAGGTGTCCTATGCATTTATATTTGCTAGTCTATTGAGGGACAAGATGAATACTATTATGCTTTGTTTTCTTTATGTGAAACAAACAAACGTCTTGCAAAGCATGTTATTCATGAATCTTTTGTTTGTGCCTTTTCATGTTGCACCATAGTTTCTTTGCTTATTGCTAGAACTTTGTCTTTCATTTTATGATTGAAGTACTATGATCCCAGCCTCGAATGTTTTGCAAATACTTTGATCAAGTCTTTGATGGTGCATGTCGCCTCAAAAATTCATTCTTTTTATCACTTACCTACTTGAGGACGAGCAGGAGTTAAGCTTGGGGATGTTGATACATTGCAAATGTATCTATAATTTTTGATGTTCCATGCTTGGTTTTATCCACTTTCTTGTGTTTTGTTCCAACTTTGGAGTACTTTTCATATGATTTCTTAGACTAACCTATTAACAAGAGCCACAGTGCCAGCTGCCTGTTTTCTACTGTTTTTGGTTCCAAGAAAGTCAGAAAATGAATATTCTCGAAATTGGACGGGACAAAAGCCAAAGTGCCTATTTTTCTGGAAGGGATCAAGTGTCAGAATACGAGACGGAGAAGGGCCTGGGGGCCACCACACCACCTGTCCACGCGGCCAGGCCTGGCCCACGCCAGGGGTGGTGGCTGCCCCGCACCCCCCTGCCTCCTTCCGCCTATAAGTTGCCCTTGGGACGAAACCCTAAGGCACCGATCAAAACTCCACGAAAGAGTCTATAGTCAGTCATCTCCATCCCTAGATCGGGAGGATCAAGCTCTTCCCAAGACTGCCGGAGAGGGGAATTCACCCTGGAGGCCTTCTTCATCACCATGCAAGCCTCCGGTGTGATGCGTGAGTAGTTCATCCTTGGACTACAGATCCATGTAATAGCTAGATGGCAAGTTTCTCCTCCTTTGTGCTTTCATGTTTAGATCTTGTGAGCTCCGTTCATGATCAAGATCATCTATTTGTAATTCATACATGTTGTGTTTGCGGGGATCCGATGGATATTGAGATGCTATTTCAGATTGATTATTGATTCTATCATGTCTTTGTTATTTGAGATCTTGCATGCTTTCCTTTGTTAGTAGCTATCTTGGCCAAGTAGATGCTAGCAACTCCAAGAGTTAGTATTTATGCTCGATAGTGGGTTCATGCCTCCAGGAACTGGGAAGTGATAGAAATCTCTAAGGTACTAGATGTGTTTGTTACTAGGGAGAAAACAACAATCCTTTGTTCATAGAACAATCGTATTGTTTACTTTACACGAGTTTGTAAAGCAATAATCTATTGCTTGCAACTTAATCTCGGAGGGGTTCGGATGATAACTCAAGGTGGATTATTAGTCATAGATGCAGTTGGATGGCGGTCTATGTATTATGTTGTAATGCCCAATCAAGTCTCAAAGGAGTCAAGATGATTAGTATATGCATGTATTGCTTTCTCGGTGTTTGTCAATTGCCCCGCTGTAATTTGTTCACCCAGCATGTTATCTATCTAAGGAGAGCCACCTCTAGTGAACTATGGATCCCGGTCCTTTTACTTTACATACAATCTACAATCTTTTACTGCTTTGTGTTTACTTTCTGCAAACTTTTACTTCTTTCCATTCGATACGTTTAATCCTTTGTTTTCCGCAAAACACGGTGAGATTGACAACCTTATCGCAAGTTGGGGACAAAGTTCTATGGTTGTGTTGTGCAGGTCTCCACATTGCTACTAGCACCGGTAGTGCGCCCTGCCAAAGCTCAGCTAGTAACACCTTTGGGGTGTTTCCTTGCTCCTACTGGTTTGATTAAACCTTGGTTTCATAACTGAGGGAAAACTTGCTGCTATATTCATTGTACCTTCCTCTTGGGGTTCCCAACAAGCTCTACGTCGAAAGTCGAGCGCATCAAAGCGCCGCAAGATTAGAAATATGACTGCCGGGTCAGTCATTTTGCTGCCCGAAGAAATTAAAAACAAGTGGAAAGATGATGCTGGACACGATTCTGGTGCCCATTGTCCCGACGATGTAGAGTACATGAAGCTAAGAAAATTGGCACTGAGGAAGAGGAAGAAGGCAGGAAATTAAGAAGCCAGTGGACGTGAAGGCTTGGCACCCAGGCTGCGGAAGAAGGCTGCTGTCAATGAAGATGCATAGTAAAGTGTTGAACTTGAACCTATATATGTAATTACTAAATTCGGAGCTCGTGTGGCACGTTCTCGGGTAAACAATGTACCCACATTCTCTGAGTAAAATGTATTGTGACTTAGGGTTTGGAAACGCCTAAGTCAGTAGTTGAACCCGAAATTGTGATTGTGCCACTGCTATCTGAAAACACGCAGTACCGGTTCCACGATTCTTTGAGGCGGAGGTCTCCAACACGATGAATGTAAGTGGCACAGAAATAAATTATTTAAGCTGCCACAGTCCACGAAGCAACAACTTATTTCAGATGCTGCACAACGACGTGGCAACATAAACAACAATGGCAACCGATAATGCCCAGATGAGGAGGAAATCGGTACCACTTTCTGGCCTAATCTTGAGCCCGTCTATCTCACCGCCTCTCTGCTCCTGCATCCCCTGCATCTGGTGAAGCTCTCGGATCTCCAGTAACCGGGTGTACGTGCTTCCACTTTATAAATTGTGGTTGTGCCATTTGCATGCGGCACAATCCACGTAGATTACGTTTAAACAAACCACCAATGTTAGAATACACTAGTAGAAAAGGGGTCTTTGGTCCACAATGACGTTCCCAATCCAGGACAGAGATCTAAATCGAGGCAGAAATTGATCTAAATCACAAATTCTTCCGCAAATTAATCGAGACAGAGATCTAAATCGAGGCATTTCATTAATTCAACCACAAATTCTTCTAAACAAAGGTGCGATTTCACA
The DNA here is from genome assembly GCA_023614405.1 of Avena insularis. Classification (NCBI taxonomy): domain Eukaryota; kingdom Viridiplantae; phylum Streptophyta; class Magnoliopsida; order Poales; family Poaceae; genus Avena; species Avena insularis. Next base: position 172,140,233 of record CM042688.1, read on the forward strand.
TCCTACATTAATTCAACCACTAGTCAACAATTTCACTTCCGCTGCCACTGTCCTCCGAGCCGCCGGCTTCCTCGTCGTCGTCGGACGGAACCTCCACGATTTCCGCATTGTTCGCGAGACGGAGAACCTCTTCGCGGTGAGCGGCAGCGATGACAGTGTACTTGGTCCGTTCAGGGACAGACCAGAACCTCTCCTTCCCTTCTCGGTTGCGGAGATCCCGGTGCACCATGCGCCCGTCAACGATGTGGTTGCCAATCTTGTCCTTCCACTCCTTCTTGAATAGCGCTGGCCAGTATGGGCTGGCCGCCACGTACCGGGGCAGCGCCCTCTTCCACGCGGGCATCTGGCGGCGGCGCGCCGTGGTTTCGCTCTCCATCTAGGCTCGGCCAGGGAGCGGAGCCATCGGTACCCCCGCATAGCTGATGTGCCATCCGTGGGGCACCGTCGCGCCCGGCGGCGCGAGGATATCGAAGTGTGCGAACATCACCGCCTCGTAGAAGTTTAGCACGGGCATCTCCATGGCGGCGTGGTGGATATTGGAGAGGGAGCGAGGGGATGGACGACAAAGCAACGACACGGTGGAGATTGGAGAGGACGAGGGGATGGACGACGAAGAGACGCGTTGTGGCTCCTCCTATTTGTACACGAGGACGACGAAGCGATGGGCGGAATATCCAAGGGGCATTGGTCAGACAAAAGGAAGTAATGCAGGGTTAAGAAAGATTAACGGGCAACCAATTTTTTTCCTCCCAGGACTTCGGGGCCAATAGTTCAGACCGCTAGGTCAATAAGTACAACTATTACAACTTAAAAAGGCACGGAGCTTAAGCTAAATAGAACTAGTTATCACACATCTCCTTGATCTTCTTAATCTTAGCCCAATGCACATCTTCCTGCGAGAGCTATGATCAAATCGTCTGCTCCTTCCTTTTAGCATCTTCCTTGCACAACTTCAATTGTTTCTCTGCATTTTTCCTCATGCACTTGTCAATACTCGTAGTTGTGAACTGCAGGACTTTGGCCTGGTGAAGATCACTCCTTGCTTGAGTCAGTTCTTGCTCTGCTTTAGCCTTCAGGGCCAATGCCACGCCCCTCTCCTTCTCGACTTTGCTAACCTTGTCTTGCACCCTCCTGAGATCTCGGTTAAGCTTGGTCGTGTCAACTGGGTCCCATAGCTTCATCTCAACACTGTCAACAAGTGAGCTGACTACGGATTCTTTCAACTCAACAGTCATATCCCATAGTTTGTCCAGCGTTTTCTGCATCAATTTGGGCCACTCTGGATCTACCCATTTGAGAACACCGCAACTTTCGCCTTGCATCATTGCACGATGTCCTTGACACCGTAGAAACCTCCTGCCTGCGTTTTGTCCTTCGAACGCTACAAATTTAGCGGGCACATATCCATATTTACGTAGCAGAGGACTGTCTTCATCCGCTAAACCGTGATAGTCAGAGTCATACATCATCTGGTTGGCCTAACACATCATACGCGCATGAGTAAACAGATTAGATCTAGCTCAAAAAATAGATAACTAGCTAGAGATGATAGAGATAGAGATGAGACGACTCACATCGAAATCACCATCCCTGTCGTCACGACGCGTTTCCTCACCGTCTCCCCTTGAACCCATGGCGAGAGGGGATGGGGTGGCTGCCGGAGAGGGGATTGGGATGGAGGCGTCGTCGACTTGCGGCTATGACAGGATGGGAGTGAAGTGGGGAAAGTGGATTCAAGGGGAAGTAAGAGAAGTGCGGGGAGGAAGAGAAGTAATGGGGACGTGACACTGGGATATGGCCCACTGAACTCGTGAGTTGTGACACTTGCAACAGGGGAGCACCCAGTGTTGCCAGTTTTTCCAGAGCAAGCGTGGCTAATCATGCCGCAGAATAGCCTACTTGTGGATCGCTCTCACGAAAACCATCCTAATCGTCCACGCGCCCCGGTCGAATGGTATGTAACAATCGTCAAGCAGAACAACTGTGTTAGGGCGTGCCTTCTAGAAGACTCGGTCTAATGGCCACCCATTGGGGGGCTAAGGTTAGGGCTCTCCTAAGGTTAATTAGGATCCATATGTGGTTTGTGAAAAGAGCAGACATGCAATGACACTGGTGGATCCATATGTGGTTTGTGAAAAAAAACACATGCAATCACACTAGGTGGATCCATATGTGATTTGTGAAAAGAACACACATGCAATGCCATTGGTTGATCCATATGTGGTTTGTGAAAAGAAGGCACATGCAACGACTCTAACTGTGGTTAATGAAAAGAGCAGACATGCAATGACACTGGTGGATCCATGTGTGGTTCATGAGAAGAACACACATCCAATGACACCGGTGGATCCTTATGTGGTTTTTGATAAGAACAGACATGCAATGACTCTAGCTGTGGTTCATGAGAAGAACACACATCCAATGGCACATCCAATGACACTGGGTGTGGTTCATGAGAAGAACAGACATGCAATCACACTAGGTGGATCCATGTGTGGTTTGTTTAGAAGAACACACATGCAATGACTCTAGTTGTGGTTCATGAAAATAACACACATGCAATGACACTGGTGGATCCATGTGTGGTTTGTGAAAAGAACAGACATGCAATCACACTAGGTGGATCCATGTGTGGTTTGTTTAGAGGAAAAAACATGCAATGACACTGGGTGTGGTTCATGAAAAGAACAGACATGCAATGACACTGGCGGATCCATATGTGGTTTGTGGAAAGCACAGACATGCAATGACTCTAACTGTGGTTCATGAAAAGAACAGACAAGCAATGACACTGGGTGGATCCATGTATGGTTTGTTTAGAAGATCAGACATGCAATGACACTGGTGGATCCTTATGTGGTTTGTGAGAAGAACAGACATGCAATGACACTGGCTGTTGTTCATGAGAAGAACACACATGCAATGACACTGGTGAATCCATGTGTGGTTTGTGAAAAGAACAGACATGCAATCACACTAGGTGGATCCATGTGTGGTTTGTGGAAAGAACAGACATGCAATGACTCTAGCTGTGGTTCATGAAAAGAACACACATGCAATGACACTGGTGGATCCATGTGTGGTTTGTGAAAAGAATAGACATGCAGTGGGAGACTGTTGGAAATATGCCCTAGAGACAAATAGTAGTAAGGACTATTATCATATTTCATATAGTTTATGATTAGGTTTTATATCATGCTATAACTATATTGAGTGGAAACATCAATACACGTGTGATATACAAACAACCAGGGGTTTCCAGTGAAACTCTAGTCACTAGTTCATTGGTCAATAGATGATCATGTTTCCTGATCATGTGGCATTTATGCCAGTTGGAAATGGAGTCATTTCATTCTGAGAATGAGATGATGAACCAATACCCAACCTAAACATCGTGACCCCATCATGTCACGAAGTTCAAGTAACGATGATTAGAAATGGATCCTTGTGGACTATTCCTTAGACCGTGAGGCTATATCAATCGCTGTCTCCCGAGAGTGCTTTGATAGCATCAAGCGCCACTTGGTAATACAGTGGTTATAAAGGTGTGTGCAGGTACTCGGAGGAAACCGTTGAGGCAATATATGTCAAGAGCGGGATTTGTCCGTCCATGTGACGGGAAGATACTCAAAGGGCCCACTCGGAGAAGTTATATCCAATAGTTGCGCAACATGTGATTTGATCACGGGGATATCACTTGTTGGAACGAGTCAAGTAGCATTGTTCAGTAACGAGATTGAACACGACATGGTGATGTCATTGATCAGATCTCGGGCAATGCAAGTATCGAGTGACAAAGGGAATAAGACACGTCTGTCCCGGTTCAAATGACGAAAGATCTTCGTGGAACGCACAGGGGTCACATGGCCATCCAGGTCTCTCTGTTGATCATTGGTGCGGGAGTGTCCCGACCATGTATGGAGTGTTCCCGAACCGTTGGGTATCCCGCTTAAGGGCTTGATGATGCTTAGAGAGTGTTTATAGGATCAGTAGAATCGCTGAAGGTTTATAGGGAGAAAACCGGAAGGGTTTCGGTAAGTCCGGAGGATGTCCATAGTGGAGGTGGAAGGTGTTCCATAGCCACGGAGATTGAATAATGTGTGAATGAATTAAAATGGTCAAAGGCTTAATGGGACAATTTCTGGAGAAAATAAATGTTGATTTAATCATTTATTCATAATTATTTAATAAAGAGAAAATCAATTAAAATGGTCAAAGGCTTAATGGGCCAATTTCCGGAGGGAGAGGGCCCATTAGGGGAAAGGAGAGAGGGAGAAGGGACAAGGGGGCTGGCCGGCTGGGCCTAGCCCCCTGCGCAGGGCCCACTAGGGGCTGGCCGGTGGCCTCCCCTCCCCTTCTCTCCTTTAGTCCCACGCCAGGACTTTGAGGGAGGTAGTACCTCCCCTCCCCCTATATATAGTGGGGGTATTTGGAAAAATTAAATACACCAATAATCAATAAAGGTCTTCTCACTTTCGGGAGGACCTCCAGTTGATATTTTCTCTCTCCCCTCTCTCTCATGTGACCGTGGTCCCAAGTCTGGACTGCGCGAGTGAGAGACATCTTCACCGTGGAGCGCCGTCGCGCTATAGGATTCGGATCCGGGAGCTCTACTTCCGCAACTGCTGCTGGATCGGGGAAGCGGGAGACATCGTCAGGCACCGGACGTGTGTAACTCCCCGCGAGGTGTCACACTTGAGGTACTCAAGTCGTTGGAGCCATAGGAGCACAAGGACTTCATCTCGACCTTGAGGTCGGCTTCGGCTCGTCTACATCAACCACGCAAAAAGGCCCTCCTGTTACTGTATTACTAATAGATAGGTCCTGGCAGTTTCAGGGGTTTAGGGGCGTAGAGTAAAATTTATTGTTTTCATACGCAGAACCCCAACACACACTTGGTGGATCCATGTGTGGTTTGTTTAGAAGAACACACATGCAATGACTCTAGCTATGGTTCATGAAAAGAACATGAAGGGAATATGCTCGAGAGGCAATAATAAAGTGTTTATTATCTTATTCCATGTTTATGATAAATGTTTATTTTATATGCTAGAATTGTATTGATCGGAAACATCAATACATGTGTGTTTAATAAACAAAAAGGGTTCCTAGTTATGCCTCTCTTATAGACTAGCTTTTTGATTAACAAGATGATCAAGGTTTCCTGATCATGGACATTGGATGTTGTTAATAACAAGGTCACACCATTGGTGGAATGATGTGATGAACATTCATCCGAAGTATAGCATTACGATCAAAGTCATTATGTTTATATTGCTATAACATCATACGAAGTAATCTTTATCCTTAGACCATGAGATCATGTTAATTGCTAACACCGGAAGAGTATCTTGATAACATCAAACGTCACACCATAACAGGGTGACTATAAAGATGGGTTCAGTGCTACGAAGGTGTTATGTTGAGGCTCATGGATCAAGAGTGGAATTTGTCAATCCCGATGACGGATAGATATACTCTGGGCCCTCTCGGTGATATCACATTGAAATAGCTTGCAAGCAAGTGATGGGATCACTAGAATGTTATATCACGGGAACGAGAAAAGAGTGCATGTCGGTAACGAGATCAAAGTAGGTATGGAGATACCGATGATCGAATCTCGGACATGTAATATATCACAGGACAAAGGGATTTAGTTACTAGCGTTAAAGGTTCTCACGATCACAGAAGTCATCGTTGAATGTGTAGGAGTCAGTATGGATCTCCAGGTCCCACTGCTGATTATTGATCGGAGAGGGGTCTCGATCATGTCTGCATTATTCGCGAACCGTAGGGTGACACACTTAAGGGATACCGACACCATTTGGAGCAAATATGTTTCAGATAAATATTTAAGAAAGCGCTGGAATTATTTCAATAGACACCAAAACTGTTTCGGGTGAAATTGCTGAAATTGGTTCTGCATGTAATATTGAAATGTTGCAAGGGGTTTTATGTGAATGTTTGTTAATTAAAGCAATTAATAAAATTCTGAATAAAATAATAATAAAAGAGTTTTATTAAATGAGAGAGCATTAAATTTGGAGAAATTTAATGCATTTAAAGTGGAGACTTTGAAAGAGAATGTGAAGGGGCAAATTTATGTGGAGGGAGTTACCACCACATGAATGGAGGAGGTGAAGAGTCTCCTCCTCCATGTGCCGTCCATGAAGGAGGGGCACCCCCTCCTCCTATAAAAGGCCACCCCTTCCTCACTTCTCACACACACCTCCTTGTGAAGGATCTCTCTCCCCCTCTAGTATTATTCCCCCATGGTCTCGGATTAGCGAGATACATGTTCCCGGTGGTTTTATCTGGAAAGGAGTTGCTGCTTCCGCTGCTTTGCTGGAGCGAGGGGCGGAGGTTGTCGGGGTACCGGACGTGTGTGCGATCACGGATGCACCGCTGCTTTGCGGTGCTGGACTTGGTGGTGCTGGAGCTGGATCTGACTGACGTGCTGGAGCCGGACCTACTGGACTTCATCACGATCTTCAGATCGACAAGTGTACGACTACATCAACCACGAGTTCCTACTCGTTAACAAATCTCGTTGTCTACGAAGGTAAGTTCTCGTTGGATGTATGTCGACCCGTTGCTTTGTACCTAGTAGATATATCTTGGCGTGTAGTTCACACCGTAGGAATTTTTTTGTTTTCTATGCTGCGGACCCAACAGTGGTATCAGAGCCTGATCTATGCGTAGGTGCTTTGCACGGGTAGTACACATATGTTGATATGTGGGCGATGATGATCATGTTATTGCATCTTCTTGTATTTTGGATATTGGTGGCATAGTGGGATGAAGCGGCCCGGACCAACCTTACATGTCATCGTACATGAGACCGGTTCCACGACTGACATGCAACTAGTTTTGCATAAGTGGCTGGCAGGTGTCTGTCTCTCCTACTATAGTCAATATCTGATTTACAACGAGTTGCTAATAATTTGCTTATCCTCTTTGTGGTTCATGTTCGTAGGTAAGAACGGTTCTATCTCCGAAAGCCCTAAGCCACGTAAAACTTGCAATTGATAAATTAGAGGCGTCTAGTTTAGATCGTTGCTGGGCTAGTGTCTTGATATGGTATTGTTGTAAGTTGATGTATGACAGATACTCTTACAACACATTCAACGTGTAAGTTCCATAGACCTTGGCCTTACACACAAAGGAATGATAGAGATCATACCACGATGCAAATGATAGAGATCAAATGCATGGACCATATCATCTCACTTTACACATTAGATGTTAGCATCTTATACTGCTAGTTTGGCGCTTTCTGTAGCATTGTAAGATGATCCTTCATTTAAATATCAAGATAAAATGTGTTCTTCCTTAAGTATGCACCGTTTTATGGATCGTGTTTCGAGACATCACGTGATGATCGGGTGTACTCGAATCTACGCTTTCATACAAACGGGTGTAAGATAGTTTTACACACGCGAGTACTAAGGTTCTTACTTGGCGAGCCTAGCATGTACAGACATAGCCTCGGAACACGGACCGAAAGGTTAAGCATGAGTCATATAGTTGATATGATGCCCATATAGATGCTCGCCTTTGAAGCTACATCAACTCACGTGATGATCGGACTTGGTGTAGTGGATTTGGTTCATGTAATCACCAAAAAGACACGAGGGATGTCGTTTTTGAGTGGGAGTTCATTTCTAATTTGGATTAGTTGAACCAAATTTGTCATAAATTAAATCAAAGTGAATTTGCATAGTTTGTTGTAGTCATTGGCATTCGTTTTCTACCTTATGCTTAGTTTTTTATTTGAGATAATAGAACTATAGAATTCTGGATATTTACTTTACGAACTGGTATCGTATTGTTTCGAATGTCAATTTAAAGTTTGTAAGTCCTATTGCAAACTTTCAGCAAACTCTATTTACTCCATGAAGTTTAATAAGTAGTATTCAATCAAGAGTAAGAATTCCAATGTTAGTATCTAAAGTATCATGTTTGCCTCCATGATTATTGATATTCAAAAAGTTTTTTTTAATATCAAGATTATATTGGAGCTGAAAATTGTTTCAGAAACCATCATGTGTGAAAGATATTGTGATATCTAAAACAATGTTTTTGGTTGCATTATGATAGAGTATAATTTAGCAAAATACATGTTCTCATATTGTATGAGAATTTGTGAAGGATGGAGATGCTAGGCATCCGAATCTACCAAAAAGGTTTTGGGAACTGATATTATACTCGCGATTCTTCCTTATAGGCTATAGTAGCTTGATCATGAAAGTTGTCATGATAAGGATGAATAGAAGATGTAAGTAAAATGTTTACTACACTAATAGATTACTAAAGAATGGATTTTTGAAAGAATGCCAAACATTTGATGATGGTGATCCACTTCAAAGTGCAAGTCCAAAGGTATTAGTATTTGACTATATACGCTTTGTACTATGTGTCATGTGAATGACACCACTATTGATGTTGATAGATTCTTTTAAAAGAAAAAGGAATTGCTAAAAGAGAATCTATAAAATATTTGGCAGAAAATATAAGGTTGGAGATGTCCAACTTGGGTATATAGAAGATATACATGTTATGGTTGTATTCCTTGCTTGTTAAAAAATATGGTTCTTAGGTATTGGATACCGAATTGGTTGGTATGAAGTGTCATACAGGACAACGCAATTCATGAACTACAATGGCCTAAGTAAACCAGCAAGAGAATGAGTGATGATGTTCATCGAAAACAAATAAAGTGTTATTGTGTTTTTCGTTGTCATCAAACCAAGCCTTCAAGATTTGTTGAAATAATTGTTATTTTGTTCCGGTATCATGAGAACAATGGTTGTTCAAATAATTACCGTATTCCATAAAGGATGGATGAACTTTTACAAGTCTAGTTGGAGAAATCACATCCATAAACACTATTGCTAAAATGTCGCAAGACAAATGATTGAAAGATCACTTATGAAGTGACATCGCTGTTTAAATTATATTTGAAAGAAAACATGAAGAAAATCCATGTTGATGGATTTTTGGAGTCTTTGATTTTGATCAATTGACGCATGTGAGACTTTCCTCGAGATAATTGAAACTCCGTCCATAGGCCAGAGAGGAACGGATGACTAGCTTATTGGAAATTGTGCATGCTGATGTGCATAGTCCATTATGTGTAGCCATATGCGATGGATCTTTTTGCTTCATATGCTTTCTCCAAAAATTTGAGTGAATATATCTGTATATTTACTTAATAAGGAAGAAGTATGAAACATTTGAAAATTGTTCAAAGACTTTCAAGATGAAGTGGAAAATCATTGTAACAAGAAAATAAAGAGTTTATGATTCGATCATAAAGGAAGACATTTGAGTTACATGTTTAGCAAAAACACCTAAGACTTGAGGAATTGTTCCATGATTTGTGTTTCCCGATAAACCATAGGAGTATGGCATATTCGAGAGATAAAATCAAACCATGTTTGACATGGTAAGATCAAGGGTGTCATTTATAAAACTGCCATTATGTTTTAAGGATTGGAGCTTTAGAGACTACCGCTTTTACACTGAAAAGAGCACCATCGTGATCCATTGAAATGACACCATATGAGTTATAGTTTGGGATAAAACCCGAATTGTCTTTTCTTAAATTTTGGTATGCTATGCATAAGTAAAATGTTTACAACCAAAGTCGGATAAGCACGTCTTTGTAGGTTATCCCAAAGAATTTGTTGGGAATTTCTCCATAACACCGAGACAAAAGAGTTTGTTACTTGGAACGTCAACTTTCTTGAGAAGGAATTTTTCGTGAAAAGTTAAGTGGGAGGACAATAGAACTTTGATAAGGTTGTTGAACCTTAGCTATATGTGCTAAGTAGCGTAGCGCCAGAAATGTCCCGGTGGCGGCCACAATGCTCATGGCTCTCGTGATTACAAAAGGTGTGATCTCGGAGATTAGAGTTCCTATAGAACCGTGTGGGTCGGTAAGAATCAAATAGTAAGATTTGATAAGCAAGTCGTTATTGTTTTGAAAATGATGAACCGACTACATGCAAAGAAGCGATGATGGGTCTTGACTCCATAAAATAACTAGAAGTCATAGAATCCGTGATAGTATCCATACACGAGAAAACAAGTTTCTAAACTTGGAAGACCCTCCGGAAAGGCGTGAAGCCTATCGGTCGTGTTTGGATCTATAAAGAAATAAGACATGGATGTTTAACATCTATGAAATAGTCGACATGTCGGAAAGAAGTTTACGACAATGTTCAAGGAGTTGACTATGACAAGATTTGATCTTTCATAGCGATATTTAGTCTTGACGGATTAATATAGCAACCACTACATATAATTTCGTATATGGTAGTTGAATAAACAAAACAATGTTCTTCTAATAGAATGGTTACCTAGGACGTGTACATGACACGGTCCAAAGGGTTTTGTTAATTCAAAGGGTTCTAAAAGGGCATGCAAACTTCAATAGTTGAAGTAAGCATAGCGGAGTTGGAATCTTCACCATGATGAAACTGTTAAAAGAGTTTAAGTTCATCAGAGATGATGAAGATGCTTGCATTTGCAAGAAATTAAGTGGGATCACTGAGACATATTTCTAATACATTATGTAGAGGACATATTGTTGATTGGAAATGATGTATCTTGTATTGACGCAAGTTAAGAATTTCATTAAAATAAGATTTCGATGAAAGACTTGGGCAAACCCGGAATATTAGGCATCAATATCTATATGGATAGATTAAGGCGCTAATATGGTTGTGCCAGACATACATATATGAGATATTGAAAGGGTTCAATATGGAAACAACAAGAAAGGTTCTTGCTGCATGGAAAGGATTGTATCAAAATTCAAGTGTTTCAACACTTGGTGAGTAAAATCACATGAAGATTTTGATCGATTATACCATGATATGTATATATCCAGAATGTCCTATGCTCTAAATGTTATGAGCATATACCAGAATGATTCATAAGATGATCATTGGACAATAGTAAAGATATTCTTATGAGCTTTGGAAGAACTAAGAATATATAATGTATAAGTGACAAATAGTTAAAGATAGTTCATTGTAAAGTGTTACATTGATACTAGTTTTGTCACAAGATACAAATTGAATTTATCTCAATTTAGACTATGGGTGGCACAATGTAATGGAAAGGATGTTCCATGATGGATTTGGATGAGTTCCAAAGTTGAGACATTGTGACGGATACTACAACAAAAGGCTAAGTATATGACTGCTATAGTAGCAGCAAAGGAGGGCATTTGTGTTAAGTAGTTTGTTATCAAACTAGGTGTGGTTCAAAGTGGGCTAATACTATGAAGATATATTGTGTAACAATAATATCAACATATTTTGAGCCGAACGAACTAAAGGTCTCACCAAAGGACCAAATCTATACAATGCCATCTCATTTGAGAATGAGTGATGCGTAGAGACGCAGAGACATGCAAATACACACGGACCTGAAACCGTCAGATCCAGAGATTATGTTAACCACTAGCAATAGCGTATATGCAACACCAGAAAGCCATAGGTGTTCAATACGCAAAGTTTTTCAAACTAGATTATTGACTCTAGTGCAAGTGGGAGACTGAAGGGAATATGCTCGAGAGGCAATAATAAAGTGTTTATTATCTTATTCCATGTTTATGATAAATGTTTATTTTACATGCTAGAATTGTATTGATCGGAAACATCAATAGATGTGTGTTTAATAAACAAAAAGGGTTCCTAGTTATGCCTCTCTTATAGACTAGCTTTTTGATTAACAAGATGATCAAGGTTTCCTGAACATGGACATTGGATGTTGTTAATAACAAGGTCACACCATTGGTGGAATGATGTGATGAACATTCATACGAAGTATAGCATTACGATCAAAGCCATTATTTTTATATTGCTATAACATCGTACGAAGTAATCTTTATCCTTAGACCATGAGATCATGTTAATTGCTAACACCGGAAGAGTATCTTGATAACATCAAACGTCACACCGTAACAGGGTGACTATAAAGATGGGTTCAGTGCTACGAAGGTGTTATGTTGAGGCTCATGGATCAAGAGTGGAATTTGTCAATCCCGATGACAGATAGATATACTCTGGGCCCTCTCGGTGATATCATATTGAAAAAGCTTGCAAACAAGTGATGTGATCACTAGAATGTTATATCACGGGAACGAGAAAAGAGTGCATGTCGAGAACGAGATCAAACTAGGTATGGAGATACCGATGATCGAATCTCAGACATGTAATATATCGCGGGACAAAGGGATTTAGTTACTAGCATTAAAGGTTCTCACGATCAGAGAAGTCATCGTTGAATGTGTAGGAGTCAGTATGGATCTACAGGTCCCGCTGCTGATTATTGATCGGAGAGGGGTCTCGATCATGTCTGCATTATTCGCGAACCGTAGGGTGACACACTTAAGGGATACCGACACCATTTGGAGCAAATATGTTTCAGATAAAGATTTAAGAAAGCGCTGGAATTATTTCAATAGACACCGAAACTGTTTCGAGTGAAATTGCTGAAATTGGTTCTGCATGTAATATTGAAATGTTGCAAGGGGTTTTATGTGAATGTTTGTTAATTAAAGTAATTAACAAAATTCTGAATAAAAATAATACAAGAGTTTTATTAAATGAGAGAGCATTAAATTTGGAGAAATTTAATGCATTTAAAGTGGAGACTTTAAAAGAGAATGTGAAGGGGCAAATTTATGTGGAGGGAGTTACCACCACATGAATGGAGGAGGTGAAGAGTGACCTCCTCCATGCGCCGGCCATGAAGGAGGGGCACCCCCTCCTCCTAGAAAAGGCCACCCCCTCCTCACTTCTCACACACACCTCCTTATGAAGCATGTCTCTCCCCCTCTAGTATTATTCCCCCATGGTCTCGGATTAGCGAGATACATGTTCCCGGTGGCTTTATCTGGAAATGAGTTGCTGCTTCCGCTGCTTTGCTGGAGCGAGGGGCGGAGGTTGTCGGGGTACCGGACGTGTGTGCGATCACGGATGCACCGCTGCTTTGTGGTGCTGAAGTTGGTGGTGCTGGAGCTGGATCTGATGGAAGTGCTGGAGCCGGACCTACTGGACTTCATCACGATCTTGAGATCGGCAAGTGTACGACTACATCAACCACGAGTTCCTACTCGTTAACAAAGCTCGTTGTCTACGAGGGTAAGTTCTCGTTGGATATATGTCCACCCGTTGCTTTGTACCTAGTAGATAGATCTTGGCGTGTAGTTCACATCATAGGAATTTTTTTGTTTTCTATGCAATGACTCTAGCCGTGGTTCATGAAAAGAACACACATGCAATGACACTAGTGGATCCATGTGTGGTTTGTGAAAATAACAGACATTCAATCACACTAGGTGGATCCATGTGTGGTTTGTTTAGAAGAACACACATGCAATGACTCTAGCCGTGGTTCATGAGAAAAGAACACACATGCCATGACACTGGTGGATCCATGTGTGGTTCATGAAAAGAACAGACATGCAATGACACTGGTGGATCGTTATGTGGTTTGTTTAGAGGAACAGACATGCAATGAGACTGGGTGTAGTTCATGAAAAGAATAGACATGCAATGACACTGGTGGATCCATGTGTGGTTCATGAGAAGAACACACATCCAGTGACAGTGGTGGATCCTTATGTGGTTCATGAAAATAATAGACATGCAATGACACTGGTGGATCCTTACGTGGTTTGTGAAAAGAACAGACATGCAATGACACTGGTGGATCCATGTGTGGTTCATGAAAAGAACAAATATGCAATGACACTAGTGCATCCTTATGTGGTGTGTTTAGAGGAACACACATGCAATGACACTTGGTGTGGTTCATGAAAAGAACAAACATGCAATGACACTGGTGGATCCATGTGTGGTTCATGAGAAGAACACACATGCAATGAGTCTAGCTGTCGTTCATGAGAAAAGAACACACATGCAATGACACTGGTGGATCCATGTGTGGTTCATGAAAAGAACAGACATGCAATGACACTGGTGGATCGTTATGTGGTTTCTTTAGAGGAACAGACATGCAATGACACTGGGTGTAGTTCATGAAAAGAACAGACATGCAATGACACTGGTGGATCCATGTGTGGTTCATGAGAAGAACACACATCCAGTGACAGTGGTGGATCCTTATGTGGTTCAAGAAAATAATAGACATGCAATGACACTGGTGGATCCTTACGTGGTTTGTTAAAAGAACAGACATGCAATGACACTGGTGGATCCTTATGTGGTTTGTTTAGAAGAACACACATGCAACGACTCTAGCTATGGTTCATGAAAATAACACACATGCAATGACACTAGGGGATCCTTATGTGGTTTGTTTAGAAGAATAGACATGCAATGACACTGGTGGATCCTTATGTGGTTTGTGAAAAGAACAAACATGCAATGACACTCGCTGTGCTTCATGAGAAGAACACACATGCAATGACACTGGTGGATCCATGTGTGGTTTGTGAAAAGAACAGACATGCAATCACACTAGGTGGATCCATGTGTGGTTTGTGGAATGAACAGACATGCAATGCTCTAGCCGTGGTTCATGAAAAGAACACACATGCAATGACACTAGTTGATCCATGTGTGGTTTGTGAAAAGAACAGACATTAAATCACACTAGGTGGATCCATGTGTGGTTTGTTTAGAAGAACACACATGCAATGAGTCTAGCTGTGGTTCATGAGAAAAGAACACACATGCAATGACACTGGTGGATCCATGTGTGGTTCATGAAAAGAACAGACATGCAATGACACTGGTGGATCGTTATATGGTTTGTTTACAGGAACAGACATGCAATGACACTGGGTGTAGTTCATGAAAAGAACAGACATGCAATGACACTGGTGGATCCATGTGTGGTTCATTAGAAGAACACACATCCAGTGACAGTGGTGGATCCTTATGTGGTTCATGAAAATAATAGACATGCAATGACACTGGTGGATCCTTACATGGTTTGTGAAAATAACAGACATGCAATGACACTGGTGGATCCATGTGTGGTTCATGAAAAGAACAAACATGCAATGACACTACTGGATCCTTATGTGGTGTGCTTAGAGGAATACACATGCAATGACACTTGGTGTGGTTCATGAAAAGAAGAAACATGCAATGACACTGGTGGATCCATGTGTGGTTCATGAGAAGAACAGACATGCAATGACACTGGTGGATCCATGTGTGGTTTGTGAAAAGAACAGACATGCAATCACACTAGGTGGACCCATGTGTGGTTTGTTTAGAGGAACAGACATGCAATGACACTTGGTGTGGTTCATTAAAAGAACAGACATGCAATCACACTAGGTGGATCCATGTGTGGTTTGTTTAGAGGAACAGACATGCAATGACTCTAGGTGTGGTTCATGAAAAGAACACACATGTAATGACACTGGCTGGATCCATGTGTGGTTCATGAGAAGAACACACATCCAATGACACTGGTGGATCCTTATGTGGTTTGTGAGAAGAACATACATGCAATGACACTGGCTGTGGTTCATGAGAAGAACACACATGCAATGACACTGGTGGATCGATGTGTGTTTTGTGAAAAGAACAGACATGCAATCACACTAGGTGGATCCATGTGTGGTTTGTATAGAGGAACAGACATGCAATGACACTGGGTGTGGTTCATGAAAAGAACAGACATGCAATCACACTAGGTGGATCCATGTGTGGTTTGTTTAGAAGAACAGACATGCAATGACTCTAGCTGTGGTTCATGAAAAGAACACACATGCAATGACACTGGTGGATCCATGTGTGGTTCATGAAAAGAACAAACATGCAATGACACTGGTGGATCCTTATGTGGTTTGTTTAGAGGAACATACATGCAATGACACTGGTTGTGGTTCATGAAAAGAACAGACATGCAATGACACTAGTGGATCCTTATGTGATTTTTTTAGAAGAACACACATGCAATGACTATAGCCGTGGTTCATGAAAAGAACAGACATGCAATGACACTAGGGGATCCTTATGTGGTTTGTTTAGAAGAACATACATGCAATGACACTGGTGGATCCTTATGTGGTTTGTGAGAAGGACAGACATGCAATAACACTGGATATGGTTCATGAGAAGGACACACATGCAATGACACTGGTGGATCCATGTGTGGTTTGTGAAAAGAACACACATGCAATCACACTAGGTGGATCCATGTGTGGTTTGTGGAAAGAACATACATGCAATGACTCTAGTTGTGGTTCATGAAAAGAACACACATGCAATAACACTAGTGGATCCATGTGTGGTTTGTGAAAAGAACAGACATGTAATCACACTAGGTGGATCCATGTGTGGTTTGTTTAGAAGAACACACATGCAATGACTCTAGCTGTGGTTCATGAAAAGAACACACATGCAATGACACTGGTGGATCCATGTGTGGTTCATGAAAAGAACAGACATGCAATGACACTGGTGGATCGTTATGTGGTTTGTTTAGAGGAACAGACATGCAATGACACTGGGTGTAGTTCATGAAAAGAACAGACATGCAATCACACTGGTGGATCCATGTGTGGTTCGTGAGAAGAACACACATCCAGTGACAGTGGTGGATCCTTATGTGGTTCATGAAAATAATAGACATGCAATGACACTGGTGGATCCTTACATGGTTTGTGAAAATAACAGACATTCAATGACACTGGTGGATCCATGTGTGGTTCATGAAAAGAACAAACATGCAATGACACTAGTGGATCCTTATGTGGTGTGCTTAGAGGAATACACATGCAATGACACTTGGTGTGGTTCATGAAAAGAAGAAACATGCAATGACACTGGTGGATCCATGTGTGGTTCATGAGAAGAACAGACATGCAATGACACTGGTGGATCCATGTGTGGTTTGTGAAAAGAACAGACATGCAATCACACTAGGTGGACCCATGTGTGGTTTGTTTAGAGGAGCAGACATGCAATGACACTTGGTGTGGTTCATTAAAAGAACAGACATGCAATCACACTAGGTGGATCCATGTGTGGTTTGTTTAGAGGAACAGACATGCAATGACTCTAGGTGTGGTTCATGAAAAGAACACACATGTAATGACACTGGCTGGATCCATGTGTGGTTCATGAGAAGAACACACATCCAATGACACTGGTGGATCCTTATGTGGTTTGTGAGAAGAACATACATGCAATGACACTGGCTGTGGTTCATGAGAAGAACACACATGCAATGACACTGGTGGATCCATGTGTGGTTTGTGAAAAGAACAGACATGCAATCACACTAGGTGGATCCATGTGTGGTTTGTATAGAGGAACAGACATGCAATGACACTGGGTGTGGTTCATGAAAAGAACAGACATGCAATCACACTAGGTGGATCCATGTGTGGTTTGTTTAGAAGAACAGACATGCAATGACTCTAGCTGTGGTTCATGAAAAGAACACACATGCAATGACACTGGTGGATCCATGTGTGGTTTGTGAAAAGAACAGACATGCAATCACACTAGGTGGATCCATGTGTGGTTTGTATAGAGGAACAGACATGCAATGACACTGGGTGTGGTTCATGAAAAGAACAGACATGCAATGACACTAGTGGATCCTTATGTGATTTGTTTAGAAGAACACACATGCAATGACTATAGCCGTGGTTCATGAAAAGAACAGACATGCAATGCCACTAGGGGATCCTTATGTGGTTTCTTTAGAAGAACATACATGCAATGACACTGGTGGATCCTTATGTGGTTTGTGAGAAGGACAGACATGCAATGACACTGGATATGGTTCATGAGAAGGACACACATGCAATGACACTGGTGGATCCATGTGTGGTTTGTGAAAAGAACACACATGCAATCACACTAGGTGGATCCATGTGTGGTTTGTGGAAAGAACAGACATGCAATGACTCTAGTTGTGGTTCATGAAAAGAACACACATGCAATAACACTAGTGGATCCATCTGTGGTTTGTGAAAAGAACAGACATGTAATCACACTAGGTGGATCCATGTGTGGTTTGTTTAGAAGAACACACATGCAATGACTCTAGCTGTGGTTCATGAAAAGAACACACATGCAATGACACTGGTGGATCCATGTGTGGTTCATGAAAAGAACAGACATGCAATGACACTGGTGGATCGTTATGTGGTTTGTTTAGAGGAATAGACATGCGATGAAACTGGGTTTAGTTCATGAAAAGAACAGACATGCAATCACACTGGTGGATCCATGTGTGGTTCGTGAGAAGAACACACATCCAATGACACTGGTGGATCCTTATGTGGTTCATGAAAAGAACGGACATGCAATGACACTGGTGGATCCTTATGTGGTTTTTGAAAAGAACAGACATGCAATGACACTGGTGGATCCATGTGTGGTTCATGAAAAGAACAGACATGCGATGACACTAGTGGATCCTTATGTGGTTTGTTTAGAGGAACACACATGCAATGATACTTGGTGTGGTTCATGAAAAGAACAGACATGGAATGACACTGGTGGATCCATGTGTGGTTCATGAGAAGAACAGACATGCAATGACACTGGTGGATCTATGTGTGGTTTGTGAATAGAACAGACATGCAATCACACTAGGTGGATCCATGTGTGGTTTGTTTAGAGGGACAGACATGCAGTGACACTGGGTGTGGTTCATGAAAAGAATAGACATGCAATCACACTAGGAGGATCCATGTGTGGTTTGTTTAGAGGAACAGACATGCAATGACTCTAGCTGTGGACTCAATAGAATTGGATCCATTCCAAATAGCGAGAATTAGGATTCTTGATCCCTCTCAATCTCTCTTTCAATTCGAGGATCCAGAAAGGTGTTTTCATAGCCAGCCATCGCAATGTAAAAATAGGATAGGTTCGATCTATGGGCATTGAGGGCCTCCTAAAAGGATCTACTAAATTCATCGAGTTGTTCTAAAGAATCAAAACGGTGGGTTATTAACGGAATCCCTTGTCGGCTTTCCGTGAAATACTCGTTTGGCCGAGGACTTCATATGTTTTGACCAGAAAAACCCGTGCTTGATTATTTCAAGCACATGCTTCTTCGGTAAAGAGGAATCAGACGATTCAAATGCAGTTTTTTGTAACGTATCAATAAGATAGAGCCATGCTACGGGTTGTTTCAGGTCCTAAATAAACACAGACACTTAAAAAATCTGTCGGGACCCGGCTTTTCCTATTCTAACGGTAAAAACTTGTCTTCGGCATCCATGTGTGGTTCATGAAAGAACACACACCAATGACACTAGGTGGATCTTCATGTGGCTTAGGGAAAGAACATAAATGCAATGAAGCAAATCTGCTTCTTGAAAAGAACACACATGCAATGACACTAGGTGGATCCATGTGTGGTTCATGAGAAGAACACACATCCAATGACACTGGTGGATCCTTATGTGGTTTGTGAGAAGAACATACATGCAATGACATTGGCTGTGGTTCATGAGAAGAACACACATGCAATGACACTGGTGGATCCATGTGTGGTTTGTGAAAAGAACAGACATGCAATCACACTAGGTGGATCCATGTGTGGTTTGTTTAGAGGAACAGACATGCAATGCCACTGGGTGTGGTTCATGAAAAGAACAGACATGCAATCACACTAGGTGGATCCATGTGTGGTTTGTTTAGAAGAACACACGTGCAATGACTCTAGATGTGGTTCATGAAAAGAACACACATGCAATGACACTGGTGGATCCATGTGTGGTTTGTTTAGATGAACATACGTGCAACGCCACTAGGTGTGGTTAATGAAAAGAACAGACATGCAATGACACTGGTGGATCCTTATGTGGTTTGTTTAGAAGAACACACATGCAATGACTCTAGCTGTGGTTCATGAAAAGAACACACATCCAATGACACTAGGGGATCCTTATGGGGTTTGTTTAGAAGAACAGACATGCAATGACACTAGTGGATCCTTATGTGGTTTGTGAAAAGAACAAACATGCAATGACACTCGTTGTGCTTCATGAGAAGAACACACATGCAATGACACTGGTGGATCCATGTGTGGTTTGTGAAAAGAACAGACATGCAATCACACTAGGTGGATCCATGTGTGGTTTGTTTAAAAGAACACATGCAATGACACTAGGATCCATGTGTGTGGTTCATGAAAAGAACAGACATGCAATCACAATAGGTGGATCCATGTGTGGTTTGTTTAGAACACACATCCTATGACTTTGGGTTTGGGCATGAAAGAACACACATGCAATGACACTGTGGATCCATGTGTGGTTAATGAAAAGAACCCACATGCAATGACACTGGTGGATCCATGTGTGGTTTGTTTAAAGAACACACATGCAATGACACTGGGTGTGATTCATGAAAAGAACAAACATCCAATGACACTAGTGGATCCATGTGGTTTGTTTAGAAGAACACACATGCAATGACACTTGGTGTGGTTTGTGAAAAGAACAGACATGCAATCACACTAGTGGATCCATGTGGTTTTTTTATAAGAACACACATGCACTGACTCTAGCTGTGGATCATGAAAAGAACACACATGCAATGACACTGGTGGATCCATGTGGTTTTGTGAAAAGAACACACATCCAATGACACTGCTGGATCCTTATGTGGGTAATGAAAAGAACACACAACCAATGACCCTGGTGGATCCGTTGGGGGTTCTTGAAAAGAACAGACATGCAATGACACTAGGTGGATCCCTGTGTGGTTTGTGAAAAGAACATACATGCAATGACTCTAGTTGTGGTTCATGAAAAGAACACATGCAATGACACTGGTGGATCCATGTGGTTTGTGAAAAGAACAGACATGCAATCACATTAGGTGGATCCATGTGTGGTTTGTTTAAAGAACACACATGCAATGACTCTGGTGTGGTTCATGAAAAGAACACACATGCAATGACACTGGATCCATGTGTGGTTCATGAAAAGAACACACATGCAATGACACTGGTGGATCCATGTGGTTCATGAAAAGAACAGACATGCAATGAAACTTGGTGGATCCATGTGTGGTTCATGAGAAGAACACACATGCAATGACACTGGTGGATCCTTCTGTGGTTTGTTTAGAAGGACAGACATGCAATGACACTGGGTGTGGTTCATGAGAAGAACACACATGCAATGACACTAGGTGGATCCATGTGGTTTTTGAAAAGAACACACATCCAATGACACCGGTGGATCCTAATGTGGTTTGTTTAGAAGAACACACATGCAATGACACTGGTGTGGTTCATGAAAAGAACAGACATGCAATGACACTGGTGGATCCTTATGTGGTTTGTTTAGAAGAACACACATGCAATGACTCTAAATGTGGTTCATGAGAAGAACACATGCAATGACACTGGGGATCCTTATGTGGTTTGTGAAAAGAACAGACATGCAATGACACTAGGTGGATCCATGTGTGGTTTATGAGAAAGAACAAACATGCAATGACTCTAGTTGTGGTTCATGAAAGAACACACATGCAATGACACTGGTGAATCCATGTGTGGTTTGTGAAAAGAATAGACATGCAATCACATTAGGTGGATCCATGTGGTTGTTTAGAAGAACACACATGCAATGACTCTAGCTATGGTTCATGAAAAGAAAACACATGCAATGACACTGGTGGATCCATGTGTGGTTTGTGAAAAGAACATACATGCAATCACACTAGATGGATCCATGTGTGGTTTGTTTAGAAGAACACACATGCAATGACTCTAGCTGTGGTTCATGAATAGAACACACATGCAATGACACTGGTGGATCCATGTGTAGTTCATGAAAAGAACACACATGCAATGACACTGGTGGATCCATATGTGTTTTGTGGAAAGCACAGGCATGCAATGACTCTAGTTGTGGTTCATGAAAAGAACAGACATGCAATGACACTAGGTGGATCCATGTGTGATTCATGAGAAGAACACACATACAATGACACTGGTGGATCCTTATGTGGTTCATGAGAAGAACACACATGCAATGATTCTAGGTGAATCCATGTGTGGTTTGTTTAGAGGAACACACATCCAATGACACTGGGTGGATCCTTATGTGGTTTGTGAGAAGAACACACATACAATGACACTGGCTGTGGTTCATGAGAAGAACAGACATGCAATGACATTGGTGGATCCTCATGTGGTTTGTTTAGAAGAACACACATGCAATGACTATAGCTGTGGTTCTTGAAAAGAACACACATGCAATGACACTGAGGGATCCATATGTGGTTTGTTTAGAAGAACAATCATGCAATGACACTAGGTGGATCCATGTGTAGTTTGTTTAGAGGAACAGACATGCAATCACACTGGCTATGGTTCATGAGAAGAACACGCATGCAATGACACTGGTGAATCCATGTGTGGTTTATGAAAAGAAAAGACATGCAATCACACTAGGTGGATCCATGTGTTGATTGTGGAAGGAACAGACATGCAATGACTCTAGCTATGGTTCATGAAAAGAAAACACATGCAATGACACTGGTGGATCCATGTGTGGTTTGTGAAAAGAACAGACATGCAATCACACTAGATGGATCCATGTGTGGTTTGTTTAGAAGAACACACATGGAATGGATCTAGCTGTGGTTCATGAATAGAACACACATGCAATGACACTGGTGGATCCATGTGTAGTTCATGAAAAGAACACACATGCAATAACACTGGTGGATCCATATGTGGTTTGTGGAAAGCACACGCATGCAATGACTCTAGTTGTGGTTCATGAAAAGAACAGACATGCAATGACACTAGGTGGATCCATGTGTGATTCATGAGAAGAACACACATACAATGACACTGGTGGATCCTTATGTGGTTTGTGAGCAGAACATACATGCAATGACACTGGCTGTGGTTCATGAGAAGAACACACATGCAATGACTCTAGGTGGATCCATGTGTGGTTTGTTTAGAGGAACACACATCCAATGACACTGGGTGGATCCTTATGTGGTTTGTGAGAAGAACACACATGCAATGACACTGGCTGTGGTTCATGAGAAGAATAGACATGCAATGACATTGGTGGATCCTCATGTGGTTTGTTTAGAAGAACACACATGCAATGACTATAGCTGTGGTTCTTGAAAAGAACACACATGCAATGACATTGAGGGATCCACATGTGGTTTGTTTAGAAGAACAAACATGCAATGACACTAGGTGGATCCATGTGTGGTTTGTTTAGAGGAACAGACATGCAATGACACTGGCTGTGGTTCATGAGAAGAACACACATGCAATGACACTAGTGGATCCATGTGTGGTTTGTGAAAAGAACAGACATGCAATCACACTAGGTGGATCCATGTGTGGTTTGTATAGAGGAACAGACATGCAATGACACTGGGTGTGGTTCATGAAAAGAACAGACATGCAATGACACTAGGTGGATCCATGTGTGATTCATGAGAAGAACACACATACAATGACACTGGTGGATCCTTATGTGGTTTGTGAGCAGAACATACATGCAATGACACTGGCTGTGGTTCATGAGAAGAACACACATGCAATGACTCTAGGTGGATCCATGTGTGGTTTGTTTAGAGGAACACACATCCAATGACACTGGGTGGATCCTTATGTGGTTTGTGAGAAGAACACACATGCAATGACACTGGCTGTGGTTCATGAGAAGAACAGACATGCAATGACATTGGTGGATCCTCATGTGGTTTGTTTAGAAGAACACACATGCAATGACTATAGCTGTGGTTCTTGAAAAGAACACACATGCAATGACACTGAGGGATCCATATGTGGTTTGTTTAGAAGAACAAACATGCAATGACACTAGGTGGATCCATGTGTGGTTTGTTTAGAGGAACAGACATGCAATGACACTGGCTGTGGTTCATGAGAAGAACACACATGCAATGGCACTGGTGGATCCATGTGTGGTTTGTGAAAAGAACAGACGTGCAATCACACTAGGTGGATCCATGTGTGGATTGTGGAAAGAACATACATGTAATGAATCTAGCCGTGGTTCATGAAAAGAACACACATGCAATGACACTGGTGGATCCATGTGTGGTTTGTGAAAAGAACAGACATGCAATCACACTAGTTGGATCCATGTGTGGTTTGTTTAGAAGAACACACATGCAATGACTCTAGCTGTGGGTCATGAAAAGAACACACGTGCAATGACACTGGTGGATCCTTGTGTGGTTCATGAAAAGAATATACATGCAATGACACTGGTGGATCCATATGTGGTTTGTGGAAAGCATAGGCATGCAATGACTCTAGTTGTGGTTCATGAAAAGAACAGACATGCCATGACACTAGGTGGATCCATCTGTGGTTCATGAGAAGAACACATATCCAATGACATTTGTGGATCCTTATGTGGTTTGTGAGCAGAACATACATGCAATGACACTGGCTGTGGTTCATGAGAAGAACACACATGCAATGACTCTAGGTGGATCCATGTGTGGTTTGTTTGGAAGAACACACATGCAATGACTATAGCTGTGGTTCATGAAAAGAACATAGATGCAATGACACTGAGGGATCCTTATGTGGTTTGTTTAGAAGAACAACCATGCAATGACACTAGGTGGATCCATGTGTGGTTTGTTTAGAGGAACACACATGCAATGACTCTGGGTGGATCCATGTGTGGTTTGTTTAGAAGAACACACATGCAATGACTCTAGTTGTGGTTCATGAAAAGAACACACATGCAATGACACTGGTGGATCCATGTGTGGTTTGTGAAAAGAACATACATGCAATCACACTAGGTGGATCCATGTGTTGTTTGTTTAGAGGACCAGACATGCAATGGCACTAGGTGTGGTTCATGAGAAGAACACACATCCAATGACACTGGTGGATCCTTATGTGGTTTTTTTAGAAGAACACACATGCAATGACTATAGTTGTGGTTCATGAAAAGAACACACATGCAATGACACTGGTGAATCCATGTGTGGTTCATGAGAAGAACACACATGCAATGACAATGGGTGTGGTTCATGAGAAGAACACACATCCAATGACACAGGTGGATCCTTATGTGGTTTGTTTAGAAGAACACACATGCAATGACTCTAGTTGTGGTTCATGAAAAGAACACACATGTAATGAAACTTGTGGATCCATGTGTGGTTTGTGAAAAGAACAGACATGCAATCACACTAGGTGGATCATGTGTGGTTTTTTTAGAGGAACACACATGCAATGACACTAGGTGTGGTTCATGAGAAGAACACACATCCAACGACACTGGTGGATCCTTATGTGGTTTGTTTAGAAGAACACACATGCAATGACTCTATCTGTAGTTCATGAAAAGAACACGCATGCAATGACACTGGTGGATCCATGTGTGGTTCATGAGAAGAACACACATGCAACGACACTGGGTGTGGTTCATGAGAAGAACACACATCCAATGACACTGGTGGATCCTTATGTGGTTTGTTTAGAAGAACACACATGCAATGACTCTAGTTGTGGTTCATGAAAAGAACACACATGCAATGACACTGGTGGATCCATGTGTGGTTTGTGAAAAGAACAGACATGCAATCACACTAGGTGGATCCTTGTGTGGTTTGTTTAGAGGAACACACATGCAATGACACTGGGTGTGTTTCATGAAAAGAACAGACACCCAATGACACTGGTGTATCCATATGTGGTTTGTGCAAAGCACATACATGCAATCACACTGGGTCTGGTTCATGAAAAGAACACAAATGCAATGACACTGGTGTATCCTTATGTGGTTTGTGAGAAGAACTGACATGCAATGCCATTGGTTGATCCATGTATTTCATTGTACACGACACTCACTTTCCATTTTTATACTACTCAGTTTTGCCCTTGGGTTTTTGACACTACTCAGTTTTGCCCCCTCTCTCTATCTTTTGTAGAAGCCCAAACCTATGCTCACTATGTCTGCTACTCCCTGATTGGTTGTCACTGTTGTCACGCGGATCGTGTGCACCAACCGTTGATTCTGTGCGATCCAACGATGATCTTTGCACACGTCGTGCCCTTCACAATATAGCATGAGACATCACTGACGTCTCCCTCAGTGAGACTTCTACAAGAAGAAACACGAAGCCGTCCATGGAAAAAGTCGCCGAGCGGTCATGTCATGTTTAATCAAGTCTGAAAAGCCTACTGCTGCTACTACTATGCCACAACACATGCGTCATCGAGTGCACGGTCGTTGATGGACAACTGCAATTTATTGCCACTTGATTTTAATAAGACATATCCCATTTTTTACGCAGCGGCTCTCAATCTCACTTCCAACTAGGCCCCATCGTAAGAAGCTTGCACGCGCTAGCCGGAGGCCAAAGAGCTGAGATCGACGAGACCTAACATCTTCGCCTTCATCGAGTCCCTCACAGCCATCAACACATCCCTCTACCTGATCTAGCACAACCCCACAAATCTTGTTGTACAGCCACCTACCTTCCGCTCTACATTTCCACTTTTAACTATCGCAAATTTTAGGGCCGTGTCAAACTTCGTACATAGAAATTGTGTATATGCCCTTTGCATGTGGCTCAATACAGAACTGCCATGCATGGCCCGGGAAAAAACGTGACGTACCGTGCGCGTGTCGCGGTGCACGGTGCAGTAGACTACACGGCGTGTTGCACGGTGGTGCAACGAGACGTGCCTTGCTTCCATCCACCTTAACGATAGAGCCTCTCTCCGCACACCCACTCTCACTCTCGCTCACTCTCCCCACGCAACCCTCTCCACTGTCCCACCAGCACCCGCAAACTCCCGAGAATACCCCGTCCATGCTAGCAATGGCGGAGGAGGATAAGGTGGCCATCGTCGCCTCCGAGGCCGCCGACGAGGAGGCCCCCATCTCCTCGCCGGTCCCCCTTGACGCATTGATAGCAGCCGCTGTCCCTATCTAGGCCCTAGTCGAGCCATCGTTGGCAGCCGCCGTTCCCGTCCAGGCCCCCATCCCCTCTACCGACGGGGCCGCCGAAGAGGAGCCCCCCACCGACGAGGAGGCCCCCACCGGTCATTAGCATATCAAGCACTTCTTGGGCACCTACGATCCAGATAAGTACATCGCTCCGCTGAACCCCTACGACACCGGCATCAACGACCCATGGTCGGAGGTAACTAGGGTTTGCTCCCCTTCCCTGGTTCTTCTACCGTTCCCATCGTTGGATGCTAGATCTTGGTTTATAAGGATTCGATTGTTCGCATTTCAATTGCTCAGTCTTCTTACATCATCTACTCCCCCATTTTCCTTTTTTTTCCAATAGGTTTCCGACATCGATGTCTGCAGCGATGACGAGTCCATCCACACCAAGACTCGTCAGGTGCTGAGGAGGCTACGGGCCGGCCAGTACGACGCCTTCTTCAGGGGCGGCTCCCGACGCTGCCCCTTCTGCAAGGGGATCTCCTTCGGCTGGGTGAGTCTCCCCGGCACCGACTTCAACTCCTTACTGAAGCATGCAGAGGCCCCGGGCTCTAGCATCCACGAAGGTGGCGAGCGCGAGACCGTGAACATCAACGCCTACATCACTAAACACCAGGCTCTCGACATTAACCTCCAAAACCTCCAGCAAGTGGCCATCAAAGAGGGTCGCATGCCTCCAATCAGGCCCAAGGCCCCCAAGATCAAGGGACTGGGCAGCAAGAAGTGGAGCAAGCACCAGAGGGAGGAGGCGGAGGCGCGGGCGCATGAAGGACGGGTTGGATGTGTCCTTGAATGTAACTGCTGCGGCTGCTGCTGCTAAGTAGCTTCTTTTGATTTTCTATATTTTTCTTGCATCGTATTTCTGGCTGAATGCATCGAACCTTGTTAAGCAACCTACTTTCTATCGCTATATCCTATTTAGCTGCGCACAGCTATATCTACATTTGTTTTGTTTTCTGAATGAATGTATTCTGCTGGTGTGATTTGCTGCTCTAGATTTGCTACCTGATCGGAGACAAAAGGAGGTCCAAAAGGAATGAATTATCAAAGTGAGAATCTTCTCTAGATTTGCTACCAATTTGGGCAAAATGAAACATATCTGTTTAGCGAGAGAGAAAAAGGGCACTCTTTCAAACTCCCAGTTAACGAGCTACCATCTTGACAAGCTACAAGACACATACATAAAAATAACACAAAGAGGGTTAAATTTATTTTACTACTATCACTTGAGGCGCTAGACATCTTGACAAGCTAACTGAGTTCCACAAAACAGAAACATAACACTGAGAAGTAAAATTTAATTCACTTCTCACCAGACCACTTGAGGCGCTTGCCATCGTTCCTAGGCGACCAACTATGACCATTCCAGGTACTCCACAGCTCACGAAATGCTTCGTCCCACCTGGGATCTGACTTGGCTTCCCTATCTTCAGTGTCATGCGGCACAATTAGTGGTGCATCACAGGCCTGATTGTTGCCACTAGAAGATGCTGCCTCTCTGTTTGCTGCTTCAGTTGTAGCCTCTATGTCACCGCTTCGCTTTAGTCAAACTCTTTCAGCCTTCATAGCTCTCATAGCTGCTTTAGATGCAGCCATTTTCTTTGTATATGTAGCTTCAAACTCAGCTATTCTGCATTTTCTACAAAGGGATCCCCTAAGCTCGTCTTCCCTCTTGCAAATAGGGCAAAACACGAGGTAACGTAGAAAAAATGGATCTTCTTGTACAACTGGTAGGTCACATAAGCATCTATGGCTGCATACTTCAGGTTTATATCAGACAACGACCACTCGTCCCAGAAATCGTGCCTATCCATAGGGAAATCTTCCTTCATTCTGTCGTACGACTCATCGAGGATTCTAGTTGCGAGTGATGCCATTCCATCCTTCCTCGATCCCCCTAGGATCTTGACAAGACTCTGAATATCGATCCAGCTGTGTGCTGGAATTATAATTCCCTCTTGATAAAATTTCGAAAAATCAATTGTTTTGTCGACAGTGTAGAAAACAATTCCCTTTTCTACAAGGAACTAGCGCAGCGCCGGACAATTCCTGTCAGTCATGAAAGTATGTAGTTTGTCATCACCAAAATTTGTAACTACAAATATTTTGTCAATGCAAGATCATCATCTGAATATAATTTTGAAAAGTTTAGTAAATGCAAGATCAAGACTCTCAATATTGTCTTGTCATAATTTATTTGGTCCTAAATAAAATCTAGTAGTTGCAAGATGAGCAAGTGGATAAAGAACAAGACGAGAAAACCCTAAAAATGGTTAGCTACAGAGAGCAGATCTACAAATCGGGAGAGGTGGTAGACGAGGACGTGTTTCCGCATGGCCAGTTGAATAATGACGACTTCACTCCCTTCATATGGGTGCTCTGGGGTGTACTCCAGGTCCAATCCCACAAACTTGTCCTCATATTTCTCAAGCCAACCCTCGTACATCCTCAGGACTCGCACCACTGTCTCCTCCTCGTTGGTGTAGACAACGTCTATCTTCTTATTGTCATGGGTAGTGAAGCTTGTCTCTAGAGTGCGACGATCTTCCATGGCGGCAAGGAGAAGACGGGAAGAAGACAGATGACAGGAAGAAGAAGAGTGGTTTTTGTGAGGCAGGGGAACGGTGGAACCGTCAATGTGCTTTTAAGGTAGTGGTTAACGATTGGGATGGAAGTTCAAGGAAACGCGTGGCGGTGGCCATTCCAGCTTCTGAGTAAACAAAAAATAATTATAATGCCGATACATGTGCCCTGTTTTGTCACGTCAATACACTAGGCAGGGGGTGTTGTCCTATCCACTGTGCCAGCGCTGCAAGCCTACGTGACAGCCACCCCACCTAAGCGATGGGAGCGACATAACAGCGAGAACTGACAAGGGGGCCAACTTGACGGCCATTAGCCTAATATTTTGTATTGAAACGTAAAGTTGAATTCATGCCGAAAAAGACCCTCTGACTATTTGGCACGCCAACTTTGGGCAACGCAGCTGATTGTAAGCAACTTGAGTACCCCGTTGCTTGGACACCTCAACTTTCGGGCCGCAAAATGATATTCTCGTGCCCATGGGTGGGATGAAACACACCAATATTTGGAGAAGTCCTTTGGTTAACTTCCTCCTTCCCTCTATCTCTAGACCTTGTGACCATGGCCCCAAGTTTGGGCTGTGCGAACAAGGCACACCTGCAGTACGCCATTGCGCTGCAGGGATTCCTAGCCAGATATCAACTTCCGCACTCCCGGCGGGATCGGGGAGCTGGATGTCTCATCCTGCACTGGATGTGTACGAAGACACGAGGCGCAACACTTGGGGCGCTTAAATGTCGTGAGCCGAAGCAGCTGCACGATGAAGATGAAGAAGAAGCAAGGGGTGACCTGCGAGGAGCTTCGCGACCTTGAGGTCGGCTACGAGTACGACTACTTCAACCACATTCCCCGCGGAACATTAACCGCGTACGGTCTACAAGGGTATGTATTCTATATGCATTGGTAGTTACCGCATTACTACATAGATAGATCCTAGGCAGTTTTGGGGTTCCATCGTAGGAATTTTTTTTGTTTTCTGCTATGGATCCCCTTCACCGTGTAACCCCAAATTCGTCCAGACTTTAGCCTTTATTGCCTAAAGTACCCCTGAACTAGTGGCTGGCCTATAAATAGACCCCACCTCCATTGTAAACCCTAGACTTGATACTCGAATTAGAAGACACCCTTTGAGGATCTCCCTAATTCTTGTCTCATGCTCCTTGGCTAAAGGAGCACCGAATATCCCCCACCTCGTTGGAGTTTGCATCGTGCCTCCCTCGTTGTACAAGGCCTTGGAATCGAAGTCCCTTTGCCAAGATGTCAATATCTCACCAAGACTCCCCACTCTTAATTCCGGTTTGAGAGAGAGATCTTCGCCTGACACCGATCCTAGGGATTGCGCTGAACCGGTAGCCACCAGCGTGAGCTATTGCCTTATATCGTGTCTTCGTGTGTGTGAGTTCATCGCCTTCTTCATGCGCGAGTTCGAGGATTTCATCCTCTCCCTCTTTCCCCACTCACTCTGCCTCGATTTATAGGGATTCATGAAAGATCAGGCCACCCATGAGGTTTGCCCTCAACAGCTGTCCTACAGAGCAATCTTGAAAGCACACACATATATGACACTTGGGTGAATCTCTAGGAAACTCATGAAAGGCCGAGGAGCATGACTTATAAGCTCCACCCGAGGGGTATCCTTTGGCAGCAAAGTACCGGTAATGATCTTGAGTGAAACTTGTTGTACAAGAATGACAATTCAAGGCATAGTCCATTGTTCAGTTGTAGTCAAGCGTATTGTCTAGGTGGAAGTTCAACTTAACTGTCTCCACTAAACTACAGGTATATTAAATAGTGATTGGAACTATGAGCCATATGATGTGCCTTTGAGATCTGGTGGGGGATTGTTAGATGTATATGGGTTGTGGATGTAGGCATCCCATGTAGTCTAATAAATCCTGAAATCTCAAGGACCATCTACTATGGCAACATGGGAGCTGTGTTGGTGACAAAGTTTAGTCCCACATTGATAGTTGGGAGAGAGTTGAACCAGCTTATAAGGTGAGATGTTTCACTCCAACTAAGTGAGTGAGCAGAGAAGGAGTCCACGCGCACTCCTCCTCCTCTGCCCGCCTCGCCTCACTTGCAGGTGTGATGTGTTTCGTGAATCGAGTTCGAGTTAGAAACTCGTTTTGTGGAAGACTAAACTTTTGCATGGTGCACTAGCTATTGGGTACGTGTCAACATTCATGTGCATGCTTGACGTGTGTCCTTGCCTTCCACTGCGTGGTGACTCGGTCGGATCACCTGCCAGTCTATAGAGGGAGAGATAGAATAGATCTAGACACAACTTGTTCTTTCTCTGTCTCTCTCGCGTTGTTCCTACTACTATGCCGGTCTCTAGAATTCCCCATCCCGGCGGTTGCGTGCACTTCCGTCTAGGAGAGAAGGCCTCCGAAGCCTCTTCCATCGATATTCTGCGCCGGGAGACGGGCGATAAGGTTTTTGGGAAGCGTCTCTACGTGACTTCTCACTTCTGTTTGAGTGTTCTTCTTCATCAACTAACGACCTCAACATCATCATGGGAAACATCGACAACGACCATTTTCTGTTGCGGTCATGACCTTCCCGGTCAACCTGCACGTGTTATTCCTCTCTTTGTATGCACTAGTTCTTGCTAGATTTATAGATCTACTAGATGTGCTTGTTTGGCTGCATGTGTTTAGATCTGCTAGTGCTTACATGATGTTGATTTCGGTAATTAATATCATGTGGAAATTGCCTAGTACTCCAGCAATCCAAAAACCTTATATATTTAGGCAATTTTCGTCATCTGCCTTTCCTACTTCGCTCAAACCGAGCCCGTTTACAAGTGCTCATTTCAAGAGATGGCAAGGGGAAACCCTCTTGTGGCTCACTGCTATGGGCATAGAAAAAGTTGTAGATGGCACTCCTAGAGGTCCGCTTACTCTCGAAGAAGAGAGAATTCAGGGAGGCCACTGTACTTTTTGTGGGATCCATACCTAGTGTGCTTGGAGACAAGCTGGTTGCTGCATATATGCATTAGTGATGCCAAGGAACTGTGTGTGATGTGCTGGACTCTAAGTTCGGTGCTGACGATGCTGGTGGTGAACTATATGCTATGGAGCAATTCAATGACTACAAGATGGTTGAAAACTGATCTCTAGTAGAACAAGCTCATGAGCTACAGATCATGGCAAAGGAACTCAAACTCCTCAAGTGTGTGCTCCCAGACAAGTTTGTCATGGGATGCATTGTCACTAAGATTCCCCCTTCATGGAGGAATTTTGGCACTTCTCTGAAATATTAGAGGCATGAGCTCTCTGTTGAGTACCTCATTGGCTCTCTTGATGTTGAAGAGAAGGCGATGGAAAAATACAAACACACTAGTGGAACCAAGGGACATTTTGCTGCGAATATGGTGCAGAAAAATGCCCACAAGTCCAAGGGAAATAACAAAGTCTACCAGACTACCAACTTCAATAAGAAGAAGGGGAATACCAAGCCTTGCTGGGTGTGTGGCAAGATTTTCCATTGGGCTTGTCGCTTCCCACAGAAGAAAGGCAAGAAGGGTCAAGCTGGACATAGTTCTAAATCTATCAACATGGTCATTGGCAATACTAATGCAGGAACTTAAAGTTCTGGGTATGGTAATTTATTACCTACTATTCTTTCAGTATTTCAACCCATAGAATGGTGGGTTGATACAAGTGCCAATGTTCATGTGTGTGCTGACATTTCCATGTTCACCTCTTATCAGAATTGAGGTTCCTCGGTCATGATGGGGAATGGGTTACATGCTACTTTTTTTAGAGATAGGGTTACATGCTACTGTTCTTGGTGCTGGCACGGTAGATCTAAAGTTTACTTTAGGAAAGATCATGCAACTGAAGAATGTGCAGCAAGTCCCTTCTATCAAGAAGAATATCGTTAGTAGATACCGTCTTATGAAAGATGGTTTTAAGTTGGTATTTGAGTCCAATAAAGTTGTATTGTCTAAGTATGAAACCTTTGTTGGAAAAGGCTATGAATGCGGAGGCATATTCTGTTTTTCATTGGTAGAGTTATGTGATGATGTTGTGAACCACGTATGCACCACTGGTAATGAAACTAATGTTTGGCATTCACGACTTTGTCATATTAATTTCTGTTGTATGTGGCGGCTTGCTGGTATGAGTTTAATTCTGAAATTCACTATTGTCAAAGGCTCTAAGTGCCATGCATGTGTGCAAGAAAAGCAACCTTGCAAGCCGCACAAGCCTGTAGAGGAAAGAAACTTGGCACCTTTAGAGCTCATACATTTAGATCTATGTGAGATGAATGGTGTGTTGACAACTGGTGGAAAGAAATATTTTATGACTTTGATTAATGATTCTACTAGGTACTATTATGTATATCTCTTGAAACTAAAACGAGGCTTTAGATTTCTTTAAAATCTATAAGGCAGAAGTTGAAAATCAATTTGAGAGAAAAATCTAAAGAATTCGGTCTGATCATGGTGGAGAGTACTTTTCTAATGAGTTCAATTTATTCTGTTCGGAACATGGTATTATACATGAGAGGACACCTCCCAATTCCACTCAATCTAATGGGATTGTTGATAGGAAAAATCAGACTCTAATAGATTTGGTTAACGCCATGTTAGACATTGCCGGTTTATCCAAGAAATGGTGGGGGAGGATATATTGACTTCAGGTCATGTCCTAAACCATGTTCCAACTGAGAATAAAGAGATTACTCCATTTGAAGAGTGGGAAAAGAAAAGATTGACACTCTCCTACTTACGAACTTGGGGTTGTTTGGCAAAATTCAATGTGCCAATCAACAAGAAGCGTAAGCTTGGACCAAAAACCGTGGATTGTGTCTTTCTTGGCTATGCTTCTCACATAATTTCTTATAGATTTATTGTGTTGAAATCTGAAGTGGGCGATATGAGTGTTAGTACCATGTTTGAACCAAGAGTTCATACATTCTTTGAGGATATATTTCGAATGACAGATATGCCTAACATATCTAATAAGGAATATGATCCAATTTCTGAACTTGGAACTCCCATGGAGACTGATGAACAATCAAATGATGAGAGTTCAGATTCGGATGAGGATGACAATGAAGCTCCCACAAGGAGCAAGAGACAAAGGACCACAAGGTATTTTGGTAATGATTTTGTTATGTACCTAGTGGAAGACACTCCCACTACTATTTTATAAGCTTTTGCATCTCCGGATGTAGACTACTAGAAATAAGCAGTTCAAAGCGAGACAGATTCCATCTTGGCTAATGGAACGTGGGAGATATCTGAATGTCCGTATGGGTGTAAACCTGTAGGATGTAAATGGGTATTTAAAAAGAAGCTTATGGTTGATGGTACTATTGAAAATTACAAATCTCGGCTTGTGGCTAAACGTTGTACCCAAAAGTAAGGTCAAGATTTCTTTGATACTTATGTAGGGGTTCCGCGCATGAAAACAATAAATTTTACCCTATGCCCCTGAACACCTAATGCTGCCAAGACCTATCTATTAGTAATACAGTAACGGGAGGGACTTTTCGCAAACTTAGCCTTGAAGACTGAAAAGCGTTGTCAACGCTCAGGAGAGCGTGGTTGACGTAGACGAGCCAAAGCCGACCTCAAGGTCGTGATGAAGTCTTTGCGCTCCTTTGGCTCCAACGACTTGAGTGCCTCAAGTGTGACACCTCGCGGGGAGTTACACACGTCCGGTGCCTGACGATGACTCCCGCTTCCCTAGTCCAGCAGCAGTTGTGGAAGTAGAGCTCCTGGATATGAATCTCGCAGCACGACGGCGCTCCACGGTGAAGATGTCTCTCGTTCGCGCAATCCGAACTTGGGACCACGGTCACGAGAGAGAGAGAGAGAGAGAGAGAGAGAGAGAGAGAGAGAGAGAGAATATCAATTGGAGGTCTTCCCACAAGTGAGAAGACCTTTATTGAATATTGTGTGTATTTATCTGGCCAAATACACCCACTATATATAGGGGGAGGGGAGGTACTACCTCCCTCAAACTCCCGGGGTGGGACTAAGGAGAGGAGGGGGAGGGGAAGCCGCCGGCCAACCCTAGTGGGCCCACGCTGGGGGGGGGGGGGGCTTGGCCCAGCCGGCCACCCCCTTGCCCCTTCTCCATCTCTCCTTTCCCTAATGGGCCCTCTTCCCTCCGAAATTGGCCCATTAAGCCTTTAACAATTTAAATTGATTTTCTCTTTTAATAAATAATTATGAATAAATGATTAAATCAATATTTAACATTCATTCACATATTATTCAACCTCCGTGGCTATGGAACACCTTCCACCTCCACTCCGGACATCCTCCGGACTTACCGAAACCCTTCCGGTTTTCTCTCTACTATTCTTTGGCGATTCTTCCGATCATATAAACACTCTCTAAGCATCATCAAGCCCTTAAGCGTGATACCCCACGGTTCGGGAACACTCCAGACATGGTCGGGACAATCCCGCACCAATGATCGACAGAGGGACCTGGATGGCCATGTGACCCCTGTGCGTTCCACGAAGATCTTTTGTCGTTTGAACCAGGACAGTTGTGTCGTATTCCCTTTGTCTCTTGATACTTGCATTGCCCGAGATTTGATCAATGACATCACCATGTCGTGTTCAATCTCGTTACCAAACAATGCTACTTGACTCGTTCTGACAGGTGATATCCCTGTGATCAAATCACACGTTGCGTAGCTATTGGATATAACTTCTCCGAGTGGGACCTTGAGTATCTTTCTGTCACGTGGATGGACAAATCCCGCTCTTGACATATATTGCCTCTACGGTTTACTCCGAGTACCTGAACACACCTTTATAACCACTGTATTACCAAGTGGCCCTTGATGCTATCTAAGCACTCTCGGGAGACAGAGATTGATATAGCCTCACGGTCTAAGGAATAGTCTACGAGGATCCATTTCTAATCATCGTAACTTGAACTTTGTGACATGATCGGGTCACGATGTTTAGGTTGGGTATTGGTTCATCATCTCATTCACAGAATGAGTTGACTCCATTTCCAACTGGCATAAATGCCACATGATCAGGAAACTTGATCATCTGTTGACCAATGAACCAGTGACTAGAGTTTCACTAGGAACCCCTAGTTGTTTGTATATCACACGTGTATTGATGTTTCCACTCAATACAGTTATAGCATGATATAAAACTTAATCATAAACTATATGAAATATGATAATAGTCCTTATAACTATTTGTCTCTAGGGCATATTTCCAACAACTTACTCACTTGTAGCTAGACTGGCCACAATTCGAGTACTACTATCACTAGTTGCCTCTCATGGTCTTCTCGTTGATCAAATGGACATTAAGACGAATTTCCTAAATGGAGAGTTTGACAAGGAAATTTACATGGAATAGCCTGATGGTTTTGTACTAGAAGGTCAAGAAAGAAAGGTGTGTAAATTGAAGAAATCTTTATATAGTACCAAACAAGCTCCCAAGAAATGGCATTATAAGTTTAACAAAACTTTGACATCTGTGGGCTTTGTTGTAAATGAAGCCGAAAAATGTGTATACTACCACCATAGTGGGGGCGAGAGAGTTGTCCTATGTTTTTATGTTGATGACAATTAACTTTTGGAACAAGTCTCAAAGTGATTAATGAGGTCAAAAACTTCTTGTTTAAATGCTTTGAGATGAAGGATCTTGGAGAACCTGATGTTATCTTAAATATCAAGCTACTGAGAGATGAGAATAATGGGATTACATTTGTGTAATCACATTATGTGGAAAAGGTGTTGATAAGATTTATGTATGATGATTGCAAGTCCTCTCCCACACCTTATGATCCTAGTGTGTTGCTTCGAAAGAATCAAAAGGCGACTAGAGATCAATTGAGACTGTCTCAGATTATTGGCTCAGTAACGTATTTAGTTTTTCTACGAGGCCTAGCATCTCGTTTGCTGTAAGCAAACTCAGTCGGTTTGTGGCCAACCCGGGAGATGATTACTGGCATGCTCTTGAGAGAGTAATGTCCTACCTAAAGGGAACAATGAGCTAAGGAATTCATTATATCGGGTATCCAAGAATACTTGAAGTGTATAGTGATTCAAATTGGATATCATATGTTGATGAGATAAAGGCCACAAATGGATATATATTGACTCTTGGTGGTGGCGCTGTTTCATGGAAGTCTTGCAAGCAGACCATCTTAACAAGGTCAACTATGGAAGCAGAACTCACAACGTTAGATACTATGCATGTCGAAACAGAATGGCTTTGTGAACTCTTAACATACTTTCCAATGGTTGAAAAACCAATACCGGCAATCCTTATGAACTGTGACAACCAAACTGTGATTGTAAAAGTTAATATTTCTAAGGATACAAATGAAGAGTTCAAGACAATGATTTTACCACCACCGCCGCCGAGGTATGAGAACTAGGAGAGGAGAGAAGTTCATCATGTGGGAACCAGAATCAAGGGGTCTACGGAAACCCTGGCCAAGGAGGTCGGAATGAACATAGAGTACATCACCAGAGTTATGTTGTATTCAAAACAGAGGAAACTAATAGGCAAAGTGTGAAGAGGCTCCATATGAAGGTCAATGTGGTTATTTTAGCGGTGTCGAAGTATATGTACTAGTCAGACCAGGAGATCACCTGGAGCATAAGGGATCACCCCAAGATCATGCCGAGTCCTAGGGATTATGCCTTGTTGCTTGACCCTACTTTCATTGGGCCAAATCTAAATGTGAAGTTCTCTAAGGTACTCATTAACAATGGCATCAGTATCAATATACTGTACAAGGACACTATGCACAAGTTGGGTATCTTGGAAAATATGCTCCGAGCGACTAAGACCACCTTCCATGGCACTGTGTCGGGTTGTCCTATGAGTCAATTGGTAAAGTCCGAATAGATGTTTTATTCAGCACGAGAGATCGCTGCAGAATAGAAAATTTGTTGTTTGAAGTGGTGGACCTCAATAGTTGTTACCATGCTTTGCTAGGTAGGCCAGCAATATCAAAGTTCATGGCCAGTACACATATTAGCTATCTAAAGATGAAGATGCCAGGGCCAAATGGGATAATCACCATTGCAGGTGATTTTAGGCGCTCTATGGAGTGTGCCTTGGCCGGATCAAATTTGGTCGAGTCATTGGTGATAGCTTAGGAGAAAAAGAGGATTCATGAGGCAGTAGCACTGGCTCAGTCAGCTCAGCTGAATATGTTGGCGCTGAGTAACCCACATGGGAGTGTATATTTCTAGTCGAAGAAGGACACCAAGAAAGTTCAGATGGATGAGCAATTCCCAGAACGCACTTACATTAATGGTGCGGGCCTGAGTGACAAATAGGAAAGCGAGCTCATCAGCTTCCTCTATGAGAATCAGGACAATTTTGCATGGTCCACACATTAACTACAAGGTGTTCCGAGGGAGATGGCTGAGCACTCTTTGCATGTCAGGCTTGATGCAAGGCCAGTGAAGCAACTTCTCGGCCGCTTCGTCTAGGATAGGAGAAAAATCATAGGTGATGAGATATCTCGGCTCCTTGCAGCTAGGTTTATTATGGAAGTGCTTCATCTAGATTGGCTCTCTAATCCAGTTCTTGTTGATAAGAACAAAGATGATCCGAACATAGTTGTGGTATGGAGAATGTGCATTGACTACACCAATTTGAACAAGGCATGCCCAAAGGACCCATTTCCTTTGCCTAGAGTTGATCAAGTTATTGATTCGACCGCTGGTTGTGAACTTCTATCATTTGTAGACGTGTATTCTAGTTTCCAAAAGATACCATTAAACTCGGCTGATCAATTGAAAAGTGCATTTATTACCCCGTACAAGGCTTATTGCTATCACACCATGCCATTTGGCTTACGTAATGCAGGTGCGACATATCAAAGGTGCATGCAAAAATGTTTGCATGACCAGATTGGAAAAATCTGCAAGTATATGTTGATGATGTGGTAATTAAGACCAAGGAGAGTCATACTCTCCTAGATGATATCTGGCAAACATTTGCGAACTTGAGAAGGTTCTAAATGAAACTTAACCCAAAAAAGTGTACCTTTGGTCTCCCGGACAGAAAGTTACTTGGATTCCTCGTGTCTAGCCAATGTATCGAAGCTAATCTGACTAAAATTAGTGTCGTTGAGTGTACGGAACTGCCGAAGTGTCTTAACGATGTCTAGAAGTTTACTGGCTGCCTGGCATCGTTGAGTCGATTCGTCAGTCTGTCGGGGGAAAGGCATTGCCTCCGTACTAACTAATGAAAAAGTCGGATAAGTTCATTCGGACCCCGCAGGTAGATAGTACGTGCCAAGAGTTAAAAAAGATGATAGCCGCTGCACAAGTGTTATCCTCACCACTATCCAAAGAGCCGATGTTTCTCTACATAGCAGCGATCAACCGAGTTGTAAGTGTCGTGATAGTGGTGTAGCATGACGAAGAGGGTAAGTCGGTGCAGAGGCCAGTTTATTACCTTAGCGAGGTAGTTTCTACATCAAAACAAAATTATCCACATTATCAAAAGATGACATATGGCGTCTATATGGCGACCAAAAATCTTAAGCACTACTTTGAGGAACATCCTATAAGGGTAATATGTGAAGCACCAATATCTGAGATAATGAGTAACAAAGATGCAAGTGGCCAAGTCTCCAAATGGGCTATCGAGTTAGCTCTATATGCCCCACAATATGATCGGACAGATGCTATAAAATCTTAGGCACTGACCGACTTTTTTGTCAATTGGGCTGAAATGTAACATGAACCGCCCTTGCTTGACTCTAACTATTGGAGAATGCATTTTGACGGATCAAAATTGAAAACTGAGTTAGGTGCCGGGATAGTCCTTACCTCACCCAAGAAGGATCAGTTGAGATATGTGTTGCAAATACATTTTGCTGCAACAAACACCGTAGCCAAGTATGAGGCACTTGTTCATGGGCTCAAGGTAGTAAAGGAGATTGGGATACATCGGATTCAATGCTTCGGTGATTCAGATCTAGTAGTGCAATAGGTTTTGGGTCATTGGGATGCGCTCGACGCGAATATGGCCTTGTATAGATTTCACGTTCAGAAAATCAGTGGGTACTTCGAGGGATGCAAATTCCATCATGTACCTCGCCAGGAAAATGATGCAGCTGGTGTGTTATCGAAACTCGGTTCATCCAGACCATCAATCCCGCTGGGTATAGCTCTCGAGCACCTCTAGAAAGCATCCATTAACCCATCACTAGAATCTGAATCAATCCACATCTCGGCAAAACCAAGGTCAGAGGTTGTCCAAATGGATATTGATTGGGGGAGTATTTTGAGAACCCAAGGACTGCCTTGGCAAACCCGAGGACTGCCTCGCAAAACCAGGGACTGTTCAGCTAAACCCGGTAGAAGTTATGTTGGTAGACCCAATGGAAGTGGATGAAATTGTTTTCCCGGCCTGTGTTGTACCAGCATGGGCACAGCCAATTTTGTGCTTTTTGAGAGATGGAACTTTGCCAAGTGATGAGGTTCTCGCCAGACAAGTTCAGAGAAGGGCGAAAGCCTATACCATAATAAATGGCGAGTAATATAAATGGAGTGTTACTAATGTTTTCCAGCTATGTGTTGACCCGACAGAGTGGTAGGAAATCCTTCGGGATGTACATTAGGGAGAATGTCGGCATCATGCCTCATCTAGAGCCTTAGTCGCCAAAGATTTCTAGCATGGCTTTTATTGGCCCAGTGACTTGCAAGAATCTAAGGACTTAGTGAGGAAATTCTATGGGTGTCAGAGGTATTCGAGTAAGATACATATGTCGGCCTCTGAGCTCAAAACTATACCTATCACTTGGCCATTTCCAGTGTGGTGTTTGGACATGGTTGGGCCATTTAAGCCGGCACGTGGCAACATGACTCATATCCTGGTCATGGTTGATAAGTTTACAAAGTGGACTAAGGTTAATCCAATCAGAAAGTGTGATGGTCCCACAGCCGTATCATTCTTCAAAGATATCATCTTGAGATATGGTTACCCACACAGCATAATAACTGATAATGGCACAAACTTTGCTGAGGGAGCATTTGATCAGTTCAGTAGTGAAAAGAGAATAAGGCTTGATGTTGCATCAGTCACACAACCCGCATCGAATAGGCAAGTGGAGAGATCCAATGGGCTAGTACTGTCCGGGATAAAACCTCGGCTCATTGAGCCGCTGCAGCGATCAGCTAGGTGCTGGATTGATGAACTCCCGATAGTACTATGGAGCCTAAGGACAACTCCGAATCGATCAACTGGTTATACACCATTTTTTCTGGTATATGGGGCAGAATCTATATTACTAGCCGACATAGTGCATGACTCGCCAAGAGTCACCCAATACACAGAAGCCGAAGTGCAAGAAGCCTAGCAAAATGATGTTGATCTGCTGGAAGAAGCGAGAGAATTGGCATTTTCTAGATCCTCCATATATCAGCAAAATCTCCGACACTACCATAGCCAGAAAGTAAACCCTCGAGTTTTTTGAGAAGGAGATTTGGAGCTTTGGCTACTGCAACGCACTGCTGTCATGCATAAACAATTACCTCCATGGGAGGGGCCATTTATTGTGAGCAAGGAACTGCACAATGATGCATATTACCTCATAGATGCTCAAGCATAGGACAAGAATAAGGCAGAGAGGTCAGGATAGGAGTCGAAAAGGCCATGAGATGTGGCACTACTTCGTCCATTTTACACTTAGCAGAAGTGTATGTATCTCGAACTCTCATGTCTTGGTTTGTATGTCGGCAATGATCTTATTAACGAAACCACGACACCTCGAGTAGTGACTCAGGGACTGCCCTAGTAGTAATTGTCTTTTTCTACATTTACTTTTGTTTATGCCGGCTGGCTTAAGTTACTTAACCTTTAGGCCAAGTTAGTAGTGTGTCGGCACCAAAGGCCCACTCTTCGACTTGTTGTTGTCCGAAACCTGACTTCATGGAAAGCAACAGGAAAAGTTGGTGAGTGTTACGTGCATGAAAAACGACTAAGGATAGAAAAACAAGCGAGCCAACACTTGTTTTTGGACTAACCCCTGTATTCACTTTATTTATTATTATGCTGAATTATCTAAGCTAATTCTCGTGGTTTTAAGTATTGTTAATTTAATTTTATGATGTTGGACACATAAGTCGAACACCAAAAAATGGTAGACATGAGCCGGATCATAAGATTGAGAAAACAAGAAAAGAAACCCGGGGACTCCGCCCAAAGGGATCCGACATAAAAATATAGCAGTGGCAAAACAACATAACTTTATATTACAATTGCTCCCGGCATACCGACGATTTAACCAAATTTTAAGTTTTTTGTGCTCAAGTAGGAGTAGCGGCCGATTCAGGAGCAGTTGTAGCCAAATCAGAAGCGTCAGCAGATGGAGGAGGAGTTGCGGCTTCCGGACTGAGAGCCTCGGCTTCTGCTTCACTGTCCAAGTTTTCTTTGTTTCCAGCCAGGTTTTCTTCATTCTCATCAACATCATCTTCGACATATCCATCATCAACATCATCGAGGAAACTCGGCCCATCATTCCATGTGTAGACATTGCCATACTGGATCAAAGAATTGCCTCGATCTTGGTGCCGCTTGATAAACTCCAGATTGGTCGTCCATTTAGAGCCAGTGCACATGTTCTGAAGGATATCAAAGATGATACCCTCATACCATGATAGCACAAAGGCCAGCGTTATACCGACACCAGCACGGGAAGCAGACTCGTGCCACAGGCCGACTCGCTCCTCGCATTCCATCAGTGTCTCGACTAGCATTGATACACGCTTGGGGGTAGCTTTTGCCGGCCAGAGCACATTGAAGACTCAGATGGCAGCATTCAAAAGAACAACCCCAAAGGTCTTTACTGGTTTCGAGTAGGATGAGAGACTGGCCAAAGAATCTTCAACATCATATTCAGCCAAGGTACTGATGTTTGTAAGAGCACAGATCGTTTGTAGCTAGTTTTGAAGTTCAGATATCGATCCCACAGGGAGCCCAAAGGTAAGTGTTTATTGATGAAGTCTCTGTCACACCCGAAGTTGTCACAGGTCTTCGAGTGAATTGACTGCAAGTGTTGAAATAAGAATGGGGTTTTGATTAAATGCGATAGATTTAAATAAAACTAAATAAACTTTAGAAATATAAAGAATAAAAGTAAAGAACGAATTTGCTTGTTTGTTGTTTCCTTTGGATGGTGAAAGAAGGCGCGGGGAGATTCAGTTCATGCTGATAGTGACTGTTCTAGGTGAACGAGTGGTAAATGTAAGAATTATAATCTTATAGACATATGTGTAGGCGAGCAACCCATAATTAGCCAGAACTCCTCTTGGTAGATTTCATCCCAACTTCAGTAATCCTACTAGCCTGCTACCAAAACCATGGCCAGACACTAGATGATTAAGTCCCTTCAGGTTGCTTAGCGATTAAGCTCCTTAGATCGGACTAATGCAATAAGCACATTGGTTACTCGTTATCCTCGAGTCAACTAGCTTTCCACTGATATCCCCGTGTCACCCGAGGGTCGCCGGTCCACTAGCATTCAAGATCTTATCTATGTAGAACAAAGTATCATGTT
Source organism: Avena insularis (assembly GCA_023614405.1). Taxonomy (NCBI): domain Eukaryota; kingdom Viridiplantae; phylum Streptophyta; class Magnoliopsida; order Poales; family Poaceae; genus Avena; species Avena insularis. The sequence goes on from CM042688.1 coordinate 172,184,317, forward strand.
GTCTAGGCCCTTAATTGGACAACAAGCATTAGGAATCCCACATATAGTCAAGCACACATATTGTAGTAATTAGAATCAATCACAAACTAGCAGAAAATATATGAAGTCACATCACATCTCACCAATCCCTTACATCTCCCACGCCCAAGGGAGTTACTCACACATGAGAGAAGAACGGATCATCAATATAATTAAATAAAGGGAAATAGTCTTTGTATTACCGTGGAGATCCACAATAAGGAATAGAAAAATATCCAACACAATTCAGGATGGAAAGAAACAATCTCAAACCCTAGTCTTGCAAGGTGCAGATCCCTCTCTCTCTCAAGTACAAGTAGTGGCTATGGGGTGTATTGGCTAGGAGGCCAAAAATCGTGGAGCGATATGAAGAACGTCTTCTCCTTCTTCTCCAGATCTCTTCTCTCCATTCTGGATGGTGTGGTGGCTGTTGCGTTGTCTTTTCATCCCCGGTCCCTTCATAGAAGTTGTCCCTTTTGACAAGACATAGGCGATGGCAACTATACAGCGGGAACTATACGGCCGGAAAAATATTCCCCCGTATAGTTGCTCGTTAAAGCTTCTATGATCTCCCCTCGTGAGCTTCCAAGGTGGGACTCGCTTGTTTTCTCCAGAATATTGTGTTTCTCCAGTTAAATCCCTATGTTGATGTTCAGAACCTGAAACACACATTAAAAACCAAGTTTTCTTTGCTACCGAAGTATTAGCGTTAGGTAAAACCAGAAAACAATCAAATCCGGGAGAAAACCATCAATAAAAGCCATCAAAAATGTGTCGAATCTCACAGCTATCAACTCCCCCAAGCTTAGATGTTGCTCGCCCTTGAGTGACAAGGAAATAAGGAAAAATAGCAGAGATTCGAGACTGAAAAGAAAGGAACTCACAAGTTTGAATTTGCCTCAAATTCTTTTCTTCACAATTCCTGCAATCTTAAATATAATCATACAAGTATTCAGAAGATTGCACTGAGTCCACTTCCTAACCATGTATATCTTCTTAGCAAATAAATCATATGCCCAAGGAAGTGTCGAAATTTTTGCTTGGAAGGTGAGACAAATTCTTTTGGTGTCTCTCTTTATTGAGAGATGAACTTTTTTTTGTTCTTGTTCATTTAACCAATTAAGAGTACTCAAGTTGGCATCAAAACATTTAATTTCAGAAGAACTCATCTACTCCCATGTCAAAATTTCAAGGTTCTCAATGCACCTTTTTCTTTCTTTTGTCTTTAAAAAACTTTAGCTCTTTCATAGAGAAATAATGCCACTATTTTTAACATGTTAATTGGGGATATGTTGTGCACTCGTGACCATGCCAATAAATGATGTTGAGCAATAATGGTCCAAAGGAGTACTACAACTTCACTTAGAACGTGAAACCATGAGTAGACTAGAAAAAATTACACGTCATAGCATTGCTGCTACAAACGTTTACATAACTCAATAGCTGAAATCAAGTGGTTTCCCACATTTAGATCATTCGTTGGCTAGTGGAGTTAATAGTTCCCCATGGAGCATGTAGAGTTGTAATGACACGCATAAAGCAATAACTTACAGTAATTATTAGAAAACATAGTGGCATAATTTCTACTACTTCGAAGCATCCATTTAATCAAACAATTTCAATCAAGGGTACTATCGAATCTATTTATATTAAGCTCATATGGGATGGAGTAGTTCTAAAATTAAATTCTTTGAGCTAAGCATGGACTCAAGTCATCTTTCAGTTGCTTTTTCTTCTTGTAAAAATGTAGGAAGTATTTTTGACCAAGTTCTTTGCTCATTATTTCAAGGCTAAAAAGGAGACACTAGCAAAGGAATATAACTTGTGGGATAACATGCTAAGTGGGAAGTGTCCTTAGTGCAAGCGAGTAAATATTTGTAGGATCAATTTAAGGTTGTAGAGAGGATGATGAAAGGAACGTGATACCTCTTCTAACTTGCTTCATTCTTGTATTTGAGTCAAAACCCCTCTATGATTTCCTATTGCCAAGTCACCTGAAATTAAGCAATCTCCGAGAGAAACAAATAAACAAACTTGCAAATAAAATTACAACTTATTTTGTATTGTATTTTTGGTTTAGACACTAGTAAATAAAATAAATCAAAAGAAGAAAATAAAAATATGAATGCAAAGTTTGGAGGTTTTCAAACCTCCCCCAAGCTTAGGCAATTGTCAGGCTCGGTTATCGCCATCATTTGGCGGCTGGCACGGATACTGCTGGTAGAAGTCGGGGAAGTGGGTCATGAAGTTACTGAAGTTGTGAGTCAAAGTGTTCACATCTTCATTCACATACTGAAGTGTGTGGTCGATCTCCCCAACACGCTGGTCGAGCTGCTGGAACTCCTGGTAGGGGACGTAGTTGTACCCTTGTTGTGGCTGGTTGGGCCACGGGTCCCATGCTCCTCCTTACTGCTGCTGCTGTCCCTCCCAAACAGGATTGTGTCCCTGCTCTTCCTCCTGCTCCTTCTCCTGTTCCTCATCATCCTGCTTCCCTTCATCTTCCTCCTCCTCGGGCTGGTGCTCGGCTAGGATCGCCGTCACTTGGTCCTTGGTGAGGATCCAAGTGTTCTTGTCCACAATTGAGAAGGCCTGGGGGCAGGGCAACTGAACCTACTCACCATGTACATCATCAAGATAACCGAATTGATATGCTCGGAGCCTCTGGTTAGCATGGTAAACACCAAGGAAGTCACAAGCAGTCAAATATTTAACATCCATAAGTTTGGAGCCGTCAACAGGTTCCATGATAGGTAGTATAACGTTTAATGCATAGGCAAGGTGGGTTACCAATCCACCAATGCAAATATCACCTTTGGTCTTGTTGCTTTGGTGGCGGAAGTGCTGGATGAGTAGAGCTGCAGGACTGGGGATTTGTGGTGAAGTAGGGAACAGAGCCTTGGTGATCATTGCCATGTCAGCATTGGCCATGGATCCTGTGTCAGCTCTCCCCAGTAGTGTGTTGGCAAGGAATAGAGCATAGTAGCGAATGGTCGGGTTCTGAATGGTGGACATCTTCTTCTGATAAAATTACTTGCCACCATTAACATAAATAACCTCCCAAGTTGTTCCACTTGTGACGCTATAGAGGTTAGTAATATTATGCTCCCCAGTTATGGGGGAGGCTAAAAGCATTGCAAAATTGTTCGAAATTTATTTCATAGTGTTGTCGGTTCATGGTGAAACTGATCATGCACATATTACATTTCTCCTTGTGGTTGTCGTAGAAGGAGGCAAGGAACTCGTGGGTGAGTTCAGCGTAGGTTTTGTGGCTTGCGAAGCTGATCACCACCAAGCCCGACCTGCTGCACATGAGGTTGAAGTCCTCCTTCAACCCTACTGCGGTGAGAAAGTTGTGGTCGGCCCAACATGTGGGCAGCACCCTCCTCACTAAGACAATGTCCAACTTGGAGTTGCGTGAAGCTCGGGACCCCGAGCTTGAGCCCTCACCCCGTTGGCGCTTGCTCGAACGAAAGAGGTTACCGATTTTGTTCATCGTGATGTACTGAAAAATTTCACCATAAAACCTTATGTGGGGGATATACTTTTCGGGTATCCTCACTGTACCTCACTGACCAGGGTGGCCCACTTTAGGTTAGAGCTTTGCTTCACGGGCGGCCCAGTCAGGGAGAAGAGATGGAGTCCAGTCTAGCTATGGGAAGGCCAGATGACTTGCCGACATAGGCCCATAGTGTTACTTGTAGTTCAAGATGTACTCTGTAACCGACTCTTAGTCGTAGTTGGATAGATTTCTCCTGTAAACCCTAGGCCGGATATCTATATAAGCCGTCCTAGGGAGATCCTTTAGGGCACCCTCACAATAGTCTACAATCTCAACTAGCACAGGAGAAACCCTTGTAACCCATATTCCGGCTCTGCCGTATTACTGGATTACTAGCAGGAGTAGGATCTGTCCAAAGCCGGCGGATTCCAACCTGGGTAAACTTGTGTGCTCACCGTCCCGGAACACCGTACATCTCACACCCCTCTCTTCCACATGCCTCGAGGACCCCCTCGTGGCGTACTTGTCATCAATCCGACGACAGTTGGCGCCCACCGTGGGGCAAGTGAGCTTCGGATCTGCGTTCCGAGCAGAATCTTCAAGAATCAGAATCGGCGAGACTATCACCGTTGGTCGCACCCATTGTGGAGATAGTGGAGGAAGCCGAACCTGAAGCAGATCTTGCGGTTCAAGTCGAATCTAGAGTGGATCTCCCTAGCGAGGCCGAATCCCAGATCGATCTACCCACCGAGGTCGAAGTCCAGGAGGAGCAAAACAATAACTTGGTTCCGGCTCTGCCAACGCTGGAATAGACCAACCTTTCCTAAGACATACGTTGAGGCGCATGATGCGGCAAGGCACAAACGTGGATGAGGTTCTCGAAACCATTAGAATTTTCGAGGAAGCCCACGAGGAAAGCAACAATTACCTCAGGACCCGCACATCATACTTTGTTGGATATGTTGGATCCGGATCCGGATCTGCCGATGCTGGAGACAACAAAGACTCGGTGCTGGAAGCGATCGGAACAAACACCGACTTACCCGCATGCTCGGATGACTCGATGACGTCGGCAGATTTCTGGAAGTTCTCCACGGAATATGAAGAGGAGTTCAACTCCAAAGCTGCAGAAGAAGGAGAAGCCATGGATGAAGGATCCGGAGAAAACTCTCCCAAAACACAGGATGATGTGGATCTCGAAGATAATCTCGAGGTCCAGATGTCCGAAAGTACCGATCAAAGCTTGACCCCGGGAAATGGACCCAAAGCGGTCTTTGCTACCGGTGCTGCCAAGAAGGCAAAGAAGAAGAACAAGAAGAACAAAACCCCGACAAAAGAACTTCCAGTAGAGGAGGTGATTGCCGAGGAATATGAGGAGGACTCGGATGGAGCACTTATCCCAGACAAGCCCCAATAAGAGTCGGTGGATGGACACGTGGTCACTGCAGGTGCCCGTAAACTCATTGACGCTGCGTTAACCACACCTATCCCTACTATGGCAGAACTCACTGTCGCAGAATTGGAAGAAAGGGCCCAATCCCTAGAAGCGCGTCGCCAAGTACTCCTGGATGAAGCCAAAAACATCGAGGAAGAGAAGAAGTGCATGGCTACTGCAAAGAAACTCATCTCTCTACAACATCAGAAGAATCAGAAAGGCCACGTACGGGCTAACAAATTTTCGGAAGTACGCAAGGTTCTCTTTGAGGGAGATCCGGGGATGCCTCGACTCGACAGTAACGGAGATCTGGTGTACCCAACACCAGTACAAAACACCGCCACAGCTCGAGATATCCTGGCAAATAATCCAGGCCTAGAACAGGTTCGATTGGGCATTAAGCTACTCTCCAAGGGTCTGGGGCAGCAGAACGTTGCGAAGTCCAGAAGCGGAAAACTGGTCTCTCAATCAGACCAAAGCCGCATGGATCTGACCTGGAACGACATAAGACCCCAACTGGTTCCAGAACAGCATCACCGTTCCGACCGTTGGGATCTGACCTGGAACGACATAAGACCCCAACAAGATTCCCGGAAGGATTTGCTATCTCAAGGCACATCCAGCACTACGACGGTGTAGCTCGGCCAGACACTTGGCTCCAGGATTTTTTCCAGGCTTGCTGCATCGCCAAAGGTGGAAACAACCTGGTCGCAACCCGATATCTCCCACTTATGTTGCGGAAGACGCATGATCATGGCTCAATGAACTTCTGGAGAACACCATCCACAGCTGGTATGACATGCAAAGTGCGTTCTTTCGGAATTTCGAAGGCACGTATCGGAGGCCCTGTACGGTAGGACACCTACAACGTTGCACCCAGAAAGCCAGAGAAAATTACCAAGATTACCTTGGATGATGGATCGACACCAAGAACTCCTGTGAAGGAGTAAATGACCAAACTGCGATTGAAGCTTTCATTGCAGGACTCCCAATTGGTTTACTACGTCATCACTTGAAGTGTGAAAAAGTCACTAATCTGGGAGAGATGATAGAAACAGCAAGTATGCCGATCTTTTGACGACAGAGGGATTACTGAACGCCCTAGTTGTGCCACAGTCGGCAAAACAACCAAAGCAGCAAGCTCAGAAGCGCAAGAACACCTCCCAACGCGGAAACAGTAGTGGTCACTGCTACTTTCAGGTCTGGAGGACGAGGAGGACGTGGCGTTGCCCGCGGACGCGGTCATGGGACATCAAGAGTCCAGGGTAGAGGAGACCAGCAACCTAGCAAAACCTACTCTTGGGCCGACATTGCCAATAACCCATGTGTGCATCACTTAGATGTCAATGGGGGCTCGTCTCACACAAACGCCGAGTGTCGTTTTAATGACGACATCAAAAAAGACGATACCGCTGGCTATAGGGTTAAGCGGAAGAAGGGAAAGATAAGGAGACCAAGGAAGATTCCGACATGGAGGAAGCTGATCCTTCAAATCCCAAGCTAGAGGGAAAGAAAAACTTCCCAACAAAGAAAGACACTTATGTCACCTTCCTCGGATCTCAACCAGCTAAGATCAAGAAAGCAGTTCTGCATGAGCTCAACGCAACTGTTCCGGCTGTCCCACAATTCCTGGATTGGTTGGAAGTGGCAATCACCTTTGACCGTGCTGATCATCCGCCTAAGTTGCACATGCGAGGAAAATACGCCTTAGTTGTCAACCCACTTATTGATGGCTATGGTTTCTCCAAGACTCGCATGGACGGCGGCAGCAGCATTAACATCCTATATGTCGAAACGCTACGCCGGATGCGGATCTCGGAGACCCAGCTAAATTACAGCTCTGTGATCTTTCACGGAGTTGTCCCAGGAAGACAAGCAAATTCCCTAGGAGAGATCACTTTGGATGTTACCTTTGGAACTCCAAAGAACTATCAAACGAAGGCACTTTCCTTCGAAGTGGTCCCGTTCAAGAGCACGTACCACGCTATATTCGGGCATCCGGCTTACTGGGCTTTTATGGGTCGACCGTGTTACATTTACAATATGATGAAAATTCCAGGTCCCAAAGGCATGATCACCATCAGGGGAGACCCGAAGAAGGCACGAGAGTGCGAGGATGGAAATGCCACCTTTGTTGAAGCAGTGTTGCACGCCCAGGAGTACTAGGAGATCAAGAAGACCATTGATCCGTCTAAGATGCCCGCGACGAAGAAGGAGGTGACAAAGCCGAATCTGGAATTCAAGGCATTGGAAGAGACGAAGAAGACACTGTTGAAGGATGATGACCCATCCAAGGTGACCCAGATAGGTGTAGGCCTAGATAGCGCATAGGAAAGCGCGCTCGTCAAGTTCCTCCAAGCAAATCAAGATATCTTCGCATGGTAGCCATCTGACATGACGGGAGTACCTAGGGAACTTGCCGAGCACTCTCTAAATGTACACCTGAATGCTAAACCCGTCAAACAGTCCCTACGATGTTTCGGTGGTGAAAAGCGTAAGGCAATAGCTAAGGAACTAGCCCGACTCGAGTTAGCCGAATTCATAGAAGAGGTCATCCACACTGAGTGGTCGGCCAATCCTGTAATGGTCCGTAAAAAGGACACCACTAATTTAAGAATGTGTGTTGCTTATACTGCCTTGAACTAGGCTTGTCCCAAAGATCCGTTCGCTCTGCCTAGAATTGATCAAGTTATCGATTCTACGGCAGGCTCAGAACTCCTATGTTTTCTCGACGCATATTCCGGTTATCACCAAATCCGGATGAAGGAATCAGACAAAGTGAAAACTTCATTCATAACCCCCTTTGGAACCTTCTGTTTTGTTACGATGCCCTTTGGGCTCAAGAACGCAAGAGCTACGTACCAGCGCACTATGCAGTGTTGCCTCCACGACCAAATCGGACGCAATGTACATGCATATGTGGACGACATTGCAGTGATGTCCAAAAAGAAGGAAACTCTAATTTCTAACTTGGAGGAAATGTTTGCCAATCTAGGAAAATACAACATAATGCTTAACCCGAAGAAGTGCTTCTTTGGAATACCAGCCAGAAAATTGTTAGGTTTCATCGTGTCTCAAAGAGGCATAGAGGTGAACCGAGACAAGATTAAGGCTATACTCAATATTTCTAGGCCGACTCGCCTGAAGGACGTTCAAAGACTAACTGGTTGCATTGCTGCAGTCAGTCGGTTTGTAAGCCGGCTCAGAGAAAGAGCCGCACCACTATACAAGCTCCTGAAAAAGACCAAAAACTTTGCTTGGACTGACGAAGCTGAAGCTGCACTACAAGACCTGAAAGAAGTACTCTCATCTACTCATATCCTTGCAGCACCGGAACCACGAGAACCGATGTTGCTCTATCTTGCTGCAACAAACAGAGTCGTCAGTATCGTCATGGTGGTGGAGAGACAAGAGGAAAATCAGGAACTCCTGGTGCAGTGTCCGACTTATTATCTCAGCAAAGTCCTGACTGAATCAAAGCAGCCGTATCCGCATTATCAAAAGCTAGCTTATGGTGTGTTTTTCACATCGCGTAAGTTACGGCATTATTTTTAGGAACATCCAATTACCATGGTGAGGACAGCTCCCATGAGAGATGTAATCAACAACAGTGATGCTACAGGACGCGTCGCAAAATGGGGCATAGAGCTTTCAGCTTTCGACATTGAGTATAAAACTCGTACAGCAATCAAATCCCAAATCCTCGCTGACTTTGTCGCTGATTGGACAGAGACAACGGAAAATATGACCCTACCAGAGTCGGAATACTGGATCTTGCATTTTGACGGGTCTAAGGCGCTCAGGGGCTCGGGGGCTGGCGTGGTGCTCAAATCACCCCAAGGAGATAAACTTTTCTATGTGTTGCAGATCCACTTCACGGCAACGAATAACATTGCCGAGTATGAAGCGCTACTGCAAGGAATCCGGATTGCTAAGGATATCAGCATCCGATGTTTGATGTGTTATGGAGATTCGGATCTTGTTGCCCAACAAGTGTCAGATATCTGTAATGCGAATAAACACATGGCAGCATATAGAGCTATCGTGCATGAACTATCTAAATCGTTTGAAGGGTTTGAAGTTCAACACATCCCTCGAACATAAAATGAGGAAGCAGATGCACTATCTCGTATAGGCTCTGCACGGAAAAAGGTTCTGGATGGCGCTTTTTTAGAGCACCTCAAAGTTCCCTCTATAAAAGGAGTAGACGAGGAATATCCGACCAAATCCGACTCACCTTTAGTAGCAGTTCTAGCTATAATTCCTAGCTGGACTCAACCCTACCTTGATTACTTGGTAGATGGAAAATTACCTGAAGACGAAGTTCTGAGCCGGTAGATCGTCTGACGAGCAAAAGCCTACACTATAATTAGTGGTGAGCTCTATAAGTGAAGCGCGCCTGGGGTCTTTCAGCGATGTGTATCTCCGAAAGAAGGAGTGGAAACCTTACGAGAAATCCACGAGGGCGAGTGTGGTCACCATGCTGCAGCCAAATCTCTAGTTGCAAAAGCTTTCCGACACGGTTTTTTCTGGCTTAGAGCCAAGGCAAATGCCGAACAATTGGTCAAGACGTGCAAAGGCTGCCAAAAGTACACAAAAGAAGTTCATGTTCCGGCTGATCAGTTGCGAACAATACCTATAACATGGCCTTTCGCGGTCTGGGGGCTTGACATGGTAGGACCGTTTAAACGGGCTCCAAGTGGATTTACTCATCTCTTAGTGATGGTGGATAAATTCACAAAATGGATTGGGGCTAAACCCGTTACTAGTTGTGATGGACCAACAGCCAGAAGATTTGTCGAGGATGTCATAATCCGATACGGTTATCTGCGTAGCATTATCACAGACAATGGGAGTAACTTTTCTATGGGAGAGCTTTCCGAATTCTGCAATAAACAAAATATTCGGCTTGACATTGCGTCAGTCGCACATCCATAGGCTACTGGACAAGTCGAAAGAGCAAATGGTTTAATCCTACAAGGCCTAAAACCAACACTTGAAGCACCACTATGACGTGTCGCGGGGGCTTGGGCAGAGGAATTACCTTCTGTAATATGGAGCTTGTGAACAACTCCGAACAGGTCAACCGGATACACACATTTCTTCTTGGTCTATGGCGCAGAAGCAGTTCTTCCTAGTGATTTGATTCACACTTCTCCTAGAGTTGTCGAATATATTGAAGAGGATGCCGAAATTTCTCGACAAAATGATCTCGACTTTGTCGAAGAAGTTCACATCATTGCTGAGATGAGATCAATAGCCTATCAGCAGAAGTTACGCAAGTATCATAGCCAGAGAGTTAGAAGTCGGTCTTTCAATAAGGGCGATTTGGTTCTCCGGCTTGTGCAGAAAAGAAAGCACAAACTTTCCCCAATATGGGAAGGGCCCTTTTTAGTTAGTCGAGTAATGCCAAATGGTTCTTACTATCTAAGATATGCTGCCAGTCAAAGAAAGACCCGCTACTAAGAAAAGAAAGAGAGCTGGAGGCAGTACAGACCCAGAAGAATTAGACAGACCATGGAATATTGCTCAGCTACGTCCCTTTTATTCTTAGTTTATCTTTCTTTGTAATCATATATGTGTACATGTGCAATAAGAAATAAAGTATTGGTTGCCTCGTTTTTTCTGAGAAGTTTTATATTACTATGTTATTTTCGAATGATCATGTCACAGTCGAAAATCCCTGAATACTTGAAAGTACTTTATGCTCATGTTTTTTCTGGTTTAGATTCCGATTCTAAAATTGATACCTTCGGGTATAAATCTAAATTTTCTAGTCTATACTTTGGTTATTTATCTGATTACCGGATGCGGGCATTTTCCGAGTAGTGAATTGTTGGTACTGGAAGCCAGCTTTGTTTCCGAGTTTAAACTAGTTTAGCAATTGAGCTCCGTTGCTCGGCAAAGTTTCCGTGTTGAAGGTTGGCCGTCTCATGAAAGGGACGAGGCAGAAATCCAGATAAACGATATGTATAGATAAAAAACATAAGTGCTTATGTAAACATTTCAGGCATGATAAACTTATAAAGCCAAAAGTGCTAAATAGATAAAATAAAACTTAGCACCAGCAAAAGTATCATACTACTTATTTACAACATGAATTGTTTTCAGAATAACACATTGTTTGTTCTGATGCCCTACGATGCAGGGGAGAAGAAGGAGCAGCCGACTCGCTAGAGACATCAGCCTCGCCTCGATATCTTTCCGAGACATTCAAATCTGAGATGGTTTGTTCGTCGTTGGAAACTTCACCAGTTTCTTCGGCGGGCGGAGGCGGCGTCTCTACGCGAGTGAAGAAGGGAGTGTCGTAGCTGGTCAGGTCAGCTACGTGGCACCTATATCCGCCACAGGAGTCCATGATTGCTTTGATGTCCTGCTCCTATCCATCTTCATCCACAGTAGAATACCCTCTGGTCACTTGCCAGATTTCCATGCTTCCATGGTGGCTCATGACCATGGTGAGAGCATTCTGCGTCGTGGTCCGCGCGTAGGACATGTTCCAGTCCTAGATAAGCTGGGGCACCTCCTTGGCTTTATCTCGCACTTCAAAGCTAGACATTCTATGCATGTCCGGAACCTTGAGAACTTCGCCAATATCCTCAAGGGATTGGCGGAAATCATGAAGTAAATCACCGACTTGGGTAAGCCGGCTAGTGCGAGACTCGGCGGAGGCTAAATCTAGTAAATTTAGAGGACATGCGCATGTAATGCAAAAGGTTAGCAAATATATCCGAATTCCATAAGTCGGAAAAGACAGAAATTCATAAAGGGGTAAGCATACCGAAGATGACATCGTCAACTTTGGTCTTCTCTTCACGAAGACTCTAGAGTTCCCCGGAGTGCCTCGGAAATGACCCTCTCTCTGAATAATTCATTGTTGATATCCAAGATTTTCTGATCCTGGGCAGCGATCCTTCGATCACGTTTGTCAGTGGCCATGGAAGAGGATTCAAGAATCTGATCAATGCTCTGTTCATGATCCACTTTCAGTTTGTCTAGCTCCTGACGTAAATCGGTGTTCTCCACCGCCAGGGTTTTCAGATTTTCGGCTTCTTCAATCATGGCGCAGGATTGCTTTACCAGTGCTATAATCAAAAAATACAACAGTTGAATAAAAATTCGACTATGAAATAGAAGGCAAGGTTTGAGTACTAGAATGTTTACTTCAGCATCATCCCTTGACACTTTCAATTGAGCATTTTCAAGCCGGAGAGCTCTGATCTCTCTCCGCTTGTTGTAGATATTCTTCAACAATTCCTGGTTATATGAATTAACTTTCTGTAAGTTAGAATACCCAGAGTCAGAAGTCTACTAAAGACTTTGGCTAATATTTTTACTAATATCAGCACGAGCCTTGGGGGCTACACTAGTTCATTCTTTGGCATCCTAATGAAGCATAAATCCGGATTATCTATCCAACTTCATGCTTGGGGGCTAGAGGATATGATATGGAATAAAGTAAAAAAGGTAAGTTGGAATTCTACTTGCATGATGTTCGTGGGTGAGCTTGCTCAAGCTCATGGACACCTCGGTGCTAACCTTCTCGGCAAGGGTCAATGGGATTACTAGGGGTGACGGAAGCACACCGGTTCTCAGCCCCTCGTCGTGAAGACGAATCTGCTCGAGAAGTTTGGAGTACTTGATGTCCTCCGCTTCTTGTGCCTCTTCCTCGGCAGTTATATTTCGTCTCTCCAGGCATTGCAGGGCTAGCCATTGGATCTCCTCCACAGATTTCTGAGTAATGCCAAGCTTGGCACGACCCAGATTGTTGAGGAGGTTTTTAGCGAAGACCTCTGCCAAGGGATCATTACCCGAAGAGGGTTCACCCTTATCAAAACCTAAGTCACCCATGGTGACGTCAGTTTGTGATCCGAGGATCACTGGTTCTGCTTGTTGAGCCAGATCTTCTTTGACGGTCGGAGATGGAGTAATCTCTGGCGCAGTAGAAGGATAAGGGGCAGGAGTTAGAGGTGCTACGGCAGGAGAAGTCAAATTCAGTTTTGACTGGCGTAGGGGCTTCGACGGGCCTCCTTTCCCCTTGCCCTTGGTGAGCTATCTAGCTCTGAGGAGGTAATAGATCAGAGAACATTACACCTCGGAAAGAATTAAGACATGTAATATAGAAACCTTGTGAAGAAGAGTACCTTTTCACAACGTGCACCTCCTTTGTGCCAATAGAAACTGTCAGAGTTTTACGCTTTCGGGTAAAGGTCTCCGGTAGAGGAATCAATTCTCCTTCATTCTGAGAAATCTCAGGAGGATATCCCTCGAGAGGAGCAAGCTCCGAATCGGGGAGGTCAGCAAGCTGAAAAAGAAGAGATATCTCAGTATTGCAAAAAAATGTAAAGATGAACACATAATTTGAGTTACTGCTGGAAAATTACCGGTACCACGGGATCTTCAGCCGTATGCATGTCCAAAGATAGCTCCAGGATTTTCCTCTCGATCCGCTCCCTTATCAGCCACTTGATTTGAGACTCGTATTCTTTATCCGTGTAAGGCTGGGAGCAGATTCGGAGGGAATCTTTCTTTGACGCCGTAATGGAGTGCATAAGCCGGTCTCCATGATGTTGAAGAGGTTGGATCCGGTGTGCCACCCAGCAGTTAACTAAGTCGAACCCCTTAAAGCCCTTATGCTTCATCAAATATTCGATCCGCCTGTTGGCAAGAAGAAGATCGTCACTGAGAGCCGGCGCATCTGTGTCCCAGGACTCTTGGGGCGTGGCGGCACCGTCGATAAAAGCCGGCAAAGTAGTAGCTTTGCTAGGAGCAGGAATATCCTTGTGATAGAAGAAAGTGGACGGCCACTGTTTGACCGACTCACTGGCCCCAATCCGAGGATACACACGCTCTCTCCTAATGAAAAAACTAATAGTTCTGGTAATATATGGATTACCGGCGGTGATAGAATTTCTCTGGACATGAAAGTAAAACCGGAAAAAAAGTGAGACTCGACCTAATGTCGAGGTACCCCTCGCACAAAGAAGCGTATGCGCTCATCTCTAAGAGAGAGTTCGGGGGAAGATGATGGAGTTGAACTCCGTAATGATCGATAACCTCAGAAAAAGAAGTCTGAGGGAGGGAAACTCAAACCTCTGTCGAGGTGGGTGCCGAAGTGTACCCGCTCGCCGATGCGAGAAGTAGGAATGGTTTCACCATAGCCGCTCCGACAGTCGCCGGCGCGGAGGAGCCCTTCGCTCTCCACGGCGCGGAGCTTGGCATCATCGAGGACGCACGGGATCCAGACCCCGTGGTTGCTCTCTTTCTCCGTTGCCGAAGCCGTCGCTGTTGTTGCCGCCGTGCCGGAAGATGATGTTGAAGCCATTTTCTTGTGGGCCGGTGACCTAGGATTGGCGACACTGGAGGATTCTGGGGAGCAGAGGAGCTCTATGTTCGTGGGAGGCATTAGGAGGAAGGAAATGACGCAAGTGCTGGTAAATAAGATGGGGAAAGGAATCCTAACCACTTATATCCTTCGTCTGCGCCAAGATTCGTGCAAATGTGCACAGTAACCGTAACACGCGTCGCGGAAATAACTAGGTAACCCCCACGCGATGATTACACCGCCTTGATCTCCACGCACGCATTAAAACGACGCCTCGGTTCCGCAAAAGGCAGACCCACCAACGGTCGTGCTGACGGGAATGTCTGTCAGTGATGTGACTTGGCCATGACTAGTGTCAGATTACATCAGAGACCAAGTTCCGGCTTAGTTTCAATTTCGAGTTGGAAACCCGAATAACGTATTCATAGGTCCGACTCATATGAGACCCGGATCCTATCCTTTCTTTTGAAGTTTCAGGAACCCTTCAAGATTCTGCAAGCCGAAGATCAAGCTAGACGATGATGAAATCTGACTCTGGATCTTGGAGGCTTCTGGGGGCTGCTATTGGGGATATACTTTCTGGGTATCCTCATTGTACCTCACTGAGTAGGGTGACCCACTTCGGGTTAGAGCTTTGCTTCACGGGTGGCCCAGTCAGGAAGAAGAGATGGAGTTCAGTCCGGCTACGGGAAGGCCAGATAACTTAGCGACATAGGACCATAGTGTTACTTGTAGTTCAAGATGTATTCTATAACCGACTCTTAGTCGTAGCCGGATAGATTTCTCCTGTAAACCCTCGGCTGGATATCTATATAAGTCATCCTAGAGAAAGCCTTTAGGGCACCCTCACAATAGTCTACAATCTCAACTTGCATAGGCGAAACCCTTGTAACCCATATTCCCGCTCTGCCGTATTACTGGATTGCTACCAGGAGTAGGATCCATCCAAAGCCGGTGGATTCCAACCTGGGTAAACTTGTGTGCTCACCGTCCCGGAACACCGTACGTCTCACACCCCTCTCTTCCACACGCCTCGACGACCCCCTCATGGCGTACTTGTCATCAATCTGACGACACCTTAGGCATATAGTTTCTATATGATATATGAACGATTCTACGTGGAAAAATTCAATCCTAACATGAGAAATTAATAGGAAAAACGAAATAAGCATGAGTTCATCCACTAGACCAATGTTAGAGTTTCAACCATCGAAATCTCAAAATAAAGCATGGATAGGGAGAGAAACATACTGATCTGTTGATTTCCCCACTAAACCAATGAAATCCGCGAAGAATGAAAAGTTCTAGGTGGATTTTGAGAGGTTTAGAGAGAGAATATGAGAGAAATAATGAGGAGAGGAGGAAGACCTAGCCGCCCGGTGCGATTAAGTGGTTGCGCCGACCTATACGGCCGGAACTATACAGGCGAGTGATGTTGCTCCGCCCATATACTTGCGGCGGCGCCGCCAACTAGGGTTTCTTTATTCAAAAAATAGCTATACGGTCACAACTATACAGCTGGATCAAAATGATCCCGCCGTATAGTTGGTCATTAAACCGTATGCCTCTCAAGATAAATTTCTAAAACTAGCATCGATATCTATACGATCGCAGCTATACGGCCAGAATTTTTATTTCCGCCATATAGTTGGTCGTTAAACTCTCAATACCTTTGGGATGAAATTCTACGAAGGCATCGATATCTATACGACCGCAGCTATACGGCTAGAATATTTATTCCAACCATATAGTTGGTTGTTAAACTATCAGTATCTTTCAGAATTTTTTTGTATGGACACATTGATATCTATACGACCGGAGCTATACGGCTAGAATTTTTATTCCCGCCGTATAGTTGGTCGTTAAACTCTCTTGGCCTTCGAAGAAAATTTGTTGATGGCAAAGATAACTATACGACCGGAGCTATATGGCCGGAATTTTTATTCCCGCCCTATAGTTGGTCATTAAACCATCAGTAAACATCAAAAAAATTCTATTTCTTCGAGGATACCTTCTTATCCTATAACTTAGCGAAATATCTAGTTTTTAACAGAAAAATGACAGTAAAAACTGTTGACCAACATTTGCATATTAAAAGCAAAATTTTAGCTTCTGCAAATAGAAAACTCAAACTTGTATTCTTATTATTATTCTTTACTTATTCAATCAATGTTTCTACTACTTTTTGATAGCTTCATCTTCACGGGCGCGCTTCCGTAAGAATGTCTGTGAAAAAGTGATAGGAACGCGATGAACTTCTTATTCGTTATTCTACTAAATTGACGAAAATGGGTTGACTCCCATCAAGCACTTATTAAGAAGGGTTAATTATTGGTTTGCCACTATAGGCTGCCATATGCTCAGTTTTGCCACTAGCCCGTAATGGTGCTCAGTTTTGCCACTATTTTGGGCGCAGCTGCTATGACGACGCCAACCGGCAGTTTAAATGAGCATAACAAATTCAAAAAAAATCCAAAAAATGAAAAACCTGCGCACATAGTCTTCTTATGTCTTATACTAACGATTCAAGTTGATAAATAAGGTCTACATACATTCAAAAAAAATTCATCTATTCATGTATGTAGACCTTGTTTATCATGTATTCATGAATTTTTCGTTTGAATGCATGTAGACCTTGTTTATCAACTTGAATCATTAGTATAAGACATAAAAAGACTATGTGCATAGGGTTTTCATTTTTTTTGATTTTTTTTGAATTTGTTATCCTCATTTAAACTAGCCGATTGGTGTCGCCATAGCAGCTGTGCCTGAAATAGTGGCAAAACTGAGCACCCTTCTATGCTAGTGGCAAAACTGAGCATATGGTGGCCAATAGTGGCAAACCAATAATTAACCCTAAGAAGAACGGTTGAATAACTCAACCTCTTCTCTCTTCTCGAATTCTTACCTTTGGTTGCCCCTTATCAATGGCACTTACCACGTGAACTTGTTTTGCCGGTGGAACATATCTTTCTCCTGCTTCTAGCTTCTTTGGAAAATACCGAATGATTTCAGCATCATAAACATAAAAGATTATCTTCCCTTCTGCACAATCTACTGATGCACCTACAGTACTAAAGAAGGGTCTTCCAAGTATTATAGATAATCTTTCATCTTCTAGCATTTCAAGAATGATAAAATCAGTGGGAATAACATGTTCATCTATCCTAAGTAAGACATCCTTAATCATACCAACGGGTTGTTTAGTGGACTTTCAGCCATCTGTAAAGTGATGGTAGTAGGAGAATACTCCCCTAATCCTAACCTTTTATAGAGGGAGTATGGCATTACACTAACTCCTGTTCCTAAATCACACAAGGCATTGTGAATATCAGTTTTAACTATTGAGCATGAAATAGTTGGTATTCCAGGATCTCTAGACTTAGACAACAGCTTCCCATTAGCAGGATAGCTAGTTACCATGGCAACCGTTTCAGTTATTTCTTTCTTTCTACTAAGAATATCACGAAGGAATTTATCATAAGTTGGAACTTTGATTGCATCCGCACATGGAATTTCCAAACGAAGGTCACTAAGTGCCTTTGTAAAAGAATTATAAATTACCTCATCCGGTGCTTTCTTTTTTCGATTAGGATAAGGAAGCTTTTTCTCACCTGTCTTACTCTTGTCCTTTACCTTTTTGGGGGGTCAGGTCTTTTGTTGCTTTCTTTTGTTGTTGCTTATTTCTTTTCTTCTTTTCTACTACAACAACTTCATATTCCTTACTTATTTCTTTATCTTCTATTGGATCAACCATCTCTGCATCAGAGTCATAATAATCATCTTGTGCATCATTTTGATCCCCCTTCATCTGCTTTTGCATCTCAGTTTCATCTTGAGGATCCACCAATCTATCATCTTCTTGGCTTGCTTCGAGCAAGGCTTTTTCCTTGCGCTCTTTTTCAGCTTCATATTCCGGTGGTCCTAAGGGTCCTGTAACAACTGCACCCCTCCTTGTGACAACATTAGCAGAAACAAGAATATCTTCGTCTTCACAAAGAAAAATTTGATAACCAGATGCTATCTGCTCACACTAGGTTTCAATCATACTAAGATACTTATGAAATAATTTTATTTCTTGGCCTATCTCATCATAATTTTCCATGAGTTCTGCCAAAATCTTTTTATGTTTTTGGAAATGCCTATGCAAGTCATTATGAGATTTTACTTATCGATGTTTTAATTCTTGAAAAACTTTTCTAGTTTCATCTTCTTCAGTTAAAACTTGGAACAAATCTTCTTTGTTTTCCTTAGCAAGTTCAGAAGGTATACCTTTTTCTTTCATAGTTTTGCGTACCTCAGGCATAAGATCAGGAGTTATCCGAAGTATCCCTTTTTCCGGCTTAGTGCCAAAATCAGGATTATATAAAGAATCATTCTTAGCCCTAGTATACATTAATTCCAAACATTCTTTAATAGTTAAAGTATTTATTGATCCTCCTACTAAGAAGTCAAGCAACTCTCTACATTGAGTACTGAGACCATGTTAAAATAAATGGCAAATTGTTAGTTCAGAGTAGCCATTATTAGGAATACTATTGATCATTCCAAAGAATCTTTCTCAGGCTTGTGGGTAGTTTTCTCCCATGTCCTGACTAAAATTGCCTATGTTCTTTCTTAGTTCAGTTACCTTTTTAAAAGGAATAAACCTATTTATGAATTTAGTAATGCAGTTTTCCCAACATTTAATGTAATGGCGAGGGAGAGAGTATAACCAGTCTAGAGCTTTACCTTTAAGAGACCATCAAAATAATTTAAGACGAGAGAAGTCTCTGGGCAAACCTTTTGGTCCGAGCGATGTTATCACATCGTCGAATTCTCTAATGTGTCTTCCTGGGTCTTCATCTTCCCTTCCACTGAAAGCTTTTTCCTGCAAAATTTTAATGATTCCACCATCAAATCGATATTCTCCAACTCCAGGATTAGGGAATTCTATTGGTTGTTTAAGAAATTCAGAACTTGGAGCCCTGTATTCCCTTAGAGTTTTCTCAGGTTTCATCGGAGTTATCTTGTAAATAGACATAATTTCCATAATATCGCAAGGGTTTTCAACTTCAACATTATTTGATCTTAAAAGTTTTTCAATAATTTCTTCACGCCTTTGAGCAGGCACGCGCTCAATATAATCTGGCAGGTAAGTCCTACCGGAGCGTGTAGACCCTTTGTATCCTAAGGAGAACATTTTGTAGTAGCAACACCTCAAATGTCAAAATATAAACACTTAGCACTTAGCTCCCCGAAAATGGCGCCAAAAAATAGATTGATGTCTGCAAGAGCACAAATCGTTTGTAGCTAGTTTCGAAGTTCAGATATCGATCCCACAAGGAGCGCAAAGGTAAGTGTTTATTGGTGAAGTCTCTGTCACACCCGAAGTTGTCACAGGTCTTTGAGTGAATTGACTGCAAGTGTTGAAATAAGAATGGGGTTTTGATTAAATGTGATAGATTTAAATAAAACTAAGATATAAACTTCAGAAATATAAAGCATAAAAGTAAAGAACGACTTTGCTTGTTTGTTGTTTCCTACATATGGCGAAAGAAGGCGCGGGGAGATCCAATTCATGGTGATAGTGACTGTGCCAGGTGGATGAGTGGTAAATATAACAATTATAATCTTATAGATATATGTGTAGGCGAGGAACCCATAATTAGCCGAAACTCCTCTTGGTAGATTTCATCCCAACTTCAATAATCTTACTAACCTGCTACCAAAACCATGGTCAGACACTAGATGATTAAGACCCTTCAGGTTGCTTAGTGATTAAGCTCCTTGGATCGGACTAATGCAATAAGCATAGTGGTTACTCGTTAGCCTCGAGTAAACTAGCTTTCTATTGATATCCCCGTGTCACCCGAGGGTCTCCGGTCCACTAGCATTCAAGATCTTATCTATGTAGGACAAAGTATCATGTTGTCTGGGCCCTTAATTGGACAACAAGCATTAGGCATCCCACATATAGTCAACCACACATATTATAGTAATTAGAATCAATCACAAACTAGCGGAAAATATATGAAGGCACATCACATCTCACCAATCCCTACATCTCCCACACCTAAGGTGATTACTCACACATGAGAGAAGAATGGATCATCAATATAATTAAATAAAGGGAAATCGTCTTTGTATTACCGTGGAGATCCACAATAAGGAATAGAAAAATATCCAACACAATTCAAGACGGGAAGAAACAATCTCAAACCCTAGTCTTGCAAGGTGGAGATCCCTCTCTCTCTCAACTACAAGTAGTGGCTATGGGGTGTATTGGCTAGGAGGTTGAAGATTATGGAGCAAGATGAAGAACGTCTTCTCCTTCTTCTCCGGATCTCTTCTTTCTCCATTCTAGATGGTGTGGTGGAGCTGCATTGTGTTTTCGTCCCGAGGTGTCCCTTTTGACAACATAGAGGCGGCAGCAACTATACGGCCGGAAAAATAGTCCCGCCGTATAGTTGCTCGTTAAAGCTTCTGTGAGCTCCCCTCGCGAGCTTCCAAGGTGGGACTCGCTTGTTTTCTCCAAAATATTGTGTTTATCCAGTTAAATCCCTCTATTGACGTTCAGAACCTGAAACACACATTAAAAACCAAGTTTTCTTTGCTACCAAAGTATTAGCGTTAGCTCAAACCAGAAAACGATTAAATCTGGGAGAAAACCATCAATAAAAGCCATAAAAAATGTGTTGAATCTCATAGATATCAGGTACCATTGGTCTCTCCTCTCTGTGATCTAGATTTTTTAACAGTAGCTGTAGCACAAGGTTTTGACTCGCGGAAGTTACCTGGAGAACAAGCAAGAAGCAACAAGTTAGAAAATGTCAGCATAAGGGAAATGTCAACCAGAAAATAAAATTAGAGAGAAACTCACCAACCATGACGCTATTGATCCGAGTCAGCTCGAACAACTAATCCCCATGCTTTCTGTCGAGACTTTCTAACTCAATAGAAACCGAATCAAATTTGATCTCAACCTCCTTGAGCATATTCTGGTCCTTCTCAAGCTGATGTGTGAGCCGGTTTTTCTCCTCGACAAATTCCTGGTCAAGTTTCTCAAGTTCTGCCTTCTGGAGTTTCTTTAATTCTTCATTCTCGGTGCAAAGCTGAGAAATTTCATCATCCTTCTCCTTTAGCTGAGCTTTGTGTTCTCCTTCTTGTTCGAGAAAATGGGTCATCAGTTCAGGCATAGATATGCAATCCTGATGAGACTCTGCAAGAGCTTTCGTACTGTCTATGCCGATGTGAAATTACAAGGTGAGTCAGAAGGGGGCAAGCACAAAAATGAGGTGCAAGACGCAAAGTACCTTCCAGGTCGGTAACAAGCTTCTCTAGCTCCTTTTTATGGGCCTCAACCTCGGCTAGCAAAAGGCAAATCACAATTTAATTCGGCAGATTAAGAATAAAAAAGTACTAAGGCAATGAGGCAAAGACATACCTTTATTCTTTAGGTCAAGCAGCAATTTCTTGTGCTTAGTGGAGATATCCATGTGCGTGAAGAGGAGTTTTTGAAACTTGGCAGTGTGCCTATTGGTGGAGATCAAAAAAGACAAAATCGTTAGTCACTGAGCAAATTGGATATTCGACTCTACTCAAGATTCGAACGGAGTAAACTCGATTTAAATCTAGGTGGCTGGATATTCGGCTCTACTCAAGATTCGAACCGAGTAAACTCGATCCGAATCTGGGTGGCTGGATATTCGACTCTACTCAATATTCAAACCGAGTAAAACTCGATATGAATCTAGGTGGTTGTATATTCGACTCTACTCTAGATTCGAACCGAGTAAACTCAATCTGAATCTAGGTGGCTGGATATTTGATCCTAATGGGATTTTTTAAACTAAGTTACATTGACTCGGCATAGTATCTCAGATAAGTTAAGATTCAGAGTTAAACTATGAGGGTTTGGCATGAGAGCATCTAGCCGAGTAATAGCTTACTCCCCCGGAGGCTCGGGGACTAGTGGTTATGTGTTATCTATTGCAAGTACAAAAATGCAGCCGAGATATTTACCTCCATCATTTTGTCAGCATCCGCAAGAGCCTTCCTAGCAGTAAACATCCTCTCACCAATTTCTACCGGGCCAAACTTCTGAGGTAGAGGATTTCTAGAGGTAACTTCACCATATTCTATGTTGTTCCAGTTGGTGGCATACTCAATAAGTGAGCCAAGGCTCTCACTTCTCAGAGTCGAGTCAGGACTAAACCTTTCCTAGCAGAAGTTTCCTGGGTATTCATCGCAGCGGCAGGGCTAACATGCAGTGCTAGCTATTTGACCTTAGCCGAGGCAGAGTCAATAATATCTTTCTGCAGCATAGAGGTAACTGTTGGTTGTTGAGTCACAACGACAGTTTTCTTCTATGTCATCTTAGTTGCCGCAGCTAGTTTCTTCGATTGACCAGGCGGGGTTATTCGCTGCTGCGAGGATGTTGGTTGAGATTTTCGAGGTTGGGGCTATTGAGGCCAGTTTGGGCTGACTCGAATGGTTGTTGCTGCTGGGCTTGAACTGTTTTGGGCAGCGGTTGCTGCTGAGATTGGGGATAAACTAGTGTCGGGGTTACTAGCACCTCGGATGAAACTGTCTCGGTGCCGATACTCCTGGCGCCATGTTCTTCATTATCTCTCTCGGGGGGCAAAGGAATCATCCCTCTGATCTAGCATGGCCACATCCTCTGGGGTGCTTCCTCCATCTCCGCTGACATTTTCTCCCTCCGGACAGGATGGATTGCTATCCGGCATGGGAGGAGTGCCGCCACGAACAGGGCTAAGGACCCGAGTATCATCACGAGGTGGAGAAGGTGGTGGCCTATGGATTGGAGAGGCCATACTATAACCACTTTGGGGGATAAAGCAGCCCTATCGAGTGAAACAATGAGATAAAATGAATCAGATAAGATAGAGAGAAACAACAAATACAGAAAGAGAGAAACAACAAATACAAAGATAACCCGGAGGAGAAAGCTTACCCGAAAATAACTGGCGGCTCCTTTCACCTCACAGGTTTCTTCTCGGGCTTCTTGTACCTTTTCCCAGCCCTAGATGCCTCGGCTGGCGGGACAGAAGTTGCGGCATGTTTCTTCACCGCACCTTGGCCCCCCACATCAATGGGAGGAACGTCACGCACCTGACCGGCCATGTTAGCTGGTATAAAGTCAGGCGGATAGGTGAATGATAGTGGCATCGGGTCAAATACCTCAAGAATATAACAATCATCTTCCTCATCACCATCATCGTCTGGCCACTCCCTTAATGGTGATAAGACATAAGTCTTACCATGGGGTCAGCCGAACCAGTCTCAGGAATAGGCATGAACTCCTCAGAGTCCGGCTCTTCTAGATCTGAGATTTTGCAATCCTTGCCCCAAGTGAGGGAAGGATTCGGGGTGTCTTCAACGGTCTAATGAAGAAATTTCTGCACATAGAAACATAGAGAGGTCAAAGGAACAAATTTGCCGACATAACTTATAACTCGGCAAGGATGACTCAGCAAAATTACCTGAGGAACTGGGTTATCTCGGCTAAAGGGAGCTTTGCTCCAATCCCATGTCCCGGTCATATCCGTCTTAAAGATGGACTTGACCCGCTTGCAGATTTGAGCCTTGGTAAGCTCGACGGTGGAGACGTGGTTCGGGTCAAAGCGACCGCTCATGTGACAAATCTTGTGGCTATAGCAGACTCGGCTGCTGATGAAGGTTGCCATCAGGTCATTACTGGATAACCTGGCATCCTTCAGCTCAACGAGATACTTGTCAACCATGTTGACAAGCGTAATCTTCTTCTTTGGATCAAGGTCCCAGTTAAGCTTAGAGGGAAAGCCGACAGAGAATGTAGGGAGCTGAATCATATCTCTGTCGGTGTTGTTCTTCACACATAAGAAGGACCCTAGCCATTTCTTGCATGAGTTGAGGCCCTAGATCTGGGGAAAGATGGAGTTCCTCTAGGTGTAATAAAGGCAGCCCCGCACTGAGTCAGAGGTTTCTCGCCAAGAGGAATATCTTTGTTAGGAACAATGTTGGTGCGGAGCTGAAAGTACTTTGCCCAGAGGTTAACACTGGGCTAGAGGCCAAGGTATATCCCTCGCAGCAAGAGATGTACCCGGACAGGGGAGCGATGGCATTAGCCAGAAGATGGTGGGGCTAGAGGCCAAATGTCTCGAGAAATTCCTTGGCGAAATCTCTAAGGGGGAGACCAAATCCTCGAGTGAAGTGAGCAATAAATACAACATACTCACTCTCATTATTGTCTGGAATCTACTCGTCGTCGTGGATGCGGCAGTCCACCTCCGGTGGGATTCTTTGGGTCCGCTTGAGCCAGTCTATCTCCGCATGGGTGACGTCAGACCCCTCCCAAGAGCCTTGCTCGGGGATGGCCTCCCCCTCCTCATGCTCGTCGATAGTGACAACTTCTTGGGGATCCATCTCATGCTCGCTCTCCTCTGATGTGGTGCTAGCTTTGGGGGCGCAAGGCACAGACTGCCGTGGTCCCCTAGTAGCGACGGAGAGCAACGCTTAGGTAAGGAAGCGGCGTAGAGGAAACAGAGGAGTGACACGGTCACAGATTGCAAAGTGCAGCGGTGGCGGTGGTGCAAGGAAGAAGAGGAAGTAGGAGCGAGGGAAAGTGAATAAGGGTTTCTCCCTGCTCCCCTATTTAACTGCACTGTGCATCGTGGGTAGTAGGATCAGTTGCGCCCACTGACCCCATGACGTGCATGTGTATTTTGTGTGGCAGAATGTGGGAACATGCCACAGGCACGGTTATAGCAAACAGAGGCACAACAACACAATGTGGCCGTAGTGAAAATCGAGGGGTCATGCGGTGATGTGATGTACTACAGTGATAACAGCCATGGCGTGGCAGTGAATAATGTCATGGCCCTTAAAATGAGGCAAATCACAATGATTGCTTGACACGTAGGATAAGGTGAGGAGTACGAGGGAAGCTAGGCATCTAAGGGAAGTGACCCAGATGCGGGAGTATCACTCGGCTGGAGAGATATATCTCGGATAGGGCCAGACAGAGTCAAGTTGGATAATAACTCAACAAGTGGTGTGGCCGAGTTAAAATTGGTATGGGCCGACATACAAAGATCTGAATAAGTTGAACCTGTTGTGGCCTTTCCAGCTAAAGCTGCTAAGACTGCACCAGCTTCGGGGACTAGTGTTGGGGGGATGACCCCAGGTAGGGTCAAGCCATGGTATAAGGACAGAGTCGACCGAGGTATAAACTAGCTAAGGTATGAGTTGTCTGAAGTATAAGTGCGACGGACGAGTCAAGGCCGAGTTACCCAAAGTCAGGTTAACCTGGCAGAAACAGGCCGACATATATCTAATGTCGGCACAGTCTCTATGTTGCTTTCCATGTGCAAATACCACCCTGGTCGAGTCATCTGGGCAGGGCCGAGTCAGGGGTTAACATGCTCAGGAAGGAGTGAGCCAGCCCCAAGTTCAGCGCTTCTCTCTCTCCTGGAATTCCTGGGGAGACAAACGCTAGAGACAAGTGCACCTAGAACGAGGCCTGAGCAAGGGGTTCACGAACATGACAGTGTCTGACCGCCAACGGTCAGGCAAGATGGGCTCTGGACAGTTTTTGTGCAGAACCTGGTGATAGGGAAAGGAGTGCGTCAAACTACTTTTTTGGTACAAGCATATACTGAGAATATTCGGGCCACGTATTCCCTAGATGTAACATAGCCACCCTTTATAAGGTGAGCCAGGGCCTCCAAGGAGAGGGTCGGTCCATTCTTGATACGCACAAGCTCTAGGTGGAGAGAGAGGCAGAAGCACTTCATCTTCTTCATCTCCTCGATACAGCTCAAGGAGCACTTGTACTAGTCCACATATCATAATAAAATATCTAGAGGCAGGAGTAGAGATTTTATCTCTATAGGAGAGCCTCGAACCTGGGTATATCGTGTGTTCTTCATGTGCGGTATCCACCGCACCATCCCTCCCTAGATACCACTAGTGTCCATACAACCCCATCTTTAGCCTACCAATGGCATCTGCCATGACACCACCACGATGTGATCACTGGCATGCTCTTGAGAGATCAATGAACTACCTAAATGGAACCATGACCTATGGAATTCATTATACCGGGTATCCAAGAGTACTTGAAGGGTATAGTGATTCAAATTGTATATCAGATGCTAATGAGATAAAGGCCACAAGTGGATATATATTCACTCATGGTGGTGGCACTATTTCATGGAAGTATTCCAAGAACACCATCTTAACAAGTTCAACTTTGGAAGCAGAACTCACAACATTAAATACTATGACTGTCCAAGAAGAATGGCTTCGTTAACTCTTAACATATTTTCCAATGGTTGAAAAACCAATACCGGCAATCCTTATGAACTATGACAACCAAACTGTGGCTGTCAAAGTTAACAGAGTTAACAGTTTTAAGGATAATATGAAGAGTTCAAGACATGTCAAGAGAAGACTGAAGTCTGTCGGAAAGCTGAGAAACTCCAGAGTTATAGCATTGGATTATGTCTAAATGGCTAAGAATCTAGCAGATCCTTTTACGAAAGGACTATCAAGAAATTTGATAGAAAATGCATCTAGGGATATGGGTTTGAGACCCACGTGAGTTGTCAATGGGTAACCCAATCTATGTGATCGGAGATCCCGTGAATTAGGACCTAGGAAAACAAACTGAGTTGAGAGAAACTTTTAATACTTACACTCTGCTACAGATGCAATTCTCTCATAGCATTCTATTAGGAAGGTTGATTACATCTTAATGTGTTATGTGTGTATCCTTGGGAACAAAGATGTTGTCCTATAGAGAGATCTTGAAATAACACACATATATGAGCTACATTGTTGGTCACAGTGTATGAGACTTGGGTGAATCTCTAGGAAGCTCATGAAAGGCCGAGGAGTATGACTTATAAGCTCCACCCGAGGGGTATCCTATGGCAGCCAAGTACCTGTAACGGCATTGACTGAAACTTGTTGCACAAGACTGACAATTCAAGGTATAGTCCATTGTTCAGTTGTAGTCAACCGTATCTCTTTGTCTAGGTGGAAGTTCAACTTAATAGTCTCCACTGAACTAGAGGTATATTAAATAGTGATTGGAACTAATGAGCCTGATGTGCCTCTGAGATCTGGTGGGGGATTGTAAGATTTATATGGGCTATGGCCCATGTAGTCTAATAAATCCTAAAATCTCAAGGTCCATCTACTATGGCAGCTTGGGAGTTGTGTGGGTGACAAAGTTTAGTCCCACATTGCTAGTTGGGAGAGAGTTGGACCAGCTTATAAGGTGACTTGTTTCCCTCCAACTAAGTGAGTGAGTTGTCATGGTAATGCCGATGAGTACGCGGGTTCCTCACAGAGCGTGTTTAGAGAGGTGGGGGAAGGCAGTGAGTTAACGGGTACGGGGTAACACGACTTACCCAGGTTCAGGTCCCACAATGGTGGAAGAACCCTACTCCTGCTATAAATCAATATAATGGCAATATGCCGAGTTATAGAGATCGGTTCTCTATGCGAGGTGTTATGAGATGTCCCTAAAGGCTCCCATAGGTCCGGCTTATATAGGCGCCAGAACCTAGGGTTACAGGGAAAGGACCTTGCTGGATAGGTTACAGAGTCCTACACTAATACTAACTAATCTTCATGTCTTGTACTCCAAGGCTCCGGGTTGGTCAGTAACTACACCGTAGCCTTCCTTATTTTGACATGGGCCCCCCTTCTAGATCTGTCTAAGTGCGCCACCCAGTAGGTCATAGGCCTTGCTACCAAATGTGGGCCACCCGGGTTAGCCAGATTAGAGACATGCAATGGTGATACCCATTTAGCATATTCCCAACATGAGAAGAGAAGGAGTCCATGCGCACTCCTCCGCCACCGCCCGCCTCGCCTCGCCCGCACGCGTGATGTGTTTCATGAATTGAGTTCGAGTTAGAAACTCGTTTTGTGGAAGACTAAATTTTTGCATGGTGCACCAGGTGTTGGGTATGTGTCAACATTCGTGTGCATGCTTGACGCATGTCCTTGTCTTCCACCGTGTGGTGACTCAGTTGGCTCACCTCCCAGGCTATAGAGGGAGAGACATAATATATCTAGACACCACTTGTTCTTTCTCTATCTCTCTCTTCGTATTCCTCTTGTTGCGCTGCTCTCTAAACTTCCCCATTCGGCGGTTGTGTGCACTACCGTTCGGGAGAGCAGGCCTCCGAAGCCCGTCTGTCGAGATCTCGCACTGGAAGACGGGCAATAAGGTTTTTGGGGAGCGTCTCGGTGCGATTGCCCGGTTCTGTTTGAGTGTTCTTCTTCACCAACCAACAACCTCAACATCACCATGCGCGACAGCGACAAAGACCATGCTGATGCTGCGGTCATGACCTTCCCGGTCAATTTGTACGTGATATTCCTCTCTTTGTGTGCACTAGTTCTTGCTAGATATACAGATCTACTAGATGTGCTTGTTCGGCTGCATGTGTTTAGATCTTCTAGTTCTTACATGATGTTGATTTCGGTAATTAATCTCATGCAGAAATTGGCTAATACTCCAACAGAACCTGGTCATTGGCGACATCGTGGACTTGTTCGACAACAACTTGTGGGAGTGAGTCGAGGTCGTGCGCATTGGCGACCGTCAGTTGGACGCCAAGTACATCGGCAACACCAATATCTCTACGGTGGACGTGAGAGTTCTTCGGCCCCGACTGGTGCACGAGGAGGAAGGCTAGGTTGTGGTCCACAAGGTAACATCATCTTCTACCCATGTGTGCACCGCCTCTTTGATTCTGTTGCGTCTGCATCTGCACAAGTACTAAGGGCATCTCCACCGGGCCGACCCAATCTGTCTGGGCGTGTCGGAACGTGTCTGCGCGAACGTGTGGGGCGTGCATGGTCTCCCAGTGGCACGACCCATACGGATCGGCGCGTCCGGCTCGACCCATCGGTGCACCTAATTTGCGTGGCCGATGCGTCGACCCGGACAACGCAAGCACTGCGTGGGTGTCCACTTGTCGGCCGCTCGGGACCATATGTAAGTGAAATATTAATAATTAAACTAGATTTCCATTAGATTAAGTCATATCGATTATAAAAAGGCCTATTTGAACAAACTAAAAATAAAAACTACTACTGTTGATGGAGGTGGCCGTCCCTACGGCTACTGGCCACTGTTGTCGTGGCCACCGTTGCCGCAGCCACCACTGCTGCTGGCACCGTCGATCGCCGCTATAGCCGACTAGATGGCCTTCTGCTGGAGGCGGTCGTGGTAACGCTCGCTCGGCTACGAGCCTCCTTCTTGCCGGCCTCCTTCGCGTGGTCCGCCAACGCCTGGTTGCCCAGTGCCTTCTCCATCTCGGCCACCCAGTGGACCCTTGCCTCCTGGTCCTCCACCTCCGCCGCCATGGCCGCCCTCGCTGCCAAGGGGGCACCATCACCGGACCTCCATCGGGGTCGAGCCAAGGGCCTGCGCGATCTACAAGCGGATGGCGATCGCCTCCTCCACCGTCCCCTCCTCTGCCACCACCTTATCCACCTCCTCCCCCTCCTCCTCGTCGTCCTCCACCTCGGTCTCGTCCCCGTCGACGAGAGCCCATGCGCTCGCCACCTCGGCGGCCGTAGCCACTCGTAGCTGCTCCGCCGCCGTTTCGGTGGCGTGCTCGGCAATTCCACCGCACTGCGCGTGGCGGAGGCCTGGCGAAGCTCGCGGACAGCCACCTTGGCGGCCTCATTGGCCACCTTCTCCAGCGTGGTCATGGCCGCCTCGTGGCGAATCTCGCGGAGGGCCCCTACTGTGGCCTCCTTCGCCATCGCCTCCACCGCCTCCTTGGCGGCGACGTGGTGAACCTCACGCACCGCCCATTGGACCGCTACCTATGCGGCCACCTCCACCACCTGCTCCAGTGCCGCCTTGGCCACACGACCTTCCTCCTCGAAGGCCACCACCTCCGTCTCGGACATGCGCTGGGACAGCAACGTGGCTTAGAGGTCGATAGCGTCGATGTCGTTTTCCTGGAAGTGGGTGCGGCACAGCTCCCTAATGTTGCTCCAGTTGGCGATGTTGCGGCGAGGCATGGCTGCGGTAGGAGCTTTTTTCCAGCGGTGGTTGCTCTGGCTGGGCTTGTTGTCTCAGTCGCGCCGTGCAGCCTTCTTTTATAGACGACGGCGAAGGCGTCGGGAAGGCGCGCGCGGGAAACGAACAGCTACAATGGTTGGAAACGCCAGTCGTGCGGGAAGCCGCCGGCGCTGATAGCCGACGTCGCGTCGCCATTAACGTTCCATCGTCGGGGTGTCAAGCGGTGACAGCAGGGGGAGACGGACAGATGAGTCGAGCCGCTGGGGGCAGTTGGCCGAACAGGCCGGACCACGACCACGGACAGACCCAAACGTATAGAAATAGACCGTTTCGTTCGTCAGTTTGGATTGGTCCGGTGGAGATGCGCTAATGGCCTCAGGGCGCCTTGCCCTGTTTCTTCTCCGCTACAGAATGGCATAATCCCCATCCAGAGCGCCGTGCCGTCGCGCCCCATCGCTGGTAAAAACATCAAGAGCAAAGCCATTGGCAACGGCTGCAGCAACTTCGCCGCGCATGCTGTCTAAGCTGGGCAAGACGAAGAGGAACGACTACACGATGGACATCGTCAGGGATGTCGAGAGATTTCAGGGTAATAGGCTCTTTGCGAAGCGACAAGAGCCGGCAGCAAGATACAATGGTAACATAGAAGTGATGGATGTACACTCAAGCCAATACCTCAAGAAGGGGCAGGAGACGGACAACAATGTATTAGATTGCTTCTTGGCTCGACGAACAGACAACGACAGATGTTAGTAGCAAGTCTGATACATCGTCATCGACCGGCGACAGCAGCAGCGGAAGCCGTCGAGCATTGCCAAGAAAATCCACAAGCGGAGATTCAGCTGCTGCCGAGCTGCAAGGAAGATGAGCAAGATTCTGACGACAAGACAGAGTTCCGTGCCAGCGCGAGAATGCAGCACCACCGGGCGAACGGGGTACAGGTGTTAATGAAACAAGATGAACAAGAAGAGCAGCATGACCACCGTGTCCATAGTCTGGAGCTGGAGGCATATGAGAGTGTCATGGAGGCGTTCTATGCCACAGGATCGCTGACCTGGACCAAGGAGGACCTGCTGTCCAACCTCCGCATGCACCTCCATGTCTCCAGCGACGAGCACCTCGAGATCATATGGCGCTTGAACGGGAAGAAGAGACCTGCAGGCGGACCACGCAATTGCCGTTCTAAGTTTGTCACGAGAATCCCGCACCGTGATAGATTCTTCTATTGTGTTTATACTTTACTAGTGTTCTTGCACGTGCATTGCACGTGTTTTGCAATACATCTCAACCAAGTCTCGATAAAATTTGTCCTATCATATGGGGAAATAGCTCGTGGTAGTCTCTATCTAATTGCTTTGTCATATCAATATGTCAGTGATAAATATATGAGGCAACACTAATGCATGCAAATCACCAAAGCCAATTTACTCGCCGTTGTTTCACGGTTTTTGTTCTTTCTTCCTTTACATGACCATCACTAACAAAAGCCTCTTTATGCAGGAATAAAAGTTGTAAGATATAATTTCAGTTGGACCAAGCAAAATTCCACATTCCAGCCTTTCCAATTCAGACTGTTAAATCAGCCAATGCAAATGTCCAAATTGGGCAGCAAGGACGTAGACACCAAATTGGCCGCATGCACGCTCCATTGAGAAGAAGATGTTTAAATAATTAGGGCTTTTGGATCGAAAAATGCAAGCATCCTCCTATAGCCACTTGTCAAGATCCAAGGCGGCAATTAAACCTTAAAGACCAAAACGATTAACTGAACTGATGCAAAATAACAAAATCGGTGCTGCATTCTTCTCTTTCTCAAAGAACAGCTCAAGTTGTGTAAGATCTATCGATAAAATAATCAATCTCTATAAGTAAAATATACAATTAGAGGCATAACGCTGGGAAATCTGTAGCACATCATGTACTTAACAACTGGAAGGGTCATCACAACAAATCTGTAGCAACAGAAATTAAAAACCATATAGTTTCAGTGATAACCATATCTCACTTGTCTGCAAAAGAACATGGTATTAAATTGCAGGCCTTCTAAGCATGTAAAAACATGATATTTGATCATATGCTAAATATGAGAAAAAGGTACATTTCCAATAGATCATTCCTCTATGCATCTATGTGCATACTCTCATTGCATCACAGAAGCCGCTAAATATGAAATGACCTTCTGTTGTTTAGCAAGATATTCAGTCTGGAGATTCATGATAGCTAAGAGCATTACCGATTGATGTGTTAAATTCAACAGAACGGGGAAACCACAACGATAGGGGCTTGAATGAAGCATGTCAGGTTGCAGGAGGAATTCGATCGAGGAATTATGCGCGAGTTTGGCAGGCGCAATCTTGCAAGCACAAAGCCTATGTCATCTATTTTAAATTCCGTAAGAAACACGTCAGAATCCATGCATATGAATCTATGGTTACTGTATATATTTGTGGGTTACAAAATTATATTAGATCTCCAAATTTTTGAATGAAAAGGTTACAGCTTCGATATTGCGCAGGTTCACTCTTTTTAACAATAAATGAACGATCACACATTAGAACGGACATCACCCTAATCACCCTAACACCCAAGTTGTCGCCTATATTTTCAAAAGGATAGCCGAAGCTGTCTACAGAACATGTGACAAAAACAGAGTAAATACTGTACAAGATTTAGAGTAGTCCAAGGAGATGAGAAGTGTCCAGCAAGAAGAAGACAGCCATAAAATCCATTTGAACAAATGTAAATTACTTAGGCTTAGCAGGCGACAGACTATATGGGTAAAACATGAAGCTATATATACCATGCATCCTTCACAAATGCCCTCTTCCCTCTAGGAAAAATTGTCCTTTTAAACGAACATGAAGCCTGCAATAAAACATTAAAATGGCTAGCATCAGAGAATACTTCCAATTAATGAAACCAAAGAAGCTAGAAAATTAGTTCTACATTAATTTTCTCAAATAGATTTGCTAGATTGGTTCTAAAAGAGAAACACTCCAATTTGTTCCTCGACATGCCTGTGATAAGTTGGTCCGACAACTTCATCACGTCCTTGTTAAAGTATGATCCAAATTCAATTAAGGAGGCTAATTCTGACGAAACGGAGCGAGGCCCGAAGCAGAGCGGAGTCTGAAGTTAGCCCGTAAACAAGCCCAATAGGGGCGCCTGTCGGGGGGAGGGGGGGGGGGGGTACGGACCGTTGAATACCTAATTTTCCACCGTTATATATACCTACTTTAAGCCGTCGGCTAGGATAAGTTGCATTTGTGAAAATCTCCGGCGTTGTATAAACACTCCCCGTTATAGTGAAGTTTCGTTGGCTGTCGTCCGTGGTTTTTTCCTCTCTTTATTGGAGAGGTTTTTCCACGTTAAATATGTGTCGTTAAATATGTGTCGTCTTGCTGCGATTTCCTTTTCGTTCTTCATTATTTGCTTGTGGCAATTATAACATTCATGTAGGTTTACAAGATGAGTTGCCTCATGATCACCAAGTGAGTTCTAAGCTAGCAAAGAATAGGGAGCAATTAAGGTAAATCTTACACATGACATATAAGAATGAGTTAGATTAAATATTGGAAACTTGAAAATAGTATACAAATTCTTACTGATGCACTATAGACAAAGAACCAAAAACAAAGCAACCTGCAATTCCCTTGTCGAATAAGCATGTATATTGCCACCATCGAACTGACTTCGCCCCATAGAGACCCATGACCACTCGAACCCTGCAATCCATATGAACAAATTTAAGTTACTTAGGCGTAGTAGATGACAGATTATAAATCAAAGTATGAATCTATGTATACCAGGTATCCTTCAAGAATGGCCTCTGCCCTCTATGGCAATTTGTCTTTGTAAAAGAACATAAAACATGTAGTACAACATGAAAATAGCCAGAATCAGAAAATGCTTCCATTTTTTTAAACAGAAGGTCAATGGCCTGACGTTAAATTAAGAATGCCTTGAATGGCGAAAAGGATACATGATGTTGCACCCAGCTTATAGAAAGATCCACACACCCACACAAGAGATCTACCAAAGAAGCTACAGCCAAAAATGCAAGTAGGGGGCACAACTGAAAGGACCACTACGGTCGACTAGAGGGGGTTTGAATAGGAGACTACCAAATTTTATTCTTTTTCTTCCAATTTTGGCTTTGCACAAAATTGAGTTCTCTAGAGATGCAACTAGATGAGCAACCTATATGACAAGAGATACAACAAGTAAACAAAACGGTAATTGCAAGTAGTAAGGGAGAGGAACGAGTAAACCAACGAGGGACACGGAGATGATTCCCCTAGTTCACTTTCAAGGAAGCAACGTCTATGTTGGATAGGTGTTGGGGCCACACACAGTCACCCAAGCGCCACAAAGGCCTCACCTTCTTCTCCGATGAACTCACCACAAAGGCGAGCCCAAGTTCCACTAACCGGTGACATTGAAGGCACCAACCGAAACCTTTACAACAAGGTTGATGGCAAATCTCCACAACTCAATTGGAGTGCCCCCAACTACTCCAAGAAGCTTTATAATGAATGCTCGAGCTTCGAGGATATCCTACACTGTCTAGGGTTCCAAGAACCCAAGAGTAACAAGATCCACAAAGGATGGGTGGGGGGAAACAAATTCCCTTTGGTGAAAGTGTAGATCTAGGTCTCCTCCACTCTTCAAAAGATTAAGAGCTTTGGTTGGATAGAGAGGGAGATCTAGCAAGATTGAGCTCTAAAATTAATGGAGGAGAGAGAGTGTAAACGAGTTAGGTGGTGAGGAGGAGGAAGGGTGCCTTAAATAGGCTCCCTTCAAATCGAACCATTGCCAGTTTGGCGACACCACTGGTAGTACCGGTAGACAACCAGAACTTCCGGTTAGCGTTTCCCAATGGCTCGAAAGCTGAAGGGATGAGCCTTAGAGCATGGTCAGAAGTTCCTACTCAGTGTGAGTGGAACTCCTGACTGGTACTACCAGCACAACTTCTGGTGCAAGTTCCGTCAAATAGTGCACTTCATTCAAAAGGGTTACTGAGCCGAACTATGCCATCACCGGAACTTGACCGGAATTAGGCCTGGAAGATCTGGGTCGCAAAACCCCCTAGACGGAACTACCGGAAGCTGGTCAGTAGTACCTCTCATGGTTACCAAAGGAAGTGGCTAGGCAGTGGCACCCGAAAGTTCCGGTTAGGGTTGATCGGTACTTTCGACTGGTACTACTGGTCAAACTTACAGCCCAAAATCTATCAATTAGCACTCTCTATACAGAGAGTATACTAAGCCCAAACCAAGGGCACCGGAACTTTGGCCGGTACTACCGCCAACGCCAGCCCCACAAGAAGCTATGGGCAGAACTACCGGTACTTCCAGCCAGGACAGAAACAGCTCAATGCCTCCAAAAGATTGCTCTCTCACTGAACAAAAGGAAGGTTGTGGAGGTGCATATATGGTTTGTGGATGAGAAGTGTTTCCCCCACACCCTTCCGAGGTGGACCCCTCTTGATAGTTGTTGGGCCACGCAGAGAAAAACAAAACTTTTTCCTACGCGATGATCCCAAGTTCTAGCTGAGGTAGTAGGCCACGAGAATTACCACTAGACGCGCGGTTGTGGAATCGATGAAGCACGTCGCTTGATCCAGTGCAGTCCTCACAATCCTTTCCGATCCACGATCGTCGAAGTGCTGAACGTACAGCACCTCCGCCAGTATCCACACGTACGAGGAGGAGCGCCGGCGATGGACTGCTAGGTCCGGTACTACGGCGATAGGACTAGACTGGACTAGAGCTAGGGTTTCCAACACATGGAGTGACCTAACCGTGTGCTCTAAGCACCTGCGGCCCAGCTTATATAGGGAGTGAAAGTGGGCTCCACTCACTTGTGGCCCATTCACTAAAAGTCCTATATTAGCCACTGCAAGTCCCACTTACTGACTAAGTCCATGTCTCTATTTGGGTCCAACCCAAATAGATTTCCTGTTTGGGTCTAACCCAAACTTGCTCCCGCTCTTAAGTGTGTGACCCGACAGGCTCAAGGTGACCCGGACACGATCCGAGTCTCACTCGTGACCGATCAGTTGGTACGGCTCCTAGCAGAACGTGCCAACTCCCAAGTACCAAAGAGTCATGGCGACATACCTTCCAATGTGACTTTCGTCTGAGTCCCTTTTGCCTCACGATATACCTTGTCGAACTATAGGCGATTAATCGTCATCCCTTAAATAGTTCGACTCTCTTTCTCGATCCGAGATAAGTGATTCATCCGACTAACTCTTAGTTGGTCGCCTCGGTTAACACTTAACCGAGTCACGCATGACCATGCTTTCCGAATCATATCTTCCGAGAGGGCCCAGAGAATACTCTCCAGATGGAGGGGCAAAATCCCATATCGGTTATTCACATCACGCAGCTTGATTCTCAACAATTCAACTCCGCCTTTTATAATCGCCCAAAGGATGTAACAATGTTTGATGTAACCTAAGTCGGTGATCCTCAACTCGGATTGTGCAATAACCTCAGGTCTAAGGATTAC
This sequence comes from Avena insularis, assembly GCA_023614405.1. Classification (NCBI taxonomy): domain Eukaryota; kingdom Viridiplantae; phylum Streptophyta; class Magnoliopsida; order Poales; family Poaceae; genus Avena; species Avena insularis. The sequence goes on from CM042688.1 coordinate 172,221,152, forward strand.
ATTGATTGAGATATACAAATGACGACTTACTCGTTGTATCTCAATATGGGTCAGTCCGACTCGCTAAAATCTTTAGCCGAATCCTTGTAAGTCGGAATAGCATCTCCATGCCCATGACAAGTGGAACCTAGTCATCTGCCGACTTTCACATTGATCTAAGTTGTGTGTCCAGCATAACCTCAATGATAACGGACAATTAGCATGAACAACATGAATATATAGTTCCACAATCGAATCACATATTCGATGATACATATCACTAGTTCATACATGGACTATAACTTTATGAATACATTGATAAATATCATCAACCATGATTGCCTCTAGGGCATTTTCCCAACAGTCTCCCACTTGCACTAGAGTCAATCATCTGACATCACATGTCTAGGCATCTAATGCCCATAGCTCTCAAGTGCGCCTCATGCTTCGGCTGTGGAAGTGGCTTTGTCAACGGATCTGCAATGTTTGCATCCGTGTGTACCTTGCATAACTTGATATCACCTTGTTCCACGAACTAGCGAATAAGGTGGTACCGCATGAGTATATGTTTGTTCTTCTGGTGTTGTCTAGATTTCTTGGCTTGTGCAATAGCACCATTGTTGTCACAATACACGTCTAACGGATTGGACGAGCCCTGAACCACACCAAGATCCATGAGGAAATTCCTCATCCAAACGGCTTCCTTTGCCGCCTCCGAGGCAGCAATATACTCAGCCTCTGTCGTAGACGCAGACACCGTCTCTTGCTTGGAACTCTTCCAGCTCACAGCCCCTCCGTTTATCACAAACACATATCTGGATTGCGAACGAGAATCATCCGAGTCAGTGAGATAACTCGCATCCGTGTAACCCCTTACACTGAGTTCATCCTCACCTCCATAAACCAGGAACATATCCTTAGTCCTTCTCAAGTACTTGAGGATATTTTTAGTCGTTGCCCAGTGGATTTCTCTAGGGTCAGCCTGGTACCTGCTCACAACACTTAGAGCATAGGAAACATCCGGCCTAGTACAAATCATAGCGTACATGATGGATCCGACTGCAGAAGCATATGGAATCACACTCATCTGACTTCGCTCATCAATTGTCGAAGGACACTGAGTCTTGCTAAGTTTTACGCCATGGGACATCGGTAAGAAACCCTTCTTAGATGACTCCATGTTGAACTTCTTCAACACTTTGTCCAAATATGTACTCTGACTCAATCCAATGAGCCGCTTTGATCTATCTCTATAGATCTGGATTCCTAGTATGTAAGTCGCCTCACCCAAGTCTTTCATCGAAAAACTCCTTTCCAATGATTCCTTGGTCTCTTGCAACATCTGGACATCATTTCCAATCAGTAATATGTCATCAGCATCTAAGATCAGAAAGTTTACTTTGCTCCCACTAAACTTCTTGTATAAACAAGAATCATGATCACTCTTGATGAAGCCAAACGATTTGACTACCTCATCAAAGCAAATGTTCCAACTCTGAGATGCTTGCTTCAACCCATAAATGGATTTCCGAAGTTTGCATACCTTGTCAGCATTAGCCGGATCGACAAAACCCTCGGGTTGTATCATATACACGTCCTCGGTTAAATTTCCATTAAGGAAAGCCGTCTTGACATCCATCTACCATATCTCATAGTCGAAATAGGCTGCTATAGCTAACATGATCCGAACTGAATTAAGCATCGCTACGGATGAGAAAGTCTCATCATAGTCAACTCCATGAACTTGCCGGAACCCCTTCGCGACAAGTCGTGCCTTATAGATAGAAATATTTCCATCCATATCAGTTTTCCTCTTAAAGACCCATTTGCACTCGACGGGTCTTGCACCGTCTGGCAGATCAACCAAGTTCCAAACTTGATTTTCATCCATGGATTTTAACACAGAACCCACCATCGCATCCGAATAAGTTGCCGGCTCATCACTGTCTAACAGTAACACATCACGAACACTTCGCAATATGGCCGATCTTCGCAGTGTCGGTGCTGTTTCCGGCTTAGGTACCATGACCGGCTCAACCTCCAAGGCTTTTGCCGACTCGCTACTGGCTGGTACCTCTAGAATTTCCTCGAGTTGCACCGTGCTCCCACTGACTCCCCGACTGATAAATTCTTTCTCAAGGAAGACACCGTTCCGAGCGACAATCACTTTGCCCTCTTCTCGGTTGTAGAAGTAGTAACCCAAGGTTTCCCTCGGATATCCTACGAAAATGCACTTATCCGACTTAGCTGTAAGCTTGTCCGACTGAAGTCGCTTGACAAAAGATTCACAACCCCAAATCTTAAGAAAAGATAAACTCGTCTTCTTGCCAGTCCACATCTCATGCGGTGTCTTCTCTACCGACTTTGATGGTACTCTGTCCGACTCATCATTGATCGTACCATGTCCAACAAGGTCCGATTCCTCCTTTCCGATACACCATTTCTCTGCGGCGTTCCTGGAGGAGTGAGCTAGGGAACTATTCCACAACTCTTTAGATGGTCATCAAACTCATGGCTCATGTACTTGCCTCCTCGGTCCGACCGAAGAAACTTTATTTTCTTCCCAAGTTGATTTTGTACCTCATTCTGGAATTCCTTGAACTTTTAAAAGGCATCCGATTTATGTTTCATCAAGTAGATATATCCATACCTACTCAAATCATCAGTGAATGTAATGAAGTACTCATAACCACCTCTGGCTGTCGTGCTCATTGGGCCACATACATCACTATGTACTAGTCCCAATAAGTCGGACACCCTTTCACAACTCTTTGCAAAATGTGTCTTGGTCATCTTGCCGAGAAGGCAGGATTCGCATGTCTCGAACAACTCTAAGTTGAACGAAGTTAGGAGTCCATCATCATGGAGCCTCTTCATGCGTTTCCAACTTATATGACCAAGACGACAATGCCAAAAGTAAGTCATATTCAGATCATTTGGTTTTAACATTTTCACATTTATGTTAAAGACAGATTCACCCTCAAGATTCAAAATAAATAACCCGTCCTGGACGGGTGCAAAGCCGTGAAACATATCATTCAAATATAAAGAACAACCATTATTTTTAATATTCGACTCATAGCCTTGTCTCATCAAACATGAGGCAGAAATAATGTTTCGACTAAGCACTGGAACATAATAACAATTATTCAGCTCCATTAAGAATCCAGAAGGTAAATGAAGTTGCATCGTGCCGACTTCCAACGTAGCAACCCTTGCTTTGTTGCCGACCCGAATGTCAACCTCGCCTCTTGCCACGCTCCTAGTTCTTACCAGCCCCTGCAACGAGTTGCATATGTGAATGACTGATCCGGTATCATATACCCAAGAACTACCAGGTGCATCAGCAAGATAAATGTCTATAACATTGCAAACAAGCATTCGAGCCGGAAGTCACACCTCCGCTTCTTGGCTTTGTCACCAGATACTTGCTGCAATTCCTCTTCTAGTGGCCATCCGACTTGGCAGAGAAGCAAGTGGATCTGGTCAGGAGATGGCTTAGTCCTCGAGGAAGCGCTGGACTGGGTCCTCACTTACCTCCCGATTTTGCCTTCTTCTTCTTAGTCCAAGAACTCTTCTTGAACTTAGCCTTATTCTGCACCATCAACACTTGACTGTCACCTTTCTTGAGATCCGCCTCAGCATGCTTGAGCATCCCATGTAATTCAGTGAGCTTCTTATCCATACCATGCATGTGGTAGTTCGATATGAACCACCATACGCACTAGAAAGAGAGTTCAGAATTATGTCCAGAGTAACTCTTCGCTAATGGGGTAGCTAAGTTTTTCCAGAGACCGCACGTAACCAACCATCTTGATCACATGCAGACGGTGGATCGCCATCCTTGCTTGCAGCTCAACAAAGCCTCGAGAGACTTGATACCTCTCGGTCTTTGCTCGAGCTCGAACATAGTTTTGAGGCTTTCGATCATATCGTAGGGCCTCAACATTCTCGAACTGCTGCAAGTCCGGTTCCATGTGAGCAAGCATAAGATAGCTAATCTCCGTGGATTCATCACAACCGACGTAGGCATTGGTGGCTGCGACAAATGATTCTCATCAGGCTCAGCTGGAAGTGGGTTGTCTAGGACACGGTCCCCTTTTTCTTGTTTGAGAACAATTCTCAGATTACGATACCAGTTGGTGAAATTAGTTCCATTCATCTTATCTTTCTCTAAGATGGTTCTCAAAGCAAACCGGAAACTGAGGAGACTGCTAGGTGCCATTGATCTACAACAGAAAAATGCAAAACACTTAAGACATGTATCCATAAAAGAGCAAGCATATTAAACACTTTAATACTTATGCTCCCACTAGAACCAACACCCCTCTGATGGTTGCTTAGTGATTCAGGACCCTAAATAAGCAAGTCGACTAGTGAGCTTTAGCATCACCGCTAGTTGTCAAGTGATCTATGTAGACAACTCCTTGTCAATCGTATCTCATACGACTCTTGTTGGATGGGTGGCATCACATGCCCCGGCTCCCATCCGACTTTTCCCCAAGTCCCACAACCGTTGTGATAGACCCTTCTAGATTACCGAGTGCTTCCGCTGTAAGAGTCCGACTCGAACCCACCTAGTCGGAAAGAATTGATAGTACCTCAATTTTATGAGCCCACTGCCAAAAATGTCCGACTTGTGATGGTGCAAGATCCGGTGGAAACCGACTAGACCTTCTTTGAGGGATTACTTTCTACCAACTATCTAATAGAGGTAAAACAGAGACATAACAATAACACAAAATAAAGCAATTATAATGTGAAATGGTATGGCTCTCTTCATGGCGATCTCCATCTCCACAAAGCTTATAATTTGACTCGTGTCAACTCTTGTCACGTGCCGCCTTACACCATGTAGCCGACTTGTACATCGACTTGTATGCCATCCGGGTTCTCCAAACAGCTACACTAGCTTGTAAAGTAAATTACATAAAGAATCCGACACGCAGGTCGTTATACAATAAAGTGACAGTACCTAGGCTCTAGCCGGCTGACAAAAACCGTGATACGTAGATCACGTATGGATTACACACATCACATGCACATAAGCCATACCATTCACAACATCATCCTGCAAAAACAAGTTATGCATAGATACGATATCTACCGGCATTGTGAAACTCGTAACGACGTCTGAGGCGCTACGATAGGGCGAAGCCGGCGGTCAAACTCTTTGGATAAAATAATTTTACCCAAATCTGATCTGGACTCTGATTCGATCAAACTCTTTGATCTTCGATCACCGCATCCGGATTTACGTGTCACAGTCTACCCCGATGGCGGAAGCCGACCGGTAGGGGTATGTTGTTCCACGACCTTAGCAGTTAGATCATGGAAACCAGATCATCCATTCCCCGAGTACAGTTGATCCAATCAACTTTGTACAAAACCAATCTAGCTCATAGATCGACCACCAAAACTGCAATTAGATCCCATCTAACGCCAACCGCATATCACATATGCACGATCTCGAGCCTAAAACCAGAAGCTAACGCTCTGATACCACTGTTGGGCAATGCAGAGAAAAACAAAACTTTTTCCTACGCGGTGATCCCAAGATCTAGCTGAGGTAGTAGGCCACGAGAATTACCCCTAGACGCGCGGTTGCGCAATCGATGAAGCACGTCGCTTGATGCAGTGCAGTCCTCACAATCCGTTCCGATCCACGATCGTCAGTGATCTTGAACGCAAAGACCTCCGCCAAGATTCCACACGCATTTAGGAGGAGCGCCGGCAATGGACTGCTAGGTCCGGTACGGTGGCGATAGGACTAGACTGGACTAGATCTAGGGTTTCCAACACATGGAGTGACCTAACCGTGTGCTCTAAGCACCTGGGCCCCAGCTTATACAGGGAGTGAAAGTGGGCTCTACTCACTTGTGGCCCATTCACTAAAAGGCCTATATTAGCCACTGCAAGTCCCACTTACTGACTAAGTCCATGTCTCTATTTGGGTCTAACCCAAACTTGCTCCCGCTTTTAAGTGTGTGACCCGATAGACTCATGGTGACCCGGACACGATCCGAGTCTCACTCGTGACAGATCAGTTGGTAGCGGTCCTAGCAGAACGTGCCAACTCCCAAGTACCAAAGATTCATGACGACATACCTTCCAATGCGACTTTCATCTGAGTCCCTTTTGCCTCACGATATACCTTGTCGAACTATAGGCGACTAATCGTCATCCCTTAAATAGTTCGACTCTCTTTCTCGATCCGAGATAAGTGATTCATCCGACTAACTCTTAGTCAGTCGCCTCGGTTAACACTTAACCAAGTCACGCATGGCCATGCTTTCCGAATCATATCTTCCGAGAGGTCCAAGAGAATATCTCTCCAGACGGAGGGGCAAAATCCCATCTCGGTTATTCACATCACGTAGCTTGATGCTAAGTCGACCCGAACTCCACCTTTATAACTGCCCAGTGACAGAACAGTGTTTGACGAAACCTCAGTCGGTGATCCTCAACTCGGATTGTGCAATAACCTCAGGTCTAAGGATTACATTGATTGAGATATACAAATGACGACTTACTCGTTGTATCTCAATATGGGTCAGTCCGACTCGCTAAACTCTTTAACCGAATTCGTGTAAGTCGGAATAGCATCTCCATGCCCATGACAAGTGGAACCTAGTCATCTACCGACTTTCACATTGTTCTAAGTTGTGTGTCCAGCACAACCTCAATGACCAAGGACAATTAGCATGAACAACATGAATATATAGTTCCACAATCGAATCACATATTCGATGATACATATCACTAGTTCATACATGGACTATAACTTTATGAATACATTGAGAAATATCATCAACCATCATTCCCTCTAGGGCATTTTCCCAACAATAGTATGGGATCCTAAAACAACAAAAGGAGAGAAAACTGAAAAGAAACACCGTCTTCAAGAGTCCTTCTAAGAGGTGTCCACCAAACGCAAAGTTCATACAAATGATCCCTGCAACTTAGGCACACTATTAGGCCACAAGAGGAGTTGTCATCAACACCAACACACATAGAGACATCAATTCCCTTTCAAACTCTCCCTTTTGGTTTGATGACAACCCTATGCAATTTGCATATATATGGAAGAGTAAGTACAGAATTTTGCAAAGTAAAAGAGTCTCCCCATAGATGTGTGCATGATGTGAAATTTTCTTATGGAATTAAACATACACACACAAGGAAAGACTCCCCCTTTCCTTTACAAAACTAGACAAATACAAAGATACACAAGAAAGTGAGAGAGATCATACCTTTGCACCAACAAACATATGGTGAGAGATAATAGAATAGGAAACAATATAGGTAATGATAACCCACAAGTATAGGGGATCATGTGTAGCCTTTTCAATAAGTAAGAGTGTCGAACCCAACGAGGAGCTAAAGGTAGGATAAATATTCTCTCAAGTTATATCAACCACCGATACAACTCTATGCATACTAAGCATTTGCATTATCTAGGAAATAAAACTAGAGCAACAATACGAGTAATAGAGATAATTTTGCATGATAATAAATAACAAGAAAGTAAAGCTAGTTGCTGCAGCAATAAAATACAATAAACTAACAGAACCATGAGTATGGAATAGTGGTGGTAATTGTGGTGGCTTTGTCCAAGTTTAAATAGCGAATAGATCAGGTTCATTGTCTTCGATGCAGTTTTCTATGTGGGGGAGGCTAAATATACATGCGCTTCACTACTTGGAATTACATATACTATATGATTGGATTGTTAGCAAACATCCGTAAGTACTAACAATGCATTAAGGTTTCCCCAACCATATCCTTAAGTTTAATGGTCTTCTTACTCCCATACGCGCAACGCTTTGTTCAAGGCGTCTCGTGTTTCACTCCAATTCGTAACTCCCCTTCCTTTTACACATACTACAAACCCTATGATGTTTAATCCATGCGCACAATTATAATGGACACCAAAGGACTGTACCATATCAACATACAACTCTAATGAACCAAAGACGTTCAACCATTCAATATAAGAACAAAAAAACTATGCAAACATGACATAGATCATAGGATTATAACTTATAGAATCAAACACCATGTTTACATAGGACGGTACAGAGGTGTGTGGGAGGATGAACCACTGCATACTAGAAGGATTAGGTGATGGAGATGGCGGTGAAGATGGTGAAGATGGTGAAGATGGTGAAGAGGGCGGCGGCGCGGGGGACTCCTTCCCTGCCGCCGGTATCATGGGGGAGCATCGCCCCTTAGACCCCTTCCTTCATGGCTTCTTGGGAGCCCTCCCCCATGGAGATGGGATCCATGGGGGAGGCAAAAACGTGGCTTTGGTGGCTGCAAATTCGTGGGTGGAGGTGCCCTAGGCGAATTAGGTTTCCTCCCTTTATATAGCTTCTCGAATTCCCGTCACCCCATCTTGGGCTGCAGTAAATCAGGCCTAGCGGACCCGTTCGGACCCGTCCGGACTCGGAATCAGCTAAATTTTATGTCCAGAACGTTTGTCGCGAAATTTCAACAACTTTGTAGTTGAAAAGTTTTCTGTTTGACGCCGTCTTCGACCCGAAACGTGACCATCTTCAAAAAGAGTTCTGAGACAGATTTCTGGAAAAATCTCAATTTGACTCCAACAAGGTTTCCACTTGTATTCTTGGTAATTCCTACACATCAAAGTATAAAATAAGAACATTGTGCACTTTGCAACTATTAGTAGGTTAGTCCAAATAAATCATAAACTTTATACAAAAAGGAGTGTCAAAAGCATATTATTAGCATAAAACCATAAAAAATTATAGATACGTTATGGATGTATTAGGTAACTCCACCATATACAACCAGCCACAAGAATACCACAAGAAGACCACATAGATACAATACCAACAAACATAGTCGCATACATAAAGTACCGCAAATAACAAGATCCACAAGCACACATATAGGAATAAAAATATTCACGGGCATAAAAAGACCAAAGCAAGAATGAGCTCTTGACATACCCCATGCAAATCCCGTAGCAACCTAATAGACATATCTTCCCCTTTAGCATCAAGATGCCAAAAGGGGGCAAAGACCAAATCTACGTGCCCCAACCACCAAGATAGGGAGAGGGAGGCTTGGGTTCCTTGGTGGCATTAGCCTAGCTAGAAGACGAAGGACCGGTGGAGGTGTCTTAATCTCCATCATCATCATCAGTCCACTTGCAATTATCATTAACCCATTGAGCCTTGGGCATGGTGATGGAGCTCGATTCTGGAGATACCTCAATGTCGAGATTCCTCATGATGGATTTCTCCCTCTTGACATTGTGCCTTCTATCCACATAAGCTTGATACTCACAGTCTTGCATGAAGCAAACAGTCTTCTTGACTTTCTTCATAAAATTGTTTGCCCAAGAGGGCTGCCTCTCGAGCCTGGGAGGAGGAGAATCCCTCCTTTGATCCTCAGCACTAGGCCTAGCTTGCCTTTATGCCCTAGCATTTGCTTCCTCAGCCTTCCAAATGGCAGCTTCCTTTTCCTCTTGAGTCCTAGGCATCTCATATTGTTGCACACGGAGCGTCTTATCCTCATGGATAGTGAACAAATCCTCAGGAAACCGGGAATGAGTGGCTTCTAGCCACTTGGCATTGATAATGGTCTGGTTGTAAGGAGCATAAGGGCAAGACCTCTTCTCAATCATGGCAAGCCAAATCTCATGGAACAGATAGTGTTCATAACATCAAGCCGCTTTGAGGAATCTTTGTGGAGATGTGTCTAAAGCATAAGGTCAATATGGAAAGCATGGAGCTGGTCAAAGTTACCTGCCTTGGGAGTAATGGTGTTTTGGTACACGTGACGGATGATGTCATAGATAGGAAGAAGGTGAGCAACCTGACCATTCACGCCCCATCCCTCAATGTACAGAGGCGCCAACACTTCAACGGTATAAGCTTTGCCCTTATGGCTTCTCGAACCATTTGTCCTCCTTCCTAGTAGAATGGGATACCCAAGAAGATCCGCAAACTCAAACCACTTGGCAGATTGCAGCTTGTCATGAGACATCCATTTCAACGTCACATACACGGGGTCGGCATCCATGCGGAGAGTGGTATAGAACTGAGCAATGTCCCTCTCATCATAGTTCTGACAATGCTGCATGATCTTGAGCAGCACAAACCTCTTGCACATGTCAAGCGCCTCACCCAAATAAGAACTCTTCCTCTCCATGTGGTCCACATTGATATGTTGTTGAGGGGCAACCACGTGCTTCTTCTTGGTCGCATACACTTCAAGAGAAATCTCTTCCTGTCGAGCGGTGTATAAGTACGGATTACCAACACGACGGTCACAAGGAAAAAGATAGGGATCCTTGTGACGGAACTCTTCATAGGCAAGCTGAGGCCACTTGGAACTCGGCTTCTTGTTGACTGAGAGTCCTTTGGTGGTTTTCTTGGTGGAGGATGTAACGGGTCTCTTCCCTGCAGCCTCAGTTGCATGACGCTCTGCAGCAGCTCTCTGACAGGCAGTCTGTGCAATGGGATGCACAACATCTAAATTATCCTCATCAATCTCTAGGGGGGGTCTTGCGGAGGAATGGTAAAGCTTGGAGCCACCACGGGAACCACCTTTCCCTGAGAAGAAAGCTAAGGAAGGGAGGGAATAGGGGATAAGTGCACAAGTTCAAGGGAAAAACAAAGGGTAGATTGGAAAAATACAGTGAATGAGCCAAAATTCTGTTCACCGGAAGTTCCGGTGAACCGTCGGAACTATCGGCTGAGAATAGTCAGCAGGAAGTACCAGTCGCGCCTCACCGGTAGTAGCAGTGAGGGAACGACCGGAAAGATTCATCAGATCTATGGAGAACGAGAGGAAAGTTCTACCAAGATCTCCTCATGAAGTTCTACCCGAAGAACAAGCCTAGACATGGTGTGCCCTAACTCAAGCAAGGGAATGAGCATGATCTCCATTAATGGAGGGAGTAGAGGGAAAATACCGGGGTCCATGGCAGGAGATCGAGGTGGGGAAGGTTCCCACGGAGCAGATCTGGAGGGGGTGGCCAGAATCAGAGGTGATGGCAGTGCCTCCATGGGAAGTCCTTCACCAGCGGCTGCTTCCTGTAAGAGGCGGGTCTAGGAGGAAAAAGGAAGTGATTCCCGTTTTCCTCCTGGGCCTGCTACTTATAGGCCGGACATCACAGTCGGTAGTACCGGCCAGGGGGCGGAACTACCGGTGACGCGGGATTTCTAGGCACGGTCAGTAGTATTGTTCCGGGGATAAGTTCTAGAGAACTTTTCCTAGGGCTGGTACTAGCAGTTCCTAGATGAAACTTTCGGTGCTACCAGAAAAAAATTCCCAGATTTGGAATTTGGCAAGGAATGAACTTGTGCATAAGACGGATGTGGCTTTAGGATAGGAGATGGGCTTAGGATAGAAGGAACACACTGATAAGAACCAAGAGAACACCAAAAACAAAGCAAAAGGGAAAAACAAAAGACAAAAAGGTCGGTGACTGTGGCCACCATATATGAGTAAATTTGGCTTCAACCGTGAAGATATATATTGGGTTCATTACCAAAACTCATCATTGAAGCTCATTTTGTCTCCTTGAGAGACCATAGAGGATGAATACATTAATGTGCGCATAATAGATGTAGTGTTGGTTCATATGAGAACTACACTCCCCCTAAATTCATGCCTACATCCAAACGAAGATATTCTTTGAGACACGGGTAGGTGTGCAAGGTACTCAATCCACATTGCTTGAATCTATGATATTTATCTCATGTCTTAACTCTCGGAACCTTGCTTAATCAAGTGGATTCATGAATAGATCCACTGGATTGTCCTTGGTGGGAACATACTCTGAAGAAATATCCCCTCTTGCAACATGATCCCAAATGAAATGATGACGAATCTCAATATGCTTGGTCTTTTTGTGTTACACCGGATTGTGAGCAATGGCAACAACACTCTCATTGTCACAAAGAAGAGGCACCTTGCCAAAATAGAGACCAAGATCCTTCAGCGTTTGCTTCATCCAAAGTATTTCCATCAGTCATATACTTGTCACCACTAGGACATGAGTTCTTACCTCTTGAACCAAGACGAGCGTACAGCCACACGAGGGGTTGGAAACCCTCTCGACCAACTAACTTGCCTAGTAGAATCCATGCGTCAGATAGTTCGGATGTTCCATTTAGTATATGCATTTTGGATTTTCTGAAAAGGCGATGAATGAGGTGCATCATAACAGATAGGGTGTGGAAGGGGCGGAGCCAGGATTCAAACATAGGGCGGGCGAATTGAGATCATAATTTTATTCTTTGCCTCTGTAAGATATTAAGTAGACTTCCTCGATGTTTTTATGCGATACATGTCTACTACTCTAAATCTAAATGCCAATTGAACAAGGGATATATACAGTATGATATACTTGTATAACGTGATATAAAAGACGGTACCCAATAAACTCATATCTTGAGCCATCAGTTATTAACTATCATTATTCCATTCGGATTTGAACCGATGTTGAAGGAGAGAGTTATTATGTTACTATGTGCACAGTTTAACAGTATGTAGAGTCTCGTACCAAGTCAATAGACCGCCGTAGTTGCAGTCAAAAAAGATTAACAGAGTGATTAGCTTTTAAATTATTGCCCCGAAGATAAACAAGGTGTGTTCTAACTAGCTGGACTAATATGCAGTCATAAATTCAAACAAAGCAAGAGTAACCTAGGTATACGGTACTAATGCGCTCGACTTTCAACATAGAGCTTGTTGGGAACCCCAAGAGGAAGGTACGATGAGCACAACAGTAAGTTTTCCCTCAGTTATGAAACCAAGGTTTAATCGAACCAGTAGGAGCAAGGAAACACCCCAAAGGTGTTACTAGCTGAGCTTTAAGGTATGCACTAATGCTAGTAGCAACATGGAGACCTGCACAACACAACCACAGAACTTTGTCCCCAACTTGCGATGAGGTTGTCAATCTCACCGTGTTTTGCGGAAAACAAAGGATTAAACGTATCGAATGGAAAGAAGTAAAAATTTGCAGAAAGTAAACACAAAGCAGTAAAAGATTGTAGATTGTATGTAAAGATAAAGGACCGGGATCCATAGTTCACTAGAGGTGGCTCTCCTTAAGATAGATAACATGCTGGGTGAACAAATTACAGCGAGGCAATTGACAAACACCGAGAAAGCAATACATGCATATACTAATCATCTTGACTCCTTTGAGACTTGATTGGGCATTACAACATAATACATAGACCGCCATCCAACTGCATCTATGACTAATAATCCACCTTCAGGTTATCATCCGAACCCCTCCAAAGATTAAGTTGCAAGCAACAGATTATTGCTTTACGAATCTGCGTGTAAAGTAAACAATACGATTGTTCTATGAACAAAGGATTGTTGTTTTCTCCTAGTAGCAACAAAGACATCTAGTACCTTAGAGATTTCGTCACTTCCCAGATTACTGAGGCATGAACCCACTATCGAGCATAAATACTAACTCTTGGAGTTGCTAGCATCTACTTGGCCAAGATAGCTACTAACAACGGAAAGCATGCAAGATCTCAAATAACAAAGACATGATAGAATCAATAATCAATCTGAAATAGCATCTCAATATCCATCGGATCCCCGCAAACACAACATGAATGAATTACAAATAGATGATCTTGATCATGAACGGAGCTCACAAGATCTAAACATGAAAGCACAAAGGGGGAGAAACCAGCCATCTAGCTACTACATGGATCCATAGTCCAAGGATGAACTACTCACGCATCACACCGGAGGCTTGCATGGTGATGAGGAAGGCCTCCAGGGTGAATTCCCCTCTCTGACAGGGTGCTAGGAAGAGCTTCAGATCCCTCCCGATCTAGGGATGGAGATGACGGCGGCTACAGACTCTTTCGTGATTTTTTATCGGGTACCTAGGGTTTTCGTCCCGGGCAACTTATAGGCGGAAGGAGAGGCCGAGGGGGTGCCGGGAGCCACCACACCACCCCCTGGCGTGGGCCCGGCTGGCCAGGCCGTGGTGTGGCTGGCCCCTGGCCCTTCTCCATCTCGTATTCTGGCACTTGATCCCTTCCGGAAAAATAGGCACTTTGGCTTTTGTCCCGCCCAATTCCGAGAATATTCATTTTCTGACTTTCCTGGAACCAAAACAGAGAAAAGCAGCTGGCATAATCGTGGGCTCTTGTTAATAGGTTAGTCCAAGAAATCATATGAAAAGTACTCCAAAGTTGGAACAAAACACAAGAAAGTGGATAAAACCAAGAATGGAACATCAAAAATTATAGATACATTTGCAATGTATCAACATCCCCAAGCTTAACTTCTGCTCGTCCTCGAGTAGGTAAGTGATAAAAAGAAATAATTTTTGAGGTGACATGCACCATCAAAGACTTGATCAAAGTATTTGCAAAACATTCAAAGCTGGGATAATAGTACTTCAATCATAACATGAAAGACAAAGTTCTAGCAATAAGCAAAGAAACTATGATGAAACATGAAAAGGCACAAACAAAAGATTCATGAATAGCAATGCTTTGCAAGACATTTGTTTGTTTCACATAAAGAAAACATAGCATAATAGTATTCAGCTTGTCCCTCAATAGAGTAGCAAGTATAAATGCATAGGACACCTTCAAAGTTCATAAGAGTGACTAGATACAATAGTTTCAAACAAGCAATAACAAGTTATGCATCAATCAACTAGTCTTGGGACAATGCACATAGAACTAAGAATGGCCACTATGCTCTCAAAATAGGTGCATAAAGATAGAAGGTGGAAACTCAATATAATGGTGGAAGAAAGGCCTTTTGTAAAAGGAAGTAGGGATTCAAGTCTCATAAATAGCTTCCAAAAATTATGGTACTTAAAGCTTTCAGCTCTCATTGCCCCTATCATAAGCATCTTTAAGGTGATTAAGGTTAAAGTGACACAACTAAGAGGATATGCTTGACAAGTTATAAACCGGAATCTCATGCCCCTTACTTACGAAGACCGATCCTCATGCTACTCAATTTCAGTCACGAGTAAGCTCTTGTCATTGTAAGTATATGTGTATCATTAAGAACCGCTTAACGGGTACCCTTGCACATGATACGGAGCTTTCCCATAATCAAAATGACAAGGCAAGGCATAATGAGCATCTCATGATCTTTTATTTGCTATTTGCATAGGTTTTTATTGAGGATGCTTCATAGAGTTCTCATTATGGTGATGCTGCAAGTTTCCACCATGATTAGGCATGGCTTAGGCTAGCGCCCAGTGCTTTCTAACACACATACAAACTCCATGATCTTACAAGTTCCACTTTTATTTCACACCGCCGAGATCCGTAAGCAAAAGAGCATGATATCAACGGGGTACAAAGTACAAGCGCAATGTTGAAAGCGTTCCCCATGAAACATGGTTCTGCTAATTTCAACTTATAAAGTGCAAGCATATACGCAACAAAGAAGGACCCAATGGTTCAAGTTCATTAGAGGCAATAAAGTAAAGTGTGCCATCAAGTTCGTGACAACTTTAATCACTAGTTTTCTCATAACAAGTGGAAGGTAAACAAAAGCATGAATATACTTGGAATAGCATAAGCTAGTAGGTAGGTATGGTGGACTCTTTGGAATAACTTGGTTTAGGGAGTTGGATGCATGAGTGGAACTCATACTTGGTTGTGGAGGCTAGCAAAAGACTGGGAGCGACAAAATAAGAGAGCAATAATGGCCATCATCATGCAGAGCGACAAAACATCATTGATCAAAGCATAAAGTGATACTACAAGTTGAAAACTAAAGGATCATAAAGTCTATGGTGACTTGAGATAGTCATAACATGGTGTGAGCATGTGCCAAGTCAACCCAAATAAAGCATCAAAGGAGAATACCACTATACTATGCTTTAATATGCTAAAACAACGCATGATTTATCCAAGGAACATTAAGCAATATCAATTGTTTATAACAAGTCATGCTACAGCAAAGAATACTAAGCGTAAAGCCAAAACAATATCAAGCATTGCATGACAAAGCATAGCCACAGTCAAAAACGAGCTCTTTTTACCACATAAGTATAAACTTTCCTACTCTTTTCCAAACCAAACCAAACTATTTGCAAACCAATGCATGAAAGAGGGGGTCCAACCAACTTATTCAGAAAACTAAGCAAACTAAAGCAAACGAAAAACCAAAACGAAAATGAAAAAGAAGACGCTCCAAGAAAAACACAATTGTGCATGAAACAATAAAAATAAAGCGTTTGGAAGAAACCTGGGATTTTTATTAATGAAGAAGGGGATGCCTTGGGCATCCCCAAGCTTTGACGCTTGTACTTCTTGGATATTTATTGGGGTGACACGTGTGGCATCCCCAAGCTTGAGCTTTAGTCCATCCTTCATCTCATTATTCATTCATTCCATACACCTGAAATTTTTCCTTCATACAAAACTTCACACAATCTCATTAGCAACATTAGTGCACTTAAGATAAATAAGTCTCAAGGTGCAGTTATAACACCAAATAAACTTCCATTAGAACACTAGATACTGTAGTACTTCCCTCAAAAATCTCAATTCACCAAAAGAACTCAAAAAGAAACCCATAAGAAGCAAATGCAGAAAATGGCAGAAATCTGTCAAAACAGACCAGCAGGTAAAGACGAATTTTTTCGAAGACCTTCTGTTGCTCAAATCAAAAAGTGCTGAACTAACTAAAGTTATATAACAAACTGTGGCAGAAGCACAAAAAATTACAGCTCAATCCGACATACAGAGGTCTCTCGGGAATTTTTATGGTGAAGCACAAAATCTGTTTCGGGACAGCAACTTTCCCAATCATCACTTCACTCTCATTAGAGGTTACTCTTGGCACAAAAAGCAAATAAAAAGGATAAGGAGAGGTTATTACAGAGGTAATAACTTCCAATACTCAACTAAAACTCTTGGGTTATCTCCTAATAAGTACTTTTCTTTAACGCCTTTAAGTTAGGCATAAGAAGCAAAGAAAGAATCAAGTGTTCTCAAATGAAGAAGCATTAAGATCAATACCAGAAATATTTTCAACAAGACAAGGTATATCATCCAAATAAGTTCTAGAGGATCCTCTCTCAATGCTCTTGGGTTCACTATTCTCATCAAAAGGGTTTGCAGGAACAATCCAATCAAGATTCTTTTCTATGGCATCATGTATTGCTACTAGTTTAAAGGGTATTGGTATCTTAGGTTCCTCCCCATTAGGTTAGGTTTTGTTCATCTTTTCTCATGTACCAACAACATCTACACATGATCCTAGCATATTGAAACGTTCAAAAACTTTTCTAGCTTCCTTGGCAACATCATAGAACTGCTTAAAGAAAGTTTCTAGAATAAAATCCCTCTTTTCAGGGTCCTCAATTTCTTTAAGCTTAAGAAACATTACTTGCATTAAGGGGTTGAGGTTAACAAACCTAGATTCTAACATGTGAATTAAAGAAGCTGCGGCAATCTCAAAATTTGGAGCAAGTTCTACAAGGGATCTATCCTCAGTATCTTCATGTTTGCTAACATGATTAAAGAATTCTTCAATATTATATTTCCCAATTATAGAACCACTACCAATTGAAAGGTCTTTCAAGGTGAAAGTAGGGATCAACATGGTGAGCTAAGGAAGGGGTGACAACTAAAGGAGACTTAATTTTTTTGGGTTTTCAAATAAGAAAGCAAAAAAGTAAAACTAATTTTTTTGTGTTTTTTGAAGAACAAAACAAGCAAACAAAGCAAAAACAAAAACAACAAAGTAAAAAGATTGGTTATGAGGGACTCACCTTGTGAAGATGTCCTTGACTCCCCGGCAACGGCGCCAAAAAATCTTGATGCGCTCGACTTTCAACGTAGAGCTCGTTGGGAACCCCAAGAGGAAGGTACGATGAGCACAGCAGTAAGTTTTCCCTCAGTTATGAAACCAAGGTTTAATCGAACCAGTAAGAGCAAGGAAACACCACAAAGGTGTTACTAGCTGAGCTTTGACAGGGCGCACTACCGGTGCTAGTAGCAATGTGCAGACCTACACAACACAACCACAGAACTTTGTCCCCAACTTGCGATGAGGTTGTCAATCTCACCGTGTTTTGCAGAAAACAAAGGATTAAACGTATCGAATGGAAAGAAGTAAAAGTTTGCAGAAAGTAAACACAAAGCAGTAAAAGATTGTAGATTGTATGTAAAGAAAAAGGACCGGGATCTATAGTTCACTAGAGGTGGCTCTCCTTAAGATAGATAACATGCTGGGTGAACAAATTACAGCGGGGCAATTGACAAACACCGAGAAAGCAATACATGCATATACTAATCATCTTGACTCCTTTGAGACTTGATTGGGCATTACAACATAATACATAGACCATCATCCAACTGCATCTATGACTAATAATCCACCTTCAGGTTATCATCCGAACCCCCTCCAGTATTAAGTTGCAAGCAACATATTATTGCTTTACGAACTGCGTGGAAAGTAAACAATACGATTGTTCTATGAACAAAGGATTGCTGTTTTCTCCCTAGTAGCAACAACACATCTAGTACCTTTGAGATTTCTGTCACTTCCCCAGATTACCAGAGGCATGAACCCACTATCGAGCATAAATACTAACTCTTGGAGTTGCTAGCATCTACTTGGCTAAGATAGCTACTAACAACGGAAAGCATGCAAGATCTCAAATAACAAAGACATGATAGAATCAATAATCAATCTGAAATAGCATCTCAATATCCATTGGATCCCCGCAAACACAACATGAATGAATTACAAATAGATGATCTTGATCATGAACGGATCTCACAAGATCTAAACATGAAAGCACAAAGGAGGAGAAACCAGCCATCTAGCTACTACATGGATCCATAGTCCAAGGATGAACTACTCACGCATCACACCGGAGGCTTGCATGGTGATGAAGAAGGCCTCCAGGGTAAATTCCCCTCTCCGGTAGGGTGCCGGGAAGAGCTTCAGATCCCTCTCGATCTAGGGAGGGTTATGACGGTGGCTACAGACTCTTTTATGGATTTTTGATCGGGTACCTAGGGTTTTTGTCCCGAGGGCAACTTATAGGCGGAAGGAGAGGCCGAGGGGGTGCTGGGAGCCACCACACCACCCCCTGGCGCGGGCCCAGCCTGGCCGCGCGGCCAGGTGGTGTGGCCGGCCCATGACCCTTCTCCGTCTCGTATTCTGGCACTTGATCCCTTCCGGAAAATAGGTATTTTGGCTTTTCTCCCGTCCAATTCCGAGAATATTCATTTTCTGACTTACCTGGAACCAAAAATAGCAGAAAACAGGCAGCTGGCACTGTGGCTCTTGTTAATAGGTTAGTCTAAGAAATCATATGAAAAGTACTCCAAATTTACAACAAAACACAAGAAAGTGGATAAACCAAGCATAGAATATCAAAAATTATAGATACATTTGTAATGTATCAGGTACCTTTAAAATTGATGTGCTTGATCGTCTACGGTTATGATGAACGACAGACTAGACGACATAGCTTCATCGGTACTTCGGCAGTTGCACGCATAATCAAAATACGGTTATGATGGTGACAGCTTCCTGCACCAGTGTGTTCATCTGAGTGGTCTTCTAGCATCCGGCCGGAAGCATGCGAGCCGGAGCAGCGAGCAACGCCGCCCTAGCAAGTATTTTCGTTCGCAGCTAGCAGATCGATCTATCTCAGAGGGCCCAAAGGAAAGGACGAAGGTAAACATGTGCAGCCGGCTTTTTTTGCATGTTAGGCTTTGATGTATGGCTTAGTATTACATAATTTGGGCTTAAACATTGATTAAATACGACCATTCGCGCATCCACAAGTACCACTATACGCCACGAAATGGTGTCTAGCCCCTGCTCGCCCCCGCTCCGCCCATGGGGTGTGGTCGGGACAAGAAAGATACGGCCTTCGTAATCTTGGTCCGTACGCATAACTCTAGGGATCGAATTTGAGACATCACTCATTACGACGGCATCTCCTTAGGTCATGACTTATGCTCAGCGACAACAAGGTAAAAGTCATGGTCAACCACCCGCTACAGGCCTTCCAAGGATAAGACCTAGTGTAAGAGTCGGTTGATACGTGTGGATAAAAGTATACATCCCTGCAGTGTTAAATATTCTTGAAAAGCCGTGTCCGTGGTGATGGATTACTCCGTCCGTTCAGAAATATAAGATGTTTTATCTTTGTGAATCGAAGGTATCTGGACGTATTTTAGTGTATAGGTTCGTAGAGGTTTGGAATAAACCTATACACTAAAAAACGTCTAGATACATTCATTTCACAAAGCTAAAATGTCTTATATTCGTGAACGAAGGGAGTACTTGATAGCGGACACGATGATCATAGAAAGAATAATCTAATCGTAAAACTTGGAAAGTAAAATATACTTAAAGATAGATGGAGGAGGTTATTCTAATTGGTAGATTTAATTAATAAAGATTCGGTAGATATCAAAAGACGATCAAATCAAGAGATGTCTATGGTATGTCGGTGTTGAGCCCTTTCTTAACAAGCAAAGCCGACTCAAGAACAGAGTCTAAACTCCGTTTTGTACTACTTTTTTTGCGAAATTCCATCGATCTATTAATAATCATCAACATTAGTACAAAGAGCTATAAAAGTAATAAAAATTACAAATAGGTCATTGAACCACCTAGCGACGACTACAGACACTAGCACGAGCCGAAGGCGCACCGCTGTCCTCGCCCCTCCATCACCGGAGCCGAGCAAACCTTGTCGTAGTAGAGCTTGTTGTAGTAGACAGACGGGAAGTCATCGTGCTAAGGCCCGGGAGGACCAGCGCACCAGAGCAGCAACTATCACCAAAGATGACAATCGTAGATCGAAAGAGACAGACCTCAAACCACACCGACGAATATAGAAAACGACCGGATCCCAAGAGATCCACCGGACACACGACTTCACGCGCACTCCACCGACGCTAGATGCACCACAAGAGCGAGGATAGGACGGGAAGGATTTTATTCTGACTTCAGGACGTAGCCGCCGCCTCAACATCCCGAAGAAAATACAAAAAAAAGGCTAAACAAAAACGAAAACCCTCCCGCCGGCGGGAGGCCGTGGACCGCGACACCTCCAAGACCCTAAGGCCACCGGAGAAGGAGCGGACCAACAGCGTCGCCAGCAAGGGAAACGAAACCCTAGATAGGTTTCTTCAAAGAGCCGTCGTCGCCTCCTCCAGAGTTCATACCGGTAACCTGTGGTGTTTCTCCGTTTTGTACTACTTGCTCCAGCGTGTATCAGAAACAGCGTGTCTATTATGCATTGCAGCTAGCTACCACACTTTTGTGATTTATCCGAAAAGAAAAATAGTAGTATTATTTCAAAAAAAAATAGTAGTAATACTTGTATTTGCCATTGAGCATGCATTATCTAATGGTTTGACCTATGTAATGTAACCCTGGGAAACCACAGCATCAGCGTCACCTCCTCTTTTGACAGTGAAAAGAAACAAAATGAAGAAGCGCCCGTGCAACGGAAAGTATAACCGGGAGTAGCAAATTGGTCATTCCCAGACCATTATCAAACCAAAATTTGTATCTATCCGGTATTTTTTAGTGCCGGATTTCGGTATGATAAGCCCCAACGAGTGAAGATGCTCCAAGAGCATGTCTAACAAAGACTATAAATATGAGAACTGTAAGACTGGTTTATAGTACACGGAAAACTGATTTTATAGTCTGAAAAAGTGCCAGAAAGAAATGATACGGTATATCCCGACCTGTACTGCATAGGGCACACCTCTAGCCCACTTTTTTCTTTTTTTTACCTATCTTCTCCTCCGCAACCTCCCGACCACCACCGCCCCGTGACTTCCAGTGAGCGCCACCCGCGGCCTCGCGCCATCCGTCGCCCAGCCCCGCCCCCCGAGCTCGCCTTCGTGCGTGTTGCTGGCTGCTGGCTCCCGAGCTCGCTTGTGTGGGGTGCGGCTGCTTGCTGCTGGCTCGCGTGCGTGCGGCTACAACCTCCCGAGCTCGTGTGCGTGCGTGCGTGCGGCTGCTGGTGCGAGCATGTACTCGAGCAACCATGGTGAGCAGGAAAAAGACGAGGTTGCGGTGGTGGTCTGCCCGGCGAGCAAGCCGCAAGTCCGGCGTGTGGAGAGATCGAGCCTGCCCAATTCGTACCAGCGGTGGCCTCTTCCGGCGTGTGGAGAGATCAAGCCCGCCCAATTCGGACCAGCGGTGGCCTCTTCCGGCGTGCGAGGGCGGATTTCGGCGAGTTCCGTCACGGTTGTGCGGTGGCGCGTCTTTTTCGACGTGGTTTGACCCGTTTATAGGGGCCACCAAAACGGCCTCCTAATCTGCACATGTGAGGTTCTCGCGGATGGATTCTCCGCGCCCTGTAAATCGTTTAAGGGTCGACCGAGTTTTACGGGATTCGCTAGTCTTAGAGTATATTACGGTTAGACATATTTGGTAGTTCAATATTGTAATCAAATTCTATCTGTATTAGACTTCTTGCCCCCCAAGTCTTCTAGTACTATATAAACAGCCTAAGCTCTCACGATGTAATCACCTCTTGCAATATCAATACAGTCTATACTTCCGCAACCTTTCATGGTATCAGAGCGTGTCACTCCTCGGTCTAGGTTTTAGCGACCGCTTCCGCCGCACCGCCCCCGGCGAGGTCGATCTCCATGATCTCCGTCGGGGGCATCGCATCTTGTAGCCTAGTTTTTCTTCCAATCGTCTTGATCGGTTTAGTAGTTCTAGTAAATTTCTTTTTCCTATTAGATCTATTTTCTTTTAGCCACCAAAATCATCGTCCACAGCTGCATGTCGTCATCGCGCGCCTCTACTTCAACCTCAGCGTCGACTCAACTCTAGCAAATCATCGTCAACGATCGTGGCAAGGAAGCTCCGCACGGCGCCCCAAGGGACGCATTTATTAAGTTTTAGACTGAACAACACATTGGCCTCTGTGTTGGTTTCATGTTAAATAGGTCGGGGCATACAACCACCGATAGTTTTACAACTCATACAATAGACCGTATCAAGCAAGGAAAGAAGAGACCGGGTGAAGTACTACTTCATGTCGGTGTACATGTACATATATTATCTAATATCGTTAACACCCCCCTTAATCACAACCTTCTGAGAGGTTGAGATTATGTTTAAACTCATGAAGATCTCTGACTGGCAATGCCTTTGTGAATCCATCTGCCACTTGATCTTTACTAGACATAAACCTGATGTCCAACATTTTGCTCTTGCGTGAAAGACAGGATTAGCAGATAGATATGTTGCTCCAAGATTGTCACACCACAAACATGGTTTTTCCCTTAATGTGACACCAAGTTCACCAAGCAATGCTTCCACCCATACCAACTCAGCTGTAGCATTTGCTAAAGACTTATATTCAGCTTCAGTGCTTGACCTTGAGACTGTAGCTTGTTTTCTAACACTCCAAGAAATCATATTCGGTCCAAGAAATATAGCAAAGCCTCCCGTGGACCTCCTATCATCAAGACAACCTGCCTAATCTGCATCAGAGTAAGCACTAAGCAAAGTAGATGAGGATCTCTAAAAAGTAAGTCCAGTCTTTAGAGTACCCTGAACATATCTCAATATCCTTTTGGCAGCTGTCCAATGAGAGGTTGTTGGAGCATGTAGAAACTGACAAACTTTGTTCATAGAAAAAGAAATATCAGGTCGTGTCAATGTTAAATATTGTAGAGCACCAACAATACTTCTGTACTCTGTCATGTCATCAGGGCCAAGAGGTGTCCCCTCACAAAGAGACAACTTCTCGATAGAGGATAAAGGAGTAGGACACAGTGTACACTGCCTCATACCAAATTTTGTAAGTAAATCAGTAGCATATTTTTTCTGTGTAAGAAGTAAACCATCATTCACCTTTTACCTCAATTCCCAAGAAGAAGTGTATCAAATCCTTAAGAGCAAACTCATCCTTGAGGCCACGCGGCAGAATAGAGATAGCTTGAACAGATGAGCTAGTGACTATAATATCATCAACATAGATTAAAACAAATATCATGATATCTGACTTTTTGTAAAGAAAAGTGAGGTGTCAGCTATGGAGGGAACAAATCCAAGGGCTTGTAACTTTGAACTTAGCTTGAAATACCATGCTCGAGGGGCTTGTTTTAGACCATAAAGAGCTTTGTCAAGTTTGCATATAAAGTGTGGAGTTTTAGAATCTTCAAAACCTGGTGGTTGCTTCATATAGACCTCCTCTTCTAGAACACCATGAAGAAACGCGTTCTTGACATCTAGCTGTCTTAAACTCCAGCCTCTAGAGACAGCTACAGACATACCAAGTTTGATGGTAGATGCCTTGACAACAGGACTAAATGTGTCCTCATAATCAATGTCATACCTTTGTTTGAAGCCTTTTGGAACCAGATGTGCCTTGTATCTATTTACTGTACCATCTGCATTTTTCTTGACACGATATACCCACTTACAGTCAATAAGATTTTTGGTGGAATTTGGAGGAACAAGCCTCCAAGTTTTATTCTCCATAAGAGCCCAATACTCTTCTATCATAGACTTATGCCAACGATCATCTGAGAGAGCCTCTGACAGTGTGCATGGTTTTCCTGTGGATGTAAACAAACCATAACGAATAGTGCTATCAGTGTACTTTTTTAGGATTTCTAATACCTTTTTGAAGACGTGTACGAGGTTCCACTACGGGTGCTTGCACAGGAGACGGTGATGGAGAGGCATCCACAGAAGATCCTGGGCTACCAGATCCATCGCTCTCAATGGTAGTATCAACACTAGTTTCAGCAGCAACGTTTTGATCTGAGTGTCCATCGTTGTCATCATTGCTACTGATGTCGCTGTCAGCAGTTGTACGCGCGCTGTCGCGGTTTGCATGTGTGCGTGTGTGTCTCCTCAGCTACATCTCATCGTGCGCATCACCACTCGCACTAGCCGGGGACTGCTGCGGAGACACATGATCAGATGGCGCGCGTGGCGATGAGGACCACGACGCGTCAGGAGACAACGCTGGGCGGGAGCACACGCGATTGGGAGTGCGTCTGCCAGGTGCAGGAGAATCATCCCCGGAAGCAGTATGCACATGATCTGATGGAGATATTGGATCAGCATTGTTTTATGGACCAATGTTATCTTTTTCTAGCACTGTTTCTTCACCATCTGAATTCAAATTTCTACCAATTTCTTCCTGTGCATCAGTATTATCTGCAGCCACAGCACGATCTACAATAATCTGGTTATGACTGGTAACATTTGGTATAGCATGCAAATTCATAAGATCATCAATATGTGCCTCCTCATTATTTGTAGGTAGTAAAAGAATGTCTTTTTTCAGACGATACCCAGCATTTGGATGTAGATCAGCAAAGGGAAAAACATTTTCATCAAATACCACATCTCTGAAAATATAAACACGACCAGTTTTTGTGTCGAGGCATTTAACACCTTTGCGACGAGGGCTATAGCCTAGAAACACACACTTGGTGGATCGGAAAACAAGTTTTCTTTTATTGTAGGGACGAAGATTAGGCCAACAAGCACAACCAAAAACTCGAAGAGACTCATAGTTAGGCTTTATATGAAGGAGATGCTCAACAGGAGTATCAGAATTTATCACCTTACTAGGAAGTAAGTTGATAAGAAAGGTGGTAGTGAGAAAGGCTTCGTCCCAAAACTTGAGTGGCATAGATGCATTAGCAAGAAGAGCAAGACCTACTTCAACGATGTGATGATGTTTGTGTTCTGCTGAACCATTTTGCTGATGTGCATGTGGGCAACAAACATGATGGGTAATGCCCACTTTTTGGAAGAAACTACGAAGTTTTTCATATTCACCACCCCAGTCAGTTTGCATGGTAATGATTTTTCTATCAAACTTCCTCTCAACAAGTTGCTGAAAGTTAAGAAAAACTTGATAAACCTCAGAACAATTCTTCAGCAAATATATCCACGTAAATTTACTATAGTCATCAATAAAGCTTACATAATATGAATGTTTGCCAACAGAGGAAGGTGTTTGTCCCCATACATCAAAAAACTTGCTCCAAAGGAACATTGGATACACTAGTAGAGACAGGGTATGGTAACTGATGACTCTTAGCTAGTTGACAAGAATCACAAATGTATGGGTTTATTTCAGGCGAATGAGGGATGTGGTGTTTCCTAAGAATTTGTTGCACCACAAAGGAGGATGGATGTCCTAAACGGCGATGCCATGTAGAGGATGACGGCTTTATTGTGATGAAGGCTTGCTTGGAAGGTCCGGTAGAGAGTGGCACTAGCGGATAAAGACCATCATGACATGGACCCTTAAAGAGAATTCTCCTTGTGGCCTGATCCTTAATCAAGAAAAAATATGGGTGAAATTCAAGGAAGACATCATTATCTAGTGTAAGTTTGTGTACTGAAAGAAGATTTTTTGAAGCATTCGGAACATGAAGAATGTTTTTAAGGTGTAAAGAACTATGAGGAGTGTGCAACATTGAATGACCAATATGAGAAATTTGCATACCTTTACCATTTGATGTGTGTACTTGATCATGTCATGTGTACTTTTCCTGAAAAGAGAGCTTGCTCATCTCATTTGCACCATGATTTGTTGCACCAGTGTCAGAATACCAGTTTGTATCAATCCCATAAGAAATCATGTTGGCACCTTTGTCACCATGATCACTATCATCACGGCAATCACGGTCCTCATCATGATGGTCACGGTTAGACTGGAACCTCCACCAGCAATCATTAGCAGGATGGCCATGAATCTTGCATATTTGATAGGTGACATTGACATAAGGAGTGGGACACGTACACGACGCCGCCCATCATCTTGGCGCCCACCATCATCACGAGCTCTCCCACCGTCATCATACCGACGAGGGCGGTCGTCATAGCGTTTGTCATCATAACCACCACGACGAGTATCATCATAGCCACCGCGACAGTCACGGTCATCCTGGCGAGCACGATCGTCATAGCGTTTGTCATCATAACCTTGGCAGTGATCCTCCTGATAGCCATGGTCATCTTGGCGCCTATCCTCCTAGCGCACTAGGGCGGGTGGAGCACCACCTCGTCATGCCATGCTGGCGGAGGAAACAAATGCTTCTCCACCATCATCCATCTTGTGAAGTTGATCAAAGGCTTGCACCTGACTAAACAAATCACTAAGAGTAGTGTTGGGGTTGGCATTAACAGCAGTTTTCAGAGTATTGTAAGCATCACCAAGACCATGCAATATGGACTAAATCATCTCATCATCATCCAAGGGCTTGCCAGCAGCAGAAAGTTCAGAGGCTATGTTTTTAATCTTGGCAAAGTACTTTTTAGCTGAGAGATCACCTTTTTCATGTCATTCAGGGAGGATCTGAGATGTTGGGTTCAAGATCATGACGAGGTCATGGTGAGAGACTCTAGTGCTTTCCACACCTCCGCAGATGTGTCAAGACCAATGACATGTGACAGGATATCTGGGGAAATGGAGTTTAGGATATACCGTAGAACTTGTTGATCGCGAGTGATCCAAGAAGTATACTTGGGGTTCTCAACTTTTATCTTCTTCCCATTGGTATATTCCACTTCAATCTCCTCAACCGGGGAAGCCTCTAGTCCCTTTACCAGATTCAACACACGAGCTCCACGAAGGGCTGGAATCACGAGGGCCTTCCAGATCAGCGCATTGTCACGAGTCAACAACTAGGAGGGCGGCACACCAAGAGCGGCAGCCAATGCAGTCACGGAGGAGGAGGAAGACGATGTCATCGGGGATTTTGTCGACGCAATGATGGAAGATCGCATCGGATGTAGGGTTTTGTTTGTAGTGGATGTAGGGTTTTGGATCTTGGGGCGGCAGCAACAGCATTTGCAGCAGCGGCTAGAGTATTTTGATGTTTGTGTGTGATGTTTTTGGCGACGGCGGCGGTAGGAGACTACAACAGCAGGAGGATGTAGCGACAGCGGTGGCAGCAAGATGCGGCGGCGACAATATTTTCTTCCGGGAATAGCTAGGTCAAGAAGAGGTTTGGCTCTGATACCATATTAAGTTTTAGGATGAACAACACATTGGCCTCTGTGTTGGTTTCATGTTAAATATGGTCAGGGCATACAACCACCGATAGTTTTACAACTCATACAATAAACCGTATCAAGAAAGGAAAGAAGAGACCGGGTGAAGTACTACTTCATGCCGGTGTACATGTACGTAAATATCGTTAACAGCCTTCACGCGCTGCGTCGGCTGCTCCGTCCTCACGTCGTCTCCACGCTGGTCCGTCTTCGCCAACATCTACTGGGACACACCTCACCGTCAACAAAGGGTTGCATCTTCGTCACCCGTGGTCATCATCACCGATAACCATCTACACCAACAACATCGCTACATCGTCGCTGCTACCACCGATCGTGGTCATCGTTAATGCCAACAAGTTCTTCTCCACGAGCGACGCCGCGCTCATACAAGCGGAAAATACGGGTCTAATCCCCGAAATCGACTACCTCTACAATTCAATCGCCATCGACAACTACCACCATCGTCTTCATCCACCACGACCTTGCCACCAGAGACACGGTCTAATTTTTATTTGCACAAATCTGTGCTCAATTTTTCTTCTTGCAACCACTTCGTATACTCCAACACGGCGGACAACTTCTACACCGACCCTTTATAGAAAAAAAATTGCTCCTTAATCCGGCTCTGGCAGGCATGGCTCGTGATGATCCCTGTCTTTGCACGTCCAGTATTGGCAACACCGATACGTGCCTTCGTTCCTGATACGCTCCTGGGTCTGGCAAGCTCAGCATTGCGGGTCGAGCTATTTCGATCCAAACTACTTCTACCTCAACTACTATGGCAAATTCTTCCGGCTCAACAATGATATCGACCACAACACAACAACATCATCGACTTCATCAACGGCGACAACTTCCCCAATGGCACCATCGACCACAACTATAGTGCCCTCACTCCCGGCTACATCGACATCGGCAACAAGGGCTACCACCTCACTTTCAGCTTATTCTCCAGTCAGACCGTCCGCGTCACTACCGATCCGACTGGGGGTGTTAGAGTATGAAATAACATGTGTGCCCCATGTGTGGTTTTGGTAATTAATGAGAATCTTTATGGACTTATATTTGTATTGAGTTTTACTTGTAGTATTTGTCCATAGGCAATGCTTGAACCATATGTTGGCTTCAAGGTTAGAAGAAGAAGAAAGTGAATAAGATCAAGTGTTGATCAAGGTTTCAAGGAATGATCCGGAGATTGGTCAAGTAGAAGTTGAGCCTATGGCAAGTGTTTCTTGAATAATAAGATGATCTCAAGTGTAGCTTGCCATCCTTATGGTGATCATGGATATGTGAAGATATGCCTAAAAGAGAGGCTCTTCCATAGTGGAGTATGGGGGAGAAATTCCAAGTCTTCACCAAGCTAGCGCAATCAAGAAAGGTGTTCCATCTTGAGGTGTAGAAGATCGTCATCATCAACATCAAGTGGAATATACAAAAGGAAATTATTTGATCTTGATAGGGTTTCTTTCTTACCGGTCTCGTGGTGTTAGTTGGGGAGACCGGTTTATAGGATAGATAATGTCGTGGTGGTGGCACGGCAGATGCCATGGATAGGCTAAAGATGGGGCCAATGAGGTCTAGGGGAATCCAGGGAGGGAGAGCGTGGTGATTCCACGCACGGAAGTTCTTGTATATTCTCTATCAATGGTGTTTACAAGCGCTCCTGAGGCTCTCAACAAGAAGGAGATGATGTCTCTTACTCTCTACTATCTAGCCCTAGAGTTCTACCTTAGATAGAGAATGATTGATCGATCAGCCGACCCTCTCTATGGAGACCCCGGTGCTCCTTATATAGGGAAGCCCGATTTACAATTCTAGGGCACAGGTGGCAGCATATTCTACGAATATGCTCCTTTCCTAAAGCAGATGCTTCTTTATTCCCTTTAATGGCTCGTCCGGGCTTTGGACGTAACCCATGGCGTAATCCTTGTCTTTTGGCGTCACCAGACACGGGTTGCGTCATCCGACTTTGCCTGCATCATCTTGGTCGCCCTAACCCGCTGGTCCTCTTCTTTACTTTACTTAACTCATGCTACAGCTAATAAAGCCACCTTTTGACCAGCGGGGGATTCCTTCTCTTGGAAGCTAAGATAACCCGGCAAGCATATAGCTAATCCAGCTTACCAAATTACCTGCAACACAAATAGACAGGGCCGGCATAAATCCTATGTCGGCCGGACCATTCTCAAGGAGATGCCCCATGAGCCGGGTCACACCGTGATTCGGCCTGCCTTGAGGTGACCCGGTCAGCATTTGCTTTGACCACGCCGTACCCCGGCTAACTCGGCCCTTGTACTCCGGTGTTACCCTACCCGGGGGTATCCCCTCAACATTAGTCCCCGAAGCTGGTGCGGTCTTAGCAACCTTTAGTTGTTAAGGCCATAGCAGGTTCCCATATCCGGATCATTTACTCCCTAGGCCAAGTTACCTCTTAGCTCAGAGTTTCTCATCTTGCGACCCTTAGCTCTTTCCGAGTTATTACTTGTTGACCAGGTCTTTTGCTTTCTTATCCGGGTTACCTTTCCTTCTCTTATACGCTTCTTCACATCCTACATGGAGGGTAATCACCATTTTGCCTTATTTTAAGGGCCACGCGCATTTAATGTGCCGGTTACTGTCGTAACATCAGGAATAACTGTTGTAAACGTCTCTTCACTGGAACGCCTCGTTAACTGTAACATCACGTCATGTCATGGGATCGCTCGCTCCTGTGGCTCCTCCTGTTGCCTTGCTCTGATTGGCTGTTTTGACCGCGTACACGATCCATTACGTGTGGCGCGGCCACCGCAAACGATCCCATGACGCGCGTGTTGCACGGTTAAGTAGGAGGCGTGGGGCGATTTCAGGGGAAGTTCCCACATTTCCTTCGCGCCTTCCAGCCTCTCTCTCTTTCACAGCGACCTCGCTGCCGCCGCTAGTTTTCTGCTCCACGAGCGCCACCGCAACCATGCTCAGGCAGCCACTCACATCCGCGCTGTCGTTCCCATTCACACTTTCCATCACGGGGACTTGCGCTTCCCGCTTTCCTTTCTCCGGCTACCTCTATTCCGGCTACCCCGTCGAAAGCTTCGATCTTACCATGATAGAGGCGGAGGCAGCGGTGGTGGCGCAGCAGGAAGAAGGAGCGGAGGGCCACGAGCACGGCTGTTGGGATGGCTTGTCACATCCCAAGTTTTTAGAAATTGGGACTAGAAAAAAAATTGTTTTTACATGTCATTCATAAGCATTGCATTGCATCCATTCAAAAATTTGTAAGAATTGAATTTGAAAACCCAAACCCTATTTGCAATGTGATAACCTATTCCTACAAGGAATTAAATGGGATTCATAAAATCCATTATTTTTAGAATAACAAAATTGTTAAATATTACCTTAATATGATCTATGGAATATTATAAAATTTTGGAAACAATTTTCAAGTCTTTTGGATTTAGTATGGAAAAGATATTGAATAAATAGTAAAACAAAAAAAAACTAACCAAACCCTACCTGGACCAGCCGCATGGGTCGGTCCATCGTCTCCCGTCCCAACCTCATCACATGGGCGCAGCCAAGACAAAGAAGCAGCAATGGCATCAAGCAGCCCAAGGCGGCCCAAAGATCGACCGACCCCAGCCCGCCCACCTTCTCTTTGTCACTGGCGAGAGGGACCCACCTCGTCGTCCCCTTCCCCGCGCCGGACCCTGACCGCATAGGATCATCACGATCCGATCGTTTTACCCCGCTCGATTCGGCCAAATCCGTTCGAGTCTTGCCCCCTCATGCACGATTTCTTCCCCCATAAATACCCCTCTCTCCGTATCTTTCGAATTTTCGCAAAAATACAAACCCTAGCCGCCTCCCACAAACTCGCTGGATCCTCCATCACCGCCGTCTCGGAAGGTGCACGTCACCGTCGTGTTGGACCACCCCAAGCTCCCCTCTCTCTCTATTTGTGTTCACCTCGACCGACTCCACTGCCTCACTCCTTTTTCTCCCTTCGCAGCGCAATAGAACCGCCGCAATCGTTCGCCGGAGTATCGCTAGAGATCCAACGTCGACCGCCGCTCCAGCTTCACCGTGTCGTCGACCGAGTAAGAAAAGGTCCACGCTAAGCACGCCATGGATCTCAACCTCCTCCCCTTGATGCGCCGTTTTTCTCTTACGCCTTTTCCCCTTTCTTGTCGTAGCATAGCGAGCGGGAGACCTCGCCGAAGCTCCACAGCAGCGACGCGCCCCCAGCTACGCCTCACCGTCGTTCCAGGAGGAATTAGACCACGCCGAGGATAACCGATACGTCGAAGTGACTTTACGCACCCCGTCGACTACACCTACGTCGCCGGTGACCACCAGAGCTCCACCTAGCCAAATATGCATGTAATTGGTAGGTTCCATTATACATCCACATACTAGTCCTACTTGCCAATACATTCAAAGTATTGACCATTCATGGTTGCAACCTTTCATGTTGCAGGTTATTCTATTTCTGAGTGATCGTTCATAGGTCACGAGACTCCACTCAACAATTGTTCGCCTGTGGCACATTTGAAGGATGGAGATCTACCTTGTATTTGTTTCCGCTGTGTACTTGCATAATGTAATGTAAATTCTGGATCATATTCGTTATATTTATGATGGACAGTTATATTTGGTATCATTTTGTATTGTGTGTGCTAGTGAACCGGTCCAGGGATTAGCACTATACACAAGAACTCATCCTTATCAGGAGAGGGTGTTACATGGCTCCACCGTCCATGAGGAGGACCTCGATTGGCTCCGCGCCACGCGGCGCATCCCTGCTGGCGTGGCCTGTCGCCTCGCCTCTGGTGAAGTCACTCCTTCCCCCAAATATGGGGAATATGTAGTTTTTCTATCGCATTTCCAGCGTGGCTTTGGCCTTCCCACATCCGATTTTTTCTTTGATTTCATTTCTACATACAAGCTACAACTGCATCACCTCCCCGCAAACGCTATTACTTCTTTGTCCTCCTTTGCCTCTGGCATTGAGGGATACATCGGCCTCTAGCCAACCAAATAACTTTGGATTAAGTTCTTTGGTATGCGGAGGAACGTGGTTCTGAATAAGGAGCGTGCCCTAGAGAACAAGCACTTGACCTAGTGCGGTGTCGCCTCCATTTCTCCCCGGAAGCAGTCCGTGTTCCCCCGGGTCACCGGACTCGAATCTTGCAAGGGCTAGGCCCGAACTTTCTTTTATGTCCAGAACACCACCAAGGAGGACTTGATCCGGCTGGTCCCTTTCAAACTTGGCCCTCCAGATGCCTCGCTTTGGGAAAGCATTCCCAAGCGAGCCACGGCCCTGACGAATCAAGTAGAGCGCCGGATCAAGGAGCTGCTCAAGGAGAAACTCCGGGGGGAGGACATTATGATCACTTTCCTCCGCAGCCGGGTCTTCCCCCTCCAGAAGCGAGCCCACAAGATCTGCTATCTTAGCGGCCCTCTTGACCCTCACCGTACTTCTTCCTTTGAGCATGATAACTCGGCGGTTTACCGCCGGGTTAAGTCCATATTCAATGTGGAGAAGGAGTTCTCTGAGGATTGGGAGTGGGGACTCGAGCCCTTCACCCGGGTCAACCCTCCACCACAGGTGAGTTTTCCTGTTCTTGTTTTCCGAATCTTCTTTGTATGTCGATTCATTCTTGTAACTTGTCAACTGTTGCCTTGTTCTCAGCGATTTCTCCAGCAGCCAGTGGAGGATGGCGAGGTTCTGGCGAGCAAGTGGTTACCGGACTGCACCGACGGGGACGAGGAGGAGCCTGATCCAGAGGCCTTCCTGCCTACCCCGGACGTCGTCAGACGCAGCGCTGGTAAGGCCTCTTCTCTAAGGGATTGGCCAGACAATGATGACTCGTACATTGAGGTCCTTGAGGTATTTGATCCGGTTCTCATCTCTTACTCGTACCTGGCTTATGTTCGAATGTTCCGCTAACCCGGACGATCAGGTCCATGAGGTTCCTCCCCTTGCCACTAGTGGTCCGGCTCCGGCTCCATCCCAGAAGCGTGCAGCTACCTCGGCCGCAGCTTCGGAGGCGCTACCGCCCAATAAGAGGCAAAAGAAGTCCTGGGTTAAACCCTCGGCCAAGCCTGCAGCCAAGAGCACGGTTCGGAGGCCGCCCAAACCCCGGGCTCCTTCTACCACGGATGAGTAAGTTCTTTAATACTGCTCCTTGGGATTTTTTCCTTTGCTTGTCTTTGTTTGTTATTGACTCTCTTTTTGACATGGTGCTTCTTCTTTTTCTCAGAGCTCCTAGGGATATCCCTCAGAGCGGCTCCGGCATTACCTCCCCACTCCAGAGCAGTCCCTCTGCCCCCCTTCCCCCCCGCAACGATGATTATCGCTCCCTCAACCCTATTCAAGAGGGCTCCACGGCTACACCTGACCAGAGCCCACCTCGCCAAGAGGAGGGCAATGTCGACGCGTGGGGTAGTGGGCCGGATCAGGATACGGCAATGCTGGATCTCCCCAGCTTCTCGGCCTCAGCGCCAAATCCTGAGGTGCCAGCTTCATCGGCGCCGCCTCTAGCACCAGCACTAGCACCAGCAGCACCATCAGCAGCACCAACAACATCAATAACAGTAAAAGCCTCCAAGCCTCCCAAGGGAAAAGCTCCATCGGCTCCCTCCGGGTCTACCCCTTCCATGGCAGATATTTTTCAGTCAATTCCTCCACCCTCATCCGGTAAAGCCAAGAAGACCTCCGGGTCAGCCAAAGTGACTTCATCCGGGTCTGCTACCTTCGGATCAGAGGGCAGCCAACAGCTGGTTTTGCACACCAGCCCCGCTGCAGCTCAATCCGCCAGGCGGGAGGTCCACGTGAAGGGCCTTGTGACGAGCTATTCTCCGAGCGGCAAAAGTTACAGTCCACTACTCCTTGAGTATGTGAAAAACTGGAACAATGCTGAATTTGTCGACCCCCAAGACGATCTCCCAGAGAAGTTCGGCCTAGCCGAGTTCAGCGCCCAGATGAACTCCGCTACCAAGGCTATCTCCTTGGCTGGCCGAGTGATGGAGGTAATTCTTTTTCTCTGTTGTTGATGTTTTATATAACTGAGCACTTGTAGATATAGCCCCTAGTCCTTGAGCCTCCGAGGGAATAACTTGTTATTCGGTTGGATGCTTCTCATAGAACTTAGCTTTTGTTCATATTGACATCAAATGCTAGTAGATTTTGAGCCGGGTCTAGTTCCCTTGACCCGTATCTTGTAGACTTCGAATATCCAGACACCTAGAGCCGGGTTAAGTTCCACTTGGCCCGGATCTTGTAGACTTAAAATATCCACACACCTAGAGCCGGGTTAAGTTCCACTTGGCCCGGATCTTGTAGACTTCCAATATCCACAGACCTAGAGCCGGGTTAAGTTCCACTTGGCCCGGATCTTGTAGACTTCAAATATCCACACACCTATAGCCGGGTTAAGTTCCACTTGGCCCGGATCTTGTAGACTTTGAATATCCACACACCTAGAGCCGGGTTAAGTTCTACTTGGCCCGGATCTTGTAGACTTCGAATATCCACACACCTAGAGCCGGGTTAAGTTCCACTTGGCCCGGATCTTGTAGACTTCAAATTGTTTTTACTTTGCCTTTGAACTTTGCCATTGCCTTGCTTGTTTCAGATTACCACTAACCGCCGAACCGCTGAGTTCCAGCGCCTGCTGGACTCCTACAAAGACATTCGCGCGCATTATGGTAAAGTCCTGGCGGAGTACCAGAAGAGGGGTAATTTCCCATTCTTCCTCTTCCTTGTTCATTCAAACTTCTTAGGACCCATATGAATTTCCTGTCCGAATCATGCAGCCGAGGTTGAAGCCGAGAACATAATCATGAGGAAAAACCTTGCGGAAATCAAAGGTAAACTTATCCCCTTCACATGATCGTTGTATTTTCCTTGCTTTATCCGGTGGACACTCATGCTTTGGGTCCTCCGGATCATTGTGCTATTGCAGTTGCTCTCGAGGATAGTGTCACAAGGCCTGAAATGATGACTCACTTCCTCGAACAAGCAGGGAATCATGAGGCTGAGCTGAAAAAGAAAGATGCAGAGATAGCTCAACTCCAACAGCAGGACTCGGAGATCACTCGGCTGAATGCCGAAATTCAAAGGCTTAAGAGCTCCCATCAGTCTGAGCTGGAGAAGGCCGACTAGGAGTTTGCCGAGGATAAAGAGCGTTTAATAACGCAAATCTCCAAGGATAAGAGCCTACTGGAGGAATCCGACGTCAAGCTTACGTCGGTGACCACCAAATACGAGAAACTCCATACCCATAGTGCCAATGTTGATTCTGAGCTTCAGCGACTCCTCTTCCAGATTGCGCGTAAGTTTTTTCCCTTTGCTTGATCTTCTACCGTCCGGGTTTGGTTCTATTGTTCACTATATTTCTTCTTATCCTTAGGCAAATTTCCAGAGAGTGATACGCTCACTGCCTCTACCGTATGCCAGTCCCGCGAACAGCGTGGAATTCTTGTGGCCCCTGGTGCCGAGCCAATCCCTTATACCAGAGAGGATCTCCTGGCGAGTCTCACCGCTCGTCTTGAGGTAGTAAAGAATCATGGCGCGGATATCATCCCGGCGGCAACACGGATGTTCAGCTGCCTCTGGCCCAGTGAAACCATTCCCAGCTGCACCTGTGGCACGAATCTGTCGCACGGGCTAGGGCCGACATTTCTCTGAAATTTGCGCTCTCATGGTATGAAGGAATTGACTTGGCATTGCTCACTCACATGCGCACTGGGTCTAAGTTGTGCAAGGATCCGGAGTGGATCGCGTGCCGCCAGGAGTGTGCCAACAAGCTCATCCAGTACTCCTTTTGCCATGCTTGGAATGAGGGACTGAGTTATCTTGATGATGTTGATGATGAAGTTATCTCTGGAGCTAAAGAGGAAGGGATTGAAAGCGAAGGCTCCGAACTGGGCAACGAGGCTGGAGACCCGGAGGATAGCGAGGCTAACCCGGAGGACGAAGCCAAAGCTAGCGCTCCTCCCCCACACTCCGGAGTACCTCCCTCCTCGACAGATGATTCGCCTGCTGCTCCTGCTCCTTGAAAAACACTTGTCACTTTTATCAGATCCCCGGAATGCCGGGTGTAGATGTATTTAAATACTTTGGTTTGGTTGTGCTACAATTTTAAGTTCTGAACTAAGTTTTATTGCCGGATTATCGTGGGCGCAGTCCTCGAGTTTCATTTTCTTGTTCCCCAATTTTTGACTCGGCTCGCGTCTACCTTGATTTAGTTTTTCGACTTACGAGTCCGAGGTTCAAAAAATTGACTTAACAATACTTGAAACCTTGAGATTAGCTCAAAATGATTCGGCATTTTAGTGAATATAACAGAAAAGGAGTTAGTCAAAAAACCTATGTCGGCCCGCTTAAGTTCTTTGCCTTAGTCGTTTTTCATGTGCTTTGCCATTCCAAACTTGTTCTCTTGCTTGCCATGAAGCCAATTCTTGTTGGACAGCAGCAAAGTCGAAGAGTTAGGTTTTTGGTGCTAACACATTACTAATCCAACTAAGGTAGAAGCGACTTAACCCAGCCGAGCATAAAAATACGAAAACAAGAGACAAGTATTATAGCAGTCCCCGAGTCTCTGCTCGGGGTGGAAAAGTTTTTATTGATAAGCTCATCGCCGACATACATACCGACATACGAGTAGTTCGGATACATTCACGTCTTAGTTAGGTGTAGAAAGGACGAAGTAGTGCTACGTTCCATGGTCTTTTGGATTCTTCTCCGGACCTGTCCGCCTTGTTCTTTTGCTGGGGTTGTGCATCAATAAGATAGTAGGAATCATTGCGCAAAGCTTTGCTCACAATGAAAGGTCCTTCCCATGGAGGGGATAAATTATGCATGCCAGCAGTGCGTTGTATTAGCCATAGCACCAAA
Organism: Avena insularis; assembly: GCA_023614405.1. Lineage (NCBI taxonomy): Eukaryota > Viridiplantae > Streptophyta > Magnoliopsida > Poales > Poaceae > Avena > Avena insularis. The sequence continues at coordinate 172,259,049 of CM042688.1, forward strand.
TCACCTTCCCGAAAAACTCGGGGGTTTACTTGCCGGCTATGATAGCGTTGGAGATTTTGCTAATATATGGCGGATCTGGACAAGGCCAGTTCTCTCGCTTCTTCCAGCAGATCAACATCATTTTGCCGGGCTTCGCGCACTTTGGCTTCTGTGTATTGGGTGACTCTTGGCGAATCATGCTCTATGTCGGCTGGTAATACAGCCGCTTCCATATACCGTAAAATAATGGCGTATAGCCTGTTGATCGATTCAGAGTTGTTCTTAAACTCCATAGTACCGCTGGTAGTTCTTCTATCCAGCACCCTGCTGATCTTTGCAGCGGCTCTATGAGCCGGGGTTTTATCCCGGACAATACCGGTCCGTTGGATCTTTCCACTTGCCCGTTCGATGCGGGGTGGGCGACTGAGGCGACATCTAACCGGACCTTCTTTTCTCGGCAGAACCTCGCGAATGCTCCTTCGGCGAAATTGGTTCCATTATCAGTTATGATGCTTGGGGATAGCCGTACCTTAGGATTATATCCTTGAGGAATCTTACCGCTGTCGCCCCATCACATTTTCGAATTGGTTTTACTTCAATCCACTTGGTGAACTTGTCAACCATAACTAGGATATGGGTCATTCCTCCTTTTGCCGGCTTAAATGGCCCTACCATATCTAGGCACCATACAGCAAATGGCCAGGTAATAGGGATAGTTTTCAGCTCCGACATTGGTGAATGAGTTTTTGTGGCGTATCTCTGACAGCCGTTGCATTTTATCACCAAGTCCTCTACTTGCTCCAAAGCATTGGGCCAATAAAATCCATGTCGGAAGGCTTTTTCCACTAATGCCCTTGAGGAAGCGTGGTGACCACACTCCCCTTGGTGAATATCCCGGAGTATTTCAAGTCCTTCCTCCGGATCAACGCACCGTTGTAGTACTGTTGTCACACTCCTCTTGTATAGTTCGGCATTAATAATTGTATATGCTTTTGCCCTTCGCTGGACCTGCCTTGAGCTTAACTCATCGTCCGATAGAATTCCTTCTTTCAAGAAATCAAATATTGGCTTGGCCCAAGATGGTATAGCCTGGACTGGAAACGGCTCCTCCTCAATTTCCATTGCATCCACCGACATAACTCCTACCGGATCAGGCTGAACAGTCCCCGGGTTTGCTGAGGTAGTCCCCGGGTTTGCTGAAGCAGTCCCCGGGTTTGCAGAGGTATTTCCCCACTCTATCTCCATAGGTGTAGGTCCTGATCCAGGAAGTGACGGGATATAAATTGAATCTGATTCGGGTGACGGTGTGATAGATGGTTTTTTCAAGTGCTCCAAAGCCACGTTTGGCGGAATTGGTTGTCGGGATGAGCCTAGCTTGGACAGCGTATCTGCTGCCTCGTTTTCGATCCGAGGTATGTGATGGAACTCACATCCTTCGAAGAACCCGCTTATTTTCTAAACATGGAATCTATATAATGCCATGTTAGCATCCAGGGCATCCCAATTTCCAGACACTTGTTGTACCACCAAATCCGAGTCTCCAAAGCATTGTATCCGATGTATTCCCACTTCTTTTGCTACTTTGAGACCATGCACCAACGCTTCGTACTCTGCCACATTATTCGAGGCATTGAAGTGGATCTAGAGGACATACTTTAGCTGATCCTTCTTGGGTGAGGTCAGCACTACTCCAGTGCTCAACCCATCTTTGAGTTTTGATCCTTCGAAATGCATTCTCCAGTAATTAGAGTCCGGCAGGGGTGGTTCGTATTGCATCTCGGTCCAATCCACAAAGAAATCCGCCACTGCTTGTGACTTGATTGCATCCCTTCTGTCGAATTGTGGTGCATAGGGAGCTAACTCGATTGCCCACTTTGCTATTCGGCTGCTCGCGTCTTTGTTACTCATAATCTCCGAAATGGGTGCCTCACATATCACCTTGATGGGGTGTTCCTCAAAATAATGCTTGAGTTTCTTGGCCGACATATATATGTTGTATGCCATCTTTTGATAGTGAGGGTAGTTCTGTTTCGAGGCTGATAATACCTCGCTCAGATAGTACATTGGCCTTTGCACAGATTTTCCTTCTTCTTCGCGCTCCACTACGATTACTGCACTTACGACTCGGTTGGTCGCGGCTACGTAGAGCAACATTGGATCCTTAGGTATTGGTTCAGCTAGGATTGGCGTGGTAGATAACATCTTTTTCAATTCTCGAAATGCAAGATCAGCCTATGGCATACATGTGAACTTGTCTACATTTTTCATTAGCTGATAGAGGGGCAAGGCCTTCTCTCCCAACCGACAGACAAACCGACTTAACGATGCCAGGCAACCAGTGAACTTCTGCACATCGTTAATACATTTTGGCAGTTCCATTCTTCCTATGGCCCGGATTTTTGTCGGGTTAGCTTCAATGCCACAGCTAGACAGCAAAAAACTGAGTAACTTTCTGGCGGGTACGCTAAAGGTGCATTTCTCCGGGTTCAGTTTCATTCGGAACCTTCTCAAGTTCGCGAATGTCTGCCGGATATCCTCAAGGAGCGTATTGCTTTCCTTGGTCTTTATCACAACATCATCCACATAAACTTGCACATTCCGACCTATTTGGTCATGCAAGCATTTTTTGCATGCATCGCTGGTACGTTGCTCCTGCATTATGTAATCCAAACGGCATAGTGCGATAGCAATAAGCCTCGTACGGGGTAATAAACGCAGTCTTTATTTGATCATCCGGATTCAGGGGTATCTGGTGGAAACCAGAATACGCGTCAATGAATGACAGTATCTCACATCCTGCCGTTGAGTCTATGACCTCATCTATTCTAGGGAGCGGAAATGAATCTTTAGGACACGCCTTATTCAGGTTCATGTAGTCAATACACATGCGCCACACCACAACCACGTTCGGATCATCTTTCTTCTTTTCTACTAGCACCGGATTAGAGAGCCAGTCCGGATAGAGTACTTACATGATAAACCCAGCCGCTAGTAGTCTTGCTATCTCATCTCTAATAACTTTCCTCCTATCTTCCGTGAAACGCCTGAGAGGCTACTTTACCGGCTTAGCCCCGGGCCTTACGTTTAATGAGTGCTTAGCCAACTCCCTCGGTACACCTTGTAGATCTTGAGTAGACCAAGCAAAGATATCCCGATTCTCACGAAGGAAGTTGATGATCTCGCTTTCCTATTTGCTGCTTAACCCGGCACCAATTATGACGGTGCACTCTAGGAACTGATCATTGATTGGCACTTTCTTCGTGTCCTTAGTTGCTTGGAACGATACGCTCCCGTGCAGGTTGGTCAGGGCCAGCATATGTTGTTGCGTGGATTGAGCCAATGTCGCCACTTCTAGTATCTTCCTTTTTCCTTGAGCTATTATGAGTGACTCGGCTAAATTGGATCTGGCTGAGGCGCACTCGATCGAACACCAGAAGTCCCCTGACATGGTTATCACGCCCCTTGGTCCGGGAAACTTCATCTTAAGGTAACTGATGTGGGTAGTTGCCACGAATTTGTTTAGCACTGGCCTGCCGAGTAACGCGTGATAAGTGCTCTCCAGATTCACCACTTCAAATTCCAAGTTCTCAGTACGGCAGTTATCTCTTGTGCCAAATAACATGTCAACCCGGACTTTACCAATTGGTTCACAAGAAATACCCGGCACAATGCCATGAAAGGTGGTCCTTGTTGCTTTCAACATGTTCTCTGTTATCCCCAACTTGTGCATGGTATCCTTGTACATAATGTTGATACTGCTGCCATTGTCAATTAATACCTTGGAAAATCTCACATTGAGATTCGGCCCGATGAACGTCGGATCCAGGACCAGAGCGTAGGTTCCTGGGCTTGGCATGATCTTCGGATGATCCTTGATACTCCATGTAATCTCCTGGTCCGCCCAGGGCATATACCTCACCACCGCTGGCATTACTGCGTTTACCTCCATATGCTGGCGCTGCAAGCTTTTCCGGTCATTCTCTTCCGTGGTGAACACACAGTAGCTTTGATGATGTTCTGTGTACTCATTTCGTCCCTCATTCTCGTTGTAACCTTGAACTTGTTGCTGGTTATTGCCCACTTGATGTACAGCATCCCTTCTTTCCGGATTCTCGTACCTCGGAAGAGGTGGTGACAGCATCAGTTGCTGTCCATTCCCCCATGTCAGTAACGGTGGCTGAGGTGCTTCATTTCTAGGTGTTTCGTTCCGAGGTGCCTGAGCATTCCCCGAACTGCCCTTTTCTAACTTTTTCATCCATTCACATTGCCGGGTCGTATGATTCGCCGAGCTATTCGGGCTTGGCGTATGGAACTTGCAGGGTTGATCTAGCATAGATTCAAATGTATACCTCGGTCTATCCTTACGTTCCTGTCATTGCTTCTTCTGCTCCAGGGTCCAAGGTTTTTCTCCCTCATTTTTCTGCTGCCAGTTTTGCCCTCCAGTTTTTTGGCGTTGGCTTGCTCCGGCATTGGGATGATCCTGGTCCACTGCTGCGACCTGCTGCGAGTTATACCGATAATCTAGACGCGCATCCCTTCTTTTTCCTCGAAAATCATTCCTTCTTGATGACCCAGAGATATCTCGGTTGTAATACTCTTTGTTTGCTTCGCTAGACATTAACCGGGGTTGCGTTGGATCTCCCAAGGCTTACGAATCTGCGATCCGGATTGTCTCAGCCAAGGTAGTTGGCATATCTCGCTGTAATCTTTGCCACAACATACTTCCATATCTGCATCCCTGAGCGAACCACGCAATAGCTTGTGATTCAATTACTCCTTCACACGAGTTTCGCACATTACACCATCGAGTTAGGAAATCTCTATCTGGCTCATTCGGTCTCTGCCGGCATAACGCAAGGGTTTGTGGTCTGTTGGGTCTCTTGTAGGTGCTTGAGAAATTGCTAACGAACAGCTCCTAGAAATCCAACCAACAGTTAATGCTTCCTGGTGGCAAATTGTTCAACCAAACTCGCGCTGGTCCTTCCAGCATCTGTGGTACATATCTCACCGCGCATCTTAAATTTCCTGTTGCGATCTTGACTGTTGTGGCATAGTCAATCAGCCAATCCTCTGGCCTGGTACTACCATCATAAGTTCGGGTTCCTCTAGCCAGCTGAAAGTTCGGCACTGGTGGCTCGTTCATGATCCGGGGCCCAAAACATGCTGGACCTGGTGAACCTTGTATCTCAATTTGCTCCGACCTATAAATCCTATCCAACTTCAACCTTTCATCATCTGGCTGCAAGTTCCTGCTTCCCAGCCGTGATCCAATTACGTGGTGATCCAGTCTGGGGTACCCATCATTGACCATAGCCAAATATCCATCATTGTATCTTTCCTGATCTGGATGTGCATGATGTTGTCGTGCTGCTTCTCCTGCACTTCCCTCTTGCCGAGGTGCGCGTTGTTGTTGTTGCTGAGGTAAATTTTTCCCCGCTCCCACGGGATCGTGCTGTCCGGCATTGCCATTGGTAGCATTCCTTTGACCGGCATTGCCTTGGTCACGGTTACCTCGGGCAGCCACACCTTGGCTGGTATTGTGCCGGTCTTCATCAACCTGCACTCCTTTGCCTTTTCCAGCCCTTACCGGTTCATAAGGAACCATTTGTTTGTCTCTTCTTCTGGAGTCCACTACCTCTTCTCTCCTAGGATTGTGACCCGGAGACGACGCGGCTCCTCTGGATCTTGCTAGGTTATTTCTGGCCGAATGTACCACCTGTGAGGCCCCTGGTGGTGCCGGGTTAGCCTTGTTTATTTCTTCATTCTGTTGGCATACAACTCTTAACAAGTGATTTACCCTCTCTTGATGCCTTTGTCGGGTCTCTCCGGTTAAACCTTCTAACTCGGATGCGGCCGCATTTGCTGCCCTGAGGTTCTTCGCCGGGGTACTGTACTGATCCAACCCTCCTGTTACTATCGTGGTTGTCCAATCCAGCCTAGGCTTGTACTCCTTGTCAATCTCAGTGATTAGGTTCCTGCCCCGGATTTTCACTTCCTCGATACAATTTGCCTTAGCATACTCTCTCAAGGTCATGTTCAACGACTGATGCAGCTCTCCTACTTTCTTTGCTCCAGCTAACATTTTCCGCCTAGTTTCCTCTAACTCAACTTGTGCCTGGGCCGGATCTACCACTGGTGCTATTGGCGTTGCTAAGCTATCTATCGCTTGCTGGAGCACATTCTCTGGCCTCTCTAGCGGAGGAAAACCTAGACCTGGTCTGCTTTGGTGTTACCTCTAGCTCTAGCGCCGGATCTTTGCTCGGTCCCGCGTCTGGCGCGGTCATCAGGACCTCAATGCTGCTAGTGGGGCGAGTGATACGCACTCCACGGGTTGCGCTGAGAGGTGGCTCGCCTCCCTCGACGATGTGTCGCAGGTGAACGCAGGACTCGTCCATGCCAACGTAGATCTTGTGCGCGCCAAGCTTGAGTAAGACGTTGTTTCACGGTGGAGGGTGCCTGCCGAAGCTTCCCGTGTTGTCACTGACGCAGTCCAGCGCTGAACCAAGCCTGAGATGATACGCTCGCCGGTGCTTGAGAAGTTTCCCCTCTGAATTTTCACCCCTGCTAACACCGCTAGCCCCACGGTGGGTGCCAACTGTCGTGGTGGTGGCACGGCAGATGCCATGGATAGGCTAAATATGGGGCCAATGAGGGCAAGGGGAATCTAGGGAGGGAGAGCGTGGTGATTCCACGCACGGAAGTTCTTGCATATTCTCTATCAATGGTGTTTACAAGCGCTCCTGAGGCTCTCAGCAAGAAGGAGACGATGTCTCTTACTCCCTACTATCTAGCCCTGGAGTTCTACCTTAGACAGAGAATGATTGATCGATCAGCCGGCCCTCTCTATGGAGGCCCCGGTGCTCCTTATATAGGGAAGCCCGGGTTACAATTCTAGGGCACGGGTGGCATCATATTCTACGAATATGCTCCTTTCCTAAAGCAGATGCTTCTTTATTCCCTTTAACGGCTCGTCCGAGATTTGGACGTAACCCATGGCGTAATCCTTGTCTTTTGGCGTCACCAGACACGGGCTACGTCATCCGGCTTTGCCTGCATCACCTTGGTCGCCCCTAGCCCGCTGGTCCTCTTCTTTACTTTACTTAACTCATGCTACAGCTAATAAAGCCACCTTTTGACTAGCATGGGATTCCTTCTCTTGGAAGCTAAGATAACCCGGCTAGCATATAGCTAATCCGGCTTACCAAATTACCTGCAAAATAAATAGACAGGGCCGGCATAAATCCTATGCCGGCTGGACCATTCTCAAGGAGATGCCCCATGAGCCGGGTCACACCGTGATTCGGCATGCCTTGAGGTGACCCGGTCAGCATTTGCTTTGACCACGCCGTACCCCGGCTAACTCTGCCCTTGTACCCCGGTGTTACCCTACCCGGGGGTATCCCCTCAACAGATAACCGTACTATGAAGAGGGGCTCTCGAGTGAGTAACTTGATCATATCCCTTGGTGAGAGCTCAAACCTTTGCATACTTGGCATCATCTTTCTTGGTTCTTACTCATGTGAGCATTTAGAGCTTGAGCTAATCTCCATGACAAGCTCAAGTTCATCGAAAACAAATTTCATATGCATTCTCTATTGCATTTTCGATGTTGGAGGTTTTATCGGTTCGTCTTTTTGAGAGAAGTCAAACCTTTCGTCATTTGTTTCTATCCTACCTTGTTGTACTATGATGTTTCTCCGGATAATCTTGTAGAGCTCATTGTCCTCTTTAAAACAATCCCAAGATCATCAAAAAGGAGTCCGGATGCAAAAGTTATGATTGTTTCAGTTTTGATATTTCTGCCAGTTTTTAGGGGGCAGATTATCCGGCCATGTGGGCGGATTATCTGGCCCAATTTTTGTAAAACAGGTAAGGACTTTGAGGAGTGTCTCCCTGTAACAGGGGCGGATTATCCGGGCCTTCGGGGGCGGATTATCCGGCCCAAATATCCGCCTCCTATACAGAAGGTCGCGCCACGAAGTCCTTAGCCATATTTTGGCCCGCGGAACCCAGAATATCCGGGGGAGGGGCGGATTATCCGGCCTGGGAGGTCCCAAATGGTCATATTTCGCCGGGGAGGGGTATAAATAGACCCCTTCTTCCTCCTTAGGCTGGTGGCTTGCATTCTATCCCTCCTCCATTGTTTTGACCTTCAAGAGCTTGCAAATACTCTCAATCCCTCCCATATTTCTTGAATCGTTTTGGGGGATTTGAAAGGGGAGATCTATATCTACAACTCCACCAATCCATCTCTCCTCTATGTGAGGGGAACATCTTGAGATCTAGATCTTGGGGTTTCTTTTGTGGATTTCCTCTTGTGTCCTTCCTCTCTTATTCCCCCAATAGCTTTTGTAGCTTTGGTGGAATTTGGGAGAGAAGGACTTGAGCACTTCTCATGTTCTTGCCATTGCATTTGGTGCATTGGTTTGAGTTCTCAGTGAGGATTCGATTGAGTGAAAGGTGAGAAGCTTTTTACTCTTGGGTTCTTGGAACCCTAGTCGGTTTAGTTGTTTTGCAGGTTTGTGGATTACTTGGGGCCTCCAATTAAGTTGTGGAGATTTCCCCGATCTTGTTTGTTGGGAGCCTCCAATTGAGTTGTGGAGAAGTGCCCTAGTCATTGTGAGAGGTTATGGATTGCCACCGACAAGTGCACCGATAGTGAAGAAGTGAACCAGGCCTCTTGTGGCGAGGTTCACAGGAGAATAGGGGGAGGCCTTTTGTGGCGTGGTGGACTTAGTACTGTCCACCCCTCCAACGATACGTACTCCCTTTATGGGAGGAACTCGGTAATAAATCATCGTCTCCGCGTGCCCCGGTTATCTCTATACCCGAGCTATTACTTATGCACTTTACTTTGTGATAGACTCCGTGCTTGAAGTCTTATATCTAGCTATCACTTAGTTTATTGTATTGCTTAGCATAAGTTGTTGGTGCACATAGGTGAACCATAGTTTATATAGGTTTTGTGCTTGACAAAGTAAACGCTAGTTTTATTTTGCCTTTGTTAAGCCCATCTCGTAATAGTTTTAAACCGCCTATTCACCCCCCTCTAGGCGGCATCTATGTTCTTTCAATTGGTATCAGCGCCCGGTCTCTCATTTTAGGCTTCACTGCCTTGAGAGTAAAGATGTCGGCTAGGGGATTAGTGCACAATGATATGTTCATATTCGATGGAACAAACTATGATATACGGAAAACCCGTATGCTTATTCATTTTCGGGACATGGACCCAAATTTGGAGTGTATTGTAGATATAGGTTTTTCTCCTCCTATGGATTTCGAAAATCTATCTTGTGAGGATGAAAAAAACTTATATCTTGATGCTCAAGCTTCTAATGTGCTTGTTAATGCTTTGAGCTATGTAGTTACATCTTCAATCATTCCTTTTTGGAGCGCTCATGAGTTATGGACAAAACTTCAAGGTAAATATGGTGTGTCCAATATTCTTGAGGATGATTTTGTTGCTTCCACTTCCGGTCGAGATGGGTTCTCATCTTCTACCACTACACCAACATGTGATTTTTCACAAGGTAATGATATGGTGAGTGGTGATAGAAATTGCAATGTGGATAGTGAGCTTACTATTTGCCATCCTTCATCTCTATCTAGTTGCAATGATCTATTGTTGGACCCTAACACTTATAGTACCCAAAACTCCTTATATTCTTGTGTTAGTAGTCCTTGCATATCATGTATAAATGGCTGGAATAAATCTTATGATGATATGCTTGTCTTGTCTTGTTGCAATGATAAAAATACTTCTATTTCCTCTAGTGCTTGTGTTGCTAACCATGTAGAGGAAAATGAAGATTCTATTGGCCAAGACAAGATCTTGAATGGAGCTTCAAGTAATTCTTCATTATCATCATCTCACGGTTCCCATCTATGCCTTATGGCTAGGGCTTCAGAGGTATCTCCTACTTTGGAACCCAATACCTCTTGTGATGATGAGGATGAGTATAATGAGGAAGAAGAGATTGATGTTGATTTGTTACATGGAAAGTGTGAGATTATTTATCATGCTCTTGTTAAGAGTAAGATTGCTTGCTCTAACTTTGTTGAAATCTTGGGTTTTGCTATTGAGAGCAAAGAACATATTGATAAGTTAGACTCTCAAGTTGAGGAGCATGAGAACATGATACATTGCAAATGTATCTATAATTTTTGATGTTCCATGCTTAGTTTTATCCACTTTCTTGTGTTTTGTTCCAACTTTGGAGTACTTTTATTATGATTTCTTGGACTAACCTATTAACAAGAGCCACAGTGCCAGTTGCCTGTTTTCTGTTGTTTTTGGTTCCAGAAAAGTCAAAAAATGAATATTCTCGGAATTGGACAGGACAAAAGCCAAAGTGCCTATTTTTCCGGAGGGGATCAAGTGCCAGAATACGATACGGAGAAGGGCTGGGGGCTAGCCACACCACACGGCCAGTCTGGCCGCGCCAGGTGGTCAGCCACCCCAAGACCCTCGGCCTCTCCTTCCGCCTATAAGTTGCCCTCGGGACGAAAACGCTAGGTACCCGATCAAAAATCCACGAAAGAGTCTGTAGCTGCCGTCGTCTCTGTCCCTAGATTGGGGGGATCTGAAGCTCTTCCCGGCACCCTGCCGGAGAGGGGAATTCACCCTGGAGGCCTTCTTCATCACCATGCAAGCCTCCGGTGTGATGCGTGAGTAGTTCATCCTTGGACTACGGATCCATGTAGTAGCTAGATGGCTGGTCTCTCCTCCTTTGTGCTTTCATGTTTAGATCTTGTGAGCTCCGTTCGTGATCAAGATCATCTATTTGTAATTCATACATGTTGTGTTTGCAGGGATCCGATGGATATTGAGATGCTATTTTAGATTGATTATTTATTATATCATGTCTTTGTTATTTGAGATCTTGCATGTTTTCCGTTGTTAGTAGCTATCTTGGCCAAGTAGATGCTAGCAACTCCAAGAGTTAGTATTTATGCTCGATAGTGGGTTCATGCCTCGTAACTGGGAAGTGACAGAAATCTCTAAGGTACTAGATGTGTTGTTGCTACTAGGAGAAAACAACAATCCTTTGTTCATAGAGCAATCATATTGTTTACCTTACACGATTCGTAAGCAATAATCTTGCTTGCAACTTAATCTTGGAGGGGTTCGGATGATAACCTGAAGGTGGATTATTAGTCATAGATGCAGTTGGATGGTGGTCTATGTATTATGTTGTATTGCCCAATCAAGTCTCAAAGGAGTCAAGATGATTAGTATATGCATGTATTGCTTTCTCGGTGTTTGTCAATTGCCCCGCTGTAATTTGTTCACCCAGCATGTTATCTATCTAAGGAGAGCCACCTCTAGTGAACTATGGATCCCGGTCCTTTTCTTTACCTACAATCTATAAACTGTTTCTGCTTTGTGTTTACTTTCTGCAAACTTTTACTTCTTTCCATTCGATACGTTTAATCCTTTGTTTTCCGCAAAACATGGTGAGATTGACAACCTCATCGCAAGTTGGGGACGAAGTTCTGTGGTTGTGTTGTGCAGGTCTCCACGTTGCTACTAGCACTGGTAGTGCGCCCTGCCAAAGCTCAGCTAGTAACACCTTTGAGGTGTTTCCTTGCTCCTACTGGTTCGATTAAACCTTGGTTTCATAACTGAGGGAAACTTGCTGTTGTGCTCATCATACCTTCCTCTTGGGGTTCCCAACGAGATCTACATCAACCACGAGCCATCAATATTTTTCTGGGCGTCGTGCATTGAGCCATCAAGCATTTTTCTGGCGCTGTTGCCGGGGAGTCAAGGACATCTTCACAAGGGAATCCCTCATAACCAATCTCTTTACTTTGTTGTTTTTGTTTTGCTTAGTTTCTTTTTGCTTTGTTTGCTTGCTTTGTTCTTCAAAAAACACAAAAAAATTAGTTCTACTTGTTTGCTTTCTTATTTGAAAACACACAAAAAATTAGTTCCTATCTTGAATTGCCACTATGTCTAGCCTTGCTCCAATCACTATGTCACCCGAGGAAATGATTCTCACTTTTAAACAAGGAATTGAGGAAAGTTTTAAGGAATCTTGGTCTAGAATCTCTGATCTACATGAAAAGACTGAGCCTAAAATGATTCAAGGCTTGTTCCTTAGCAGTTTTTACCTTGGGATTGCTCTTTGCTATAGATATGCTTTAGATGCTATTGCGGGAGGAGATTTCCTCCAGAGTAATGAGGATGATGCCATTAATGCTATAAAGAAATTGATCCTTACTTACAATTTGCCTAGCCAAACTGATACTTCTTTCACAAAAATATTTGCTAGGTTGAACACTCTTGAGTCTAGCACTACTAGATTAGAAGGGTGCTATAATACGCTTAGGAAGCATCACAATTATGTTCCAATAAATTCTGAACCATCAAAGTGGCTCCCTACAGTAAAGATTGAGATAAACACTAAAACTTTTCAAGCCCGCTGTGATATCATGTCTGAATTTTGCCTTATGCCCAAGGATATTTATGAATCTTTGAATCTTTGGGGACTTACGGAAGGAGGAAAAGAAATATCTCTTGCTAATAATACTACCATATTACCTCTTGGAATAGCTGAAGGAGTGTTTACAAAGATCCTTGGGAAAATGATTTCTATTGATTATCTTGTTATTGAATGTGCAGGAAAAGGACAAATTACACTTGGAAGGTCCCTATTAGAACTCCTTGGAGCAATAATAGATGTGGGAAAGGGGACCATGCACCTTTATTATCCACCAAACAATCACATTTTCCCAAAGGATAAGAATAAAAATAAGAGAGGTAAGGGCAAGAAAGTTGGTTTTAATGCTTCTTCATTTGAGAACACTTGATTCTTTCTTTGCTTCTTATGCCTAACTTAAAGGCGTTAAAGAAAAGTACTTGTTGGGAGATAACCCAAGAGTTTTAGTTGAGTCTTGGAAGTTATTACCTCTGTAATAACCTCTCCTTATCCTTTTTATTTGCTTTTTGTGCCAAGAGTAACCTCTAATGAGAGTGAAGTGATGATTGGGAAAGTTGCTGTCCCGAAACAGATTTCTATGCTTCACCGTGAAACTTCCTGAGAGAGCTCTGTATATAGGATTGAGCTGTCATTTTTTGTGCTTCTGACCCAGGTTGTTATCTAACTTTCGTTAGTTTAACACTTTTTGATTTGAGCAACATAAGGTCTTCGAAAAAATTCATCTTTACCTGCTGGTCTGTTTTGACAGATTTCTGCCATTTTCTGCATTTGCTTCTTGTTGGTTCCTTCTTGAGTTCCTTTGGGGAATTGAGCTTTTTGAGGGAAGTGATACAGTATCTAGTGTTCTAATGGAAGTTTATTTGGTGTTAGAACTGAACCTTGAGACTTATTTATCTTAAGTGCACTAAAGTTGCTAATGAGATTGTGTGAAGTTTTGTATGAAGGAAAATTTTCAGGTGTATGGAAGAAATGAGTAATGAGATGAAGGATGGACTAAAGCTTAAGATTGGGGATGCCACGCGTGTCACCCCAAGAAATATCCAAGAAGTGCAAGCGTCAAAGCTTGGGGATTCCCAAGGCATCCCCTTCTTCATCAATAAAAATTCTAGGTTTCTTCCAAACGCTTCATTTTTATTGTTTCATGCACAATTGTGTTTTTCTTGGAGCGTCTTATTTTTTGTTTTCGTTTTGGTTTTTAGTTTGCTTAGTTTTCTGAATAAGTTGGTTGGACCCCCTCTTTCACACTTTGGTTTGCAAATAGTTTGGTTTGGTTTGGAAAAGAGTAGGAAAGTTTATACTTTTGTGGTAAAAAGAGCTCGTTTTTGACTGTGGCCTATGCTTTGTCATGACATGCTTGATATTGTTTTGGATTTATGCTTAGTATTCTTTGCTGTAGCATGACTTGTTATAAACAATTGAGATTGCTTAATGTGCCTTGGATGAATCATGCGTTGTTTTAGCATATTAAAGCATAGTATAGTGGTATTCTCCTTTGATGCTTTATTTGGGTTGACTTGGCTCATGCTCACACCATGTTATGACTGTCACAAGTCACCATAGCCTTTATGATCCTTTAGTTTTCAACTTGTAGTATCACTTTATGCTTTGATCAATGATGTTTTGTCGCTCTGCATGATTATGGCCATTATTGCTCTCTTAGTTTGTCGCTCCCAGTCTTTTGCTAGCCTCCACCACAAAGTATGAGTTCCACTCATGCATCCAACTCCCTAAACCAAGTTTTTCCAAAGAGTCCACCATACCTATCTACTAGCTTATGCTATTCCAAGTATATTCTTGCTTTTGTTTACCTTCCACTTGTTATGAGAAAACTAGTGATTAAAGCTCTCACGAACTTGATGGCACACTTTACTTTATTGCCTCTAATAAACTTGAACCATTGGGTCCTTCTTTGTTGCGTATATGCTTGCGCTTTATAAGTTGAAATTAGCAGAACCATGTTTCATGGGGAACGCTTTCAACATTGCACTTGTACTTTGTACCACGTTGATATTATGTTCTTTTGCTTACGGATCCCGGTGGTGTGAAATAAATGTGGAACTTGTATGATCATGGAGTTTGTATGTGTGTTAGAGAAACACCTGGGCCGCTAGCCTAAGCCATGCCTAATCATGGTGGAAACTTGCAGCATCACCATAATGAGCACTCTATGAAGCATCCTCAATAAAAACCTATGCAAATAGCAAATAAAAGATCCGAGATGCTCATTGTCTGCTTGCCTTGTCATTTTGATTATGGAAAGCTCCGTATCATGTGCAAGGGTACCCGTTGGCGGTTCTTAATGATACACATATACTTACAATGACAAGAGCTTACTCGTGACTGAAGTTGAGTAGCATGAGGATCGGTCTTCGTAAGTAAGGGGCATGAGATTTCGGTTTATAACTTGTCAAGCATATCCTCTTAGTTGTGTCACTTTAACCTTAATCACCTTCAAGATGCTTATGATAGGGGCAATGAGAGATGAAAGCTACAAGTACCATAATTTTTGGAAGCTCTTTATGAGACTTGAATCCCTACTTCCTTTTACAAAAGGCCTTTCTTCCACCATTATATTGAGTCTCCACCTTCTATCTTTATGCACCTACTTTGAGAGCATAGTGGCCATTCTTAGTTCTATGTGCATTGTCCCAAGACTAGTTGATTGATGCATAACTTGTTATTGCTTGTTTTAAACTATTGTATCTAGTCACTCTTATGAACTTTGAAGGTGTCCTATTCATTTATATTTGCTACTCTATTGAGGGACAAGCTGAATACTAGTATGCTATGTT
Organism: Avena insularis; assembly: GCA_023614405.1. NCBI lineage: Eukaryota > Viridiplantae > Streptophyta > Magnoliopsida > Poales > Poaceae > Avena > Avena insularis. Next base: position 172,274,266 of record CM042688.1, read on the forward strand.
TTCTTTATGTGAAACAAACAAACGTCTTGCAAATCATTGTTATTCATGAATCTTTTGTTTGTGCCTTTTCATGTTGTATCATAGTTTCTTTGCTTATTGCTAGAACTTTGTCTTCATGTTATAATTGAAGTACTTTGATCCCAGCCTTGAATGTTTTGCAAATATTTTGATCAAGTCTTTGATGGTGCATGTCACCTCAAAAATTATTTCTTTTTATCACTTACCTACTCGAGGACGAGCAGGAGTTAATCTTGGGGATGTTGATACATTGCAAATGTATCTATAATTTTTGATGTTCCATGCTTAGTTTTATCCACTTTCTTGTGTTTTGTTCCAACTTTGGAGTACTGTTATTATGATTTCTTGGACTAACCTATTAACAAGAGCCACAGTGCCAGCTACCTATTTTCTGTTGTTTTTGGTTCCAGAAAAGTCAGAAAATGATATTCTCGGAATTGGACGGGACAAAAGCCAAAGTGCCTATTTTTCCGGGGGGGTCAAGTGCCAGAATACGAGACGGAGAAGGGTTGGGGGCCGTCCACACCACTTGGCCATGGCCAGGCCAGCCTGGCCCGCCAGGGGTGGTCCGCACCCAGACCCCTCGGCCTCCTTCCGCCTATAAGTTGCCCTCGACAAAACCCTAGGTACCCGATCAAAATCCACGAAAGAGTCTCAGAGCCACCGTGCCTCGTGCCTAGATCGGGATCTGAAGCTCTTCCCAAGACCCCGCCAAGAGGGAATTCACCCTGGAGGCCTTCTTCATCACCATGCAATCCTCCGGTGTGATGCGTGAGTAGTTCATCCTTGGACTACGGATCCATGTAGTAGCTAGATGGCTGGTCTCTCCTCCTTTGTGCTTTCATGTTTAGATCTTGTGAGCTCCGTTCGTGATCAAGATCATCTATTTGTAATTCATACATGTTGTGTTTGCGGGGATCCGATGGATATTGAGATGCTATTTTAGATTGATTATTTATTATATCATGTCTTTGTTATTTGAGATCTTGCATGCTTTCCGTTGTTAGTAGCTATCTTGGCCAAGTAGATGCTAGCAACTCCAAGAGTTAGTATTTATGCTCGATAGTGGGTTCATGCCTCCGTAACTGGGAAGTGACAGAAATCTCTAAGGTACTAGATGTGTTGTTACTAGGGACAAAACAACAATCCTTTGTTCATAGAGCAATCGTATTGTTTACCTTACACGCAGTTCAGAAGGAATAACTGCTTGCTTGCAACTTAATACTGGAGGGGGTTCGGATGATAACCTGAAGGTGGATTATTAGTCATAGATGCAGTTGGATGGCGGTCTATGTATTATGTTGTATTTCCCAATCAAGTCTCAAAGGAGTCAAGATGATTAGTATATGCATGTATTGCTTTCTCGGTGTTTGTCAATTGCCTCACTGTAATTTGTTCACCCAGCATGTTATCTATCTAAGGAGAGCCACCTCTAGTGAACTATGGATCCCGATCCTTTTCTTTACATACAATCTATAAACTGTTTCTCCTTTGTGTTTACTTTCTGCAAACTTTTACTTCTTTCCATCCGATACGTTTAATCCTTTGTTTTCCGCAAAACACGGTGAGATTGACAACCTCATCGCAAGTTGGGGACGAAGTTCTGTGGTTGTGTTGTGCAGGTCTCCACGTTGCTACTAGCACTGGTAGTGCGCCCTGCCAAAGCTCAGCTAGTAACACCTTTGAGGTGTTTCCTTGCTCCTACTGGTTCGATTAAACCTTGGTTTCATAACTGAGGGAAACTTGCTGCTGTGCTCATCATACCTTCCTCTTGGGGTTCCCAACGAGCTCTACATCAACCACGAGCCATCAACATTTTTCTTGGCGCCGTGCATTGAGCCATCAGAACACCATTGACAAAATGAGTTGCCTTGAGCATGAGTCTGCTAATGATATTGCAAAACTAAATGTAGCCCTTGAAGAATCACAAGCAACACAAGAATCTCTTAAGGAGACATTTACTCTAAAAGTGTCTAAAGTAATGGAACCCCATGATAAAGCTCTTGAGGTGGCAATTGATCTCAAAAGGAAATATAATGAGCTTGCTAAATTATCTTCTTTTATTGCTAACTATAATGACTACTAACTCTCTTTCTTGTGAAGCATCTATTTTGAAGGATAATGTTAAGCTAAAGGCTCAACTTGCTTTGCTAACTAGGAATTATGGGAAATTGGAAGAAAGTCATGTTATGCTATCAAGCTCTCATGAATATCTTCTAGCCTCCCATGATAGGCTAAAGTTAGCTCATGAGGCCATTGTATGGAAGGTAACATCTAGTGAAACTCATGTGGACATTAGCACTATATCCACTACAAATGTCATACTGCCATGTGCTAGTCCTAGTAATTCATCATCTCATATTATTGCTACATCTTATAATGAATTGCCTTCCATGCCTTGTTGCTCTAACAATGAAGCTTCTACTTCCTCTAGTATTTGTGTTGATACTAACCATGTAGAGGAAATCAAAGAGCTCAAGGCCCAAGTCTCATCTTTGAAGAGGGACTTGAAAAAGGGTCATGAAGGGAGGGCCACACTCAACAAGATCTTGAGTGTGCAAAAATTCCCAAATGACAAGAGTGGGCTTGGATTCAAATCCAATGTCAAGAACAAGTCCACTAACAAGAATAAGTTCAAGAGCAAGAAGAAGAAGGGTCAAGAACAAGTCAAGAATTCAGCCAAGATTGTTTGCTTCAAGTGCAAAATTGAAGGGCGCCATGTTAGATCTTTACCTTTGAAGAAGAAGCCTCTTGGTGAGAGGCAAAAAGGGAAGCGGTCTAAAGTTCAAGTTCACGGTCTACCTCAAGTTGAAAAAAGACCACTTCCCAAGAAGAATCAAGCTAATACTCCCATGGTGGAGAAATCAAGTGAGAATAAAGGGAATAGAAGAACTTGCTACATATGTCATGAGAAGGGTCACCTCTCTTCTTCATGCACTATTGGTAACTCCTCATCCAACCGTACCATAATTGATGATGTGTATTCTCTTCGTAAGGATGAGGTTTGCAATGTGTTTGCCAAATATGTTGGTGCCCAATGTGGTGTCAAGAAAAGAACCATTTGGGTTGCCAAGCCTATTGTGACTAACTTCTTAGGACCCAACTTGTTTGGGGACCAACAAGCTAAAACTTGATCAATAGGTGTTGTTGGAGGGCATTGGAGAGCTGGCTACATCATGAAGAATTAAGGGAACTTCATCAATTATATTATCTCAAGCCAAGTCATTTGTATTATCATATCTCTATCATATACCCATTGCTCCTCCTTGCGGTAACATGTTATTAACTCATTTACATTGAAAGTTACTCGCCCCTTGTGCATGTGTTGGTTTTGTACCTTGCATGTGTTTGTATATGTTATGCATGACCACTTACTTATCTTGAGTTATCAAGTTTATTTGTGTATGTTGGCTTGCACACCATGTACTTGATTTGCTGTGTTGAGCCTTTATTGAATCTATTTTTATACTATTTGGCTCTTGTGAGAAATTAATGGACTATTCCATTTTGGGGGAGTGGTGTGCTTTGGGCATTTCACAATCCTAAAAATGCATGTACATGAGGAATGCCACTTAGTATTGATATTGCAAGATTATCTAGTTTCCATGTGGTATGTCATACTCATGAGAAATTCAAATTCTACAATGTCCATTAATATTCTCTAGTTGTATCTTTTTGCCTCATATGGATATTGATTTGACTTGAAATCGTTTAGTGCTCTATTTGATGTAGGAAGATATGATGATACCATGTGTGTGCATTTTGTATTCAAATGTAAAGTCTTAAATAGTGCACTAATCATGGGGGAGTTCTCCTATATTATTTAGAACACTCGTTTTATGCTTCTTCATAACATGTTTTGACCCATATCATTTTTTATGTCTTTGGAAGACAAACCTTTTCGTTTTGGTACTTTGTGCCATCATGAAAATTTTGGAGAGTTTTCTTTGGTTATTGGAACCTTATTGATTTGGGGAATTGTCTTTGTCTCATTCCTTGTTAATTATTTTGACCTTTTAGAATGAGATAAATCCTTGAGCATTTGTGTTTTCGCCTATCTCTTGCTCTTTGGATTTTTCTTAGTTCATTTGTTGAACTTGTGGTCTCTCATGTGTTGATTTGGTATTTGATATAATTTGGACAACCGTTAGTCTTGTCACACTTTGGTGTGCCTTCTTGGTTTACTTGGTATCTTATTCAAATTATATCTTGTTTGTTTCTTGAAAATCTTGTGCATGCATATGTACCAAATATATATTATGGCATGCTTATTTTCCTTGATCCAATATGTAGGGGATTCTCCACCAAATCCTAATTGGCTAATATGTGCATGAAATTCATTTTCATATCAATATACACATATTTATTTGGAGTCTCTCCTATGTATTGTAGTTGTATAACTACTTTGGACGCAATAAGTTTGGGGACCATATTGTACTTGAATTTTGTTTTAGGTACATTGGAGATGTATTATATGCTTGTCTCTTTCATAAGGAAGAAGTGATGACTCAATTAAAATTATAGACAAGCTAGGATGGTCAGCAAACTCCTATCTCGGTAACAAGTATCTCTTACCCATGCATACATATCGTCTTCCAACCTATGGTAGGTTGCATTTCGGCATGATTTTTTTTGTATTTGCAGTTGTTGTGGTTCTTTCTTTGGCCTTAAAGAACGCTCTCTATTGCATATGTGAGTAAGTTGAGATGAGTGCATATAATTGGGACTATACAAAATCATGCTCATGTTTCACCAATCCCAAATATGTCGATCTAGCAATTATATTGCCTATTGTTTCCTCAAAGTACTCTCATGTGCAATATTGATGAATTTGCAAAGTTGATTCTTTCTTTGTGATACTTGATTTCTCTCGCAATACATTCCAATTATCTCTACTTACCTTAGTGATAGTTGTGATGTATTTGATATGTTTGTGGTTGAAGTTCATGAATATACAATAAGATAAAATTGAGCCTTTTGGCCATGCTATCAAGCAAAGATCTTAGTGGTGTATTGTCATGACTTCATTTTGGATATCTTGCTCTATTTATTTTAGTATCTATTTTGTGTGTACATATTTCTTTGTGGATCAATATCTTTGTGAGATTGTCTACTTAGAAACTTATACACATGAGAGATGTTACTTCTCTATTTGGGATATCTTCTTTGTTTCGCCTATGTTGTATGGTCATACTAAGCAATATCAGTCATTGAAGACTATGTTGATGCTCAATGATCATCCTTGCATTAGTCTTATACTATGTTTTGTCATGCCTCTCACACATCCTTGTGGTTGAGCCTGCTATTATGTTGTCTCTTACTCGTTGCTCAACCATTTGGTTATTGCAAGTTTTATGCCTTGGTATGTATACGCTCTTTTGTACATAGTTTGGTTTTAAATAATGTCGAGGGAGTGAGGATGCCATGTTTGTCCATATTGTATTCAAATGCAATTTTTTGCACAAACCTTGGGGAGCCTCCTCGTATTATATAGAACACTCTCTTTTCAATCTTATCATAATATCTATCTTTCATTTGGTATGTTCTTTTTGTCAAGTGATTCTTTGGATATTGATTTCTTGCTTCATTTGTTGATGTGTCTTCACCTTGTTAATTTTTTTGCAATCTTTTGATCCTCAATATTGTTTAACCTCCTCCTAAGTATTTGTCATTGGATACGTGCATTTTATTCCACTCACACTATGAGAAATGTAAACATTTTGGAGGAATTATCACTCTATTGGTCGTCTAGAGCTTTTCACCCGTTTTGGAAATCGATGCCAATGGGGGAGAAGTTTTGGGGGGTTTAAGGGAAGTTGGTTTCATGCTTTGAGTTTTTTCTTAAACATTCGTAAACATTTGCCTCTCGTCCTCTTGCATCTGTGTTGTTGCTTTGCATGTTGAATATATGCATTTGCCTCTCATGCTCTTGCATCTTTGTTGTTGCTTTGCATGTTGAATATATAGATATAAACCCTCTCAAAGGGATTGTCATCAATTACCAAAATGAGGGAGATTGAAAGAACGTGTGTGCCCCATGTGTGGTTTTGGTAATTAATGATAATCTTTATGGACTTATGTTTGCATTGAGTTTTACTTGTAGGATTTGTCCATAGGCAATGCTTGAAACATATGTTGGCTTCAAGGTTGGAAGAAGAAGAAAGTGAAGAAGATCAAGTGTTGATCAAGGTTTCAAGGAATGATCCGGAGATTGGTCAAGTAGAAGTTGAGCCTATAGCAAGTGTGTCTTGAATAATAAGATGATCTCAAGTGTAGCTGCCATCCTTATGGTGATCATGGATATGTGAAGATATGCCTAAAATATAGGCTCTTCCATAGTGTAGTATGGGGGAGCAAATTCCAAGTATTCACCAAGCTAGCGCAATCAAGAAAGGTGTTCCATCTTGAGGTGTAGAAGATCGTCATCACATCAAGTGGAATATACACAAGGCAACTGTTTGATCTTCATAGGGTTTCTTTCTTACCGGTCTCGTGGTGTTAGTTGGGGAGACCGGTTTATAAGATAGATAACCGTACTATCAAGAGGGGCTCTCGAGTGAGTAACGTGATCATATCCCTCGGTGAGAGCTCAAACCTTTGCATAGTTCGCATCATCTTTCTTGGTTCTTATTTGGGTCTTACTCATGTGAGCATTTAGAGCTTATGTTAATCTCCATGACAAGCTCAACTTCATCGAAAACGAATTTCATATGCATTCTCTATTGCGTTTTCAATGTTGGAGGTTTTATCGGTTCGTCTTTTTAAGAGAAGTCAAACCTTTCATCATTTGTTTCTATCCTACCTTGCTGGACTATGATGTTTCTTTGTATAATCTTGTAGAGATCATTGTCCTCTTTAAAACGATTCCAAGATCATCAAAAACGGAGTCCGAATGGAAAAGTTATGATTGTTTCAGTTTCACTGTTTCTGCCAGTTTTCAGGGGGGCGGATTATCCGGCCCAATTTTCAGAAAACGGGTAAGGACTTTGAGGAGTGGCTCCCTGTAACAGGGGCGGATTATCCGGGCCTCCGGGGTCGGATTATCCGGCCCAAATATCCGCCCCCTATACAGAAGGTCGTGCCGCGAAGTCCTTAGCCATATTTTGGCCCAGGGAACCCGGAATATCCGGGGAGGGGCGGATTATCCGGCCTGGGAGGTCCTAAACGGTCATATTTCGCTAGGGAGGGGTATAAATAGACCCCTTCTTCCTCCTTAGGTTGGTGGCTTGCATTTTCTCCCTCCTTCATTGTTTTGACCTTCAAGAGCTCGCAAATACTCTCAATCCCTCCCATATTTCTTGAATCGTTTTGGGGGATTTGAAAGGGGAGATCTATATCTACAACTCCACCAATCCATCTCTCCTCTATGTGAGGGGAAAATCTTAAGATCTAGATCTTGGGGTTTCTTTTGTGGATTTCCTCTTGTGTTCTTCCTCTCTTATTTCCCTAATAGCTTTTGTAGCTTTGGTGGAATTTGGGAGAGAAGGACTTGAGCACTTCTCGTGTTTTTGCCATTGCATTTGGTGCATCGGTTTGAGTTCTCGGTGAGGATTCGATTGGGTGAAAGGTGAGAAGCTTTTTACTCTTGGGTTCTTAGAACCCTAGACGGTTTAGTTGTTTTGCAGCTTTCTGGATTACTTGGGGCCTCCAATTAAGTTGTGGAGATTTCCCCGAGCTTGTTTGTTGGGAGCCTCCAATTGAGTTGTGGAGAAGTGCCCCAGTGGTTGTGAGAGGTTACGGATTGCCACCGACAAGTGCACACGATAGTGAAGAAGTGAACCAGGCCTCTTGTGACGAGGTTCACACGAGAATAGGGTGAGGCCTTTTGTGGCGTGGTGGTATTAGTATTGCCCACCCCTCCAACGAGACGTACTCCCTTTATGGGAGGAACTCGGTAATAAATCATCGTCTCCGCGTGCCTCGGTTATCTCTATACCCGAGCTATTACTTATGCACTTTACTTTGTGATAGCCTTAGTGCTTGAAGTCTTATATCTAGCTATCACTTAGTTTCTTGTATTGCTTAGCATAAGTTGTTGGTGTACATAGGTGAACCATAGTTTATATAGGTTTTGTGCTGGACAAAGTAAACGCTAGTTTTATTCCTCCTTTGTTAAACCCATCTCGTAAAAGTTTTAAACCGCCTATTCACCCTCCCCCCCTCTAGGCGGCATCTGTGTTCTTTCAGAGTATATTATGGCTAGACATATTTGGTAGTTCAATATTGTAATCCAATTCTATCTCTATTAGGCTTCTTGCCCTCCAAGTCTTCTAGTACTATATAAACAGCCTAAGGACTCACGATGTAATCACCTCAATCAATATCAATACAATACAATTATTATTTCCGCAATCTTTTAGCTAGAGCGCGCGTTTTCGATCAGAATTGTAACCGCCTCTTTTAGAAACAGCTGAGTCCATTATGCATTGCAGCAAGCTTGAACACTTTTGTGATTTATCCGAAAAGAGAAATAGTAGTAGTACTTGTATTTGCCATTGAGCATGCCTTATCTCATGGTTTGGCCTATGTAACCCTCGGGCCAGACCACAGCATCACCTCCTCTTTTGATAAGTGAAGAGAAACAAAATGAAGAAGCGCCCCGTGCAACCGCAAGTATAGCCACGGCCACGGGGCACGAACCAGCGGATCGACACCGGCTTAATTAAGTGCGAACACACATTATACCCCCCGCCCGCACCAGAGAGCCACCAGCACCGCAAGCATGCCCCTACGATGTAGCCGCCACGCCGAGCCGGAGCTCCGCGCCCCACAACTAGCACGACACCCTCACCAGCCGCAGGGGTCCGCGCGACCACCATCACGCGAGGGGGAAGAGAGGCCCCAGCACTGAAGGGGAGTGGTGGGGAGGGGCTAGGGAGGCACCATCAGGGGATCTCGGTCGCTCGCGGGTGAGATGTCGGAGCTGAGGGTTTCTCCTCTTCCTAGTCCATGGAGTAGAACGTGACCTATTTTCTCCAAACAAATGCTTCCAGTGAAGCTGAAGAAGGTGCTAATTCAGTTCTATATTAATTTCCTAAAATAAGGATTTGGTAGAGGGAATATTTTTTAAACGAATTCAAATTGATCTGGGATTTTTTTTGATGATTATTTTTCCGTCAATACAAGGAACTAGAGCACTTAGATCACTAGAGGGGAGGCCTGGGACCCAATTTATCCCAAGTGGCGCGGCCCACCTCCCTGGTCATGCTACACATGCTATATTGACCATCGAAACTCCGATTGCGTCGATTCCACCACCATCCACTTTGTTTTGACCTAAAATATTCTATAAAAAGGGTCCCCGGGGATATTTCAGAGGAGGCAGAGCAAAATATAGAAACACTGAAACAGAGTTAGATTCTGTGAAGATTGGAGGAGGAAACACTGTCGGAGCCGCTATCGGTCTGATCTCCACCGTCTCCAATGTTACCAACACCGTCTCCATGGTGAAGATGGAGTAGTACACCTCTGGATTGTGGGTTTGTGTTAGTATCTTGATCTACATATCTTTCATGCTATCATTGTTTTAGTACCATATGAGCCGCCCAACATGATTATGGTCATCTTTGTAATTTATATGTGATGGATCTTTGTTTATGACATGATATTTGAAATTAAAGTTCTATCATGTGTAAGATTTATTGGTATGTACATATTATGTACCCTGTTCTTAATTATTTGTTTTGATCATGCTTATATGCAAAAGCATGTGTTGGGGAACGTGTGTATTAGATGAGTAACATGGTGGTGAAGATTGGGTACTAACAGAAAACTCGAGATCCATTTGGGTTTCACCTTTATTGTGTTCCCTCGCTAGGGATAAAGTGAATGCATGTATTATGTCCTTCTTGTGACAACAAAGATGTTATTATTTGGTTAAGGTAACACATTTGTTATCCGAACATCATGTCAAGTACCTAAGGTTATACTCGGTTTATTCTTAATTCTAGATTTCATGGAGTTTTTCCTTTCTAGAGGAGTATAAATGAGATGTGTTGCATCATCTTTATATTGGAATGTGATACCCATATGAATACTAATCAAACACATAATAAAGTTTCAAAAGATATTATATGATCCATAAGCAGTTTGTAAGTCCATTGCAACTTATGAGAGAGTAGACAAGTGAACCCATGAATCTCGATCCACTTTTTATTATAAGAAACACCTTTTTATTGCCTTTTATATTTTCTGCATTAATTAAATGCGAAATATAAAAATACATTTACTATTTGTATAAACAAACAAACACCTAAAAAGAACTTTACTTTATTGTTTTTTTTACTTGTTTGCCTAGTTATAATTGTTTTATTTTAGTTTTAATAATACAAAACCTTGTGATTGATAACCACACGGTAGAGTTGCGGACACAAGACAAATATTTTATTTTGTAGGTTGTTTTAAAAAGACAAGTAAATGAGAGTCCTCTGTAATTCTCCGTGAATTCGATATAAACCCTCAACTCAGCCTTGGGGAAAAAGACCCTTGCTACAACACTTTTCATCTGGAGTCCCAACAAGTTGGTACACACTAAGTTGTTTCCATCAGTCACATACTTGTCATCACTAGGACATGAGTTCTTACCTCTTGAACCAAGACGAGCGTACAGCCACACGAGGGGTTGGAAACCCTCCCGGCCAACTAACTTGCCTAGTAGAATCCATGCGTCAAATAGTTCGGACGTTCTATTTGGTATATGCATTTTGGATTTTTTGAAAAGACGGTAAAGGAGGTGCATCATAACAGTTAGGGTGTGGCCGGGAACAAGAAAGGCACAGCCTTTGTAATCTTGGTCCGTACACACAACTCTAGGGATCAACTTTGAGACATGACCCATTATGTCGACATCTCCTTAGGCCGTGACTTATGGTCTCAGCGACAACAAGATAAAGGTCGTGGTCAACCACCCTCTACTGGCCTTTCAAGGATGAGAGCTAATGTAAAAGTCGGTTGATACATGTGGGTAAAGATATATACCCATGCAGAGTTAAATATTCTTGAAAAGTCGTGTCCGTGGTTATGGATTACTCTCTCCGTTTAGGAATATAAGATGTTTTACCTTTATGAATCGAATGTATCTGGACGTATTTTAGTGTATAGGTTCGTAGATGTTCGGAGTGAACTTATACACTAAAAAGCGTCTAGATATATTCATTTTACAAAGCTAAAATGTCTTATATTTGTGAACGAAGGGAGTACTTGGTAGCGGACGCGATGATCATAGAAAGAATAATCTAATCGTAAAACTTGGAAAGTAAAATATCCTTAAAGATGCTTCTTTTGAATACTAAATTTAGTTGATAAAGATTGGTAGATATCAAAAGATGATCAAATATCTACGGTATGTTGGTGTTGACCCGTTTCTTAACTAGCAAAGCCGACTCAAGAACAGAGTCTAAACTCCGTTTTGTACTACTTGCTCCAGCATTTATCAGAAACAGTGTGTCCATTATGCATTGCAGCTAGCTAGCACACTTTTGTGATTTATCCCAAAAGAGAAATAGTAGTATTACTTTAAAAAAAATAGTAGTAATACTTGTATTTGCCATTGAGCGTGTCTTATTTCATGGTTTGGCCTATCTAAAGATGTAATTGGTGCCCCCTCAAGAAGCCTCCAGGTTAATTAGAAAATACCAGCCGTTCAATCTTGCCTCTAAACAATCTTAGCCGTGCGTTGCTTTTAACTGCCCCATATAAAAAGCTCAACCCCAGGACCCACGCGCCTCTCCCTCTCCTCGTCCTCGCGTGTGGCGGCTGGCGCGCTCCGTCTCCCTCTTCCTTCTCGTGATTTCTCTCCTCGCCGTATACTGCGCCTCTGCTGTCCTCTTCCATTCATCTCTGTTGCCGTCCGCATTTTCTTACCCATGGCCTGCTCTCTCCCCAAGGAGAGAACGGAGAGCAGTAGCTAGCCGCCGCCTCCTCCCCTTCATCACCGATCGATCTGACCAGCGACCACCTCTCACATCCTCCTCTCTCCTTGGTGAAGGACGGCGAGCCAAGGAGGTCCCGTGCCAAGGAGGACCAGGCGTCCCTCCTACCGTCGCAGTCTTCCACGCGTCACGGAAACAAGAACGCTCTGATCCCGTTGGAGGAACCCAGCCCCCTCTGAAAAATCTGGTACGTATCTGCAAGGTTTCCATTCATTTTTTGTTTGGGTTGGAATATGGAGACGCAAGAGAGTAGCGAGGAAGAAGGCTAGTGAGAGAGCGGTTCAGCCTGGCCAACCACAAATGCTGATTTCTATGGATTCATTTTTTGTTGTGTTTCTGATTCTGCCTTCTTTGTCTTTTGGTTCATATGTATTTTGAAGCAAGAAGATGAGTTCTATGAAAGATTGGGCACAAATATGTATTTCTTTGTCTTCGCTACCGGGCCCTGTTCCCTCGCGCCGCCTCTAAGGCTGCTCCCCTCGGCCTTCGTTGTGCCTCATTGTTGGCGGCGGGCGAGGAGGACGCTGGCAATGGCCGCAACCGAGCACGCGTGGGGAAGCGGCACACCGACAAACAGGCAAAGGCTTCCACCGTTTCTCCCATGCACAAGATCGATGCTACCCTTGACCAACCTCCTCTACCATTGAGTCTTTCTTCCTGTTGATTTTCTTGATTTTCTTCTTGTTTGCAGCCTCGCCTGATCTACATGGGACAGGAAGTTTTTCTGCTCTCACATAGAGTTCATCACGAACTCTATTAATTCCTCCAAACCTATATGCGACAAAAATCATGTCGCCAGCTCCAGATCCATGTCTCCGAGCTCTCCTCGATGTATTCAGGTAATGTCGTATTGGGATGCCCATAAAATACCTACTAATTGTTACTGCTATATATATGATTGAACCGTTTTTCTGAATTTATTTAGTGGACAAATCATAGAGGCTTCGAGCATATGTACGATTATCTTTGCAAGCAAATATATTGTTTCCTTAATTGTTACTGCTATGATTTAACCGTCGTTGGCTAGCTTTAAAATATTATGAGAATGCTACGTACATACAACAAGAGAAATTATGTGCTGACTTGGTCTTTGAAACTGGTATATGTAGAAATAAAAAGTATGCATGTGGTTATGTCCTTCTGCTAATTAGCCGTTTTGCTGTTTCTCTCTTTTCCTTGGTGGTATTTTTTAGTTTAAGCTCAACACACTGATTTTCTAGCTGCTGGTCTTAACCTTCTATTAGTCAGAAATTACCTCTTTTAGTTTGGCATGCTTCTGTTTTTTCTGCAATTTGTTTTTGTATCCTTTTTGATGTTTCTTGCAGAATGTTTCTGCTATTTTAGACATCAAACAAGAACTGCTAAACAGTGGAGTGAGAAAGGCATAACTTCTGCTCTCAACTTAGTAAGCCTGGCAATTGGGATAAATGGAAAGAAAGTCGTCATTGGTTTTTTGCTCTTCGGATTATAATGCCACGTGTAGGGAAGCGGCACACAGACGGACAAACAAGGCTGCCACCGTTTATCCCATGCACAAGATCGACGCCGCCCTTGACCAACCTCCTCTACCATTGAGTCTTCCTCCCTGTTGATTTTCTTCGTGTTTGCAGCCTCGCCGTCGATGCCTGCTTAATCTACAAGAGGTCGGAAGTTTTTCTGCTCTCACATAGAGTTCATCACAGACTCTATTAACTCCTCCTACCTGTATGCATTTTTCTCTATATTGCAATTTATTACTAGAACACTTCTTGATCTGTTGTTGACTAGAACACTCCTCTCACTAGATTTTATTTTTTTTCAATTTTAGCTAAAATTAAGTTCATCACGATCTCTATTCACTCCTCCTACCTGTATGCATTTTTCTCTATATTGCAATTTATTACTAGACCACTTCTTGATCTGTTGTTGACTAGAACACTCCTCTCGGTAGATTTTTTTTTCAAATTTAGCTAAAATATGCGACTAGCTTCAAAGGCTTCCACCGTTTCTCCCATGCACAAGATCGATGCTACCCTTGACCAACCTCCTCTACCATTGAGTCTTTCTCCCTGTTGATTTTCTTGATTTTCTTCTTGTTTGCAGCCTCGCCGTCGCCGCCTGCTTGATCTACATGGGACAGGAAGTTTTTCTGCTCTCACATAGAGTTCATCACGAACTCTATTAATTCCTCCAAACCTATATGCGACAAAAATCATGTCGCCAGCTCCAGATCCATGTCTCCGAGCTCTCCTCGATGTATTCAGGTATTGTCGTATTGGGATGCCCATAAAATACCTACTAATTGTTACTGCTATATATATGATTGAACCGTTTTTCTGAATTTATTTAGTGGACAAATCATAGAGGCTTCGAGCATATGTACGATTATCTTTGCAAGCAAATATATTGTTTCCTTAATTGTTACTGCTATGATTTAACCGTCGTTGGCTAGCTTTAAAATATTATGAGAATGCTACGTACATACAACAAGAGAAATTATGTGCTGACTTGGTCTTTGAAACTGGTATATGTAGAAATAAAAAGTATGCATGTGGTTATATCCTTCTGCTAATTAGCCGTTTTGCTGTTTCTCTCTTTTCCTTGGTGGTATTTTTTAGTTTAAGCTCAACACACTGATTTTCTAGCTGCTGGTCTTAACCTTCTATTAGTCAGAAATTACCTCTTTCAGTTTGGCATGCTTCTGTTTTTTCTGCAATTTGTTTTTGTATCCTTTTTGATATTTCTTGCAGAATGTTTCTGCTATTTCAGACATCAAACAAGAACTGCTAAACAGTGGAGTGAGAAAGGCATAACTTCTGCTCTCAACTTAGTAAGCCTGGCAATTGGGATAAATGGAAAGAAAGTCGTCATTGGTTTTTTGCTCTTTGGATTATAATGCCACGTGTAGGGAAGCGGCACACAGACGGACAAACAAGGCTGCCACCGTTTCTCCCATGCACAAGATCGACGCCGCCCTTGACCAACCTCCTCTACCATTGAGTCTTCCTCCCTGTTGATTTCCTTCGTGTTTGCAGCCTCGCCGTCGATGCCTGCTTAATCTACAAGAGGCCGGAAGTTTTTCTGCTCTCACATAGAGTTCATCAAAGACTCTATTAACTCCTCCTACCTGTATGCATTTTTCTCTATATTGCAATTTATTACTAGAACACTTCTTGATCTGTTGTTGACTAGAACACTCCTCTCAGTAGATTTTATTTTTTTCAAATTTAGCTAAAATTAAGTTCATCACGATCTCTATTCACTCCTACCTATATGCATTTTTCTCTATATTGCAATTTATTACTAGACCACTTCTTGATCTGTTGTTGACTAGAACACTCCTCTCGGTAGATTTTTTTTTCAAATTTAGCTAAAATATGCGACTAGCTTCATGTGCTGAATTTTCTTTTTGCAGAAACCTAAAGTTGTTGACTTGATATCTTATTGATTAGACGACGCAAGCCCCAATTGAATAACTCTATTTGGTTTCGTCGTGTCAAAACGGCGCGCTGATTGTGTCCGCCGAGGAAGGAATGGTTTTGATGTGGCACGCTTGACAGAAGTTGAAGATTATAGATAGGTAACACTACTGCATCATTTTTTTATGATAGGGCCATCAATTCCGTTGTGTATTATCAGTGTCGTAGATTGGATGCAATCTTGCATCTCTGCCTGACCATGGTTGTCTATATTGTTGTTTTTTATTGCTGTAAGGAAGCTCCGGCAATTTAACTTTGTTACAGTATGTCGAAGGATTCACTGATTGATCATTATATCCACTATGTTTTTCTGTAGAATCTTTGCCGTGACATGGAATGACGGTGGTAAGTCCCCACCAAGGGGGCTAAATCAGTTCTTCTCCTCCTCCGGTGTGTTAGGGTATGTGTTGGATAACCGTCCTATAAACTCAAGTTGTTCTCTACAGTGCAGATTTTAGCTTACCATTCCTTTTCCCTGTAAACTTGTCTGGTACTAATGAAAAAGCTGCAATAAACTTGTTTGACAATAGTTTATCATACCGGATTCTCTTCTTCTTTCCTATAGTGGAGAGCAGAACTTCACCATGTTTCACTTCTACACTGATCATATGGTGTTTCTATTTTCTGCTTTTGGTAATTAAACTGAAGTTGACCAGAGATGTATGTGTTGTGGGCAAAGAAAAGGTGTTGCTCAAGTGAAAACCATTCGTGTGTTCTGGGAGATATGTTTTTACCAGGAAGGAGTTGATTTTTTGTTTAAATCTGGTTCAGATATTTTAGGTTGTTTACCTAAGTAAAAGGAAACGTGCTTGGAGCTTTGTATGTAGACTTTGGTGTATGTAGCCACTGCAGCTTATGATGGCAGTAAGTCGATAGTGATGTACAGACGTACATATTTAAACAGACTATGCTTTTATGGATGTGTGACAAGGCACTAGGAATGAACTCTTGTGGAAGCTAGAACTAGGTAGACTGGTTCAGTGTTTGTCTTAGTAACAGCCGTGGTCAATAATATCCTTGAGCTGATTTTCTTATATGTAGATTGTAGGAGATTGTCTGCTTCGAGTAGTGGGCTATTGGCTGCAAGTTATTCCAATGTGGGAGCTTAGCTAAACTATCCTTCATGGTTGGCACCACAAGAGAAAGTGAGTACTGCATCATAGATTTTCTTTCAGATTTTCAGATATGGCTTCACCCAAAGGTAGCTAGACTTCCTTCCGTTGTTCCTATTTTTAGATATGGCTTCACCCAAAAGTTGCAGTATATATATGCTTGAATGGGGCTTTGTGCTATGAAATATACATTTTTGCATGTCTGATTCCTCTTGCGTACATTTAATATTTGTTTCCAAGCATTTTGAAATATATTCGTGAAATAATGTACTTTCGTGGGATTATAGAAAATATATATGCAAATTCCTGATATATTTTGTTTGAATTGTTGTGGCAGTTGACTAATGTGGTAATGTTATCATCCCGGTTGTTCCTTATTTGGTGAATCGGTTTAAAAATCTGATTTAAATTGCTTACATAATTGGTTGTAAGACCTCATCAGATGGAACTAGCTGCCATTGTTTTGATATCCATTTCTATGGCCTGGTATTTGATTTTTGGTATGAATCTTTTCCTGATTATGAACATGATCTCATTGTTTTTCTATAATGTCCATTGTGCACAGATTAAAAAAAGAATCAATCTTGATCTTATCTTTGTATTTTTTTGGTGTATGGTGAGGTTGAGACACAAGTTATCTATCTGATCAGTTAGTATTGAAGGTTTATCTAGATTCATGAAATGTCTATCTGAATCGTTTTCTAAATACTCATGTGTTGTGGTTGCTATCTAATTATGATACGTGCATCTCAAAACTAACAATGATACATGAGTGTATTGATGCTTACAAGTAGGACCTAATTCTTGCTCCATTTCTTGCAACTTAGAAATGATATAACAATATGTATCTCACCAGTCTGATGATTTTTATCATGCTGGCCTTGACATCGAGGTGAAATATCATCTTATAGTACAGAAGCCACGCCATGTTCCATATGTTACTTATGTACCCTCCGAACGATGTGATCCCTCGTGTCTACACTTAAATTTCCTTTATGCGGTATTTTCTCTATATCGAATAGATCAATTGTCCTTTTTTGCAGTTATTGTCTTGCTGCCGAGAATATGATTATTCTACTAAAAATCATTCTAGGAATCATGAGATAGCTGATCTTTGTGTTTTATAGAGAGGATTGGAGTCTATTTTGGTTGCCTGTATTTATGCAGCATTAGTCAGGAGTTCCACTCGGTTTATTTTTATAGGATTTTCTGCATGGACTATCATCAGTAATCAATTAGGATTTTTCCCAATAGAATTTCAGTTGAAATAATGATGTTTTCTTACTTCAGTGTTTGGCTAATTTCATATATTTTTATGTCTCACTGGAAAGAAATAAACCGATCATACCATTTATGTCTCAATGCTAGATATATAACTCATCAATTCAATGGTTTTTCCAGCTGTATGTGCAACAAGCTCTCAACCGATATCAGTTGTAGAATAGAAGTTGGCACAAAAATACTTGAAAGAAGGTATAGGAAAGTACAATATTATTGAGAACATAATTCTTACAAGAAAAATATATGTTGCCATTTCACTGCTTATAGTATTAGCTGCACACATAATCAAAAATATGGTATGGACCTACCAAGACTATATTTAGTGTGAAGCTACATAAATGGATCTTTGTCCCTGTTTTATAGCTCTAATGGCGTGCTTCTACTTACGATTGAAAATTCTTTTTAAGATAAATATTTTACTGCTTACTTTGTTACCTATGAGCCAAAATAAACGACTTATGGTGCAGATGTGTAGCCTTTCAATTGGTATACCTGCAATCTTGAATGCCCACTTTCTTATTGTGTAATTTGGCGGTCCTTTAGTTTTGTACGGATTGGTACTGAGCTGGTGCTGCTGCTACTACAAGATTAACTATATATCTATAGTGATGTACCTGCAGGAGAGGTGATAATTTTTTTATCAGTATTTACAGCCGCTGATTTCTAAGTTGGAAGCCCATTGCACCCAGCAGACTGCAACGCGACTCCATCCTCAACGCAGCACTATCACTCCACAACACCTTGTTGTATGCAAAGGTAACAGACTCATGTCTTACTCCACTTCACATCAGTAGTCTTCAAGCCTGCCATGGATTGGAGTGGTGACTTGAGACATGAAGACCTTCAGATGTCCTCATGTATTGTGACCGACATCGATGATTGCTTGTAACAAGCTAGCGTTGTTGTGAGAGGTACATGTCCATGTCCGCACACCTGCCTCAACTTTTTATATGCAATAGTATTGGTACCTTGATAAGTTCAGATAAAAAAACTTGATAACTTGCCAGGTCTAGATGAAACATATAAAGGGAAGAAATGCAATACAATAATATAATTATTCTTTTGACTAAGTATTAATAAATAAAACATATAAAGGGAAGAAATGCAATACAATCTTCATAGATAAAACATACGAAAATGTTCTCTACCATTGTATATTAGCATGTTCCCAGGCAGTTCAGCAACATTTAAAAAGTCATCATTTTCAATTTAAGCTTTATACGATTTAAAAAGAACACAATTGTGTACTGTCGGGTATAACATCATCTTCTCCGCTCAGGTTGTTGGATAGGTTGTATATTTGCTTTGCTTGCGCTTCTAGCTGTTAAAAGAACCAGTAATATTTTTTGGGCTGATAATATGGATACGTTGTTAGAATGTTGCATTTTAGGATATGACTGAACATGTCACATTTAATAGCTCTTTTTTGTTGGACGGCTCTTGAAAGAGTATAGAACTATAAACTTCAATAGAATAGGGTACAAATAAATAGGTGCATCCCTAAATATTATACTGTATGAAGAGGAATTGTACATATTAAAGGGAGAATGAATAGAATCATGGTGCCTGCACATCGTTTCATATTTCTCCATGTGAGATTAAATTTGGTGTTGAACCTTTTTTCAGGATTCGTGCAGATTGGAGAAGTTCCTTGCATTGCAGTTCAGTTCGAGTCAGATAATGAATTGTATGGCTAAGCACATTTATGATGTTGGAGCAGTTGGGTTTAATTTCATTGATGCATTTTGAATGACGTCTTAAATAAATTGTGGTATTTGATGTATGTTTGTAGCAGACCAACTTAGAGATGAACTCGGATTTGTTTCAGTTGACACATTGTATGAATCAAAAAATGTTCATTATTTTTTGTTCACTATAATCGCTAAATTTGCTTAAATTCAACGGGGTCGTGCGCCAAGGCGCACCTCTAAATCTAGTGTAATGTAACCATGGGGCCAAACCACAGCGTCAACGTCACCTCCTCTCAGTGAAAAGAAACAAAATGAAGAAGGGCCCGTGCAACGGCAAGTATAACCGCGAGTAGAAAACCAGTCATTTACAGACCATTATCATATCAAAAGTTGCATCCATCCGATATTTTTTAGCGCCGGATTCTGGCTTAATTTACAGACCATTATCATATCAAAAGTTGCATCCATCCGATATTTTTTAGCGCCGGATTCTGGCTTGATAAGACCCAACGAGTGAAGGTGCTCTAAGAGCATCTCTAAAGAAGACTATAAATACGAGAACTGTAAAACTGGTTTATATTCCACGGTGCCAGAAAGAACAGATATGGTAAATCCCAACCTGTACTGCATAGGGCCCACCTTTGGCCCACTTTTTTTTTCTTTTTTTTACCTATCTTCTCCGCAACCTCCCGACCACCGCCGCTCCGCGACTTCCAGCGAGCGCCACCTCTGGCCTCGCGCCGTCCGCCGCCCAGCCCCGCCCCGAGCTCTCGTGCGTGCGTGTTGCTGGCTCCTGAGCTCGCGTGCGTGGGGTGCGGCTGCTTGCTGCTGGCTTGCGTGGGTGCGTGCGGCTGCAACCTCCTGAGCTCGTGTGCGTGCGTGCGTGCGGCTGCTGGTGCGAGCATGAACTCAAGCAACCATGGCGAGCAGGAAAAAGACAAGGTTGCGGTGGTGGTGGTCTGCCCGGCGAGCCAGCCGCAAGTCCGGCGTGTGGAGATCGAGCCCGCCCAATTCGGACCAGCGGTGGCCTCTTCCGGCTTGCGGGGGCGGATTCTGGCGAGTTCCGTCGCGGTTGTGCGGCGGCGCCGACGTGGTTTGATTTACAGGGGCAGCAAAACGGCTTCCCAATCTGCACATGTGAGGTTCTCGCGGATGGATTCTCCGCGCCCTGTAAATCGTTTAAGGGTCGACCGAGTTTTAGGGATTCACTAGAGCGCGCGTTTTCGACCGGAACTGTAACTGCCCTTTTTTTTTCAGGTTTGACTAGATTTAACTAAAACCGACAAAGCGGCGTATGTTGGTGTTGACCCGTTTCTTAACTGGCAAGGCCGACTCAAGAACAGAGTCTAAACTCGGTTTTGTACTAGTTGCTCCAGCGTGTATTAGAAACAGCGAGTCCATTATGCATCGCAGCTAGCTTGAACGCTTTTGTGATTTATCCGAAAAGAGAAATAGTAGTAGTACTTGTATTTGCCATTGAGCATGCCTTATCTCATGATTTGGCCTATGTAACCCTCGGGCCAGACCACAGCATCACCTCCTCTTTTGACAAGTGAAGAGAAACAAAATGAAGAAGCGCCCCGTGCAACCGCAAGTATAGCCACGGCCACGGGGCGGACCAGCGGATCCCCCCCCCCCCCCGGGGGGCCGCCCGCACACCAAACAAAACGAAAACCTAGAAATAAATACTGTACTATCGACTCCGACGAGGGGCCGTGCATTGCAGTTGCAGTGCGTCAGAGCATGCATGGCTTACAGCATGAGCCTGCGCCCGGTGGTCTTCTTGCGCAGGGGAATGAGCTTGGCGTCGTCGATGACCGGCCCGCAGAGCGTGCCGTCGGGTTTCATGTGGTAGAATGTGCTCTGGAACACCACCCTGGTGCGGTTTCGGTCGGCCGCGAACTCCAGCACGGCGCGCTTGTACCCTCCGGCGCCATTGGAGCTGTACGGCACCTTGACGGTGGCGCGCGCCGCGTAGGCCTCGGCGACCATGGACCCCGTGCATCCGTCGTTGGCGTCGCCGACGGCGAAGGACAGGCGGTAGGTCCACCCCGGCACGGTGCGCACCTCCTGCACCAGCGCGCTCTCCTTGCCGCCCACCAGCTCCACGGCGCGCGCGCCCTCCGGCACCTTGAAGTGCGCGGCGTCGATGTACTTGACGGCCTTGGACGACATGATCATCCACGCGGGAAGCGGCGAGTGGTCGTCCTCGATGTTGGGCGGCACCAGCACCCCCCAGGACGCGTTGGGCAGGAAGTAGGGCCCCTCCTCGAAGCCTCCGTTCTTGAGCATGTTGTCCTTGGTGAGCGTGGGCGGGTACAGCGTCCTGATGGCGACGGCGTCGATCAGCGGGCCGCACGCGGGGTCCTCCTCGACGCCCGGGTTGTGGATGACCAGCTCCACCACGTCGAGCTTGGCTTTGAACGCCCAGGAGTAGGAGTCCCAGCCGTTGCTGCCGTAGATGGTCTGCATGGGGAGCACGCCGGACTCGGGGCTGACGGAGATGTTGATGGTCTCCGCCTGGGCGCAGGTGCGCGCGGCGCTGAAGGTGACGGCGTAGTAGGCGCCCCGGGTCACGGAGAGGCGCTGGAGGATGGAGGCCTCGTTGCCCAGCCGAACGGCGTGCGCGCCCTGCGGCACCACCAGGAGCATGTCGCCCTGCTTCTGCCCGGACTCGATGTACTCCACGAAACCCGACGTCTGCCACTTGGGGATCGCGTTGCCGCCCTTCACCACCGTGCCGTTCACAAGGTCCGACTTGGGCGGACCGGACTCGAAGTTGCCATTCGGAAGAAGCCCTGCAAATATGCGCCCATTCATTCATTTTGATAAGTAATAAATACTACTATAAAGTATATTACAGCAAGTGATGTTTCTTCATCCGGTAATTATGGATGTAAAATTATCAAAACATATGCACAATGCCCGACGGTCTTATCTGGTTGTTGCAGCCATTACTGCTTGGTCGATCTATACTACTACAAGCTGCCACGAGCAGGGAGCACGCAGGGCTGTGTGACTATCTACTCAGCATGTTTCGTTACTAATTAGTTATTGTTAATAACTGCCACCGACAGAGGTCTCCTGCTAATTAGTTATCTAGTTATCTAGTTTTTGTTCCATCTTTTTGCTCCATCCACCATGCACGTGCTGCAGTCCTGCAGAGCTTCGCACACGCATGAGATCGATGCAGCACACGCAAAAAAACAGAAACGAACCGAACATTAGCTCACGCTACTAATAGTACAATGATACCACGGTCTAATGTTTCTTATAAGTTAATAAAGAAGAACCTTTGGACGGTGAACATGCTACGTGCATGTTTGTTCGGCAGTGTAAGCTAGACTAGACCCCTCGGGAGATTGCGTTAATTAATTCGCCTTCTCTTGTGTGCTAGTAATCGGAAAAAAGGTATATCCCCATGTGCACATCTACATGCAACACAGTTGCGTGCCATGTGAGGGTGGCCGATAGTTATACCCTACTACTACTACTCCCTTCGATCCATATTAGTTGACAACTAATATGGGTCCACGTATGGTCCTCCCACAAATCAAATCAGTTCATGCATATGACAGCGAACCCGAAATCATTTCGCACTGTTAAGAAGATCGCTCATGCATGACGGGGTGGGCCAGATCCAACCAGATCAGTGTTCGCAAGATGGTAAACTGAATGAGCGGTCAAACATGTACCGGCCTGTCAGAACTGGGTGGAGTACTCTACCCATCTTTATGAACAGTCTATTTATTGGTGATTGGCCAAATACTGATTGTACTACTACTGCTACTACTATTATGTTAACATAGCCCACTGTTTAACCTCAAAGTTATCAGTCGTCAGGACTCAGGAGTAGTACAGTTTTGTACTCCCTCTGTTCCTAGCAGTATCAGTATTAACATCTTTTTTCTTGTCTGAACATAGCAGTATCAGGTATGGGGAGAACAAACTAACTACTTACTGGTCACCCCAAAAATTCATGCGTTCCAGTTTACGTAGAACCAGTCAAAGTACATCACCTTAGCATTTACAAGCGGAATAAGAACATAAAGGTGAAGGAGTGGGAAAAGGGCATAGTAAAAGAAGTACAGCATAATACTTAAAAAATATATACATTTCAGAAACAGACTAAATACTTTTCGCATTGGGCAGCAAGAATAACAGAAAAAAAAGGCAAAAACATGGTTAAATTTCAGCCTGCAGTTTCTTTGACGAATTAATATACTCCTACAGATCACGCAAACAGTACCAAAATTTGCAAGTTGCAAGCAATAGTCTCACCGTCGGTGACGACGGCGGCAGCACGCGCCGCCGCGCAGACGAGCAGCACCGAGAGCACGGCGCAACGCATTGTGTCCTCCTCCTTCGTCGCCTTCTTCTTTCTGAACCCCTCTCTCTGTTTCTCGTTTGCTCGCTTTGCTAGCTCGGGATGGATGAGACGAACAGAGCATCAGCGTGGCTGTACTTATAGAGCAGCCGCTCGTGTAAACAGCCTCGAGGCTGGCGTTTATTAGCAGAAATGTCACTGTGAGGCCCATGCAGTGGGCGTTCAATCTCAGCCCTGCGCGTGTCCACGTGGAGAGGCGACGGACGGCACTGGGCGCGCGGCGCCGAGAGGTTTTCGGCTGGAATGGGAGATGGCGATCCTGCCCTCGCACTCGGAGGGGACAGTGCATGCGTGTGGTCACATGGCTCTTCCTGTTTCTTCGCATCGCCTGCGCGTGGCGGTGCCTGCTCTACACGAACGCCCTGCTAGTGTGGTCGACCCGGTCGTCAAAACCTGATTCGGTGCGGCGGTCAGGGGGCATTTGCGTCATTAAAGGGCTTATTACTTCGGCCGTGTCGGTTGTGTTGGAAAATAGGCCATCTCATTTCTCATTTTTCGTATGCCAATAATTCCTGAAATCCTAAAACACCAGTGAGACCAATTATGCAAAGCAAGAGATGGAACAAAAAGTTTAGTCTCATCTTGTTGTTGAGTGAAAGTCAGATCAGCTTATAAGGTGAGCTCTTTCACCACTGTATGAGCATAAGAAAAAGAGAGAGATACACCACTATACGAGCATAAGAAAAAGAGAGAGATACACGTGCACTTCTCCTCCGCCACTTGCCTCGTCACGATGTGCGCGCATGCCGCGGGAATGAGCCAAGCCAAGAATCCACCTATTGCTCATGTGCTGAGTTGTCTATATTTTTGCCACGCATGAACAATTAGCCCAAGTAGATATTTTTATGAACTTGGTGGACATAGGAGAATGAATACGAGCTCAGTGGAGGCTTCTCGGCTCTGGTTGCTGCATGTTCGTTTTGCCTCCTGTCTTTTTGTTTCATCTCCCTACGCTGGTTGTTTGCCTCTCCCTCATGTGGCTATATAAGAGAGGTTGCTCCTCTCTAGAGACACATACCACAACCCATCGTCTCTAGTTCCACAACACTGCGTAGCCTCCAAAGTCTTCTCTATCCCGGCTTGTAGCGTGCACCGCGAGTTGGGACAGTAGGACTCTAGAACCCGTTGATTCAAGGCATATACGGGAGAAGGGTGATAACGTTTTTGGGAGCGCTCTACGCACTACTGGTTTTAGCGCCGACGATAACTTCTCGGACGACGACTTCTTCTCTGACGTCGACCACCTCTTCGATGACATGGCTAACAACATCGTCAACGTCAACACAAGCGGTTCCTCTTCTACACCTTATGCGTTCTTCATCCACCTTGTTAAGATCATGTTTCAGCTGATACGAATTATATCTCATATATTATGTGTAGCAATCTGTTTAGAATTGCTATTTACTTTATATATGTTAGATCACATGACTAGTTTTACTTCAATATGATTAGTCATGTTTTATCTACTGTTTTCATGGATTAAATCATATGGTAAATTTCTCATGTTTCCAATAATCTAAAACTTTATTATAGGCAATTTAATCTAAGTGGTTTTGCTGTGGCTATGAGGCCATCGATCTTTCAGGGTATGGAATAAAAGAAGTGATACATGAGAGCATTATTCTGCTTTCAAACTATGATCTGCTATAGCGCTACTCTTGGCAAATCCGAGGAAAGCTCACTCCTATTCAGAAGGTAGACTTTCATAAAAAATACCCTCTTTAAAGCGGATCTATTGAGTGTTCTTGGGGACAAAACTGTTGAATCATATATGTCAGTTGATAATGGCAAGCACATGTAGGTTGCACTCGAGGCCAAATTTGGGCTCTCGGACGCTGGCAGGGAACTGTATATCATGGAACAATTCTATGACTACAAGATGGTTGATAACCGCTCATTTGTTGAGCAGGATCACGAGATACAGTCACTCGTTAAAGAACTTGAGCACTTCACATGTGTGTTGTCAGACAAGTTTGTGGCTGGAGACATCATTGCCAAGCTTCCTTCCTCGTGGAGGAACTTTGATACTTCTCTAAAATATAATAGACAAGAGTTTTTCGTTATGAATCTCATTGAGACTCTTGATGTGGAAGAAAAGGCGAGAGCAAAAGACACACATGCTCGAAGTGTTGAGGGAGGTTCTAGTGCCAACTTGTTATAGAAGAAGAACTCTCAACCCAACAAGTTCAAGAGCAAGAACAAGTTTTATGGCAAAGGAAACTTCGATGGGAAGAATAAGTTCACATTCTATGAACTTCAAAAAAAGATTGATAAGAAGAAGGGTGATTGTCATGTGTGCGGTGATCCTGTCTACTGGGCTTCTAATTGTCCTAACTGTTTTGACAAGCATCAGCATGACAAGAGCGATATAACCGCTAATGGCATCATTGGAGATACTGAGATGAAGGATGCTACTCATGGTATATGTCCTACCGTCCTTTCGGTATGTCATTCTCCGAGTTATGTATTAGAACGTGTACCATTGTATTCTACCAAGTAGTTAAAGAAACGTTCCGTCCGGAGCTAACAGGCCAAGTCGGATCTACCATGGGTTACATCATTATAAACTTCGCAAACCGTGTCGAAAAGAAATCCAGCGGACAAAAGTAAAGAAAGACAACAAAATAAAATAAGTAGAAAAAACAAAAACGAAAAAATAAGAAGCCAAAAGACAAAGATAGATAGAAAAATAGTCGAAATGGCGAATTAAAAACCTAAGAACAGAAACGCGAAAAAAATATCCAGACAACGAAATAAGAAAAAGTAAGAACCGATAGTAAAAAGAATAAAAAGAAGTGAGAGAATAATAGCATGATGATTTTTTTAAAGCCGACGAAAATAGGCAGAAAAATGCACGGATAAACGGAGATGAAGGAGCAAAGGCAAAGAGGCGTCAAATAAATACAGGAAGAAAAACATAGAATAACAAAAATAAAATACGAAGCGAAAGAAGAAAAGACAATGTGAAGAAGTAGGTGAGCCTAGCTCCGCACGTCGCGCAGAAAGACCGACACATTTTCCAGCCAGCCATCGTCGTAGGCGACCCGACCGCTCCGAGAACGTTCATCGGAACGGTAGAAAAACCATATTACGGTAGACGAAAGGCACATGTGCAGTGATCCTATCTAGGGAAGCAGTCAAGACACGTTGTCTATTTCGTGAAAGTTCATCGGAAGGGCGGTAGCGTCCGTCTACGCCCAGTGCACCACTAACATTGCCCGTGGTCCATCTCCCGCCTGTGAGAAGCTCCACCTTCCAGTCCGAGTGTGTTCACCGGATGGCTGAATGAAACCAAGCACGGGAGAGAGACGAAGCGAAATAGCTATTTGTGGAGTCTAGGAATAAGAATAGGGTTTTATAGACGAAACGTTAGTGAGAAAGACAGACACGACATCGTGTGAGAAAGCCTTGCGACGCGCGTTTTTGAGCCACACGCAAGAACCCACGTATGCCTAGAATCTACGGTGGCACATATTCTATCGGCAACGAGCAAGATCACGCTGATAGATATTCTCTCGCACGGGCGATAATGCTGTCAGATCATCTATACACCCGCGATAACCCCTGTCTTCTACAGCGTATGCTTCTAGCCGACATGATTTACGGAGCCACGTAAACGCGAGAGACCGCGGCCGTCACAGGCCTACGTCGACAGGTTGGCTATGGACGGGCCACATAACCGTGAGAAACCACATCCGGCTACAGCCTACGGAGCCACATATTCTCTCAACAACCCCAACGTACGTGAGAGACCGCAGCCGGCATGGGCTCACATCGCCACGTCAGCTCTCGGCGGGTCCCGCCACGGCGTGTCGCGCCGGGAACTCCTCCCATAGAGAGTGGTACCGCTCGTGTTCTCTAATGGCGGGCCCAAGGCACGCGTGTGGCCCACCATCCTGTGACACGGGGTATGACGGCGCGCACGACACCTGTCTGCGGTATGGATTCTTTCGTCCTGACCCGTAGTGGGTCCTGCCTCACGGGATAGCAGGACTTCATTGCGACGTCGTCGCGTGTCCTTTTTGATGTCCATCCTATGGACAAAAATAATCGAGACGGCGTGGATAGAAGTTTGAAATGAAACAATATAGAGCTATTATTTACTCATGATGCATTCAGATCTTTGTGAGATAAATGATTTGTTGATAAAAGGTGGAAACAAATATTTTATGACTTTGATCGATGACTTCACTAGATACTATTATGTGTATCTTCTAAAATCGAAAGATGAGCTTTGTGTTTCTTCAATATAAATAAAGCTAAAGCAGAAAACCAACTTGATCGAAAGATTAAGAGGCTTAGGTCTGATCATGGTGGAGAGTATTTCTCCAACGAGTTTGATTATTTTTGTGCGGAACATGGTATAATCCATGAGATGACGTATCCCTACTCACCACCAGTCAAATGGGGTGGCCAAAAGAAATAACTGTACTTTAACAAAAAAAATAACGCCATGTTAGATACATCGGGTCTCTCTAAGAAATAGTGGGGAGGCACTATTAACCATGGGTCATGTCCTAAACCGAGTTCCCACAAAGAACAAAAAAATTGCTCCATTTGTAGAATGGGAGAAGAAAATGTTAGAACTCTCTTATTTGCGGACTTAGGGATGTTTGGCAAAGGTTGATGTGCCAAATCCTAAGAAGCGTAAACTTGGACAAAAAACCATTGATTGCATTCTTCTGGACTATGCTTTTCATAGCATTGGTTATAGATTCATGATAGTAAAATCTGAGATACGTGACATGCATGTTGGTATAATCATGAATCGACTGATGCAATTTTCTTTGAGGATATATTTCCTATGAAGGATATGCCTAGCTCATCGAATCAGGAGATTCTTTGTTCATCTAGCCAGGAATTTGGTAAAAACAATTAACCTATCATTTCCAATTGAAAACTTCAAAAATCATGAGGAGGAGAATAATGAAATTCCTAAATGGAGCAAGAGACAGAGCACTGTAAAGCCCTTTGGTGATGATTTCATGTTGTACCTCGTGGATGACACTCCTACTTATATTTCAAAAGTCTATACATCTCCTAATTCTCACTATTGGAAGGAAACCATCCGCATTGAGATGGATTCTATCTTAGCTAATGGAACATGGGAGATTACAGACCGTCCTTATTGGTGCAAACCTGTAGGATGTAAGTGGGTATGGGCGTTTAATAAGCAACTTAGGACTGGTAGTACTATTGATAAGTACAAGGCATGACTTGTGGCCAATGGTTACATCCAAAAAGAAGGTGAAGACTTCTTTGATACTTACTCACCTATTGCTAGATTAACCACCATTCGAGTACTACTTTCATTAGATGCCTCACACGGTCTTCTCAGTTATGAAATGAACATTAAGAGAACTTTCCTAAATTGAGAGTTGGATAAGGAAAATTACATAGATTAGCCAGATGGTTTTTTAGTAAGTGGTTAAGAAGGAAATGTCTGCAAGCTTTTGAAGTCTTTATATTCCCTAAAACAAGCCCCTAATCATTAGATGAGAAGTTTGAAACATCTTTAAATGTTACATGCTTCGTTGTAAATGAAGATGACAAATGTGTGTACCATCGCCGTGGTGGGGGCAAGAGAGTCATCCTTTGTGTTGTATGTTGATGACATACTAACTTTTGGAACCAATCTTAGTGCGATTAAGAAGATCAAGGATTTCTTATCTCATTCTTTTGGGATGAAGGATCTAGGAGTAGCTGATGTTATCCTGAACACCAAGCTGTTGATAGATGGGGATAATAATGATGGGGTCACAGTTCTTCAATCTCACTATGTGGAAAAGATCTTGAGTCATTTCAGGAATAGGACTACAAGTCTTCTCCAACACTGTATGATCCTAGTATGTTGCTTCGATAGAATCAAGGGACTACTAGATATGAACCGAGATACTCTCAAATAATTGGTTTACTCATGTATTTAGCTAGCGTTTGAGGCCTAACATTGCTTTTGTTGTAAGCAAACTTAGTTGATTTGTTTCAAATCCTAGAGATGATCATTGGCATGCTCTTGAAAGAGTTATGTGATATCTAATAGGCACTGTGGGCTATGGCATACACTATACTAGGTATCCAAGGGTACTGTAAGGTCATAGTAATTCAGATCGAATTTATGATGCTAATGATATAAAGGCCACAAGTGGATATTTATTTACACTTAGTGGTGGCACTATTTTTTGGAAGTCTTGCAAGCAGAGTATCTTAAAAAGGTCAACTATAGAAGCAGAACTCACAACACTAGACATAGCCACTGTTGAAGCATAGTGGCTTCATGAACTATTGATGAACTTTCCCATGGTTGAAAAAATCAATACCCGCAATCCTTATGAATTGTGATAATCAAACTATAATTTAAAATAAACAGTTCTAAAGATATTATGAAGTCGTCAAGGCATGTGAAGAGGAGACTGAAATCTATCAGGAAAATGAGAAAATCTAGAGTTATTGCATTAGATTATATCCAAACATATAAAAACTTGAAAGTTCCCTTCAGAAAGGGTCTATCACGTAAGTTGATAGATAATGCATCGAAAGAGATAGGTATGAGACCCACAATATGAGTTGACCATAGTGGTAAACCACTCTTTATGATCGGAGTAGAATTCAGAGACAAGATGTTGGTCAGTTGAGAGAAGAGTATTCTAACCTTTGTATAATACTACTCCATGAAGATGCAATGCTCTTCTATTCTGCATGACAGGCTGATTTTATCTTAATTTATTTTAAGTGGATTATTTTTTAAGCATAGATGTTTTTCTGTAGAACATCTTTTAAAGAACACACCTATATGAGTCTAAATGTTAAACGTCGCAGTCTATGAGAGTTAGGTTCTCTCTAATAAACTCTTAAAAGACCACGGAGTATGATGCATAAACTCCACCCGTGAGTAAGTCCTGCGACTGTCTAGTATTGGTCAAGGCTTCATGTGAAACTAGATTTACAGTAAACTTGCAGTTCAGGACATAGTCTACTGTACAAGTCATAAACTAGTGTAGCATGTAGTTTAGGTGGAAGTTCAACTTAATAGTCTCCACTGTAGGACTAGTATATAAACCAATGCTTTGAAATCATAGGAAAAATTTGTGTGCCTCTGGTATCTCGTGGGGGGTTGTTGGAGTTTTGCCTAAAATAGACCGAGATCATTTATCGTATGCCAATAATTTACTGAAATCCTAGAGGTCCACTTGGCCCATTCATGCAATATAAGAGGTGGGACAAAAGTTTAGTCCCACATTGCTAGTTGAGTGGAAGTTGGTCCAACTTATAAGGTGAGCTCTTTCACACTTGTACAAGCATGATAAAAAGAGATACATACACACGTGCTCCTCCTCCGCCGCAGATGAGTGCAAATATGATGCATATTTAAGCATATATATTATTCATATTGTCACTCATCTCATGTTATATCTAGCTACAACTATGTCTATTATGCATGATTACTAGTTCTCATTTATTTTCATATGAGTGTTGCAAAACAATTAGTTTTTATTGGGATTTTATAACGTTTCCTTGTCTTTGACTTGTGTGTAGGTGTTGTAATTGATTATGGATAAAGCAAGGTAAGAGGAGCAAAGAGGATGCAGTATGGAGGAGTTGCAGAGACTTTGCCATTTGAGGGGTGGAAAAGTGATATTTTCCATCATCACAAAATCAAGATCTAAGACCATGATATTGTAGCTCTTTTCCATATGAATAAAACAAGTCGAAGAACACCCAAATCGAAGTTTCTATGACAAAATGGCGGTCAAAATAGGAAAGTATCTACAAGCGTAACAACCACCGATACGGGCGCGGCCAATCGTACCGCCCGCCAGTACCGCGTATTTTGGACGAGGAAAACCCCCAGAACCGACACGATTCTTCACCATGTTGCCCCCCGTTCGTTACTAGACCTTCATTAGGTCATAGGCAACATAGGAGGGGAAATTGGGGTCCCTCCTAGCCCTATATAAAGAGGAGAGGGGTCAAAGGAGAAGACCCCATCCTCACATGCATCCACGGGGGAGCCCGCTGTCATGGCATCTTCGTAGCCGACACGTCTCTAAGATCTAGATCTCCATCAACACATCTACACCATCAAACCAATAAGAGGAGGATAAGTAGTCCATCACCATCATTACCACCAGGCACTGGTCGTCAGCTTCATCACCATCTCCATTAACACCTCCATCTCTCTCTCCCTTGTTTTAGATCTTGTATTTGTAAGATTGAACATGATGATCTCACCGAATTACTATTTATATTTCTATTCATCTATGTTTGAGTCATTGATCCGGTTCTAGGTTGAGGTGTGATCTAGTATGCAATCCTAGACTATGTTGTTTCATCTATTATATATATTGCTCTCTCTTCTAGTGACAAAGAGGAGATAGATGTGATCCTTCGGACCGGAGTGTATTATTTAACTTGCGTAGTGACAACGTGAGGTTGAAGGTAGTATGTGCCTTATGAAAAATAGGTAACTATGGGGGATTGTTTATTCATCTAAAGATGTATCTTGTTCAATTGTGAAGGATGGCTACATAGTTGCCCTCTAGTACTAGTGAGATCGAAAGTCTAGACACCACCTTTTATTCTTTTTAATCCTATAATTACAATTCCCTTGTTTACTTTCAGTTTTTGTTTACTTTGCTCTTGTTTACTTGTTCCTAGTTACATTAAATCATTTTCGAGTTATTTCTATTATATTAACTTATAGAATAGGGTATTTTCAAACCATGGTTTGGGTGCGAACGTGGTCACACTGACAACATGTGGCTGCAGGTTGTGTTATTTCCATCCGCAAAGCTTCCTTCGACGAACTTTATATAAATAATATTTGCTGCTACAAGTACTGCAATAACCCTGTTGTTGGACGTAGGAACCCAGTCATCAGCCGCTCACCTCGCCATGCATCATCACGACGCGTGCGGGTTGCGGGAATGAGTCGAGCCGAGTATCCACATATGCCTCATGTGTGAGTTGTCTATATTTTTGCCACACATGAATGGAATGTGAACAGTTAGGGTGAGTGGATTTTAATATGAACTTTGTGGACAATGGAGAACGATTACGAGCCCAGTGGAGGCTACTCGGCTTCAGTGTTGCCTGTTTGTTCCGCCTCCTATCTCTTTGTTTCGTCTTCCTACTGGTTGTTCGTCTCTTCCTCATGTGGCTATATAAGAGAGGTCGCTACTCTCAAAAGACACATACCACAACCCATCGCCTCCAGTTCCACAACACTGCGTAGCCTCCAAAGTCTTTTCCATCCCGACTTGCGGCGTGCACCACGAGTTAGGACAGTAGCCCTCCGAAACCCCGCTACTTCGAGTAATGTATGGGAGAAGGACAATAAGGTTTTTGAGGAGCGCTCTGCGCGACTACTGATTTCATCATGGACGACGACAACTTCTTCCTGGACCACGACTTCTTCCCCGACGTCGACCATCTCTTCGACGACATGGCTGACAACACCGCCAACGTCAACACGAGCAATTCCTCTTCTGCACCGTATGCGTTCTTCATCCACCTTGTTCAGATCATGTTTCATCCGGTGTGAATTATATCTCATATATTATTTGTATAAATCTGTTTAGAATTCCTATTTACTTTATATTTGTTAGATCACACGACTACTTTTATTCCAATATTACTAGTCATGTTGTATCTATTGTTTTTATGGATTAACTCATATGATAAATGGATCATATTTCCAAAATATATTTCTGCCATATGTGGTTTAATTTCATTATTATGTGAGATGCATGTTGAATTGAAAGTTTTCAATTTACAGTTCGGCGTGAGCCCGCGAGAAATAGATCCCGCAAACGGGAACCACAATGCTAGCCCGCGCAGAACCGTAAACGCGTTTTACAACGCCTTACTCATTTTTTGGGGTTCAAGTTTTACAGGATTTGTTAGAGTTGCTCTTAGTGTATGTAATCCATAGCGACGGTTGTTGATGCATAAAACAGGTCCATATCCACCCCATACCCACCCAATTTTAGTTGAATCTTTCATTCAAACCAAGGCCATCGTAACCTAGGGCTTGCAAATTTATCAATGTTTAGTACCGCAAGACCCCCAAACAAGTGGGGTATCATACGGTTTCACATTTTACTTTGGATTGTCCATCCGAGACCTTGTCGATCCCCGACGAAGGATCCTTTCTTTTCAATTTGCAGTCTTAATAGATGTGGAGTAAAAAAGTTACTTTTTAAAGTAATTATCTCGAAAGAAAGAGCTAAGAAGTGGTAAATACTATAAACCCTGGTTTCATATAACATTACAATGTAAGTCAAATTTTGTGATGTAGTCCAATATTGGGTTGGCTTACATGATGCAATTTTTAGGTCATACATCCTCCATTTCGAAGTCCTTAATTTGGAAGCCGTGGGCAACTCCAAAGTCCAAGATCTTCGCTTGGTTGATCCTTCAAAATAAAGTTTGGACGGCGGATCGGCTTCAACGTAGAGGTTGGCAAAATTGTGGCCTTTGTAAATTATGCAACCAAGTTCAAGAATCATCGGCGCATCTTCTTTTCAAGTGCCGCTTCACCGTTAGGATTTAGACTTGGGTAAAGGTTTGGCTTGGGCTTGTCGACCTCGAGCCTAGTAATTGGCAAGGGTTCCAATGTACGAAGGATTGGTGGACCTTTGCCATTGCTAAGAGGGGAGGCTCCCGAAGAGCTTTGGCCTCGCTTGATATGTTGGTGTCTTGGGAGATTTGGAAGGAGCGCAATGGACGGGTCTTCAGAAACCATTTTTGTACCGAAGCATGATCATGAATAAAATCAAGGAGGAGACGAATTTGTGGAGTCTCGCGGGTGCTAAAGCACTTTGTAACATTATGCCGCGAGAGTAGACCTTTTTGTGTATCCGTTTCGTTGCTAGCCAAGAGCGGTTTGTAAGACCTCTCTAAAAATCTTTCTCTCTATTAATGAAAATGGCAAGTCTTTTGCCTTGTTTTAAAAAAAAAATTTGGGTTGGCGCTATCTCAGGTACGTTCAGGGTCCTCCCTAGGTAGTGTTTTGCACGCCAGATCACTACTCCCCATGTACGATTCATATTGACTAGTTGCGCACGCTGGGAGAAACCAACAGGACAGATGATGCTGGAGGCACGATCAGCGTCGATCGGGGAGATTGGCAAAGATACCCATGTAGTGTAGGAGTACATATCAAACCTCAGCTCAGCTGACACATGGTGCCATGTGTCCATGTGCATCCGCGGTAAGCCATGCGACGCTTGTCGTCCCTCGCAGATTGCATCAGCCAAGACAGACAGACAGAAAAACAAACAGAAGGGGAAATGATTATGCAACCCAAGACAAGAAGAAGAAGAGAAGCTCGCTTGCACTCAACAACAAGAGACTGCGGAAGAAACTGCTAGCTGGTGGTCGTCCTTGGACGTATCGCCGCCGTTAAAATCCTCAGATCTTTCTATACTCCTACCAGTGTTGGTTTCAGAAATACCACAAAGATGGTTCCTCAAAAATACCATAAAGATGATAATACTTGGGCCAGCTCGATGGACTTCCCGGTTTCACGCCTGCATCTGGCTAATCAATCGTGGTGGTCAGACCGGGGTCAAGTAGGAGCACAGTGCGTCTTCCGCTCAAGAAGAGAGACACGAGTCACCGCGTCTTGATTGCACGCAACTCTGCATGTGACTGATCCTGATCTGCTCCCGCGCGCCTCGCCTGCCCCATAAAACAAGTGATGGTCTCCATGTGCCGTGCGCTGTCCGATGCGCAGTGCCTGCCGCTGTGGCGTCATCGGCGTTGATAAAATTACAGGGCCGGATCTATCTCATCTCTCTCTCTGGTTTGGAGGCCATGTGAGGGTGCATATGGCTTGCACTGCACCATGTTGCGTCAAGGCAGGTGTACCGTGCTGTGGACGATGGCTCGTCTGGGGACCGGTTCGATCCTCTGCCTGTTTGAGAGTTCTTTGGGGAGCAGTGCGTACGACGGAATGGACCCCCTCCTGCTTTAAACACGCGAGAGCGACTTTATCAACATGTCGACAGGCTCTAGTATAACTTACCGATATGATCGTCGGTGTTTCTTTCCTATACTGCAAGCATGTAAAATTAGTTTGCACAGATTTTATATGTAATAATGACTTAAAGAAAATACTACTCTCATCGATCCATAATAAACATCATTGATTTTGTACAAAGTACTGTGCTGTGATACTAACAAAGTGTTAGAACACCTCCACCGTTGGCGTTTCTTCAGAAAATCCGGCTTATTTTACGCGGACGGATAACTTTTTCAATTGAGCGGTCTTTTTCCCACTCGCGTTCTCATGCCAAGTCCCACGTTTGGCCGAAATTTAATCAAACACGGCGAAATTTAGACGAATATAGGCCATTTTAATTAAACAACGATGAGTTCATACAATAGATGGCCAAATTCAGACATGTACCGAATTTTGGCCAAATTAGGATAAACGGAAAATTAAAACAGTAAAATAAAACGATGATGCCGATGCCGATGTCGACGCCGCCTCACATGCCGAAGTGGCGGTAGAAATTTGTGTAGTCGGGATCCGACGGCAATCGTCTGGCGTCTACGGGGGCCACGAGCTGCCCTGGCCTGGGTCGCCGTACCTCCACGGCTGGTAGGAAGGGCCGGCGTCATCGTCGGACGACGAGGGGCGCGCCCAGGTAGGCGAGCTCGGGGCGCGCTCTGGCCGGGGCGGAATCGCGGCGTCCTCTGGCGCGACGCTCGGCCTGCTCGTGCATGCGCTGCACGCACCGTGCCTCCTCCTCCTCCCAGTCCGCCCTGGACCAGGCGAGGATGTTCGGCTCCGTAGACGGCGACGGCGGCGCGGCCTCGCGCAGAGAGCGCTCGATCGCCATTTTCATGGCGAAGGAGTCCTCGTCGACGGCGACGCCCATGAGCTCATGCTTGCCGGTGGCGGGAATCCACCTGATCGGCGCGGCGCGAGGTTCGTTGATGACGATGCCGCGCGCGTGTTTCCTCGGCGTGTCGGCCTCGCGCTTGGGAGACCGAAAGACCTCGCCGCTGCTACGCGGCAACTGCGTAGGAGCTGATGTCGAGGAGCGCGACGCGGAGGAGGAGGTGGAGAGGCTGGCCATCCTCCTGGGCGCCCAACTCGCCGGAGGTTGGCTCCCGCGGCGAGGGGGCGGTGCCGGTGAACGCGGGAACCCCAGCCGGGGGTTGTTGCCGGCGTGGATGTGCTCGAGGCCACCCTCGGGCGGCACCGCGCTCGCACAGCTTCGGCGGCTCGCTCGAGGACCCGAGGACCCGGCCAGCTCGACGAGGCGGCGCCTCGAAGAAGTGCTCTGGCACGGAAGGTTGTCGGGTCTCGACGAAGCTCCGGATCTCCAGCCCAGCTTCGTGGTCGGATCTCCACCAGCGGTCCCGGCATCTGCCGTATGCGGCGGCTAAGCCTCCACCTAGGGGGCAGCGGAGGTCCGGTGGCACCATATACCCGGCGTCGTGGAGCATCCTCGCCTCCCACGGCTGGAGTGTTCACCGGCCGAAGCCGTTCGCGGCCGCGGGATCGCCTAGGAACCTCTCCGCCATCTTCCTCTTCGTCGATTGTTTCTTTCGCCGAAGTTCGGGGTGGAAGGGGCAGTGTGCTGCGAACCGGCGTGCGGCCGTGTTTTATAGGCCGAGCTAGAGCGGCGAAGGCGGGAGGGGTGTAGCGGCGAGGGCAGAAAAAGGGGAAGCGGCGGGAAGTTAATGTCCGCCGGTCCGTCGCGGGAGCCGAGGCAACGGTGGCGCGCCATTACGGCGCGCATGGCCGACGAGACCGATGGTTAATGCCCGGCGATTCTTCGCGGCGTTCCGATGCGGGAGGATGAGGACGACTCGGTTTTTGCCGCTGATTGGGCGGATCCACTCGGCGAACGCTGCTTTTCCACCGAATTCGCTTTGTTCGGCGTCCCCAGCGCGTTTCCGTCGCCCCGAGAACGGCCTAGAAAGGCCGGACGTAGTTTGGATCAAATCCGGACGAAACCGAGTTCCTGAGAACGTCCGAGATTTCTTTACCTGGAAGTGACCGACCGTCCTTGCTTTTTGATTCACTGGTTTAGCCGCCATTTCCTGGCGTGAAAAGAGCATCGTGAATTGTGCGCGTGCGGCGCTGCCTCGTCGGCGGAGGTCTCACGTTACCACGTATGGACCTCACGTCTTGTTTCATCAATGGCGCCAAACACAAGCACATGCCTGCCAACGAGTTCTTCTGGATAGCCGCGAGGACGCGTATGTATGTGCAGACAAATCCGAGGTCGACCTTAAGCTGCAGTTTTCTTATATGTGTCGCTAGCTTTGGATTGGCCTTTAGCAAGCGAATAGGTTCAGCTCCGTGATTTGTGGTGGCAAAGTTTGCAGGAAACGAATCGATCTCGTATTTGTGTACGAGCACCGACATCACTCGCTTTATAGCAACTTAACTAGGAAGTACTCTCTCCGATCAGAAATATAAGACCGTTTAGCTTTGTGAATCGCATGTATCTAGACACTTTTTAGCATATAGGTTCGTAGAAGTTCGGAGTAAACATATAACCTAAAAAGCTTGGGGACGGAGCTACCACTTTCTTCTGGACAGACAAGTGGCTGCCATGTGGACGGATCCGAGATATCGCGCCAAACCTTTTCGCTGCGATACTAGCAGGTGGGATCGCTACCCGCAGGGTGCGTGAGGGCCTAGCAGGAGGCTGGCTGCAGGACGTGCCCCCTGATCTAGGAGCCACAACCATCAGAGAGCTCCTCGAAGTGGCTGTTCAGATCGAGGCGGTTGCCTCAACGGAGGGGATCCACCAAGACATCTTCAAGTGGAACTGGGATCCAAGTAATTGCTACACCGCTCGCTCCTACTACCAGGCCCTATTTGCTGGGCGGACTTCAATGGCCGGGGCCCTGCAGATCTGGCATTCCCGCGCCCCTGCCAGCTATAAGGTATCTCTCTGGCTAGCCATCAGGAACAGGTGTTGGACGGTCGATAGGCTAAGACGACGTGGCTTGCAGCACCCGGCAGCTTGTCCCTTCTGTGACCAGTGTGAAGAGATCATCGACCACCTGCTGATGGGATGTGTGCTTGCGCGTGAAGTTTGGGCGACCTGTCTACGCTGGTGGAAAAAAGAGTCATTGGATGCCGAGCCAAGACTCCAAGCTAGTATCATGGCTTCAGAGCAGGCGGGGTGGCAAGGGCCGGGACCGTGATCTTTGGACCGGAATTGTCCTTGTTTGTTGGACGCTCTGGCGCCACAGGAACGATGTGATCTTCGAAGGGCCAACCCACCCCTGGCGAGATCATCCGCAAGATCTCTGCTAGGCCGAGCTGTGGAGGGCGACATGACTCTTCCAGGACTGCCTGAGACAAGTGGATAGGTGGAGGTGCCGCGAGTAATTAGTTAGAGTGTGAGTGCTGCCTCTGAGGCGGCGTGGAGTTGCGCTAGTGGCGCCTGTGCCACGACGCGTTCTACACCTTGTGCTCTTTTGGCCTTTTATTTAAAAAAAAGTCTAGATATATTAATTTCATAAATATAAAATGTTTTATATGTCTAAACGAAGGGAGTAGGACGTTGTTTCAAAAAATAATACTCTCCCCGTCCAGAAATAACTGACTTGGTTTTGTCTAGATTCAAATGTATCTATGCCCTAAAATGCGTCGGTACATCCGAATTTAGACAAACTCAAGCCCGTTATTTCTCAACAGAGGGAGTAACTTACGATACTCTAGAGCCCAATTACCACCGGGTTTCAGCAGTTACTCCAGAGCCTTCAACTTTCGAATTGCGTTTGTGTGGATGCTGGCGATGCAATTGACATGCTCCATTTGCGAAACAGATAAGTGGATAAGCGAAACCATCAACTGTGTCCCGTGGCTCCAGCTTGGCCGATTCTAAGCGACCACCGGCCCGAGGGCGGAGGGGCCCAACTTGAACGAGGACGGAATCGAGCAGCTGGCCACGAGCTGGTTCCCGGATCTCTCCTCCCTCCCACTCCCGGTCGGTTCCCCTGCCAAGCGGGGCCCGGACGGAACACGGGCACGTTCACCTGGACATGATGATGAGAGGCCCGGCAAGGAGCAGCGCGATCCGGCGGTGGTGAGCGAGACAGCGACCGACACGAGGCAGGCCGGCACTTGCGATCTGCGGTCACCGTCGCGCTGCAGCCGCCACTAATTTCTGGCGGGTCCCGGCCGCTCTCAGCTTTTGCTCCATGTCCCTGACCCTGAGGACGCGCACCGACGAGGAACGCGAAGAAACGCGTGGACATAGCACCTTACGGAGCTCCTGCTCTGCTCGGCCGTGGCGTGGGGCGGCGATCGATCTATCATTGTAATCCACTCATTATTCTGTGCTGACTCACGTTTGTATTGGGTTCTTCTTCTGTCCTGCGCTGGAGATCGCCTACAGCAAATCGCTCGATCGGCTGTGTACTATCCAGGAACCAATATTCCATCGCCCAAGCTAACAACAGCCGGTGCCGTAGCATATCATGAACAGAGAGCGGCAGACTTGTCGAATGGGCCAACAACAAAACCGATTGACGCAGCTGAACACCATACGGCAAAGGGGGGAAAAGAAAAATTCGCACAACCGGGTATGTGGTATCTTCAGGCGGGAGAAATGCGTTTCTCGCGCCATCTCCGACCACCCGACGACTTTACATATTTTGACCCTTCGCCGACAGTGGACAGTAAAACCATGATCCAAACAGAATACCAGGATCCCACGCAAATGGGGCCCAAATTTAACCGGCTTCGCGCTCTGTCCAGCTCCGTGCTTATCCTCCTCTTGTCCGGGTTGGGCCCATCCATCAACCGACACCCCGCCCTTTTCACTTCTCGCGGTCATCCCTGCAAGCCCTAGCGACCCCATGGTGATCGCGCCGCCGGCCACCGCCACCGCCCCCTTTAACGCCGGTGCAGAGGGCCAAGGAGAGCCAAAAATGATCCAAACGAAAGGACGCCACCAAGCAACGGGTCGCGGACACCGCTGCCGCTGCCGGCAGAGGAACAACTCGCCGTAATCTAGCCCGCGCCACCCACGAGGTCATCACTGGGCGCGGTCCCTCGCAGAAAAGATTATCAAGGAAGAGGTGTTGAACATGCTCATCTCCAATGTCGGTCTCGGCAGTGTGGCCACGACCGGCAAGCTCAGCAAAGTCCGGTAATCAACGGCCATCTCTATCGGCGAGTTTCGACATTTCATCGGCGGTGCCACGTACTGGTTCATGCCAGGGGACTTCTAGCAGCCGCCATGCGCGGCCTCGTGAGCCACGTCACGGAGCACAGCAAAGCCCGCATGACTGCTCCCCCATGTGCTTCTACAAGGCCCACAACCTTTTTGGCGATATGCGTCCCTCATTT
The DNA here is from genome assembly GCA_023614405.1 of Avena insularis. Taxonomy (NCBI): domain Eukaryota; kingdom Viridiplantae; phylum Streptophyta; class Magnoliopsida; order Poales; family Poaceae; genus Avena; species Avena insularis. The sequence goes on from CM042688.1 coordinate 172,315,478, forward strand.
CAGGACAAGATGGAGGAGATAATCCAGGAGGCGGGATGCAACAAGTTGTGGGCAGGGACGCAACAAGTGTGCATATCAATTGAGGAAGAGCCATTATTCCAAGTCCCAATTAGGCAAATCCTGGCCTAAACTAAACAAACAACTCAATGAACCACTCAACCTCAAGCAACTCAAGCAAGGACTCAGCAAGAGCCTCAACAATCTCAAGCAACTCAAGTAGGGACTCAACAAGAGCCTCAACCACTCAACAAAATTGAAAAATATCAAATAAATTCCACATTTTGAATGAATAACAATGAGATCTTTCTATTTAAGAAACATTCACATAGATTCCATACATAATTGGCATATTTCAATTATTTTCCAGTCACATTACGATAAATTTTGATTTTGTAGTAAACCTATACATGGTTTCATAACGGTTCCATTCAATATCAAAACTATGCCATATCGATATAAAACCAGCCAAATATGCAAGTGGTCATGGAACGAACCACAAGGCGATGCACGGTGGATGTCTGACCAGGAGGTCATGCGCCTTAAGAAAATCCGGGTTCACCAAGGTGGCATCACATCACGCTTTTGACAAAAGGATGTGCACAACATGTGTTGTTTTGTTCTTTAGTTCTATCCCATGCGCATCGAGCATCACTCCAATGGTCCAACCCAACTGAGATGCCACACCTAGTTACACTACTTTGTAGGTCTCTAATACATCACAAATGTATCTACTTTTCCAAGTAGTTTGCTCAATGATTTGCTCCGAAATCTCACCATACTTGAATAAAATAGCTGAATTTGACGCTGTTTTTAGCAAATATCTTCTTTCTGTCAATTTTCGCAGGAAATAAAATCGGGGAAAAATATCACGCAAGTTTTTCACTAGAACAAGGATCCTAGAGATATGGAATCACACAAATGGAGCCCAGAGACCCAAAAGTGACCTGGTGGCGTGTGCACCCCTACTGGCTGCGCCACCTAGGCCCTTTGGGCCCTGGGGCATCGTCTCGTCGCCTCCTTTTACACACCCCTTATATACCTGAAAAACCTAGGTATCCAGGGGGACAGAGCTTTTCATGAAACAGAGCGCTACCAAATTCACGATCTTCATTTCGGGAGCCAGATTGGTCCTGCTCTCCCACTCCGGAGAGGGGGATTTGAACGCCTCCTTTATCACCATCAGCACCAACGCCATCCCCAACAACCATGTGCTCACTCTCAATCATCATGTGTGAGTAGTTCTCTATAGGTATGTGAGGTGGATGGGTATTGGATGAGATTGATCATGTAATCATCCATATGTATCAATATTTTAGGTGTTTATCTTGAGGATATTCTTGTATGAGTGTTGATGCACCTTTGCTATGTTTAATGCTTGTTACTAGGGCCCGAGTGACATGATTTCAATACTAAACTTTTATTGCTCCATCATATATATGAGTTTGGTATCTATCTGCAAAGTGTATTGTCTATTATTATGTTGAACTTGCGAACCCTAAAGTGACAGTTAGAGAAAACAATTGGAATATATGATAGTTTGAGGATATTGTGTTTTCATGGATTGTTAATGCATTGTTCTGGGCTATTCTAAAGGACATACCTTAATTACCTATAGTTCCAAGTTGGGCCCTGTGAAATGGGCAGGTAGGACAATAGATGTTATGCAAATTCTCTTGGTTAGTACGCATAACTACATTTGGAACGCATACCTACACACAATTAAATTAGCGATGAATACCATGTTATTTGGATTAATTATATGGTCAATATAATTCATGCAACACCCCGCTATCACCTTATGCCTACGCTTTTAGCCACTAAAAGTTACAAGTCACTACTTCCTATGTAAACTGGAAATCTGCTGCTATTGTTCACTGTTTGCTTTACTATTTTGACTCAATTGCTATAATCACCACTTGCTTCTTGAGTATATTGATACACGAGTGTGGTTGAGAGTGACGTCTCAATTGCTAAAGTCTTATTGATAATCTTGTGTTTCCCTTGAGTTGAACTATAAATTTGGGTAATACTTCCCATCGAAGATTTCAACGATCCCCTATACTTGTGGGCATCAAGACTTTTTCCGGCTCCATTGCTGGGGACCCTAGCTTTATTGGTAAGACCACTTGTTATCATTTACTTACTGTACTTATTTGTTCTCATCTTGAGAAAGGATAAGGATGCTGAAGGGAATATGCTAAGTAATACGATCAAAGTCATTATGTTTACAATGATATAACATCTCATACAAAGTAAACATAATCCTTAGACCATGAGATCATGTTAATTGCTAATAACAGAAGAGTATTTTGATAACATCAATCGTCACACCGTAATAGGGTGACTATAAAGGTGGGTTTGGGTACTCCGAAAGTGTTATGTTGAGCCTCATGGATCAAGAGTGGAATTTTTCCATCCCGATGACAGAGAGATATATCATAGGGGCCTCTCAGCAAAATCACATTAACATAGCTCGCAAGCACGTGATTAGATCACACAAAATATATATCATGGGAACGAGAAAAGAGTATTTGTCAGTAACGAGATCAAAATAGGTATGGGGATACCGATGATTGAATCTAGAACAAATAATATATCATGTGACAAAGGGATTTAGTTGCAACATCAATATTTCTCATGATCACGAGAGTTATTATTGAATGTGGGAGTCAGTACTGATCTCTAGGTCCCGCTGCTGATTATTGATCAGAGAGGTGTCTCGGTCATGTCCACATTATTCGCGAACCATAGAGTGATACATTTAAGGTGTGTCGACACCAAATGGGGCGGATATAATACGAGAGAAAGGTTTTGAAAACACTAGGATTATTTCGATAAGCACCGGAATTGTTTCGGATCAAATTGTTGAAATTGGTTTCAGATGCAATATCAAAGTAATGCAAGGGGGTTTATGCAAATGTTTGTTAATTAAAGTAATTAAAAATTCTGAATAAAAGAAATAAAAATTGTTTTTATTAATGAGAGCTTGAAAATTAATGCAAGGTGAGTGGAGTTTGTGTTAATGGGTGTGGGCTTAGTGGAAGCTCCACTCACCATTATGGAGGGAGAGGTGGGGGCACCACCATGGCTGGCCATGGCCTTGGGGCTATGCCCCTCCCCTATAAAAGGAGGTGGTGACCTCCTCTCACCTCACACCTCCTCGTGAAGGATCTCTCTCTACCTCTAGTAAATTCTCCATGGCTTCGGATTAGCGAATTTGATGTTCTGATAGTTTCTCTGGTGGGTTCTGCTGCTTCCGCTGCTTTGCTGGAGCGAGGACTTGGAGGTTAACGGGGTTCTGAACGTGTGCATGATCACGGATGCACTGCTACTTTGTGGTGCTGGACTACTCGCTCTTGAGATCGACAAGAGTACGACTACATCATCCACGAAATCATATTTCGTTAAAAAGTTTTTCGGTCTTCAAGGATAAGATCTCTATGAATGTATATCCACCCATTGCTTGCATATATTATATTGATATTGGTGCTTAGTTTTTCATACCGTAAGAATTTTTCTATGCTGTGAACCCAACAGTGGTATCTGAGCCGAATCTATGTGCAGATCTTTTATACGGGTAGAACACATATGAGTATATGGGCGTTGATGATCATGTTATTGCATCCACTTGTGTATTTTGCATATTAGCAGTATAGTGGGATAAAGTGGACTGGACTAACTCTATATGTCCTCACACATGAGATCTGTTCCACGCTTGACATGCAACTAGTTTTGCGCAAGTGGCTAGCGGGTATCTATCTCTCCCACTCTTGTTAATATCTGATTTACAACAGATTGCTAATAACTTGATTATCATTGTTGTGGTTCCATGTTCGTAGGTAAGAACGGTTCTATCTTTGAATGCCCTAAAGCACGTAAAAATATGCAAATATAAATTAGAAGCGTCTAGATTTATTTTGTTGAGCATGTGTTATGATAAGGTAAATGTGAAAATTTTAAGTATGGTTTGATAGTCTTGGAAAATTATAACAAACCAAAATAGAATCGCCATAGCCCGTGGTGTTACACAATGGAATGATGAAGATCAAGGTAGTGATCAAGTGCAAAAACTATATCATATCACTTTTTGCATATGATGTTTGTTTGTATCTTATCTTGCTTGGATAGTGCTTAGTAGTATTATAAGATGATCTCTCATTTAAATATCAAGATAAAAATGTGTTCTTCCTTTAGTATGCATCCTTAAGAACGTTTGTCGTTTCAGGACACCATGTGATGATCGGGCGTGATAGACACTACGTTCGCATATGACGGTTGTAAGCCTGATTTACACACGTGGGTACTAAGATTCTTGGAGAGCCTAGCATGTACAGACATGGCCTCGTAACACGAACCAAAAGATAAAGCATAAGTCATATAGTTAATATGATGACCATATCGATGCTCGTCTTTGCAGCTGCACCAAATCACATGATGATTAGTTTTGGTGTAGTGAATTTGGTTCATGTAATCACCAAAAAGACTCGAGGGATGTTGGTTTCGAGTGGGAGTTCACGTATTAATATGATTAAAGTTGAACTGTTTTACCATAAACTAAATCAAAGTGAATTTTCATAGTTTGTTGTAGTCATTGGCATCCGCTTACTACCTTGTGCTTAGTTATAATTGAGATAATAAAACTATATAATTCTGGATATTTACTTTATGAACTAGTATTCTATTGTTTTGAGTGTCAATCTAAAGTTTAAAAATCCTATTGCAAACTTTCACTAAACTCCATTTACTCCATGAAATGTAATAATTAGTATTAAATCAAGAGTAACAATTCCATTGTTACTGTCTAAGTATTCAAAAGTTTTTTTAGTATCAAGGTTATTTAGGAGCTAAAATAATTGTTTCAGAAACCATCATGCGTGGAATATATTGTGATATATAAAACAATGTTTGGTTGCAATATGATAGAATGTAATTTTAGTAAGATACATGTTCTCATATTGTATGAGAATTTGCGAAGGTTGGAGACGGTAGGCGTCCTGATCTCTCAAAAGGTTTTGGGAACTAACATTAGATGCTATAGTAGCTTGATCATGAATGTTGTCATGACAGGATGAATCAAAATATGTAGGTAAATGTTTACTACACTAAAATATTACTAAAGGATGGATTTTGAAAGAATGCCAAACATTTGATGATGGTGATCCACTTCAAAGTGCAAATCCAAGGGCATTAGTATTTGACTAACACGCTTTGGAATATGTGTCATGTGTATGGCGTCACTATTGATGTTGATAGATTCTTTTAAAAGAAAAAGGAAATGTTGAAAGAGAATCTTAAAATATTTGGCAGAAAAGAAAAGACTAGAAATGTCCAGATTAGGTATATAGATGATATACATGTTATGAGTGTATTCTTTGCTTGTTAAACAATGTGGTTTTTGGGTATTGGATATCGAATTGATTGATGTGAAATGTCATACAGAACAACACAATTCATGAATTGTAATGGCCTAATTAACTAGCAAGAGAATATGTGATGATGTTCATAAAAAACAAATAAAGTGTTGTTGTGTTTCACGTTGACATCAAAGCTTGCCTTCAAGATTTGTTTTAATAATTGTTATTTTTTTCCAGTATTATAAGAATAATGGTTGTTCAAATAATCACCGTATTTCTTACAAAATGGATGAACTCTTATAATTCTAGTTGGAGAAATCATGTCCATAAATACTAATGCTAAAATGTCGCAAGACAAATGATTGAAAGACCACTTATGAAGTGACACCACCATTTAAATTATATCGTAAGAAAACATACGAAACTCCATGCTGATCGATTTTTGGAGTCTTTGATTTTGATCAAATGACGCTTGTGAGACTTTTCTCGAGATAATTATAACTCCGTTCATGGGCCAAAGAGAAACAAACGACTAACTTATTAGACATTGTGTATGTTGATGTATATAGTCCATTATGCCATGTGCGGTGGATCTTTCGACTTCATATACATTCTCCGGAAATTTGAGTGGATATATGTGTATATTTACTTAATGAGAAGGAAGTATGAAATATTTGAAAAATGTCCAAGGACTTTCAAGTTGAAGTGGAAAATCATTGTAACAAGAAAATAAATAATTTATGATTGAATCATAAAGGAAGATATTTGAGTTACAAGTTTCGGAAAACACCTAAGATTTGAGGAATTGTTCCATGGATTTGCGTTTCCCAATAAACCATAGGAGTATGGAGTGTTCGAGAGATGAATCAAACCTTGTTTGACATGGTATGATCAAAGGTGTCATTTGTAAAACTGCCATTATGTTTTAAGGATTAAAGCTTTAGAGACTACCATTTTGACACTGAAAAGAGCGCCATCATGATCCATTGAAATGACATCATATAAGTTATGTTTGGTACAAAACCCTAGTTATCTCATTTAATAAAACTCTTTTTGACAAGGGTTCAACTCATCAATGCCCATTGTTATGGACTTGGGTTTTGGAGAAGGAGGGAGCACTGGAGGCATCAATCGGCTAGCAAACAAGCACACAGAGACGCAAGGTTTACCCAGGTTCAGGCCTCGTAGAGGTCCCTACTCCTGCTTGTCTGCTCTTGGAATTAACAAAGGAATCGAAGATTATAGGGGCGCGCAAATGCAATCTGGCGAGAGTTGCGGAAACTAGGGTTGTGATCGTCCTCCACACCCCCCTCCTAACCTTTATATAGATAGGCTAGGTCTCAGGTAGCAGGTCGAGTCGGTTACAAATTAGGGTTCGCCCTTTGAACTTTCTATCTTAAGCTTCTTCTTGTCTCGCAAGCAATCGAAGAGTCTGTGGGTCACCCGAATTCTGCATTGGGCTTTGGCAACACCGTGGGCTTCTGCCGTATCTGGGCCGTATATACCAAACTCGAGTACATGTAGAGTATACCCATGTCAGTATCCCCCCGAGTGTCCAGTGGAACCATAGATTCGACTGGGGACTTTATGAAGTCTTTTGAGTGCATGACTGTAGCATTTTCTTTGAGTGTTCTATTTGTGTCATAGGGATTGTTGATATACATGCCTGATTTATCCGATGTATCGGTATCAGTTAATTGCCTTAGGGCAAAACAACGCAATCTACTCAAACTCGAGTCCCCAGACTCAAATTTGGAAAAGTGCTGGCGTAATTCGACTCAGGCCATGGAGGTCTTACAGGAGTCGAATTCCAGTGTATAAGTGTGAGCACTCGACGCGTCCGTCAAGGCATGTTCATTGTACCTGCAGGCACGGATATGTTTCTGGTAGTGCGCAGCAGATGTGTTGCCAGGCTTTATTCAGGTCTTATCTTCATGTTGTAAGTGCGACATCCGAATTTTTGTCATCGCGGAGATGATTCGGGTGGCCTAGGAGATGTAATCTCTTTGTAGGGAAAATATGAGGCAGAGTTGCCATAGCATTCGAGTGTGGATGTTATCAACACATAGTACGATGTACAAGGAGAAATAATCATAGGGTGCACGACCAGTGCTCCCTATGGGAGTAGCCCCTGAGTGCCTATTCGAGTCGTAGACTCGAGTGGGGACTAAAAGAAATTTATGACTGCTGTCGTCTTTTGTTGCTTGTTTCAGTCGAATATGCTTTCAGCGCTCCCTATGGGAGTAACCCGCAGTTCATAGTCGAATCGATGATTCGAGCGAAGGATTTGTCTTGAATGTACATATACCTGTATAAAAATTCTTTCGGGTGCGCGGCCAGCGCTCCTGTTAGGAGTAGCCCAGAATGCTTGGTTGAGTCGAAGACTCGAGCAAGGACTAAAGTAGTCGAAATCTTCTGCTGCTGGAATTGATGACGTCAGTGCTGACGATGTGATGACCTCGGTTATCCACGTGAGCGGCTTTGACGGGACGTGACAAGCGGTGGGTCCCACTTTTTGACTTCGATTTGACCGGGCATGCGTAATCTTCTGTTTTAACCGCGTCTCCTTGATTTCCGCACGTACTGGGAGTAGTGGGGGGCGGTTCGTGGTTCAGCTTCGCCATGTGTCGATGGCGATGTGTGCCACGCCTGTAGTAGGGTTTCTATTGGTCGTTGGATGGTGTCCTCGAGGAGGTTAAGTAGCAGCGCAGCTGCGATAATTTCCCCATCTGTCTTCTTGCTTGTGCCTCCATCGCCATTGCTACTCTCTCTGCCTCCTTGCGCACTTCCTCTTCGTGGCACTGGACCAGCTCCGTGTCTTCCCCAGTTACTTTCTCCGTTCACACTGCCATCAAAAGATGGGCAAGAAGAAGGGAGGCGCCGCCGCTGGATCCACGGTTTTCTACGCACTTTGTGCTCACTCGTGTGCACCTGGTTACCCACTTCCCGGTCGGTCACCCATCCTAGAATTGCTCTAGGCCAAGCACGCTTAACCTTAGAGTTCTTTTCAAATGAGCTTCTGGAAAAGAAGTTGCAACTTGTTGGTATGAGTATTCTATCAATCCTATTAAGCCATGTGCCTGGTCTCACATACACCCACCCTTTAGAAGATCGATGCCCTCATCGATCAAGCACACCCCATGAATGTTCCCTCTTGGCACGCGTCTGTGCGTCTAGTGCCGGCACATGTGCCATGTCGTGTCCACTCCGGGCCACACACGCCATGCTCCACATGTACCGCCACTAACCCGCACACACCCGTGTAATCGCAAGGGTCGGCTCTAATACCACTTGTAACACCCCGTTTACTCCTGGGCCTGGGGGGTGTCACTCCTGGCAGCTTAATAGGATATCTAGACTAGCCCCACAGACCAACACTAGTCTTTTCTGTGCACTTTGTCCTCACTCGTGTGCACCCGGTTACCCACTTCCTGGTCGGTCACCCATCCTAGAATTGCTCTAGGCCAAGCACGCTTAACCTTAGAGTTCTTTTTGAATGAGCTTCCGGAAAAGAAGTTGCAACTTGTTGGTATGAGTATTCTATCAATCCTATTAAGCCATGTGCCTGGTCTCACAGGTGCGGGCACCCGCGTCACCAATGGCGCCTGGCGAGCGTCCATCATCAAATCTTCCGAGCTGCATCTTCATCGTCAAGATGGAGTTCTTCCACCCGCGGAAGACGACTCGCGAGTGCCCGGCGACGAGGTAATCCATTGTCCTCCTCCAGGTTTCCAGGTGATGTTCCTTGCGTTCATCATCCAAGGTCTTTCTCTCCCCTACATCATTTCTTCAGGGGTCTCCTTTGTTTCTATGGGCTCCAGCTTCACCAGCTATCCCCAGATTCCATTCTCTGCATTTGCTGCTTCATTACGCTTTGCGAGTCCTGGCTCAGAATCGAGCCACACTTTGGCCTCTTCAAGAGGCTTTTTAAGCTGAAATGCCAGTCGGTGTCCAGTTCAGTAGTCTACGACGTAGGAGGCTGCGGGATCCACGTCGACTCCTATGTCACCTATTTTGCCATCAAGCTCACCGTGTCCGTCCAAGGATGGAGAGACAAGTGGTTTTATATCCACGACCAGAAGTCCGACGGAGACCACTACGGACTCACGCCCTTCGATCCTGTGGCGACTTGCAAGAGGAGGCGCTCCTGGAAGAACATCGTGATGTCTGGCGAGTCCGAGGAAACGGAGGTGTTGTATAAGCGCGTCTGCGATCTCGAAAGCCACATAGGAAAAGAAGAGGGTGGCGCTGCTCTCATTCGCACGTGGTTGCGCCACCATGTCCAGCCTCTGCTGGCCAGAGTGCACTCTATGTGTTGCTGGACCGGTGCTGACGATGTCACTCGCGTATCTATTGAGGGAATTTCTGTGGGTGAGGTGGATAGGAGGGTGCGATTGGTGACCAAGTACACCGCCACGGAGGTTCTCCCAGGCAAACCAGTCGTGCCTCCTTTCGATGCCTCTAACCCTCCTCCTGAGGTAGAACTGTACTACGAAGTAGTTTCTTTTGTCGATTGCCAACAAGCACTTGATATATAATGATGTATCTTTTGATTTGCAGGACTGGAGCGTGGCTTCCAGTTTACCTCCTCAGCCTGAAGGGGTTATTCCTCGCGAAGCAGAGGAGGAGGTCGAGTCGGGGTCTACAGTCCCCATGGAGGAAGAAGAGGAAGCCCCCGAGTCCGCTGATTGTGAGCCCACAAGCATTCCCGTAGTAAGGACTCGGATGCGTCCTCTCCGTCGACGCTGGAGGATTCTCCTGTTGCGGTTGCAGAGGAGCCCGTCCCTGCTGTTCCTTTCCGCACAGTGGCTCCTCCCGCTCGGAAGAAGCTGCGACTTCCGAAGGAGTCGTCGGAGGAATCCTTCGTCCTTGATAATTTTAATTGGTGAGTATTTGCCTTTGCGATTAAGTCTTGCTTTCTTTTGGAGTTTGCTTTTTCTGAAGTTTTTGCTGGATGTATTTTGCAGTCAAGTGGCGTCGTCGTCTTCTGACGATCTCCAAATTGTGAAAGAGTCCGGAGTCGCAGACTCCAAGGCCAAGGAGGTGGCTGAACGGTCTCCTTCTCCTCTAGTGGTAGCCCACTCCAGGAACAATTCTTCGAGTTCCCCCCACGCTGGGGAACACCAGATGGTTGCCAGGACGACTGCGCGGCAGTCATCTTCGGAGTCCCTGGAGGATCACGTAAGCATCCTCTTTGCTATTTTGGTAGTCGAATTTATACCTTGTTCTGCCGCTGAACTTTTGTTTGTCTTTTTCATGCATCTCATTGTAAAGGAAGCTGCTCGTCTGGCAGAGCATGTTCTTGTCATGGGTCGACAGCATGCTCTGCTGGACAATCGCCATCGTGTTGTCGAAGGTTAGTTTTGGCTTCGTCTTTGTCTTCATGAAATTTATAAATTTGATTGATGATACATCCTATGCTTTGTAGTTGAGCATAATGAACTCCTGCGTCGTGCTGCTTCCCTCGAGAAGGCGCTTGCCACAGCGGCGAAGAATCGCGATGAAGCTGTCGCAGCTCTAGAAGAGTCCCGAAAGCGTGAGGAGGATTTGTGTGCTTCTACTGCTGAGAGGGAGAAGTTGTTCGAGGAACAACTTTTCTTGATTGACTAGTCCCTCTCAGGTATTTTTTCAGCTGGATTTGAGTTGCTTGTTGTTTTTTGGAGTATTGATGTGCCAACACCTTATGTATGCAGATGCTGGTGGCCTGAGCTTCGATGCCCAGTCCTTTCGCCGCGAAGATGCGTTGGCTGGTGCCATGGCAACAGTCGAGGACCGCAGTGCTTGCCTTCAGGGGACCTTGTCGAAGGCCAAGGGTGTGCTCAGTCGCATCCGTGAGGATTTAAATCCCAAGGCTGAGCTGATTGACAATCTTGAGGACCTGGTGGAATCCCTTGCTGGGGGTATTCCCATGGACTTAAAGAATTCCCAGCGGTCTGTCGGTGCGACCATGGCGCAGGCCCATGGCGTGGAGCTAGATCCTTCCGCGATCTCCAAGGTGATGCCCATCGACGCAGATGGCCAACAGGTAGTGTTTGCTCCCTTTGCTACTGGCTGTGGTAAATATGGTCCGCAGCTCATCGACACAGTCGCAAAGTACTCTGCGGAGTTACAACAAGCGAAGAAGGCAACGAAGACTGCAGCATCAGGGGCTACCACCAGAAAGTCTGTGGCATGAGAGGCTGCCACGGATTCGATGAGGCCTCCGAAGTCAAAGTCCAAGTTGAAGAAGCAGATTTCTCCTTAGTTGCCAATCTATAATAGTTGTAGTTGCCTTTTTGTTGAAACTATGTTTTTGTGGGAGTGTCCCTATCGAGACTTTTCTATGCTTGAATGCATTCGTTCTTTTATCAATGTATCCTTGGTCCCTTATTTGCTTCTTTCTTGATTGTGATAGGGTACGTCGAGTGGTCCTCGTGACTCTCCCACCGATAAAACCATGGCGCAGCCATGTTCGAAGGTGGAGGAACTGTCATTGCTTTCACGATTGCGCGTCGCATTAAGCAGTTGGAGCGCGAGTTACCCATCGTCCATGGTAGCGCGGATGTGTGGAAGTCGAAGGCGGAGAAGGCCACCGCCCGTGAGAAGTATCTCTTGGAGGAAGTGGCGCAGCTGAATGAGCAGTTCAAATGTTAGCTTTTTGCCTTCTCATCTTTTTTCTTTTAGTCAGTCGCGGTGATACGTCCAAATTGTATCTACTTTCCCGAACACTTTTGCTATTGTTTCTCCTCTTAACTTGTGTGATTTGGATGCAACTAACGCTGTTTTCAGCAGAATTGCATTGGTGTCTACTTTTTGTGCAGTTTTTAAATCAACTACCAGGAAAAATCTTGGAAAATATGCCAAAAATCCTATTTCACCCGAAGATTCCAGGAGCCAGAATAGGAGACGGAGAAGAGCCAGGGGTGGCCACACCACCTGCTAGTGCGGGCCAGGCCAGGCCATGCCAGGGGGTGGTGTGGCCCCCCCCAGGCCCCCCTCGGTCTCTCTCTTCGCCTATAAGGAGCCTTCTGACCTAAAAACTTTGGGGGGGTCGGTGTTTTTCCAGAAGGAGTTCCACTCCGCCGCCACCACCAGATTCCACGAAACAGCACCAGAAACTCCGTTCTGGCACCCTGCCAGGACGGGGAATTGGAGGAGATCATCGCCATCATCACCACCATCGCTTCTCCATCGACCATCCATGTTTCCCCCATCTATGAGTGAGTAATCCCCCGCTGTAGGCTATGGGGATGGTAGGGATTGGATGAGATCGTTCATGTAATGGCATCAGATTGTTAGGGCATGGTGCCTAGTATCTTTTATTAGTGCTTTATGACTTTGTTGCGACTTGTTATGCTTAATGCTTGTCACTAGGGCCCAAGTGCCATGATTTCAGATCTGAACATGTTATTGATTCATTATGATAGTATTGTTCTTGGTCTTATCTGCAAGTTGTATACACACGTTGTTGTCCGGAACCAATGGCCCTGAAGTGACAGAAATCAAGATAACCGGAGGGAATGGCTTTGATGTGAGGATCACATGTGTTCACGGAGTGTTAATGCTTTGCTCCGGTGCTCTATTAAAAGGAGCACCTTAATTGATAGTAGTTCCCTTGAGGCCCTGCTGCAAACGGGCTGGCAGGACAAAAGATGTTGTGCAAGTTCTCATTGCGAGCACGTATGACTATATATGGAACACATGCCTAGGATTATCGAGTACTTGGATGCTTTATCTTATTTATCTGCAATTGCCCTATGTTCTGATTGCTATGTGAATTGTCTTGTCCATGCAACGCCCGTCCATCCATCCCTATGCCTACCGCACTAGAATCCCACTGTTTACTTCTATTGTTACTGCTGTCTTTACTTTACTACTGCTGCTACTTTACTATTCCTACTACAAAACTGTTGCTACTGATAAACTGCTATGAGCAAGATTGTTTCCAGGTGCAGCTGAATTGACAACTCAGTTGTTAAGGATTATAAATATTCTTTGGCTCCCCTTGTGTCGAATCAATAAATTGGGTTTCACTTCCTCAAAATATGCGATACACCCCCTATACTTGTGGGTCATCAAGACTATTTTCTGGCACCGTTGTCGGGGAGCATAGCTTTATTTATCAAGTTCACTTGGATTCTCTATTGTTCGCTGCTATCCATCCATCATGGGTAAGTCTCGTGATGGCAAGGTTCCTATTTTACCATCCACTACAAGAAGAGGTACGGTTCTGAACACCTCTGTTGCTCTTGATTCACCGTCTGTTATGAGTAAGCTCCTTACACCACCACATACACATGCTACACACACTGCTACTGCTGCTGAATCTGAAACTTCTGATGCTTATGATGCTGCTTCTACTGTGCTTGATAAGAGTGGTTCATTAGGTCCCTTCCTAGATGCTACGATTGCTAGAACTATAGCTGGAAATACCGAAACTCCTAATGAAGTCACTACCACACCTGTTAGTTCACCTGAGACTAGTGAAAGTTATGATATTGAAGATGGTTATGTTGAGATGACTGATGAATTTATTAAAGAATGTAAAAAACACCCATGATAGGAGCACTGCTAAGAGTCTCCTTGAGAGGCGTACTATTAGACCCAAATTGTCTCCTATTGCTAAGTTTGCTGCCTCTCCCATAAACATTACAGATAAAGATTATGATTTATCTCTCGATCTATCTTACATAGCTATTGTCGAGAAAGAACCTTTTTGTGGGACTAAGAATGAAAGTGCGGTAGCACATATGAATGAACTTTCTACCATGAGTTGCTTGTTTTCTGATGATATTAAGATGCGTACTTACTTTGTTGCCAAGATCTTCCCTTTTTCACTGAAAGGAGAAGCTAAAACTTGGTTTAGTAATTTACCTCCTAGATCTATAGATAGCCCTGAGTGCTTGATTAGTACTTTCCTGCAGAAATATTTTCCTCCTAGTGCTAGACATGCTATTTTGCAGGAACTTTTTGATTTTAAACAGGGAGAAAAGGAGGTATTGCCCGAATCTTGGGCAAGGTTTTGTGCTTTGATTCATGCACAAGCTGGAAATCCATTACCTAAGAATGAGCTTCTCGATATATTTTATAATGGACTAACCGAGGAATCGAGGACATAACTAGATAGTTGTGCTGATTGTGTTTTCAGGAATAGGACTCCTAAGGAAGCTGAGGAATTAATGGCTAAAATAAGTAAGAATTATGAAGATTGGACTCCTCCTGAACAAGCTATACCTGAAGTAATTGTACCTGAACCAACTATTCCTGTGCCTATTCCGGCATCAAAGAAGAGGGGAGTTATTGAATTAAATGATGAAGTGATGAAGGAAGCTAAGAAATGTCTTAAGGAGAAGGGAATTAAAGCTGCAGATGTCAAGAATTTACCTCCTATAGAAGAATTATGTAAGCCTATTCCCTACTCATCCACTATTGAGGTACACTCTCTCCAACACTTTGATGAAGGTGATATCCCTTACTCTAAACCTCCTGATCAATGCTTAGAAGAATTCGATATCTTTATTGTTAAGCAAGATAAATTTAATAAAAGGGTGCAAAATCATCTAATGGAAAACACTAGAGCTATTGTTGAGTTGAAAGATATTGTGGAAAGAACCTCTAATGATGTTAAAATGATTGTTAAACACTTTCAAATGGTTCAAACTCAAATAGATCAACTCGTTAAAGTGCAAAACCACTTGCTAGTTAAAGCTGCTAAAGAACAACATGCTTCCGAAATTAGAACTAGAAGTGGAGTTGCTACCCAGGATCCTCTATATCCTGAGGGGCAACCCAAAAGAATTGAGCAGGATTCTCAACAAGCTGAAAATAGTGGTTCTACTCGTAAGAAAAGGAAAAAGAAGCATAAAACTGTTGTAGAACCCTCTGAACCTTCTATAGATCCTAATAGTATATCTATCTCTGATGCTGAAACTAAAAGTGGTAATGAAGGAAATGAAGTTCCTAATGAAGAAAAAGTTGAAGAAGAACCTGAAAACCACACTAAGAATACTAAATACACCAAAGATGATTTTATTGCTAAGAAACATGGTAGTGAAAGAGAACCTTGTGTCCAAAAACCTATGCCTTTCCCTGATAAGAAACACAAGTCAAAGGAAGATGAACACTATAATAAGTTTTGTGAGTGGATGAAACCTTTATTCCTACAAATTCCTTTGAATGATGCTATTAAATTGCCTCCTTACTCAAAGTATATGAAGGATATTTTCTCGAATAAAAGGAAGATCCCTAATGAAGAAATTTCTACTTTGCTTGCTAATTATTCCTTCAATGGTAAGGTTCCTAAGAAACTTGGAGACCCTGGGATTCCAACTATCCCTTGCTCTATTAAGAACAGTTATGTTAGAACTTCTTTGTGTGATTTGGGAGCTGGAGTTAGTGTTATGCCTTTCTCTCTCTATAAGAGGCTTCAACTTGAAAAATTAATACCAACTGATATATCTTTGCAAATGGCTGATAAATCTACCAGTATCCCTGTGGGTATATGTGAGGATGTACCTGTTCAAGTGGCTCATAATTGCTTGATATTGACTGATTTTGTTGTGCTTGAAATGCCTGAAGATGATAATATGTCTATTATTCTTGGGAGACCTTTTCTTAATACTGCAGGAGCTGTTATTAATTGTAATCAAGGAAAGGTGACTTTCAGTGTTAATGACAAGGAACATGCTGTCTATTTCCCCAAGAAGATTGAAAGGACTTATGGTTTGAATTCAATTGAACATGTTGAAGGCATTCAAGTTGGAGAAATATATTGTCCCATACCAAGAGAAAAATTTGAAACTATTATGATTGGGACCATTGCTATCAAAGTTGAGGTAACATAATCATTAGTGGAATACAAAGTTTTGTCTCATATGGAATTGTTTTGATAGCAAGACTTGATCAACCTTGTTAACAAAAGAATTTCATTGAACAAAACAATGTTTTCATTATGATTATATCCTTTTATTTCTATCCTTTGCATTTTAGTTTTAGTTTTTGTTTAGTTTTCTTTGTTGTTAGTTGCTTGCATGTTAGAGTGTCTTAGAA
Organism: Avena insularis; assembly: GCA_023614405.1. Taxonomy (NCBI): domain Eukaryota; kingdom Viridiplantae; phylum Streptophyta; class Magnoliopsida; order Poales; family Poaceae; genus Avena; species Avena insularis. Next base: position 172,331,860 of record CM042688.1, read on the forward strand.
CTTCTGTAGTTATAGCCTTGTTTTGTCCTTGCATCATGTTTCCAAAAGAAAAAAAATATGTCTGTCAGAAAAATCATTCTTCTATCCCTGAAAAATGTCCAAAAATAAAGTGTCTCAAAAAATTCCATAAAATTCATATTAAATTTTTACGTGAAAAAAGAGGTAGAGGAGTACCTGGGAGGAACCAGGGGGACCCACCAGGCAGGCACACCACCTGGTGGCGTGGCCAGCCCTGGGTGGCGCCATGCCCTGGTGTGGGCCACCCCAGGCCCCTACTAACTCTCTCACCTGCCACTTTCTTCTCTCTCCCGAGTAAGCTCCAGTTCATTGCTCAAAATCGCGTTCTTGCTGTGCTTGCTCTCGATTTTTTCGATCTCCTTGCTCAGCCCATCTTTCTTGCTGAAATTTGGAGCATTTGTTCCTTGGTATGTGACTCATCCCCTTGTCCAAGTAGATTTGTGTTTAGTGGATTATATATTGAGTATTTTCCTGCTGTAGGTGACTAGTTATGAGAGCTTGTAAGCTTGTTTAATGCTTAGAGATATTGTTTTGATGCATGTTTAGGCCTCTTACAAGTCCCTATGAGTAGAATCCTTCATTATATTTACTTTGCAATCACTTGTTTAATAGGTGTTTAAATTTCAGAACAGAAGATGAGTGAGCACCACCTAAACCAACATGAATTATGGGTGCCTGAGATTATGAAGGTCCACCGGGAGGAGGAAGTTTTTCCCTCCATTTATCCATGCTCTGAGTTCATGAGAGCTGCAGGAATTCTACAAGATTTCAACACTTTGGTTTCTAATGCAGGGTTAGAGCACTTTTTGGAAGATGAACCTTGTCAATTTGTGAAGCTAACCATGTCTGTGGTGCAGGACTTCCAATTTAGTCACTCTTTGCCTAACCCCATGGTCCATTACAAAATTTACAATATTGCTGTCGACCTTTCTCTTGATGATTTTTGTGCAGCTATTAAGGTACCTCAATGGGGATCATGTAGAAAGATTAAGGAGAGACATGAACCACTCATGGATTTATATGTAGAAATTTTCCAAGGGAGCAGCTTCTCGAAGGAGAGTGGAAAAATCTGTAACATTCATCTTCCCTCCATTCTCTACTTTGCCTACTTTATTGCCAAGTGTGTTCTTGCTAGGAAAACTGCCAATAAGTTATCTTCGTTTGATCTAGCATTTATCTCCGCTGCTCTTAAACGAGATAGGTCTTACAATTTAGGTGCTTTGGTAGCTTTCTGTCTTGCTTCTAACCGTGAGAAAGGTGGAATTTGTGGAGGCATCATTGCTTCTCGTTTACTAGCATTGCGTGGTTTAGTGCCTCATCATCTAGACCTACAGTTTCCCATAGAAAGGGTTGATCTTTATTCCATGATATAGCATAAATTTGTTTCCTCATGGGCTAGTATGAGTGGGTTATCTTATGAAATAACCTTTCTCAAAGCTGGTTGGAGAAAGAGCAAGTCCGAGCGTGTTGTTCTTTTGCCTGCACCTGTTTTGTTTAACCTTGATAACAGGGAAGGATGGTCCCTCACTAAGGAGGAGCTTGACACATACTTGGGAGAGCTCTCCCAACAGGAGCAGGACACTAGAAGGGAGGTCACAGATGATTCGGTCCAGCCCTCAAATGAGGGATAGTCTTCATATCAGCAGCCTGCTTATGATTGGGGAGCTTCTTCTTCTTCCCATGGGCCCAACTACGACCATTCTTATCAAGATCCTCCTGCTTGGAACCCCTATTCGTACATGGATTGATACTCACTTAGGCCAAAAGCCTAAGCTTGGGGGAGGTACGCCGACACCGCACTCATCTTCATATCATGTTGCGTCGGTACTTTGTATATTCATGTTTCGTTCTCTTTTTAGTTTTCGCCCTTTCTTTGCTTTTGCTTTCTAAAACACAAAAAGACCAAAAATATTTCTGTTGTTTATCTTTGGTTTGTTTCTTCTTCTTTTTGCCTTGGTTTGTTTTTCCTTTTTGCTTTGTTTGAACTATTTGAAAAACCCAAAAAGATTTTGCTTTGCTTGTTTTTCCCTTTTTGGTTCTTGTTTTAAAAATCGAAAACAACAAAAATATTTGTCGTTCTTCTTTGGTTTTGTGAGTTTGCTACAGGGTTCAGCAGTCCTCAGTGGATATTGGTCTCATATTATTATTCAAGCCACACAAGTGAAGAGCAATAATGAGGATTAATGACAACTTGAGGCGTGGTAAGAGGCTGGTAACAAACTCTTTTTTCTTTCATTTTTGTACATATACTCATCACTGTTGGCATGCTTAGTCCATTCATGTAGAGTGTATGTTATCTTTGGATGCTTAGTAGTTCTTGCTTTCTTATGATTAGCTCCAGCTCGCTAATAGTTTGTAGCATGTCTTATGAATGTTTGCTTGCATTGCTCTATTCATAAATTGGTATGACACCGTGGTATCCTCCTCTGAATATTTCATTTGAATTGACTTGGCACATGCTCACGCATGCACATGACTGTAATAATCAGTTAAGCCTTGATGAATTATTTTGCCTTGAGGATCTTGAATCACTTTCATGCCATGATTAGTCCTGTTTTGTTGCAAGCATGATTATGACAGCTATTGCTCTCTCGTTTGTCGCTCCCTTACTATTGCTAGCCTTCGCTTCCACTGAGTGTTTTACTCAAGTTCCGAACTCCCTAAACCAAATATTTCCAAAGTGTCCACCATACCTACCTATTAGCATCATTTGCTATTTCTGTGCATATTCATTATGCCTTGTTTCTTCCGAATAAAATGTTTGCTTGTTATGAAAAAGTTAGTTAGTAAAGCTCTCACGAACTTGATGGCACACTTTATTTCCTGCACTTAATAAACCTGAACCATTGTGAACTCTCCATGAAAGTTATATGCTTGCAAATTATAGGCTGGGGATTAGCAGAACCGTGCTGTCATGGGGAACGCTTTTAACACTTGTAAATATATACCCAGTTGGTACCTTGCTCTTTTGTTTGCGGATGTCGTCGGTGTGAAATAAAAGGGGAGCTTGTAAGTCCATGGAGTTATGTATGTGTGTTAGAGAAATGCCTGGGCCGCTGGTCTAATCTATGCTGACATGGTGGAAACCTGCAGCGTAACCATAATGATATCTATGAAGCATTCTTCTTATAAAAAAAAAGAGAGAGAGAGATAGCTATTGAGAAAAAAAGATATTTATGAAAAGAGGAAAGAGCGAAAAAAGCACCATTTTCCCATGGTAAATAAGAAGATTGCTGAGATACTCATTGTCTGCTTGCCTTGTCATTTTGATATGGGGATTCTTCCGTATCATCGGGCAAGGGGTACCCCGTTGGCGGTTCTCTATGATACGCACATATTTACGATGCCAAGAACTTACCGGTAATTAAAGTTGAGTAGCATGAGGAGCGACCCTCGTACTCAAGGGACATGGGATTTTCAGTTTGTAGTCTATCAAGCATATAACTCAGATTGGACCTCACTTTCACCTTAACCACATTAAAGATGCTTATGATAGGGGCAATGAGATCTCAAAGCTAATGAGTATCATAGTTTCAGCATTTGGAAGCCTTTCAAATTATTCAAAACCTTTTCCTTTACTTGTTGAGTCTCCATATATTCTTTGAGCACCTTCTTGAGAGCATAGTTGTCATTCTTTGTGCTTGTCCCATTACTTGATTATTTGTGTTATGACTTTGATGCTTGTAACTTTGATATCTTTACTTCTAGTCATCACTTGAACTTCAGAGGTGCCTTGACATTCATAATCAAAGGCATGCGAGATACCACTCTATCATACCTTATTATGAGCATTGTAATGTAGCTTATGTTTATACTTCATGCTACTTATTATTTTTGAGTTGGAATCTCTTCATAGCTTGCAATGACTATTAAGTAGACTCAATAGCATGCTCTTTATTATGAATTGTCTAAGTAGTTGATCACATGCTGAGAATATATACATCATATGAAGCAAATGTGTTCGTGAAAGTTCTTTTATCGCACTTAGTTTTCAACTGAATTGCTTGAGGACAAGCAATAAGCTAAGCTTGGGGGGAGTTGATACATCCAAAACGTATCTACTTTCCCGAACACTTTTGCTATTGTTTCTGCTCTTAACTTGTGTGATTTGGATGCAACTAACGTGGACTGACGCTGTTTTCAGCAGAATTGCATCGGTGTCTACTTTTTGTGCAGAAAATCAACTATCAGGAAAAATCTGGGAAAATATGCCCAAAATCCTATTTCACCCGAAGACTCCAGGAGCCAGAATACGAGACGGAGAAGAGCCAGGGGGTGGCCACACCACCGGGCGCTGGCGAGCCAGCCGCCAGGTGGTGTGGGCCCTGTGCACCCTCGTCTCTCTCTTCGCTTATAAGGAGCCTTGACCTAAAAACTTCGAGGGTTCGGCGTTTTCCGGAAGGAGTTCCGCTTCACGCCACCACCAGATTCCACGAACAACAGACGAAACTCCGTTCCGGCACTCGCCGGACGGGGAATTGGAGGAGATCATCGCCATCATCATCACCATCGCTTCTCCATGACCATCCATGTTTCCCCCATCTATGAGTGAGTAATCCCCCGCTGTAGGCTATGGGGATGGTAGGGATTGGATGAGATCATTCATGTAATGGCATCAGATTGTTAGGGCATGGTTCCTAGTATCTTTTATTAGTGCTTTATGACTTTGTTGCGACTTGTTATGCTTAATGCTTGTCACTAGGGACCGAGTGCCATGATTTCAGATCTGAACATGTTATTGATTCATTATGATAGTATTGTTCTTGGTCTTATCTGCAAGTTGTATACACACGTTGTTGTCCGGAACCAATGGCCCCGGCGATGTAAATCAAGATAACCGGAGGGAATGGCTTTGATGTGAGGATCACATGTGTTCACGGAGTGTTAATGCTTTGCTCCGGTGCTCTATTAAAAGGAGCACCTTAATTGCCAGTAGTTCCCTCGAGGCCCTGCTGCAAACGGGCTGACAGGACAAAAGATGTTCTGCAAGTTCTCATTGCGAGCACGTATGAATATATATGGAACACATGCCTAAGATTATCGAGTACTTGGATGCTTTATCTTATTTATCTGCAATTGTCCTATGTTCTGATTGCTATGTGAATTGTCTTGTCCATGCAACGCCCGTCCATCCATCCCTATGCCTACCGCACTCGTATCCCATCACATCGCTATTATTGTTATCTTGCTTTACTTTACTACTGCTGCTACTTTACTATTCCTACTACAAAATTGTTGCTACTGGTAAACTGCTGTGAGCAAGATTCTTTCCAGGTGCAGCTGAATTGACAACTCAGTTGTTAAGGCTTATAAATATTCTTTGGCTCCCCTTGTGTCGAATCAATAAATTGGGTTTCACTTCCCTCGAAAATACTACGATACACCCCCTATACTTGTGGGTCATCACGCGGCGATGCCTTGTCTTCACACTTTGCCATTTTGCTTGGTGTAGTTGTCAGCGCTCGTCATCCGCAGGATGAGAAGGACCGGGTTGCCATTCGAATGAATGATCTGACCCAGGAGCAACTGCAGGCGAGTGGGTACTTTTGGGTGGACCACGATCGTGCGATCGCGTTTGTGACCCTGCATGATCTTTCTGCTCGAGTGTTCATTTTTTGAAGAAGGCGCAATCGTGCCTTAGGCATATTTATCAAACGATGTTTCCTGCTGGACACCGTCCCTTCAAGCCTGTTGGCCCTTCTAGCGAAGTTTCAAGATTTAAGTGCGATTCTCGAGTGCGTGCGGCAGCAGTTAGTAGCTGGTGCTAAGGCTACATAGTCGCTGGTGCGACTGCATATGCCAGATGTAGATGTTGCGTCTGTTGCAGCTGGGCCGCCGCCTCCGCCAGAAGGTATGACCTGGAACATGGTTCCGCACTATCAAGCGGTTGATCAGCCATCAGAGGATATTGTCGATTTCTTTGAGGAGCAGACGAACGTTCTTCTTTTGCAGCAGTAGCATGTTTTGTATCCTGCACATAATTGTATAAGTGTTATAAAGTTCGTATGAATATGTTGGATGTAATTAATACTCATTGATATGTGAAGAGCTTGCTAGTTTTTATATTTTGCGAATGAATTGTACTCTACAGTTCCTTTTCGTTAGCCTGACTTGTGAAGAGCTTGCTAGCTTTTCGTTTGCAGAGTGAATTGTACTCTACAGTTGTGCGCAGGCTCCAAAGTACGGATTGTAGTTCATCTGGCCAGCATCCTGTGGCTTGTTCGAGTGGTCGAAGGAGTCGCTTCTTGATTCCACCGCAGATGAGACCGTTGGCCTTTTTGACTTGTCCGTTGGTCTGCGGGTGAGCCACCGAGGCGTAGCTTATGTTGATTCCCAGGTTTTCGCAGAATTCCTATAACTCCTTAGAGGTGAAGTTCATCCCATTGTCCGTGATGATGCTGCGTGGCACTCCGAAGCGGTAGACAATGGACTCGAATAACTTGACAGCACGGGCCCCTGATTGATTTGTCACCGGTATGGCCTTGATCCACTTGGTGAATTTGTCAATTGCAACCAAGAGGTAGACATAACCTCCTCGTGAGGATTTTGGGAGCTTGCCGACCATGTCGAGTCCCCATTGCGTGAAGGGCCAAGCCAATGGTATTAGCCAAAGTTCCGCGCCAGGTGCGTGAGGTTTGTCTGCGAATCGCTGGCAAGCATTGCAGCACTGGACGATGTCTTTGGCGTCGCGCATGGCCGTGGGCCAATAGAATCCAGCTCGTAGAGCTTTGGCAACAAGGGTGTGACTGCCAGCATGGTGCCTGCAAGTGCCTTCGTGGATGTCGAGGAGGACGACCCTTCTGTCCCTGTTGGAGACGCATCGTTGAAGTACTCTTGTGATGCTGTGCTTGTACAGTTCGCATTAATGAGGGTGAATGCCTTGGATCATCGCGCGATGTGTCGCGCGTCAGTCTGATAATCTGGCAGCCTCTTGCTAAGTAGATATGTGACATAGGGTTGTGTCCAAGATGGCTCGATCATCATGACGCCCATTGGTCCTTCGAGTCCTGTATCGAGCTCTAGGTCGTCGAGTGCCATTGGCTTGTTAGGTGGCATAGCCCCTGAGTCCGTTGACGTGCTTGCTTTCTTATCTAGGGCCTTGGGCTTGATGGAGCGCTCGTAGATGCGCTCGAGAAATACCCCAGGTGGTATGGGGGCACAAGTGGAGCCAATATTGGCGAGTAGATCCGCCTCTTCATTGCTTCTGCGACCCACGTGTCGAAGCTCATAGCCGTCAAAGTCTCCTTGAGTGTGTCGTAGAGGTCGCGATAAGCGATCATGTTGTCGCTCAGTGCGTCGCACTCGTGCATCGTTTGGTTGACCACCAGTTTGGAGTCGCCGTAGATGATGAGCCTCTTGGCGCCACAGGCTTTCTCCATCCGCATCCTATGGATTAGGGCTTCGTACTCAGCTTTGTTATTGGAGACGGTGAACTGCATTCACAGAATGTATTTCATCTTATCTCCTTGGGGCGATGTCAGTATGACACATGCGCCAGCTCCGTCCTTTCGCTTGGACCCGTCAAAGTGCATTGTCCAGAGGTAGGACATATCTGGGTTGTTGGGGAGCTGGTTCTCCATCCAGTGTACGAGAAAGTCTGGGAGAACTTGCGACTTGATCGTGTCGTGCTTTTCATATGTGATGTCTCGTGGAGACAATTCGATTCCCAGAGTGCGACTTGTCCTATGGCGTCTGGGTTATTGAGTATGTGCCCGAGTGGGGTGTCATTTACCACCACGATTGGGTGCTCCTGGAAGTAGTGGCGCAGTCGATTGGCCGTCATGAAGACGCCATACTCCAGCTTCTGGTAGTGCGGGTACTGCTGTTTTGTTGGCGTGAGCACCTCGCTGAGGTAGTATACTGGGCGTTGGACCCCGTGGACTTTATTTTCTTCAGCTTGTTCCACCACGAGCACCGTGCTGACCACCTGGTTTGTGGTGGAGATGTAGAGCAGTAGTGGTTCCTTTTCGCGAGGTGTCACCAGTACTGGCGAGGTGGATAGTAGGTGCTTGAGGTCTTCAAATTCTTATTGCGCTTTGTCTGTCCACTTGAACTTGTCAGTTTTACGGAGAAGTTGGTAGAAGGGCAGTGCCTTTTCGCCCATTCGACTGATGAATCGACTGAGTGCCACGATTCGCCTAGCCAGCTGTTGGACGCCTTTTACGTTCTTCGGCTTCTCCATGGCCAGTATGGCCTTTATTTTCTTTGGGTTTGCTTCAATTCCTCTCGTAGAGATGAGATACCCGAGTAACTTCCCAGATGGCACGCCGAAGGCGCATTTGTCCAGATTGAGCTTGATCCGGTAGCGGTCGAGGTTGGCAAAGGTCTCGCATAGATCGTCTATTAGCGAGGCTTCCTCTTTTGTTTTAATGACGATGTCATCAACGTAGACTTGGATGTTGCGACCAAGTTGGTTCTTGAGGCAAGCCTGCATGCACTGCTGATAGGTGGCACCTGCATTTTTTAGCCCGAATGTTGTAGCAGAACACACCAAAGGGCGTTGTAAACACCGTTTTCTCCTGATCCTCCTCCTTCATTCGAATCTGATTGTAGCCTGAGTAGGCGTCGAGGAAGCAGATGCGCTCACATCCCGCGGTGGAGTCGATGATTTGGTCGATTCGTGGCAGCGGGAAGTGATCCTTTGGGCAGTGCTTATTCAAGGAGGTGAAGTCCATGCACATCCGCAGGATATCCATGTCTTTTTAGGCACAAGCACTATGTTAGCGAGCCAAGTGCTTTCTTGTATCTCGCATATGAATTTTGCGTCAAGGAGTCTATTGATCTCCATTCCGACTGCCTTTGCTCTTGCTTCAGACAGTCGCCGAATTGTCTACTTGACTGGCCTTGCATCTGGATTCACGTTGAGTGAGCGCTCAGCCAATTCCATGGGGACTCCTGGCATGTCCGCTGGACACTTGGCGAAGATCTCCCAGTGCTCTCGGAGGAATTCGACGAGCGCGAGTTCCTATGCGGAACTCAAGTTGTTGGCGATGAGGACCGTCTTGGTCGGGTCCGTTGGGTGGACCTAGACTTTCTTCGTGTGCATCGACGAGTCGAAGGACAGGTCATGTGAACTTGGCCTGCTCAGGGGAGGTAGACTGTTGTATGTAGACTCCTTTAATCTTGCTAGTTCCTCATGCATGCCAAAGGACCGGGAGATTCTATTGAATTCCCTGCCACAACTGTCTGACCTCTTGAAGTTGCCATCGATTGTGATTACGCCGTTTGGACCTAGCATTTTCATCTGTAGGTAGGCATAGTGCGGCACCGCCATGAACCTAGCGAACGCAACATGTCCGAGGATGCAGTGGTATTGCGAGGGCCAGTCGACGACCTCAATGTCGATGCGCTCTCGCCAAAAGTTTTGCAGCGTGCCGAAGATGACGTCGAGGTTAATTTTGCCCAGGGGATATATGCCCTTCCCTGGGACGATACCATGGAACGTTGTGTCTGAAACTTCCAGACAAGTGAGAGGAATCCTCATCGCTCGCAAGCTCGTGAACATGGGGTTAACGCCGCTGCCGCCGTCCATGAAGACGCGACTCATATCGAAGCCCCCGATCTGCGCCTCGAGTACGAGGGGACAGTGGCCTGGACAAGGAACTTGGCGTGGGTGATCGCGCCTGTCAAAGGTAATGCAGGAGTCGCTTCGGCTGAGGTACTCAGTGGTGGAGGGTGGAGAATTTATCGCCAGATTGACTTGGCGAGTGATGGCCTTCTGCACTCGATTTGAGGAACGCCCTTTTTGGATCATCCCCATGTTGCCCACGGCTCGTGGGTATGGCTCGCCTCCATGATGCTGGACCGGTGCGGCCACGAGTGGTGGTGGTCTGGGCGGTGGTGGAGGAGCTCCATGTGCCACAGCGCCCGGGGCGGCTCCATAGCCCCTGTTGACCGCGTCGCGGTTCATCCGAGCCAAGCCAAGCCCTCGTGGAGTTTGAGGAACTCGCGGCAGTCCTTGAGAAGGTGGCTGGATTTCTTCTTGCCATCGTGCTTGTCGATGTAGAAGTGCACGTTGCATGGTCCGGATAATTTGTCCTCGATAGATGTTGCGGGTGCTTCTTCGCGAGTGCGGCGTTGCCGCACCTGCGTGGTTTTTCCGCTGCCGCGATATCCACCACTGCGATATCCGCTGTTGTGGTTGTCGTCGTGTTTGTCAGCGTAGTTGGCTACGACCATATTGACCTCGTCGCGGTCATCATAGACGCGCATCCGGAATTTGCCTCGTCGATCGCGTCTGCGCCCAAAGTCGTCATCGTCATCGGAGTAGGTACGGTTTTTCACCGAGTCTTCTCCGTCAGCCCACCGATTCGCGGTTTCCATCAGGTGGTCGATCGTCTTGGACTTTGAGTAGCCTAGCTCCTACCTGAGCTCTATATGGCGAACGCCGCCGTTGAATGCGTCGATTGCACGATCCTCCGAGATGTTTTCTGTGGAGTTCTTGATGATGGACCACCTCTGGATGTACGAGCGTAGCGATTCACCAGATCTTTGCTGGCAGCTTCTCAGTTCTTCGATTGATACGGGCCTTTTGTAAGTGCCCTTGAAGTTGCGCACAAAGCTATAGACCAGATCTTCCCAGCTGCGAATGGATCTGCGTGGGAGGTTGTTGAGCCATGAGCGAGCGGCGCCCTGCAGCTGTAGCTGCAGGTATTGCATGGCCATGCTTCGACTCCCGCCATGTAGCCTAACGGAGGAGATGTGGTCCTCCAACCAGATTTTCAGGTCCTGCAGACCGTCAAATTTTGGATTCTCCGACGGGAGCTTGAACCCCTTAGGCATTCGCTTCTGCCTGATGGCCCTGCTGAAGCATCTGCCGCCGCAGAGCTCAGTCTCGTCTTCTTCTGAGTCAGTCGAACGAGCATGTCTTTCCCGCATCTTGTTGACTTTGTGCTGCGTGAGGTCATCACGCGTGTCGTAGTCACGGTCATGCCGCCGTGAGCAACGTCGTCGTGACAGATCGTGACTGTCGTCACTAGAGGAGTACGAGTAGTACTTTTCTAGAGCCTTGCTTTTCTTCGGCTCTGGCATTGGTTCTTTGTCGAGGGCGGCCTCGATTAGCCCCAGGTCCGCGATCGTAGATCGGTGCATGGCAGCTCGCGGATCTCCAGCCGGTGGCTGGTTGTTGAGGAGGTACATGGTAGCCGCCGTCACCGCGGCTTGCGGCATTTTCGGGAGCATGTTGCCCCGCGTATCCACCGTCATAGATCTAAAGTCGAGGACTTTCGCCAGCCTCTACGCGTTCTTGCTTGGTGAGGTGGGCTAGTCGAGATCGCCTCTTGTTGGCCACGTACTCGTTGCCTTTGGAGGAGGATCCTCCGTGGGAGGAGAGCCCAGCTCGTCGAAGACTCGACTCATCCGCCGCCTTTCTGCATGTTCGAGTTGCGTGATCATCTATTGCTGGCGCTTGAATTCCTCCTTTAGCAGCCAATGGTAGCCCATCAGCATGTCCTGCGATGTGTTGGGGGGTAGAGGATTTCCCCATAGAGCTTCGCGATAGCGGGCCCACTTGTTGTCGTTGGGGTGGATCTGCATGCACTCGCCAGTGTTCTCATTCGCCGTGAGTGCTGATTATGCCCTCGTACCGTTGTTAATGGGCTCGCCATTACCACCGTTGGTGGGGCCGCCGTTTGCGACTGTTATGCCACTATTGGGCGTAATTCCGTTGGGCGGTCTGGTGCCAGATCCGGTGCCAGTGTTTTCGCGATTGGTGGCGGTGTCGCCCACATTGATGAGGGCGCACATGAAGTGGTTAGGGAAGCTATTGATCTTGCAACTTTCAGATCCGAAGCCGTAGGCTCCATCTTCTGTGGCTAGGTCACCCAAATCGGATCCGCGACCGTTGTCGCTGTCCATACTCCCAGCTGCTGCTGAGGTGTTGAGCTCGCTGAGGGTGCCGATTGGTGGCAGGAACCACGATGCTGGAGCAATCATGGGTGCCATTGGCTGGTCAGGCATGCGAAGCGTGCCTAGTTGACCAACCTGGAAGTAGAAGCTCCCAATCGCCAGACTGATTCCATCACCCACGGACTCGAAAGCCGGGCGAGTAGCTGATGGCTCAATGTTGATGTAGATCTCGTTGGGAACCCCAATAGGAAGGTATATGAGCACAGCAGCAAGTTTCCCTTAGTTATGAAACCAAGGTTTAATCGAACCAGCAGGAGAAAGGAAACACCCCAAAGGTGTTTCTAGTTGAGCCTTGGCAGGGCGCACTACCGGTGCTAGTAGCAACGTGGAGACCTGCACAACACAACCACAGAACTTTGTCCCCAACTTGCGATGAGGTTGTCAATCTCACCGTGTTTTGCTAAAAACAAAGGATTAAACGTATCGAATGGAAGGAAATAATAGTTTGCAGAAAGTAAACACAAAGCAGTAAATAGTTTATGGATTGTATGTAAAGAAAAAGGACCGGGATCCATAGTTCACTAGAGGTGGCTCTCCTTAAGATAGATAACATGTTGGGTGAACAAATTAAGCGGGGCAATTGACAAACATCGAGAAAGCAATACATGCATATACTAATCATCTTGACTCCTTTGAGATTCGATTGGGCATTACAACATTATACATAGACCACCATCCAACTGCATCTATGACTAATAATCCACCTTCAGGTTATACATAGACCACCATCCAACTACTCACGCATCACACCGGAGGCTTACATGGTGATGAAGAAGGCCTCCAGGGTGAATTCCCCTCTCCGGAAGGGTGCCAGGAAGAGCTTCAGATCCCTCCCGATCTAGGGATGGAGATGACGGTGGCTACAGACTCTTTCGTGGATTTTTGATCGGGTACTTAGGGTTTTCGTCCCGAGGGAAATATATAGGTGGAAGGATAGGCCAGGGGGTGCCTGGGCTGGCCACACCACCCCCTGCCGCGGGCCAAGCCTGGCCGCGCGGCCAGGTGGTGTGGCCGCCTTCTGGCCCTTCTCCGTCTCGTATTCTGGCATCTGATGACTTCCGGAAAAATAGGCACTTTGGCTTTTGTCCCGTCCAATTCTGAGAACATTCATTTTCTAACTTTCCTGGAACCAAAAATAGCAGAAAATAGGCAGCTGGCACTGTGACTCTTGTTAATATGTTAGTCCAAGAAATCATATGAAAAGTACTCCAATGTGTGGACAAAACACAAGAAAGTGGATAAAACCAAGCATGGAACATCAAAAATTATAGATACATTTGCAATGTATTAGTAGACGGCGTGTGGACACTGAAGTCAAACGCACCGAAGAGCTGGCGAATCTCTGCTGTTGCAGAGTTGTAGATCGCGGTTGATGGGGCCAAAGAAGCCGTGACATCAACACTCCCAATTCCCACAGAAGACGCCAATTGACGAGGGTTCAACTCGTCAATGCCCATTGTTATGGACTTGGGTTTTAGAGAAGGAGGGAGCGCTAGAGGCATCAATCGGGTAGCAAACAAGAACACAAGGACGCAAGATTTACCTAGGTTTAGGCCTCGTAGAGGTCCCTACTCCTGCTTGTCTGCTCATGGAATTAACAAAGGAATCGAAGATTACAGGGGCGCGCAGATACAATCTGGCGAGAGTTGCGGAAACTAGGGTTGTGACCGTCCTCCTCGCCACCCCCTCCTAACCTTTATATAGATAGGCTAGGTCTCGGGTAGCAGGTCGAGTCGGTTACATATTAGGGTTCGCCCTTTAAACTTTCTATCTTAAGCTTCTTCTTGTCTCACAAGCAATCAAAGAGTCCGTGGGTCACCCGAATTCTGTATTGGGTTTTGGCAACACCATGGGCTTATGCCGTATCTGGTCCGTATATACCAAACTCGAGTACCTGTAGGTTATACCCATGTCACTTTTATTTATTAATAAAACTCCACTCTTGATCCATGAGCCTCAACATAACACTTTTAGAGTACCCAAACCCACCTTTATAGTCACCCTGTTACGGTGTGATGTTTGATGTTATCAAAGTACTCTTCCAGTGTTAGCAATTAACATGATCTCATGGTCTAAGGATTAAAGCTACTTTGCATGATGTTATATCAATGTAAACATAATGACTTTGGTCATATTACTATACTTCGTATGAATGTTCATCACATCATTCCACCAATGATGTGACCTTGTTATTCACAACATCTAATGTCCATGATTAGGAAATCTTAATCATCTTGTTAATCATCGAGCTAGTTTATATGAGAGGCATAACTAGGAACTCTTTATTTGTTTATTCACACACATGTATTAACGTTTCCAATTAACACAATTATAGCATGAGAAATAACCAGTTATCATAAACATGGAATAAGATAATAAACACTTTATTATTGCCTCTTGGACATATTTTCTTTAGTCTCCCACTTGCACTAGAGTCAATAATCTAGTTTGAAAAACTTGAGCATTCAACACTTATGGTTTTCTGGTGTTGTATATACGCGTTTGCTAGTGGTAAACATAGTCTCCAAATCTGACACTTTCAGGTCCATGTGTATTTGCATGTCTTTGCATCTCCACACATCACTCATTCTCTAATGAGCTGACATTGTATAATTTTAGTCCTTTTTTGAGACCTTAGTTCTTTTCGGATAAAACATGTTGATTGATGACTGCAAGTGCACAAACCAATTGTAGCAAGTTTTGAAGTAAAGATATCGAACCTACAGAGAGCTATTGGTAAAGGTCTTTATGCCCCTCGTTACACTCTACCAAAGTATACTTATAAGCTGTCTTTGATCTCAAGTAAAAGGGTGTTTGAAAGGTTTATGGTTGATTGCAGGAAAGTAATTAAAACAAGTAAAAGAAAACAAGTAACAAGTTTATGTGAAAGCATGGTTGAACTCAATAGGGCTAAAACATTCTCGGTGATGTAGGATACACCACTAGCATAGTATTATTGTTATATGTAATTAAGATAACATACTCCTTGTGTCATGATATGTGTGGAGAGAGCCCCATAATAAGGAATTCACTACAAAGCTCGTAGGAAGCCATTTTGTTGAGCCAAGAGTGAGGTCACCTCTAAATAACCACTGCGATGTCTAAGAGTAGTCACCCATACAAACCACTACAATTACGGGTTCCCCGTGGATATCGTAATTACCTTAAGGAGTCCCTCTTTAATACTCCTTTGGCAGTGTAGGTTACGAGCCGATGCTAATCTATCACGGGGCATTCCGGGTATGCTTCCAAGACACGTCCAAAGGATTTCTCCCTCCCTTTAGTCTTCAAGGCATATGATATGTGGCCGACTATGCATACCATCTAAAGAGAGAGATCAAACACAAATCATAATTATATCATAGATAAGCAAGCCATATGGACACTAGAATAGATCATCTTGATTACAAGTTCATGATGGTGCTAGGGTTTCTCCATCTCCCCAAGAACAAAGGAACTACTCCCTCATGGAAGTAATCAACAAGATCACCATAATCAAATGAATGGATAAAAGTAAGGCAGTAGATCTAATGCAAACCACAATTAGATCTAGAATTACAAAGAGATCTAAAAGATGAAAGATGGGAGTAATGGTGGTAATGGAGATGCTGTGGTTGATGATGAATGGGATGATGTGTTGTCCTCCAATGATCCATGAAGTAGCCCGGATTTTGCCCCAGCCAAGTTCCTCCTTCAGATCCCTTTCGGATGTGGTTTTTCATGGTTTCTGGTGACTGTGAATGTCGGATCTGTCTCTCATCTTCGCTAGGTAGAAGTATTTGACGAGGCGGTCGCGACGGTGCTTGGTACGGGCAGACGGTACGGGCAGGCTCCACCTGTACCAATGGTTGTTAACCATACTGGTGCCTCCTCCTTGTTTTGTATTCTTCCAGGTGTGAAGGTAAATTCATAAAATGAATTTTATCACTTAGAAATATCATATAATTACACAATATGATAGCTCTAATTGATATGTTCATGTATGACTCCATGATTTGGGATCCTATTGAAACAAGAACAAAATAGCGTGCGTAGACGCAGTGAAATACAAAGATCCCTACTCTATTTATGCAAAAACAAAAGGTAAATATGCTTCAATTTTAGACTCATCATTGATATTATTGTCATACAATATATCTTCATAGTACTAGCCCACTATGAACCACACCTAGTTTGATAACAAACTACTTAACACAAATGCTCTCCTTTGCTGCTATTATAGCATTCATATACTTAGTCTTTTGTTGTAGTACGTTTTCGTCACAACATCTTAACTTTGGAACTCATCCAAATCGATCATGGAACCTTCTTTCCATTACATTGTGCCACCCATATTTTAAATTGAGATAAATTTAATTTGTATCTTGTGACAAAACTAGTATCAATGTAACATTTTACAATGAACTATCTGTAACTATTTTTCACCTATACATAACATATTCTTAGTTCTTCCAAATCTCATAAGAATATCTCTACTATCATCAAATGATCATCTTATGAATCACTGTGGCATATGCATATAACATTTTGAGCATAGGATATATCTAGATATGTACATATCATGGCATGGATGCTTGATCAAAATATTCATGTGATTTCACTCACCAAGTGTCAATACACTTGAATCTTGATTCAACCTTTCCATGCGGCAAGAAATTTTCTTGTCGTTTCATATTGAACTCATTAAATATATCATAGATGTACGTCTAGCACAACTATATTAGCGCTTAAAATCTATACATATAGACATTGATGCCTAATATTCTGGGTTTTCCCAGTTCTTTCATCGAAATCCAATTTTAATAAAATTATTAACCCATGTCAATAAAAGATACATCATTTCCAATCAATAATATATCCTCTACATAATATATTAGAAATATGTCTCAGTGCTTCCACTTAATTTCTTGCAAAATCAAGCATCTTTATCATCTCCGATGAAATTAAACGTTTTAATAATTTCATCACGGTGAAGATTCCAACTCCTCTATGCTTACTTAAACCATTGAAATTTGCATGCCCTTTTAGCATCCTTTGAATTAACAAAACTCTTTGGACTATGTCATGTACACGTCCTAGGTAACCATTCTATTAGAAGAATTTTGTTTTGTTTGTTTAACTACCATCTACCAAAATTGACATATGTAGTGGTTGCTACAGTAATCTGTCTAGACTAAACATCTCTACGAAAGATCAAATCTTGTCGTAGTCAAATCCTTGAACATTGTCGTAAACTCTTTTTTGACATGTCGACTATTTCATATATGTGAAACATCCATATCTATTTCTTTATAGATCAAATATGACCAATAGGCTTTTTGCCTTTCTGGAGGGTCTTCCAAGTTCAAAAACTTGATTGTGTATGGAAACTATCACGGATTTTATGACTTCTAGTCATTTTATGGAGTCAGGGCCCATCATCGCTTCTTTGCATGCGGTCGCTTCATCATTGTTAAAACAATAATGACTTGTTTTTCAAATATCACTATTTGATTCTTACCCGACCCATATGGTTCAAATAATAACTCTAATCTCCAAGATCACAACCTTTGTAATCACGCGATCCATGAGCATCGTGGTCGCCTCTAGGACTCTTTCTGGTGCTGCGCTACTTAGCACATGTTGCTTAGGTTCATCAACCTAATCGAAGTTCTATTGTCCTCCCACTTAACTTTTGCAAAAAGGTTCCTTCTTAAGAAACTTGATGTTATAAGTGACAAACTCTTTTGTCTTTAGTGTTATGGAGGAATACCCAACTATTACTTTGGGATAACCTACAAAGATGTTCTTATCCAATGTTGGTCGTAATTTTTTACTTATGCCTAGAATACCAAAATTGAAGGAAAGACAACTCGGGTTTTATCCCAAACCATAACCCATATGGTGTCATTTCAACAGATCACGATGGTGCTCATTTCAGTGTAAAAGTGGTAGTAGCTAAAGCTTTAATCCTTAAAACATAATGATAGTTTTATAAATAAGACCTTTGATCTTACCATGTTAAACAAGGTTCGATTTCATCTCTCGAACACTCCATACTCACATGGTCTACTGGGAAACACAAATATATGGAACAATTCCTCAAATCTTAGGTGTTTTTCTAAACATGTAACTCAAATATATTCCTTTATGATCCAATCATAAATTCTTTATTTTCTCATTACAATGGTTTTCTACTTCACCTTGAAAACCTTTGAACATTTTTAAAATGTTTCATAATTCTTTCTTATTGAGTAAATATACATATATATTCACAGAAAATTTCTGCAGAAAGCATATAAAGTTAAAAGATCCACCACACATGGCTACACATAATGGCCTATATACATCAACATGTACAATGTCCAATAAGTTAGTCATTCGTTCCTGACGAGGGGTAACCTCGACAATGTCCATGAAGGACTTAGGGTTTTGCGAAAAAGAGAACGTTAGGGATTTCGTCAGATGTTAGGAAAACAATGGAATCAAAGTCGTATGAATATTTGGTGAATCGCTCTATTACAAATTGCTCGAGGATTGTTTGGTGCTTTTCCTAGGCTTCTCTTGTTCAATATATAATAGGTTGGATCTCATAGCTGTATGCAGATAGGTTACATATACATGATTACAACACCAACTCGATGTCGGTCTTTATTATACTTTCCTAATACAACTAAAGCCTTTGTCGGTTGCTCTTTTGGACCTTCATCTTGTCTTCATGGGCCATAAACCTTCTGCAGGCCCGGGGTAGCAAATCATAGAGAGCCAAGTAATCATACCTATGTTAGTAGCCTCCGAGACTCTACCTGAACCATAGATTCGGGTTCAGTCTCAAGGATATGTTTTAGTTCTTTTTCTTTGTTTTTAAGTTTTATAGGGATTTGGTACGACGAGCCTGATGCATCCGACGGATCGGGAATCAGTTAATTGCTCCTGGGCAAAAAACAAGGTTCTCCTACATCAAATTCAGGTCCCTAGGCCTGAACTCGGGATTTATTTCTAGCATAATTCAGTTCGGGCCGCTGAGGTCCTATCGAATACTAAATTCCAGTTTCATTTTATCGGGTACCCAACGCATCCGTCGGGATTTTTCATCGTATCATAGATACGTATATAATACTGACAGAGTGCATTCTTGTACGATTACCAGGCCACACAGGATAAATCCCGGGGTCTTACCTTCATGTTTTTGAACATGGCATTCCGATTTTTATCGCGTTTGGTCGCGATCCGAGGTTTTTTAATTTTTGTCGGTTGCTTGATTTTTGCTTCATATACACCCTCCCGATAGGATATTTTTGTTTTGTTTTATCAAGTGCGCATCAGCGCTCCTGATAGGAGTAGCCCCTGAGGCTTTGTTCGGATGTATGCGTCAGAACATAGACTAAATTTTTTTTAGTATATTGTCAGTGTTTCCTCAAATATTTGTCGAGTGCCCGACCAGCGCTCCTGATTGGATTAGCCCCCGAGGCTAAAGTCGAAATGTTCATTTTCGATTGTAGTCTCAGTATTTTTAATGGAGGAATTTACTTCGACTCCCTATTTTTCTTCGGGTGTGTATCCTTTCTACTAAACCATTTTTTTCTTCTATGATATCATTGATGACGAATTTTATGCTGCTTGGTTCTCGAAAAATATGCCTTTGACGAGATGTGTCGAGCATGGTGGCGTATTCAGCAGAGTTTTCAGACTGCACGTCCCCTTTTTTGCACGAAGATCGAGGCGGCATGCGGTGTTCTCCGTTTTTACCTAAATAATAATTTCTTGAGATATTTTCCTTTACGAAATCTACTAACACGTGTCATCATCTTGTGTCCTTTCGACGGTTCAATTTTACATCGAACGGTCCATGATGTGTACCTTTGCTCTTTATAAGGGGAAGTGGATTTATTTTTACCTCTTTTTACCCCGTTCTTGCTAACTTCATCTTCCTCGCTGCGCCCTTGCCTTCCTCCATCCTCCTTGAGAACTCCTGCTTTGCGCTAGCATCACTCTTTCGTCACCATGGGGAGAAGCAAGGTGGGAACTTCCTCTACGGTCGCCAGCGCCACTAGGAAGAGGGCCGTCAGATGGGCCCCTTCCAAGTGCATGGCATGGGAGCTGCGCGAGGCGCGGAACTCCGGCCATCTGACGGAGGGTTCCTTCAAGCTTCTTGGGGACGAAGCTGCTCCAATCCCCGAATCGGGCTAGAGGGTAATGTTTCTATCCTTTCTTTTTTGCGGCCTTTCTCTTCCCGTCCATGAATTTCTTCGTGGTCTCCTTTTTGTCTATGGTGTTCAGCTGTATCAGCTCACGCCGAACTCTATCCTCCATGTTGATTGTTTTGTCACTCTCTATGAATGCTTTCTCGGGATTCATCCCCATTGGGGCCTATGGAAGTATTTATTTTATGTTCGCCGCAATGCCACCAACACCATCGTCCATGACGTTGGTGGCGCCATTTTCTCAGTTCGTTCTGATGTAGATTACTTTGATTTCAAGCCTGCTGATTCCATCCAAGGGTGTAAAACCAAGTGGTTTTACATCAAGGATCAATCAGTCGAGGGTCAATCTTTCGGGTTAGCCCCCTTTGACCCGAAGAAAACTTGCCGCAAACTTGACTCCTGGGATGAGCGTCCTTCTGCCGAAGAAATGGCAGAGATCCAACACTATTTTGACTGTATTTCAAAGCTTTGGCATGAAGTTAGCAAGGAATTGTCGGGTCTTCAAATTCTAGCATACTTCTTGCGGATCCGCGTGCAGCCTCTGCAGGCCCGACTCTCTGGTATGTGGGTGCATACCGGCAAGAAGGATCCCATGAGGATTTCTCGGGATGATCTTTCCCTCAAGGTTTATGAAAAAAGGGTTCGTAATTTCAAAACCCTTACAGTGAAAAGTGTGGCTCCTTTATCTGTCTGCACGAGAGATGCTCCCACCATGCTAAGGTTCATCATGACGAAATGGTGGAGAGCTGCCCGAGGATCGTCGGTTGAGGGTTGAGTTGTGATCAGATATGTTTGTGCGGCCACAATTGCTGCTTGAGCCGTTTTTGCCTTGATAATTCCTACTTGATCTATTGACATGAACGATAGGTCTAGGTCTCGGATTAGGCTGCTTCTTTCTGTTTCGGGGATATTATGTAGTCGAGATGTTCCCCTTCTTGGTGGTACTCCTCCTGTGATGCTCCCTGATCCTCGGGTGGAATTCAGCTATGCCCGCTGTAGGCTGGATTCGTCGGCAAGCCTTTTCCTTTCATCGAGTTGCCTCTGCATCCTTAGTAGATATCTTTTTATGATGAAGCAAGTATTGATATGCCAGTAGGTCTTCATGTGTGGCATCAACTGTCATGGGGACTGCACCCGAAATTTCTGCTCTTGCTTTTTGCCATGCTTCAGCTGGTAGTCGGAGAGTTTGCCTCTTGCCTCCACGTGGTTATCCTCCTCCTCCTAGGGTTACACAATTTTTTGTTGGGTCTTCCCTGTTTCCATGGTTTCCTGCATTATCGCTTGATAGGATATCATCAGAGTGAAAGATAGGATTACCGTTGGAGTCTTGCTGAGTCGATGCGTCTCCGATGATCACACATACTTGGTACTGGGTAATATATGGACTTCTGGCATCGTCATCTGAATTGGGGGAGACACTGTCGGGTGGATCAGTGAAGTCCATTAATTTCTGTTCTAGGTAGATTTCTGCCATCCTTATTCCAAAGTTGATGCTTTCGTTGCTTTCCTCGGGTTTAGAGTTTGCTGGGCTTTTTCCATGTAGTGGAGTTAGTGGGGAATATGATCCGAAGGAGATATTTTCATAAAGACCATAAAGATCCCCCAGATCCGTCTCATCTTTCTTGTTTTCTTCTGGTGCTTCGGTTTCCGCTGTGACCTCCATGGAGGATCCGACAAACGATGCTGGAATCGCCATAAGCGCGATTTGTTCCACCAACAGTTCTGATGTAATCAGGGCCGAAGGGTGTGATTATTGGGGGTCTTTTACTTGGAAGTGGAAGCTTCCAATGATTAGATCGTATCCGCCATTGAATCCGGCGGGTACTATCACATGGGTGGGCGGGCGTGGTTCCACGTTTGTTGGGTTGCTGCTTGGAGAAGAGATTTCTGCCGAATCCATGGTTCCAGCATTCACGTTTCCCACAGACGGCGCCAATTGATGAGGGGTAACCTCGGCAATGTCCCTGAATAAGGACTTAGGGTTTTGCGGAAAAGAGAACGCTGGCGATTTTGTCAGATGTCAGGATAACAATGGAATCAAAGTCGCCTGAATATCTGGTGAATCACTCTATTACAAATCGCTCGGGGATTGTTCGGTGCTTTTCCTAGGCTTCTCCCGTCCTATATATAATAGGCCGGGTCTCAAAGCTATATGTGGATAGGTTACATATACATGATTACAACACCAACTCGATGTCAGTCTTTATTCCTATTTCCTAATACAACTAAATCCTTTGTCAATTGCTCTTTTGGACCTTCATCTTGACTCTTCATGGGCCGTAAACCTTTCTGCAGGCCCGGGTAGCAAATCATAGAGAGCCGAGTACTCACCTATGTCAGTTCCTCTTTGGCCTATGCATGGAGTTTCAATTATCTCCAAGAAAATCTGACAAGCGTCAATTAATAAAAATCAAAGACTCCAAAAATCCATCAAGATGGAATTTCTTCATGTTTTCTTTCCAATATAATTTAAACGGTGCTGTCACTTTGTAATTGATCTTTCAATCACTTGTCTTGCAACAATTATTTTTTATGGACGTGATTTCTCCAACTAGACTTGTAAAAGTTCATCCATCATCTATGGAATATGGTAATTATTTGAAAAACCATTGTTCTCATAATACCGGAACAAAATAACAATTATTAAAAAAAATCTTGAAGATGAGGTTTGATGTTAACAAAAAACACAACAACACTTTATTTGTTTTTGATGAACATCATCACATATTCTCTTGGTAGGTACTTAGGCTATTGTAGTTCATGAATTGTGTCATTCTGTATGACACTTTACACCAACAATTTTGGTATCTAATACCCAAGAACCACATTGTTTAACAAGCAAATAATATAGCCATAAGATGTATATCTTCTATATACCTAACCTGGACATTTCCATCCTTTTCTTTTGTACTAAATATTTTATAGATTCTCTTTCAGCATTTCCTTTTCTTTTGAAATAATCTATCAACATCAATAGTGGCACCATACACATGACACATAGTCCAAAGCGTGTATAGTCAAATACTAATAACTTTGGACTTGCACTTTGAAGTGGATCACCATCATCAATTGTTTGGCGTTCTTTCAAAATCCATTCTTTAGTGATCTTTTAGTGTAGTAAACATTTTACCTACATCTTCTATTCATTCTTATCATGACAACTTTCATGATCAAGCTACTATAGCCTATAAGGGCAAATCACGAGTATAATGTCAGTTCCCAAAACCTTTTTGGGAGATTAGGACGCCTAGCATCTCCAACCTTCACAAATTATCATACAATATGAGAATATGTATTTTTCCAAATTATACTATATCATATTGCAACCATAAACATTGTTTCAGATATCACTATGTCTTCCACACACGATGGTTTCTGAAACAATTCTTTCAGCTCATAGATAACGGTGATACTAGAACATCTTTTTAATATCAAGGATCATGATGGCAAACATGATACTTTAGATACTAACACTGGAATTGTTACTCTTGATTTAATACTAGTTATTAAACTTCATGGAGTAAATGGGTTTGCTGAGAGTATGCAATATGACTTTTAAACTTTAGATCGACACTCAAAACAATACGATACCAATTCGTAAAGTAAATATCCAAAATTCTATAGTTCTATTATCTCAATTATAACTAAGCATAAGGTAGTAAACGGATGCCAATGACTACAACAAATTATGCAAATTCACTTTGATTTAGTTTATGATAATTTGAGTTCAACTAATCCAAATTACAAATGAACTCCCACTCAAAAACAACATCCCTCGTGTCTTTTTGGTGATTACATGAACTAGATCCACTACACCAAGACCAATCGTCACACGAGTGTGTGTAGCTTCAAAGGCGAGCATCTAGATGGTCCTCATATCCACCATATGACTCATGCTTTACCACTATAAGAAAAGTGTCCATCCGCAATGACTTGGCCTGTCGTTCATTGTAGAAGGCGTGTCTTTCACTAAGAATTTATCAGCTCGACCGTGGCTGATGGAAAACTTTTTTTCTGGTTTCGCGGCCCTCTACTATGACGAAACCGCTAAAAACATGGAGAAAGCTCCACTAACGCATGGCAGAAGCAGGATTTTCAGTTTCTCGCGTGATGTTGACTCGCTGAAGTCTTTTGAGGCGTGTGGGTCCCGGACGTCAGTGTCTCTAGCGGACCATACTTTTCGGTCGCGCCTCCCTGATTTGAACTCGATAACGTTGCTCGATGTGTCTGCCGTTTAGTCAGGATACTAGGTCCCACATGTCAGCCTCTCATTAGAAGAAATGTTTGTATGATGGAATTTTTTCCTTCGCTCGCTCTACCCTATTTCGAACTTGATAGCGTTGCTCAATGCATCTACCATTTAATCACCCTGATGGGGCTCACCTATCATCCTCTCATTAGAATAAACGTGTGTATGATGCAATTTTTCCTTCGCTCGCGCTACCCTGTTCCGAACTTAATAGCATTGCTCGATGCATCTACCATTCAGTCATGCTAATGGGTCCTCCATGTCAGCCTCTTATTAGAAGAAACGTGTGTATCATGGATTTTTTCCCTCGGTCACGCCTTCATATTCTGAACTTGATAGCATTGTTCACTGCATTAGCCATTTAATAACGTTGTTGGGCTCCACATGTCATCCTCTCAAAATAAAAAACGTGTGTATGATGGAATTTTTTTCTTCGCTCGCGCCTCCCTATTTCGAACTTGGCAACGCTGCTCAATGCAACATCTGTATAAGGTCTCTGCTTGGTCCCACATGTTAGTGTCTCTGTAAATGCAATGTGTGTATGATGGACTTTTTTTTCAACTTCCGTTGTTTTGACCTTGGCAACATTGTTTGGTCCCAGATGTCAACCTTCTCCATGTAAGAAACGTGTGTATGCTAGAAAAATGTAAAAGAACGATAGAGATTATATATATTGATAAACCTAGGATTCAAACTCAAGACTTCAAGAAATGGAAACTGCGTGCGCTTTCACTACGCTAGAACCATCTATGCCAACCTTGAAAAGATTACGTTTAGAAATGTTGAAATCACTTAAAATGAAAAGGCAACGACCCTGATGACTTGCCATAAAAAAATACTACATGGTCTATATAAGTACAACTTGGGTAGGCGAAGCTTGTCCTATACTTTATGAGAATGGCATGGAAAATGCTAAATTAAGACGATTTTGGGTGATACAAAAAATAACTTGGGTCCAATCTTGTGAACCAATGAGCTTATTATCGTGGGCTCCTTAGCAAAACTTCTTTTGTGTGGTTCATGCTTAAAAAACAAAGTAACAATGTGTTGAGGGTTGGCGGCCCACAGCCAACCTAAACCCGGAAGGATAAATTAGCAAGGTTTTGGGCCAGAGTTGGGTAGAATGCACTATTTTCTAATGAGCTCCTCACTGAAAATTCAATGTACTCAATATGTCGGGGGTCAGCAGTCCACCTGTCTCGACATGATAAATTTGCAAGGGTTTGGGCCAGTGTTGGGTCGAATTAGAATCTTTTCATTAGGTCCTTAGTGAAAATTCAATATAGTTAGTACCCTAAAAATATATACTGGGGTTTGGCAACTCTGTACACAACGAAAGGCTAATTAAGGGACAATTTTTTTTAAACAAGATTATGGGAAGTTTTTTTGTCCGAAGTGGAGTTGAAATATTCGTTTTCATAGGATGAGTAGTAAAAATACATTGTATTGAAGGTCGATGGTCCACCTGACCTGACTGTACCTGCGCCGGATCCAAAAGAATGAAGTTGGAAAGAGAGAAAATTGATCGATATTGCGTCTTATTAAGAGTTTTACATAGCGAAGAACTTGGGCAGCGCAGGATTCGAACATGGAAAATACTGGAGGGAGTTTGACTGATTGACATAAAATCGTGTTATATCAAGTCTTACAACGTGTAATCATCTTTTCAGCAAAGGTTATATTTTGAGATGGTTTAGGTGGCTTTGAATCTGCCTAAGTGCCCAATCGATTTGATGTACTCAAAACCATGTAATCATGCCATATAAACTGTAGGCGATAGAGACACGGTGACCTTGACTTGCCCAGCTTCATCCAGCTCGGGTAAGCACTAGCTTATACTAATCACTCGAAGTTGTATGCTTTAGTATGATCAAATTAATACATGCTGCAATTAGCGCCAACATGTGGCATTGTCATCATGCAACAAGGCTCAGAATTCGCACATTTAGTTCATAGTTTCGAACACAATAATACAACAAGTTTGTGCACTAGCACAACAGAGTACAATGTCAGCACATTAGATCTTGACTTGTTCATTTCACATATAGAAGAATGAGCAAGGATACATACTGTATTGAACAAGTAATTTCATGGTAGCGCCAAAAGTATGCCATGTATTAGTGACAATATGGGGTCTGCGTAAACGTTTTCTTATTTGGATGGGTCTGTGAAAACATTTTTTTATAAAATCTACATAAAAATTCGCGGCTATCATCCTAGGGCGTCTCAGCCTGCTTTGGCGTACCGATCCTAGATCAATTATGGCTGAGTTAACGCCTATTTCGTGGTCCTATAAGACGCGGTGACCTACTTTTCATGTTTGCTATGAGGAAAGAAGGAATATTCCTCTCAAAACACAAAGCTTCACGAGGTGCATATATACTCTATAAGAAGTAACATTACTGATAACTATAGTACAGAAATGACACTACGAAATAAGCACCACTACATGGATTATAACATGGAAGGCAATAGTAATTATAAAAGCATCACATGGCTCATATAAACTGATTCAAGCTGGCCACTAAAACCAGTGTACTAATAGTCAACTATTGAACCACGATGCAGAAAAAGATGACACACCGATACACCAGAAAGATCCACAACTCAGTCTAGGAATGGAACAACGAGCCTATCACACCTAAACTAGGCCTAAACCAAATTTATGCATGTCATACACTATTCCAACCATCTTTGGGAAGGCTGGTAACTCCCATAGTCTCACCTTCAGTTGGCTGCAGGTTACAACATTTAATCTGAGAGAATTGTGTTCCGCGAAACCTCATGTATGTTGTGTACACACAGTTTTTCCTCATGAATGGGAACAATGTGCCATCAGGAGCCTTGCATCCGCGTTTCTTCATCATCTTGTCAATGATTGGATAATTGAGACCGAGAAACAGAGAGTTGTGACCCAGGTTGTTAACCTGCCTCCAAACAACGACCCCTAGAGATCCAATAGAGCTAGGATCATCTTAAAAAATGTAGACACGAGCCACAAGATATAGGTATAGGTTAGTCCCATTTTGAGTATGGGGAATGGCATCACCCTCTTCACCATGGGCAACCGCCATGACATACATCATAATTATGATCGTTAAGCGTTCGCTGTTAGCCGATCGAGCGAGGAACCACATGCCTGGCCATTCATTCAGAACATGTGCTAGGATTACAAACGGAAACTCCTTGTTTCATGCAACATACAAATTGGACACAAAAGTGTGTTACTGGCATACATATTCTAAGACCAGCATTGTTCATTGTTAATGCTAATAGTGTGAACAGGAAAATCCTGACAATAATATTACCCAATAAATTAACAACATTAGTAATTTCATTTCTTATTCTGCTATTCCAAATATTTTGATTTCTTGCTTATCTTAGTTTCCTAGTTGTTGTAAAGTTTCAAAAAAAGGGACCGATTATTCGGTTATATGAAAAAATGAGGGACTCTTTGGATCACATGAATGAGAAAAACTGCTAGAGTGCCACTTTTTATTGATATAGATCCATGCCTACTTGAATCCTATAGGATTAGATACCTATAGGATTTTGGGTCAAGTGGTATTTGATTGCATGGGAAAAACAAAGGAATTGTACAAAGATGTTGGAGTGGATGGAAATTTTCCTCCAAAATAGAGTGCAAAGGAATCCTTTGAAGGAATTCCTAAGGATTATACTCATTCGAATCAAACAACATTTACAGAAAAATTTATCAGGATCCAAATCCTACACAATTCTTCTGAATCTCAAGACAATCCAAAAAGGAAAAGATTGGTGTCCTAAAAAATCCAATATGTTTCCTACAATCTGAGGATGGCCTGAAAGTACAAACAAATCAAGAAACCCAGCTTCATTCTGTTGCACTCACATTTGAGATGCTGGTTAATACCTTTCATATTCTGACAATGAACGCACTTACTAGTGCAGGGAGACCGTCATACAAAAAAAAATTTGGAAGACATATTACTGGTACTAATTTATTACTGGCAATGGTTCATTCATTTTTAAGACATAAAGGGTGTGCTCATTTAGTCATATGAAAGGTAAAACATAAACAAGGTAGTTAAAGAACAACTTCACTGAATCACTCACAATGTATCATGGAACTAGAATTACCTTCCAATGTGGGATCCTAGCAGTAGGTGCATCCTTTACTTGCGACCGCAAAAATGAGGCCACCATGTTCAATGGAATCATAGTATTATCATATTCTATGACCTGAATGGTACAAACATCTCCAAACTTCGCTACCGCCTTCCAGGTAGGCGATTTCACCGTTGAAAAACACGAGGAGCTTGTAGTCTGTGTGATCCCTAGCTTCTGTGGGCACTCTGCAGATTACGATCTTCAAAATGTTAAGACATCCATCCAATGACTTTTCATACTTTTCTCCATACCTGCGGGATTCAACAAAAAAACTTTTGAAATATGCATGAGTACAAAAAAGAGTACAGGTAACTATGGGAACCCTGGCTGGCTAGGAGCATTACCCATTATAGAATGGATATGAGATCACCTGAATGCCACAAGTATCCGTTGATGTAAGGTCGATTACTCGATAGGTGTAAATGTTCGCTAGGCACCAGACCCCACTTGGTCCATGGCAGCGAGCTAATCGCCGTTCATGCCAACCCAGGATTTTTGTGCACGAAGGGCAGGATCGCGATGCACCGAGGATGGTCGAGGGGCACCACGTCATACACTATGTCATGTAGACGATGGACCCTCGCATCATCATAGTGCTCGTCGAACCAATGAGCAGGCTGAAGCATCAGTAGGTAGGTGATGAGTGCATATATGCATTATGTTTTACATTATTATTTTGTATTGTAGCTGTAGGATCTTGGTATTTTACAGCGCTCACACTCACATTTTATGTCTGTTTTCACCATGATCAGGACAGATAATGGACCCAATGGATACAATTCTTGGAGCAGTTGTAATGAGGAGAAGAGGAGTCAAAAACAACGTAAATAACTTATTTGGAAAATATTAATAATACCAGAAGAAAACTAGAAGAGAATAAAAAGAAGGAAGATTGATGATGCCAAAATTGGTCGAAAATCTAAGCTAACATTTTTCTGTCAAAGATCGATATTTAATTAAGTTTCAGATTAATAAAGAATCCTTGGAGAAGAAGAAAAAGTTTGGTGGACAAAAAAGGTTTAACGACCAACTATACAACATGAATAAAAATTCCGGCCATATAGTTGTAGTCGTATAGTTGTTGTGACATCACCCCTTCCATCCACGAAAGTTACTAAGAGTTTAACGACCAACTATACGGCCGGAATTAAAAATTCCACCCATATAGCTGCGGTTGTATAGGTATCAACGCCTTTGACAAAATAATTTCCTGAGTACTGAGAGTTTAACGACCAACTATACGACCGGAATTAAAAATTCCACCCGTATAGTTATGGTCGTATAGTTATCGACCCATCTCCAAAAGGTTTATTCAGAATCCAGAGAGTTTAACGACCAACTATACGACAGGAATAAAAATTCCCGCCCGTATGGTTCTGGTCGTGTAGTTGGTTCCACCGTAGATGAAATCTATAGTTGGTTCATAACTATACGGCAGGAGCTATACAGGCCACGCCCGTATAGTTGCCCATTACGCAAGGCGGCTAGGGTTTTTGAACTCTCCTTTCAAAGCTGATCGCATCTGACCTTTTTCATTAAGTTTCCGTAGAGCTACAGCCTCCAGCCTTGAAGAATCCTCGTCATCCCTATACAAGCCCCTCTAACAACATCCATGCAGCGAAGCCATGCAGCCCTTCCATGTCAACAAGATCCGGAAGAAGAAAGAAGAGAATCCCGTGAAGAGGATCGAAGAAGTAGAACCTAAAGGATCGTCGTCATCATCCAGCCCAGAGATCAAGCCTCTCCCAAATTGGGAGGACATGTTCCCGCAAAGGATGGAGATGATGAGACAAGCTGAGCAGGGAAGGAACAAGGATGGGTACCTCCCTAATCATTATCATTACAACATAGGATCTTATTATAAACCTCCTCTTGGTACATCACCTCTTAAACCTAAGAAGGTGCAGCAAGACGAGATTCATGATAAGATCTATGAGTTAGAAAAAGCTTCGAAGGCATGCGTTGAAACAATTGGAGAAGGGATTGACTCTTACTAGATGATGAGCAAAGACCTTGAGAAAAAGGTCGATGACATCGATGGTAGAGTTGGTTTATTGATTAAAATTGGCTTTGAGTTGACAGATGAGAAGAAATTCCTCAAGAATAAAATGTTGAAGCTCCAATATGACATGGCCGAGCTCAACATTTGCTTTGCAAGCATAGTTAAAGATGGCAACATAAAAGAAGAGGGCGACGCTCTTTCTACCCAGGAGGAAGAATAGGTACCAACAAGGAGTTAATTGATCCTGCCTGACTTGATTCCAAGCTTGTGGAGATTTTTAAAGACCTTGCAATCTACCTCATAAGTTTTATATTACAGTTTTGCATTAGTTCAAACTAGAAATAAAGTTTGCATCATTAGAATTCCCATCAGGAATAGTCGATCCCTTTAATGAAATTTCGAGTTTATTATTATATATGGAGCAATATTGAGTTTATGTTTACTTTATTGGATATATGAATGGCTTGAGTATAATTTTACTTGCACTTGATGCTAGCAATATGTGTCTTCCACACCATTGGTATTAATAGAACACATAAAGATAATTTGGTCAATATGTTGTAAGTCTATGGTTTGATTTACAAAGAAAAACTATCTATACAATTGAATAAAAAGAAACCTTGAACAAATGAAAATGAAAGTGCTGTCAAAATAGAGTAAGAACAAGTCGAGCTAGAATCTTCAAGTCATAATAATGTTTCATATACAATTGGAATTTGAAAATTGAGATCGTTAAACTTTGAATTCCTACATGAAGTGGAGTGTATGGCTATCACCTTTGCACATCACTTAAACAAAAGTGTGAGCATATATACAAAAGAGAAGAAAAGAAATAATAAAAAGAGCGAGTGTGCAAAGAGCAAATAGGCATATACCACTATATTGTAGTATGACAAAGAGACGCTTTTGAGATTTTGAATCCCAAGTGAATATGTGATCCTTAAACACTTGGGACTACCTCGGTAACTCATTCAGTTGAACCGGATACTTTTACATTATGTTGAGATTCATATTTTTTGAACCGTTGATTACTAAGGTGTGGAAGCCTGTTAATACTATTCAGATGGTTCAAGTAAAGTATTATTCATGAACTTATTCCTATGTATCGTATATGATAAACACATGCTGCAACTGCCTCATTTATTTTAATCGACTCAGCTTCATGAATATGAGGGTCACATCCATTAAGCTAAACTTGCTCGGGACGAGCAAGAGTCTAAGCTTGGGGAAGTTGATGAGTGCATATTTGCATCATGTTTTACATTATTATTTTGCATTGTAGATGTAGGATCTTGGTATTTTACGGTACTCGCGTGCACATTTTATGTCTGTTTTCACCAGGATCAGGACATATGATGGACCCAATGGATACAATTCTTAGAGCAGTTGTACTGAGGAGAAGAGGAGTCAAAAACAACGTAAATCACTTATTTGGGAAATATTAATAATACTAGAAGAAAACTAGAAGAGAATAAAGGAGGCAGAGAGTTCAATGACCAACTATATGACCGGAATAAATTATCCGGCAGTATAGTTCCGGCCATACAGTTGGCCCCGCCTCCGCCTCCTTAAATAGTTTCACCCCGTGCAACTGGATCGGGGATACGACATACAGAACACCCAGAAATTGCCGAAACCTCACCTCTGGAAGGCATCTAGAGGGGGAACTCATCCGCCAGGGATCCATCTTCAACCTGCACAGATCTGGGAGGCTAAGGCATCGATCTCCATCATCCACCGTTGCATCACTGTGACTATAAAATTGTTGTCAATCCTTACGTGCTAACTTGGGGAATCAAGGAGAACTCATTAAGCCATGTCCATGCCACGGGAGAAATCCCTTAATAGCGGGATAATACGATTGATGTCGTTTATTTATCAGTTGTGGTTATGAAGGATGATGTGAGCAGCGGTTGCTACCTATTTTTCCATATATGGAGCTCCTCCCACATGCATACACATTATGAGAATATTTGTTATAATAATCTTGACTCCTAGTCTAAATTGCTAGCAGTGTATCCGCCACTCCCTGAGAACACCTTTTTCTCATTGTAGTTCCAATGTTCTATTGCACACGCCATTCTTACTTTCTGCATTAAGTTTTGCTTTACTTTAAATTACCTTATTCAACCAAAAACCTAAAAAACAACTCTACTTTTCGTGCATATTAAAGTTATTTCTTAAGTACTTCATTTATTTGTAGTTAAAAGCATTTTAGTCTTTCATATACTGCTCCCTGTGGGATCGATATCTTTATTTCCAAACTAGCTACAAACGATCTATGCACTTGCAGTCATCAGCAAGGTTCATTCCAATGGTGCAAAGTCCATTTCGTACCTTCATTGTTGCCATTACGATCGTATATCTACTTGCAGCATGTGGCTAGCCTGACGATACTGGAAATGTCTAGACGCTAAGCGACGAGCTCGACATTGTCCGTGCTGAGTTGACCCCACTTGCATCACCCACTGAGCTTCAAATCAGCCATCATGGCTAGATGGATTTAGGCGGAGTTGGTGTATGCAAGTGGAATTAGGGTTTTCTGGACGAGGAGGGGGAGCGTTATGCAAGGAATGGGTGATAAGATAGAGCATGGGGGAGATCGTGGACAGAGTGGGGACTAGGAAAGAAGATGGAGAGGCAAAGAAAAAAATGAGAGGGAGGAGATTTTATTTGCTTGCTCTGTCTAGTCAACAACAACATCGAGGACACCGCCGCCTAGACTTCACTATATGTTAGAATAGCATGCCATGCAACTAGTATTTTTCTAATACTCCTACTACATATCAGAGGTGCAGTATTGTCTAGTCACAACAGTTTGACTAGAGGGTTTTATTTTTACAGCTTTCATTTCAACATACCATAGTATTTTCAGCAGAAAATAGGTGGGCGAACTACTAGTAGTAGTAGCCGTGACATGGACACATGTACTTTCATCTTGTTCCCCTGCATGCAGAAGTCATAGCACAAGACCAAAAATATATACATCGAATATAATGCATAGTTCGGGTGTGTCCGTGGTAATTTTGGCATGTTTCATGTATTCGTAATAGTTCTTGGACAAGGTACATGGAATTACACATGTCCAGCATGCAACCGCGCAGCAGAATAAGAGACGTGCACGGACACCAGATACACCAGATTTCGCTCAAGTTAGGTAACGTGCATGACGTTGCGTGCTAGTGAGAATCTGCATGCATCATGCGCTTGGATCCACTAGAGACGTCCACGAAGGAAATTACAATTTACAACTAGTTGCAACCGCAACAAGCTGTTACATGTCGCACTTCTAAGTTTTTAGAAAATATGAAATAAATCATGAACACAAATCATATTTATATAGTTCATCTATAAATTTTCATCCCAAAATATTACTAGTACATGGTCTGGCCACCACAAAATGAACAAATGAAGACAAATATTGTTTGCTTAGGTTTTTTCTTTTTTACATAGGTCACATAAGATCATATTATGGGATCAGATATTATAGATGCACAAGATATGACAAAGACAATGTTCCTGATTTATTTCACATTTTTTAGAACTCGAAAGTAAAACAAATAATAAAGGGGTGCGGGTGCAACGAGTTGCAGAATATTCGACCCGCACTAACTAAAACTATGGCTTGCATACAAAAGGAGTTTGATCAAATTGCAGGCCTTGCACTTACATTGCGGCGAAATGAGTGTTAGAGTACAACAAGTTAAGGGCTGAGGCCATGTGATACAAATTAGGTAAAGAAAATAATTCAAGATACATAAATCCCTATTCCATATGATCACTATGTTCAGCCCATCTTTCGTTAACTGTTAATTATGCTGGTTCTAATCCTTCATGTTGGCCAAGCTTGGGATGAACCACAATGGAGTTTGCTGCCAATTCCAGCCAATGTTGGTTGAGAAACCAACAACGACATCTTCAGCATTCATACTGAATCGTCATATTTTAGGACAAAGATTAAATCCAGCGAGGCTAACTACATGCAGCGAGGTGTATACACAGTTGCTCCTCATCAGATCTCTAGGGCCAAATCCTGCCCCACCAATTGGAATAGTAATTAGATAGTTCAATCCAAGGAAGGTAGAAAATGCTCCAAAGTCTAAAACCCTCCGCCATTGCCTCGGTGGAAGTAACCTGCAAGTGTCAATCGAGAACACATGGCAGCAAAACCCAGTAGAATAGGTGTCTATAGTATATTTTCAGCGACAGGATAACCACCATAAGTAGTGTCATACTGCCTATCACTAACGCCCACAATATTGATCAGAATAAGGCTACCACCATTAGGATATCTTGCTAATCACCACAGATCAGGACCGTACTCACGATTACTGTCAAAATCAGGTGGTCCCGGAATATGTACAGGACCTTGCAATGAAATCACATTCAAAGGTCAACTAAGCAAAATTTGAATGATGAAGCTTAAGAATTTAAGGATAGAAATTTTACCCCACGCTCGAGGATCCCATGCATAAACATTGCCAATCTGAGTTACAACGTAGAAAACTTCCTCGTGGATAATTGCATCGCGGTAGCTAAACATGTTAAACTGGTTCTAAAGAACTATCCACATACCATAAGGACCATCAAGGAAGGCAATTACCGTGTCGAAGATGGCTAGGACAGAGAAATCCATATAGTTCCCAGTAGCTGTGGGAACTGGGCAAATGGCTATCTTAAGTAGATTGGTAGGCTGACCAGCAGCGACAAACTTAAGTACCTCGGGGGTGGCCTCAAAATCGAATGTTGCTGGTAGAGGAATCCGGCAACGAGTGAACACATTCACAATCTCCTAGTTCTAGGCGAGGACAATAGTGGCGATCCAATCTCCATGCACGCCTGCCTGCTTCTTACCCTCACAATCTGGCATCATAGCATCGGAGGAGGACCTGTCCAGCGGCATCAGCTCGCATAAGGTCCACCTGAACTTCTTCTGTGGCTTCTTCTTGCCCCTGCCGCAATAGTAGCTACCCCTGTAGAACTGCTTCTTGCGATTGTCGTGGTAGAAGACATTGTACTCATGTGGTAGCTCAGTTGGGTGAGAGCGAAGAACACATGGGAGACCAAACGGATGATATTTCGCCAGGGATGCACTATGTGTTCCTGAGTAAAGATAACATTTGCAGCAGGCGATGAGGCTCGCGGCGGTGATGATGTCGCATCTAGCTGAGATTTCTTCAAGGGGGTCATCGGAAAACACCCTAGAAGTGTCGCTATCATCGATCGATTAGGCCATCACGAGTAAAAGCTCGAGAAGGTGGGGGGCGATGGCGTTTGGTTTTGTTTGGGGTTTTGGAGGAGAGAGCGAGCGGCAGCTGGCAGGGCGAGATGGAAAATAGTCTATCAAACTGGGCGCTTGAGCTGATCCAAAAGCGGCATGGTGGCATTGGTGCGTGCCTATATTGGTGTGCGAGTGGGAATGGCCATCAACGAGACCCTAGAGGTGAAGTGATGATGGAGATCGAGGCAAAGAAAAATACAGAATGAAATAAAACCAAGAGTGCCTTCTTTCTCTCTACTAAATCTATTGTGCCTATCAAACTAGGCTACGAAGATGATTCGAAAGCGGCATGGCGACATTTGCGTGTGCTAAGGACTACTAATCTTCTCTGCGTTTCCTGGTGCCTATCGAGTAAATAGGTCTGGCCTTTCTAGTAGTACATCATAGCTAGCCTAGCACGGCATGGAGTTGTACTGTCCTATCAAATGAATGGTCATGGTAGAGAGACGGTTCGGAGTATACTCGGAACTCCTCTTACCGAACATAATAATCCTTGGATATTGTACATTCATCATTATGTGCAGGCACATTTGGAACAAGTACTATACTACTGCTACTAATAAACACATAAAGGCTCCACCAGTAATTAAGGAACAAAAACTGGAATACTCTCGAACTCTTGTAGTACAACCAAAAAATGCTCACAAAATGGGCTACCAGTACCATCTGTACATCCACACGCTTACACCTCAAATCAGCTTTGCCTGCCACACTGCCAATTTCCTTTCCCCTGTCGGCCTCTACACCCCCGTTCCCGGACCCCAAATCGACCATCTCTCCATCAACAAAGAAAAAAGTCGACAATCTCTCAAAAAAATCAACCATCCACCAAAAGAAAATCCATTGTCTAATCCTTCCTATTCATTTTGAACGGACGATCGCAATTGCTCGAGAGCCGCAGGAGTAGTCGTATGAGCTACTGGTTGTAGCTCCACGAAAGCACGTGCCTGGAAGCGGTAGAAGAATTTATTCTCTGTCACGATACAGTACCAAATCAACAAGTCATTGGCTTTCTCCGTCTGACCAGTGAGAGCCAACACGAGTGGTGAACAGTATATGAAGCGCAATGGAAAAGGTGCCTTTAAGGCATATAGTATGTAGTACAATATACTATAGTACACTTCCGTTCTGATTTAGGATGGTCACACAATGCTAAATAACTTATACTATTAACTTTCACATGTTACGACCTTCATAGTGGGTAATACTATGTGTGTAGTGTCATGCAAGGCCTAATTCATTAGGTTGTAGAATCATACTAGTCTTGGTATATGTGATGTTATGGTAACTAGATAAGTTATTACCTCCCTTTCTTTTTTCATTAATTAACTCCAAAAATACATTTAATTCGAGACTAGTATATACGCTTACTTGTAGTTCAAGTTTGACTATTTTTTTAAATTATGAAGATGCAAAATCTTAGGAAGAATTTGAACCTGTTGTCAAAACTCTCGGTGATTTCTGATATATTAATTAACCACCTGATGGGTACCTCCAAAAGCTTTTTCTTAAAACTTTCAAAGCAACATACAATTTACTTGTAGTTCAAATTTGACCCAATTTTGATAAATCTACATAAAGTCATTCAAGTGGCAGAGTTAGATAGGAAGTTTGAAAACTCATAAAACATAGGAATCATTAGTACAACATGTTGGTCCACTATATATATGTCTAAAAACATGGCTTGTGGTATTCAGATCCATATTGTTCAAATTGTCTTTACGGAAAGGAACAATCTCGTCATCACTTGGAAAATTGAGAATGGTCTTTCCTGATAGTTGGAAACTAACACCAATGGCATTGTTTACTACAATAAGATGCACCCATATACCTCCAAAAATACAATTAATTCAAGAGCAATCTATCGCGCTTACTTGTAGCTCAAGTTTGACCTAATTTCATTAAATTGTCAAGATGCATAATCTTAGCAAGAATTTGAACCTATTGTTAAAACTCTCAGTGGTGGTTTGTCATATATTAAATGACCCCCCGATGGTTGCCTCAAAAAAATGTAAAACTTTCAATGCAACCTACAATTTACTTATAGCTCAAATTTTGACAGAATTTCGATAAATCGACATAAAGTCGTTCAAGTGGGCAGAGTTAGCTGGATGAAGTTTGAAAACTCATGAAACATGGAAATCATAAGTACAACATGTCGATACACAATATATGTTTGAAACCTTGACTTGTTTCATTCAGATACATATTCTTCGTAGTTTCTTTACGGAAAGGAACTATCTCGTTATCACTCAGCAAAATTGAGAATGTTCTTTTCTGATAGTTGGAAACTCACACTGACGACATTGTTTACTGCAATAGGATGCACCCATCTATCTCCAAAAAGACAATTAATTCAAGAACAATCTATCGTGCTTACTTGTAGCTCAAGTTTTACCTAATTGTGTTAGATTGTCAAGCTACAAAATCTTAGCAAGTAGTTGAACTTGTTGTCAGAACTCCCGATGATATTCGATATATTAATTGACCCTCCGATGGGTACCCACAAAAGCTTTTTCATAAAACTCTCAAAGCAACCTATGATTTATATAATTATAGTTCAAGTTTGACCTAATTTTGATAAATGGACATAATTAAAACATGGTAATCATATGCACAACATGTTGCTCCACTATTTATGTCTGAAATCTTGGCTTGTGGCATTCCGATCCATATTATTCGGACTTTTCTTTATGAAAAAGAACAATCTCATCATCTCTCGAAAACTGAGAATTTTCTTTTGTGATAGTTGGAAACTCACATTGACGGCATTATTTACTACAAGAAGATTCACCCATCTACGTCCAAAAAGGCATTTAATTCAAGAGCAATATATCACACTTACTTATAGCTCAAGTTTGACCTAATTTCGTTAAATCAGCAAGATGCCGAATCTTAGGAAGAAGTTGAACCTGTTGTCAAAACTCTCGGTGGTGGTTATGATATATTAAATGACCCCCCAATGGTTACCTCCAAAATAAATTATAAAACTTTCAATGCAACCTACAATTTACTTGTACTTCAAATTTGACCTAATTTCGATAAATCAACATAAACTCACATTCAAGTGGTCAGAGTTAGCTAGGAAGAAGTTTGAAAACTCATAAAACATGGGAATCATAAGTACATCAGGTCGGTCCAGTATATATGTCTGAAAGCTTGGCTTGTGGTATTCTGATCCATATCCTTTGTGCTTTATATATATGTTTGTAAGCTTGTCTTGTGGTATTCAGATCCATATCCTTCATACTTTCTTTATGGAAAGGAACAATCTCGTCATCACTAGGAAACTTGAGAATGTTCTTTCCTGATAGTTGGAAACTCATGCCGACGACATTGTTTACTACAAGAATATGCACCCATATCTACCTACGAAAATAAAATTAATTCAAGATCAATTGACCGAGCTGCTTACTTATAGTTCAAATTTGACCTATTTTCATTAAATTATCAAGATTCAAAATCTTAGCAATAAGTTAAACCTGTTGTGAAAACTCTTAGTGGTTTCTGATATATTAGTTGACCACTCGATAGGTATCTCCAAAAGATTTTTCGTAAAACTTTCAAAGCAACCTACAATTTAGTTGTAGTTCAAATTTGACCTAATTTCAATAAATCAACATAAAGTCATCCAAGTGGGCAGAGTTAGCTAGGAAGTTTGAAAAATCACAAGACATGGGAATCGTAAGTAAAACATGATGGTCCCCTTAATATCGGAAGATTGGCTTGTGGCATTGAGATCCACATTCTTCGAACTTTTCTTTATGGAAAAGAACAATCTCGTCATCACTCGGAAAACTGAGAATTTTCTTTCGTGATAGTTGGAAACTCACATCGACGACATTGTTTACTACAAGAAGATTCACCATCTATGTCTGAAAGTACATTTAATTCAAGAGCAATATATCGCGCTTACTTGCAGCTCAAGTTTGACCTAATTCGTTAAATCGACAAGATGCAGAATCTTAGCAAGAAGTTGAACCTATTGTCAAAACTCTCGGTGGTGGTTTATGATATATTAAATGACCACCCACTGGTTACCTCCAAAATAAATCGTAAAACTTTCAACGCAACCTACAATTTACTTGTAGTTCAAATTTAACTAATTTTGATAAATCGACATAAAGTCACATTCAAGTGGGTAGAGTTAGCTAGGAAGAAGTTTGAAAACTCATAAAACATGGGAATCATAAGTACAACATATTGGTCCACTATATATGTCTGGAATCTTAGCTTGTGGCATTCAGATCCATATCCTTCGTACTTTCTTTATGGAAAGGAACAATCCCGTCATCACTCGGAAAATTGAGAATGTTCTTTCCTAATAGTTGGAAACTCACGCCAACAATATTGTTTACTACAAGAAGATGCACCCATATCTACATGCTAAAAGACAATTAATTCAAGATCAATCTATTGTGCTACTTACTTGTAGTCCAAGTTTAACCTAATTTCTTTAAATTTTCAAGATTCAAAATCTTAGCAAAAAGTTTAACATGTTGTAAAAACTCTCAATGGTTTCTGATATATTAGTTGACCCCTCAATAGGTACCTCCAAAATCTTTTTCATAAAACTTTCAAAGCAACCTACAATTTAGTTGTAGTTCAAATTTGACCTAATTTTGATAAATCGTCATAAAGTCATTCAAGTGAGCAGAGTTAGATAGGGAGTTTGAAAACTCATAAAACATGGGAATCATAAGGAAAACACGTTTGTCCACTTAATATGTCTGGAAGCTTGGCTCGTGGCATTAAGATCCATATTCTTCTGACTTTTCTTTCCGTAAAAGAACAATCTCATCATCTCTCAGAAAACTGAGAATTTTATTTTGTGATAGATGGAAACTCACATCGATGGCATTGTTTACTATAAGAAGATTCACCCATCTATGTCTGAAAAGACATTTAGTTCAAGAGCAATATATCATGCTTGTTGGGTTCGCAGCATAGAAAACAAAAAAATTCCTACGGTGTGAACTACACGCCAAGATCTATCTACTAGGTACAAAGCAACGGGTAGACATACATCCAACGAGAACTTACCCTCGAAGACAACGAGTTTTGTTAACGAGTAGGAACTCGTGGTTGATGTAGTCGTACACTTGCCGATCTCAAGATCGTGAGGAAGTCCGCCGCGCAGCACACACGCCGTTCAAGCCACGGACAACCTCCACCTCCTCGCCCAGCGATCCAGTGGAAGCGACAACTATTCCGCATTTAATGCCACCGGGAACATGTGTCTCGCTAATCCGAGACCATGGGGGAATAATTCTAGAGGGGGAGAGAGATCCTTCACAAGGATGTGTGAGGATGGAGGGAATGGGTGACCTTTTATAGGAGGAGGGGGCTGCCCCTCCTCTCCATGGCCGGCGCATGGGGGGGTGACTCCTCACCTCCCCCATTCATGTGGTGGTAACCCCTCCACATTAAAATGTCTCTTCACATTCCCTTTTAAAGTCTCCACTTTAAATGCATTAAAATTCTCCAAGTTTAATGCTCTCTCATTTAATATAACTCTTTTATTAAATTTATTCAGAATTTTGTTAATTACTTTACTTAACAAACATTCACATATAGCTCCTTGCAATATTTCAATATCACATGCAGAACGACTTTCTGCAATTTCACCCGAAACAATTTCCGGTTTCTATTGAAACAATTCCTGCACTTTGCAATTCTTTCGTCTGAAACATATGTGCTCCAAAATGGTGTCCGGTAACTCTTAAGTGTGTCACCCTACGGTTCGCGAATAATGTATACATGATCGAGACCCTTCTCCAATCAATAATCAGCAGCGGGACCTGGAGATCCGTACTGACTCCTACACATTCAACGATGACTTCTGTGATCGTGAGAACCTTTAACGCTTGTAACTAAATCCCTTTGTCTCACGATATATTACATGGCCGAGATTCGATCATCGGTATCTCCATACCTAGTTTGATCTTGTTACCGACATGCACTCTTTTCTCGTTCCCGTGATATAACATTCTAGTGATCACATCACTTGCTTGCAAGCTATCTCAATGTGATATCACCGAGAGGGCCCATAGTATATCTATCCATCATCGGGATTGACAAATTCCACTCTTGATCCATGAGCCTCAACATAACACCTTCGTAGTACTGAACCCATCTTTATAGTCACCCTATTACGGTGTGACGTTTGATGTTATCAAGATACTCTTCCGGTGTTAGCAATTAACATGATCTCATGGTCTAAGGATAAAGATTACTTCGTATGATGTTATAGCAATATAAACATAATGACTTGATCGTAATGCTATACTTTGGTGTGAATGTTCATCACATCATTCCACCAATGGTGTGACCTTGTTATTAACAACATCCAATGTCCATGATCAGGAAACCTTGATCATCTTGTTAATCAACAGGCTAGTCTATAAGAGAGGCATAACTAGGAAGCCCTTTTGTTTATTAAACACACATGTATTGATGTTTCTGATCAATACAATTCTAGCATGCAAAATAAACATCTATCATATATAAGTAATACATAATAACAACTTTATTATTGCCTCTTAGGGCATATTTCCTTCAACGCTTACTTGTAGCTCAAGTTTGACCTAATTTCGTTAAATCAGCAAGATGTAGAATCTTAGAAGAAGTTGAACCTGTTGTAAAAACTTTCGATGATGGTTTGTGATATATGAAATGACCCCCAATGGTTACCCTCAAAAAAACTAAAAACTTTCAACGCAACCTACAATTTACTTGTACTTCAAATTTGACCTAATTTCGATAAATCAACATAAACTCACATTCAAGTGGTCAGAGTTAGCTAGGAAGAAGTTTGAAAACTCATAAAACATGGGAATCATAAGTACATCAGGTCGGTCCAGTATATATGTCTGAAAGCTTGGCTTGTGGTATTCTGATCCATATCCTTTGTACTTTATATATATGTTTGTAAGCTTGTCTTGTGGTATTCAGATCCATATCCTTCATACTTTCTTTATGGAAAGGAACAATCTCGTCATCACTAGGAAACTTGA
Source organism: Avena insularis (assembly GCA_023614405.1). Lineage (NCBI taxonomy): Eukaryota > Viridiplantae > Streptophyta > Magnoliopsida > Poales > Poaceae > Avena > Avena insularis. Next base: position 172,374,665 of record CM042688.1, read on the forward strand.
GAATGTTATTTCCTGATAGTTGGAAACTCATGCCGACGACATTGTTTACTACAAGAATATGCACCCATATCTACCTACGAAAATAAAATTAATTCAAGATCAATTGACCGAGCTGCTTACTTATAGTTCAAATTTGACCTATTTTCATTAAATTATCAAGATTCAAAATCTTAGCAATAAGTTAAACGTGTTGTGAAAACTCTTAGTGGTTTCTGATATATTAGTTGACCACTCGATAGGTATCTCCAAAAGATTTTTCGTAAAACTTTCAAAGCAACCTACAATTTAGTTGTAGTTCAAATTTGACCTAATTTCAATAAATCAACATAAAGTCATCCAAGTGGGCAGAGTTAGCTAGGAAGTTTGAAAAATCACAAGACATGGGAATCGTAAGTAAAACATGATGGTCCCCTTAATATGTCTGGAAGATTGGCTTGTGGCATTGAGATCCACATTCTTCGAACTTTTCTTTATGGAAAAGAACAATCTCGTCATCACTCGGAAAACTGAGAATTTTCTTTCGTGATAGTTGGAAACTCACATCGACGACATTGTTTACTACAAGAAGATTCACCATTTATGTCTGAAAGTACATTTAATTCAAGAGCAATATATCGCGCTTACTTGCAGCTCAAGTTTGACCTAATTCGTTAAATCGACAAGATGCAGAATCTTAGCAAGAAGTTGAACCTATTGTCAAAACTCTCGGTGGTGGTTTATGATATATTAAATGACCACCCACTGGTTACCTCCAAAATAAATCGTAAAACTTTCAACGCAACCTACAATTTACTTGTAGTTCAAATTTAACTAATTTTGATAAATCGACATAAAGTCACATTCAAGTGGGTAGAGTTAGCTAGGAAGAAGTTTGAAAACTCATAAAACATGGGAATCATAAGTACAACATATTGGTCCACTATATATGTCTGGAATCTTAGCTTGTGGCATTCAGATCCATATCCTTCGTACTTTCTTTATGGAAAGGAACAATCCCGTCATCACTCGGAAAATTGAGAATGTTCTTTCCTAATAGTTGGAAACTCACGCCAACAATATTGTTTACTACAAGAAGATGCACCCATATCTACATGCTAAAAGACAATTAATTCAAGATCAATCTATTGTGCTACTTACGTGTAGTCCAAGTTTAACCTAATTTCTTTAAATTTTCAAGATTCAAAATCTTAGCAAAAAGTTTAACATGTTGTAAAAACTCTCAATGGTTTCTGATATATTAGTTGACCCCTCAATAGGTACCTCCAAAATCTTTTTCATAAAACTTTCAAAGCAACCTACAATTTAGTTGTAGTTCAAATTTGACCTAATTTTGATAAATCGTCATAAAGTCATTCAAGTGGGCAGAGTTAGATAAGGAGTTTGAAAACTCATAAAACATGGGAATCATAAGGAAAACACGTTTGTCCACTTAATATGTCTGGAAGCTTGGCTCGTGGCATTAAGATCCATATTCTTCTGACTTTTCTTTCCGTAAAAGAACAATCTCGTCATCTCTCAGAAAACTGAGAATTTTATTTTGTGATAGATGGAAACTCACATCGATGGCATTGTTTACTATAAGAAGATTCACCCATCTATGTCTAAAAAGACATTTAGTTCAAGAGCAATATATCATGCTTGTTGGGTCCGCAGCATAGAAAACAAAAAATTTCCTATGGTGTGAACTACACGCCAAGATCTATCTACTAGGTACAAAGCAACATGTAGACATACATCCAACGAGAACTTACCCTCGAAGACAACGAGTTTTGTTAACGAGTAGGAACTCGTGGTTGATGTAGTCGTACACTTGCCGATCTCAAGATCGTGAGAAAGTCCGAGCGCCGCAACTCAGCACACACGTTCAAGCCACCGGACAACCTCCACCTCCTCGCTACAGCGATCCAGTGAAGCAAAGAACTCTTCCGCATTTAATGCCACCGGGAACATGTGTCTCGCTAATCCGAGACCATGGGGGAATAATTCTAGAGGGGGAGAGAGATCCTTCACAAGGATGTGTGAGGATGGAGGGAATGGGTGACCTTTTATAGGAGGAGGGGGCTGCCCCTCCTCTCCATGGCCGGCGCATGGGGGGGTGACTCCTCACCTCCCCCATTCATGTGGTGGTAACCCCTCCACATTAAAATGTCTCTTCACATTCCCTTTTAAAGTCTCCACTTTAAATGCATTAAAATTCTCCAAGTTTAATGCTCTCTCATTTAATAAAACTCTTTTATTAAATTTATTCAGAATTTTTTTAATTACTTTACTTAACAAACATTCACATATAGCTCCTTGCAATATTTCAATATCACATGCAGAACGACTTTCTACAATTTCACCCGAAACAATTTCCGGTTTCTATTGAAACAATTCCTGCGCTTTGCAATTCTTTCGTCTGAAACATATGTGCTCCAAAATGGTGTCCGGTAACTCTTAAGTGTGTCACCCTACGGTTCGCGAATAATGTAGACATGATCGAGACCCTTCTCCAATCAATAATTAGCAGTGGGACCTGGAGATCCGTACTGACTCCTACACATTCAACGATGACTTCTGTGATCGTGAGAACCTTTAACGCTTGTAACTAAATCCCTTTGTCTCACGATAAATTACATGGCCGAGATTCGATCATCGGTATCTCCATACCTAGTTTGATCTTGTTACCGACATGCACTCTTTTCTCGTTCCCGTGATATAACATTCTAGTGATCACATCACTTGCTTGCAAGCTATCTCAATGTGATATCACCGAGAGGGCCCATAGTATATCTATCCATCATCGGGATTGACAAATTCCACTCTTGATCCATGAGCCTCAACATAACACCTTCATAGTACTGAACCCATCTTTATAGTCACCCTATTACAGTGTGACGTTTGATGTTATCAAGATACTCTTCCGGTGTTAGCAATTAACATGATCTCATGGTCTAAGGATAAAGATTACTTCGTATGATGTTATAGCAATATAAACATAATGACTTGATCGTAATGCTATACTTCGGATGAATGTTCATCACATCATTCCACCAATGGTGTGACCTTGTTATTAACAACATCCAATGTCCATGATCAGGAAACCTTGATCATCTTGTTAATCAACAGGCTAGTCTATAAGAGAGGCATAACTAGGAAGCCCTTTTGTTTATTAAACACACATGTATTGATGTTTCTGATCAATAAAATTCTAGCATGCAAAATAAACATCTATCATATATAAGGAATACATAATAACAACTTTATTATTGCCTCTTAGGGCATATTTCCTTCAACGCTTACTTGTAGCTCAAGTTTGACCTAATTTCATTAAATCAGCAAGATGTAGAATCTTAGAAGAAGTTGAACCTGTTGTAAAAACTTTCGATGATGGTTTGTGATATATGAAATGACCCCCAATGGTTACCCTCAAAAAAACTAAAAACTTTCAACGCAACCTACAATTTACTTGTACTTCAAATTTGACCTAATTTCGATAAATTGACATAAAGTCACTTTCAAGTGGGCAGAGTTAGCTATAGGAAGAAGTTTGAAAACTCATAAAACATGGGAATCATAAGTACAAGATGACGATCCACTATATATGTTTTAAATCTTGGCTTGTAGAATTCAGATCCATATCCTTTGGAATTTTTTACGGAAAGGAACAATCTCATCATCACTCAGAAAATTGAGAATGTTCTTTCCTGATAGTTGGAAACTCACACCGATAAGACTGATTACTACAATAAGATGCATCCATCTACCTCCAAAGAGACATTTAATTCAAGAAAAATCTATCGTGCTTACTTGTAGCTCAAGTTTGACCTAATTTTTCATTAAATTCTCAAGATGCAAAATATTAATTAGCAAGAACTTAAAAACCCGTTACCAAAACTCTCGATTGGTTTTTGATATATTAATTGACCCCCCAATGGGTACACTTCCAAAAGTTTTTTTGTAAATCTTTAAAAGCAACCTACAATTTACTTGTAGTTCAAATTTGACCTAATTTCAATAAATCGGTATGAAGTCATTCAAGTGATGGAGTTAGCTAGGGAGCTTGAAAACCCATAAAACATGGGAATCATAAGTAAAACATTTTGTTCCTCTTAATATGTCTGGAAGCTTGGCTTGTGGCATTGGGAACAATATTCTTCAGACTTTCTTTACGGAAAAGAACAATCTCATCATCACTTAGGGAATTGAGAATTTTCTTTCCTAATAGTTGTAAACTCGCACCGATGACACTGTTTACAAGAAAATGCACCCATCTACCACTAAAAATACATTTATTTCAAGAGCAATCTATCGCGCTTACTTGTAGCTCAAGTTTGACCTAATTTTGATAAATCGGTAAGAAGTCACTGAAGTGTGTGAAGTTAGCTAGGAAGCTTTAAAATTCCTAGTACTAGAAAATTGAGTACTATGTATAATAAACCATGGTCCAGTTTGTGTGATAATTGGGGTGGTTGCATTTTATTTTAACTGTGGTAGGTCTCGTGGGAGCGAGGTGCTTGAGTTAACACGGTCGGTGGAAGTACAAGTTACATCAAGAACCTCATAAAAAATGAAAATTGCATCCAAGTCCATGCATTTAGCACAAGGACCCTAAAATTGAGAAATGAAGTGTGTTTTGAGGTTTGCGCGTACTAGCAGTTATCGTGCTAAAGACTATCAATAGAAAGTTTCTAGAAGCTAATAATGAAAAATAAGTTCCAACGAATAGCAATGTTTGGATTTGCAGTCTTGATCCAACGGTCAATGTTCAAAGTTGTTCGTACACTATACAATGGTATGGTATTGTAAGAGATAAGACAAGATAAAGATAAGATAAGAAGTACTACGAATGGCCGATCTTTTGAAATAACCTTCCCTCCCGATGTTTGGGAAGCAAGTGCAAATTATGAAAACAGGAAAATTTTGAATGACACAGAGCCACCATACCAAGGAACACGTGTGCAGTGCCACGCTATGAACGAGGGAGAGATCAATCGGTCCGATGCGCGAGGGGAAATGGGAGGAGAGATGGAGGATGTATGGTGAGAGGCAACGAAGGAGAGAGAAGACACACAATTTGTTTTGCGTGCGTAGGTCCTAAAATTTACTACTAGTAGAGTGTACACTATAAGGCCGCAGGAGTGAGAATATCATTTTGCGGCCCGAAAGTTGGGGTGGCCAGGCAACGCGGTACCCGAGTTCCCTGATATCATCCGCGATGACTATAGTTGGCGTGCACATTACTCAGAGGGTCCTTTTCGGCATGAATTGAACTTTACGTTTCAATACAAAAAATCAGGCTAACGGCCATCAAGTTGGGTCCCCTCGACTTCGCCGTTATGTCGCCGCTGCCGCTGCCATGTAGGCTGCCATGTAGGCTTGCGTTGGCGATGCATCCTTTGCGCTGCTCGCTTTCCTCCGGGCGGCAATCTGTGGTCGCGGCCATGGCGTGGAGCTAGGACTTGGACAAACCTGCTCGGCCCGGTCTCCTCCCCATCCCGAATCGGAGCTTGCCCTCACCATGACCACACCATTGGCACGGCGGGGGGACGGGAATTCATTTCCGGGTGAGATCTGTACCCATGCCGACCATGCTCGGTCCTGTTGGTATCCTCTAGAATCTAAGCTCGCCATCGCCGTGGTCGCACACGCACCAGCCATGGCGCCTTCCTCTCTGAACCCCAGAGCCACATCCACCCAGTTCGGCACAATGCCAACAAGGTGAAAATGCATCAAGTTTTCTTCTTGTGATTGTAGAAAAACATGTATGTACCATGGCCGTAGCATACTCTAACAATGTACACATATATTGTTTACTAGATTTTCATTTGAAATTAGTAGATCCGTGATGACGAAACAAAGAGAACCTAAATGGAATGACAATGACGACCATGTTTTGTACTTTGCATTGCATCAACAAGTGCTCGCTGACGAAGCAAGTTACCAAGAGAGTGGAGTTCATCAGCCATTGCCAAAAAATATATGAACAAATCAATGAGCGATTCAATGCAAATAAGCACAAAAAAGCTAGATCCATGTCATCAATCATCAAAAGGTGGCACATTCTAGTGATGCGTTCAAATGCGTACACGATGTATCATTTGCTTGAAGTGGTTGTTATCGTGAGCAAAAATGTGTGGTATGCACATTACATTTGTATGTTCTATGGTGCAATTCTGTTGTTATGGGCGTGGAAAGAAAAGCTGGGCTTACTGAATATTACGCAGTTAGGCCTAACTTAGTCTTACACAAATAAGCACAGCTTAGTCTTTACACACATAAGCGTAACTAATGATAAAGATAAAGAACAATGGTTCATCGGATCTGCCAGTATGAGCACTAGGTCCCTGGAGCTGGTGGTATCGTTGGAACGAACCGTAATGCGCTTTGGCCATCTTTCATTCTCCTTCAAATAGTACGACCCCAATCGATGAGCCAATTGTAGGCCCCTCCCCGACATGGATTCGACTCGTGTCGGATCCGAGTGTCAACATGATAGGCGCGGAGTGTGCAGCAAACACACGAACCGCTATCAACACCGGAAGTGGCACCTCAGAACAACACCAAAGATGTTCTTCCTGGACTCGCAGCAATTTCAGCAGGTATTTCGCCAGCTTCACCAGCAGCAGCATTAGCAAGTATTTTGTCAGCTTCACCAGCAGCAGCATCACCAAGTATTTCGTCAGCTTCACCAGGAGCAGCAGCAGCTAGTTCTTCGTCAGCTCCACCAACACCACCACCACCACCACCAGCATCAGGGGCCAGGGCTGCCTGAGAAATTATAGGTTCAACAGCTCCAGGGGATCCGACAAAGAAAGGGTAGTTGATCCCAAGAAACACAGATTGTCCCTTCAGATTGTTGACTCTGCTTCAGACTTGCTCTACTGGGTCTTCGGATGGGCATGCGGACCTCGAGAAAACGTGACACCGCAGTGATGGGTATGAAGAAAGTTGTGTCCCCATATGTTCTATTGTATCAACAACACTGTTTAGTTCTCCCCTGATATGAATCCACAAGAGTTCATCATGATGTTCCGTGTTGTCTCTGAGAGGTGCCAGGAACCAGCGCCGTGTCCCAAGTTCAGCATCTGCTACTGCATCTTCGATGACCGAAGCTGGAATTATGCGCGGGGCTATGTGGATACCTACGTGTTACTAACGGTCAGTAAGCAGAATTTTGAATGGCATTTTACATGCTATATGACACCATGACTCACCCCAAATGGACGGCTCCCAAACACGCACGTCGCTGCTAGGTTCAGTGACCGCATAAATGCGTTGCGGTCTGTACGAAGGGTAGCCGTAGGTGAAGACGGCGTCGACATACTTCTCCGGCCGCAGGAAGTTGTCGCGCGAGACTGTCCATTCATTGTCTTCTGCGCATCTAATGAATGCGATTGCCTTGTCGAACACCGCCAAGAGGTCATACTCCCAGTTCTTCCACGCCCCCTCCCGCGGCCTATGTGGGAGTTGTACCTTCACGAGCTCAAGTTCTGCCATGTTGAACCTGTAAGCGAATTCGGAAATGGGCGGCAGCCACCCGCTGTTGAATGCAGTAATGCCGACACCCTTCAAAGATGGCACTGCTAGCCTCTCCGATCTGTAGCAATTTTTTAGAGTCCAAGTCCTCCCATCCTAGGATAAAAGGACCAGCCACTCGCCGTTGCCACCCACCCAGTTCTGGTCATCTCTCATTTCCGTCTCTTCTTCTTCCTTGATATTCACCACTACTGATTCCGACCACTTATCCAGCAGCATCAGTTTTGCATGAATATTCTGCAGAGTTTGTTGTCAGTTGGTACAATCAACTAGCATGGATTCCATTGCAGATACAATTTGACAACTGGACCTTTATATTAAAGCACACAAAATATCGCCTAAATACGAGTGTCTCCTTAGATATCGCCTAAATTGTGCCTGTGTCACTACGAAGATACTCCATATATGGAGTAGGAGCAGAGCCCCCCAAAACAAACTCCTAACGATGATCATAATTAAACAGCTCGAGCACAACAGCCTTAAATCGTCTAATTTGTTTGTTTTTATTTTAGGAAACAGAATATCACCTAGCAGGCATTCCATTGCAAAATCGAAATTGACAACTCATCTATCACCTAGAGTAAGACTGTGTCACTATGAAAATACCAGAATATCAGGTACGACAGAGCTTCCGCTGTACAAAATAGTCTTAAATGGTTCGATTTGTTCAAACCGCGCGTGCACACAACACGTTTGGCGAAAGGAACATAGGATTCCGATGAGAGTTTAGCACATATGAATCAATGATATGACTGAACGAATAAGCTAGATACTAGAACTTACGTGGCCATCGCGGTCGTCTGGCCATTTGCTAGTATCGGGGTAAAGAAGGCCTGGCGTGCCGAATGGTTGTTCGTCCATGTTCCGCATCGTCACGCGGTAGCCAGGGATGCAGCGAGCGAGGCGGACGGCTGAGATGATGTCCAACTCCGAGGCGATCCTGTGCACATTCGTGGCGCTGAGGTTCGACCATCCCCAATCCTCGCGGTAGCGGTCGCCCTGGCCATCCGCGTCGTCGTCGCATGCCTTTCGCTTTAGCCTGCTGCTACCCCAAGCTCTACCCATAGCGGCAAATGGAGTCTGGAATCCGGTGGATTAATGGAGGCATTGTGATGAGGAGGCGGATGGATTCGAGAGGGGGTGGAATCAGGGATGGGGGCAGTTGTTCGAGTGGGGAGAGAATCTGCAAGGAACCGCCGCTGCCGCCGGTTCTCGTCCGCGTGGAAGAAAAGAACGGGGGGCGTAATTATTGAGGGCGGGCACCGGAACCGTCCAAGGAAGTGAAAAAATAAATCGTAAAAGGGAAATGTGCGGCCCGCCTATCAGTGAGTGAAGGTCGGCATGCGTAAACATGCCTACGTTTGAATTGATTCCACCGCATGCAAGTGGCGCAGAACAAATTTTAGGAAGTGCTAGCGTCGACGTGTAAAAGTAACCGTCGTTTTTGCCACCTTCACCCTACTACGAACGGTCGTGCACCATTCCAGATATTGGTAAGGGCGGTTCCAATCTTTCACTTCTCCATCTTATTTCCTCCTCCACGGCCTCATCGTCTTTCTCCTCCATGGCCTCATCCATTTCCTCCACCACCGCATCACCCTCTTCCTCCGTATCCTTTCCCTCTTGCCTGTATTCATAGATGCTCCGGACGTCCGAAACAACGACAGGAAAGAAACTGCACACTTCGACATCGAAGTACATGGCAGGAAGAAGATCGATGTCGTCTACACCACCGACCCTCAGACGGTGAGGAACACTCTGAATAATTTCACGAGTTGGCTGCAGTTCGAAGAAAACAGGTTCGTAGGTCTCGACCTCGAGTACAGCCACGATTGTTGTAGGATTGTCGTGGTGCAACTCTCCATGAAGGGGCACGTCCTCGTATACCAGCCTTTTTGCGAGAAGGGGGCTGACGGGATCTGGTAGACTTTGCTTTTTTTTAGTTCCTGAACCGTCTGTTTGCAGAAGTTATTGCTGTATTGTTTGTCTGAATTCATTTTCATGCAGGTGGGGCGAAAGCATTAGGGATCTGTTTCATGACTTTCTCGTGAACCAGCACATAACATTTACCAGTGTTGACATCACGAATGACAGTAAACTGCTTGAAAGCCCGACTGTCAACATTAGAATCCCAAAGGAGTGTAGAGTGGACATCTAGGAAATTTCTTCGGATCCCGTGGAGAAGGGCAGCAAGACCGGATGGCCGCTCTTGCCTCCGAACTCATAGACCCGTGGTACTGGCGACATGAAGGACAGATTGCCGAGATGTTCGTGGAGGCGTTTGGGACACGACATCGGGAGGATAAGCCACTTTCTGAACCTAATCAAGTACGCAATTGATGGTATGTAAGCCACGAGCTGTACCGCCATATTGTAAAATCTCGTTCGAGCATCGCATCATTGAACCACCACCAAGGCAGTTGTTTGTCCCAGATGCGGATCGAAGATGAATCTACAAACCAGTAAGCGATCAAGGCATCCTGGGATCGGTTGCCTTCTCCAACAATTGGGATGTAGACTATTAGTGCATGATTGTTGTGTTTATGAAAACATGTTATTTCATAAGTACACTATGTGAGAAATTACGAATCTTTGTGTATTACCTTTGTCAAACTATAATCTGGTTTATGACCGTATCCTTCTCTATAACTGGGTTTGGTTATGACTTATGGTGTATCACACCTTATGCATGTCACCTGGATTCTGCCGCATGCAAATGGCATGCATGAATATGTAAGAATGAGTGTTGAGCATACAAAAGGGGAATGTAATTCATACGGTTAAGTAGCTAATAGCACAGGATCATACGAGCTTGGTTCTTACACACGTAATGCTTAGAAAATACAAAGTAGATAAAATACAAAGTAGATAAAACTAGGAACAAAATGCTAAACTAGTAGTGGTAAACAACACACTCACCCACCCGCCAGATCCTGTTGAGCATCTCGTAGCGTATATACGTCCCTCGCGTGCTTGATCGCATCGTAATCCAGGTGCCTCCACTCACATCGCTCGTGCAGGTGCTTCAGGAACTCGATTTTCATGCCGGCGTACTCGCGGTCTATGATGTCGGAAGCGAGTCTAGCCATGTCGGCTTTCCCCGTACCGCCATCCGGGTACCTCCACAAATGTTGGAGATCGACGCGATTGATGACATGAACGAGGAGATCCCGTTCTAGCTTCGGAGTGTCGTTCTTGATGTCGACGCTGGCGAAGTAGATCTCCCTCCTGTGTAGGAACTCGCGAAGCTCCGGGCATATAGATTTGGCCCTACATACGTAATATAGTAGGCAGTGGTTGCGCATGGACAGCTGCAAAAGCGTCGTCCTCTTCCTATCTCTGGTATACTCGAGGTCAAGGCCGACGATCTTGTACCTGTCCATCAAATCTTGTAGCCACCGCTCGTACATTGCGATGACCTTGGCCACCTCCGCTGATGCATTTGTGTGGACGACCGTCAGCTTGGTGGTGCCATGTGCGGTGACGGTGTACTCGTCGGTGTAGTCGCTCCCGTCGCTGAACACGCCATACTCTGCATCCATGGTAGCAGCTAATGCGGCAGCGGTGGCCTAGTTTCGGTAGCGGTGGCTGGGACTAGGCATGGAGGTGGAGTGATCTGTTGTGGTGGTATGGCCAGGCGGAGGCGGTGCCTGCGGCAGCGTCGATGGTTCTTGCGGTGGCGGCGCCGGCGTCCGTCCCGGTAGACGATGGGACGGGTGTGCGACGTGGCTTTGGCGTGGCAAAGACCGATCCGTGAACACCGTCCGTTTATCCGATGCAGCGGGTGCGGTTACGATGACGTAACATGATAGGACAGAAGGAAGTGTACAAGTTTAAGAAGTGTAAGCATAGACATGGACCTAGCATCCCTGCACCCCGGGGCAACCACCCAGCCGATCAGGCCTGCCGATTGCGTAAAGCTTGTCCTAAATTTGCCAAAATGAAGCTCGTTTGCCCATGCTTCTATAAGTTTCTCTGTAGGCCACTTGTGTAAGCATGCACGATCAAGCAACTTTGAAACACACGCGTCGGTGGAAAAGCATTAGGTTTCAATGCACCACATAGTTTAGGGATTTAGAATAGCTACATTGTGGATCTCTAGCCAAATTGCATGGTAAAGCCAAATTCAGCTTTTTGTCAGATTTAGCTATAGCAACATTGTGTCTTGTTTGTCCTCACTTTTTCCCTCCCGATATTTCAAAGCCCTCACATGCGCTCGGAGGGGGTGCCTTCTGGTCAAAGGCTTGGTTGTTACGTGCACCATGACGCCTAAAGTGGCCTTTTTAAAGAGTGCCTTTTCCCCTCTCTCTCTAACAGTTGTGTTTTTTTGCCCAAAAAGGTAGGGAATCTTGAGCATCTTTTCTCTTCATTCATTGTTCCTTTTGCGATCGTTTTACCCAAATCTGGTAGCCAATCTAGAGCAGCAAAACAAACCAGCACCATAAATAAATTCAGTAAATAGAGCAGATGTAGATAAATCAGCTAATATAGGTTATATAGTACGGTACTTGACGAGGTTCGATAATTAGGCTACTCAGCAGCAGCGGACTGCTTCAACACAGACAAGACAAAAGAAGCTTCTTTATAGCAGCAGCAGTAGTTGATCAGTGGCCCCGCGTGGCCTCTGCCAGGAGGGCATCCACTTCCTCCCTCTGGCGCCTCCTCCACTTCTTGCTGCCCAGCCCCTTGACCTTGGGCACCTTGGGTCTGATCAGGGGCATGCGACCCTCCTCGATAGCCACCTTCTGGAGGTTGCGGAGGTGAAGACCGAGCGCCTGGTGCTTGGCCCTGAAGTCATGGATGTTCACGGACTCGCCGCAGGTCCTCACATCCTCGGCATGCTTCACGAGGGAGTTGAAGTCCGTGCCGCGGAGCCTCCTGGTGGGGCAGAAGGGGCACCTGTACATGTCACCGACGAATAAGTTGTTGTACTGACCGGACTTCAGCCTCCTCAGCACATGACGAGTCTTGGTGTCATGCGACTCGTCGTCGCTGCGGAGGTCGCTGCTATCCTCCTGTTGGAAAAAACAGAAGAGTGAAATAAGGACATGATTGAGATACTTTGATTATCGGGATTGATTTTTTGCATAAATTAACCGAATGAGATCTCCCGATTATTCCCCAAATCTCAAACCAAATCGAATACCGATCCCAACTATGAACAGGGGGATTCATCGAAAATCGAGATCTAACACAATAGGAGTAGCTACTGTAAAAAATATGAACAACCGAGCCCTAATAACATACGATCTAGCATCCAACGATAGGAACGAGGGAAGAACAAAGGAAGGGGAGTAAACCCTGGTTACCTCAGACCACGGGTCGGTGATGCTGGTGTCGTAGGGGTTCTCCGGCCTTATGTAGACAACCTCCTCGTAGGGGTCCCAGCCGAGCGGGATCTGTCCGAGACCGGCGGGGGCCTCCTCACCGGAGGCTACGGCGGATGCGGGGACGGGTACGGGGGCTCCTTGCCGGCTGCCTTGGAGGCGCCAATGGCCACCGCGCCGATCTTCTCCATCGCCGGCATCATTGGGGTCTAGTTGGGCGTTTGTAGAAGGTGATGGGACAGTGGAAACGGTTGAGTGAGTGAGTGCGTGATGAGTGGGAGTGGGAGTGGGGAGGCCTCTATTAAAGGAGAAGGGAAGCGGCGTTTCATTGCATTACCGTGCACCGTGTAGGCTAATGCACCGTGCACGGCCACACGTGTCCGCTACCGCCCCGTGCACCGCACACGCGTACTGTGAGTCACGTTTTTCCCTCGTGTCTAACCATGGCGATTCAGTTGTACTCAGTTTTGCCCACCAACCGTTGATCCTCTATGATCTAGCGGACATGATAACCCTTATATCTGTCGGGGGCACCCCTCTATCCATGCAAAATAACGAGTATGCCACCGGAACTTTAACAACATAAACAGGTGAACTTGAATATATTTTGAAGGGTACGAAAATAGAAATCCACATAGTTTAAGGGTCTAGATACGGTAAGAGAACTAAATATTATTAGTGGCCGGGCCAAAACAGTGACGGGGTTGGTCGGCTAGGAGTTGCTGATTCCTAAGTAAGGGGACACTAGGCCGTTCTTGACATACTCCCTCAGGAACTTGCCATAAGCAGCGTGCTTAGCCTTGGTCGCCGACTTGCGTTTACTAGCCGGGCTTTTACCGATGCCAACCGCATGCGGAATCAAGCTGGCAATCATCGAATTGACTCCTTTCTTACAGAAAGGGCACCTGAGCTCCCCAAGTCGAGTGCGAAAATGGATTATCCTGCTCTTGAGCTTCTTCATGACATGGCGGCTCTTGTTGTCCCTGGTCTCCTTGTCAGAGTCCATCTCACTTGAATACACCTGTAATGTATGGAATACAAACCGAAATGAGCAAAATAATAAATATATATTCCTTCCACCATTCCAGGTTACTTTCGATGCAATAACATGTCTATACAGGTTCAACAGTTCATTACGGCCATCTCCCCAGCTCGCTCCTAAATTAATGTGGTTTGTGTTCTTGGCAACTTATTAATAAATAAATAATGTGGATTCATTCAGAGCAGACTAGATCTCTCCATGTACTGGTTCGTACGTTGCATCTAATCATTAGGACTAGATTTTTTTATGACGTCTGGATAGATTAAGCTCGAGCAGAAAATATGAAACATGTAGAAATAGATATACCTCCGGGTACACGAGCGGAGCATGTTCATCGAACTCCACGCCCTCATCGGCGCCTCCGAAGTCGTCAGCACCGGCGTGCACATGGTCCCCCAAGGGGTGGAACTGCATGTCCTCCTCGGCCTATGCTGCGTGATGCTCCTCCAGATCTGCCGCATGAAGCACCACCCCGGCGGCGATGCCCGGACACTCACCCCCACGCATTGGTTTCATGGAGAAGGTTCGTGCAAGTACGTTCAAGATTGTGGTGTTTTGCTGGATAGGGAAGAGAGAGTAGTGGATGAGTGCGAATGGAGGACCCGATAGGCTGGGTTTTTAATGCGGGGACGTTTAGGCCTCCTCGAGGGCCCCGGTTGACAGCTCTTCCGGCTACGGCTGCCACGTGGAAGGTGAAGGGAATATGCTCGAGAGGCAATAATAAAGTGGTTATTATCTTATTCCATGTTTATGATAAATGTTTATTTTACATGCTAGAATTGTATTGATCGGAAACATCAATACATGTGTGTTTAATAAACAAAAAGGGTTCCTAGTTATGCCTCTCTTATAGACTAGCTTTTTGATTAACAAGATGATCAAGGTTTCCTGATCATGGACATTGGATGTTGTTAATAACAAGGTCACACCATCGATGGAATGATGTGATGAACATTCATCCAAAGTATAGCATTACGATCAAAGTCATTATGTTTATATTGCTATAACATCATAAGAATTAATCTTTATCCTTAGACCATGAGATCATGTTAATTGCTAACACGGAAGAGTATCTTGATAACATCAAACGTCACACTGTAACAGGGTGACTATAAAGATGGGTTAAGTGCTACGAAGGTGTTATGTTGAGGCTCATGGATCAAGAGTGGAATTTGTCAATCCCGATGACAGATAGATATACTCTGGGCCCTCTCGGTGATATCACATTGAAATAGCTTGCAAGAAAGTGATGTGATCACTAGAATGTTATATCACGGGAACGAGAAAAGAGTGCATGTCGGTAACGAGATCAAACTAGGTATGGAGATACCGATGATCCAATCTCGGACATGTAATATATCACGGGACAAAGGAATTTAGTTACTAGCGTTAAAGGTTCTCACGATCACAGAAGTCATCGTTGAATGTGTAGGAGTCAGTATGGATCTCCAGGTCCCGCTGCTGATTATTGATCGGAGAGGGGTCTCGATCATGTCTGCATTATTCGCGAACCGTAGGGTGACACACTTAAGGGATACCGACACCATTTGGAGCAAATATATTTCATATAAAGATTTAAGAAAGCGCTGGAATTATTTCAATAGACATCAAAACTGTTTCTGGTGAAATTGCTGAAATTGGTTCTGCATGTAATATTGAAATGTTGCAGGGGTTTTATGTGAATGTTTGTTAATTAAAGTAATTAACAAAATTCTGAATAAAAATAATAAAAGAGTTTTATTAAATGAGAGAGCATTAAATTTGGAGAAATTTAATGCATTTAAAGTGGAGACTTTAAAAGAGAATGTGAAGGGGCATTTTAATGTGGAGGGGTTACCACCACATGAATGGAGGAGGTGAAGGGTCACCCCCTCCATGCGCCGGCCATGAAGGAGGGGCACTCCCCCTCCTCCTATAAAAGGCCAACCCCTCCTCACTTCTCACTCACACCTCCTTGTGAAGGATCTCTCTCCCCCTCTAGTATTATTCCCCCATGGTCTCGGATTAGCGAGATACATGTTCCCGGTGGCTTTATCTGAAAGGAGTTGCTGCTTCCGCTGCTTTGCTGGAGCGAGGGATGGAGGTTGTCGGGGTACCGGACGTGTGTGCGATCACGGATGCACTACTGCTTTGCGGTGCTGGACTTAGTGGTGCCGGAGCTGGATATGATGGACGTGCTGGAGCCGGACCTACTGGACTTCATCACGATCTTGAGATCGGCAAGTGTATGACTACATCAACCACGAGTTCCTACTCGTTAACAAAGCTCGTTGTCTACGAGGGTAAGTTCTCGTTGGATGTATGTGCACCCATTGCTTTGTACCTAGTAGATAGATCTTGGCGTGTAGTTCACACCGTAGGATTTTTTGTTGTTTTCTATGTCATGGACCCAACAAAGGGTATCGTGAGCCTGATCTATGCGTAGGTGCTTAGCACGGGTAGTACACATATGTTGATATGTGGGCGATGATGATCATGTTATTGCATCTTCTATGTATTTTGTATATTGGTGGCATAGTGGGATGAAGCGGCCCGGACCAACTTACATGTCATCGTACATGAGACCGGTTCCACGACTGACATGCAACTTGTTTTGCATAAGTGGCTGGCGGGTGTCTGTCTCTCCTACTATAGTCAATATCTGATTTACAACGAGTTGCTAATATCTTAGTTATCCTCGTTGTGGTTCATGTTCATAGGTAAGAACGGTTCTATCTTCGAAAGCCCTAAGCCACGTAAAACTTGCAATTGATAAATTAGAGGCGTCTAGTTTAGATCGTTGCTGGGCTAGTGTATTGATATGGTATTGTTGTAAGTAGATGTATGATAGATACTCTTACAACACACTCAACGTGTAAGTTCCATAGACCTTGGCCTTACACACAAAGGAATGATAGAGATCATACCACGATGCAAGTGATAGAGATCAAATGCATGGACCATATCATCTCACTTTACACATTAGATGTTAGCATCTTATACTGCTAGTTTGGCGCTTTCTATAGCATTGTAAGATGATCCCTCTTTTAGATATCAAGATAAAAATGTGTTCTTCCTTAAGTATGCACCGTTTTGTGGATCGTATTTTGAGACATCACGTGATGATCGGGTGTACTCGACTCTACGCTTTCATACAAACAGGTGTAAGACAGTTTTACACATGCGAGTACTAAGGTTCTTACTTGGCGAGCCTAGCATGTACAGACATGGCCTCGGAACATGGACCGAAAGGTTAAGCATGAGTCATATAGTTGATATGATCCCATATAGATGCTCGCCTTTGAAGCTACATCAACTCACGTGATGATCAGACTTGGTGTAGTGGATTTAGTTCATGTAATCACCAAAAAGGCACGAGGGATGTCGTTTTTGAGTGGGAGTTCATTTCTAATTTGGATTAGTCGAACCAAATTTGTCATAAATTAAATCAAAGTGAATTTGCATAGTTTGTTGTAGTCATTGGCATTCGTTTTCTACCTTATGCTTAGTTTTTATTTGAGATAATAGAACTATAGAATTCTGGATATTTACTTTACGAACTGGTATCGTATTTTTTTGAATGTCAATTTAAAGTTTATAAGTCCTATTGCAAACTTTCAGCAAACTCTATTTACTCCATGAAGTTTAATAAGTAGTATTAAATCAAGAGTAATAATTCCAATGTTAGTATCTAAAGTATCATGTTTGCCTCCATGATTATTGATATTCAAAAAGTTGTTTTAATATCAAGATTATATTGGAGCTAGAAATTGTTTCAGAAACCATCATGTGTGAAAGATATTGTGATATCTGAAACAATGTTTTTGGTTGCATTATGATAGAGTAAAATTTAGCAAAATACATGTTCTCATATTGTAAGAGAATTTGTGAAGGATGGAGATGATAGGCATCCGAATCTACCAAAAAGGTTTTGGGAACTGATATTATACTCGTGATTCTTCCTTATAAGCTATAGTAGCTTGATCATGAAAGTTGTCATGATAAGGATGAATAGAAGATGTAAGTAAAATGTTTACTACACTAATAGATTACTAAAGAATGGATTTTTGAAAGAATGCCAAACATTTGATGATGGTGATCCACTTCAAAGTGCAAGTCCAAAGGTATTAGTATTTGACTATATACGCTTTGTACTATGTGTCATGTGAATGACACCACTATTGGTGTTGATAGATTCTTTTAAAAGAAAAAGGAATTGCTGAAAGAGAATCTATCAAATATTTGGCAGAAAATATAAGGTTGGAGATGTCCAACTTGGGTATATAGAAGATATACATGTTATGGTTGTATTCCTTGCTTGTTAAAAAAATGGTTCTTAGGTATTGGATACCGGTATTGGATACCAAATTGGTTGGTATGAAGTGTCATACAGAACAACACAATTCATGAACTACAATGGCCTAAGTAAACCAGCAAGAGAATGAGTGATGATGTTCATCGAAAACAAATAAAGTGTTATTGTGTTTTTCGTTGTCATCAAACCAAGCCTTCAAGATTTGTTTAAATAATTGTTATTTTGTTCCGGTATCATGAGAACAATGGTTGTTCAAATAATTACCGTATTCCATAAAGGATGGATGAACTTTTACAAGTCTAGTTGGAGAAATCACATCCATAAACACTATTGCTAAAATGTCGCAAGACAAATGATTGAAAGATCACTTATGAAGTGACATCGCTGTTTAAATTATATTTGAAAGAAAACATGAAGAAACTCCATGTTGATGGATTTTTGGAGTCTTTGATTTTGATCAATTGACGCATGTGAGACTTTCCTCGAGATAATTGAAACTCCATCCATAGGCTAGAGAGGAACGGATGACTAGCTTATTGGAAATTGTGCATGCTGATGTGCATAGTCCATTATGTGTAGCCATATGCGATGGATCTTTTTGCTTCATATGCTTTCTCCGAAAATTTGAGTGAATATATCTGTATATTTACTTAATAAGGAAGAAGTATGAAACATTTGAAAATTGTTTAAAGACTTTCAAGATGAAGTGGAAAATCATTGTAACAAGAAAATAAAGAGTTTATGATTCGATCATAAAGGAAGATATTTGAGTTACATGTTTAGCAAAAACACCTAAGACTTGAGGAATTGTTCCATGATTTGTGTTTCCCGATAAACCATAGGAGTATGGCATATTCGAGAGATAAAATGAAACCATGTTTGACATGGTAAGATCAAGGGTGTCATTTATAAAACTGCCATTATGTTTTAAGGATTGAAGCTTTAGAGACTACCGCTTTTACACTGAAAAGAGCACCATCGTGATCCATTGAAATGACACCATATGAGTTATGGTTTGGGATAAAACCCGAATTGTCTTTTCTTAAATTTTGGTATGCTATGCATAAGTAAAATGTTTACAACCAAAGTCGGATAAGCACGTCTTTGTAGGTTATCCCAAAGAATTTGTTGGGAATTTCTCCATAACACCGAGGACAAAAGAGTTTGTTACTTGGAACGTCAAGTTTCTTGAGAAGGAATTTTTTGTGAAAAGTTAAGTGGGAGGACAATAGAACTTTGATAAGGTTGTTGAACCTTAGCTATATGTGCTAAGTAGCGCAGCGCCGGAAAGTGTCTCGGTGGAGGCCACAATGCTCATGGCTCTCGTGATTACAAAAGGTGTGATCTCGGAGATTAGAGTTCCTATAGAACCGTGTGGGTCGGTAAGAATCAAATAGTAAGATTTGATAAGCAAGTCGTTATTGTTTTGACAATGATGAACCGACTACATGCAAAGAAGCGATGATGGGCCCTAACTCCATAAAATGACTAGAAGTCGTAGAATCCGTGATAGTATCCATACACGAGAAAACAAGTTTCTGAACTTGGAAGACCCTCCGGAAAGGCGTGAAGCCTATCGGTCGTGTTTGGATCTATAAAGAAATAAGACATGGATGTTTAACATCTATGAAATAGTCGACATGTCAGAAAGAAGTTTATAACAATGTTCAAGGAGTTGACTATGCCAAGATTTGATCTTTCATAGCGATATATAGTCTTGACGGATTAATGTAGCAACCAATACATATAATTTGGTATATGGTAGTTGAATAAACAAAACAAGGTTCTTCTAATAGAACGGTAACCTAGGACATGTACATGACATGGTCCAAAGGGTTTTGTTTATTCAAAGGGTGCTAAAAGGGCATGTAAACTTCAATAGTTGAAGTAAGCATAGCGGAGTTGGAATCTTCATCATGATGAAACTGTTAAAAGAGTTTAAATTCATCGGAGATGATGAAGATGCATGCATTTGCAAGAAATTAAGTGGGAGCACTGAGACATATTTCTAATACATTATGTAGAGGACATATTGTTGATTGGAAATGATGTATCTTGTATTGACACAAGTTAAGAATTTCATTAAAATAAGATTTCGATGAAAGACTTGGGCAAACCCAGAATATTAGGCATCAATATCTATATGGATAGATTAAGGCGCTAATATGGTTGTGCCAGACATACATATATGAGATATTGAAAGGGTTCAATATGGAAACAACAAGAAAGGTTCTTGCTGCATGGAAAGGATTGTATCAAAATTCAAGTGTTTCAACACTTGGTGAGTAAAATCACATGAAGATTTTGATCGATTATACCATGATATGTATATATCCAGAATGTCCTATGCTCTAAATGTTATGAGCATATACCAGAATGATTCATAAGATGATAATTGGACAATAGTAAAGATATTCTTATGAGCTTTGGAAGAACTAAGAATATATAATGTATAAGTGACAAATAGTTAAAGATAGTTCATTGTAAAGTGTTACATTGATACTAGTTTTGTCATAAGATACAAATTAAATTTATCTCAATTTAGACTATGGGTGGCACAATGTAATGGAAAGGATGTTCCATGATGGATTTGGATGAGTTCCAAAGTTGAGACATTGTGACGGATACTACAACAAAAGGCTAAGTATATGAATGCTATAGTAGCAACAAAGGAGGGCATTTGTGTTAAGTAGTTTGTTATCAAACTAGGTGTGGTTCAAAGTGGGATAATACTATGAAGATATATTGTGTGACAATAATATCAACATATTTTGAGTTGAACGAACTAAAGGTCTCACCAAAGGACCAAATCTGTACAATGCCATCTCATTTGAGAATGAGTGATGCGTAGAGACGCAGAGACATGCAAATACACACAGACCTGAAACTGTCAGATCCAAAGATTATGTTAACCACTAGCAATAGCGTATATGCAACACCAGAAAGCCATAGGTGTTCAATGCGCAAAGTTTTTCAAACTAGATTATTGACTCTAGTGCAAGTGGGAGACTGAAGGGAATATGCTCGAGAGGCAATAATAAAGTGGTTATTATCTTATTCCATGTTTATGATAAATGTTTATTTTACATGCTAGAATTCTATTGATTGGAAACATCAATACATGTGTGTTTAATAAACAAAAAGGGTTCCTAGATATGCCTCTCTTATAGACTAGCTTTTTGATTAACAAGATGATCAAGGTTTCCTGATCATGGACATTGGATGTTGTTAATAACAAGGTCACACCATTGATGGAATGATGTGATGAACATTCATCCGAAGTATAGCATTACGATCAAAGTCATTATGTTTATATTGCTATAACATCATACGAAGTAATCTTTATCCTTAGACCATGAGATCATGTTAATTGCTAACACCGGAAGAGTATCTTGATAACATCAAACGTCACACCGTAATAGGGTGACTATAAAGATGGGTTCAGTGCTACGAAGGTGTTATGTTGAGGCTCATGGATCAAGAGTGCAATTTGTCAATCCCGATGACGGATAGATATACTCTGGGCCCTCTCGGTGATATCACATTGAAATAGCTTGCAAGCAAGTGATGTGATCACTAGAATGTTATATCACGGGAACGAGAAAAGAGTGCATGTCGGTAACGAGATCAAACTAGTTATGGAGATACCGATGATCGAATCTCGGACATGTAATATATCGCGGGACAAAGGGATTTAGTTACTAGCGTTAAAGGTTCTCACGATCACATAAGTCATCGTTGAATGTGTAGGAGTCAGTATGGATCTCTAGGTCTCGCTGCTGATTATTGATCGGAGAGGGGTCTCGATCATGTCTGCATTATTCGCGAACTGTAGGGTGACGCACTTAAGGGAGTCCGACACCATTTGGAGCAAATATGTTTCAGATAAAGATTTAAGAAAGCGCTGGAATTATTTCAATAGACACCGAAACTGTTTCGGGTGAAATTGCTGAAATTGGTTCTGCATGTAATATTGAAATGTTGCAGGGGGTTTTATGTGAATGTTTGTTAATTAAAGTAATTAACAAAATTCTGAATAAAAATAATAAAAGAGTTTTATTAAATGAGAGAGCATTAAATTTGGAGAAATTTAATGCATTTAAAGTGGAGACTTTAAAAGAGAATGTGAAGGGGCATTTTAATGTGGAGGGGTTACCACCACATGAATGGAGGAGGTGAAGGGTCACCCCCCATGCGCCGCCATGAAGGAGGGCACCCCCTCCTCCTATAAAAGCCAACCCCTCCTCACTTCTCACTCACACCTTGTGAAGGATCTCTCCCCTCTAGTATTATTCCCCATGGTCTCGGATTAGAGATACATGTTCTGTGGCTTTATCTCGAAAGGAGTTCTTGCCCGCTGCTTTGCTGGAGCGAGGATGGAGGTTGTCGGGTACGGATGTGTGTGTGATCACGGATGCATCGCTGCTTGTGCTAGACTTAGTGGTGCTGGAGCTGGATCGATGGACGTCTTTGGAGCCGACCGCCGGACTTCATAACGATCTTGAGATCGGCAAGTGTACGACTACATCAACCACGAGTTCCTACTCGTTAACAAAGCTCGTTGTCTACGAGGGTAAGTTCTCGTTGGATGTATGTCCACCCGTTGCTTTGTACCTAGTAGATAGATCTTGGCGTGTAGTTCACACGGTGGGATTTTTTTGTTTTCTATCTTTGCGGACCCAATGAAGGTTGTGTGGTGGGGCCTGAAGTGAGAGTGCAGGCTGCGTAGTAAAAATGGTATAGCCGGTGGTCCATGGATGACCATTTGCCGTGTAGTAGACTTGTAGCCTTTGCAGACTAGATTAAACATGACATGACCACTCGACCACTTTTTCCATGGACGACATCGTGTTCCTTCTTGTAGAAGTCTCGTTGAGGGAGACGTCTGTGCTGTCTCGCGCTGTCCTGTGATGGGCACGACGCAGTAACGAGCTCGTTGGATCACGCAGGATCAACGGTTGGTGCGCACGATCCACGTGATAGCTGTGACAACCAATCAGGGCGTACCAGACAGAGTGGGCACAGGTTTGGGCTTCTACGAGAGAGAGAGAGAGAGAGAGAGAGAGAGAGGATGTTTATTCTTATACTAAAACCACAAACAAACATGGATCAACCACTAGAGTCATTGCATGTGTGTTCTTATACTAAAACCAACATGGATCCACCAGTGTGTTCTTTCCACAAACCACACATGGATCCACCAGTGGTCATTGCATGTGTGTTCTTTCCACAAACCACATATGGATCAACCAGAGTCATTGCATGTGTGTTCTTTCCACAAACCACACATGGATCAACCACGAGAGTCATTGCATGTCTATTCTTATACTAAAACCACAAACCAACACTAGAGTCATTGCATGTGTGTTCTTTTCCACAAACCACACATGGATCCACCAGTGGTCATTGCATGTGTGTTCTTTCCACAAACCACATATGGATCAACCACTAGTCATTGCATGTGTGTTCTTTCCACAAACCACACATGGATCAACCACTAGAGTCATTGCATGTTTGTTCTTATACTAAAACCACAAACCAGCACTAGAGTCATTGCATGTGTGTTCTTTTCCACAAACCACACATGGATCCACCACTACAGTCATTGCATGTGTGTTCTTTTTAGAAACCACATATGGATCAACCAGAGTCATTGCATGTGTGTTCTTTCCACAAACCACATGTGGACCCACCAGTGGTCATTGCATGTGTGTTATTTCCACAAACCACACATGGATCATCCACTAGAGTCATTGCATGTATGTTCTTTCCACAAACCACATATGGATGAACCACTAGAGTCATTGCATGTGTGTTCTTATACTAAAACCAACACTAGAGTCATTGCATGTGTGTTCTTTTCACAAACCACACATGGATCAACCACTGGAGTCATTGCATATGTGTTATTTCCACAACCAAACATGGATCAACCACTAGAGTCATTGCATGTGTGTTCTTATACTAAAACCAACATGGATCCACCAGTGGTCATTGCATGTGTGTTATTTCCACAAACCACACATGGATCAACCACTAGAGTCATTGCATGTGTGTTCTTATACTAAAACCACAAACCAGTACTAGAGTCATTGCATGTGTTTTCTTATACTAAAACCAAAAACCAGTACTAGAGTCATTGCATGTGTGTTCTTTCCACAAACCACATATGGATCAACCAGAGTCATTGCATGTGTGTTCTTTCCACAAACCACACATGGATCAACCACTAGAGTCATTGCATGTTTGTTCTTATACTAAAACCACAAACAACACTAGATTCATTGTATGTGTGTTATTTTCCACAAACCACACATGGATCCACTAGTGGTCATCGCATGTGTGTTATTTCCACAAACCACACATGGATCAACCACTAGAGTCATTGCATGTGTGTTCTTTCCACAAACCACATATGGATCAACCACTAGAGTCATTGCATGTGTGTTCTTACACTAAAACCAACACTAGGGTCATTGCATGTGTGTTCTTTTGACAAACCACACATGGATCAACCACTAGAGTCATTGCATGTGTGTTATTTCCACAAACAAACATGGATCAATCACTAGAGTCATTGAATGTGTGTTCTTTTCCACAAACCACACATGGATCCACCAGTGGTCATTGCATGTGTGTTCTTTTCCACAAACCACACATGGATCCACCAGTGGTCATTGCATGTGTGTTCTTTCCACAAACCACATATGGATCAACCACTAGAGTCATTGCATGTGTGTTCTTTTCCACAAACAACTTATGGATCAACCAGTGGTCATTGCATGTGTGTTCTTTCCACAAACCACATGTGGACCCACTACAGTCCTTGCATGTGTGTTATTTCCACAAACCACACATGGTTCAACCACTAGAGTCATTGCATATGTGTTATTTCCACAAACCACACATGGATCAACCACTAGAGTCATTGCATGTGTGTTCTTATACTAAAACCAACACTAGAGTCATTGCATGTGTGTTCTTTTCACAAACCACACATGAATCAACCACTAGAGTCATTGCATGTGTGTTATTTCGACAAACAAACATGGATCAACCACTAGAGTCATTGCATGTGTGTTCTTCTCCACAAACCACACATGGATCAACTTCTAGAGTCATTGCTTGTGTGTTCTTTCCACAAACCACACATGGATCAACCACTAGAGTCATTGCATGTTTGTTCTTATACTAAAACCACAAACCAACACTAGAGTCACTGCATGTGTTTTTTTTCCACAAACCACACATGGATCCACCACTAGAGTCATTGCATGTGTGTTCTTTCCACAAACCACATATGGATCAACCAGAGTCATTGCATGTGTGTTCTTTCCACAAACCACACATGTGGACCCACCAGTGGTCATTGCATGTGTGTTATTTCCACAAACCACACATGGATCAACCACTAGAGTCATTGCATGTGTGTTCTTTCCACAAACCACATATGGATCAACCACTACAGTCATTGCATGTGTGTTCTTCTACTAAAACCAACACTAGAGTCATTGCATGTGTGTTCTTTTCACAAACCACACATGGATCAACCACTAGAGTCATTGCATGTGTGTTATTTCCACAAACAAACATGGATCAATCACTAGAGTCATTGAATGTGTGTTCTTTTCCACAAACCACACATGGATACACCAGTGGTCATTGCATGTGTGTTCTTTTCCACAAACCACACATGGATCCACCAGTGGTTTGGGATAAAACCCGAATTGTCTTTTCTTAAATTTTGGTATGCTATGCATAAGTAAAATGTTTACAACCAAAGTCGGATAAGCACGTCTTTGTAGGTTATCCCAAAGAATTTGTTGGGAATTTCTCCATAACACCGAGGACAAAAGAGTTTGTTACTTGGAACGTCAAGTTTCTTGAGAAGGAATTTTTTGTGAAAAGTTAAGTGGGAGGACAATAGAACTTTGATAAGGTTGTTGAACCTTAGCTATATGTGCTAAGTAGCTTGGCAAGAAAGTGTCTCGGTGGAGGCCACAATGCTCATGGCTCTCGTGATTACAAAAGGTGTGATCTCGGAGATTAGAGTTCCTATAGAACCGTGTGGGTCGGTAAGAATCAAATAGTAAGATTTGATAAGCAAGTCGTTATTGTTTTGACAATGATGAACCGACTACATGCAAAGAAGCGATGATGGGCCCTAACTCCATAAAATGACTAGAAGTCGTAGAATCCGTGATAGTATCCATACACGAGAAAACAAGTTTCTGAACTTGGAAGACCCTCCTAAAGGCGTGAAGCCTATCGGTCGTGTTTGGATCTATAAAGAAATAAGACATGGATGTTTAACATCTATGAAATAGTCGACATGTCGGAAAGAAGTTTATAACAATGTTCAAGGAGTTGACTATGCCAAGATTTGATCTTTCATAGCGATATATAGTCTTGACGGATTAATGTAGCAACCAATACATATAATTTGGTATATGGTAGTTGAATAAACAAAACAAGGTTCTTCTAATAGAACGGTAACCTAGGACATGTACATGACATGGTCCAAAGGGTTTTGTTTATTCAAAGGGTGCTAAAAGGGCATGTAAACTTCAATAGTTGAAGTAAGCATAGCGGAGTTGGAATCTTCATCATGATGAAACTGTTAAAAGAGTTTAAATTCATCGGAGATGATGAAGATGCATGCATTTGCAAGAAATTAAGTGGGAGCACTGAGACATATTTCTAATACATTATGTAGAGGACATATTGTTGATTGGAAATGATGTATCTTGTATTGACACAAGTTAAGAATTTCATTAAAATAAGATTTCGATGAAAGACTTGGGCAAACCCAGAATATTAGGCATCAATATCTATATGGATAGATTAAGGCGCTAATATGGTTGTGCCAGACATACATATATGAGATATTGAAAGGGTTCAATATGGAAACAACAAGAAAGGTTCTTGCTGCATGGAAAGGATTGTATCAAAATTCAAGTGTTTCAACACTTGGTGAGTAAAATCACATGAAGATTTTGATCGATTATACCATGATATGTATATATCCAGAATGTCCTATGCTCTAAATGTTATGAGCATATACCAGAATGATTCATAAGATGATAATTGGACAATAGTAAAGATATTCTTATGAGCTTTGGAAGAACTAAGAATATATAATGTATAAGTGACAAATAGTTAAAGATAGTTCATTGTAAAGTGTTACATTGA
This sequence comes from Avena insularis, assembly GCA_023614405.1. NCBI lineage: Eukaryota > Viridiplantae > Streptophyta > Magnoliopsida > Poales > Poaceae > Avena > Avena insularis. The sequence goes on from CM042688.1 coordinate 172,402,038, forward strand.
TACTAGTTTTGTCATAAGATACAAATTAAATTTATCTCAATTTAGACTATGGGTGGCACAATGTAATGGAAAGGATGTTCCATGATGGATTTGGATGAGTTCCAAAGTTGAGACATTGTGACGGATACTACAACAAAAGGCTAAGTATATGAATGCTATAGTAGCAACAAAGGAGGGCATTTGTGTTAAGTAGTTTGTTATCAAACTAGGTGTGGTTCAAAGTGGGATAATACTATGAAGATATATTGTGTGACAATAATATCAACATATTTTGAGTTGAACGAACTAAAGGTCTCACCAAAGGACCAAATCTGTACAATGCCATCTCATTTGAGAATGAGTGATGCGTAGAGACGCAGAGACATGCAAATACACACCTGAACTATCCGGATCCAAAGATTATGTTAACCACTAGCAATAGCGTATATGCAACACCAGAAAGCCATAGGTGTTCAATGCGCAAAGTTTTTCAAACTAGATTATTGACTCTAGTGCAAGTGGGAGACTGAAGGGAATATGCTCGAGAGGCAATAATAAAGTGGTTATTATCTTATTCCATGTTTATGATAAATGTTTATTTTACATGCTAGAATTCTATTGATTGGAAACATCAATACATGTGTGTTTAATAAACAAAAAGGGTTCCTAGATATGCCTCTCTTATAGACTAGCTTTTTGATTAACAAGATGATCAAGGTTTCCTGATCATGGACATTGGATGTTGTTAATAACAAGGTCACACCATTGATGGAATGATGTGATGAACATTCATCCGAAGTATAGCATTACGATCAAAGTCATTATGTTTATATTGCTATAACATCATACGAAGTAATCTTTATCCTTAGACCATGAGATCATGTTAATTGCTAACACCGGAAGAGTATCTTGATAACATCAAACGTCACACCGTAATAGGGTGACTATAAAGATGGGTTCGATTACACGAAGGTGTTATGTTGAGGCTCATGGATCAAGAGTGCAATTTGTCAATCCCGATGACGGATAGATATACTCTGGGCCCTCTCGGTGATATCACATTGAAATAGCTTGCAAGCAAGTGATGTGATCACTAGAATGTTATATCACGGGAACGAGAAAAGAGTGCATGTCGGTAACGAGATCAAACTAGTTATGGAGATACCGATGATCGAATCTCGGACATGTAATATATCGCGGGACAAAGGGATTTAGTTACTAGCGTTAAAGGTTCTCACGATCACATAAGTCATCGTTGAATGTGTAGGAGTCAGTATGGATCTCTAGGTCTCGCTGCTGATTATTGATCGGAGAGGGGTCTCGATCATGTCTGCATTATTCGCGAACTGTAGGGTGACACACTTAAGGGAGTCCGACACCATTTGGAGCAAATATGTTTCAGATAAAGATTTAAGAAAGCGCTGGAATTATTTCAATAGACACCGAAACTGTTTCGGGTGAAATTGCTGAAATTGGTTCTGCATGTAATATTGAAATGTTGCAGGGGGGTTTTATGTGAATGTTTGTTAATTAAAGTAATTAACAAAATTCTGAATAAAAATAATAAAAGAGTTTTATTAAATGAGAGAGCATTAAATTTGGAGAAATTTAATGCATTTAAAGTGGAGACTTTAAAAGAGAATGTGAAGGGGCATTTTAATGTGGAGGGGTTACCACCACATGAATGGAGGAGGTGAAGGGTCACCCCCTCCATGCGCTGGCCATGAAGGAGGGGCACCCCCCTCCTCCTATAAAAAGCCAACCCCTCCTCACTTCTCACTCACACCTCCTTGTGAAGGATCTCTCTCCCCCTCTAGTATTATTCCCCCATGGTCTCGGATTAGCGAGATACATGTTCCTGGTGGCTTTATCTGAAAGGAGTTGCTGCTTCCGCTGCTTTGCTGGAGCGAGGGATGGAGGTTGTCGGGGTACCGGATGTGTGTGCGATCACGGATGCACTGCTGCTTTGCGGTGCTAGACTTAGTGGTGCTGGAGCTGGATCTGATGGACGTGCTGGAGCCGACCTGCTGGACTTCATAACGATCTTGAGATCGGCAAGTGTACGACTACATCAACCACGAGTTCCTACTCGTTAACAAAGCTCGTTGTCTACGAGGGTGAGTTCTCGTTGGATGTATGTCCACCCGTTGCTTTGTACCTAGTAGATAGATCTTGGCGTGTAGTTCACACCGTGGGATTTTTTTTTGTTTTCTATGCTGCGGACCCAACAGAAGGTTCGTGTGGTGGGGGCCTGACGGAAGTGAGAGTGCAGGCGCGCTGCGTAGTAAAAATGGTATAGCCGGTGGTCCGTGGATGACCATTTGCCGTGTAGTAGACTTGTAGCCTTTGCAGACTAGATTAAACATGACATGACCACTCGACCACTTTTTCCATGGACGACATCGTGTTCCTTCTTGTAGAAGTCTCGTTGAGGGAGACGTCTGTGCTGTCTCGCGCTGTCCTGTGAAGGGCACGACGTGTGCAACGAGCCTCGTTGGATCACGCAGGATCAACGGTTGGTGCGCACGATCCACGTGATAGCTGTGACAACCAATCAGGGCGTACCAGACAGAGTGGGCACAGGTTTGGGCTTCTACGAGAGAGAGAGAGAGAGAGAGAGAGAGAGAGGATGTTTATTCTTATACTAAAACCACAAACAAACATGGATCAACCACTAGAGTCATTGCATGTGTGTTCTTATACTAAAACCAACATGGATCCACCAGTGTGTTCTTTCCACAAACCACACATGGATCCACCAGTGGTCATTGCATGTGTGTTCTTTCCACAAACCACATATGGATCAACCAGAGTCATTGCATGTGTGTTCTTTCCACAAACCACACATGGATCAACCACGAGAGTCATTGCATGTCTATTCTTATACTAAAACCACAAACCAACACTAGAGTCATTGCATGTGTGTTCTTTTCCACAAACCACACATGGATCCACCAGTGGTCATTGCATGTGTGTTCTTTCCACAAACCACATATGGATCAACCACTAGTCATTGCATGTGTGTTCTTTCCACAAACCACACATGGATCAACCACTAGAGTCATTGCATGTTTGTTCTTATACTAAAACCACAAACCAGCACTAGAGTCATTGCATGTGTGTTCTTTTCCACAAACCACACATGGATCCACCACTACAGTCATTGCATGTGTGTTCTTTTTAGAAACCACATATGGATCAACCAGAGTCATTGCATGTGTGTTCTTTCCACAAACCACATGTGGACCCACCAGTGGTCATTGCATGTGTGTTATTTCCACAAACCACACATGGATCATCCACTAGAGTCATTGCATGTATGTTCTTTCCACAAACCACATATGGATCAACCACTAGAGTCATTGCATGTGTGTTCTTATACTAAAACCAACACTAGAGTCATTGCATGTGTGTTCTTTTCACAAATCACACATGGATCAACCACTGGAGTCATTGCATATGTGTTATTTCCACAACCAAACATGGATCAACCACTAGAGTCATTGCATGTGTGTTCTTATACTAAAACCAACATGGATCCACCAGTGGTCATTGCATGTGTGTTATTTCCACAAACCACACATGGATCAACCACTAGAGTCATTGCATGTGTGTTCTTATACTAAAACCACAAACCAGTACTAGAGTCATTGCATGTGTGTTCTTATACTAAAACAGAAAACCAGTACTAGAGTCATTGCATGTGTGTTCTTTCCACAAACCACATATGGATCAACCAGAGTCATTGCATGTGTGTTCTTTCCACAAACCACACATGGATCAACCACTAGAGTCATTGCATGTTTGTTCTTATACTAAAACCACAAACAACACTAGATTCATTGTATGTGTGTTATTTTCCACAAACCACACATGGATCCACTAGTGGTCATCGCATGTGTGTTATTTCCACAAACCACACATGGATCAACCACTAGAGTCATTGCATGTGTGTTCTTTCCACAAACCACATATGGATCAACCACTAGAGTCATTGCATGTGTGTTCTTACACTAAAACCAACACTAGGGTCATTGCATGTGTGTTCTTTTGACAAACCACACATGGATCAACCACTAGAGTCATTGCATGTGTGTTATTTCCACAAACAAACATGGATCAATCACTAGAGTCATTGAATGTGTGTTCTTTTCCACAAACCACACATGGATCCACCAGTGGTCATTGCATGTGTTCTTTTCCACAAACCACACATGGATCCACCAGTGGTCATTGCATGTGTGTTCTTTCCACAAACCACATATGGATCAACCACTAGAGTCATTGCATGTGTGTTCTTTTCCACAAACAACTTATGGATCAACCAGTGGTCATTGCATGTGTGTTCTTTCCACAAAACACATGTGGACCCACTACAGTCCTTGCATGTGTGTTATTTCCACAAACCACACATGGTTCAACCACTAGAGTCATTGCATATGTGTTATTTCCACAAACCACACATGGATCAACCACTAGAGTCATTGCATGTGTGTTCTTATACTAAAACCAACACTAGAGTCATTGCATGTGTGTTCTTTTCACAAACCACACATGAATCAACCACTAGAGTCATTGCATGTGTGTTATTTCGACAAACAAACATGGATCAACCACTAGAGTCATTGCATGTGTGTTCTTCTCCACAAACCACACATGGATCAACTTCTAGAGTCATTGCTTGTGTGTTCTTTCCACAAACCACACATGGATCAACCACTAGAGTCATTGCATGTTTGTTCTTATTCTAAAACCATAAACCAGCACTAGAGTCATTGCATGTGTTTTTTTCCACAAACCACACATGGATCCACCACTAGAGTCATTGCATGTGTGTTCTTTCCACAAACCACATATGGATCAACCAGAGTCATTGCATGTGTGTTCTTTCCACAAACCACACATGTGGACCCACCAGTGGTCATTGCATGTGTGTTATTTCCACAAACCACACATGGATCAACCACTAGAGTCATTGCATGTGTGTTCTTTCCACAAACCACATATGGATCAACCACTACAGTCATTGCATGTGTGTTCTTCTACTAAAACCAACACTAGAGTCATTGCATGTGTGTTCTTTTCACAAACCACACATGGATCAACCACTAGAGTCATTGCATGTGTGTTATTTCCACAAACAAACATGGATCAACCACTAGAGTCATTGAATGTGTGTTCTTTTCCACAAACCACACATGGATCCACCAGTGGTCATTGCATGTGTGTTCTTTTCCACAAACCACACATGGATCCACCAGTGGTCATTGCATGTGTGTTCTTTCCACAAACGACATATGTATCAACCACTAGAGTCAATTCATGCGTGTTCTTTTCCACAAACAACTTATGGATCAACCAGTGGTCATTGCATGTGTGTTCTTTCCACAAACCACATGTGGACCCACTACAGTCCTTGCATGTGTGTTATTTCCACAAACCACACATGGTTCAACCACTAGAGTCATTGCATATGTGTTATTTCCACAAACCACACATGGATCAACCACTAGAGTCATTGCATGTGTGTTCTTATACTAAAACCAACACTAGAGTCATTGCATGTGTGTTCTTTTCACAAACCACACATGAATCAACCACTAGAGTCATTGCATGTGTGTTATTTCGACAAACAAACATGGATCAACCACTAGAGTCATTGCATGTGTGTTCTTCTCCACAAACCACACATGGATCCACGAGTGGTCATTGCATGTGTTTCTTTCGACAAACCACACATGGATCAACCACTAGAGTCATTGCATGTGTGTTCTTTCCACAAACCACACATGGATCAACCACTAGAGTCATTGCATGTTTGTTCTTATACTAAAACCACAAACCAGCACTAGAGTCATTGCATGTGTGTTCTTATACTAAAACCAACACTAGAGTCATTGCATGTGTGTTCTTTCCACAAACCACACATGGATCAACCACTAGAGTCATTGCATGTGTGTTCTTATACTAAAACCACAAACCAGCACTAGAGTCATTGCATGTGTTCTATTTTTCACAAAACACACATGGATCCGCCAGTGGTCATTGCATGTGTGTTCTTTCCACAAACCACATATGGATCAACCACTAGTCATTGCATGTGTGTTCTTTCCACAAACCACACATGGATCAACCACTAGAGTCATTGCATGTTTGTTCTTATACTAAAACCACAAACGAACACTAGAGTCATTGCATGTGTTTTTTTCCACAAACCACACATGGATCCACCACTAGAGTCATTGCATGTGTGTTCTTTCCACAAACCACATATGGATCAACCAGAGTCATTGCATGTGTGTTCTTTCCACAAACCACACATGTGGACCCACCAGTGGTCATTGCATGTGTGTTATTTCCACAAACCACACATGGATCAACCACTAGAGTCATTGCATGTGTGTTCTTTCCACAAACCACATATGGATCAACCACTAGAGTCATTGCATGTGTGTTCTTCTAATAAAACCAACACTAAAGTCATTGCATGTGTGTTCTTTTCACAAACCACACATGGATCAACCACTAGAGTCATTGCATGTGTGTTATTTCCACAACCAAACATGGATCAACCACTAGAGTCATTGCATGTGTGTTCTTTTCCACAAACCACACATGGATCCACTAGTGGTCATTGCATGTGTGTTTTTTCACAAACCACATATGGATCAACCAGAGTCATTGCATGTGTGTTCTTTCCACAAACCACACATGGATCAACCACTAGAGTCATTGCATGTTTGTTCTGATACTAAAACCACAAACCAGCACTAGAGTCATTGCATGTGTGTTCTTTTCCACAAACCACAAACGGATCCACCAGTGGTCATTGCATGTGTGTTATTTCCACAAACCACACATGGATCAACCACTAGAGTCATTGCATGTGTGTTCTTTTCCACAAACCACACATGGATCCACCAGTGGTTATTGCATGTGTGTTTTTTCCACAAACCACATATGGATCAACCACTAGTCATTGCATGTGTGTTCTTTCCACAAACCACACATGGATCAACCACTAGAGTCATTGCATGTGTGTTATTTCCACAAACCACACATGGATCAACCACTAGAGTCATAGCATGTGTGTTCTTATACTAAAACCAACACTAGAGTCATTGCATGTGTGTTCTTTTCACAAACCACACATGGATCAACCACTAGAGTCATTGCATGTGTGTTATTTCCACAAACAAACATGGATCAACCACTAGAGTCATTGCATGTGTGTTCTTTTCCACAAACCACACATGGATCCACCAGTGGTCATTGCATGTGTGTTATTTTCCACAAACCACACATGGATCCACCAGTGGTCATTGCATGTGTGTTCTTTCCACAAACCACATATGGATCAACCACTAGAGTCATTGCATATGTGTTTTTTCAACAAACAACTTATGGATCAACCAGTGGTCATTGCATGTGTGTTCTTTCCACAAACCACATGTGGACCCATTACAGTCATGGCATGTGTGTTATTTCCAGAAACCACACATGGATCAACCACTAGAGACATTGCATATGTGTTATTTCCACAAACCACACGTAGATCAACTACTAGAGTCATTCCATGTGTGTTCTTATACTAAAACCAACACTAGAGTCATTGCATGTGTGTTCTTTTCACAAACCACACATGGATCAACCACTAGAGTCATTGCATGTGTGTTATTTCCACAAACAAACATGGATCAACCACTAGAGTCATTGCATGTGTGTTCTTTTCCACAAACCACACATGGATCCACGAGTGGTCATTGCATGTGTGTTCTTTCCACAAACCACACATGGATCAACTTCTAGAGTCATTGCATGTGTGTTCTTTCCACAAACCACACATGGATCAACCACTAGAGTCATTGCATGTTTGTTCTTATACTATAACCACAAACCAACACTAGAGTCATTGCATGTGTTTTTTTTTCCACAAACCACACATGGATCCACCACTAGAGTCATTGCATGTGTGTTCTTTCCACAAACCACATATGGATCAACCAGAGTCATTGCATGTGTGTTCTTTCCACAAACCACACATGTGGACCCACCAGTGGTCAGTGCATGTGTGTTATTTCCACAAACCACACATGGATCAACCACTAGAGTCATTGCATGTGTGTTCTTTCCACAAACCACATATGGATCAACCACTACAGTCATTGCATGTGTGTTCTTCTACTAAAACCAACACTAGAGTCATTGCATGTGTGTTCTTATACTAAAACCAACACTAGAGTCATTGCATGTGTGTTATTTTCACAAACCACACATGGATCAACCACTAGAGTCATTGCATGTGTCTTATTTCCACAACCAAACATGGATCAACCACTAGAGTCATTGCATGTGTGTTCTTTTCCACAAACCACACATGGATCCACCAGTGGTCATTGCATGTGTGGTCTTTTCACAAACCACATATGGATCAACCAGAGTCATTGCATGTGTGTTCTTTCCACAAACCACACATGGATCAACCACTAGAGTCATTGCATGTTTGTTCTGATACTAAAACCACAAAACAGCACTAGAGTCATTGCATGTGTGTTCTTTTCCACAAACCACAAACGGATCCACCAGTGGTCATTGCATGTGTGTTATTTCCACAAACCACACATGGATCAACCACTAGAGTCATTGCATGTGTGTTCTTTCCACAAACCACATATGGATCAACCACTAGAGTCATAGCATGTGTGTTCTTATACTAAAACCTACACTAGAGTCATTGCATGTGTGCTCTTTTCACAAACCACACATGGATCAACCACTAGAGTCATTCCATGTGTGTTATTTCCACAAACAAACATGGATCAACCACTAGAGGCATTGCATGTATGTTCTTTTCCACAAACCACACATGGATCCACCAGTGGTCATTGCATGTGTGTTCTTTTCCACAAACCACACATGGATCCACGAGTGGTCATTGCATGTGTGTTCTTTCCACAAACCACACATGGATCAACTTCTAGAGTCATTGCATGTGTGTTCTTTCCACAAACCACACATGGATCAACCACTAGAGTCATTGCATGTTTGTTCTTATACTAAAACCACAAACCAACACTAGAGTCATTGCATGTGTTTTTTTTTCCACAAACCACACATGGATCCACCACTCGAGTCATTGCATGTGTGTTCTTTCCACAAACCACATATGGATCAACCAGAGTCATTGCATGTGTGTTCTTTCCACAAACCACACATGTGGACCCACCAGTGGTCATTGCATGTGTGTTATTTCCACAAACCACACATGGATCAACCACTAGAGTCATTGCATGTGTGTTCTTTCCACAAACCACATATGGATCAACCACTACAGTCATTGCATGTGTGTTCTTCTACTAAAACCAACACTAGAGTCATTGCATGTGTGTTCTTCTACTAAAACCAACACTAGAGTCATTGCATGTGTGTTCTTTTCACAAACCACACATGGATCAACCACTAGAGTCATTGCATGTGTGTTATTTCCACAACCAAACATGGATCAACCACTAGAGTCATTGCATGTGTGTTCTTTTCCAAAAACCACACATGGATCCACTAGTGGTTATTGCATGTGTGGTCTTTTCACAAACCACATATGGATCAACCAGAGTCATTGCATGTGTGTTCTTTCCACAAACCACACATGGATCAACCACTAGAGTCATTGCATGTTTGTTCTGATACTAAAACCACAAAACAGCACTAGAGTCATTGCATGTGTGTTCTTTTCCACAAACCACAAACGGATCCACCAGTGGTCATTGCATGTGTGTTATTTCCACAAACCACACATGGATCAACCACTAGAGTCATTGCATGTGTGTTCTTTCCACAAACCACATATGGATCAACCACTAGAGTCATAGCATGTGTGTTCTTATACTAAAACCTACACTAGAGTCATTGCATGTGTGCTCTTTTCACAAACCACACATGGATCAACCACTAGAGTCATTCCATGTGTGTTATTTCCACAAACAAACATGGATCAACCACTAGAGGCATTGCATGTATGTTCTTTTCCACAAACCACACATGGATCCACCAGTGGTCATTGCATGTGTGTTCTTTTCCACAAACCACACATGGATCCACCAGTGGTCATTGCATGTCTGTTCTTTCCACAAACCACATATGGATCAACCACTAGAGTCATTGCATGTGTGTTCTTTTCCACAAACAACTTATGGATCAACCAGTGGTCATTGCATGTGTGTTCTTTCCACAAACCACATGTGGACCCATTACAGTCATTGCATGTGTGTTATTTCCAGAAACCACACATGGATCAACCACTAGAGACATTGCATATGTGTTATTTCCACAAACCACACGTAGATCAACTACTAGAGTCATTCCATGTGTGTTCTTATACTAAAACCAACACTAGAGTCATTGCATGTGTGTTCTTTTCACAAACCACACATGGATCAACCACTAGAGTCATTGCATGTGTGTTATTTCGACAAACAAACATGGATCAACCACTAGAGTCATTGCATGTGTGTTCTTTTCCACAAACCACACATGGATCCACCAGTGGTCATTGCATGTGTGTTCTTTCCACAAACCACACATGGATCAACCACTAGAGTCATTGCATGTGTGTTCTTTCCACAAACCACACATGTGGACCCACAAGTGGTCATTGCATGTGTGTTATTTCCACAAACCACACATGGATCAAACACTAGAGTCATTACATGTGTGTTCTTCTCCACAAACCACACATGGATCCACCAGTGGTCATTGCATGTGTGTTCTTTCCACAAACCACATATGGATCAACCACTAGTCATTGCATGTGTGTTCTTTCCACAAACCACACATGGATCAACCACTAGAGTAATTGCATGTTTGTTCTTATACTAAAACCACAAACCAGCACTAGAGTCATTGCATGTGTTTTTTTTCCACAAACCACACATGGATCCACCACTAGAGTCATTACATGTGTGTTCTTTCCACAAACCACATATGGATCAACCAGAGTCATTGCATGTGTGTTCTTTCCACAAACCACACATGTGGACCCACAAGTGGTCATTGCATGTGTGTTATTTCCACAAACCACACATGGATCAAACACTAGAGTCATTGCATGTGTGTTCTTTCCACAAACCACATATGGATCAACCAGAGTCATTGCATGTGTGTTCTTTCCACAAACCACACATGTGGACCCACAAGTGGTCATTGCATGTGTGTTATTTCCACAAACCACACATGGATCAAACACTAGAGTCATTGCATGTGTGTTATTTCCACAAACCACATATGGATCAACCACTAGAGTCATTGCATGTGTGTTCTTTCCACAAACCACATATGGATCAACCACTAGAGTCATTGCATGTGTGTTCTTTTCACAAACCACACATGGATCAACCACTAGAGTCATTGCATGTGTGTTATTTCAACAACCAAACATGGATCAACCACTAGAGACATTGCATGTGTGTTCTTTTCCACAAACCACACATGGATCCACTAGTTGTCATTGCATGTGTGTTCTTTTCACAAACCACATATGGATCAACCAGAGTCATTGCATGTGTGTTCTTTCCACAAACCACACATGGATCAACCACTAGAGTCATTGCATGTTTGTTCTTATACTAAAACCACAAACAACACTAGATTCATTGTATGTGTGTTATTTTCCACAAACCACAAATGGATCCACTAGTGGTCATTGCATGTGTGTTATTTCCACAAACCACACATGGATCAACCACTAGAGTCATTGCATGTGTGTTCTTTCCACAAACCACATATGGATCAACCACTAGAGTCATTGCATGTGTGTTCTTACACTAAAACTAACACTAGGGTCATTGCATGTGTGTTCTTTTGACAAACCACACATGGATCAACCACTAGAGTCATTGCATGTGTGTTATTTCCACAAACAAACATGGATCAATCACTAGAGTCATTGAATGTGTGTTCTTTTCCACAAACCACACATGGATCCACCAGTGGTCATTGCATGTGTGTTCTTTTCCACAAACCACACATGGATCCACCAGTGGTCATTGCATATGTGTTCTTTCCACAAACCACATATGGATCAACCACTAGAGTCATTGCATGTGTGTTCTTTTCCACAAACAACTTATGGATCTACCAGTGGTCATTGCATGTGTGTTCTTTCCACAAACCACATGTGGACCCATTACAGTCATTGCATGTGTGTTATTTCCACAAACCACACATGGATCAACCACTAGAGACATTGCATATGTGTTATTTCCACAAACCACACGTGGATCAACTACTAGAGTCATTCCATGTTTGTTCTTATTCTAAAACCAACACTAGAGTTATTGCATGTGTGTTCTTTTCACAAACCACACATGGATCAACCACTAGAGTCATTGCATGTGTGTTATTTCCACAAACAAACATGGATCAACCACTAGAGTCATTGCATGTGTGTTCTTTTCCACAAACCACACATGGATCCACCAGTGGTCATTGCATGTGTGTTTTTCCACAAACCACACATGGATCAACCACTAGAGTTATTGCATGTGTGTTCTTTCCACAAACCACACATGGATCCACCACTAGAGTCATTGCATGTTTGTTCTTATACTAAAACCACAAACCAGCACTAGAGTCATTGCATGTGTGTTCTTTTCCACAAACCACACATGGATCCACCAGTGGTCATTGCATGTGTGTTCTTTCCACAAACCACATATGGATCAACCACTAGTCATTGCATGTGTGTTCTTTAGACAAACCACACATGGATCAACCACTAGAGTCATTGCATGTTTGTTCTTATACTAAAACCACAAACAAGCACTAGAGTCATTGCATGTGTGTTCTTTTCCACAAACCACACATGGATCCACCACTAGAGTCATTGCATGTGTGTTCTTTCCACAAACCACATATGGAACAACCAGAGTCATTGCATGTGTGTTCTTTCCACCAACCACACATGTGGACTCACCAGTGGTCATTGCATGTGTGTTATTTCCACAAACCACACATTGATTAACCACTAGAGTCACTGCATGTGTGTTCTTTCCACATACCACATATGGATCAACCACTAGAGTCATTGCATGTGTGTTCTTATACTAAAACCAACACTAGAGTCATTGCATGTGTGTTCTTTTGACAAACCACACATGGATCAACCACTAGAGTCATTTGTAACTACCTCGGTGAATTACGCTCCTAGTTCTTTTGCACTATTTACTAGTCAGGTACCTAGTCTAGTCAATTTAAAAGCGGTACTTTAGTTATGCTTGTCTATGATCGAGAAACTGTGCTCCAAGTCGTCCATAACCGCGGACATGGCTTTCAGAAAGTTTTACCCTGCAGGGGTGCACAAATAGCAACACACACTGATATGCCTCGAAAACCAAATCAAACCCAACAAGACAGTCACGACAAAGCAATTACAGGATTCAGAATATTTCAGGGGCCACCCCATTAAGCTACCATTGGCTGCGGCTGAGACGGACTCAAGGTTTGTGTGGCGGTCAGAAACGACTGGGAACCCGAAAGTGTGACTGGGCTTGTCGACAGCAAAACGGGTCACGACCTAAATACAAGACAAAGTGTGACCTCGCACAATTTAAATAAAGCAAGAAAGCATGGCATAAGTACAGGATAGTAAATAAAACCTCAAACTAGTTTGTGGCCCCAAGAAATAAGAATGAATCAAGCTCGCTCTGGGGGTCCATAAGGCCTCCTGATGTGGATAGCGAATAATCTTGGAACAGAATCAAGTACTGGGTCTTACGGGACACAAGTGAGCCTGAAAACCAAATAGCGAATATGGCTCACCGATGCCACTTTCATTAGTTATCCCATTACTACTCGTGTTAAGTTGTATAGGCACCTCGTTATCCATCGACACTCACATACCCTACACATGTTGTTCTACGACTGCATGGCTCAAACAACTCTGTAGTAATGGCTCATGGGATGGAGGAACAAGCTTGTGGGTTTAAAAGTAAAGGCTATGCAATACTTGGGATTCAATTTAATGCAATCGCGACTCAATGATGCAAGAATAAGATAGAGGCAATAGGTAACGTATGTATGCAAGCATGTGGTAGTGCTTGAAGCAAGGATGGATCTGGGTAGTGCTCCCGGTTCTCTTGATATATCCCCGCCTTGCCTATTCAAGAAGAACCAAACAAACAAGGCCAACATAAATAAAGTGCACAAGCATATGAATTAAAATGACAAGCAATCAATCATGCCATGATGAATGATGCACAATTTGCATGGCAATAAAGTAGCATGGCATGGGTGAGGTGTGGAATACAATAATAATCATTTTATTGAGTTTTGGCTCATTTTAACCTCATAATAGTTGCTGTATACTTTTTAATTGTATGATGTATGCTTCAAAACAAACCATGGAATGCATAAACAGAAAGGTCTCTGAGCTAATCATTTTAGACATATTATTTATTAAATTTGGAGTTATAAGACAAAAGTTATTAATTTATTAAGGTAAAAGGGCATTTAATTGTAATTTAAATAAACTTGGAATTTTAAATGTTCAAAATATATTTTGAAGGTCATATTTGAATTCCTCACATTTTTCTGATTTCAAAACATATATTATTTGTATCAATTGGATTAATATTTTAAAAGTTATTTAAAAATGAAATAAATTTGAATTTGAATTAATTTGAAAAGATTTGAATTTAAAGATAGACTGAATTACTTTTTATACTCAGGTTAGCTAGCCACAACAGACATGTGGGGCCACTGCTGACTTGGACCAAACGCAAAAAACTTCACCATGAGCTCTTCTAGCCTTAGCGGATGACAGGTGGGGCCTGGGGTCTTCGCAGGCCCACGCGTCAGCGGGCGACCAAGGGGGGTGCCACGTGGCTTAGCGAGGACCGCGGGTTGAGGCGGTGGAACCTGGGGTTTTCAGAAAAGCGGCACAAGGCTGACTAGTGGGCCAAAAGTACCGCTGGTTTAGACGAAAAGAAAGCAGGGTATCGCAAAACTACCCCGTCAGGCTTCTTTCCTCGCGGACAGTCGGCTGCGCGGCAGAAAGCGGATTCGAACTGTGGACCATGCGGCGGTTAGGGTGGCGAACCAGTGCGGTGCTGGGCTAGGTGTCCCGAGAGCGGCGGGCCTAGATAGGCTATCGCGCACAAGGGACGAGCAGACGACACGACGCCGCGCGCAGAGGGTGCTCGACGGGCGACGCCGCGCCAGTGACACGACGGTGAAAGCGAGGTGTCCAGGAGGGAGGTGGGCTCACCACAGTGTGTCGGAGGCGCTGGATCGGTTCGCGGGCGACGATTACGGCGACGCAGACGGGCGATCTAGGGTTTCGCGGGTGCGTCGGTGTTTTTCGCCCGGTGCTCCTCTCTCCGCGACGGCGCATGCAGGACGATGAGCTTCCCGACACCTGACACGAGCGCCACGCCACCGCTGGTAGAGGGAGATCGGTGGAGGCCAAGGTTTGGGCCAGGGAGGGGTAGATGGAGACGGTGGAGAAGAGAGAGAAGAGGGCAAGCCTGGGTGGATCCGGACGAGCGAGGAGAGGTTGTGGGGGGTGGTAAGCAGAGGGAGGAAGGACGGTGCCGTGGGAGTGGTTGGATAAAGGTGGCTCGGTGCCTTTTCCTTCTCTCCTCGAGCACGTGCTCTCAGGAGGGAGGCAGGGCAGGGCGCATGGGGAGCCGGGTGTGGGTAGGGCAGGCAGGGTGGGGTGGGCCGGGGACCCTAGGGCAGAGAGAGCTAGGGAGAGAGAGGTGAGGCCTGGGGGGGTGGTAGCCTCGGGCTAGGGTGGGGGTTAGGGTTGGGGGGGAGCTAGGTGGGGTTTGATGGTCGTGGAGCCACTAGGTGGGGCTCGGCATGGAGACTAAGGGGAGGGAGGCCAGAGAGAGAGAGAGAGAGGGACTTAGGGCTTAGGTGAGAGGGGTATGGGGGTTAAGGTTAGATGGGGTATGGGTATGGTGATGATGGAGGATCTAGGATAGATGATTAGAGAGAGGGTGATGGATTAGGGCTTAAGGCGCTTGCATGCTCCACACTTGAACAAGCAAGAAGGTGGTGAAAGAGAAAGAGAGGGATGTGGTAAGGTGGTTTAAGCATGATCAAATAAGATCAAGCCAAAAGAAAAGATAGAGGTAGAGATGATCCACTCCAAGAACAAATAAAATCCAAAAGACAAGCAAAAGGTGGTGCTTGCATGGGCCATGCAAAACATTTAATGCCATGTTGATACTTGTGAAAACAATATTATTTCATGGCATTATTATCATGCATCCCAAATTATGGAGTAAGGCCCAAGCAAAGGAATTTAGAAAGAATTCCAAGTGTATGGGGATGATCACATTGGATTATAATTGGGAATTACTAGTGTGTATATTCCACTAGGTAGTTAATAAGCCCACAAAATATTCCCACATGAGCATAATTCCATGATAATCCAAGTGGAAGCTAGGAGAAAGGGTCCCACTCACAAGGCAGGCAAAGGTGGCCATGTGGCTCTCATAAACCAATATTGTGAAAACAACATGATGCTAAGATGAGAGCATGTGGTAAAAGAATTTGATCCATCACAACCCACATGAGCTAGAGGTAAAACCAATAAATGCCAAGATCATATTTAGTTGGATGGTGGAATTTATAAGGTGGTGAAGAAAAGGTGGTGGAGTTAATAAGAGATATGCCCCCAACTCAACTTGGGCATTGAAACAATATATCAAGAACCAAATACAATATCAAGAGGCAAATACAATTAATAATGCATATGAGAGAAGAACCAAAACAAAGAGGGTTTTATATGATGCTCAAATGCAAGGTGGCATGATGACATGAGCATGATATAATGATGGTGCAACAATTATATATTTGAAGTAGCCATTATATTACTAGACCAAGTAGCATTACAGTTGTTAGACAATTGGGATGCTACAACTCTCCCCCACTAAACAGGAATCTCGCCCCGAGATTCTAGGATGAAGAAGAAGACACAAAGAGGGTGGGATACTTGGCACGGAGCTCATCTTCACGTTCCCAAGTGGCTTCATCAACGGAATGGTGCGACCACTGCACCTTGCAGAACTTGATGGACTTGTTGCGAGTCCTTCTTTCTGCAACTTCAAGGATTTTGTGGGTGTTCTTGATAAGACAGTCTTCTTGGAGATTGATAAGCTCATGGTCCACGGTCCTGCCGGGATCCTTGAAGCACTTCTTGAGCTGAGAGATGTGGAAAACATCATGGACTTTGAGTTTTTCCGGGAGCTCAAGAGCATAAGCAACTTCTCCTCTTCTTCCACGAATTTTGAAAGGACCGATGTATCTAGGAGACAGCTTTCCTTTGATACCAAAGCGGTGCGTGCCTCTCATGGGAGTGACACGAAGGTAAACAAGATCACCAGGGACATACTCCATGTCCGTGTGCTTCCTGTCATAATTGCTCTTCTGGCGACTTTGAGCAATCCTCAGGTTTTCAAGAATGATGTGAACCTTCTCCTCCGCTTGAGTCACAATGTCAGGGCCAAACAAGATCCTTTCACCTGCACCCGACCAACCAATCGGAGTTCTGCATTTGCGACCACAGAGAGCCTCAAATGGTGCCATCTTTAGACTTTTCTGGAAGCTGTTGTTGTACGAGAATTCAGCATAAGGAAGACATTCTTCCCACTTCATGCCAAAAGAGATGACGCAAGCACGAAGCATATCCTCCAGAATCTGATTGATCCTTTCAACTTGCCCTTGCGACTGAGGGTGGTAAGCTGTGCTAAAGTTCAACTTTGTTCCCAAAGCATTTTGGAAACTCTCCCAGAACTTGGAGGTGAAGATGCTTCCACGGTCTGAACTGATCTCAAGCGGAACCCCATACAGAGATACAATTCTGTTGATATAGAGCTCCGCCAACTGAATTGGAGAAATTGTTTCCTTGACGGGGAAGAAGTGAGCCACTTTAGAAAGCCGGTCAATGACAACAAAGATTGCATTGTTGCCCTTCTGCGACCTCGGAAAACCAGTGATGAAGTCCATCTCTACTTTCTCCCATTTCCATTCCGGGGGTTTCAATGGCTATAGAAGACCGAAGGTTTCGATGGACAGCTTTCACTCATGCGTGGACATCACACTCTGAGACATACTTGGCACAATATCTTTTCAAACCAGGCCACCAATATTGTGTTTTCAAGTCCATGTACATCTTTGTGCTGCCAGGGTGGATAGAAAGAACAGAATCATGCGCCTCCTTGAGAACTTGCTCTCTTAAACCCGGGTAGTTCGGAACAAACATCCGGTGTTCAAAGAAGAGCGTGCCTTGATCATCGACGTGGAAGGACTCATACTGAAGCTGAATCCGGAGATGATCTTTCTTGTGTGGATCACCAAGCTAAGAAGCGAACCTTTTCTTCCAAGAGAGGTGTTGCTAGAAGGTTGGAGATACCCTTGTTCCACAATTTCGAGGTTGAGCCGACGGAATTCCCACACAAGAGAGGCTGTTGTTCTTCCATCATGAGGTTGTTGACATAAGCTTTATGCCGAGAGCATCTGCCATAACATTAGCTTTGCCCGGAGTGTAGTTGATGGTCAAATCGAAGTCATTGATTGCTTCAATCCATCTCCTTTGCCGAAGGTTGAGATCAGGCTGAGTAAAGATATACTTCAGACTCTTGTGATCAGAAAAGATCTCACAACGGTTGCCAAGCAAGTAGTGCCTCCATACTTTCAAAGCAAAGACAACTGCCGCGAGCTCGAGGTCATGTGTAGGATAGTTGATCTCATGCGTCTTCAACTGGCGAGAGGCATAAGCAACAACTTGTTTTTCTTGCATAAGGACCGCACCCAATCCATGCAAAGAGGCGCCACGGAAGATCCGAACGGCTTGGATGTATCCGGAGGAACCAAGACTGGTGTGGAAGTGAGCTTTTCTTTGAGTGTCTCAAAGCTAGTTTGACATGCAGGAGTCCAAAGGTATTTCTTGCCTTTCTTGAGGAGATCGGTAAGAGGCTTCGCTATCTTCGAGAAGTTCTGAACGAAGCGACGGCAATAACTAGCCAAACCAAGGAAACTCCGCACTTCTTTGACATTAACAGGAGGAAGCCATTCAACAATTGTCTTCACAGTTTCCGGATTGACTGCAATGCCCTTGGCAGAGATGACGTGACCAAGATAGGTAACTTGAGGCAGCCAAAACTCACACTTGGAGAACTTTGCATACAAGCGGTTCTCACGAAGCTTGCTTAGGACACACCGAAGGTGTTCTTCATGCTCTTCTTGTGACTTAGAATAGACTAAGATGTCATCCAGATAGACCACAACGAACTTGTCAAGATACTCCATGAAAACCGAGTTCATGAGCCTCGAGAAGGTGGCAGGTGCGTTGGTGAGACCGAAAGACATGACCGTGTACTCATACAGACCATAGCGGGTGGTGAAAGCTGTCTTAGGAACGTCTTCCTTGGGAATCTTGATTTTATGATAACCACTTCTCAAGTCAAGCTTAGAGAACACCACAGCTCCAGCTAGCTGATCAAAGAGATCATTAATCCGCGGAAGGGGATATTTATTCTTGATGGTTTTAGCATTGAGAGCCCGATAGTCAACACAAAGTCTATCAGTCTGGTCTCGCTTCTTCACAAAGAGGGTTGGGCTACCCCAAGACGAAGTACTATGCTGAATGAAACCCAACTTATCTTGTTCATCAAGCTGACGTTTGAGTTCAGCCAACTCAGCAGGACCCATCTTATAAGGCCGCTTGGAGATAGGAGCGGTACCAGGTTCAAGCTCAATAACAAACTCAACCTCACGATCCGGAGGCATACCTGGCAACTCTTCAGGAAAGACATATGGGAACTCACAGACCACCGAAACACTCTGAATAGCTTCCATAGCATCAACATTCAGAGCCACCAAAGAGAAAAGCTGGATAACAGGAGTCAGACTTGGAGAATAGACTATATGGCCTTCAGGAATCTTCAGAGAAACCGAGCTCAAAGACAATCAATCACAGCTGCATTTGCTGTCAACCAATCCATGCCCAAGATGACATCAATGTCAGAATTGCCCAGAACAATTAAGGACGCCGAGAACGAAGAGCCACCAATCTCAATTTGATTGCCATGGCTGATAAGAGCAGCCCTCATGTTTGAACCGGGAGATAGAACCACCAGACGATGTGCTAAAGGAACCATATCCAGATCCTGCTCATGCGCAAACTTGTGCGAGACAAAAGAATGCGAAGCACCAGAATCAAACAAAACTCTTGCAAGAACTGAGTTAACGGGAAGCATACCCATCACAACTCCAGGTGCATGTTCAGCTTGAGCGGCGTTGATGCAGTTGGCACGAGCAACAGTAGACCCGGGCTTGGTGTTGATGTTGAGAGCCCGAGGTGGTGGTGCACGAACCAAAGGAGAGCTTGCCGCAGATCTTGGAGGTGGTGGAGGAAGAGCCTTGTTCTTCATCGGACAGTTCCATTGTTGATGCCCAGAGTCTCCACAAGTGTAACAAGCACCAGGTGGACGTGGAGCAACGTAGCTGGGGATTCCGCCAGCGCCCAGGTAGTGGTGGTTGTAGCCCCGGGAGCAGCGGTGATGAAGTTTGGTGGCCTTGCCGCAGCTTGAAGGTCTTGGTGGAGCCGGAGCGCGCGTGGGGTGTTAGGAACCTGCATACCACGCTTAGAAGGAGCCGACATAGTCAAGAGCTTGCCGCATCACGGCTGTGTTTCTTTGACTCCTCAAACACTTGCCTACTTGCCTCTTCCTGCAGCTGTATGCTGAAGTTCGAGAAAAGACGCCGCCTTGCATGTGTGATTGCATACTTAATCGATGCATTGAGCCCTTGCGTGAACCTCTTTTGCTTCTTCTTGTCATCGAGATCTCATCGCCACCATAACGAGAAAGGTTCATGAAGTTCTGATGTAGGTATTGACATTATCATTGCCCCGCTTGAGGTTGAGAAACACTTCCTTCATCCTCTCCATGACAATTTCGACAGACATCGCTCTTTGAAAGCTCCAGTGAACTGTCCCCAAGTAGGCTGAAAACCGTGCGCTTGCCTTCGGTAATTCTCCCACCGAGAGCTGCATCTCCTTCGAAGGTGAGTAGCACACTTTACCCATTCTTGCTCAGAACATCAGCGGTTGCCAAGAACCTTGACATCTCACGCAACCAATCATCGGCATCAAGTGGTTGATCGAAACATCAAACCGGCGAGGGTTGAACTTCGTGAAGCTCTTGATGTCTCCTCGCTTGGGAGGTGGAGGTAGCGGCACAAACTCATTCCTCCCGACACTTTCCTCAAACCTTCTTTGGTTCTCTGCATTGCTGCCAAGGCATTGGCGATGCTTGACAACGCGCCCTCAGCTCAGGTTGTATGTCCTCCTCAGAACGGTGGTGGTGCCATCCTGTTATTGATATAAAACACAAGTCAGTACTATGATGGAGAATAATAATAATCCAAAATAGTACCAAGATGGAATTAATCAAGATTAAAGGATACAATTTACTAAGATGATATTAAAATATCAACGAAGTTCAAAGCACCTAGAAGATATTAAGCATATCGCACACGACTGAAAAGGAGTGTGGTACACAAATATATCAAAGAAATTTTTCCACAAATTTCGCATTAAAATACCAATAGATGCGCAAAATCACTTAACGAATCAAGATTAGTGACTCTACCAACTCAATATACAAGAGCAATAATAAAAGTAGTGGTATGGTCGCGACTCCATCCCGCACTCAAATCATTACTCCGCACATGAATAAGTAAAACACATATCTCAACACCTTCTTCTCACGATAACCTAAAGATTAGCGACTACGGAAACGAACACCCTAAAGAAGATAACGTCGGATAACAAAGAGTAAGAGATCACACAAGATACAATCTAATCGAGATAGATCGCGTCGGTTTGCAAAAAGCTTGGTATGGAATGTACCAACAGTTGATAACCAAAAGGCCGATAAAGATAACAACTTGGATGCAACAGACAAGGAATTACACACACACACACTCACACACGATACACACAACCTATGGTACTACGGAAACCCGAACACGTGAATCCTAGTTTGAATTTTAAGAAGAGGATTGAAAACGTTACACTTCCTTACCAGAAAAGGTGGTGGTTGGGTAAGAAGAAAAATTGAAGCAGTCCTACTCTCGCGTTTTGCTTTTCCCTAGTATACATAACTACCAAAAATATTTGCTAGACTGACAACGACCATTTGGCTGAGACCCTGAAGGTCGGGATGGCTCTGATACCAATTGTAACTACCTCGGTGAATTACGCTCCTAGTACAAGCCTGGATGATCGTAAATGGTTGAAATAGTACTTGGGGCCCAAATGCCACTCACAGTAGACCTTTCGCCGTCCCAACCATTTCCAAACATCGGGACAAGAACGGGCGGCGAATCGGCAAAGTAAGGGATCAACTACATACACAAATGAGTATGTATGCAAGCCACCATACAATAGTACATCGAGCCATTCCATCTAAAAAGAAAGGAATATAGCAACGCCCATACGGCAAGATCCAAATATCCTAGATAGATAGAATAGTGTAGGATATCTCCTCATACATCAATCAACAGAGTATCAAGCGGAAGCGAAGACAAAATCCAGTACGGATAAGAAGCAAATCGGCATAAGATGCCCCATAGATAAGCACATCCCGCCACGATCTCACGGATCCTCGCTCCGGAATCTCTACACCGAATGATCGTTGCCCACATCGTCTGCCTCTTCCACCCAAGATCGATCTTGCAGTGTACTGCTCATCCGAACCAAATAATTTATCGTGGTGAGACCCTAGGGTACTCAAAGAAGTCTTTATGCCTCTAAAGGAACACAACCTGGGTGACGAATTGCAAAGAAGATAAACCCTAGCAATTCTATTGATACTGCTAACCATCCGCCTAACCAGAGATAGACGGATGTCCGTGAATCAATAACAACAGTTATAGCTTATAACGGTAATCTTAACAGATCCATCCTCCTCCTCGCCATCGACGAGGAAGCGGACGAACAACCCCCATCCGCTGGCGCTTTTATTATCCATTCCATGAGTGTTGCACTATTTACTAGTCGTACCTAGTCTAGTCAATTTAAAAGCGGTACTTTAGTTATGCTTGTCTATGATCGAGAAACTGCTCCAAGTCGCCCATAACCGACACGGCTTTCAAAAGTTTTACCTAGGGTGCACAAATAGCAACACACACCGATATGCCTCGAAAACCAAATCAAAACCCAACGAGACAACACGACAAAGCAATTACAGGATTGAAATATTTGGGGCCACCCCATTAAGCTACCCGCAACGAAGGCCATTTGAGACGGACTCAAGGTTTGTGGTGGTCAGAACGATCGGGAACCCGAAGTGTGGTGGGCTTGTCGACACAATAAAACGGGTCACGGACCTAAATAAAGAAAAGCAGTGTACTCGCACAATTTAAATAAAGCAGTAAAGCATGGCATAAGTACAGGATAGTAAATAAAACCTCAAACTAGTTTGTGGCCCCAAGAAATAAGAATGAATCAAGCTCTGGCTCAGGGGGGTCCATAAGGCCTCCCGATGTGGATAGCGCGAATAATCTTGGAAGAGGAATCAAGTACTCGGGGTCTTACGGGACACAAGTGAGCCTGAAAAACCAAATAGCGAATATGGCTCACCGATGCCACTTTCATTAGTTATCCCATTACTACTCAGGTTAAGTTGTATAGGCACCTCGTTATCCATCAGACACTCACATACCCTACACATGCTGTTCTACGACTCGCATGGCTCAAACAACTCCTGTAGTAATGGCTCATGGGATGGAGGAACAAGCTTCGGTGGTGTTTAAAAATAAAGGCTATGCAATACTTGGGATTCAATTTAATGCAATCGCGACTCAATGATGCAAGAATAAGATAGAGGCAATAGGTACTGTATGTATGCAAGCATGTGGTAGTGCTTGCCTGGCAGCTCAGTTGAAGCAAGGGATGGATCTGGGTAGTGCTCCTGGTTCTCTTGATATATCCCCTGCTCAGCGTCTATTCGCAGAAGAACCAAACAAACAAGGCCAACATAAATAAAGTGCACAAGCATATGAATTAAAATGCGACAAGCAATCAATCATGCCATGATGAATGATGCACAATTTGCATGGCAATAAAGTAGCATGGCATGGGTGAGGTGTGGAATACAATAATAATCATTTTATTGAGTTTTGGGCTCATTTTAACCTCATAATAGTTGCTGTATACTTTTTAATTGTATGATGTATGCTTCAAAACAAACCATGGAATGCATAAACAGAAAGGTCTCGTCGAGCTAATCATTTTAGACATATTATTTATTAAATTTGGAGTTATAAAACAAAAGTTATTAATTTATTAAGGTAAAAGGGCATTTAATTGTAATTTAAATAAACTTGGAATTTTAAATGTTCAAAATATATTTTGAAGGTCATATTTGAATTCCTCACATTTTTCTGATTTGAAAACATATATTATTTGTATCAATTGGATTAATATTTTAAAAGTTATTTAAAAACAGAAATAAATTTGAATTTGAATTAATTTGGAAAAGATTTGAATTTAAACAGATAGACTGAATTACTTTTTATACTCAGGGTTAGCTAGCCACATGTGGGCCACCGCTGGACACTGCTGACTGGAAAACTTGTGAAATCTAGCCATGAAGCTCTTCTATAGCGGATGACAGGTGGGGCTGGGGTCTTCGAGGCGACCAAGGCGGGTGCCACGCGGCTTAGCGAGGACCGCGGGTTGAGGCGGTGGAACCCTGGGGGTTTTCTATAAAAGCGGCAGCGCGGCTGACTAGTGGGCCAAAAGTACCGCGGGTTTAGACGAAAAGAAAGCAGGGGGGTATCGGCAAAACTACCGCCGTATCTTCTTCCTCGGACAGTCGGAGTGCTGCAGTGCGAGCGGATTCGAACCGGGACTGCAGCGCGCGCTAGGTGGCGAACCAGTGCGGTGGGCTGGGGCTAGGTGTCCCGAGAGCGGGGCCTAGATAGGGCTATCGACGCAAGGGGACGAGCAGACGACACGACGCCGCAAGGCTGAGGTGCTCGACGGAGCGCCGCGTCGTGACACGACGGTGAAAGCGAGGTGTCGGGAGGGAGGTGGCTCACCGCGAGTGTGTGGAGGCGTTGGATCGGTTGGCGAGATGATTGGCGGCACGACGCAGACGGACGATCTAGGGTTTCGCGGCAAGTGCGTGTTTTTTCGCTCGGTGCTCCTCCTCTCGCAACGGCCAGCAGACGATGCAGCGGACGACCGTGAGCTTCCCCGACACCCAGGAGCGCCACGCCACCGGCTGGTAGAGGGAGATCGGTGGAGGCCGAAGGTTTGGCCGGCGAGGGGGGGGGTAGATGGAGACGATGGAGAAGAGAGAGAAGAGGGCATGCCTCTGGGTGGATCTGGACGAGCAAGGAGAGGTTGTGTGGGGGTGGTAAAGCAGAGGGAGGAAGGACGGTGCCGTGGGGAGTGGTTGGATAAAGGTGGCTCGGTGCCCCTTTTTCCTTCTCTCCTCGAGCACGTGCTTTCAGGAGGAGGCTGTGGCAGCGCATGGGGCTGGCAGGTGGGGTAGGGGGCAGGCCAGGTGGGGTGGTTGGGTGGGGCCCCTAGGGGCGAGAGAGAGAGCTAGGAGAGAGAGAGGTGAGGCTCGGGTTGGGGGTGGTAGCCTCGGGCTAGGGGTTGGTGTTAGGGTTGGGGGTAGCTAGGTGGGGTTTGGATGGTGGTGGAGCCAGCTAGGTGGGGCTCGGCATGGAGACTAAGGGAGGGAGGCCGAGAGAGAGAGGAGGGGACTTAGGGCTTAGGTGAGAGGGGTATGGGGGTTAAGGTTAGATGGGGTATGGGTATGGTGATGATGGAGGATCTAGGATAGATGATTAGAGAGAGGGTGATGGATTAGGGCTTAAGGAGCTTACATGCTCCACACTTGAACAAGCAAGAAGGTGGTGAAAGAGAAAGAGAGGGATGTGGTAAGGTGGTTTAAGCATGATCAAATAAGATCAAGCCAAAAGAAAAGATAGAGGTAGAGATGATCCACCCAAGAACAAATAAAATCCAAAAGACAAGCAAAAGGTGGTGCTTGCATGGGCCATGCAAAACATTTAATGCCATGTTGATACTTGTGAAAACAATATTATTTCATGGCATTATTATTATGCATCCCAAATTATGGAGTAAGGCCCAAGCAAAGGAATTTAGAAAGAATTCCAAGTGGAGTATATGGGGATGATCACATTGGATTATAATTGGGAATTACTAGTGTGTATATTCCACTAGGTAGTTAATAAGCCCACAAAATATTCCCACATGAGCATAATTCCATGATAATCCAAATGGAAGCTAGGAGAAAGGGTCCCACTCACAAGGCAGGCAAAGGTGGCCATGTGGCTCTCATAAACCAATATTGTGAAAACAACATGATGCTAAGATGAGAGCATGTGGTAAAAGAATTTGATCCATCACAACCCACATGAGCTAGAGGTAAAACCAATAAATGCCAAGATCATATTTAGTTGGATGGTGGAATTTATAAGGTGGTGAAGAAAAGGTGGTGGAGTTAATAAGAGATATGCCCCCAACTCAACTTGGGCATTGAAACAATATATCAAGAACCAAATACAATATCAAGAGGCAAATACAATTAATAATGCATATGAGAGAAGAACCAAAACAAAGAGGGTTTTATATGATGCTCAAATGCAAGGTGGCATGATGACATGAGCATGATATAATGATGATGCAACAATTATATATTTGAAGTAGCCATTATATTACTAGACCAAGTAGCATTACAGTTGTTAGACAATTGGGATGCTACATCATTGCATGTGTGTTATTACCACAACCAAACATGGATCAACTACTAGAGTCATTACATGTGTGTTCTTTTCCACAAACCACACATGGATCCACCAGTGGTCATTGCATGTGTGTTCTTTCCACAAACCACACATGGATCAACCACTAGAGTCATTGCATGTGTGTTATTTTCCACAAACCACACATGGATCCACCAGTGGTCATTGCATGTGTGTTCTTTCCACAAACCACATATGGATCAACCACTAGTCATTGCATGTGTGTTCTTTCCACAAATCACACATGGATCAACCACTAGAGTCATTGCATGTTTGTTCTTATACTAAAACCACAAACCAGCACTAGAGTCATTGCATGTGTGTTCTTTTCCTCAAACCACACATGGATCCACCACTAGAGTCATTGCATGTGTGTTCTTTCCACAAACCACATATGGAACAACCAGAGTCATTCCATGTGTGTTCTTTCCACAAACCACACATGTGGACCCACCAGTGGTCATTGCATGTGTGTTATTTCCACAAACCACACATCGATTAACCACTAGAGTCATTGCATGTGTGTTCTTTCCACAAACCACATATGGATCAACCACTAGAGTCATTGCATGTGTGTTTTTATACTAAACCAACACTAGAGTCATTGCATGTGTGTTCTTTTCACAAACCACACATGGATCAACCACTAGAGTCATTGCATGTGTGTTATTTCCACAACCAAACATGGATCAACCACTAGAGTCATTACATGTGTGTTCTTTTCCACAAACCACACATGGATCCACCAGTGGTCATTGCATGTGTGTTCTTTCGACAAACCACACATGGAATAACCACTAGAGTCATTGCATGTTTGTTCTTATACTAAAACCACAAACCACCACTAGAGTGATTGCATGTGTGTTCTTTTCTACAAACCACGCATGGATCCACCAGTGGTCATTGCATGAGTGTTATTTCCACAAACCACACATGGATCAACCACTAGAGTCATTGCATGTGTGTTCTTTCCACAAACCACATATGGATCAAGCACTAGAGTCATTGCATGTGTGTTCTTATACTAAAACCAACACTAGAGTCATTCCATGCGTGTTCTTTTCACAAACCACACATGGATCAACCACTAGAGTCATTGCATGTGTGTTATTTCCACAAACAAACATGGATCAACCACTAGAGTCATTGCATGTGTGTTCTTTTCCACAAACCACACATGGATCCACCAGTGGTCATTGCATGTGTGTCCTTTTCCACAAACCACACATGGATCCACCAGTGGTCATTGCATCTGTGTTCTTTCCACAAACCACATATGGATCAACCACTAGAGTCATTGCATGTGTGTTCTTTTCCACAAACAACTTATGGATTAACCAGTGGTCATTGCATGTGTGTTCTTTCCACAAACCACATGTGGACCCATTATAGTCATTTGATGTGTGTTATTTCGACAAACCACGCATGGATCAACCACTAGAGTCATTGCATATGTGTTATTTCCACAAACCACACATGGATCAAACACTAGAGTCATTGCATGTGTGTTCTTATACTAAAACCAACACTAGAGTCATTGCATGTGTGTTCTTTTCACAAACCACACATGGATGAACCACTAGAGTCATTGCATGTGTGATATTTTCATAAACAAACATGGATCAACCGCTAGAGTCATTGCATGTGTGTTCTTTCCACAAACCACACATGGATCAACCACTAGAGTCATTGCATGTTTGTTCTTATACTAAAACCACAAACCAGCATTAGAGTCATTGCATGTGTGTTATTTTCCACAAACCACACATGGATCCACCAGTGGTCATTGCATGTGTGTTCTTTCCACAAACCACATATGGATCAACCACTAGTCATTGCATGTGTGTTCTTTCCACAAACCACACATGGATCAACCACTAGAGTCATTGCATGTTTGTTCTTATACTAAAACCACAAAACAGCACTAGAGTCATTGCATGGGTGTTCTTTTCCTCAAACCACACATGAATCCACCACTAGAGTCATTGCATGTGTGTTCTTTCCACAAACCACATATGGAACAACCAGAGTCATTCCATGTGTGTTCTTTCCACAAACCACACATGTGGACCCAACAGTGGTCATTGCATGTGTGTTATTTCCACAAACCACACATGGATCAACCACTAGAGTCATTGCATGTGTGTTCTTTCCACAAACCACATATGGATCAACCACTAGAGTCATTGCATGTGTGTTCTTATACTAAAACCAACACTAGAGTCATTGCATGTGTGTTCTTTTCACAAACCACACATGGATCAACCACTAGAGTCATTGCATGTGTGTTATTTCCACAAACAAACATGGATCAACCACTAGAGTTATTGCATGTGTGTTCTTTTCCACAAACCACACATGGATCCACCAGTGGTCATTGCATCTGTGTTCTTTTCCACAAACCACACATGGATCCACCAGTGGTCATTGCATGTGTGTTCTTTCCACAAACCACACACGGATCAACCACTAGAGTCATTGCATGTGTGTTCTTTCCACAAACCACACATGGATCAACAACTAGAGTCATTACATGTTTGTTCTTATACTAAAACCACAAACCAGCACTAGAGTCATTGCATGTGTGTTCTTTTCCACAAACCACACATGGATCCACCAGTGGTCATTGCATGTGTGTTCTTTCCACAAACCACATATGGATCAACCACTAGTCATTGCATTTGTGTTCTTTCCACAAACCACACATGGATTAACCACTAGAGTCATTGCATGTTTGTTCTTATACTAAAACCACAAACCAGCACTAGAGTCATTGCAGGTGTGTTAAATTTCACAAACCACACATGGATCCACCACTAGAGTCATTGCATGTGTGTTCTTTCCAGAAACCACATATGGAACAACCAGAGTCATTGCATGTGTGTTCTTTCCACAAACCACACATGTGTACCTACCAGTGGTCATTGCATGTGTGTTATTTCCACAAACCACACATGGATCAAACACTAGAGTCATTGCATGTGTGTTCTTTCCACAAACCACATATAGATCAACCACTAGAGTCATTGCATGTGTGTTCTTATTATACTAAAACCAACACTGGAGTCATTGCATGTGTGTTCTTTTCACAAACCACACATGGATCTACCACTAGAGTCATTGCATGTGTGTTATTTCCACAAACAAACATGGATCAACCACTAGAGTGATTGCATGTGTGTTCTTATACTAAAACCAACATGGATCCACCAGTGGTCATTGCATGTGTGTTCTTTCCACAAACCACACATGGATCAACCACTAGAGTCATTGCATGAGCGTTATTTCCACAAACCACACATGGATCAACGACTAGAGTCATTGCATGTGTGTTCTTTCCACAAACCACATATGGATCAACCACTAGAGTGATTGCATGTGTGTTCTTATACTAAAACCAACACTAGAGTCATTGCATGCGTGTTCTTTTCACAAACCACACATGGATCAACCACTAGAGTCATTGCATGTGTGTTATTTCCACAAACAAACATGGATCAACCACTAGAGTCATTGCATGTGTGTTCTTTTCCACAAATCACACATGGATCCACCAGTGGTCATTGCATGTGTGTTCTTTTCCACAAACCACACATGGATCCACCAGTGGTCATTGCATGTGTGTCCTTTTCCACAAACCACACATGGATCCACCAGTGGTCATTGCATGTGTGTTCTTTCCACAAACCACATATGGATCAACCACTAGAGTCATTGCATGTGTGTTATTTTCCACAAACAACTTATGGATCAAACTGTGGTCATTGCATGTGTGTTCTTTTCACAAACCACATGTGGACCCATTACAGTCATTGCATGTGTGTTATTTCGACAAACCACACATGGATCAACCACTAGAGTCATTGCATGTGTTATTTCCACAAACCACACATGGATCAAACACTAGAGTCATTGCATGTGTGTTCTTATACTAAAACCAACACTAGAGTCATTGCATGTGTGTTCTTTTCACAAACCACACATGGATGAACCACTAGAGTCATTGCATGTGTGATATTTTCACAAACAAACATGGATCAACCACTAGAGTCATTGCATGTGTGTTCTTTTCCACAAACCACACATGGATCCACCAGTGGTCATTGCATGTGTGTTCTTTCCACAAACCACACATGGATCAACCACTAGAGTCATTGCATGTGTGTTCTTTCCACAAACCACACATGGATCAACCACTAGAGTCATTGCATGTTTGTTCTTATACTAAAACCACAAACCAGCACTAGAGTCATTGCATGTGTGTTATTTTCCACAAACCACACATGGATCCACCAGTGGTCATTGCATGTGTGTTCTTTCCACAAACCACATATGGATCAACCACTAGTCATTGCATGTGTGTTATTTCCACAAACCACACATGGATCAAACACTAGAGTCATTGCATGTGTGTTCTTTCCAAAAACCACATATAGATCAACCACTAGAGTCATTGCATGTGTGTTCTTATTATACTAAAACCAACACTAGAGTCATTGCATGTGTGTTCTTTTCACAAACCACACATGGATCTACCACTAGAGTCATTGCATGTGTGTTAATTCCACAAACAAACATGGATCAACCACTAGAGTCATTGCATGTGTGTTCTTATACTAAAACCAACATGGATCCACCAGTGGTCATTGCATGTGTGTTCTTTCCACAAACCACACATGGATCAACCACTAGAGTCATTGCATGAGCGTTATTTCCACAAACCACACATGGATCAACCACTAGAGTCATTGCATGTGTGTTCTTTCCACAAACCACATATGTATCAACCACTATAGTCATTGCATGTGTGTTCTTATACTAAAACCAACACTAGAGTCATTGCATGCGTGTTCTTTTCACAAACCACACATGGATCAACCACTAGAGTCATTGCATGTGTGTTATTTCCACAAACAAACATGGATCAACCACTAGAGTCATTGCATGTGTGTTCTTTTCCACAAATCACACATGGATTCACCAGTGGTCATTGCATGTGTGTTCTTTTCCACAAACCACACATGGATCCACCAGTGGTCATTGCATGTGTGTCCT
Organism: Avena insularis; assembly: GCA_023614405.1. NCBI lineage: Eukaryota > Viridiplantae > Streptophyta > Magnoliopsida > Poales > Poaceae > Avena > Avena insularis. The sequence goes on from CM042688.1 coordinate 172,433,928, forward strand.
TTTCCACAAACCACACACGGATCCACCAGTGGTCATTGCATGTGTGTTCTTTCCACAAACCACATATGGATCAACCACTAGAGTCATTGCATGTGTGTTCTTTTCCACAAACAACTTATGGATCAACCAGTGGTCATTGCATGTGTGTTCTTTTCACAAACCACATGTGGACCCATTACAGTCATTGCATGTGTGTTATTTCGACAAACCACACATGGATCAACCACTAGAGTCATTGCATGTGTTATTTCCACAAACCACACATGGATCAAACACTAGAGTCATTGCATGTGTGTTCTTATACTAAAACCAACACTAGAGTCATTGCATGTGTGTTCTTTTCACAAACCACACATGGATGAACCACTAGAGTCATTGCATGTGTGATATTTTCACAAACAAACATGGATCAACCACAAGAGTCATTGCATGTGTGTTCTTTTCCACAAACCACACATGGATCCACCAGTGGTCATTGCATGTGTGTTCTTTCCACAAACCACACATGGATCAACCACTAGAGTCATTGCATGTGTGTTCTTTCCACAAACCACACATGGATCAACCACTAGAGTCATTGCATGTGTGTTCTTTCCACAAACCACACATGGATCAACCACTAGAGTCATTGCATGTTTGTTCTTATACTAAAACCACAAACCAGCACTAGAGTCATTGCATGTGTGTTATTTTCCACAAACCACACATGGATCCACCAGTGGTCATTGCATGTGTGTTCTTTCCACAAACCACATATGGATCAACCACTAGTCATTGCATGTGTGTTCTTTCCACAAACCACAGATGGATAAACCACTAGAGTCATTGCATGTTTGTTCTTATACTAAAACCACAAACCAGCACTAGAGTCATTGCATGTGTGTTCTTTTCCTCAAACCACACATGGATCCACCACCAGAGTCATTGCATGTGTGTTCTTTCCACAAACCACATATGGAACAACCAGAGTCATTCCATGTGTGTTCTTTCCACAAACCACACATGTGGACCCACCAGTGGTCATTGCATGTGTGTTATTTCCACAAACCACACATGGATCAACCACTAGAGTCATTGCATGTGTGTTCTTTCCACAAACCACATATGGATCAACCACTAGAGTCATTGCATGTGTGTTCTTATACTAAAACCAACACTAGAGTCATTGTATGTGTGTTCTTTTCACAAACCACACATGGATCAACCACTAGAGTCATTGCATGTGTGTTATTTCCACAAACAAACATGGATCAACCACTAGAGTTATTGCATGTGTGTTCTTTTCCACAAACCACACATGGATCCACCAGTGGTCATTGCATCTGTGTTCTTTTCCACAAACCACACATGGATCCACCAGTGGTCATTGCATGTGTGTCCTTTTCCACAAACCACACATGGATCCACCAGTGGTCATTGCATGTGTGTTCTTTCCACAAACCACATATGGATCAACCACTAGAGTCATTGCATGTGTGTTCTTTTCCACAAACAACTTATGGATCAAACTGTGGTCATTGCATGTGTGTTCTTTTCACAAACCACATGTGGACCCATTACAGTCATTGCATGTGTGTTATTTCGACAAACCACACATGGATCAACCACTAGAGTCATTGCATGTGTTATTTCCACAAACCACACATGGATCAAACACTAGAGTCATTGCATTTGTGTTCTTTTCCACAAACCACACATGGATCCACCAGTGGTCATTGCATGTGTGTTCTTTCCACAAACCACACACGGATCAACCACTAGAGTCATTGCATGTGTGTTCTTTCCACAAACCACACATGGATCAACAACTAGAGTCATTACATGTTTGTTCTTATACTAAAACCACAAACCAGCACTAGAGTCATTGCATATGTGTTCTTTTCCACAAACCACACATGGATCCACTAGTGGTCATTGCATGTGTGTTCTTTCCACAAACCACATATGGATCAACCACTAGTCATTGCATGTGTGTTCTTTCCACAAACCACACATGAATTAACCACTAGAGTCATTGCATGTTTGTTCTTATACTAAAACCACAAACCAGCACTAGAGTCATTGCATGTGTGTTATTTTTCACAAACCACACATGGATCCACCACTAGAGTCATTGCATGTGTGTTCTTTCCAGAAACCACATATGGAACAACCAGAGTCATTGCATGTGTGTTCTTTACACAAACCACACATGTGGACCCATCAGTGGTCATTGCATGTGTGTTATTTCCACAAACCACACATGGATCAAACACTAGAGTCATTGCATGTGTGTTCTTTCCACAAACCACAAAAGATCAACCACTAGAGTCATTGCATGTGTGTTCTTTTCACAAACCACACATGGATCAACCACTAGAGTCATTGCATGTGTGTTATTTCCACAAACAAACATGGATCAACCACTAGAGTCATTGCATGTGTGTTCTTATACTAAAACCAACATGGATCCACCAGTGGTCATTGCATGTGTGTTCTTTCCACAAACCACACATGGATCAACCACTAGAGTCATTGCATGAGTGTTATTTCCACAAAGCACACATGGATCAACCACTAGAGTCATTGCATGTGTGTTCTTTCCAGAAACCACATATGGATCAACCACTAGAGTCATTGCATGTGTGTTCTTATACTAAAACCAACACTAGAGTCATTGCATGTGTGTTCTTTTCACAAACCACACATGGATCAACCACTAGAGTCATTGCATGTGTGTTATTTCCACAAACAAACATGGATCAACCACTAGAGTCATTGCATGTGTGTTCTTTTCCACAAACCACACATGGATCCACCAGTGGTCATTGCATGTGTGTTCTTTTCCACAAACCACACATGCATCCACCAGTGGTCATTGCATGTGTGTTCTTTCCATAAACCACATATGGATCAACCACTAGAGTCATTGCATGTGTATTCTTTTCCACAAACAACTTATGGATCAACCAGTGGTCATTGCATGTGTGTTCTTTCCACAAACCACATGTGGACCCATTACAGTCATTGCATGTGTGTTATTTCGACAAACCACACATGGATCAACCACTAGAATCATTGCATATGTGTTATTTCCACAAACCACACATGGATCAAACACTAGAGTAATTGCATGTGTGTTCTTATACTAAAACCAACACTAGAGTCATTGCATGTGTGTTCTTTTCACAAACCACACATGGATGAACCACTAGAGTCATTGCATGTGTGTTATTTCTACAAACAAACATGGATCAACCACTAGAGTCATTGCATGTGTGTTCTTTTCCACAAACCACACATGGATCCACCATTGGTCATTGCATGTGTGTTCTTTCCACAAACCATACATGGATCAACCACTAGAGTCATTACATGTGTGTTCTTTCCACAAACCACACATGGATCAACCACTAGAGTCATTGCATGTTTGTTCTTATACTAAAACCACAAACCAGCACTAGAGTCATTGCATGTGTCTTATTTTCCACAAACCACGCATGGATCCACCAGTGGTCATTGCATGTGTGTTCTTTCCACAAACCATATATGGATCAACCACTAGTCATTGCATGTGTGTTCTTTCCACAAACCACACATGGATCAACCACTAGAGTCATTGCATGTTTGTTCTTATACTAAAACCACAAACCAGCACTAGAGTCATTGCATGTGTGTTCTTTTCCACAAACCACACATGGATCCACCACTAGAGTCATTGCATGTGTGTTCTTTCCACAAACCACACATGTGGACCCACCAGTGGTCATTGCATGTGTTATTTCCACAAACCACACATGGATCAACCACTAGAGTCATTGCATGTGTGTTCTTTCCACAAACCACACATGGATCAACCACTAGAGTCATTGCATGTGTGTTCTTATACTAAAACCAACACTAGAGTCATTGCATGTGTGTTCTTTTCACAAACCACACATGGATCAACCATTAGAGTCATTGCATGTGTGTTATTTCCACAAACAAACATGGATCAACCACTAGAGTCATTGCATGTGTGTTCTTTCCACAAACCACACATGGATCAACCACTAGAGTCATTGCATGTGTGTTCTTTCCACAAACCACACATGGATCAACCACTAGAGTCATTGCATGTGTGTACTTTCACAAACCACACATGGATCAACAACTAGAGTCATTGCATGTTTGTTATTTTCCACAAACCAGACATGGATCAACCACTAGAGTCATTGCATGTGTGTTCTTTCCACAAACCACACATGGATCCACCAGTGGTCATTGCATGTGTGTTCTTTCCACAAACAACATATGGATCCACCAGTGGTCATTGCATGTGTGTTCTTTCCATAAACCACATATGGATCAACCACTAGAGTCATTGCATGTGTGTTCTTTCCACAAACAACACATGTATCAAACAGTAGAGTCATTGCATGTGTGTTCTTTCCACAAACCACAAGTGGATCCATTCAGTCATTGCATGTGTGTTCTTTCCACAAACCACACATGGATCAACCACTAGAGTCATTGCATAGGTGTTATTTCCACAAACCACACATGGAACAACCACTAGAGTCATTGCATGTGTGTTCTTATAGTAAAACCAACACTAGAGTCATTGCATGTGTGTTCTTTTCACAAACCACACATGGATGAACCACTAGATTCATTGCATGTGTGTTATTTACAGAAATAAACATAGATCAACCACTAGAGTCATTGCATATGTGTTCTTTTCCACAAACCACACATGGATCCACCAGTGGTCATTGCATGTGTGTTCTTTCCACAAACCACACATGGATCAACCACTAGAGTCATTGTATGTGTGTTCTTTCCACAAACCACACATGGATCAACCACTAGAGTCATTGCATGTTTGTTCTTATACTAAAACCACAAACCACACATGGATCCACCAGTGGTCATTGCATGTGTGTTCTTTCCACAAACCATATATGGATCAACCACTAGTCATTGCATGTGTGTTCTTTCCACAAACCACACATGGATCAACCACTAGAGTCATTGCATGTTTGTTCTTATACTAAAACCACAAACCAGCACTAGAGTCATTGCATGTGTGTTCTTTTCCACAAACCACACATGGATCCACCACTAGAGTCATTGCATGTGTGTTCTTTCCACAAACCCCACATGTGGACCCACCAGTGGTCATTGCATGTGTGTTATTTCCACAAACCACACATGGATCAACCACTAGAGTCATTGCATGTGTGTTCTTTCCACAAACCACATATGGATCAACCACTAGAGTCATTGCATGTGTGTTCTTAAACTAAAACCAACACTAGAGTCATTGCATGTGTGTTCTTTTCACAAACCACACATGGATCAACCATTAGAGTCATTGCATGTGTGTTATTTCCACAAACAAACATGGATCAACCACTAGAGTCATTGCATGTGTGTTCTTTTCCACAAACCACACATGGATCCACCAGTGGTCATTGCATGTGTGTTCTTTCCACAAACCACACATGGATCAACCACTAGAGTCATTGCATGTGTGTTCTTTCCACAAACCACACATGGATCAACAACTAGAGTCATTACATGTTTGTTATTATACTAAAACCACAAACCAGCACTAGAGTCATTGCATATGTGTTCTTTTCCACAAACCACACATGGATCCACCAGTGGTCATTGCATGTGTGTTCTTTCCACAAACCACATATGGATCAACCACTAGTCATTGCATGTGTGTTCTTTCCACAAACCACATATGGATCAACCAGAGTCATTGCATGTGTGTTCTTTCCACAAACCACACAAGGATCAACCACTAGAGTCATTGCATGTTTGTTCTTATACTAAAACCACAAACCAGCACTAGAGTCATTGTATGTGTGTTCTTTTCCACAAACCACACATGGATCCACCAGTGGTCATTGCATGCGTGTTATTTCCACAAACCACACATGGATCAACCACTAGAGTCATTGCATGTGTCTTGTTTCCACAAACCACATATGGATCAACCACTAGAGTCATTGCATGTGTGTTCTTATACTAAAACCAACACTAGAGTCATTGCATGTGTGTTGTTTTCACAAACCACACATGGATCAACCACTAGAGTCATTGCATGTGTGTTATTTCCACAAACAAACATGGATCAACCACTAGAGTCATTGCATGTGTGTTCTTTTCCACAAACCATACATGGATCCACTAGTGGTCATTGCATGTGTGTTCTTTTCCACAAACCACACATGGAAACACCAGTGGTCATTGCATGTGTGTTCTTTCCACAAACCACATATGGATCAACCACTAGAGTCATTGCATGTTTGTTCTTATACTAAAACCACAAACCACACTTGGATCCAACAGTGGTCATTGCATGTGTGTCCTTTCCACAAACCACATATGGATCAACCACTAGTCATTGCATGTGTGTTCTTTCCACAAACCACACATGGATCAACCACTAGAGTCATTGCATGTTTGTTCTTATACTAAAACCACAAACCAGCACTAGAGTCATTGCATGTGTGTTCTTTTCCACAAACCACACATGGATCCACCACTAGAGTCATTGCATGTGTGTTCTTTCCACAAACCACACATGTGGACCCACTAGTGGTCATTGCATGTGTGTTATTTCGACAAACCACACATGGATCAACCACTAGAGTCATTGCATGTGTTATTTCCACAAACCACACATGGATCAAACACTAGAGTCATTGCATTTGTGTTCTTTTCCACAAACCACACATGGATCCACCAGTGGTCATTGCATGTGTGTTCTTTCCACAAACCACACATGGATCAACCACTAGAGTCATTGCATGTGTGTTCTTTCCACAAACCACACATGGATCAACAACTAGAGTCATTACATGTTTGTTCTTATACTAAAACCACAAACCAGCACTAGAGTCATTGCATATGTGTTCTTTTCCACAAACCACACATGGATCCACCAGTGGTCATTGCATGTGTGTTCTTTCCACAAACCACATATGGATCAACCACTAGTCATTGCATGTGTGTTCTTTCCACAAACCACACATGAATTAACCACTAGAGTCATTGCATGTTTGTTCTTATACTAAAACCACAAACCAGCACTAGAGTCATTGCATGTGTGTTATTTTTCACAAACCACACATGGATCCACCACTAGAGTCATTGCATGTGTGTTCTTTCCAGAAACCACATATGGAACAACCAGGGTCATTGCATGTGTGTTCTTTACACAAACCTCACATGTGGACCCACCAGTGGTCATTGCATGTGTGTTATTTCCACAAACCACACATGGATCAAATACTAGAGTCATTGCATGTGTGTTCTTTCCACAAACCACATATAGATCAACCACTAGAGTCATTGCATGTGTGTTCTTATTATACTAAAACCAACACTAGTGTCATTGCATGTGTGTTCTTTTCACAAACCACACATGGATCAACCACTAGAGTCATTGCATGTGTGTTATTTCCACAAACAAACATGGATCAACCACTAGAGTCATTGCATGTGTGTTCTTATACTAAAACCAACATGGATCCACCAGTGGTCATTGCATGTGTGTTCTTTCCACAAACCACACATGCATCAACCACTAGAGTCATTGCATGAGTGTTATTTCCACAAACCACACATGGATCAACCACTAGAGTCATTGCATGTGTGTTCTTTCCAGAAACCACATATGGATCAACCACTAGAGTCATTGCATGTGTGTTCTTATACTAAAACCAACACTAGAGTCATTGCATGCGTGTTCTTTTCACAAACCACACAAGGATCAACCACTAGAGTCATTGCATGTGTGTTATTTCCACAAACCAAATGGATCAACCACTAGAGTCATTGCATGTGTGTTCTTTTCCACAAACCACACATGGATCCACCAGTGGTCATTGCATGTGTGTTCTTTTCCACAAACCACACATGCATCCACCAGTGGTCATTGCATGTGTGTTCTTTCCATAAACCACATATGGATCAACCACTAGAGTCATTGCATGTGTATTCTTTTCCACAAACAACTTATGGATCAACCAGTGGTCATTGCATGTGTGTTCTTTCCACAAACCACATGTGGACCCATTACAGTCATTGCATGTGTGTTATTTCGACAAACCACACATGGATCAACCACTAGAATCATTGCATATGTGTTATTTCCACAAACCACACATGGATCAAACACTAGAGTAATTGCATGTGTGTTCTTATACTAAAACCAACACTAGAGTCATTGCATGTGTGTTCTTTTCACAAAAACCACACATGGATCAACCACTAGAGTCATTGCATGTGTGTTATTTCCACAAACAAACATGGATCAAACACTAGAGTCATTGCAGGTGTGTTCTTTTCCACAAACCACACATGGATCCACCATTGGTCATTGCATGTGTGTTCTTTCCACAAACCACACATGGATCAACCACTAGAGTCATTGCATGTGTGTTCTTTCCACAAACCACACATGGATCAACCACTAGAGTCATTGCATGTTTGTTCTTATACTAAAACCACAAACCAGCACTAGAGTCATTGCATGTGTCTTATTTTCCACAAACCACACATGGATCCACCAGTGGTCATTGCATGTGTGTTCTTTCCACAAACCACATATGGATCAACCACTAGTCATTGCATGTGTGTTCTTTCCACAAACCACACATGGATCAACCACTAGAGTCATTGCATGTTTGTTCTTATACTAAAACCACAAACCAGCACTAGAGTCATTGCATGTGTGTTCTTTTCCACAAACCACACATGGATCCACCACTAGAGTCATTGCATGTGTGTTCTTTCCACAAACCACACATGTGGACCCACCAGTGGTCATTGCATGTGTGTTATTTCCACAAACCACACATGGATCAACCACTAGAGTCATTGCATGTGTGTTCTTTCCACAAACCACATATGGATCAACCACTAGAGTCATTGCATGTGTGTTCTTATACTAAAACCAACACTAGAGTCATTGCATGTGTGTTCTTTTCACAAACCACACATGGATCAACCACTAGAGTCATTGCATGTGTGTTATTTCCACAAACAAACATGGATCAACCACTAGAGTCATTGCATGTGTGTTCTTTTCCACAAACCACACATGGATCCACCAGTGGTCATTGCATGTGTGTTCTTTCCACAAACCACACATGGATCAACCACTAGAGTCATTGCATATGTGTTCTTTCCACAAACCACACATGGATCAACAACTAGAGTCATTACATGTTTGTTATTATACTAAAACCACAAACCAGCACTAGAGTCATTGCATATGTGTTCTTTTCCACAAACCACACATGGATCCACCAGTGGTCATTGCATGTGTGTTCTTTCCACAAACCACATATGGATCAACCACTAGTCATTGCATGTGTGTTCTTTCCACAAACCACATATGGATCAACCAGAGTCATTGCATGTGTGTTCTTTCCACAAACCACACATGGATCAACCACTAGAGTCATTGCATGTTTGTTCTTATACTAAAACCACAAACCAGCACTAGAGTCATTGTATGTGTGTTCTTTTCCACAAACCACACATGGATCCACCAGTGGTCATTGCATGCGTGTTATTTCCACAAACCACACATGGATCAACCACTAGAGTCATTGCATGTGTCTTGTTTCCACAAACCACATATGGATCAACCACTAGAGTCATTGCATGTGTGTTCTTATACTAAAACCAACACTAGAGTCATTGCATGTGTGTTGTTTTCACAAACCACACATGGATCAACCACTAGAGTCATTGCATGTGTGTTATTTCGAAAAACAAACATGGATCAACCACTAGAGTCATTGCATGTGTGTTCTTTTCCACAAACCATACATGGATCCACTAGTGGTCATTGCATGTGTGTTCTTTTCCACAAACCACACATGGAAACACCAGTGGTCATTGCATGTGTGTTCTTTCCACAAACCACATATGGATCAACCACTAGAGTCATTGCATGTTTGTTCTTATACTAAAACCACAAACCACACTTGGATCCAACAGTGGTCATTGTATGTGTGTCCTTTCCACAAACCACATATGGATCAACCACTAGTCATTGCATGTGTGTTCTTTCCACAAACCACACATGGATCAACCACTAGAGTCATTGCATGTTTGTTCTTATACTAAAACCACAAACCAGCACTAGAGTCATTGCATGTGTGTTCTTTTCCACAAACCACACATGGATCCACCACTAGAGTCATTGCATGTGTGTTCTTTCCACAAACCACATATGGAACAACCAGAGTCATTCCATGTGGGTTCTTTCCACAAACCACACATGTGGACCCACTAGTGGTCATTGCATGTGTGTTATTTCCACAAACCACACATGGATCAACGCCTAGATTCATTGCATGTGTGTTCTTTCCACAAACCACATATGGATCAAGCACTAGAGTCATTGCATGTGTGTTCTTATACTAAAACCAACACTAGAGTCATTACATGTGTGTTCTTTTCACAAACCACACATGGATCAACCACTAGAGTCATTGCATGTGTGTTATTTCCACAAACAAACATGGATCAACCACTAGATTCATTGCATGTGTGTTCTTTTCCACAAACCACACATGGATCCACCAGTGGTCATTGCATCTGTGTCCTTTTCCACAAATCACACATGGATCCACCAGTGGTCATTGCATGTGTGTTCTTTCCACAAACCACATATGGATCAACCACTAGAGTCATTGCATGTGTGTTCTTTTCAACAAACAACTTATGGATCAACCAGTGGTCATTGCATGTGTGTTCTTTCGACAAACCACATATGGACCCATTATAGTCATTGCATGTGTGTTATTTCCACAAACCACACATGGATCAACCACCAGAGTCATTGCAGATGTGTTATTTCCACAAACCACACATGGATCAACCACTAGTGTCATTGCATGTGTGTTCTTATACTAAAACAAACACTAGAGTCATTGCATGTGTGTTCTTTTCACAAACCACACATGGATCAACCACTAGAGTCATTGCATGTGTGTTATTTCAACAAACAAATATGGATCAACCACTAGAGTCATTGCATGTGTGTTCTTTTCCACAAACCACACATGGATCCACCAGTGGTCGTTGCATGTGTGTTCTTTCCACAAACCACACATGGATCAACCACTAGAGTCATTGCATGTGTGTTCTTTCCACAAACCACACATGGATCAACAACTAGAGTCATTACATGTTTGTTCTTATACTAAAACCACAAACCAGCACTAGAGTAATTGCATATGTGTTCTTTTCCTAAAACCACACATGGATCCACCAGTGGTCATTGCATGTGTGTTCTTTCCACAAACCACATATGGATCAACCACTAGTCATTGCATGTCTGTTCTTTCCACAAACCACATATGGATCAACCAGAGTCATTGCATGTGTGTTCTTTCCACAAACCACACATGGATCAACCACTAGAGTCATTGCATGTTTGTTCTTATACTAAAACCACAAACCAGCACCAGAGTCATTGCATGTGTGTTCTTTTCCACAAACCACACATGGATCCACCAGTGGTCATTGCATGTGTGTTATTTCCACAAACCACACATGGATCAACCACTAGAGTCATTGCATGTGTCTTGTTTCCACAAACCACATATGGATCAACCACTAGAGTTATTGCATGTGCGTTCTTATACTAAAACCAACACTAGAGTCATTGCATGTGTGTTGTTTTCACAAACCACACACGGATCAACCACTAGAGTCATTCAATGTGTGTTATTTTCCACAAACCACACATGGATCCACCAGTGGTCATTGCATGTGTGTTCTTTCCACAAACCACATATGGATCAACCACTAGTCATTGCATGTGTGTTCTTTCCACAAACCACACATGGATCAACCACTAGAGTCATTGCATGTTTGTCCTTATACTTAAACCACAAACCAGCACTAGAGTCATTGCATGTGTGTTATTTTCCACAAACCACACATGGATCCACCACTAGAGTCATTGCATGTGTGTTCTTTCCACAAACCACATATGGAACAACCAGAGTCATTCCATGTGGGTTCTTTCCACAAACCACACATGTGGACCCACCAGTGGTCATTGCATGTGTGTTATTTCCACAAACCACACATGGATCAACCACTAGAGTCATTGCATGTGTGTTCTTTCCACAAACCACATATGGAACAACCAGAGTCATTCCATGTGGGTTCTTTCCACAAACCACACATGTGGACCCACCAGTGGTCATTGCATGTGTGTTATTTCCACAAACCACACATGGATCAACCACTAGAGTCATTGCATGTGTGTTCTTTCCACAAACCACATATGGATCAACCACTAGAGTCATTGCATGTGTGTTCTTATACTAAAACCAACACTAGAGTCATTGCATGTGTGTTCTTTTCACAAACCACACATCGATCAACCACTAGAGTCATTGCATGTGTGTTATTTCCACAAACAAACATGGATCAACCACTGGATTCATTGCATGTGTGTTCTTTTCCACAAACCACACATGGATCCACCAGTGGTCATTGCATCTGTGTTCTTTTCCACAAACCACACATGGATCCACGAGTGGTCATTGCATGTGTGTTCTTTCCACAAACCACATATGGATCAACCACTAGAGTCATTGCATGTGTGTTCTTTTCAACAAACAACTTATGGATCAACCAGTGGTCATTGCATGTGTGTTCTTTCGAAAAACCACATATGGACCAATTACAGTCATTGCATGTGTGTTATTTCCACAAACCACACATGGATCAACCACCAGAGTCATTGCAGATGTGTTATTTCCACAAACCACACATGGATCAACCACTAGAGTCATTGCATGTGTGTTCTTATACTAAAACAAACACTAGAGTCATTGCATGTGTGTTCTTTTCACAAACCACACAAGGATCAACCACTAGAGTCATTGCATGTGTGTTATTTCAACAAACAAATATGGATCAACCACTAGAGTCATTGCATGTGTGTTCTTTTCCACAAACCACACATGGATCCACCATTGGTCATTGCATGTGTGTTCTTTCCACAAACCACACATGGATCAACCACTAGAGTCATTGCATGTGTGTTCTTTCCACAAACCACACATGGATCAACAACTAGAGTCATTACATGTTTGTTCTTATACTAAAACCACAAACCAGCACTAGAGTCATTGCATATGTGTTCTTTTCCACAAACCACACATGGATCCACAAGTGGTCATTGCATGTGTGTTCTTTCCACAAACCACATATGGATCAACCACTAGTCATTGCATGTGTGTTCTTTCCACAAACCACATATGGATCAACCAGAGTCATTGCATTTGTGTTCTTTCCACAAACCATACATGGATCAACCACTAGAGTCATTGCATGTTTGTTCTTATACTAAAACCACAAACCAGCACTAGAGTCATTGCATGTGTGTTCTTTCCACAAACCACACATGTGGACCCACCAGTGGTCATTACATGTGTGTTATTTCCACAAACCACACATGGATCAACCACTAGAGTCATTGCATGTGTCTTGTTTCCACAAACCACATATGGATCAACCACTAGAGTCATTGCATGTGTGTTCTTATACTAAAACCAACACTAGAGTCATTGCATGTGTGTTGTTTCACAAACCACACGGATCAACCACTAGAGTCATTGCATGTGTGTTCTTTTCCACAAACCATACATGGATCCACCAGTGGTCATTGCATGTGTGTTCTTTTCCACAAACCACACATGGATCCACCAGTGGTCATTGCATGTGTGTTCTTTCCACAAACCACATATGGATCAACCACTAGAGTCATTGCATGTTTGTTCTTATACTAAAACCACAAACCAGCAGTAGAGTCATTGCATGTGTGTTCTTTTCCACAAACCACACATGGATCCACCAGTGGTCATTGCATGTGTGTTCTTTCCACAAACCACACATGTGGACCCACCAGTGGTCATTGCATGTGTGTTATTTCCACAAACCACACATGGATCCACCACTAGAGTCATTGCATGTGTGTTCTTTCCACAAACCACATATGAATCAACCAGAGTCTTTCCATGTGGGTTCTTTCCACAAACCACACATGTGGACCCACCAGTGGTCATTGCATGTGTGTTATTTCCACAAACCACACATGGATCAACCACTAGAGTCATTGCATGTGTCTTGTTTCCACAAACCACATATGGATCAACCACTAGAGTCATTGCATGTGTGTTCTTATACTAAAACCAACACTAGAGTCATTGCATGTGTGTTGTTTTCACAAACCACACACGGATCAACCACTAGAGTCATTGCATGTGTGTTCTTTTCCACAAACCATACATGGATCCACCAGTGGTCATTGCATGTGTGTTCTTTTCCACAAACCACACATGGATCCACCAGTGGTCATTGCATGTGTGTTCTTTCCACAAACCACATATGGATCAACCACTAGAGTCATTGCATGTTTGTTCTTATACTAAAACCACAAACCAGCAGTAGAGTCATTGCATGTGTGTTCTTTTCCACAAACCACACATGGATCCACCAGTGGTCATTGCATGTGTGTTCTTTCCACAAACCACACATGTGGACCCACCAGTGGTCATTGCATGTGTGTTATTTCCACAAACCACACATGGATCCACCACTAGAGTCATTGCATGTGTGTTCTTTCCACAAACCACATATGAATCAACCAGAGTCTTTCCATGTGGGTTCTTTCCACAAACCACACATGTGGACCCACCAGTGGTCATTGCATGTGTGTTATTTCCACAAACCACACATGGATCAACCACTAGAGTCATTGCATGTGTGTTCTTTCCACAAACCACATATGGATCAACCACTAGAGTCATTGCATGTGTGTTCTTATACTAAAACCAACACTAGAGTCATTGCATGTGTGTTCTTTTCACAAACCACACATCGATCAACCACTAGAGTCATTGCATGTGTGTTATTTCCACAAACAAACATGGATCAACCACTGGATTCATTGCATGTGTGTTCTTTTCCACAAACCACACATGGATCCACTAGTGGTCATTGCATCTGTGTTCTTTTCCACAAACCACACATGGATCCACCAGTGGTCATTGCATGTGTGTTCTTTCCACAAACCACATATGGATCAACCACTAGAGTCATTGCATGTGTGTTCTTTTCAACAAACAACTTATGGATCAACCAGTGGTCATTGCATGTTTGTTCTTTCGAAAAACCACATATGGACCAATTATAGTCATTGCATGTGTGTTATTTCCACAAACCACACATGGATCAACCACTAGAGTCATTGCAGATGTGTTATTTCCACAAACCACACATTGATCAACCACTAGAGTCATTGCATGTGTGTTCTTATACTAAAACAAACACTAGAGTCATTGCATGTGTGTTCTTTTCACAAACCATACAAGGATCAACCACTAGAGTCATTGCATGTGTGTTATTTCAACAAACAAATATGGATCAACCACTAGAGTCATTGCATGTGTGTTCTTTTCCACAAACCACACATGGATCCACCAGTGGTCATTGCATGTGTGTTCTTTCCACAAACCACACATGGATCAACCACTAGAGTTATTGCATGTGTGTTCTTTCCACAAACCACACATGGATCAACAACTAGAGTCATTACATGTTTGTTCTTATACTAAAACCACAAACCAGCACTAGAGTCATTGCATATGTGTTCTTTTCCACAAACCACACATGGATCCACAAGTGGTAATTGCATGTGTTATTTCCACAAACCACATATGGATCAACCACTAGTCATTGCATGTGTGTTCTTTCCACAAACCACATATGGATCAACAAGAGTCATTGCATTTGTGTTCTTTCCACAAACCATACATGGATCAACCACTAGAGTCATTGCATGTTTGTTCTTATACTAAAACCACAAACCAGCACTAGAGTCATTGCATGTGTGTTCTTTCCACAAACCACACATGTGGACCCACCAGTGGTCATTACATGTGTGTTATTTCTACAAACCACACATGGATCAACCACTAGAGTCATTGCATGTGTCTTGTTTCCACAAACCACATATGGATCAACCACTAGAGTCATTGCATGTGTGTTCTTATACTAAAACCAACACTAGAGTCATTGCATGTGTGTTGTTTTCACAAACCACACGGATCAACCACTAGAGTCATTGCATGCGTGTTCTTTTCCACAAACCACACATGGATCCACCAGTGGTTATTGCATGCGTGTTCTTTCCACAAACCATACATGGATCCACCAGTGGTCATTGCATGTGTGTTCTTTCCACATACCACATATGGATCAACCACTAGAGTCATTGCATGTTTGTTCTTATACTAAAACCACAAACCAGTACTAGAGTCATTGCATGTGTGTTCTTTTCCACAAACCACACATGGATCCACCAGTGGTCATTTCATGTGTGTTCTTTCCACAAACCACACATGTGGACCCACCAGTGGTCATTACATGTGTGTTATTTCCACAAACCACACATGGATCAACCACTAGAGTCATTGCATGTGTGTTCTTTCCACAAACCACATATGGATCAACCACTAGAGTCATTGCATGTGTGTTCTTATTATACTAAAACCAACACTAGAGTCATTGCATGCGTTTTCTTTTCACAAACCACACATGGATCAACCACTAGAGTCATTGCATGTGTGTTATTTCCACAAACAAACATGGATCAACCACTAGTCATTGCATGTGTGTTCTTATACTAAAACCAACATGGATCCACCAGTGGTCATTGAATGTGTGTTCTTTCCACAAACCACACATGGATCAACCACTAGAGTCATTGCATGTGTGTTATTTCCACAAACCACACATGGATCAACCACTAGAGTCATTGCATGTGTGTTATTTCCACAAACCACACATGGATCAACCACTAGATTCATTGCATGTGTGTTCTTATACTAAAACCACAAACCAGTAGTAGAGTCATTGCATGTGTGTTCTTATACTAAAACCACAAACCAGTACTAGAGTCATTGCATGTGTGTTCTTTTCCACAAACCACACATGGATCCACCAGTGGTCATTGCATGTGTATTCTTTCCACAAACCACATATGGATCAACCAGAGTCATTGCATGTGTGTTCTTTCCACAAACCACACATGGATCAACCACTAGAGTCATTGCATATCTGTTATTATACTAAAACCACAAACCAGCATTAGAGTCATTGCATGTGTGTTCTTTTCCACAAACCACACATGGATCTACCAGTGGTCATTGCATGTGTGTTATTTACACAAACCACACATGGATCAACCAATAGAGTCATTGCATGTGTCTTGTTTCCACAAACCACATATGGATCAACCACTAGAGTCATTGCATGTGTGTTCTTATACTAAAACCAACACTAGAGTCATTGCATGTGTGTTGTTTTCACAAACCACACATGGATAAACCACTAGAGTCATTGCATGTGTGTTCTTTTCCACAAACCATACATGGATCCACCAGTGGTCATTGCATGTGTGTTCTTTTCCACAAACCACACATGGATCCACCAGTGGTCATTGCATGTGTGTTCTTTCCACAAACCACATATGGATCAACCACTAGAGTCATTGCATGTTTGTTCTTATACTAAAACCACAAACCAGCAGTAGAGTCATTGCATGTGTGTTCTTTTCCACAAACCACACATGGATCCACGAGTGGTCATTGCATGTGTGTTCTTTCCACAAACCACACATGTGGACCCACCAGTGGTCATTGCATGTGTGTTATTTCCACAAACCACACATGGATCCACCACTAGAGTCATTGCATGTGTGTTCTTTCCACAAACCACATATGAATCAACCAGAGTCTTTCCATGTGGGTTCTTTCCACAAACCACACATGTGGACCCACCAGTGGTCATTGCATGTGTGTTATTTCCACAAACCACACATGGATCAACCACTAGAGTCATTGCATGTGTGTTCTTTCCACAAACCACATATGGATCAACCACTAGAGTCATTGCATGTGTGTTCTTATACTAAAACCAACACTAGAGTCATTGCATGTGTGTTCTTTTCACAAACCACACATCGATCAACCACTAGAGTCATTGCATGTGTGTTATTTCCACAAACAAACATGGATCAACCACTGGATTCATTGCATGTGTGTTCTTTTCCACAAACCACACATGGATCCACTAGTGGTCATTGCATCTGTGTTCTTTTCCACAAACCACACATGGATCCACCAGTGGTCATTGCATGTGTGTTCTTTCCACAAACCACATATGGATCAACCACTAGAGTCATTGCATGTGTGTTCTTTTCAACAAACAACTTATGGATCAACCAGTGGTCATTGCATGTTTGTTCTTTCGAAAAACCACATATGGACCAATTACAGTCATTGCATGTGTGTTATTTCCACAAACCACACATGGATCAACCACTAGAGTCATTGCAGATGTGTTATTTCCACAAACCACACATTGATCAACCACTAGAGTCATTGCATGTGTGTTCTTATACTAAAACAAACACTAGAGTCATTGCATGTGTGTTCTTTTCACAAACCATACAAGGATCAACCACTAGAGTCATTGCATGTGTGTTATTTCAACAAACAAATATGGATCAACCACTAGAGTCATTGCATGTGTGTTCTTTTCCACAAACCACACATGGATCCACCAGTGGTCATTGCATGTGTGTTCTTTCCACAAACCACACATGGATCAACCACTAGAGTTATTGCATGTGTGTTCTTTCCACAAACCACATATGGATCAACCACTAGAGTCATTGCATGTGTGTTCTTATACTAAAACCAACACTAGAGTCATTGCATGTGTGTTCTTTTCACAAACCACACATCGATCAACCACTAGAGTCATTGCATGTGTGTTATTTCCACAAACAAACATGGATCAACCACTGGATTCATTGCATGTGTGTTCTTTTCCACAAACCACACATGGATCCACTAGTGGTCATTGCATCTGTGTTCTTTTCCACAAACCACACATGGATCCACCAGTGGTCATTGCATGTGTGTTCTTTCCACAAACCACATATGGATCAACCACTAGAGTCATTGCATGTGTGTTCTTTTCAACAAACAACTTATGGATCAACCAGTGGTCATTGCATGTTTGTTCTTTCGAAAAACCACATATGGACCAATTACAGTCATTGCATGTGTGTTATTTCCACAAACCACACATGGATCAACCACTAGAGTCATTGCAGATGTGTTATTTCCACAAACCACACATTGATCAACCACTAGAGTCATTGCATGTGTGTTCTTATACTAAAACAAACACTAGAGTCATTGCATGTGTGTTCTTTTCACAAACCATACAAGGATCAACCACTAGAGTCATTGCATGTGTGTTATTTCAACAAACAAATATGGATCAACCACTAGAGTCATTGCATGTGTGTTCTTTTCCACAAACCACACATGGATCCACCAGTGGTCATTGCATGTGTGTTCTTTCCACAAACCACACATGGATCAACCACTAGAGTTATTGCATGTGTGTTCTTTCCACAAACCACACATGGATCAACAACTAGAGTCATTACATGTTTGTTCTTATACTAAAACCACAAACCAGCACTAGAGTCATTGCATATGTGTTCTTTTCCACAAACCACACATGGATCCACAAGTGGTCATTGCATGTGTGTTCTTTCCACAAACCACATATGGATCAACCACTAGTCATTGCATGTGTGTTCTTTCCACAAACCACATATGGATCAACCAGAGTCATTGCATTTGTGTTCTTTCCACAAACCATACATGGATCAACCACTAGAGTCATTGCATGTTTGTTCTTATACTAAAACCACAAACCAGCACTAGAGTCATTGCATGTGTGTTCTTTCCACAAACCACACATGTGGACCCACCAGTGGTCATTACATGTGTGTTATTTCTACAAACCACACATGGATCAACCACTAGAGTCATTGCATGTGTCTTGTTTCCACAAACCACATATGGATCAACCACTAGAGTCATTGCATGTGTGTTCTTATACTAAAA
Organism: Avena insularis; assembly: GCA_023614405.1. Lineage (NCBI taxonomy): Eukaryota > Viridiplantae > Streptophyta > Magnoliopsida > Poales > Poaceae > Avena > Avena insularis. The sequence continues at coordinate 172,453,940 of CM042688.1, forward strand.
CCAACACTAGAGTCATTGCATGTGTGTTGTTTTCACAAACCACACACGGATCAACCACTAGAGTCATTGCATGTGTGTTCTTTTCCACAAACCATACATGGATCCACCAGTGGTCATTGCATGTGTGTTCTTTTCCACAAACCACACATGGATCCACCAGTGGTCATTGCATGTGTGTTCTTTCCACAAACCACACATGGATCAACCACTAGAGTCATTGCATGTGTGTTCTTATACTAAAACGACAAACTAGTACTAGAGTCATTGCATGTGTCTTCTTTTCCACAAACCACACATGGATCCACCAGTGGTCATTGCATGTGTGTTCTTTCCACAAACCACACATGTGGACCCACCAGTGGTCATTGCATGTGTGTTATTTCCACAAACCACACATGGATCAACCACTAGAGTCATTGCATGTGTGTTCTTTCCACAAACCACATATGGATCAACCACTAGAGTCATTGCATGTGTGTTATTATTATACTAAAACCAACACTAGAGTCATTGCATGTGTGTTCTTTTCACAAACCACACATGGATCAACCACTAGAGTCATTGCATGTGTGTTATTTCCACAAACAAACATGGATCAACCACTAGTCATTGCATGTGTGTTCTTATACTAAAACCAACATGGATCCACCAGTGGTCATTGCATGTGTGTTCTTTCCACAAACCACACATGGATCAACCACTAGAGTCATTGCATGTGTGTTCTTTCCACAAACCACACATGGATCAACCACTAGAGTCATTGCATATGTGTTATTTCCACAAACCACACATGGATCAACCACTAGAGTCATTGCATGTGTGTTCTTATACTAAAACCACAAACCAGTAGTAGAGTCATTGCATGTGTGTTCTTATACTAAAACCACAAACCAGTACTAGAGTCATTGCATGTGTGTTCTTTTCCACAAACCACACATGGATCCACCGGTGGTCATTGCATGTGTATTCTTTCCACAAACCACATATGGATCAACCAGAGTCATTGTATGTGTGTTCTTTCCACAAACCACACATGGATCAACCACTAGAGTCATTGCATATCTGTTATTATACTAAAACCACAAACCAGCATTAGAGTCATTGCATGTGTGTTCTTTTCCACAAACCACACATGGATCTACCAGTGGTCATTGCATGTGTGTTATTTACACAAACCACACATGGATCAACCAATAGAGTCATTGCATGTGTCGTGTTTCCACAATCCACATCTGTTTCATCCACTAGAGTCATTGCTTGTGTTGTATTACACTTAATCCTAAACTAGAGTCATTGCATGTGTGTTGTTTTCACAAACCACACATGGATAAACCACTAGAGTCATTGCATGTGTGTTATTTCCACAAACAAACATGGATCAACCACTAGAGTCATTGCATGTGTGTTCTTTTCCACAAACCATACATGGATCCACCAGTGGTCATTGCATGTGTGTTCTTTTCCACAAACCACACATGGATCCACCAGTGGTCATTGCATGTGTGTTCTTTCCACAAGCCACACATGGATCAACCACTAGAGTCATTGCATGTGTGTTCTTTCCACAAACAACTTATGGATCAACCAGTGGTCATTACATGTGTGTTCTTTCCACAAACCACATGTGGACCCATTACAGTCATTCCATGTGTGTTATTTCCACAAACCACACATGGATAACCAATAGAGTCATTTCATATGTGTTATTTCCAAACCACACATGGATCAACCACTAGAGTCATTGCATGTGTGTTCTTATACTAAAACCAACACTAGAGTCATTGCATGTATGTTGTTTTCACAAACCACACATGGATCAACCACTAGAGTCATTGCATGTGTGTTATTTCCACAAACAAACATGGATCAACCACTCGAGTCATTGCATGTGTTCTTTCCACAAACCACACATGGGTCCACAGTGGTCATTGCATGTGTGTTCTTTCCACAAAACACATGGATCAACCACTAGATTCATTGCATGTGTGTTCTTTCCACAAACAAACATGGATCAACCACTAGAGTCATTGCGTGTGTTCTTTCCACAAACCACATGGATCCACCAGTGGTCATTGCATGTGTTTTCTTTCCACAAACCACACATGGATCCACTAGTGGTCATTGCGTGTGTTCTTTCCACAAACCACATATGGATCAACCACTAGAGTCATTGCATGTCTGTTCTTTTCTACAAACAAGTTATTGATCAACCAGTGGTCATTGCATGTGTGTTCTTTCCACAAACTACATGTGGACCAATTACAGTCATTGCATGTGTGTTATTTCTACAAACCACACATGGATCAACTACTAGAGTCATTGCATATGTGTTATTTCCACAAACCACGCATGGATCAACCACTAGAGTCATTGCATGTGTGTTCTTATACTAAAACCAACACTAGAGTCCATGCATCTGTGTTCATTTCACAAACCACATGTATCAACCACTAGAGTCATTGCATGTGTGTTATTTCCACAAACAAACATGGATCAACCACTAGAGTCATTGCATGTGTGTTCTTTTCCACAAACCACACATGGATCCACCAGTGGTCATTGCATGTGTGTTCTTTCCACAAACCACACATGGATCAACCACTAGACTCATTGCATGTGTGTTCTTTCCACAAACCACACATGGATCAACCACTAGAGTCATTGCATGTTTGTTCTTATACTAAAACCACAAACCAGCACTAGAGTGATTGCATGTGTGTTCTTTTCCTCAAACCACACATGGATCCACCAGTGGTCATTGCATGTGTGTTATTTCCACAAACCACACATGGATCAACCACTAGAGTCACTGCATGTGTGTTCTTTCCACAAACCACATATGGATAAACCACTAGAGTCATTGCATGTGTGTTATTTCCACAAACCACACATGGATCCAAGACTAGAGTCATTGCATGTGTGTTCTTATACTAAAACCACAAACCAGTACTAGAGTCATTGCATGTGTATTCTGATACTAAAACCACAAACCAGTACTAGAGTCATTACATGTGTGTTCTTTTCCACAAACCACACATGGATCCACCAGTGGTCATTGCATGTGTGTTCTTTCCACAAACCACATATGGATCAACCAGAGTCATTGCATGAGTGCTCTTTCCACAAACCACACATGGATCAACCACTAGAGTCATTGCATGTTTGTTCTTATACTAAAACCAAAAACCAGCACTAGGGTGATTGCATGTGTGTTCTTTCCTCAAACCACATGGATCCACCAGTGGTCATTGCATGTGTGTTATTTCCACAAACCACACATGGATCAACCACTAGAGTCACTGCATGTGTGTTCTTTCCACACACCACATATGGATCAACCACGAGAGTCATTGCATGTGTGTTCTTATACTAAAACCAACACTAGAGTCATTGCATGTGTATTCTTTTCACAAACCACACATGGATCCACCACTAAAGTCATTGCATGTGTGTTATTTCCACAAACAAACATGGATCAACCACTAGAGTCATTGCATGTGTGTTCTTTTACACAAACCATACATGGATCCACCAGTGGTCATTGCATGTGTGTTCTTTTCCACAAACCACACATGGATCCACCAGTGGTCATTGCATGTGTGTTCTTTCCACAAACCACATATGGATTAACCACTAGAGTCATTGCATGTTTGTTCTTATACTAAAACCACAAACCAGCAGTAGAGTCATTGCATGTGTGTTATTTTACACAAACCACACATGGATCCACCAGTGGTCATTGCATGTGTGTTCTTTCCACAAACCACATATGGATCAACCACTAGTCATTGCATGTGTGTTCTTATACTAAAACCACAAACCAACACTAGAGTCATTGCATGTGTGTTCTTTTCCACAAACCACACATGGATCCACCACTAGAGTCATTGCATGTGTGTTCTTTCCACAAACCACATATGGAACAACCAGAGTCATTCCATGTGGGTTCTTTCCACAAACCACACATGTGGACCCACCAGTGGTCATTGCATGTGTGTTATTTCCACAAACCACACATGGATCAACCACTAGAGTCATTGCATGTGTGTTCTTTCCACAAACCACATATGGATCAACCACTAGATTCATTGCATGTGTGTTCTTATACTAAAACCAACACTAGAGTCATTGCATGTGTGTTCTTTTCACAAACCACACATGGATCAACCACTAGAGTCATTGCATGTGTGTTATTTCCACAAACAAACATGGATCAACCACTAGATTCATTGCATGTGTGTTCTTTTCCACAATCCACACATGGATCCACCAGTGGTCATTGCATCTGTGTCCTTTTGCCACAAATCACACATGGATCCACCAGTGGTCATTGCATGTGTGTTCTTTCCACAAACCACATATGGATCAACCACTAGAGTCAATGCATGTGTGTTCTTTTCAACAAACAACTTATGGATCAACCAGTGGTCATTGCATGTGTGTTCTTTCGACAAACCACATATGGACCCATTATAGTCATTGCATGTGTGTTATTTCCACAATCCAAACATGGATCAACCACTAGAGTCATTGTAGATGTGTTATTTCCACAAACCACACATGGATCAACCACTAGAGTCATTGCATGTGTGTTCTTATACTAAAACAAACACTAGAGTCATTGCATGTGTGTTCTTTTCACAAACCACACATGGATCAACCACTAGAGTCATTGCATGTGTGTTATTTCAACAAACAAATATGGATCAACCACTAGAGTCATTGCATGTGTGTTCTTTTCCACAAACCACACATGGATCCACCAGTGGTCATTGCATGTGTGTTGTTTCCACAAACCACACATGGATCAACCACTAGAGTCATTGGTTGTGTGTTCTTTCCACAAACCACACATGGATCAACAACTAGAGTCATTACATGTTTGTTCTTATACTAAAACCACAAACCAGCACTAGAGTCATTGCATATGTGTTCTTTTCCACAAACCACACATGGATCCACCAGTGGTCATTGCATGTGTCTTTCCACAAACCACATGGATCAACCACTAGTCATTGCATGTGTTCTTTCCACAAACCACATATGGATCAACCAGAGTAATTGGATGTGTTCTTTCCACAAACCACACATGGATCAACCACTAGAGTCATTGCATGTTTGTTCTTATACTAAAACCACAAACCAGCACCAGAGTCATTGCATGTGTGTTCTTTTCCACAAACCACACATGGATCCACCAGTGGTTATTGCATGTGTTATTTCCACAAACCACACATGGATCAACCACTAGAGTCATTGCATGTGTCTTGTTTCCACAAACCACATATGGATCAACCACTAGAGTCATTGCATGTGTGTTCTTATACTAAAACCAACACTAGAGTCATTGCATGTGTGTTGTTTCACAAACCACACCGAACAACCACTAGAGTCATTGCATGTGTGTTATTTTCCACAAACCACACATGGATCCACCAGTGGTCATTGCATGTGTGTTCTTTCCACAATCCACATATGGATCAACTACTAGTCATTGCATGTGTGTTCTTTCCACAAACCACACATGGATCAACCACTAGAGTCATTGCATGTTTGTTCTTATACTAAAACCACAAACCAGCACTAGAGTCATTGCATGTGTGTTCTTTTCCACAAACCACACATGGATCCACCACTAGAGTCATTGCATGTGTGTTCTTTCCACAAACCACATATGGAACAACTAGAGTCATTCCATGTGGGTTCTTTCCACAAACCACACATGTGGACCCACCAGTGGTCATTGCATGTGTGTTATTTCCACAAACCACACATGGATCAACAACTAGAGTCATTGCATGTGTGTTCTTTCCACAAACCACATATGGATCAACCACTAGAGTCATTGCATGTGTGTTCTTATACTAAAACCAACACTAGAGTCATTGCATGTGTGTTCTTTTCACAAACCACACATGGATCAACCACTAGAGTCATTGCATGTGTGTTATTTCCACAAACAAACATGGATCCACCACTAGATTCATTGCATGTGTGTTCTTTTCCACAAACCACGCATGGATCCACCAGTGGTCATTGCATCTGTGTTCTTTTCCACAAACCACACATGGATCCACCAGTGGTCATTGCATGTGTGTTCTTTCCACAAACCACATATGGATCAACCACTAGAGTCATTGCATGTGTGTTCTTTTCAACAAACAACTTATGGATCAACCAGTGGTCATTGCATGTGTGTTCTTTCGACAAACCACATATGGACCCATTACAGTCATTGCATGTGTGTTATTTCCACAAACCACACATGGATCAACCACTAGAGTCATTGCAGATGTGTTATTTCCACAAACCACACATGGATCAACCTCTAGAGTCATTGCATGTGTGTTCTTATACTAAAACAAACACTAGAGTCATTGCATGTGTGTTCTTTTCACAAACCACACATGGATCAACCACTAGAGTCATTGCATGTGTGTTATTTCAACAAACAAATATGGATCAACCACTAGAGTCATTGCATGTGTGTTCTTTTCCACAAACCACACATGGATCCACCAGTGGTCATTGCATGTGTGTTATTTCCACAAACCACACATGGATCAACCACTAGAGTTATTGCATGTGTGTTCTTTCCACAAACCACACATGGATCAACAACTAGAGTCATTACATGTTTGTTCTTATACTAAAACCACAAACCAGCACTAGAGTCATTGCATATGTGTTCTTTTCCACAAACCACACATGGATCCACAAGTGGTCATTGCATGTGTGTTCTTTCCACAAACCACATATGGATCAACCACTAGTCATTGCATGTGTGTTCTTTCCACAAACCACATATGGATCAACCAGAGTCATTGCATTTGTGTTCTTTCCACAAACCATACATGGATCAACCACTAGAGTCATTGCATGTTTGTTCTTATACTAAAACCACAAACCAGCACTAGAGTCATTGCATGTGTGTTCTTTCCACAAACCACACATGTGGACCCACCAGTGGTCATTACATGTGTGTTATTTCCACAAACCACACATGGATCAACCACTAGAGTCATTGCATGTGTCTTGTTTCCACAAACCACATATGGATCAACCACTAGAGTCATTGCATGTGTGTTCTTATACTAAAACCAACACTAGAGTCATTGCATGTGTGTTGTTTTCACAAACCACACACGGATCAACCACTAGAGTCATTGCATGTGTGTTCTTATCCACAAAGCACACATGGATCCACCAGTGGTCATTGCATGTGTGTTCTTTTCCACAAACCAAACATGGATCCACCAGTGGTCATTGCATGTGTGTTCTTTCCACAAACCACATATGGATCAACCACTAGAGTCATTGCATGTTTGTTCTTATACTAAAACCACAAACCAGCAGTAGAGTCATTGCATGTGTGTTCTTTTCCACAAACCACACATGGATCCACCAGTGGTCATTGCATGTGTGTTCTTTCCACAAACCACACATGTGGACCCACCAGTGGTCATTGCATGTGTGTTATTTCCACAAACCACACATGGATCAACCACTAGAGTCATTGCATGTGTGTTCTTTCCACAAACCACATATGAATCAACCACTAGAGGCATTGCATGTGTGTTCTTATTATACTAAAACCAACACTAGAGTCATTGCATGTGTGTTCTTTTCACAAACCACACATGGATCAACCACTAGACTCATTGCATGTGTGTTATTTCCACAAACAAACATGGATCAACCACTAGTCATTGCATGTGTGTTCTTATACTAAAACCAACATGGATCCACCAGTGGTCATTGAATGTGTGTTCTTTCCACAAACCACACATGGATCAACCACTAGAGTCATTGCATGTGTGTTATTTCCACAAACCACACATGGATCAACCACTAGAGTCATTGCATGTGTGTTATTTCCACAAACCACACATGGATCAACCACTAGATTCATTGCATGTGTGTTCTTATACTAAAACCACAAACCAGTAGTAGAGTCATTGCATGTGTGTTCTTATACTAAAACCACAAACCAGTACTAGAGTCATTGCATGTGTGTTCTTTTCCACAAACCACACATGGATCCACCAGTGGTCATTGCATGTGTATTCTTTCCACAAACCACATATGGATCAACCAGAGTCATTGCATGTGTGTTCTTTCCACAAACCACACATGGATCAACCACTAGAGTCATTGCATATCTGTTATTATACTAAAACCACAAACCAGCATTAGAGTCATTGCATGTGTGTTCTTTTCCACAAACCACACATGGATCTACCAGTGGTCATTGCATGTGTGTTATTTACACAAACCACACATGGATCAACCAATAGAGTCATTGCATGTGTCTTGTTTCCACAAACCACATATGGTTCAACCACTAGAGTCATTGCATGTGTGTTCTTATACTAAAACCAACACTAGAGTCATTGCATGTGTGTTGTTTTCACAAACCACACATGGATAAACCACTAGAGTCATTGCATGTGTGTTATTTCCACAAACCGACATGGATCAACCACTAGAGTCATTGCATGTGTGTTCTTTTCCACAAACCATACATGGATCCACCAGTGGTCATTGCATGTGTGTTCTTTTCCACAAACCACACATGGATCCACCAGTGGTAATTGCATGTGTGTTCTTTCCACAAACCACATATGGATCAACCACTAGAGTTATTGCATGTGTGTTCTTTTCCACAAACAACTTATGGATCAACCAGTGGTCATTACATGTGTGTTCTTTCCACAAACCACATGTGGACCCATTACAGTCATTGCATGTGTGTTATTTCCACAAACCACACATGGATCAACCAGTAGAGTCATTTCATATGTGTTATTTCCACAAACCACACATGGATCAACCACTAGAGTCATTGCATGTGTGTTCTTATACTAAAACCAACACTAGAGTCATTGCATGTATGTTGTTTTCACAAACCACACATGGATCAACCACTAGAGTCATTGCATGTGTGTTATTTCCACAAACAAACATGGATCAACCACTAGAGTCATTGCATGTGTGTTCTTTTCCACAAACCACACATGGGTCCACGAGTGGTCATTGCATGTGTGTTCTTTCCACAAAACACACATGGATCAACCACTAGATTCATTGCATGTGTGTTCTTTCCACAAACAAACATGGATCAACCACTAGAGTCATTGCGTGTGTGTTCTTTTCCACAAACCACACATGGATCCACCAGTGGTCATTGCATGTGTTTTCTTTTCCACAAACCACACATGGATCCACTAGTGGTCATTGCGTGTGTGTTCTTTCCACAAACCACATATGGATCAACCACTAGAGTCATTGCATGTCTGTTCTTTTCTACAAACAAGTTATTGATCAACCAGTGGTCATTGCATGTGTGTTCTTTCCACAAACTACATGTGGACCAATTACAGTCATTGCATGTGTGTTATTTCTACAAACCACACATGGATCAACTACTAGAGTCATTGCATATGTGTTATTTCCACAAACCACGCATGGATCAACCACTAGAGTCATTGCATGTGTGTTCTTATACTAAAACCAACACTAGAGTCATTGCATCTGTGTTCTTTTCACAAACCACACATGGATCAACCACTAGAGTCATTGCATGTGTGTTATTTCCACAAACAAACATGGATCAACCACTAGAGTCATTGCATGTGTGTTCTTTTCCACAAACCACACATGGATCCACCAGTGGTCATTGCATGTGTGTTCTTTCCACAAACCACACATGGATCAACCACTAGACTCATTGCATGTGTGTTCTTTCCACAAACCACACATGGATCAACCACTAGAGTCATTGCATGTTTGTTCTTATACTAAAACCACAAACCAGCACTAGAGTGATTGCATGTGTGTTCTTTTCCTCAAACCACACATGGATCCACCAGTGGTCATTGCATGTGTGTTATTTCCACAAACCACACATGGATCAACCACTAGAGTCACTGCATGTGTGTTCTTTCCACAAACCACATATGGATAAACCACTAGAGTCATTGCATGTGTGTTATTTCCACAAACCACACATGGATCCAAGACTAGAGTCATTGCATGTGTGTTCTTATACTAAAACCACAAACCAGTACTAGAGTCATTGCATGTGTATTCTGATACTAAAACCACAAACCAGTACTAGAGTCATTACATGTGTGTTCTTTTCCACAAACCACACATGGATCCACCAGTGGTCATTGCATGTGTGTTCTTTCCACAAACCACATATGGATCAACCAGAGTCATTGCATGAGTGCTCTTTCCACAAACCACACATGGATCAACCACTAGAGTCATTGCATGTTTGTTCTTATACTAAAACCAAAAACCAGCACTAGGGTGATTGCATGTGTGTTCTTTTCCTCAAACCACACATGGATCCACCAGTGGTCATTGCATGTGTGTTATTTCCACAAACCACACATGGATCAACCACTAGAGTCACTGCATGTGTGTTCTTTCCACACACCACATATGGATCAACCACGAGAGTCATTGCATGTGTGTTCTTATACTAAAACCAACACTAGAGTCATTGCATGTGTATTCTTTTCACAAACCACACATGGATCCACCACTAAAGTCATTGCATGTGTGTTATTTCCACAAACAAACATGGATCAACCACTAGAGTCATTGCATGTGTGTTCTTTTACACAAACCATACATGGATCCACCAGTGGTCATTGCATGTGTGTTCTTTTCCACAAACCACACATGGATCCACCAGTGGTCATTGCATGTGTGTTCTTTCCACAAACCACATATGGATTAACCACTAGAGTCATTGCATGTTTGTTCTTATACTAAAACCACAAACCAGCAGTAGAGTCATTGCATGTGTGTTATTTTACACAAACCACACATGGATCCACCAGTGGTCATTGCATGTGTGTTCTTTCCACAAACCACATATGGATCAACCACTAGTCATTGCATGTGTGTTCTTATACTAAAACCACAAACCAACACTAGAGTCATTGCATGTGTGTTCTTTTCCACAAACCACACATGGATCCACCACTAGAGTCATTGCATGTGTGTTCTTTCCACAAACCACATATGGAACAACCAGAGTCATTCCATGTGGGTTCTTTCCACAAACCACACATGTGGACCCACCAGTGGTCATTGCATGTGTGTTATTTCCACAAACCACACATGGATCAACCACTAGAGTCATTGCATGTGTGTTCTTTCCACAAACCACATATGGATCAACCACTAGATTCATTGCATGTGTGTTCTTATACTAAAACCAACACTAGAGTCATTGCATGTGTGTTCTTTTCACAAACCACACATGGATCAACCACTAGAGTCATTGCATGTGTGTTATTTCCACAAACAAACATGGATCAACCACTAGATTCATTGCATGTGTGTTCTTTTCCACAATCCACACATGGATCCACCAGTGGTCATTGCATCTGTGTCCTTTTGCCACAAATCACACATGGATCCACCAGTGGTCATTGCATGTGTGTTCTTTCCACAAACCACATATGGATCAACCACTAGAGTCAATGCATGTGTGTTCTTTTCAACAAACAACTTATGGATCAACCAGTGGTCATTGCATGTGTGTTCTTTCGACAAACCACATATGGACCCATTATAGTCATTGCATGTGTGTTATTTCCACAATCCAAACATGGATCAACCACTAGAGTCATTGTAGATGTGTTATTTCCACAAACCACACATGGATCAACCACTAGAGTCATTGCATGTGTGTTCTTATACTAAAACAAACACTAGAGTCATTGCATGTGTGTTCTTTTCACAAACCACACATGGATCAACCACTAGAGTCATTGCATGTGTGTTATTTCAACAAACAAATATGGATCAACCACTAGAGTCATTGCATGTGTGTTCTTTTCCACAAACCACACATGGATCCACCAGTGGTCATTGCATGTGTGTTGTTTCCACAAACCACACATGGATCAACCACTAGAGTCATTGGTTGTGTGTTCTTTCCACAAACCACACATGGATCAACAACTAGAGTCATTACATGTTTGTTCTTATACTAAAACCACAAACCAGCACTAGAGTCATTGCATATGTGTTCTTTTCCACAAACCACACATGGATCCACCAGTGGTCATTGCATGTGTCTTTCCACAAACCACATATGGATCAACCACTAGTCATTGCATGTGTGTTCTTTCCACAAACCACATATGGATCAACCAGAGTAATTGCATGTGTGTTCTTTCCACAAACCACACATGGATCAACCACTAGAGTCATTGCATGTTTGTTCTTATACTAAAACCACAAACCAGCACCAGAGTCATTGCATGTGTGTTCTTTTCCACAAACCACACATGGATCCACCAGTGGTTATTGCATGTGTGTTATTTCCACAAACCACACATGGATCAACCACTAGAGTCATTGCATGTGTCTTGTTTCCACAAACCACATATGGATCAACCACTAGAGTCATTGCATGTGTGTTCTTATACTAAAACCAACACTAGAGTCATTGCATGTGTGTTGTTTTCACAAACCACACACGGATCAACCACTAGAGTCATTGCATGTGTGTTATTTTCCACAAACCACACATGGATCCACCAGTGGTCATTGCATGTGTGTTCTTTCCACAATCCACATATGGATCAACTACTAGTCATTGCATGTGTGTTCTTTCCACAAACCACACATGGATCAACCACTAGAGTCATTGCATGTTTGTTCTTATACTAAAACCACAAACCAGCACTAGAGTCATTGCATGTGTGTTCTTTTCCACAAACCACACATGGATCCACCACTAGAGTCATTGCATGTGTGTTCTTTCCACAAACCACATATGGAACAACTAGAGTCATTCCATGTGGGTTCTTTCCACAAACCACACATGTGGACCCACCAGTGGTCATTGCATGTGTGTTATTTCCACAAACCACACATGGATCAACAACTAGAGTCATTGCATGTGTGTTCTTTCCACAAACCACATATGGATCAACCACTAGAGTCATTGCATGTGTGTTCTTATACTAAAACCAACACTAGAGTCATTGCATGTGTGTTCTTTTCACAAACCACACATGGATCAACCACTAGAGTCATTGCATGTGTGTTATTTCCACAAACAAACATGGATCCACCACTAGATTCATTGCATGTGTGTTCTTTTCCACAAACCACGCATGGATCCACCAGGTCATTGCATGTGTTCTTTTCCATAAACAACTTATGGATCAACCAGTGGTCATTGCATGGGTGTTCTTTCCACAAACCACACATGGATCAACCACTAGAGTCATTGCATGTGTGTTCTTTTCAACAAACAACTTATGGATCAACCAGTGGTCATTGCATGTGTGTTCTTTCCACAAACCACATATGGACCCATTACAGTCATTGCATGTGTGTTATTTCCACAAACCACACATGGATCAACCACTAGAGTCATTGCAGATGTGTTATTTCCACAAACCACACATGGATCAACCTCTAGAGTCATTGCATGTGTGTTCTTATACTAAAACAAACACTAGAGTCATTGCATGTGTGTTCTTTTCACAAACCACACATGGATCAACCACTAGAGTCATTGCATGTGTGTTATTTCAACAAACAAATATGGATCAACCACTAGAGTCATTGCATGTGTGTTCTTTTCCACAAACCACACATGGATCCACCAGTGGTCATTGCATGTGTGTTATTTCCACAAACCACACATGGATCAACCACTAGAGTCATTGCATGTGTGTTCTTTCCACAAACCACACATGGATCAACAACTAGAGTCATTACATGTTTGTTCTTATACTAAAACCACAAACCAGCACTAGAGTCATTGCATATGTGTTCTTTTCCATAAACCACACATGGATCCACAAGTGGTCATTGCATGTGTGTTCTTTCCACAAACCACATATGGATCAACCACTAGTCATTGCATGTGTGTTCTTTCCACAAACCACATATGGATCAACCAGAGTCATTGCATTTGTGTTCTTTCCACAAACCAGACATGGATCAACCACTAGAGTCATTGCATGTTTGTTCTTATACTAAAACCACAAACCAGCACTAGAGTCATTGCATGTGTATTCTTTTCCACAAACCACACATGGATCCACCAGTGGTCATTGCATGTGTGTTATTTCCACAAACCACACATGGATCAACCACTAGAGTCATTGCATGTGTCTTGTTTCCACAAACCACATATGGATCAACCACTAGAGTCATTGCATGTGTGTTCTTATACTAAAACCAACACTAGAGTCATTGCATGTGTGTTGTTTTCACAAACCACACACGGATCAACCACTAGAGTCATTGCATGTGTGTTCTTTTCCACAAAGCATACATGGATCCACCAGTGGTCATTGCATGTGTGTTCTTTTCCACAAACCACACATGGATCCACCAGTGGTCATTGCATGTGTGTTCTTTCCACAAACCACATATGGATCAACCACTAGAGTCATTGCATGTTTGTTCTTATACTAAAACCACAAACCAGCAGTAGAGTCATTGCATGTGTGTTCTTTTCCACAAACCACACATGGATCCACCAGTGGTCATTCCATGTGTGTTCTTTCCACAAACCACACATGTGGACCCACCAGTGGTCATTGCATGTGTGTTATTTCCACAAACCACACATGGATCAACCACTAGAGTCATTGCATGTGTGTTCTTTCCACAAACCACATATGAATCAACCACTAGAGTCATTGCATGTGTGATCTTTATATACTAAAACCAACACTAGAGTCATTGCATATGTGTTCTTTTCACAAACCACACATGGATCAACCACTAGATTCATTGCATGTGTGTTATTTCCACAAACAAACATGGATCAACCACTAGAGTCATTGCATGTGTGTTCTTATACTAAAACCAACATGGATCCACCAGTGGTCATTGCATGTGTGTTCTTTCCACAAACCACACATGGATCAACCACTAGAGTTATTGCATGTGTGTTATTTCCACAAACCACACATGGATCAACCACTAGAGTCATTGCATGTGTGTTATTTCCACAAACCACACATGGATCAACCACTAGAGTCATTGCTTGTGTGTTCTTATACTAAAACCACAAACCATTACTAGAGTCATTGCATGTGTGTTCTTATACTAAAACCACAAACCAGTACTAGAGTCATTGCATGTGTGTTCTTTTCCACAAAGCACACATGGATCCACCAGTGGTCATTGCATGTGTATTCTTTCCACAAACCACATATGGATCAACCAGAGTCATTGCATGTATGTTCTTTCCACAAACCACACATGGATCAACCACTAGAGTCATTGCATGTTTGTTATTATACTAAAACCACAAACCAGCACTAGAGTCATTGCATGTGTGTTCTTTTCCACAAACCACACATGGATCTACCAGTGGTCATTGCATGTGTGTTATTTCCACAAACCACACATGGATCAACCAATAGAGTCATTGCATGTGTCTTGTTTCCACAAACCACATATGGATCAACCACTAGAGTCACTGCATGTGTGTTATTATACTAAAACCAACACTAGAGTCATTGCATGTGTGTTGTTTTCACAAACCACACATGGATCAACCACTAGAGTCATTGCATGTGTGTTATTTCCACAAACCGACATGGATCAACCACTAGAGTCATTGCATGTGTGTTCTTTTCCACAAACCATACATGGATCCACCAGTGGTCATTGCATGTGTGTTCTTTTCCACAAACCACACATGGATCCACCAGTGGTAATTGCATGTGTGTTCTTTCCACAAACCACATATGGATCAACCACTAGAGTCATTGCATGTGTGTTCTTTTCCACAAACAACTTATGGATCAACCAGTGGTCATTACATGTGTGTTCTTTCCACAAACCACATGTGGACCCATTACAGTAATTGCATGTGTGTTATTTCCACAAACCACACATGGATCAACCAGTAGAGTCATTGCATATGTGTTATTTCCACAAACCACACATGGATCAACCACTAGATTCATTGCATGTGTGTTCTTATACTAAAACCAACACTAGAGTCATTGCATGTATGTTGTTTTCACAAACCACACATGGATCAACCACTAGAGTCATTGCATGTGTGTTATTTCCACAAACAAACATGGATCAACCACAAGAGTCATGCATGTGTGTTCTTTTCCACAAACCACACATGGGTCCACCAGTGGTCATTGCATGTGTGTTCTTTCCACAAAACACACATGGATCAACCGCTAGATTCATTGCATGTGTGTTCTTTCCACAAACAAACATGGATCAACCACTAGAGTCATTGTGTGTGTGTTCTTTTCCACAAACCACACATGGATCCACCAGTGGTCATTGCATGTGTGTTCTTTTCCACAAACCACACATGGATCCACTAGTGGTCATTGCGTGTGTGTTCTTTCCACAAACCACATAAGGATCAACCACTAGAGTCATTGCATGTCTGTTCTTTTCTACAAACAAGTTATGGATCAACCAGTGGTCATTGCATGTGTGTTCTTTCCACAAACTACATGTGGACCAATTACAATCATTGCATGTGTGTTATTTCCACAAACCACACATGGATCAACCACTTGAGTCATTGCATATGTGTTATTTCCACAAACCACATGTGGACCCATTACAGTCATTGCATGTGTGTTATTTCTATAAACCACACATGGATCAACCACTAGAGTCATTGCATATGTGTTATTTCGACAAACCACACATGGATCAACCACTAGAGTCATTGCATGTGTGTTCTTATACTAAAACCAACACTAGAGTCATTGCATGTGTGTTGTTTTCACAAACCACACACGGATCAACCACTAGAGTCATTGCATGTGTGTTCTTTTCCACAAAGCATACATGGATCCACCAGTGGTCATTGCATGTGTGTTCTTTTCCACAAACCACACATGGATCCACCAGTGGTCATTGCATGTGTGTTCTTTCCACAAACCACATATGGATCAACCACTAGAGTCATTGCATGTTTGTTCTTATACTAAAACCACAAACCAGCAGTAGAGTCATTGCATGTGTGTTCTTTTCCACAAACCACACATGGATCCACCAGTGGTCATTCCATGTGTGTTCTTTCCACAAACCACACATGTGGACCCACCAGTGGTCATTGCATGTGTGTTATTTCCACAAACCACACATGGATCAACCACTAGAGTCATTGCATGTGTGTTCTTTCCACAAACCACATATGAATCAACCACTAGAGTCATTGCATGTGTGATCTTATTATACTAAAACCAACACTAGAGTCATTGCATGTGTGTTCTTTTCACAAACCACACATGGATCAACCACTAGATTCATTGCATGTGTGTTATTTCCACAAACAAACATGGATCAACCACTAGAGTCATTGCATGTGTGTTCTTATACTAAAACCAACATGGATCCACCAGTGGTCATTGCATGTGTGTTCTTTCCACAAACCACACATGGATCAACCACTAGAGTTATTGCATGTGTGTTATTTCCACAAACCACACATGGATCAACCACTAGAGTCATTGCGTGTGTGTTATTTCCACAAACCACACATGGATCAACCACTAGAGTCATTGCTTGTGTGTTCTTATACTAAAACCACAAACCATTACTAGAGTCATTGCATGTGTGTTCTTATACTAAAACCACAAACCAGTACTAGAGTCATTGCATGTGTGTTCTTTTCCACAAAGCACACATGGATCCACCAGTGGTCATTGCATGTGTATTCTTTCCACAAACCACATATGGATCAACCAGAGTCATTGCATGTATGTTCTTTCCACAAACCACACATGGATCAACCACTAGAGTCATTGCATGTTTGTTATTATACTAAAACCACAAACCAGCACTAGAGTCATTGCATGTGTGTTCTTTTCCACAAACCACACATGGATCTACCAGTGGTCATTGCATGTGTGTTATTTCCACAAACCACACATGGATCAACCAATAGAGTCATTGCATGTGTCTTGTTTCCACAAACCACATATGGATCAACCACTAGAGTCACTGCATGTGTGTTATTATACTAAAACCAACACTAGAGTCATTGCATGTGTGTTGTTTTCACAAACCACACATGGATCAACCACTAGAGTCATTGCATGTGTGTTATTTCCACAAACCGACATGGATCAACCACTAGAGTCATTGCATGTGTGTTCTTTTCCACCAACCATACATGGATCCACCAGTGGTCATTGCATGTGTGTTCTTTTCCACAAACCACACATGGATCCACCAGTGGTCATTGCATGTGTGTTCTTTCCACAAACCACATATGGATCAACCACTAGAGTCATTGCATGTGTGTTCTTTTCACAAACAACTTATGGATCAACCAGTGGTCATTACATGTGTGTTCTTTCCACAAACCACATGTGGACCCATTACAGTCATTGCATGTGTGTTATTTCCACAAACCACACATGGATCAACCAGTAGAGTCATTGCATATGTGTTATTTCCACAAACCACACATGGATCAACCACTAGATTCATTGCATGTGTGTTCTTATACTAAAACCAACACTAGAGTCATTGCATGTATGTTGTTTTCACAAACCACACATGGATCAACCACTAGAGTCATTGCATGTGTGTTATTTCCACAAACAAACATGGATCAACCACTAGAGTCATGCATGTGTGTTCTTTTCCACAAACCACACATGGGTCCACCAGTGGTCATTGCATGTGTGTTCTTTCCACAAAACACACATGGATCAACCACTAGATTCATTGCATGTGTGTTCTTTCCACAAACAAACATGGATCAACCACTAGAGTCATTGCGTGTGTGTTCTTTTCCACAAACCACACATGGATCCACCAGTGGTCATTGCATGTGTGTTCTTTTCCACAAACCACACATGGATCCACTAGTGGTCATTGCATGTGTTCTTTCCACAAACCACATAAGGATCAACCACTAGAGTCATTGCATGTCTGTTCTTTTCTACAAACAAGTTATGGATCAACCAGTGGTCATTGCATGTGTGTTCTTTCCACAAACTACATGTGGACCAATTACAATCATTGCATGTGTGTTATTTCCACAAACCACACATGGATCAACCACTTGAGTCATTGCATATGTGTTATTTCCACAAACCACATGTGGACCCATTACAGTCATTGCATGTGTGTTATTTCTATAAACCACACATGGATCAACCACTAGAGTCATTGCATATGTGTTATTTCGACAAACCACACATGGATCAACCACTAGAGTCATTGCATGTGTGTTCTTATACTAAAACCAACACTAGAGTCATTGCATGTGTGTTCTTTTCACAAACCACACATGGATCAACCACTAGAGTCATTGCATGTGTGTTATTTCCACAAACAAACATGGATCAACCACTAGAGTCATTGCATGTGTGTTCTTTTCCACAAACCACACATGGATCCACCAGTGGTCATTGCATGTGTGTTCTTTCCACAAACCACACATGGATCAACCACTAGACTCATTGCATGTGTGTTCTTTCCACAAACCACACATGGATCAACCACTAGAGTCATTGCATGTTTGTTCTTATACTAAAACCACAAACCAGCACTAGAGTGATTGCATGTGTGTTCTTTTCCTCAAACCACACATGGATCCACCAGTGGTCATTGCATGTGTGTTATTTCCACAAACCACACATGGATCAACCACTAGAGTCACTACATGTGTGTTCTTTCCACAAACCACATATGGATAAACCACTAGAGTCATTGCATGTGTGTTATTTCCACAAACCACACATGGATCCACCACTAGAGTCATTGCATGTGTGTTCTTATACTAAAACCACAAACCAGTACTAGAGTCATTGCATGTGTGTTCTCATACTAAAACCACGAACCAGTACTAGAGTCATTACATGTGTGTTCTTTTCCACAAACCACACATGGATCCACCAGTGGTCATTGCATGTGTGTTCTTTCCACAAACCACATATGGATCAACCAGAGTCATTGCATGAGTGTTCTTTCCACAAACAAACATGGATCAACCACTAGAGTCATTGCATGTGTGTTCTTATACTAAAACCAACATGGATCCACCAGTGGTCATTGCATGTGTGTTCTTTCCACAAACCACACATGGATCAACCACTAGAGTTATTGCATGTGTGTTATTTCCACAAACCACACATGGATCAACCACTAGGGTCATTGCATGTGTGTTATTTCCACAAACCACACATGGATCAACCACTAGAGTCATTGCATGTGTGTTCTTATAATAAACCACAAACCAGTACTAGAGTCATTGCATGTGTGTTCTTATACTAAAACCACAAACCAGTACTAGAGTCATTGCATGTGTGTTCTTTTCCACAAAGCACACATGGATCCACCAGTGGTCATTGCATGTGTATTCTTTTCACAAACCACATATGGATCAACCAGAGTCATTGCATGTGTGTTCTTTCCACAAACCACACATGGATCAACCACTAGAGTCATTGCATGTTTGTTATTATACTAAAACCACAAACCAGCACTAGAGTCATTGCATGTGTGTTCTTTTCCACAAACCACACATGGATCCACCAGTGGTCATTGCATGTGTGTTATTTCCACAAACCACACATGGATCAACCAGTAGAGTCATTGCATGTGTCTTGTTTCCACAAACCACATATGGATCAACCACTAGAGTCATTGCATGTGTGTTCTTATACTAAAACCAACACTAGAGTCATTGCATGTGTGTTGTTTTCACAAACCACACATGGATCAACCACTAGAGTCATTGCATGTGTGTTATTTCCACAAACCGACATGGATCAACCACTAGAGTCATTGCATGTGTGTTCTTTTCCACAAACCATACATGGATCCACCAGTGGTCATTGCATGTGTGTTCTTTTCCACAAACCACACATGGATCCACCGGTGGTCATTGCATGTGTGTTCTTTCCACAAACCATACATGGATCAACCACTAGAGTCATTGCATGTGTGTTCTTTTACACAAACAACTTATGGATCAACCAGTGGTCATTGCATGTGTGTTCTTTCCACAAACCACATGTGGACCCATTACAGTCATTGCATGTGTGTTATTTACACAAACCACACATGGATCAACCAGTATAGTCATTGCATATGTGTTATTTCCACAAACCACACATGGATCAACCACTAGATTCATTGCATGTGTGTTCTTATACTAAAACCAACACTAGAGTCATTGCATGTATGTTGTTTTCACAAACCACACATGGATCAACCACTAGAGTCATTGCATGTGTGTTATTTCCAAAAACAAACATGGATCAACCACTAGAGTCATTGCATGTGTGTTCTTTTCCACAAACAACACATGGGTCCACCAGTGGTCATTGCATGTGTGTTCTTTCCACAAAACACACATGGATCAACCACTAGATTCATTGCATGTGTGTTCTTTCCATAAACAAACATGGATCAACCACTAGAGTCATTGCGTGTGTGTTCTTTTCCACAAACCACACATGGATCCACCAGTGGTCATTGCATGTGTGTTCTTTTCCACAAACCACACATGGATCCACTAGTGGTCATTGCGTGTGTGTTCTTTCCACAAACCACATATGGATCAACCACTAGAGTCATTGCATGTCTGTTCTTTTCTACAAACAAGTTATGGATCAACCAGTGGTCATTGCATGTGTGTTCTTTCCACAAACTACATGTGGACCCATTACAATCATTGCATGTGTGTTATTTCCACAAACCACACATGGATCAACCACTTGAGTCATTGCATATGTGTTATTTCCACAAACCACATGTGGACCCATTACAGTCATTGCATGTGTGTTATCTATAAACCACACATGGATCAACCACTAGAGTCATTGCATATGTTTTATTTCCACAAACCACGCATGGATCAACCACTAGAGTCCTTGCATGTGTGTTCTTATACTAAAACCAACACTAGAGTCATTGCATGTGTGTTCTTTTCACAAACCACACATGGATCAACCACTAGAGTCATTGCATGTGTGTTATTTTCACAAACAAACATGGATCAACCACTAGAGTCATTGCATGTGTGTTCTTTTCCAAAAACCACACATGGATCCACCAGTGGTCATTGCATGTGTGTTCTTTCCACAAACCACACATGGATCAACCACTAGACTCATTGCATGTGTGTTCTTTCCACAAACCACACATGGATCAACCACTAGAGTCATTGCATGTTTGTTCTTATACTAAAACCACAAACCAACACTAGAGTGATTGCATGTGTGTTCTTTTCCTCAAACCACACATGGATCCACCAGTGGTCATTGCATGTGTGTTATTTCCACAAACCACACATGGATCAACCACTAGAGTCACTGCATGTGTGTTCTTTCCACAAACCACATATGGATAAACCACTAGAGTCATTGCATGTGTGTTATTTCCACAAACCACACATGGATCCACCACTAGAGTCATTGCATGTGTGTTCTTATACTAAAACCACAAACCAGTACTAGAGTCATTGCATGTGTGTTCTGATACTAAAACCACAAACCAGTACTAGAGTCATTACATGTGTGTTCTTTTCCACAAACCACACATGGATCCACCAGTGGTCATTGCATGTGTGTTCTTTCCACAAACCACACATGGATCAACCACTAGACTCATTGCATGTGTGTTCTTTCCACAAACCACACATGGATCAACCACTAGAGTCATTGCATGTTTGTTCTTATACTAAAACCAAAAACCAGCCCTAGAGTGATTACATGTGTGTTCTTTTCCACAAACCACACATGGATCCACCAGTGGTCATTGCATGTGTGTTCTTTCCACAAACCACACATGGATCAACCACTAGACTCATTGCATGTGTGTTCTTTCCACAAACCACACATGGATCAACCACTAGAGTCATTGCATGTTTGTTCTTATACTAAAACCAAAAACCAGCACTAGAGTCATTGCATGTGTGTTCTTTTCCTCAAACCACACATGGATCCACCAGTGGTCATTGCATGTCTGTTATTTCCACAAACCACACATGGATCAACCACTAGAGTCAATGGATGTGTGTTCTTTCCACACACCACATATGGATCAACCACTAGAGTCATTGCATGTGTGTTCTTATACTAAAACCAACACTAGAGTCATTGCATGTGTATTATTTTCACAAACCACACATGGATCCACCACTAAAGTCATTGCATGTGTGTTATTTCCACAAACAAACATGGATCAACCACTAGATTCATTGCATGTCTGTTCTTTTCTACAAACTGCTTATGGATCAACCAGTGGTCATTGCATGTGTGTTCTTTCCACAAACCACATGTGGACCCATTACAGTCATTGCATGTGTGTTATTTCCACAAACCACATATGGATCAACCACTAGAGTCATTGCATATGTGTTATTTCCACAAACCACACGTGGACCCATTACAGTCATTGCATGTGTGTTATTTCCACAAACCACACATGGATCAACCACAAGAGTCATTTCATATGTGTTATTTCCACAAACCACGCATGGATCAACCACTAGAGTCGTTGCATGTGTGTTCTTATACTAAAACCAACACTAGAATCATTGCATGTGTGTTCTTTTCACAAACCACACATGGATCAACCACTAGAGTCATTGCATGTGTGTTATTTCCAGAAACCACACATGGATCAACCACTAGAGTCATTGCATGTGTGTTCTTATACTAAAACCACAAACCAGTACTAGAGTCATTGCATGTGTGTTCTTATACTAAAACCACAAACCAGTACTAGAGTCATTGCATGTGTGTTCTTATACTAAAACCACAAACCAGTACTAGAGTCAATGCATGTGTGTTATTTTCCACAAACCACACATGGATCCACCAGTGGTCATTGCATGTGTGTTCTTTCCACAAACCACATATGGATCAACCAGAGTCATTGCATGTGTGTTCTTTCCACAAACCACAAATGGATCAACCACTATAGTCATTGCATGTTAGTTCTTATACTAAAACCACAAACTAGCACTAGAGTTATTGCATGTGTATTATTTTCCACAAACCACACATGGATCTATCAGTGGTCATTGCATGTGTGTTATTTCCACAAACCACACATGGATCAACCACTAGAGTCATTGCATGTGTCTTGTTTCCACAAACCACATATGGATCAACCACTAGAGTCATTGCATGTGTGTTCTTATACTAAAACCAACACTAGAGTCATTGCATGTGTGTTGTTTTACCAAACCACACATGGATCAACCACTAGAGTCATTGCATGTGTGTTATTTCCACAAACAGGCATCGATCAACCACTAGAGTCATTGCATGTGTGTTCTTTTCCACAAACCATACATGGATCCACCAGTGGTCATTGCATGTGTGTTCTTTTCCACAAACCACACATGGATCCACCAGTGGTCATTGCATGTGTGTTCTTTCCACAAACCACATATGGATCAACCACTAGAGTCATTGCATGTGTGTTATTTTCCACAAACAACTTATGGATCAACCAGTGGTCATTGCATGTGTGTTCCTTCCACAAACCACATGTGGACCCATTACAGTCATTGCATGTGTGTTATTTCCACAAACCACACATGGATCAACCACTAGAGTCATTGCATATGTGTTATTTCCACAAACCACACATGGATCAACCACTAGAGTCATTGCATGTGTGTTCTTATACTAAAACCAACACTAGAGTCATTGCATGTATGTTGTTTTCACAAACCACACATGGATCAACCACTAGAGTCATTGCATGTGTGTTATTTCCATAAACAAACATGGAACAACCACTAGAGTCATTGCATGTGTGTTCTTTTCCACAAACCACACATGGATCCACCAGTGGTCATTGCATGTGTGTTCTTTCCACAAACCACATATGGATCAACCAGAGTCATTGCATGTGTGTTCTTTCCACAAACCACACATGGATCAACCACTAGAGTCATTGCATGTTTGTTCTTATACTAAAACCACAAACCAGCACTAGATTCATTGCATGTGTGTTCTTTTCCACAAACCACACATGGATCTACCAGTGGTCATTGCATGTGTGTTATTTCCACAAACCACACATGGATCAACCAATAGAGTCATTGCATGAGTCTTGTTTCCACAAACCACATATGGATCAACCACTAGAGTCATTGCATGTGTGTTCTTATACTAAAACCAACACTAGAGTCATTGCATGTGTGTTGTTTGCACAAACAACCCATGGATCAACCACTAGAGTCATTGCATGTGTGTTCTTATACTAAAACCAACACTTGAGTCATTGCATGTGTGTTCTTTTCACAAACCACACATGGATCAACCACTAGAGTCATTGCATGTGTGTTATTTCCAAAAACAAACATGGATCAACCACTAGAGTCATTGCATGTGCGTTCTTTTCCACAAACCACACATGGATCCACCATTAGTCATTGCAAGTGTGTTCTTTCCACAAACCACACATGGATCAACCACTAGACTCATTGCATGTGTGTTCTTTCCACAAGCCACACATGGATCAACCACTAGAGTCATTGCATGTTTGTTCTTATACTAAAACCACAAACCAGCACTAGAGTCATTGCATGTGTGTTCTTTTCCACGAACCACACATGGATCCACCAGTGGTTATTGCATGTGTGTTTTTTCCACAAACCACATATGGATCAACCACTAGTCATTGCATGTGGGTTCTTTCCACAAACCACACATGGATCAACCACTAGAGTCATTGCATGTGTGTTCTTATACTAAAACCACAAACCAGTACTAGAGTCATTGCATGTGTGTTCTTATACTAAAACCACAAACCAGCACTAGAATCATTACATGTGTGTTCTTTTCCACAAACCACACATGGATCCACTAGTGGTCATTGCTTGTGTGTTCTTTCCACAAACCACATATGGATCAACCAGAGTCATTGCATGTGTGTTCTTTCCACAAACCACACATGGATCAACCACTAGAGTCATTGCATGTTTGTTCTTATACTAAAACCACAAACCAGCACTAGAGTGATTGCATGTGTGTTCTTTTCCTCAAAACACACATGGATCCACCAGTGGTCATTGCATGTGTGTTATTTCCACAAACCACACATGGATCAACCACTAGAGTCACTGCATATGTGTTCTTTCCACAAACCACATATGGATAAACCACAAGAGTCATTGCATGTGTGTTCTTATAATAAAACCAACACTAGAGTCATTGCATGTGTGTTCTTTTCACAAACCACACATGGATCCACCACTAAAGTCATTGCATGTGTGTTATTTCCACAAACAAACATGGATCAACCACTAGATTCATTGCTTGTGTGTTCTTTTCGACAAACAACTTATGGATCAACCAGTGGTCATTGCATGTGTGTTCTTTCCACAAACCACATGTGGACCCATTACAGTCATTGCATGTGTGCTATTTCCACAAACCACACATGGATCAACCACTAGAGTCATTGCATATGTGTTATTTCCACAAACCACACGTGGACCCATTACAGTCATTTCATGTGTGTTATTTCCACAAACCACACATGGATCAACCACTAGAGTCATTTCATATGTGTTATTTCCACAAACCACGCATGGATCAACCACTAGAGTCATTGCATGTGTGTTCTTATACTAAAACCAACACTAGAGTCATTGCATGTGTGTTCTTTTCACAAACCACACATGGATCAACCACTAGAGTCATTGCATGTGTGTTATTTCCACAAACCACACATGGATCAACCACTAGAGTCATTGCATGTGTGTTCTTATACTAAAACCACAAACCAGTACTAGAGTCATTGCATGTGTGTTCTTATACTAAAACCACAAACCAGTACTAGAGTCATTGCATGTGTTCTTTTCCACATACCACACATGGATCCACCAGTGGTCATTGCATGTGTGTTCTTTCCACAAACCACATATGGATCAACCAGAGTCATTGCATGTGTGTTCTTTCCACAAACCACACATGGATCAACCACTAGAGTCATTGCATGTTTGTTCTTATACTAAAACCACAAACCAGCACTAGAGTCATTGCATGTGTATTATTTTCCACAAACCACACATGGATCTACCAGTGGTCATTGCATGTGTGTTATTTCCACAAACCACACATGGATCAACCACTAGAGTCAGTGCATGTGTCTTGTTTCCACAAACCACATATGGATCAACCACTAGAGTCATTGCATGTGTGTTCTTATAGTAAAACCAACACTAGAGTCATTGCATGTGTGTTCTTTCCACAAACCACACAGGTATCACCCACTAGAGTCATTGCATGTGTGTTATTTCGACAAACAAACATGGATCAACCACTAGAGTCATTGCATGTGTGTTCTTTTCACAAACCACACATGGATCTACTAGTGGTCATTGCATGTGTGTTCTTTCCACAAACCACACATGGATCAACCAATAGAGTCATTGCATGAGTCTTGTTTCCACAAACCACATATGGATCAACCACTAGAGTCTTTGCATGTGTGTTCTTATACTAAAACCAACACTAGAGTCATTTCATGTGTGTTGTTTCCACAAACCACGCATGGATCAACCACTAGAGTCATTGCATGTGTGTTCTTATACTAAAACCAACACTAGAGTCATTGCATGTGTGTTCTTTTCACAAACCACATATGGATCAACCACTAGAGTCATTGCATGTGTGTTCTTTTCCACAAACAACTTATGGATCAACCAGTGGTCATTACATGTGTGTTCTTTCCACAAACCACATGTGGACCCATTACAGTCATTGCATGTGTGTTATTTCCACAAACCACACATGGATCAACCAGAGTCATTGCATGTGTGTTCTTTCCACAAACCACACATGGATCAACCACTAGAGTCATTGCATGTGTGTTCTTATACTAAAACCAACACTAGAGTCATTGCATGTATGTTGTTTTCACAAACCACACATGGATCAACCACTAGAGTCATTGCATGTGTGTTATTTCCACAAACAAACATGGATCAACCACTATAGTCATTGCATGTGTGTTCTTTTCCACAAACCACACATGGGTCCACCAGTGGTCATTGCATGTGTGTTCTTTCCACAAAACACACATGGATCAACCTCTAGATTCATTGCATGTGTGTTCTTTCCACAAACAAACATGGATCAACCACTACAGTCATTGCGTGTGTGTTCTTTTCCACAAACCACACATGGATCCACCAGTGGTCATTGCATGTGTGTTCTTTTCCACAAACCACACATGGATCCACTAGTGGTCATTGCGTGTGTGTTCTTTCCACAAACCACATATGGATCAACCACTAGAGTCATTGCATGTCTGTTCTTTTCTACAAACAAGTTATGGATCAACCAGTGGTCATTGCATGTGTGTTCTTTCCACAAACTACATGTGGACCCATTATAATCATTGCATGTGTGTTATTTCTACAAACCACACATGGATCAACCACTTGAGTCATTGCATATGTGTTATTTCCACAAACCACATGTGGACCCATTACAGTCATTGCATGTGTGTTATTTCTATAAACCACACATGGATCAACCACTAGAGTCATTGCATATGTGTTATTTCCACAAACCACGCATGGATCAACCACTAGAGTCATTGCATGTGTGTTCTTATACTAAAACCAACACTAGAGTCATTGCATGTGTGTTCTTTTCACAAACCACGCATGGATCAACCACTAGAGTCGTTGCATGTGTGTTCTTATACTAAAACCAACACTAGAATCATTGCATGTGTGTTCTTTTCACAAACCACACATGGATCAACCACTAGAGTCATTGCATGTGTGTTATTTCCAGAAACCACACATGGATCAACCACTAGAGTCATTGCATGTGTGTTCTTATACTAAAACCACAAACCAGTACTAGAGTCATTGCATGTGTGTTCTTATACTAAAACCACAAACCAGTACTAGAGTCATTGCATGTGTGTTCTTATACTAAAACCACAAACCAGTACTAGAGTCAATGCATGTGTGTTATTTTCCACAAACCACACATGGATCCACCAGTGGTCATTGCATGTGTGTTCTTTCCACAAACCACATATGGATCAACCAGAGTCATTGCATGTGTGTTCTTTCCACAAACCACAAATGGATCAACCACTATAGTCATTGCATGTTAGTTCTTATACTAAAACCACAAACTAGCACTAGAGTTATTGCATGTGTATTATTTTCCACAAACCACACATGGATCTACCAGTGGTCATTGCATGTGTGTTATTTCCACAAACCACACATGGATCAACCACTAGAGTCATTGCATGTGTCTTGTTTCCACAAACCACATATGGATCAACCACTAGAGTCATTGCATGTGTGTTCTTATACTAAAACCAACACTAGAGTCATTGCATGTGTGTTGTTTTACCAAACCACACATGGATCAACCACTAGAGTCATTGCATGTGTGTTATTTCCACAAACAGGCATCGATCAACCACTAGAGTCATTGCATGTGTGTTCTTTTCCACAAACCATACATGGATCCACCAGTGGTCATTGCATGTGTGTTCTTTTCCAAACCACACATGGATCCACCAGTGGTCATTGCATGTGTGTTCTTTCCACAAACCACATATGGATCAACCACTAGAGTCATTGCATGTGTGTTATTTTCCACAAACAACTTATGGATCAACCAGTGGTCATTGCATGTGTGTTCTTTCCACAAACCACATGTGGACCCATTACAGTCATTGCATGTGTGTTATTTCCACAAACCACACATGGATCAACCACTAGAGGCATTGCATGCGCGTTATTTCCACAAACAAACATGGATCAACCACTAGAGTCATTGCATGTGTGTTCTTATACTAAAACCAACACTAGAGTCATTGCATGTATGTTGTTTTCACAAACCACACATGGATCAACCACTAGAGTCATTGCATGTGTGTTATTTCCATAAACAAACATGGAACAACCACTAGAGTCATTGCATGTGTGTTCTTTTCACAAACCACATGGTTCCACCAGTGGTCATTGCATGTGTGTTCTTTCCACAAACCACATATGGATCAACCAGAGTCATTGCATGTGTGTTCTTTCCACAAACCACACATGGATCAACCACTAGAGTCATTGCATGTTTGTTCTTATACTAAAACCACAAACCAGCACTAGATTCATTGCATGTGTGTTCTTTTCCACAAACCACACATGGATCTACCAGTGGTCATTGCATGTGTGTTATTTCCACAAACCACACATGGATCAACCAATAGAGTCATTGCATGAGTCTTGTTTCCACAAACCACATATGGATCAACCACTAGAGTCATTGCATGTGTGTTCTTATACTAAAACCAACACTAGAGTCATTGCATGTGTGTTGTTTGCACAAACAACCCATGGATCAACCACTAGAGTCATTGCATGTGTGTTCTTATACTAAAACCAACACTTGAGTCATTGCATGTGTGTTCTTTTCACAAACCACACATGGATCAACCACTAGAGTCATTGCATGTGTGTTATTTCCAAAAACAAACATGGATCAACCACTAGAGTCATTGCATGTGCGTTCTTTTCCACAAACCACACATGGATCCACCATTAGTCATTGCAAGTGTGTTCTTTCCACAAACCACACATGGATCAACCACTAGACTCATTGCATGTGTGTTCTTTCCACAAACCACACATGGATCAACCACTAGAGTCATTGCATGTTTGTTCTTATACTAAAACCACAAACCAGCACTAGATTCATTGCATGTGTGTTCTTTTCCACGAACCACACATGGATCCACCAGTGGTTATTGCATGTGTGTTTTTTCCACAAACCAGATATGGATCAACCACTAGTCATTTCATGTGGGTTCTTTCCACAAACCACACATGGATCAACCACTAGAGTCATTGCATGTGTGTTATTTCCACAAACCACACATGGATCAACCACTAGAGTCATTGCATGTGTGTTCTTATACTAAAACCACAAACCAGTACTAGAGTCATTGCATGTGTGTTCTTATACTAAAACCACAAACCAGCACTAGAATCATTACATGTGTGTTCTTTTCCACAAACCACACATGGATCCACTAGTGGTCATTGCTTGTGTGTTCTTTCCACAAACCACATATGGATTAACCAGAGTCATTGCATGTGTGTTCTTTCCACAAACCACACATGGATCAACCACTAGAGTCATTGCATGTTTGTTCTTATACTAAAACCACAAACCAGCACTAGAGTGATTGCATGTGTGTTCTTTTCCTCAAAACACACATGGATCCACCAGTGGTCATTGCATGTGTGTTATTTCCACAAACCACACATGGATCAACCACTAGAGTCACTGCATGTGTGTTCTTTCCACAAACCACATATGGATAAACCACAAGAGTCATTGCATGTGTGTTCTTATACTAAAACCAACACTAGAGTCATTGCATTTGTGTTCTTTTCACAAACCACACATGGATCCACCACTAAAGTCATTGCATGTGTGTTATTTCCAAAAACAAACATGGATCAACCACTAGATTCATTGCTTGTGTGTTCTTTTCGACAAACAACTTATGGATCAACCAGTGGTCATTGCATGTGTGTTCTTTCCACAAACCACATGTGGACCCATTACAGTCATTGCATGTGTGCTATTTCCACAAACCACACATGGATCAACCACTAGAGTCATTGCATTAGTGTTATTTCCACAAACCACACGTGGACCCATTACAGTCATTGCATGTGTGTTATTTCCACAAACCACACATGGATCAACCACTAGAGTCATTTCATATGTGTTATTTCCACAAACCACGCATGGATCAACCACTAGAGTCATTGCATGTGTGTTCTTATACTAAAACCAACACTAGAGTCATTGCATGTGTTTTCTTTTCACAAA
The DNA here is from genome assembly GCA_023614405.1 of Avena insularis. Classification (NCBI taxonomy): domain Eukaryota; kingdom Viridiplantae; phylum Streptophyta; class Magnoliopsida; order Poales; family Poaceae; genus Avena; species Avena insularis. The sequence goes on from CM042688.1 coordinate 172,485,799, forward strand.
CCACACATGGATCAACCACTAGAGTCATTGCATGTGTGTTATTTCCACAAACCACACATGGATCAACCACTAGAGTCATTGCATGTGTGTTCTTATACTAAAACCACAAACCAGTACTAGAGTCATTGCATGTGTGTTCTTATACTAAAACCACAAACCAGTACTAGAGTCATTGCATCTGTGTTCTTTTCCACATACCACACATGGATCCACCAGTGGTCATTGCATGTGTGTTCTTTCCACAAACCACATATGGATCAACCAGAGTCATTGCATGTGTGTTCTTTCCACAAACCACACATGGATCAACCACTAGAGTCATTGCATGTTTGTTCTTATACTAAAACCACAAACCAGCACTAGAGTCATTGCATGTGTATTATTTTCCACAAACCACACATGGATCTACCAGTGGTCATTGCATGTGTGTTATTTCCACAAACCACACATGGATCAACCACTAGAGTCAGTGCATGTGTCTTGTTTCCACAAACCACATATGGATCAACCACTAGAGTCATTGCATGTGTGTTCTTATAGTAAAACCAACACTAGAGTCATTGCATGTGTGTCGTTTTCACAAACCACACATGGATCAACCACTAGAGTCATTGCATGTGTGTTATTTCGACAAACAAACATGGATCAACCACTAGAGTCATTGCATGTGTGTTCTTTTCCACAAACCACACATGGATCCACCAGTGGTCATTGCATGTGTGTTCTTTCCACAAACCACATATGGATCAACCAGAGTCATTGCATGTGTGTTCTTTCCACAAACCACACATGGATCAACCACTAGAGTCATTGCATGTTTGTTCTTATACTAAAACCACAAACCAGCACTAGAGTCATTGCATGTGTGTTCTTTTCCACAAACCACACATGGATCTACTAGTGGTCATTGCATGTGTGTTCTTTCCACAAACCACACATGGATCAACCAATAGAGTCATTGCATGAGTCTTGTTTCCACAAACCACATATGGATCAACCACTAGAGTCTTTGCATGTGTGTTCTTATACTAAAACCAACACTAGAGTCATTCCATGTGTGTTGTTTCCACAAACCACGCATGGATCAACCACTAGAGTCATTGCATGTGTGTTCTTATACTAAAACCAACACTAGAGTCATTGCATGTGTGTTCTTTTCACAAACCACATATGGATCAACCACTAGAGTCATTGCATGTGTGTTCTTTTCCACAAACAACTTATGGATCAACCAGTGGTCATTACATGTGTGTTCTTTCCACAAACCACATGTGGACCCATTTAAGTCATTGCATGTGTGTTATTTCCACAAACCACACATGGATCAACCAGTAGAGTCATTGCATATGTGTTCTTTCCACAAACCACACATGGATCAACCACTAGAGTCATTGCATGTGTGTTCTTATACTAAAACCAACACTAGAGTCATTGCATGTATGTTGTTTTCACAAACCACACATGGATCAACCACTAGAGTCATTGCATGTGTGTTATTTCCACAAACAAACATGGATCAACCACTATAGTCATTGCATGTGTGTTCTTTTCCACAAACCACACATGGGTCCACCAGTGGTCATTGCATGTGTGTTCTTTCCACAAAACACACATGGATCAACCTCTAGATTCATTGCATGTGTGTTCTTTCCACAAACAAACATGGATCAACCACTAGAGTCATTGCGTGTGTGTTCTTTTCCACAAACCACACATGGATCCACCAGTGGTCATTGCATGTGTGTTCTTTTCCACAAACCACACATGGATCCACTAGTGGTCATTGCGTGTGTGTTCTTTCCACAAACCACATATGGATCAACCACTAGAGTCATTGCATGTCTGTTCTTTTCTACAAACAAGTTATGGATCAACCAGTGGTCATTGCATGTGTGTTCTTTCCACAAACTACATGTGGACCCATTATAATCATTGCATGTGTGTTATTTCTACAAACCACACATGGATCAACCACTTGAGTCATTGCATATGTTTTATTTCCACAAACCACATGTGGACCCATTACAGTCATTGCATGTGTGTTATTTCTATAAACCACACATGGATCAACCACTAGAGTCATTGCATATGTGTTATTTCCACAAACCACGCATGGATCAACCACTAGAGTCATTGCATGTGTGTTCTTATACTAAAACCAACACTAGAGTCATTGCATGTGTGTTCTTTTCACAAACCACACATGGATCAACCACTAGAGTCATTGCATGTGTGTTATTTCCACAAACAAACATGGATCAACCACTAGAGTCATTGCATGTGTTTTCTTTTCCACAAACCACACATGGATCCACCAGTGGTCATTGCATGTGTGTTCTTTCCACAAACCACACATGGATCAACCACTAGACTCATTGCATGTGTGTTCTTTCCACAAACCACACATGGATCAACTACTAGAGTCATTGCATGTTTGTTCTTATACTAAAACCACAAACCAACACTAGAGTGATTGCATGTGTGTTCTTTTCCTCAAACCACACATGGATCCACCAGTGGTCATTGCATGTGTGTTATTTCCACAAACCACACATGGATCAACCACTAGAGTCACTGCATGTGTGTTCTTTCCACAAACCACATATGGATAAACCACTAGAGTCATTGCATGTGTGTTATTTCCCACAAACCACACATGGATCCACCACTAGAGTCATTGCATGTGTGTTCTTATACTAAAACCAAAACCAGTACTAGAGTCATTGCATGTGTGTTCTGATACTAAAACCACAAACCAGTACTAGAGTCATTACATGTGTGTTCTTTTCCACAAACCACACATGGATCCACCAGTGGTCATTGCATGTGTGTTCTTTCCACAAACCACATATGGATCAACCAGAGTCATTGCATGAGTGTTCTTTCCACAATCCACACATGGATCAACCACTAGAGTCATTGCATGTTTGTTCTTATACTAAAACCAAAAACCAGCACTAGAGTGATTGCATGTGTGTCTTTTCCTCAAACCACACATGGATCCACCAGTGGTCATTGCATGTGTGTTATTTCCACAAACCACACATGGATCAACCACTAGAGTCAATGCATGTGTGTTCTTTCCACACACCACATATGGATCAACCACTAGAGTCATTGCATGTGTGTTCTTATACTAAAACGAACACTAGAGTCATTGCATGTGTATTACTTTCACAAACCACACATGGATCCACCACTAAAGTCATTGCATGTGTGTTATTTCCACAAACAAACATGGATCAACCACTAGATTCATTGCATGTGTGTTCTTTTCTACAAACTGCTTATGGATCAACCAGTGGTCATTGCATGTGTGTTCTTTCCACAAACCACATGTGGACCCATTACAGTCATTGCATGTGTGTTATTTACACAAACCACATATGGATCAACCACTAGAGTCATTGCATATGTGTTATTTCCACAAACCACACGTGGACCCATTACAGTCATTGCATGTGTGTTATTTCCACAAACCACACATGGATCAACCACTAGAGTCATTGCATATGTGTTATTTCCACAAACCACGTATGGATCAACCAGAGTCATTGCATGCGTGTTGTTTTCACAAACCACACATGGATCAACCACTAGAGTCATTGCATGTGTGTTATTTCCAGAAACCACACAAGGATCAACCACTAGAGTCATTGCATGTGTGTTCTTATACTAAAATCACAAACCAGTACTAGAGTCATTGCATGTGTGTTCTTATACTAAAACCACAAACCAGTACTAGAGTCAATGCATGTGTGTTATTTTCCACAAACCACACATGGATCCACCAGTGGTCATTGCATGTGTGTTCTTTCCACAAACCACATATGGATCAACCAGAGTCATTGCATGTGTGTTCTTTCCACAAACCACAAATGGATCAACCACTATAGTCATTGCATGTTAGTTCTTATACTAAAACCACAAACTAGCACTAGAGTTATTGCATGTGTATTATTTTCCACAAACCACACATGGATCTACCAGTGGTCATTGCATGTGTGTTATTTCCACAAACCACACATGGATCAACCACTAGAGTCATTGCATGTGTCTTGTTTCCACAAACCACATATGGATCAACCACTAGAGTCATTGCATGTGTGTTCTTATACTAAAACCAACACTAGAGTCATTGCATGTGTGTTGTTTTACCAAACCACACATGGATAAACCACTAGAGTCATTGCATGTGTGTTATTTCCACAAACAGGCATCGATCAACCACTAGAGTCATTGCATGTGTGTTCTTTTCCACAAACCATACATGGATCCACCAGTGGTCATTGCATGTGTGTTCTTTTCCACAAACCACACATGGATCCACCAGTGGTCATTGCATGTGTGTTCTTTCCACAAACCACATATGGATCAACCACTAGAGTCATTGCATGTGTGTTCTTTTCCACAAACAACTTATGGATCAACCAGTGGTCATTGCATGTGTGTTCTTTCCACAAACCACATGTGGACCCATTACAGTCATTGCATGTGTGTTATTTCCACAAACCACACATGGATCAACCACTAGAGTCATTGCATATGTGTTATTTCCACAAACCACACATGGATCAACCACTAGAGTCATTGCATGTGTGTTCTTATACTAAAACCAACACTAGAGTCATTGCATGTATGTTGTTTTCACAAACCACACATGGATCAACCACTAGAGTCATTGCATGTGTGTTATTTCCATAAACAAACATGGAACAACCACTAGAGTCATTGCATGTGTGTTCTTTTCCACAAACCACACATGGATCCACCAGTGGTCATTGCATGTGTGTTCTTTCCACAAACCACATATGGATCAACCAGAGTCATTGCCTGTGTGTTCTTTCCACAAACCACACATGGATCAACCACTAGAGTCATTGCATGTTTGTTCTTATACGAAAACCACAAACCAGCACTAGATTCATTGCATGTGTGTTCTTTTCCACAAACCACACATGGATCTACCAGTGGTCATTGCATGTGTGTTATTTCCACAAACCACACATGGATCAACCAATAGAGTCATTGCATGAGTCTTGTTTCCACAAACCACATATGGATCAACCACTAGAGTCATTGCATGTGTGTTCTTATACTAAAACCAACACTAGAGTCATTGCATGTGTGTTGTTTGCACAAACCACGCATGGATCAACCACTAGAGTCATTGCATGTGTGTTCTTATACTAAAACCAACACTTGAGTCATTGCATGTGTGTTCTTTCCACACACCACATATGGATCAACCACTAGAGTCATTGCATGTGTGTTCTTATACTAAAACGAACACTAGAGTCATTGCATGTGTATTACTTTCACAAACCACACATGGATCCACCACTAAAGTCATTGCATGTGTGTTATTTCCACAAACAAACATGGATCAACCACTAGATTCATTGCATGTGTGTTCTTTTCTACAAACTGCTTATGGATCAACCAGTGGTCATTGCATGTGTGTTCTTTCCACAAACCACATGTGGACCCATTACAGTCATTGCATGTGTGTTATTTACACAAACCACATATGGATCAACCACTAGAGTCATTGCATATGTGTTATTTCCACAAACCACACGTGGACCTATTACAGTCATTGCATGTGTGTTATTTCCACAAACCACACATGGATCAACCACTAGAGTCATTTCATATGTGTTATTTCCACAAACCACGCATGGATCAACCACTAGAGTCGTTGCATGTGTGTTCTTATACTAAAACCAACACTAGAATCATTGCATGTGTGTTCTTTTCACACACCACACATGGATCAACCACTAGAGTCATTGCATGTGTGTTATTTCCAGAAACCACACAAGGATCAACCACTAGAGTCATTGCATGTGTGTTCTTATACTAAAACCACAAACCAGTACTAGAGTCATTGCATGTGTGTTCTTATACTAAAACCACAAACCAGTACTAGAGTCAATGCATGTGTGTTATTTTCCACAAACCACACATGGATCCACCAGTGGTCATTGCATGTGTGTTCTTTCCACAAACCACATATGGATCAACCAGAGTCATTGCATGTGTGTTCTTTCCACAAACCACAAATGGATCAACCACTATAGTCATTGCATGTTAGTTCTCATACTAAAACCACAAACTAGCACTAGAGTTATTGCATGTGTATTATTTTCCACAAACCACACATGGATCTACCAGTGGTCATTGCATGTGTGTTATTTCCACAAACCACACATGGATCAACCACTAGAGTCATTGCATGTGTCTTGTTTCCACAAACCACATATGGATCAACCACTAGAGTCATTGCATGTGTGTTCTTATACTAAAACCAACACTAGAGTCATTGCATGTGTGTTTTACCAAACCACACATGGATCAACCACTAGAGTCATTGCATGTGTGTTATTTCCACAAACAGGCATCGATCAACCACTAGAGTCATTGCATGTGTGTTCTTTTCCACAAACCATACATGGATCCACCAGTGGTCATTGCATGTGTGTTCTTTTCCACAAACCACATATGGATCCACCAGTGGTCATTGCATGTGTGTTCTTTCCACAAACCACATATGGATCAACCACTAGAGTCATTGCATGTGTGTTCTTTTCCACAAACAACTTATGGATCAACCAGTGGTCATTGCATGTGTGTTCTTTCCACAAACCAGATGTGGACCCATTACAGTCATTGCATGTGTGTTATTTCCACAAACCACACATGGATCAACCACTAGAGTCATTGCATATGTGTTATTTCCACAAACCACACATGGATCAACCACTAGAGTCATTGCATGTGTGTTCTTATACTAAAACCAACACTAGAGTCATTGCATGTATGTTGTTTTCACAAACCACACATGGATCAACCACTAGAGTCATTGCATGTGTATTATTTCCATAAACAAACATGGAACAACCACTAGAGTCATTGCATGTGTGTTCTTTTCCACAAACCACACATGGATCCACCAGTGGTCATTGCATGTGTGTTCTTTCCACAAACCACATATGGATCAACCAGAGTCATTGCCTGTGTGTTCTTTCCACAAACCACACATGGATCAACCACTAGAGTCATTGCATGTTTGTTCTTATACGAAAACCACAAACCAGCACTAGATTCATTGCATGGGTGTTATTTTCCACAAACAACCCATGGATCTAGTGGTCATTGCATGTGTGTTATTTCCACAAACCACACATGGATCAACCAATAGAGTCATTGCATGAGTCTTGTTTCCACAAACTACATATGGATCAACCACTAGAGTCATTGCATGTGTGTTCTTATACTAAAACCAACACTAGAGTCATTGCATGTGTGTTGTTTGCACAAACCACGCATGGATCAACCACTAGAGTCATTGCATGTGTGTTCTTATACTAAAACCAACACTTGAGTCATTGCATGTGTGTTCTTTTCACAAACCACACATGGATCAACCACTAGAGTCATTGCATGTGTGTTATTTCCACAAACAAACATGGATCAACCACTAGAGTCATTGCATGTGCGTTCTTTTCCACAAACCACACATGGATCCACCATTAGTCATTGCAAGTGTGTTCTTTCCACAAACCACACATGGATCAACCACTAGACTCATTGCATGTGTGTTCTTTCCACAAACCACACATGGATCAACCACTAGAGTCATTGCATGTTTGTTCTTATACTAAAACCACAAACCAGCACTAGAGTCATTGCATGTGTGTTCTTTTCCACAAACCACACATGGATCCACCAGTGGTTATTGCATGTGTGTTTTTCCACAAACCACATATGGATCAACCACTAGTCATTGCATGTGGGTTCTTTCCACAAACCACACATGGATCAACCACTAGAGTCATTGCATGTGTGTTATTTCCACAAACCACACATGGATCAACCACTAGAGTCATTGCATGTGTGTTCTTATACTAAAACCACAAACCAGTACTAGAGTCATTGCATGTGTGTTCTTATACTAAAACCACAAACCAGCACTAGAATAATGACATGTGTGTTCTTTTCCACAAACCACACATGGATCCACTAGTGGTCATTGCTTGTGTGTTCTTTCCACAAACCACATATGGATCAACCAGAGTCATTGCATGTGTGTTCTTTCCACAAACCACACATGGATCAACCACTAGAGTCATTGCATGTTTGTTCTTATACTAAAACCACAAACCAGCACTAGAGTGATTGCATGTGTGTTGTTTTCCTCAAAACACACATGGATCCACCAGTGGTCATTGCATGTGTGTTATTTCCACAAACCACACATGGATCAACCACTGGAGTCACTGCATGTGTGTTCTTTCCACAAACCACATATGGATAAACCACTAGAGTCATTGCATGTGTGTTCTTATACTAAAACCAACACTAGAGTCATTGCATGTGTGTTCTTTTCACAAACCACACATGGATACACCACTAAAGTCATTGCATGTGTGTTATTTCCACAAACAAACATGGATCAACCACTAGATTCATTGCTTGTGTTCTCTTCGACAAACAACTTATGGATCAACCAGTGGTCATTGCATGTGTGTTCTTTCCACAAACCACATGTGGACCCATTACAGTCATTGCATGTGTGCTATTTCCACAAACCACACATGGATCAACCACTAGAGTCATTGCATATGTGTTATTTCCACAAACCACACGTGGACCCATTACAGTCATTGCATGTGTGTTATTTCCACAAACCACACATGGATCAACCACTAGAGTCATTTCATATGTGTTATTTCCACAAACCACGCATGGATCAACCACTAGAGTCATTGCATGTGTGTTCTTATACTAAAACCAACACTAGAGTCATTGCATGTGTGTTCTTTTCACAAACCACACATGGATCAACCACTAGAGTCATTGCATGTGTGTTATTTCCACAAACCACACATGGATCAACCACTAGAGTCATTGCATGTGTGTTCTTATACTAAAACCGAAAACCAGTACTAGAGTCATTGCATGTGTGTTCTTATACTAAAACCACAAACCAGTACTAGAGTCATTGCATCTGTGTTCTTTTCCACAAACCACACATGGATCCACCAGTGGTCATTGCATGTGTGTTCTTTCCACAAACCACATATGGATCAACCAGAGTCATTGCATGTGTGTTCTTTCCACAAACCACACATGGATCAACCACTAGAGTCATTGCATGTTTGTTCTTATACTAAAACCACAAACCAGCACTAGAGTCATTGCATGTGTATTATTTTCCACAAACCACACATGGATCTACCAGTGGTCATTGCATGTGTGTTATTTCCACAAACCACACATGGATCAACCACTAGAGTCAGTGCATGTGTCTTGTTTCCACAAACCACATATGGATCAACCACTAGAGTCATTGCATGTGTGTTCTTATAGTAAAACCAACACTAGAGTCATTGCATGTGTGTCGTTTTCACAAACCACACATGGATCAACCACTAGAGTCATTGCATGTGTGTTATTTCGACAAACAAACATGGATCAACCACTAGAGTCATTGCATGTGTGTTCTTTACCACAAACCACACATGGATCCACCAGTGGTCATTGCATGTGTGTTCTTTCCACAAACCACATATGGATCAACCAGAGTCATTGCATGTGTGTTCTTTCCACAAACCACACATGGATCAACCACTAGAGTCATTGCATGTTTGTTCTTATACTAAAACCACAAACGAGCACTAGAGTCATTGCATGTGTGTTCTTTTCCACAAACCACACATGGATCTACCAGTGGTCATTGCATGTGTGTTCTTTCCACAAACCACACATGGATCAACCAATAGAGTCATTGCATGAGTCTTGTTTCCACAAACCACATATTGATCAACCACTAGAGTCATTGCATGTGAGTTCTTATACTAAAACCAACACTAGAGTCATTGCATGTGTGTTGTTTCCACAAACCACGCATGGATCAACCACTAGAGTCATTGCATGTGTGTTCTTATACTAAAACCAACACTAGAGTCATTGCATGTGTGTTCTTTTCACAAACCACACATGTATCAACCACTAGAGTGATTGCATATGTGTTATTTCCACAATCAAACATGGATCAACCACTAGAGTCATTGCATGTGCGTTCTTTTCAACAAACCACACATGGATCCACCATTAGTCATTGCAAGTGTGTTCTTTCCACAAACCACACATGGATCAACCACTAGACTCATTGCATGTGTGTTCTTTCCACAAACCACACATGGATCAACCACTAGAGTCATTGCATGTTTGTTCTTATACTAAAACCACAAACCAGCACTAGAGTCATTGCATGTGTGTTCTTTTCCACAAACCACACATGGATCCACCAGTGGTTATTGCATGTGTGTTTTTTCCACAAACCACATATGGATCAACCACTAGTCATTGCATGTGTGTTCTTTCCACAAACCACACATGGATCAACCACTAGAGTCATTGCATGTGTGTTATTTCCACAAACCACACATGGATCAACCACTAGAGTCATTGCATGTGTGTTCTTATACTAAAACCACAAACCAGTACTAGAGTCATTGCATGTGTGTTCTTATACTAAAACCACAAACCAGCACTAGAATCATTACATGTGTGTTCTTTTCCACAAACCACAAATGGATCCACTAGTAGTCATTGCATGTGTGTGCTTTCCACAAACCACATGTGGACCCATTACCGTCATTGCATGTGTGTTATTTCCACAAACCACAGATGGACCCATTACAGTCATTGCATGTGTGTTATTTCCACAAACCACACTTGGATCAACCACTAGAGTCATTTCATATGTGTTATTTCCACAAACCACGCATGGATCAACCACTAGAGTCATTGCATGTGTGTTCATAAACTAAAACCAACACTAGAGTCATTGCATGTGTGTTCTTTTCACAAACCACACATGGATCAACCACTAGAGTCATTGCATATGTGTTCTTATACTAAAACCACAAACTAGTACTAGAGTCATTGCATGTGTGTTCTTATACTAAAACCATAAACCAGTACTAGAGTCATTGCATGTGTGTTCTTTTCCACAAACCACACATGGATCCACCAGTGGTCATTGCATGTGTGTTCTTTCCACAAACCACATATGGATCAACCAGAGTCATTGCATGTGTGTTCTTTCCACAAACCACACATGGATCAACCACTAGAGTCATTGCATGTTTGTTCTTATACTAAAACCACAAACCAGCACTAGAGTCATTGCATGTGTATTCTTTTCCACAAACCACACATGGATCTACCAGTGGTCATTGCATGTGTGTTATTTCCACAAACCACACATGGATCAACCACTAGAGTCAGTGCATGTGTCTTGTTTCCACAAACCACATATGGATCAACCACTAGAATCATTGCATGTGTGTTCTTATAGTAAAACCAACACTAGAGTCATTGCATGTGTGTTGTTTTCACAAACCACACATGGATCAACCACTAGAGTCATTGCATGTGTGTTATTTCGAAAAACAAACATGGATCAACCACTAGAGTCATTGCATGTGTGTTCTTTTCCACAAACCATACATGGATCCACCAGTGGTCATTGCATGTGTGTTCTTTCCACAAACAACACATGGATCCACCAGTGGTCATTGCATGTGTGTTCTTTCCACAAACCACATATGGATCAACCACTAGAGTCATTGCATGTGTGTTCTTTTCCACAAACAACTTATGGATCAACCAGTGGTCATTGCATGTGTGTTCTTTCCACAAACCACATGTGGACCCATTACAGTCATTGCATGTGTGTTATTTCCACAAACAACACATGGATCAACCACTAGAGTCATTGCATATGTGTTATTTCCACAAACCACACATGGATCAACCACTAGAGTAATTGCATGTGTGTTCTTATACTAAAACCAACACTAGATTCATTGCATCTCTTTTCTTTTCACAAACCACACCTGGATCCACCACTAGAGTCATTGCATGTGTGTTATTTCCACAAACAAACATGGATCAACCACTAGAGTCATTGCATGTGTGTTCTTTTCTACAAACAACTTATGGATCAACCAGTGGTCATTGCATGTGTGTTCTTTCCACAAACCACATATGGATCAACCACTAGTCATTGCATGCGTGTTCTTTCCACAAACCACACATGGATCAACCACTAGAGTCATTGCATGTGTGTTATTTCCGCAAACCACACATGGATTAACCAATAGAGTCATTGCATGTGTGTTCTTATACTAAAACCACAAACCAGTACTAGAGTCATTGCGTGTGTGTTCTTATACTAAAACCACAAACCAGTACTAGAGTCATTGCATGTGTGTTCTTTTCCACAAACCACACATGGATCCACCAGTGGTCATTGCATGTGTGTTCTTTCCACAAACCACATATGGATCAACCAGAATCATTGCATGTGTGTTCTTTCCACAAACCACACATGGATCAACCAGTAGAGTCATTGCATGTTTCTTCTTATACTAAAACCACAAACCAGCACTAGAGTGATTGCATGTGTGTTCTTTTCCACAAACCACACATGGATCCACCAGTGGTTATTGCATGTGTGTTATTTCCACAAACCACACATGGATCAACCACTAGAGTCATTGCATGTGTGTTCTTTCCACAAACCACACATGGATCAACCACTAGAGTCATTGCATGTTTGTTCTTATACTAAAACCACAAACCAGCACTAGAGTCATTGCATGTGTGTTCTTTTCCACAAACCACACACGGATCCACCAGTGGTTATTGCATGTGTGTTTTTTCCACAAACCACATATGGATCAACCGCTAGTCATTGCATGTGTGTTCTTTCCACAAACCACACATGGATCAACCACTAGAGTCATTGCATGTTTGTTATTTCCACAAACCACACATGGATCAACCACTAGAGTCATTGCATGTGTGTTCTTATACTAAAACCACAAACCAGTACTAGAGTCATTGCATGTGTGTTCTTATACTAAAACCACAAACCAGCACTAGAATCATTACATGTGTGTTCTTTTCCACAAACCACACATGGATCCACTAGTGGTCATTGCTTGTGTGTTCTTTCCACAAACCACATATGGATCAACAAGAGTCATTGCATGTGTGTTCTTTCCACAAACCACACATGGATCAACCACTAGAGTCATTGCATGTTTGTTCTTATACTAAAACCACAAACCAGCACTAGAGTGATTGCATCTGTGTTCTTTTCCTCAAAACACACATGGATCCACCAGTGGTCATTGCATGTGTGTTATTTCCACAAACCACACATGGATCAACCACTAGAGTCAATGCATGTGTGTTCTTTCCACACACCACATATGGATCAACCACTAGAGTCATTGCATGTGTGTTATTTCCACAAACCACACATGGATCAACCACAAAAGTCATTGCATGTGTGTTCTTATACTAAAACCACAAACCAGTACTAGAGTCATTGCATGAGTGTTCTTATACTAAAACCACAAACCAGTACTAGAGTCATTGCATGTGTGTTCTTTTCCACAAACCACACATGGATCCACCGCTGGTCATTGCATGTGTGTTCTTTCCACAAACCACATATGGATCAACCAGAGTCATTACATGTGTGTTCTTTACACAAACCACACATGGATCAACCAGTAGAGTCATTGCATGTTTGTTCTTATACTAAAACCACAAACCAGCACTAGAGTCATTGCATGTGTATTCTTTTCCACAAACCACACATGGATCTACCAGTGGTCATTGCATGTGTGTTATTTCCACAAACCACACATGGATCAACCACTAGAGTCAGTGCATGTGTCTTGTTTCCACAAACCACATATGGATCAACCACTAGAGTCATTGCATGTGTGTTCTTACAGTAAAACCAACACTAGATTCATTGCATCTGTGTTGTTTTCACAAACCACACATGGATCAACCACTAGAGTCATTACATGTGTGTTATTTCGACAAACAAACATGGATCAACCACTAGAGTCATTGCATGTGTGTTCTTTTCCACAAACCATACATGGATCCACCAGTGGTCATTGCATGTGTATTCTTTTCCACAAGCAACACATGGATCCACCAGTGGTCATTGCATGTGTGTTCTTTCCACAAACCACATATGGATCAACCACTAGAGTCATTGCATGTGTGTTCTTTTCCACAAACAACTTATGGATCAACCAGTGGTCATTGCATGTGTGTTCTTTCCACAAACCACATGTGGACCCATTACAGTCATTGCATGTGTGTTATTTCCACAAACCACACATGGATCAACCACTAGAGTCATTGCATATGTGTTATTTCCACAAACCACACATGGATCAACCACTAGAGTCATTGCATGTGTGTTCTTATACTAAAACCAACACTAGAGTCATTGCATCTCTGTTCTTTTCACAAACCACACATGGATCCACCACTAGAGTCATTGCATGTGTGTTATTTCCACAAACAAACATGGATCGACCACTAGAGTCATTGCATGTGTGTTCTTTTCTACAAAAAACTTATGGATCAACAAGTGGTCATTGCATGTGTGTTCTTTCCACAAACCACACGTGGACCCATTACAGTCATTGCATGTGTGTTATTTACACAAACCACACATGGATCAACCACTAGAGTCTTTCCATATGTGTTATTTCCAAAAAACACATGTGGGCCCATTACAGTCATTCCATGTGTGTTATTTCCACAAACCACACATGGATCAACCACTAGAGTCATTTCATATGTGTTATTTCCACAAACCACGCATGGATCAACCACTAGAGTCATTGCATGTGTGTTCTTATACTAAAACCAACACTAGAGTCATTGCATGCGTGTTCTTTTCACAAACCATACATGGATCAACCACTAGAGTCATTGCATGTGTGTTATTTCCACAAACAACCATGGATCAACCACTAGAGTCATTACATGTGTGTTCTTTCCACAAACCAAACATGGATAAACCACTAGAGTCATTGCATGTGTGTTCTTTCCACAAACCACACATGGATCAACCACTAGAGTCATTGCATGTTTGTTCTTATACTAAAACCACAAACCAGCACTAGAGTCATTGCATGTGTGTTCTTTTCCACAAACCACACATGGATCCACTAGTGGTCATTGCATGTGTGTTCTTTCCACAAACCACATATGGATCAACCACTAGTCATTGCATACGTGTTCTTTCCACAAACCACACATGGATCAACCACTAGAGTCATTGCATGTGTGTTATTTCCACAAACCACACATGAATCAACCAATAGAGTCATTGCATGTGTGTTCTTATACTAAAACCACAAACCAGTACTAGAGTCATTGCATGTGTGTTCTTTTCCACAAACCACACATGGATCCACCAGTGGTCATTGCATGTGTGTTCTTTCCATAAAGCACATATGGATCAACCAGAATCATTGCATGTGGGTGATTTCCACAAACCACACATGGATCAACCAGTAGAGTCATTGCATGTTTCTTCTTATACTAAAACCACAAACCAGCACTAGAGTGATTGCATGTGTGTTCTTTTCGACAAACCACACATGGATCCACCAGTGGTTATTGCATGTGTGTTATTTCCACAAACCACACATGGATCAACCACTAGAGTCATTGCATGTGTGTTCTTTCCACAAACCACATATGGATCAACCACTAGAGTCATTGCATGTGTGTTCTGATACTAAAACCAACACTAGAGTCATTGCATGTGTGTTCTTTTCACAAACCACACATCGATCAACCACCAGAGTCATTGCATGTGTGTTATTTCCACAAACAAACATGGATCAACGACTAGAGTCATTGCATGTGTGTTCTTTTCTACAAACAACTTATGGATCAACCAGTGGTCATTGCATGTGTGTTCTTTCCACAAACCACATGTGGACCCATTACAGGCATTGCATGTGTGTTATTTCAACAAACCACACATGGATCAAACACTAGAGTCATTGCATATGTGTTATTTCCACAAACCACATGTGGACCCATTGCAGTCATTGCATGTGTGTTATTTCCACAAACCACACATGGATCAACCACTAGAGTCATTTCATATGTGTTATTTCCACAAACCACGCATGGATCAACCACTAGAGTCATTGCATGTGTGTTCTTATACTAAAACCAACACTAGAGTCATTGTATGTGTGTTCTTTTCACAAACCACACATGGATCAACCACTAGAGTCATTGCATGTGTGTTATTTCCACAAACAAACATGGATCAACCACTAAAGTCATTGCATGTGTGTTCTTTCCCACAAACCACACATGGATGCACCAGTGGTCATTGCATGTCTGTTCTTTCCACAAACCACACATGGATCAACCACTAGAGTCATTGTATGTGTGTTCTTTCCACAAACCACACATGGATCAACCACTAGAGTCATTGCATGTGTGTTCTTATACTAAAACCACAAACCAGTACTAGAGTCATTGCATGTGTGTTCTTATACTAAAAAACAAACCAGTACTAGAGTCATTGCATGTGTGTTCTTTTCCACAAACCACACATGGATCCACCAGTGGTCATTGCATGTGTGTTCTTTCCACAGACCACATATGGATCAACCAGAGTCATTGCATGTGTGTTCTTTCCACAAACCACACATGGATCAACCACTAGAGTCATTTCATGTTTGTTCTTATACTAAAACCACAAACCAACACAAGAGTGATTGCATGTGTGTTCTTTCCACAAACCACATGGATCCACCAGTGGTCATTGCATGTGTGTTATTTCCACAAACCACACATGGATCAACAACTAGAGTCATTTCATGTGTGTTCTTTCCACAAACCACATATGGATCAACCACTAGAGTCATTGCATGTGTGTTCTTATACTAAAACCAACACTAGAGTCATTGCATGTGTGTTATTTCCACAAACCACACATGGATCAACCACTAGAGTCATTGCATATGTGTTATTTCCACAAACAACACATGGATCAACCACTAGAGTCATTGCATATGTGTTATTTCCACAAACCACACATGGATCAACCACTAGAGTCACTGCATGTGTGTTCTTTCCACAAACCACATATGGATAAACCACTAGAGTCATTGCATGTGTGTTCTTATACTAAAACCAACACTAGAGTCATTGCAGGTGTGTTCTTTTCACAAACCACACATGTGTCCACCACTAAAGTCATTGCATGTGTGTTATTTCCACAAACAAACATGGATCAACCACTAGATTCATTGCTTGTGTGTTCTTTTCGACAAACAACTTATGGATCAACCAGTGGACATTGCATGTGTGTTCTTTCCATAAACCACATGTGGACCCATTACCGTCATTGCATGTGTGTTATTTCCACAAACCACACATGGATCAACCACTAGAGTCATTTCATATGTGTTATTTCCACAAACCACACGTGGACCCATTACAGTCATTGCATGTGTGTTATTTCCACAAACCACACATGGATCAACCACTAGAGTCATTTCATATGTGTTATTTCCACAAACCACGCATGGATCAACCACTAGAGTCATTGCATGTGTGTTCTTATACTAAAACCAACACTAGAGTCATTGGATGTGTGTTCTTTTCACAAACCACAAATGGATCAACCACTAGAGTCATTGCATGTGTGTTATTTCCACAAACCACACATGGATCAACGACTAAAGTCATTGCATGTGTGTTCTTATACTAAAATCACAAACCAGTACTAGAGTCATTGCATGTGTGTTCTTATACTAAAACCACAAACCAGTACTAGAGTCATTGCATGTGTGTTCTTTTCCACAAACCACACATGGATCCACCAGTGGTCATTGCATTTGTGCTCTTTCCACAAACCACATATGGATCAACCAGAGTCATTGCATGTGTGTTCTTTCCACAAACCACACATGGATCAACCACTAGAGTCATTGCATGTTTGTTCTTATACTAAAACCACAAACCAGCACTAGAGTCATTGCATGTGTATTCTTTTCCACAAACCACAGATGGATCTACCAGTGGTCATTGCATGTGTGTTATTTCCACAAACCACACATGGATCAACCACTAGAGTCAGTGCATGTGTCTTGTTTCCACAAACCACATATGGATCAACCACTAGAGTCATTGCATGTGTGTTCTTATAGTAAAACCAACACTAGAGTCATTGCATGTGTGTTGTTTTCACAAACTACACATGGATCAACCACTAGAGTCATTGCATGTGTGTTATTTCGACAAACAAACATGGATCAACGACTAGAGTCATTGCATGTGTGTTCTTTTCCACAAACCATACATGGATCCACCAGTGGTCATTGCATGTGTGTTCTTTTCCACAAACAACACATGGATCCACCAGTGGTCATTGCATGTGTGTTCTTTCCACAAACCACATATGGATCAACCACTAGAGTCATTGCATGTGTGTTCTTTTCCACAAACAACTTATGGATCAACCAGTGGTCATTGCATGTGTGTTCTTTCCACAAACCACATGTGGACCCATTACAGTCATTGCATGTGTGTTATTTCCACAAACCACACATGGATCAACCACTAGAGTCATTGCATATGTGTTATTTCCACAAACCACACATGGATCAACCACTAGAGTCATTGCATGTGTGTTCTTATACTAAAACCAACACTAGAGTCATTGCATCTCTGTTCTTTTCACAAACTACACATGGATCCACCACTAGAGTCATTGCATGTGTGTTATTTCCACAAACAAACATGGATCAACCACTAGAGTCATTGCATGTGTGTTCTTTTCTACAAACAACTTATGGATCAACCAGTGGTCATTGCATGTGTGTTCTTTCCACAAACCACACGTGGACCCATTACAGTCATTGCATGTGTGTTATTTACACAAACCACACATGGATCAACCACTAGAGTCTTTCCATATGTGTTATTTCCAAAAACCACATGTGGGCCCATTACAGTCATTCCATGTGTGTTATTTCCACAAACCACACATGGATCAACCACTAGAGTCATTTCATATGTGTTATTTCCACAAACCACGCATGGATCAACCACTAGAGTCATTGCATGTGTGTTCTTATACTAAAACCAACACTAGAGTCATTGCATGCGTGTTCTTTTCACAAACCATACATGGATCAACCACTAGAGTCATTGCATGTGTGTTATTTCCACAAACAACCATGGATCAACCACTACAGTCATTACATGTGTGTTCTTTTCCACAAACCACACATGGATCCACCAGTGGTCATTGCATGTGTGTTCTTTCCACAAACCAAACATGGATCAACCACTAGAGTCATTGCATGTGTGTTCTTTCCACAAACCACACATGGATCAACCACTAGAGTCATTGCATGTTTGTTCTTATACTAAAACCACAAACCAGCTCTAGAGTCATTGCATGTGTGTTCTTTTCCACAAACCACACATGGATCCACTAGTGGTCATTGCATGTGTGTTCTTTCCACAAAGCACATATGGATCAACCACTAATCATTGCATGCGTGTTCTTTCCACAAACCACACATGGATTAACCACTAGAGTCATTGCATGTGTGTTATTTCCACAAACCACACATGGATCAACAAATAGAGTCATTGCATGTGTGTTCTTATACTAAAACCACAAACCAGTACTAGAGTTATTGCTTGTGTTCTTATACTAAAACCACAAACCAGTACTAGAGTCATTGCATGTGTGTTCTTTTCCACAAACCACACATGGATCCACCAGTGGTCATTGCATCTGTGTTCTTTCCACAAACCACATATGGATCAACCAGAATCATTGCATGTGGGTTCTTTCCACAAACCACACATGGATCAACCAGTAGAGTCATTGCATGTTTCTTCTTATACTAAAACCACAAACCAGCACTAGAGTGATTGCATGTGTGTTCTTTTCCACAAACCACACATGGATCCACCAGTGGTTATTGCATGTGTGTTATTTCCACAAACCACACATGGATCAACCACTAGAGTCATTGCATGTGTGTTCTTTCCACAAACCGCATATGGATCAACCACTAGAGGCATTGAATTTGTGTTCTGATACTAAAACCAACACTAGAGTCATTGTAGGTGTGTTCTTTTCACAAACCACACATGGATCAACCACTAGAGTCATTGCATGTGTTATTTCCACAAACAAACATGGATCAACCACTAGAGTCAATGCATGTGTGTTCTTTTCTAGAAACAACTTATGGATCAACCAGTGGTCATTGCATGTGTGTTCTTTCCACAAACCACATGTGGACCCATTATAGTCATTGCATGTGTGTTATTTCAACAAACCACACATGGATCAAACACTAGAGTCATTGCATATGTGTTATTTCCACAAACCACATGTGGACCCATTACAATCATTGCATGTGTGTTATTTCCACAAACCACACATGGATCAACCACTAGAGTCATTTCATATGTGTTATTTCCACAAACCACGCATGGATCAACCACTAGAGTCATTGCATGTGTGTTCTTATACTAAAACCAACACTAGAGTCATTGTATGTGTGTTCTTTTCACAAACCACACATGGATCAACCACTAGAGTCATTGCATGTGTGTTATTTCCACAAACAAACGTGGATCAACCACTAAAGTCATTGCATGTGTGTTCTTTTCCACAAACCACACATGGATCCACCAGTGGTCATTGCATGTCTGTTCTTTCCACAAACCACACATGGATCAACCACTAGAGTCATTGCATGTGTGTTCTATCCACAAACCACACATGGATCAACCACTAGAGTCATTGCATGTGTGTTCTTTCCACACACCACATATGGATCAACCACTAGAGTCATTGCATGTGTGTTATTTCCACAAACCACACATGGATCAACCACAAAAGTCATTGCATGTGTGTTCTTATACTAAAACCACAAACCAGTACTAGAGTCATTGCATGAGTGTTCTTATACTAAAACCACAAACCAGTACTAGAGTCATTGCATGTGTGTTCTTTTCCACAAACCACACATGGATCCACCAGTGGTCATTGCATGTGTGTTCTTTCCACAAACCACATATGGATCAACCAGAGTCATTACATGTGTGTTCTTTCCACAAACCACACATGGATCAACCAGTAGAGTCATTGCATGTTTGTTCTTATACTAAAACCACAAACCAGCACTAGAGTCATTGCATGTGTATTCTTTTCCACAAACCACACATGGATCTACCAGTGGTCATTGCATGTGTGTTATTTCCACAAACCACACATGGATCAACCACTAGAGTCAGTGCATGTGTCTTGTTTCCACAAACCACATATGGATCAACCACTAGAGTCATTGCATGTGTGTTCTTATAGTAAAACCAACACTAGATTCATTGCATCTGTGTTGTTTTCACAAACCACACATGGATCAACCACTAGAGTCATTACATGTGTGTTATTTCGACAAACAAACATGGATCAACCACTAGAGTCATTGCATGTGTGTTCTTTTCCACAAACCATACATGGATCCACCAGTGGTCATTGCATGTGTATTCTTTTCCACAAGCAACACATGGATCCACCAGTGGTCATTGCATGTGTGTTCTTTCCACAAACCACATATGGATCAACCACTAGAGTCATTGCATGTGTGTTCTTTTCCACAAACAACTTATGGATCAACTAGTGGTCATTGCATGTGTGTTCTTTCCACAAACCACATGTGGACCCATTACAGTCATTGCATGTGTGTTATTTCCACAAACCACACATGGATCAACCACTAGAGTCATTGCATATGTGTTATTTCCACAAACCACACATGGATCAACCACTAGAGTCATTGCATGTGTGTTCTTATACTAAAACCAACACTAGAGTCATTGCATCTCTGTTCTTTTCACAAACCACACATGGATCCACCACTAGAGTCATTGCATGTGTGTTATTTCCACAAACAAACATGGATCGACCACTAGAGTCATTGCATGTGTGTTCTTTTCTACAAAAAACTTATGGATCAACCAGTGGTCATTGCATGTGTGTTCTTTCCACAAACCACACGTGGACCCATTACAGTCATTGCATGTGTGTTATTTACACAAACCACACATGGATCAACCACTAGAGTCTTTCCATATGTGTTATTTCCAAAAAACACATGTGGGCCCATTACAGTCATTCCATGTGTGTTCTTTCCACAAACCACACATGGATCAACCACTAGAGTCATTTCATATGTGTTATTTCCACAAACCACGCATGGATCAACCACTAGAGTCATTGCATGTGTGTTCTTATACTAAAACCAACACTAGAGTCATTGCATGCGTGTTCTTTTCACAAACCATACATGGATCAACCACTAGAGTCATTGCATGTGTGTTATTTCCACAAACAACCATGGATCAACCACTAGAGTCATTACATGTGTGTTCTTTTCCACAAACCACACATAGATCCACCAGTGGTCATTGCATGTGTGTTCTTTCCACAAACCAAACATGGATCAACCACTAGAGTCATTGCATGTGTGTTCTTTCCACAAACCACACATGGATCAACCACTAGAGTCATTGCATGTTTGTTCTTATACTAAAACCACAAACCAGCACTATGGTCATTGCATGTGTGTTCTTTTCCACAAACCACACATGGATCCACTAGTGGTCATTGCATGTGTGTTCTTTCCACAAACCACATATGGATCAACCACTAGTCATTGCATGCGTGTTCTTTCCACAAACCACACATGGATCAACCAATAGAGTCATTGCATGTGTGTTCTTATACTAAAACCACAAACCAGTACTAGAGTCATTGCGTGTGTGTTCTTATACTAAAACCACAAACCAGTACTAGAGTCATTGCATGTGTGTTCTTTTCCACAAACCACACATGGATCCACCAGTGGTCATTGCATGTGTGTTCTTTCCACAAACCACATATGGATCAACCAGAATCATTGCATGTGTGTTCTTTCCACAAACCACACATGGATCAACCAGTAGAGTCATTGCATGTTTCTTCTTATACTAAAACCACAAACCAGCACTAGAGTGATTGCATGTGTGTTCTTTTCCACAAACCACACATGGATCCACCAGTGGTTATTGCATGTGTGTTATTTCCACAAACCACACATGGATCAACCACTAGAGTCATTGCATGTGTGTTCTTTCCACAAACCACACATGGATCAACCACTAGAGTCATTGCATGTTTGTTCTTATACTAAAACCACAAACCAGCACTAGAGTCATTGCATGTGTGTTCTTTTCCACAAACCACACACGGATCCACCAGTGGTTATTGCATGTGTGTTTTTTCCACAAACCACATATGGATCAACCGCTAGTCATTGCATGTGTGTTCTTTCCACAAACCACACATGGATCAACCACTAGAGTCATTGCATGTTTGTTATTTCCACAAACCACACATGGATCAACCACTAGAGTCATTGCATGTGTGTTCTTATACTAAAACCACAAACCAGTACTAGAGTCATTGCATGTGTGTTCTTATACTAAAACCACAAACCAGCACTAGAATCATTACATGTGTGTTCTTTTCCACAAACCACACATGGATCCACTAGTGGTCATTGCTTGTGTGTTCTTTCCACAAACCACATATGGATCAACAAGAGTCATTGCATGTGTGTTCTTTCCACAAACCACACATGGATCAACCACTAGAGTCATTGCATGTTTGTTCTTATACTAAAACCACAAACCAGCACTAGAGTGATTGCATCTGTGTTCTTTTCCTCAAAACACACATGGATCCACCAGTGGTCATTGCATGTGTGTTATTTCCACAAACCACACATGGATCAACCACTAGAGTCAATGCATGTGTGTTCTTTCCACACACCACATATGGATCAACCACTAGAGTCATTACATGTGTGTTATTTCCACAAACCACACATGGATCAACCACAAAAGTCATTGCATGTGTGTTCTTATACTAAAACCACAAACCAGTACTAGAGTCATTGCATGAGTGTTCTTATACTAAAACCACAAACCAGTACTAGAGTCATTGCATGTGTGTTCTTTTCCACAAACCACACATGGATCCACCAGTGGTCATTGCATGTGTGTTCTTTCCACAAACCACATATGGATCAACCAGAGTCATTACATGTGTGTTCTTTCCACAAACCACACATGGATCAACCAGTAGAGTCATTGCATGTTTGTTCTTATACTAAAACACAAACCAGCACTAGAGTCATTGCATGTGTATTCTTTTCCACAAACCACACATGGATCTACCAGTGGTCATTGCATGTGTGTTATTTCCACAAACCACACATGGATCAACCACTAGAGTCGATTGCATGTGTCTTGTTTCCACAAACCACATATGGATCAACCACTAGAGTCATTGCATGTGTGTTCTTACAGTAAAACCAACACTAGATTCATTGCATCTGTGTTGTTTTCACAAACCACACATGGATCAACCACTAGAGTCATTACATGTGTGTTATTTCGACAAACAAACATGGATCAACCACTAGAGTCATTGCATGTGTGTTCTTTTCCACAAACCATACATGGATCCACCAGTGGTCATTGCATGTGTATTCTTTTCCACAAGCAACACATGGATCCACCAGTGGTCATTGCATGTGTGTTCTTTCCACAAACCACATATGGATCAACCACTAGAGTCATTGCATGTGTGTTCTTTTCCACAAACAACTTATGGATCAACTAGTGGTCATTGCATGTGTGTTCTTTCCACAAACCACATGTGGACCCATTACAGTCATTGCATGTGTGTTATTTCCACAAACCACACATGGATCAACCACTAGAGTCATTGCATATGTGTTATTTCCACAAACCACACATGGATCAACCACTAGAGTCATTGCATGTGTGTTCTTATACTAAAACCAACACTAGAGTCATTGCATCTCTGTTCTTTTCACAAACCACACATGGATACACCACTAGAGTCATTGCATGTGTTATTTCCACAAACAAACATGGATCGACCACTAGAGTCATTGCATGCGTGTTCTTTTCTACAAAAACTTATGGATCAACAAGTGGTCATTGTGTGTTCTTTCCAAAAACCACACGTGGACCCATTACAGTCATTGCATGTGTGTTATTTACACAAACCACACATGGATCAACCACTAGAGTCTTTCCATATGTGTTATTTCCAAAAAACACATGTGGGCCCATTACAGTCATTCCATGTGTGTTATTTCCACAAACCACACATGGATCAACCACTAGAGTCATTTCATATGTGTTATTTCCACAAACCACGCATGGATCAACCACTAGAGTCATTGCATGTGTGTTCTTATACTAAAACCAACACTAGAGTCATTGCATGCGTGTTCTTTTCACAAACCATACATGGATCAACCACTAGAGTCATTGCATGTGTGTTATTTCCACAAACAACCATGGATCAACCACTAGAGTCATTACATGTGTGTTCTTTCCACAAACCAAACATGGATAAACCACTAGAGTCATTGCATGTGTGTTCTTTCCACAAACCACACATGGATCAACCACTAGAGTCATTGCATGTTTGTTCTTATACTAAAACCACAAACCAGCACTAGAGTCATTGCATGTGTGTTCTTTTCCACAAACCACACATGGATCCACTAGTGGTCATTGCATGTGTGTTCTTTCCACAAACCACATATGGATCAACCACTAGTCATTGCATACGTGTTCTTTCCACAAACCACACATGGATCAACCACTAGAGTCATTGCATGTGTGTTATTTCCACAAACCACACATGAATCAACCAATAGAGTCATTGCATGTGTGTTCTTATACTAAAACCACAAAACAGTACTAGAGTCATTGCATGTGTGTTCTTTTCCACAAACCACACATGGATCCACCAGTGGTCATTGCATGTGTGTTCTTTCCATAAACCACATATGGATCAACCAGAATCATTGCATGTGGGTTATTTCCACAAACCACACATGGATCAACCAGTAGAGTCATTGCATGTTTCTTCTTATACTAAAACCACAAACCAGCACTAGAGTGATTGCATGTGTGTTCTTTTCGACAAACCACACATGGATCCACCAGTGGTTATTGCATGTGTGTTATTTCCACAAACCACACATGGATCAACCACTAGAGTCATTGCATGTGTGTTCTTTCCACAAACCACATATGGATCAACCACTAGAGTCATTGCATGTGTGTTCTGATACTAAAACCAACACTAGAGTCATTGCATGTGTGTTCTTTTCACAAACCACACATCGATCAACCACCAGAGTCATTGCATGTGTGTTATTTCCACAAACAAACATGGATCAACGACTAGAGTCATTGCATGTGTGTTCTTTTCTACAAACAACAAATGCATAAAACAGTCGTCAGAGCATGTGTGTTCTTTCCACAAACAACATAAGGACCCAATACTGATCATTGCATGTGTGTTATTTCAACAAACCACATGGATCAAACACTAGAGTCATTGCATATGTGTTATTTCCACAAACCACATGTGGACCCATTGCAGTCATTGCATGTGTGTTATTTCCACAAACCACACATGGATCAACCACTAGAGTCATTTCATATGTGTTATTTCCACAAACCACGCATGGATCAACCACTAGAGTCATTGCATGTGTGTTCTTATACTAAAACCAACACTAGAGTCATTGTGTGTGTTCTTTCCACAAACCACACATGTATCAACAACTAGAGTCATTGCATGTGTGTTATTTCCACAAACAAACATGGATCAACCACTAAAGTCATTGCATGTGTGTTCTTTCCCACAAACCACACATGGATGCACCAGTGGTCATTGCATGTCTGTTCTTTCCACAAACCACACATGGATCAACCACTAGAGTCATTGTATGTGTGTTCTTTCCACAAACCACACATGGATCAACCACTAGAGTCATTGCATGTGTGTTCTTATACTAAAACCACAAACCAGTACTAGAGTCATTGCATGTGTGTTCTTATACTAAAAAACAAACCAGTACTAGAGTCATTGCATGTGTGTTCTTTTCCACAAACCACACATGGATCCACCAGTGGTCATTGCATGTGTGTTCTTTCCACAGACCACATATGGATCAACCAGAGTCATTGCATGTGTGTTCTTTCCACAAACCACACATGGATCAACCACTAGAGTCATTTCATGTTTGTTCTTATACTAAAACCACAAACCAACACTAGAGTGATTGCATGTGTGTTCTTTTCCACAAACCACGCATGGATCCACCAGTGGTCATTGCATGTGTGTTATTTCCACAAACCACACATGGATCAACAACTAGAGTCATTTCATGTGTGTTCTTTCCACAAACCACATATGGATCAACCACTAGAGTCATTGCATGTGTGTTCTTATACTAAAACCAACACTAGAGTCATTGCATGTGTGTTATTTCCACAAACCACACATGGATCAACCACTAGAGTCATTGCATATGTGTTATTTCCACAAACAACACATGGATCAACCACTAGAGTCATTGCATATGTGTTATTTCCACAAACCACACATGGATCAACCACTAGAGTCACTGCATGTGTGTTCTTTCCACAAACCACATATGGATAAACCACTAGAGTCATTGCATGTGTGTTCTTATACTAAAACCAACACTAGAGTAATTGCAGGTGTGTTCTTTTCACAAACCACACATGTGTCCACCACTAAAGTCATTGCATGTGTGTTATTTCCACAAACAAACATGGATCAACCACTAGATTCATTGAATGTTTTTTAGTTTCGAGAAACAACGTATGGATCAACCAGTGGACATTGCATGTGTGTTCTTTCCATAAACCACATGTGGACCCATTACCGTCATTGCATGTGTGTTATTTCCACAAACCACACATGGATCAACCACTAGAGTCATTTCATATGTGTTATTTCCACAAACCACACGTGGACCCATTACAGTCATTGCATGTGTGTTATTTCCACAAACCACACATGGATCAACCACTAGAGTCATTTCATATGTGTTATTTCCACAAACCACGCATGGATCAACCACTAGAGTCATTGCATGTGTGTTCTTATACTAAAACCAACACTAGAGTCATTGGATGTGTGTTCTTTTCACAAACCACAAATGGATCAACCACTAGAGTCATTGCATGTGTGTTATTTCCACAAACCACACATGGATCAACGACTAAAGTCATTGCATGTGTGTTCTTATACTAAAACCACAAACCAGTACTAGAGTCATTGCATGTGTGTTCTTATACTAAAACCACAAACCAGTACTAGAGTCATTGCATGTGTGTTCTTTCCACAAACCACATGGATCCACCAGTGGTCATTGCATTTGTGCTCTTTCCACAAACCACATATGGATCAACCAGAGTCATTGCATGTGTGTTCTTTCCACAAACCACACATGGATCAACCACTAGAGTCATTGCATGTTTGTTCTTATACTAAAACCACAAACCAGCACTAGAGTCATTGCATGTGTATTCTTTTCCACAAACCACATGGATCTACAGTGGTCATTGCATGTGTGTTATTTCCACAAACCACATGGATCAACCACTAGAGTCAGTGCATGTGTCTTGTTTCCACAAACCACATATGGATCAACCACTAGAGTCATTGCATGTGTGTTCTTATAGTAAAACCAACACTAGAGTCATTGCATGTGTGTTGTTTTCACAAAACACACATGGATCAACCACTAGAGTCATTGCATGTGTGTTATTTCGACAAACAAACATGGATCAACCACTAGAGTCATTGCATGTGTGTTCTTTTCCACAAACCACACATGGATCCACCAGTGGTCATTGCATGTGTGTTCTTTTCCACAAACAACACATGGATCCACCAGTGGTCATTGCATGTGTGTTCTTTCCACAAACCACATATGGATCAACCACTAGAGTCATTGCATGTGTGTTCTTTTCCACAAACAACTTATGGATCAACCAGTGGTCATTGCATGTGTGTTCTTTCCACAAACCACATGTGGACCCATTACAGTCATTGCATGTGTGTTATTTCCACAAACCACACATGGATCAACCACTAGAGTCATTGCATATGTGTTATTTCCACAAACCACACATGGATCAACCACTAGAGTCATTGCATGTGTGTTCTTATACTAAAACCAACACTAGAGTCATTGCATCTCTGTTCTTTTCACAAACCACACATGGATCCACCACTAGAGTCATTGCATGTGTGTTATTTCCACAAACATGGATCAACCACTAGAGTCATTGCATGTGTGTTCTTTTCTACAAACAACTTATGGATCAACCAGTGGTCATTGCATGTGTTCTTTCCACAAACCACAATGGACCCATTACAGTCATTGCATGTGTTATTTACACAAACCACACATGGATCAACCACTAGAGTCTTTCCATATGTGTTATTTCCAAAAACCACATGTGGGCCCATTACAGTCATTCCATGTGTGTTATTTCCACAAACCACACATGGATCAACCACTAGAGTCATTTCATATGTGTTATTTCCACAAACCACATGGATCAACCACTAGAGTCATTGCATGTGTGTTCTTATACTAAAACCAACACTAGAGTCATTGCATGCGTGTTCTTTTCACAAACCATACATGGATCAACCACTAGAGTCATTGCATGTGTGTTATTTCCACAAACAACCATGGATCAACCACTAGAGTCATTACATGTGTGTTCTTTTCCACAAACCACACATGGATCCACCAGTGGTCATTGCATGTGTGTTCTTTCCACAAACCAAACATGGATCAACCACTAGAGTCATTGCATGTGTGTTCTTTCCACAAACCACACATGGATCAACCACTAGAGTCATTGCATGTTTGTTCTTATACTAAAACCACAAACAAGCTCTAGAGTCATTGCATGTGTGTTCTTTTCCACAAACCACACATGGATCCACTAGTGGTCATTGCATGTGTGTTCTTTCCACAAACCACATATGGATCAACCACTAATCATTGCATGCGTGTTCTTTCCACAAACCACACATGGATTAACCACTAGAGTCATTGCATGTGTGTTATTTCCACAAACCACATGGATCAACAAATAGAGTCATTGCATGTGTGTTCTTATACTAAAACCACAAACCAGTACTAGAGTTATTGCGTGTGTGTTCTTATACTAAAACCACAAACCAGTACTAGAGTCATTGCATGTGTGTTCTTTTCCACAAACCACACATGGATCCACCAGTGGTCATTGCATCTGTGTTCTTTCCACAAACCACATATGGATCAACCAGAATCATTGCATGTGGGTTCTTTCCACAAACCACACATGGATCAACCAGTAGAGTCATTGCATGTTTCTTCTTATACTAAAACCACAAACCAGCACTAGAGTGATTGCATGTGTGTTCTTTTCCACAAACCACACATGGATCCACCTTGTGTTATTGCATGTGTGTTATTTCCACAAACCACACATGGATCAACCACTAGAGTCATTGCATGTGTGTTCTTTCCACAAACCGCATATGGATCAACCACTAGAGTCATTGCATGTGTGTTCTGATACTAAAACCAACACTAGAGTCATTGCGTGTGTTCTCTTTTCACAACCCACACATGCATCAACCATTAGAGTCATTGCATGTGTGTTCTTTCCACAAACCACACATGGATCAACCACTAGAGTCATTGCACATGTGTTCTTTTCTACAAACAACTTATGGATTAACCAGGGGTCATTGCATGTGTTTTCTTTCCACAAACCACATGTGGACCCATTACAGTCATTGCATGTGTGTTATTTCCACAAACGACACATGGATCAACCACTAGAGTCATTGCATGTGTGTTATTTCCACAAACCACATGTGGACCCATTACAATCATTGCATGTGTGTTATTTCCACAAACCACACATGGATCAACGACTAGAGTCATTTCATATGTTATTTCCACAAACCACGCATGGATCAACTACTAGAGTCATTGCATGTGTGTTCTTATACTAAAACCAACACTAGAGTCATTGTGTGTGTGTTCTTTTCACAAACCACACATGGATCAACCACTAGAGTCATTGCATGTGTGTTATTTCCACAAACAAGCGTGGATCAACCACT